>OX030949.1:118696072-119955318 GCA_943735915.1 Pherbina coryleti
CATTCCAAACAGTATTGTTAGAGCCTTTAAGTCGGCGACATACATATATCAGAATTTAACATATCAAGAATCACACAAAAAGTTTTTAAATAAATCATACTCTTGCAAGATCCCTCAATAAACAAACGCCATTCATTCGGAGCGTGTTTGTGGTTGAAAACTGCAAACAGTTCCGTCACATTCGGGCAATACACCAGCTTTATGATAATATAAACGAAAAAGGTAAAAAAAAACATTTTTAGAAAAAAAAAATTTTTTTTTGTATTTTATTACGAATACTAAAAATTCGATAGTGCTTTTGTATTTCAGCCAATTGAAGTAAATGATAGCTTATTGAACGCAAAATTTAACAGGCTTTCAGAATCCTGCTAAAACTAATAGTGCCAAAAAACAAAATTTGTTAACAAAACGTTGTTGAAGTTGAAAAAATTAAAAAAAAAATGAGAAATTTTCAAATGATTTTACTTGTAACTTTGTCAATTCTTTTTGTAAAAAAACGGTCTATATATTATATTAAGAGAATATTGTTCTTCTTTTTATCAATGCTTAAATTTTTAAAATTGAGCTAGATATAACGGAGTTACATAACAAACTATACATGCACCTACCAAAAATCGGTTTTTTGACCACAAATCCCGATTTTGAGGGTATATTAAAAAAACTAAGTATGCAGTTATCTTATGTTCAACCAGGCCTACTACCTCATCCATGTCTCGAGGCAAGTTTTTTGATTTGTTTTCATTTTGTAACACCGTGTAATTAATCTTGTTTCAGACATTGCAGACCGCAAGTACGTTTTTATCAACTTTAGGTCAGAAAAACTTCGTTCGCGACTTGCAACGGTCACTGGTATCGTTAACAGAACACGCAGCGTTATTCAGGTGTTGGGATATAACTCTTGAAGATTGTGCTTTTTGATAAAGTTTAATGTTTCGATAGGTGTTACCAGTGTGTCTTCGAAATAGTGTTGCAGAGTTATAATTTCATCGCACAGCAAATCTCCATCAATATCAGATTTAAAGTTGACCGTTAACTTTTCTTGAAGTGCAGAGCAATGTCGCATGAGTTCTTCTTAATTTCTATTTATTTTTATGTTAAACAAAAAATTCCACGTGACGGAAAAATCTTGTATCTCTTGAAATCTTTCCCTCATAGATATAAGTACGGTGTCCAAAAGAGCATAAAAAACTCGACTTCAAACATTTTTTTGGGTCAGTTATTGGTGCATCACCAGCGTCTTCACCCGGTCTACATTTTATGTGTCTTAATCACGCTACTGGTTTAAAAAATGGCTGTGTACCAAGTTCCGATGCTAATTCAGATGCGCCCTTCAGTCACCGGCGCCCCGGTCGCCCACCCCTAAAGCCGGCACTGGCTATATGCCTACTCACTCACACCAATTGAATCTATGCATTAGTACTATTTGAACTGCTCTATTTTCATTTCTAATGACAAAAAAATGAGAAATTAAATGAAGTATCATACGGCCATTATTACTTCAAACATAAAACTTCAATTCAAATACTTATTTGGCTAACAAGAGCATTTGATACGAAGTGGTCAAAATTTAATAAAACATCAGAGGTACCTTGGTGCATTTCGAATGCGAATGGGTTGGAGCTGATAAATTTATTTTTTAACACAAACCACATTAAGCGTATTGCAACTATTTTTTTCGAGTGTTTTTCCCATGCTTGGTAGTAGTGAAATTGTTGGCCGATAGCTGTTAAGTTGGTCTTGTGGTTTCTTTGGTTTCAGAATGGGCACTATGATAGCACTTTTCCAATTTTGAGGATAAATTCCTTTGCCAAGAATGAGATTGTATAAATTAATGAGTCTGCCTTTTAAATAGGGAGATATATTTTTCAGAACAGGGTAAGAAATACGATCAAATCCGGTTGTTTTTCCTTTTGCAGAGGAGACAACATTATCAAATTCTATAATGGAAATGTTGACTTCAATAGCTTTAGCTGATGGTGATAGTGAATATGTAGTAGAGTATTGTTGGTTAAAGATCGCATTTTTGTCTTTAATAAACTTTGAGAAAAGTTACCGTCTGCAGAATAAGCTGACCAGCTGGAGGAGAAGTTGTTAGCAATATCTTTTGAGGATGATATAGGTCCAGCAATGGTGCTTAAGACAAGGATCTTACATTGCTTGGGTGTCCCAACTAGAATTTTGGATTTGTTTTGTGGTTGATGGATAATGTAAGCTCTTTCAAAGTTTCTTTTTCGCTTTTTTTGCATAGTTTCTTAAACGGAAATTTGCTTTTTTATATTTGGCTAAGTTTTCTTCTGATCTGATTCTTTTAAGCTCGTGTCAGGTATTGTTTTTCGTTTTTTAACTTTGAAAGTTCAAAATCCCACCAAAAAAAATCCACTTATAAAAAATGTTTTTTGACTGTGGAATATGGCAATGAGCAGACGTTCTTATTATTTTTTGGATTGAAGCCGCATCTTTATTGATGTTAGTTGTGATTGGGATTAGTGAGAAGAAATAATTGCAGCATTGTTGAAACTTGGCCCAATCCGCCCTATCTGTTAGAAATCTGGGGCGAAATCTTTAATAGTTTTTTCTTTGTACAAAGTTCACTCAACTGTTGTGATTATGGGTTAGTGATCACTACCATATAGATTGTCAAATATTTTATTATAATGTTAAGTCAATGTGAGTGAAATTACAATGCGCCGAAAAATGCGTTGGAGAGCCGTCATTTAGAATGAAAGGTTTGAGGTTAATAAAACGTCTTCAATGATTCTTCCTCTTGTGGTGAGCAATGATGATCCCCAAAGAGGGTTCCAAGAATTCATATCGCCTAACATCAAAATTGAGGTTGTAACTGAATTGAGTATGGAAAAAATAGCTTGAAAGCGAAAGATTCGGAAAATTAAAAACATAACATGGTGACCGTGACAAATTGCACGACAAAAACAAATTGCAAGTTTTACGACAAAAAAAAAAAAAGTAAAACATTGAAATAAAAAGCTTTACAAAATACTTCAATATAAACTAAGAGATAAAACGTATGAGTATAAAAACATTCTTTAAACTGAAATACCAACGAACTAATTAAAAACCACCACATGTCAGTGACAACAAAATTTTAGTGAAATTGAATAATTCATAAACTCAATAAAAACAAAAAAAAAATATACCAAGTGTCTTGGTGGAAAAATTATTAAATGTTATAATGATAGTACTGTCAGAGTATGAAGTGGGAAAAGAAATGCAGGAGAATAAAAGCGAAAAACATATCGACACCCCAATACACTATGAGATAAAAACTGAAAAATCAACGCCATAGAAAATAATAACTTTAATAGTGGTAATACTATTAATAATGGCAGGGTATGCAGCTATAAAAAACTGTCTAAGGCGCCGAATCCGCCAAATACAAATACCAGCAGCTACGATCTGAATCAACACCTCAACAGTCAACATATGTATGTTCCAGTTTAATATGCTGACAATCTTCAAGCTAGGATCTGAATCAACACATCAACATCAACTTCCGGTACAACACAATTCATAAAAACACCAGATAAGAAATATAAAAGCATTTTATATGCTTTTTTATTATACTTAATTGTTTTTTTTTTTACATTTATGAATATATATAAATAAAAATAACAACTTTTGTGCTTCGATTATGCAATTAAATTTTTTTTCAAAACTCTGATACCACAAGGTATGTCTAACATAGTCCCGTCACCTGGGATAGCTTACAAAATAAATTAAAAGATATTAAAGAAGAGTTTGATAGGTAAGTATCAAACGTATCATAAGTGATTAAATAAAACTCCAATTCCAACTAGAACGACACAATCAAAACATCTCAGAATAACTCATACATCAACACAATACAGTAACAGGTCTTAGTAAAACAATATACCCATTATTGATATCAGATCACAAAATTGGGTATGTCACATATTTCACAGCAATAAAAACAACACTAGAATTTTTGTTTAAACGTTTACAAATTCCACATGCAATACCAACAGATATAAACAAATTCATAAATATAACATTTCAGACTAGTGAAAGCTCAGACACAGACGAGCCAACGAAAGAAAAATATAAAACCACAATGACTATTGAATTTATAATAGGATTATAATACAGCAACAAAATTGCTATCTGAATTCGACGGCAAAGTAGAAAATTTAAGTAAATTTATACTAAATAACTCGACTCGATAAAAGAGACACATGAAGCAATAGCGATCTCTTTGATTAAAACCAAATTAACACAAGTAGGGTACATAGGTATCTGACTGATGAAAACTGTAAATGAAGTAAAAATGCTTATGAGGGTAAGTCAATTCTCCTCAGTAGATCAAGCAGTAACAAAATTCATAGAACTAGGCACTGAGAGTTCAGGAACTCTTCAAATAAATTATATAAATAGATCAAGTAACTACAAAAGATATAGGGGTCGTGGAAATAGTTATTACAGAGGAAACAGCTCTTATACGTACAGGCAATAACGACAATCGAGGTTTCAGAAATGGCTGGAACATAAACTACAATAAGACACAACAATAATTCTTTAAATAATAGGAACGACGGTAGTTCATACAATAATAACAATAGCTATAGGGGACGACATAACTCCAGTAGAAACGTCCGATACGTTCGTGAATACGAGAAGCATCGGAAAATTAGGGAAACCTCCAGTCTGCCCAACTGAGGGACATCCAAAATTAATTGATGACAAAATACTAAATATAAATTTTTCATTTAGTTACTTTGTTACCCTTAGTACATCGCTTAATAACTTGACATTTTTATTAGACACAGGCTCAGAAATAAGTATTTTCAAGATAAACTCAAACAAACAAAAATCAGACCTACAATCTAAGAGGTATAGGAGATGGTACAACCAGAACTCTAGGTTTCATCCCGGCTACACTATTTATAAATAATTAAAAAATTCATCATGATTTCCCAAATACAGGCAATGTCCGCTTAGCGCGATTTCATTTAGCGCGATTTCGATACAAAGCGGTTTTAATATTTTTGTTTTTGCGAGACTTTTGGTTTCTCTTTTGGTGTCTTGCTTGATTTGCAAGAATTAAAATTATTTTTTTGTTAGGTTTTTTTAGTTTTGCTTTTTAAATTAATGTTATTTTTTTTGTTTGTAATAATTTTAAATAAAAAGATTTTATATACATATATGTATATATATTTTAATAAAAAATATTTTAATTTTTCACATGCCTTGTGTTTTGTACATATTTTTTTACTACTGTAGGGATGCTTTATTTTAGTTCAGATACACTATACATAAAAAGATAATTTCGATTAACGCGGTTTCACTTAACGCGGTATTCTTGAGGAACTAATTAACAGAGTTAAACGGACATTGCCTGTAGTCGATAAAACTCCTAAATTCCTCCTAAATAAAATTCCTAATACCATGCGATGGCATAATTGGTTTTGACTTCATAAAACAGTTCAATTGCGAACTAGACTATCAATACTGTGGTCCAAGTTGGTTTATAATACGACCATATTCAATAAAAGGTCAATTAGCAATAGAAATTACAGACTCGCCCACAAAAGAAATGCTATTACTGCCAGCTAGATCATAAGTCATTAGGAAAATCCATATTGCCGCATCTGAAAACGAAGTTCTAATTCTACCAAGAACTAGATGATAGAATAATAGCAAACACAATTGCGAATCCAAGAAACCCATATGTTAGGATAGTTAATTCAACAGATAAAAACATTTTTCTTCAAGATCATCACATTAAAACTGAAAAACTTGATGATTATTACATGGTCAACAAAAGTATCACAGAGAAAAACTGATCCATCTATGCTCAGATTTCACCAACGTGTTTGTATTAGAAGCCAATGCGTGTTCTTTTAACAATGTTTATAAACAAAAATTATATCAAAAAGATGAAACGCCAGTTTATATTAAAAAATATAGAATTGCAGAGAGAAACTAATTTCAGACAATATTTTTGAACCCTCAGTCTCCGAGTATAACAGTTCCATACTTCTAGTATCCAAAAAATCCTCACCTAACTCTTCAGAGCACAAATGGAGACTTGTAATAGATTATAGGCAAATCATTAGATGACATATAGAATTCATGACTTTTTTGACCAACTAGGTCGCGCAAAGTTCTTTTCATGTTTAGATTTAATCTTAGGATTTCACCAAATAGAACTAGAAAAAGATTTTCATCAGAACAAGGTTCATTCAAGTTCAAGCGATTACCTTTAGGATTAAAGATAGCACCTAACTGTTTCCAAAGAATGATGAATATAGCATTATATGGATGACTTGATAGTCATGGGCTGTTTGAAAAAACAAATGCTAACTGTTGGCAACACCGAAAAATAAGCAGAATAACAGCTCAAAGCAGAATTTTAAAAAAACGCTTTCTAACGAGTAACGGGATTGCGAAAAATAAAATTTTTCAGTATGGTGCTCAGCGTCGTGCGAAGCAGAATTCAAATCAAAAAGTTAACTTAAAAGATTCTCTATTTTAAAATGTAATATAATTTTTATTTATAATTAATAAATTAAATAAAAACACGAACATAACACTAACAAATTTACAATCGGTTTTTGAAATCTGTAGGCAAAAAACAATCTAAAACTTCATCCAGATAACTGTAAATTTTTCAATTCGCATGTAACTTTTTTAGGCCAAATGCACAGATAAAGGCATTTTACCAGATGAATCAAAATATGAAAAAATTTTATCATACCCAAAACCAATAAATGCTAATGAATGTAAAAGATTCGTAGCATTCATAAATTATTATAGACGATTCATACCAAATTTTTCACACCATACAATACATACAACTAGATTAACAAGAAAGAAAACACCATTCATCTGGTCAAAAGAATGCGAAAACGCGTTTCAATATTTAAAAAAAAAACGAGCGAGCCTTACAGTAGTCGCATATGGTATGTAACATCTGATATCTCACCTTGGTAATAAAAAAAAAAAACGAAATGGCCGTTTCAGCTTTTGAAAGGACTTTGACCGATCTTCTTATGATCAATTGTGTTGTGCTTTTTACGAAATGTTTGAACACAAATGATCGAGATCTAGACCTACAAGCTTCATGCCGACTCCGAACGGCTTATGTTCTCAAGAAGCTTTTCATGGCAGTTTTTACTCTCTGAGGTTAGTCATTGTCTGCCTTGGTAATAACTCTGGTTAAAAAAACATTTATAGTTATTAAAGTCATTTGAAAAGTCTTGGTATTGTTATCTTTTACGTTGGATGTTGGAAAAAATAAGGTTATTATTTTTCTTTTACTTTGACATTTGGCGAAGGAAATTTTGATGTTGAGCTAGTAGCCGCTGCGTACAGGTATGTGTCTAAACTAAATGGTAGCATGCACTCTAGTTTAATATAATTTAAGGAAAATTGTGGCTTCGTTCAGTTTACTGTGATTTAAAACAGATATCAATGTGGTTTGTGTTGAAAACACATGTTTGTGGTTATTCCAGCCTAAAAGGCACTGTGTGAACAATGTTGGAAGCTCTGCAATTAATTGTGTGATAAATTAAATGGCGCTTGCTTCCCCGACTTCCTGTTACGGATATCCGTCGCATTTCACGACATAGCTCCCACATTCTGGAAACCGATCGGAAAGATATTACATATCAAAAACTCTTTACTCTCACCAAAAATATTACAATATCTTAATTTCGAAAAACCGTTCTGCATAACTACAGACGCAAGCAAGATCGAATGCGGTGCCGTATTGAGTAAAAACCACAACGGAATACAACTACGTATAGCATTTGCATCCAGAACCTTCACCAAAGGTGAAAGCAACATGTCTTACCCCCACCCATTGGACAATCAATTTTTTTAAACCCTACATTTATGGTTAAAAAAAGTGATCATAAACCACTAACTTACCTCTTTACCATGAAAAATCTTTCCTCCAAACTCACACGAATGAGACTCGACTTCGAGGAATTTGATTTTGGAGTTGAACATATCAAAGGAAAAGACAAATTCGGTGCAGACGCTTTATCTCGTGTTGATTTGGACAAATCAAACGACTTTAAGAAAATTCTGCTATCATTCAAGTAGTTACAAGATCCAAGGCTTACAATACACCCCTCCCTACAAATACTAACTCCCAAAGAAAATATATTAAAACAAAAAGTCTATACCACTATAACGACACACGAAGTAAGAAAGTTACCATGCCTAAAACTCAAAATAAAAAGGTGCACCAAAAATGAAAGCAATATTGAAAAACTAAATGATTCCTCTTATTTAATTTTATTCCATGGAAAAAATAAGATATGTTAAATAAATGTTAAAGATTTCATTGCTTATGGGAAAATTAAATTAGCTCAATTTTTTCCCAAACTTGAAACAGTAGTTAGCAATGCAAACCATAAGAATGTAAAAATCGCGATTAATGATAACTTATTTAAATACGTCGACGTTGAGGAATTCAAAAAGACAAGCAACAAAAAATTTAAAAAGGGAACTATTGCAATAACATTAAAAATCACTGAAATTAGTTCACCCACACAAAAGATTGAAATACTATAAAAGTATCATGATCCTTTGGAGGCTACCCAGTGGCAACATGTTGTAACTTCAAAAGTTTCGAAGTTGTCGAAAGTCTGTATATTTTAACACTCGATTATAATAATATCGATTGTATTATAATAAAACTATAGGCTTAAATAAAAGTATATGTTTTAAGTTGAACTTAACTTATTACACCTAACCTCACTTCCACGAAATCTTAAAAAAAGGAACATCAAAACAATTTGAGCGGTTGGTGGACTTTCTGGAGCGTCACTTTGATATGATCAGCAAAGCATTTATGCGCACCAACAACAACCAAACTGTGCATAGTTTGTGGCAAGAATTAACTGTCACATGAAATGCAATCACATTAAATTCAATGCAAACGCACTTGAAGAATTCATAATAGAGTAATTTTTAATGAATTTTATTATTACTGAACTTTATTTGTGTTATAAAAAAAGGCTTGCGCGCAACTGTCATATGTTCGAACATAACATCGAAACAAACCAAATCGCGTGTCGAACGAAAATGTTACAACATACTACCTGATCGAAAACTTCGATTCGAAGTTCGCTTCGATAGTAAAGTTATAACATGTCGCCACAGGAGTCACCCGATTACTATCAAAACTAAAACGATAATATTTTTGGAAAAATATGATTTCAGACGTCCGTGGCGTAGTTAGTTAAAGTGCGTGGCCTCTATGTGAACGACCTGGGTTCGAAACCCAGCAGCGACAAAAAATTATTTGAATTAAAATAATTTTTCTGTACGGCCGCCACCTCTCTGCAGACAATGGCAAACCTCAGAGAGTAATCAAAATGCCATGTAAAGCTTCTTGAGAACAAGAACATTCCGTTCATCGCCGTTCTGAGTCGGCGTTAAGCCTGTAGGTCCGGTTCTCGGTCAATTGTGTACAAACTTTAATAATAACACGCACAACACAATTGATCATAAGAAGCTAGGTCAAAGTCCTTTCAAGGACTGAACTGGCCAGTTATTTATTTATTTTTTTATTTTATGATTTCAGACGTGAAATCTTATGTAAAAAATTGTGAACAAATTAAACAAAATAAAACTGAGGTAAATCATTTAGAACCTCTAATTAAAACACCTACTCCAACTAGAGCTTTTGATGCCGTGCAAATTGACACGATAGGTCCACTTCTGAATTAATTTAAGGTCTGTTTCCGTACTCACACTGTGTAACTTGTGGGATACTATTTTCTGTTTCCGTACTTTCTGTGCTTAAAATGGGAGAAGAAGAACAAGCATAACATTGCCCCTCGAGCACACAAAGTGCACAGAGAACTCAAGACTTCGAGTAAAGTAAGAACAAGCATCAAGAAGAATAAGAATCAATAAGAAGAAGCACATGTCAAATTACATTTCATAATTGTTTATAAATAAATTTACAAATTGTGTGCCCAAAAAGAAATTTACGTTCAATAAATAAATAAAAATTAAGTAATTGTTCAGTTTTGCATTAAAAAATAGCTTTTAATAATTTGAGTGAAAGTGTTTTAAATTTTAAAATTAATATTTAAAAGTAACATAATAGTTTGAAACAAGTTAACTTACTTCACAAACAAATTGACGATAATTTTAATTGGAGCAATATACGTTTGACACGTCTGCAGTCAAAATCAGCTGTTTTGGGCTTGAAACTTACTAGAAACTGTTTCCGTGCTTTTGCAACTATTCTCACATTTCATTTTTACTCTCTCAATTTGAACTTACACAAATCTTACGTGCAGTTGTAAATGAACCTAGAAGGGAATCTTACGATTTTATTCGGAGAATTAAAAACATAACATCGGCTGCGACCCAGTGGCGCACAGTGGTTTAATCCCTTACAAAGTTTGGAAAAAAATAGGAGTCGTCGTAGAGCAATAAAATTTGGAACATAACTATACAGACTGTTTCGTTGGCCGCTACACCAACTCATCAGTAGCCTTGCATACTTAAACTGCCAATTATGCCGAGAAAACTACCCGGAATTTATTAGACAGAGAGAACGCTTAATACTGACTGAGTTTTTATCTACATCAATGCACCATGGATCAAGGTTAACCTAGATCGTATCATACTTTTAGGCATAGCCTTAACTCATGTGCATCTTCGAAATTCGATCACAGTGTTTTACCGCTATCAGAGCATGTTGAGTTGCGAAGTCAAATGCAACTGAAGCTAGTAGCAGCCAATTTTTTCTAAATGCTTACTAAAAGCCTACAGTTTATGATTTTTATAGTTAGAAACCGTCGATAAGTGTCAATAACTTAATTCTAGTCCACCAAACTTTGGAATCTGGGAAAAAACAGGGTCTTAATAAAATTATGGGTCTTAAAATTATTATTTATCATTAACAAAATGTATTTTAGAAACATCACAATATTGTATAAATTAAATAAATTTTAACGTTTATTTTTGTAAATCAGCACTATGTGCTTCCTTTATTAGTTTAATTAAATCAGTTTGCTTATTTTATAAAATCAGCACTATGTGCTTTACATTGAGTTCAGTTAAAGACTGGCTAACTTAAAGCTATTGTTCCTTAATATAAACCTACACTTGAGCCTGCCTATGACCAAGATAGCTTGGTCAGCAAAAAGAGGTTTGCGCGTGCAGCGCTCACTGACTCTAAGTAGAACGGATGCGCGTGTAGCGTATTGAATTTCATGAATAAACAAATGAATGTATTGCAATAATGCAATGATGCAATAAAATATTTCTTAACTCCTCCCTCCGAAATTCCGATCGTCCTCGATTGGTTCAAAAAAATGGAATGTCGTTTAAACTTTTGTGCCCTGAACATTTCTTTGTCGGCATCTGAAAGGATTCTGTATTTTGGATAATAATTTCGGTCGTTCTACGTTTCTTACATTTGAAAATTATTATTATGATTATAATCAAGAACAAAAGACCAAAATGTGTGAACATGCTGGATTTTACCAACAAATTCAATGAGCTGATTTTTTTAATATTTTTAATATTTAATTCTCTCATAAATTTCAAAGATAGCACTTCCTCGAACTCGGAACGAGAATTCGAATGCTGTATTAACGCAGGCAATGGTCTCAAGCTGTGGGTAAATTTATTTTAACAAATTCAATGAGCTGATTTTTTTAATATTTTTAATATTTAATTCTCTCATAAATTTCAAAGATAGCACTTCCTCGAACTCGGAACGAGAATTCGAATGCTGTATTAACGCAGGCAATGGTCTCAAGCTGTAAAACTTAATTTATTTTAATAGTCTCGTTAAAAAATTTTATCAAAAATGAACCGTTTAAATTTCTTGTATTATTATTAATAGTAAGATTTCCTTTAAAGTCATTTAATAATATTAATCCGTTATTCAATTCTTCAATTTTCTTAATGTGTTCGGTGTTTGTTATAATACAATTGTATGGTTTATTTTCTAATAAGTTCTTAATACAATTTTCATTTTCTAGGTTAATAATTTGATCCTGTTTGCAAATCATTATATCGTTTATTAATTTACAATCATTTTCTATTCCATAATATTTTTCATTACATTTCAATATTTTTTCGTACTTTATTTTAAGAATTGTGTCATTTTTACTTAAAGGTTTCGTTATAATGCAATTACAAATTTCATTCCATGTTTTAGGTATTTTTATTACATAAATTAGAATACTTTGTTTTATAGCAATTTGTATGTTGGCAAAATTTAATGATTCTTCTAAGGAAGCAAATGGCATATTTTCTTCTACAAAAATATTGTTTATTTTGTGAGCTTCTTGGTTTGATATTATGAAGGTATTAATTATGTTAGCTTTTGTGAGATGAATTGCTTTATTAATGTTCTCAATTTCTTCCTTTATTATGTCGATTTTAAACTTATATTGTAGTATTAGTGAGGTTTGGAATGCATTACTGTTACTTAGTGTTTTGATAATTGAATTACTGACTTGAGTGATATTATGAATTCTTTCCAAAATACTTTTATTTATAACTAATTGATGATTGTTGTTCTCTATAATTTCTTCAAATTTACTATTGATAGCTACAAGGTCATCATGGTCAGGGCTGCCAGCTACCCATTTCCATGCTGATCCTATAAAATTTAGTGATCGTTTTTCCCTAGTTTTTGGTATTATATTATTAATGGTGACGGTAACACTGTTAATTTCCTCTGCTATGAATGGATATAATGGATGGGATGCTGGGATGTTTTTGATGAAGTTAGTTTCTATGTCCTTTATGATTGTGGAGTATTCGGTCAGATTAATGATATGAAGAATCCTATAAGTTCCGGTTTGAATTTTTCCAATGCCGTCCTCAATAGTAATGATTTCAGACTGAGAATAGTCTAGTACTTCAAGTGAACCGTAACAAATAGTTTTATGGGTTATAGAAAAGAGTGCTCTAAAAATAAACAAATTTGGTTCAATTAATTTCTAATCCGGTCTTTGTAAATTATTTTTCCTGATTCTGTTGTAACGGTTGAATGCCTGTTTTCCTTAACTATTTCTTCTTTATATCTTTTGGAAAGTTTAGTTCCTAGTCTTTTATTCTGTTTAACGAATATTTTGTCTCCAATTTTATAATTTATTGTTTCCTGTCTATTTTTGTTGTGGTACTGTAGATCCTGTTCTTGTTTTGATTTTAGTTTTCCTAAATTTTTTCTTCTAATTTCTTCTCGATCATTGGTGTTATATGAAGTGGGTCTACCAAAAAATAAATCCACTGTTTTTTTTCCCGTGACTGAATGAAAAGAATGGTTGTACTCATTGACTGACCATTCTATTAAATCGTCAAAGTTTTTATCTGGGTCTTCCTGTTTTAAGCATCTCATAATTTCCGATATGGTGGAATGGAACCTTTCTATTTGTCCATTCACCTCGCTTTTATAGGGTGGAGCAGTGAATATTTCAATATTGAATTCATTTTCTAACATAAATTTTATTGGATGTGAATTGAATGTTTTCTCATTGTCAAAAACTATGGTTTTCGGCACGCCAAAATAAAATATTATTTCTCTTAATGGTTTTTTTATGTTTTCTATGCTTTTCCCGTCTATTTTCTTTACTACAGCTAATTTGGAAAATTTATCAATGGAAGTAAGTACTTTATGTTTATCTGTTGAAAATATGTCTATATGGATGGTATGACCTGGGTATTCTGGTAAAGGTGTGACGCCTAATTTCGGATTGTTCGGATGTCGATCATATTTATTTTCCTTACAAATCTTGCATAATTTTGTAATTTTCTTAATTTTTTTTGCCATTGCAGGGAAGTAGTATTTTTCCAAAATCTGCAGTCTATTTTCTTTTTCGCTTCTATGTGCACGATTATGTTCTTCGATTATAATTCTATCTTGCTCTTCTGTATTAATAATGTCTTCTACTTCTAATTGTGTAAAGCGAATCTTGTAATTAGCAAAGTGTGACGGATAAATTGACTGAATTTTTAACATTAAAGGCTCTGTTGTTTTAATGCCATTGATAACTGATGGATTCAAATATTTTTTTAGGATAGATTTTAGTGTTACTTCGGAGAATTGTTCCTCGACTATTAAATGTCTGTGATATGTAGGAAAGACTATTTGAAACTGATATGAACTATTGAAATCTTCTGAAATGAAAATTTGGTTTTTAAAAACGTTGATCGGTGTTTCAACGGAAGGTATTAAATTTTCGGAAGAGCTATCACTACTGTGAGCAGTTACTGAATTTATATTGGATGTGGGTGGCCTGGAAAGAAAATCTGCTACTATATTTGTATTTCCTGGTTTATAAATGAGTTGGTGGTTGTATTCTTCTAGTTGTGCCTTCCACCTTTTCATTTTGGCATTTGTATTTTTATTACTGAGGGCGAAAGTTAATGGTTGGTGATCAGTGTAAATATTCAGTTTTTTTGACCCGTATAGAAAACATCTAAGAGACTGTAAAGCCCAGATTATGGCTAACATCTCTTTTTCATTTACTGCAAAATTCTCTTCCGTTCTACTTAAGGTCCGAGAGAGGAAACAGATCGGTTTACCACAGGGCTGGGCATTCTAACACAGTCACATTTTAGTTTGTCTTGTTAGTATTGGTGCTCTCTCGAATTGCGCACACTGAGCGAAATAGTTGTCACAATTATCTAGATTCGTAAAGTTTTCTTTTTTATTTTATGTTTTTATTTTTAGTTATCGGTATTGTTCAGTATTTCTTCTATGAAATTAATTAATACAAATAATATGAATGAATAATGTAAAGAATCTTAATAAATAATATGAATGACTTATATGAAACCTTAATATATACCAATAATTATTTTAATATTATAAACTCTTAATATATATATGAATAATTAAAATTAATAACAAAAAATATGTAAATAAATAATAAGGAACTAAATAAAATAAGTAAGCAAGTAATCAAAAAATTAAGTATTAAAAAATTAATAAGGAATGTGAACGAACAATGCAAAAAGTCTTAATAGCTAATATGTATTAATTATATGAAACCTTAATATATACGAATATAAAATTCTACAAACTAAAAAAATATGTGCATAAGTATTATGAATCTACAATAAGTTGATTTTTCACGAGTGTACATATAATATGCAGCGCAAAACGGCATGGATACTCACAACATCACCGTCAGCGAACGACTAAATTATATTCTCTTCTGTTGTGAGCTTTATGTACATGTGAAAAGTTACGCTCCCAGAGAGCTCAGTGAGCTATGGAGCGCCCTGCGCTGGTTTACCATCTTGTGACAGTACGGCTCCCAGAGCATAGTTGGAGGCGTCTGTGGTAAGCTCGAAGGTTTTTTCGAAATCAGGATAGTGAAGCATAACATCATCTGATATTAAGCAATTTTTTAATTGCTTAAATGCTTCTACTTGTTGCGCTGTGAAATTTAATTGTGTTTTCTTCGACAAGTTTTTAGGAATTCTTCCCATTTCTCCTCTTAATATTTCGGTGAGTGGTTTTGCGATTTGTGCGTATGCTCTTATAAATCTTCGGTAGTGTCCTGTCATTCCTAGAAATGAACGTAAGTCGTGGACTGTTTTTGGTCGTGGAAAATTTAATATAGCTTCTATTTTTTTAGATGTAGTCCGAATACCATTTTGCCCAACTATGATACCAAGAAACTCAATTTCCTCTTTGATAAATTCACACTTATCAAATTGTACCTTTAAATGGGCTTTTTCAAGAGTGTCAAAGATAATCTTAAGATTTTCGAAATGCTCTTTTTTGCTTTTGCTAAAAATAATTATGTCATCGATGTACACGTAACATCTGACACCGATATGTTCTCTAAGCACATCGTCAAAAGTACGTTGGAATATAGCAGGAGCATTGCGTAAGCCAAATGGCAATCTCGTGAATTCGAATTTTCCATTAGCAATTGAAAATGCGGTCTTTTCAATATCAGCTTCGTTGAGAGCAATTTGGTGGAAACCGCTTTTAAGATCAATTGTAGAGAAGAATTTATTTGATCCTAGATTAGCTAAAATTGTGGTAATATCCGGAATTGGGTATTTATCTGGTATGGTATCTTCGTTTAGTTTACGATAATCAATAACCATACGGAATTTTTCTACTCCTGAAGCGTCTTGTTTTTTGGGTACAATCCACACAGGTGAATTGTAAGGAGACTTTGATGGGCGAATAATGCCATCTTTTAATAATTCCTCAACTTGTTTATCTATTTCTTTTTTTAGTGGCATTGGGTATGGATAAGTTTTCGAGTATATTGGCCTGTCACTTTTTGTTCTAATCTCAGCCTTGACGTTAGTAACATATGTAAGTTTTTTATCAGGATCGGAAAATAAAGTTCAACATGAGTTAAAAAGTTGTTTCAAATTTTCACTGTCTTCAGAACTAAGATGGTCTAGCCGTAGCATTGTATGCGTAATGGAGTTTATTTGTAATTGATGAATGGGGTATCTATATTTATTGAGGATTGTGAAGTAATTTTCATTTGTGAAAATAACTGAATTTAGTGTTTTTAATGTATCATTGCCAATTATGGCATCGAAAGTTGTTAGATTGGGTAGAATGTGAAATTTTAGTTTTCCAATCTCATTACCAAAAATATCAATATTTGCGTAATGGGTAATATTAACTGGACCGCCAACAGAGTTTGCAAAAAAGGGTTTAGTTGGTATAGGATTTCGGATGTATTTTTGTGTAATATAATTTTTGTTCGAGCCGGTGTCTAACAAAAATTTTAACTCATTGCCATTTTTCATTTTAAAACGAAAGTATGGTAATGAGGAAAAGTTTAGTCTAAAAAATTAATATTATCGTTACAAGAATCAGTTTCTTCGGTTTCTATTTCGTATTCGGGTTGGTAAAATAGGTGTTCTGTGTCATATTGTTCGGGATATTTTTCGATGTCACTTTGGTCTTCTGGCGGATTAATTTCTATTGTTTCAGTATTGAAAACTCTTGTGTATTTTGTTAGGTTGTTGCGTTACTTGAAAGTTTGGTCGCTTATTTGCTTGGCTAAAGTTGTAGTTACCTTGAGGTGATCTATTATAAGACGACTGCTGAACGTGGGGGCTAGATATTTGAGCTTGTTGAAACGGTGGTCTGTTTTGGTAGTTAACGTGTTTCGTTTGAATCGAGCGGTCAATTTCCATCTGAATCGGTGGCTTAGGTGGGAGAGGTGGTTTGAAATATGGTTGTGGTGAGATGTATGGACGATTTTGTCCAGATTGTGGGATAGAATTGGGAACAAATTGAGGGACTGACCTGGGAAATTGTCCATATGAAAGGTTAGTAAGTTCTGGATAAAATGGTTGCTTCATTGGGTATGATCGCTGTTGTGGATGGTTGAAAATTTTAGTATTTGTTTGCATTCGACCCATATTATAAGCGTGATTAGTTCTATAATTCATATTACCTAACTTCAGGCACATATGGAGAGCTTGTGGTAAGCTGGTGGTCTCTCTCACGCTTAAAAGACTTGGTAATACACCATTTAAACCTCTTACGAAGGTGTCCAGAGCTTTTTCCCTGTAGGCTGTGGTCATGGCGATCAACGCTTCTTCGCCTAGTTCGAGACAATCAATTTTATCTAAAATAAGTGAAAGGTATTGATAGACCTGTTGGTAAAATTCTTCTACAATACGACCGCGTTGCGCAAGAGTCGTCATTTGGTACTCGAGGGTGCTGACGTCCCTTTTGTCCGAATAATGTAACATCAAACATTTTTTTATTTTGCTCCAACTCAACGGAGTACGGTATGACTCTAGGGCCATATCTGCTTCGCCAACGATCTTATGACGAATGGTGTGCAGTATTGCAAAATATTTTGGTGTATCTTTCTTCTGTCCGTACATTAAGAGTATTCTGTCTACGGATTTCCTCCATGAACTAAACTCACCCGATTTCCCAGAAAATTCTCTTAAACCTTTGACTACATCTGGCACTCTTTCAGAAGTCTCAACATTCCTACTAAAGTCTACTATTTGCTCATCAGCTTCTTCTGATTTAGGATTTAAAATGTCTGCAACTGTTTCAGATATTAAACTTACTATTTCCCTTCTTTGGGTATTTGTGAATAATGACGATGTTGTGTTAGTAGAGGATGCGTTCATATTAAGCTTTTCTAGAGTCGCAGCTAGCTGCTCTTCTTGGTTCATTTTATTACTATTTTTTTTTTTTTTTTTTTTTTTTTATACCTTTTAAAAATTTATTAATATTTAACTGATAAAGGTAAATGCTTCCTTGAGAATTAAAATTTATTTAATGTTATTTTATTTAATAAATTCTCCCTAATTTTAACATCTAATTATAACCTCTTTACATCTAATATTTAATAGTAATATTTTCTCTGACAATCAATACAAAAATTTTTCTTTATTTAAATGCAATATAAAGTGTGGTTAATATTGTTTTTTCTAAGTATAATTGTTGTTATTTTTTTTTTTTTTGTCTTACATTAAAAAAATTCCTGATGCCTTCATGTTGTGGACTCTGTTCTGACTGTTGTAAATTTTTCTTTCTAACAGCTGCTTATTTCCAATTGACCGGCTGCTTGCTTAAAGATGATTCCTTTACTTCGCTATTGCTTTGCTGAATTTTTTCCAAATGGTTGTTTCGTTAAAGCCGTTGTATTTATTCAGTTATTACTTTGTTGATTTTTTTTTCGAAATGGTTATTCGTTTCCTTTAGTTGCTGCTTTGTTGATTGGTTGAAATGTTCAATATTGTTGAAATGTTAGCGTTTTATGTTTCAGAAAATATCGCTTGTCACTTTAATTCACTTAAAAGTTTTTGGTTTATATTTCAGTTTCAATTATGATTGCTTGTTATTTTGAAATTTAATTATTTGTATTCACTTTAAAGTTTATGGTTTATATTTTAGTTTCAATTATAGTAGTTTGTTATTTTCAAATTTAATTATTTTAATTCACTTAAAATTTCGCTTGTTGCTTTATTCACTTAAAAGTTAATAGTTTATGTTTAAGGTTCAATTATGGTTGGCTGGACAGTACAGTCCGTCCTTTTTGTTTTGGAACTACTAAGGGGCCAAATCCAAAATTTTCACAGTATTATTATTTTTTAGTCCGCGATATGTTTTATTTTTTAAAAATCACTCGCGGTCCCTGCTCGGGCGCCAATTAAATAAATTTTAACGTTTATTTTTGTAAATCAGCACTATGTGCTTCCTTTATTAGTTTAATTAAATCAGTTTGCTTATTTTATAAAATCAGCACTATGTGCTTTACATTGAGTTCAGTTAAAGACTGGCTAACTTAAAGCTATTGTTCCTTAATATAAACCTACACTTGAGCCTGCCTATGACCAAGATAGCTTGGTCAGCAAAAAGAGGTTTGCGCGTGCAGCGCTCACTGACTCTATGAATTTCATGAATAAACAAATGAATGTATTGCAATAATGCAATGATGCAATAAACTATTTCTTAACTTATATAAGAAGATTTACGTGAATACAAGCAATTATGTCGGAGCAGTTCATACCGGAATCCGGCCTAAAATCATGGCTGTTTTTGCGGGGAAAAAATTTGCCGACATTCACTGCTCGTCCACAAAAATTGAGAAGACTTATCTTAGATTTTTTTTTTTAAATATGTTATTGAAACATTTCTAAACTTAAACTAATCAAAAACGAACAAAAATTACAACATGAAAAAAATTGTTTGATTCCACTTTGAAACCACTGTGTGGCGTTCTAAGGCTTGGTGACACCCGGGGCGGAAACCAGTGGTGTCACCCCTAAAAAAAAAACACTAAAAAAACAATTACAATGAAATCAAAGATTTCTATTAAGCTGAACAAAAATTCAATACAAATCGTTATATTATGAAAAAACATGTTATATAAGATAAAAAAAAAATATAAAGCTTTAATACAAAAATTGCACACACTCAAGTACATAAAAGAGTAACAAAAATAAGTAAAAGTTACATTTGGAAACCTTAGGACCAATATTACAGTGCATACTTAAGGTCTCCTTATCACTTAAGGAAACCTTAAGTTAATCAATTATTTTAACAGTGCAGAAAACACAGATACTTAAGTGCTCCTTAAGCGGCCAATTTTGAACACTTAAGTTCTCCTTAAGAATCAGCTGTTTTACGTATGTTTACATATTTTTAATGAATTAAATGGAATCGAATATGCTCGCAAGAAATAATTTTCAAATCAATTTGGACAGCGACTCCGATATGAGTGATGAAGAAATCGGGGAACTGTGGCAAGTTATTATAATGCGGAGAAAAACAGTGATTTCATCTAGACCGAATTTTTTCGACAAATTTGAAGACAATGACTTTCGTGAATCAAAGGAAACTGCCTACATGGTTTTGGAGCACATAAGAATCAATACAACAAGCAGAAGGAACTGGTAAAGTATCTATAAAGTTCTATTAAGTAAATTTTAAAGTATAATTTTCAGTAATAATGCAATATCTGCCGAACAAAAACTCCTTTTGACCTTACGTTTTTATGCAACAGGATGCATGCTGTGTCAAATACCCAGCTAGACAGCTCTAACGTAGTTACGCACACAAGGAAACAAAATTTGGTGTTCACTAACACACTCTTACATTCAAAGAAAGTTGTATGTGTTTACATAGCTTTCTCTTTTTCGCAGCAAACAAGCTGAGGGTGTGAAAAAGTAGCGAACAAAAGCTTTAAGCGTGTTTTACCTTAAAATAAATTAATTTAAATATAGTGGCCGTGGCGCAGAGCATAGAATGCGTGTCCCGTATGCCAGAAGACCACGGTTCAATTTCCGTCTGACACTTGAGAGTTTTTCAGTTAAATTTAATAGTAAATCAATTAATATATATAAGTAAAAAATAGTGTTGACTTAAAATAAACAAATAAAAACAATAATTTTTGTAAAGAAAAGTAGAGCATCCTTGATAATCTAAAAAAATTATTGCAATATTTGAAATAAATTTTTTTATATTCTTTAAATATTTTTTTCTTTAATTTATACTTTATAAATACAAATATTAATTATTAAAAAATTATAAGAAAAAGAAAATTTGGTTTTATTTGTGGAGGACGCTAACTGCGGACCATATTAAACAGCTGAATTTGTTTTTTATGGAATTCTTTATGGAATTTGTAGTTAGTGTGAGCAAAACATCTATAGCTTTTTTAATAGATAAAACATGTGTGGCAGACAGAGATGCCAGAGCACACGGATAGACAAAAAGGCGTTATATTTTGCACGACGGTAGAACAAATATAACGTAATTTGTATGGAGCATTTTATATGAATATAACGTCAAAGGCGTTATGTGTATGTTATATATATGGCATATCTAACAGTAAGGTGTCTAGCTGGGTACAAATACAAAATGTTTAAGGTTGAATGGATGCAGTTTTTCCGAAACAGGAAGGGCTTCTTTTCCATAAATGTACAAACAATGTGCGATAGCTCATTAAAAATTTTAGATGTTGTGGAACGCTGGCCTGGATCTACCCACGATGCACGAGTTGAATATCGCTTGAATATCGAAACGAAAATATAAACTTCGTTCTAACTCTGCTATCATCTGTAAATACAGTCGCAGAAAATTGATCCAATGAATCCCATATACGAACCAGAAACTGTGTTGAGCGGCAGTACGGATTCTGGAAAAGACGTTTTCCTGTACTCTCTTTGGGCATCCGTTTAAATTTAAAAAAAATTCAAAGCATAATTGTTGCAACAGCTATTTTACATAATATTTGCTGCATGAATCGTGAAAATGACGCCCCACCCCTTGAATTTGAAATGGAACTAGCAGTCCGAAACGTTCTAAATGTTCCTAGTGCTCAATCTGCAAACAGTTACTCTAGTGGGAATAACGAAACACGTTCAACATTAATACGTCTTTATTTTGACAGCTTGGAACAATAAAAACAAGTTTAACAGAAACAACTTAAATTTTATAGTTATTATTTTCATATTTTATTTCATTAAAACATCCATAAAAATTAAAGGTACTTATTTTTTAAATTAAAAGGCAGTTTCATGACTAGTACGACGAAAAAATAAAATTAAAAAGCTTAAAATCTAAATTTTTATAAAAAAAAATACGTGTTACTTTCAGTGCGGTCTTGCATTTTTTGGATTTCTAAATCAACGAGCTTTATACGTTTTTTGACTTCTTTTATATGATATTTCGCGTCTTCTTCTTGTAAATCAAGTATTCGCATTCGTTTTTTATGGTCTTCTAATGCATTTTACCTCTCAGTCGAAGACTTTTTTCTAGCCACTTTGTCTTTATATCTGCCAAGTTTTGCCATGACGTACGCTTGCCATTGCGGTTGCCAGTTTTGAGACTTCTGTGGGCCGGTGTCTTCATTTGTTGTGGATCATAATGGTCCCATTTTGTTTCTTCAACGATTTCCAATAAATCAAATTACTTTTTTAGAGTAATTCGCCTCTCATCAGCACTGCGTTTTTTTAACTCTCGTTTCAAATTGTAGTACTTCTCCTTAAGCACCTTTTCATCCCGGTGAACGCTGCCGCTGCAACTATTGAAACGTAATGTTAGCTCTTGCCAACATTTTCTTTTTTTTTGACATGCAAATTGTATCCGTTTGCTTGCATTCAATAATATCTTTTTTTTCTGAAACCAAATCGATGAGCAATTCGATTTCTTTAACGCTGAAATTACCGGCTCTTTTTTGATTTTCCATTTTTTCATTTTTTCAATTTTAAGGAATGTAAACAAAAAACATATGTTTTCTTAAGTGTTGCCTACAGGAAACAAATTTCTTAAGTGTGGGATAAAATTTGACTGTTAAAACACACGACACTTAAGGTGTGCTTAAGTGGTCAAGCTTCCTCAACTTAAGAGAACCTTAAGTATGCACTGTAATATTGGCCCAAATCCTTTTAGTCACCAAAATCGTAGCATTCAGCTAAAAATCTGGAAATTTGTATATATAGTAATCTGGGGTCCTTGAACATGAATCTGTAAAAAATTGGAGATTGTATATCTCAGCGGGCCGGAAAACCATGTCCAATATATTGGACATTGGTACTACAGGTACCACAAATTCCAGAAAATGACTAATTTATTTATAAAGCGAAAATAATAATTTTTTAAACTTTATTATTATAAGAACAAAAATTATTCAATTTATTTACATATAGGAAAAATTTTTATTTTAAAACACTTCCTTCCGGCTTTGAATTTGAGGCTTACTAAAAAACAAATTATTGCTTACTAAAAAAGTCATTTAGAAAATCAAAACGGTAAAAAATGTAAACATTTATATTTTTCTCAGAGAGCTAAATGAGCACTCCAACTAGTACCAGCACAGAGAAGTCAAACAATCTAATCTCCGTAAAACAATAATTCTTTGAACATGCTGAAATTACATTCTTAAAAACTTACTTTTATAACTTTTAAAGCAGTAAATTAGATATAACAGCGTCAAAATCAATTGTATTTATTAATTTGTTTTTAATCGATAAAAGAGCAAGGTCCGAAACTCTTGCCTGTCCCATAGTTGATCGTAAATAATTTTTAAAAACTTCAGCTCAGAAAAACTTATTTCCCATGAAGCCACCGACACACAAATTGTTAAGAGTAGTTTTAAGGCTAAGGAAATATTTGACAGTGTTTCCAAAAAATAAAGGCTAGCATTTCTAAGGCAGTCCACTACTTGGCATTTTAAAAATCATTTTGTGCTGCTTTTATGTGCCTTGGTAGCCTCGGAATTTCAAAAATAAGCTCATTTTTTGAGATTTCGTTATAAGCTGTTGTCAAATTTTACCATAGCATGTGCCTCACGTTTTTATGAGATCTAGCAGAAATTATTTTATACTTTTTAGTTCGTTTTAAAAACGTCTTATATTAAAATTTTTTTTACTCAAATTTTTATTTTGTAGTTTTTAGTCTTGTGTAAAATTTGACAATAGATTTTGAATATTTTATGTTGTTATCAGTAAAAATTTTGTTTTAAGAGCCGACATAGTTTGTTAATATTAAAAAAAAAACTGAAGAAATTCATTGACATTATCGAGGCCAAACCTCTCAACCTCACGATTATAAAGCAATCGCCATGTGCTCTGAACTACAGAACCCATTTAAAGATATATAAATAGCAGAGCTGTAAATGTGTGAATTCATTTTCACTTTTCATTCTCTTGTTTAAAAATTCAAAAGCTGAACTCTTTTTTGTAGCATTCAAAGTGTGAATTCCTTAGGCTTAAGCCTTTTGGGCTGATTAAAATTGTTTTCAAGTCATGTGTAGTGGAATATGATTAGGGTAGAAAGGTGCAGGATCGCCATGTAGTGTAATTAGGTTAGGGTTGAAAGGTGCAGGATCGCCATGTAGTGTACTTAGGTGTATGGTCGACAAGTAATGTATCTTGAACTGTTTGTGTATAATGCCTGGGTCTTGTGTATTAGAGGCGCACACGCCTTTTTTTATTCAGCCGCAAGGCTTTATTTTATGAGAAGCCGCAAAGGCTAATTAAAAGAGTGAGATATTTTGGTTTACAGCCACATAGGCTATTTCTTAACATCTGTCTTTATTTTTGAAAAATCCAAGTTTATATACAATTTTTACCACTATTATTCTTAAAAATATTGTGCCAGTATTTTCTAAACTCCTCCCTTAATTTTTGTCTTTAATATCGATCGCCAATCAATTTCATTTTTGGTCGATCACATAATTATTTACATATTTACATATTCTATATATTAACAATTTAAATTTTTAATCCAAAACACCAACAACAACAAGTGCATTTATTTTGGCCTTGAATTAAAATGTGTCGTTAGCACTATTGTAACATAATATTCTTCTTGGGCAATGCACTCATAATTTTATTGTTGTTGTTGTTGTTGTATACGCTTGTGCCAAGCATTGGGTTATGTTAAATTAGACTAGCGGCGCAAGCTGAAGGGGATGAAAAGTATTAAGGTAAGCATGAAAAATGCTTATCGGAAATTATGATTTTCAAGTACAAGGTTTTTTATGAAAAAGTATTGGGGAGTAATAGTGACTTTATGAGTACACTACACCCTTACCCTTAAGCGAAAATTTACTTTTTGAAGTACAATTTTTAAGACGGTGGAGTTCTGGCAATAATTAATGAACTTATTTATGTTAAATTAAAGTGTATGTACATATAATTTGTATTGTAGTGATTAATGTATAATATTATATTTTTATCTGTATTATAAGGTATATTACTGTATTCTATTTATACGTTCAAAATTTATTTAACAATAATTTATCGAAAAATAATGCTATATTTTCTTTATAATTAAATATATTACTATATGTATATACATTCAAAACTTATTTTACAAAAATTTAACGAAAAATGATACATTATTATCTTTATTGTTAAGTATATTGCTATAATTATACTTCTTTGTAATTTTTAAATGTTTATATAATAATTTTAATGTTTTAATAATTTAAAAATATTTGAATTTTACGAGTACATTTAATAAAGAAAATATTTCGTAATTTAAAATTCTCTTTTTTTTTTTGTTTTTTTTTTTTTTTTTGGTTTATGTACTAGTAATTTGTAACATTTATGTTTAATTATACGCTTACATACTTTTTTAAAATATTGTTATGGAATTTTTTATGTTTGTTATTTATTTCTATTATGGAGTTTACTCCGTCTCTACTTATTATTTTGTAAGGTCCATGGTATGGACTTTGACTCTTTTTTCTGTTTTCCAATTTCACTAAAACTAGGTCTCCTACATCAAAATTTGATACCATTGTAGTTTTGTCGTATTGGAATTTTCTTTTGTTTTTTTACAATATTTATCAGTTTTCTAGCTTTGTCTAGTGCAGTCTTTAATCTTATTTGTAGTTCGTTTTTATAGTCTTCTAAATTGTAGTGTTTTGTTTTGTCACAGAATAAATCACTAGGAAGGGATGGTAATTTACCAAAAATTAGTTCAAAAGGTGTGTAAGAATTGTCTACATGTGGTGTGGAATTGTATGCGAAAGTGTAATAAGGTATCCATTTGTCCCATTCGAAATCATCGGCAAAAGACAAAAGGTATTCGTTAAGTGTTCTATGATTTTTCTCAAGTGCACCAAGTGTCTCGTGATGGTAGGGGGTTGAAAATACTTGTGCTATTTTTAGTAGTTCGCATATGTTTCTCATTAACTCGTTCGTAAATTCCGTTCCACGGTCAGATTTCAATTTTTTGAATAAACCAAATTTTAAGATTAACTGTTCGACTAATGCTTGTGCAACTGATTTTGCGTCTTTGTTCTCAATGGGGTGTGCAATTACGAATTTTGTGAGTTCGCACTGCATCGTAAGTATGTACCGGTATCCGTTTGATATCTTGAGTGGACCTACTGTGTCAATGGATATTGTTTGGAAACTCGTATTTGGTGTGTCTGTTATGGTCATACTTTCTTTTATGTGTCTCGTGTGTTTATTACGAGCACATTTTTCACATTTATTTACGTAATTTTTAACCATTTGCCGCATGTTTTTCCAAGTATAGCGCTGTTTTAATTTTAGTACTGTTTTTCTGATTCCTAGGTGTCCTCCCTGGGGTGAATCATGGAATTCTTTTATCAGTGTATGTTGCATGGTTTTACTTGTTATTTTCTTCGGGGTTACATATATCAATATATTAAGAGTTTTATTACACTTTGATGTTCTCTTCTGCTGCAGCTTATTAAATTTTCTTTTTAGTTCATTTTTATCAATTATTTCAAATATAGCATCATTTACTTCTAGCGCTAGTTCTTTTATATTCTTTTTATTCATAAGAGATGATAGTTTCTCCAAAGTCGAATCTAGATTCGTTGGATTGTCACCACATCGTACTTGTACGATATCATCTATAATTTCAACACGTGTATAATTTTTTTCGCTTTTAATGAACTTTAATCGTTTTATATTTCTGACGTCAGTAATAGATGTGCAATCCCATATGAAAAGTTGATCAGACTCGTTCTGAGATGTGCAGGTATCTTGTTCATTTTCATTTGCTAGCTTCTTTTTACTTCCCCTTGTTATAACCAATGCTTTACTTTTTGTTTTGTCCTCTTCTGAGGGTATCATATTTATTAAAATTTCCGAATTTATTTGTATTCTTGATAGCGCGTCGGCGTTGGTGTTGATCTTTCCTTGCTTGAATTTGATTTCAAAGTCATAATCTGAAAGATCCAATCTTATTCTCGTAATTTTTGATGATGGGTTTTTGTCAGAAAAAGTTATACTAGAGGTCAATGGTCTGTTACTACAATGTATTTGTTTCCGTATAGGTAGAGTTTAAAGAAATTTATGTAAATGAATATTTAAAAACAAAATGTATTCAAACGTTTCAGGTTTTTTTTTTTTAAGTATTAATTCCAACCTTATATAATTTTTTTTTTTATTTACTTCTTATTATTATCATTATTTGCATTTTTTGTTTTTATACGGAAGTTATCTTAATTAGAAATAATTAATTATATAATGTAATATATATATTGTTATTTAAATTCTATATAAGAGTTGAAATAATAAAATGGCAAACATTAATTTTATTATTTTTTTTTTATCAATATTATTTTACTATAAATAAAAAATTATTAGAAGTCATCTAAACATAATTATATTTCTCTTAATTTTTAAACTTATATTGAACGCTTACAAACTGAAATGGCGTCAATTTGTTGTTAAAATTTTTTTTTTTTTTTTTTTTATTTTTTTGGGTACCTTCATTTTTGCAATTAAAATTAATAAAGAACAATATATAATTTTTGTTTTTATTGTTCGCATTATTAACTATTTGTGTATAGTAATAATATTTTTATATGACTTTAAATTACAGTTATTGTTATTATTATTGTATTTTTATTATTGTTTTTATACATTTTGTATAATGCGATTTAATATAAAATTCATATACTTATTTATTTGTGTTGGATAGTTTGTTTCCAGCAATGATAATCTAAGACGTTTTATTCGTTTTTGGCTCATTTGATTTAACTGTAATTTGTGTAGCTCGTGAGTCCTTTGAACCAAAAGCTGCATCTGGTATCTTTTTTTCCTTGGTTTTTTTTTTTCCTGTATATTTTTCGCATGGTTTTTTCCATGGATTTGAAGATTTTCTTGTGTGTCCTTAAATGTGTTACTATTTGTGATTTCGAAATTTTCTTTTCACAAACGAAGCAGTACATTTTTTTTTTTTTTTGTTTTATTGTCGATTTAATTTATTTTATTATCTATCGTGGATTTTAAGTCAGTTCAACAATTTCAACAGTTTATATGTGGTGATATAAGCTGTTTAGTGGTTGTTTATGGTCTTCTTGGTATTGTTTATATTCTTCTAAGTTGTTTATTTCTTCCATTTATTATTTTTTTTTTTGGATCGGAGAAGTTTTTGATTAATAGAGAATGTTTGCGGGATTGGAGAAGTTTTTAAAAATCAAATGTTCGCAGGATCGACAGGTGCAGGATCGACAGGTGCAGGATCGACAGGTGCAGGATCGCCATGTGGTGTGGAATTGTATCCTGGCAGGATCGCCATGTAGTGGAATATGATTAGGGTAGAAAGGTGCAGGATCGCCATGTAGTGTAATTAGGTTAGGGTTGAAAGGTGCAGGATCGCCATGTAGTGTACTTAGGTGTATGGTCGACAAGTAATGTATCTTGAACTGTTTGTGTATAATGCCTGGGTCTTGTGTATTAGAGGCGCACACGCCTTTTTTTATTCAGCCGCAAGGCTTTATTTTATGAGAAGCCGCAAAGGCTAATTAAAAGAGTGAGATATTTTGGTTTACAGCCACATAGGCTATTTCTTAACATCTGTCTTTATTTTTGAAAAATCCAAGTTTATATACAATTTTTACCACTATTATTCTTAAAAATATTGTGCCAGTATTTTCTAAACTCCTCCCTTAATTTTTGTCTTTAATATCGATCGCCAATCAATTTCATTTTTGGTCGATCACATAATTATTTACATATTTACATATTCTATATATTAACAATATAAATTTTTAATCCAAAACACCAACAACAACAAGTGCATTTATTTTGGCCTTGAATTAAAATGTGTCGTTAGCACTATTGTAACATAATATTCTTCTTGGGCAATGCACTCATAATTTTATTGTTTTTGGGTTATGTTAAATTAGACTAGCGGCGCAAGCTGAAGGGGATGAAAAGTATTAAGGTAAGCATGAAAAATGCTTATCGGAAATTATGATTTTCAAGTACAAGGTTTTTTATGAAAAAGTATTGGGGAGTAATAGTGACTTTATGAGTACACTACACATGAATTGCAAAACGTAAAGAATGCACACTGAATTGAAGTTTTAACGAATGAAGCCACCGATGGCTTCAGCCACGATGGCTGGAACCATCGATAGTTGCAGCCGAATTGAAATGTTAGTGAACGCAGCCTGTTGCGTCTGAAGTTGTTTTTTGTGTATTTGTGTATGCGCGTGTGACTGTGTGGCATGACTGTGATGGGTTGCCATTGGCTGATATCATGTATAGAAAAAGTATTATATACAACAAATTGTAGAAGTTAATTTTTATACATTTTGTTAATAATATTTATTGTTAATAAGCATTTTATTATTCCAGAAAATGTCAAAGGAAAGACAGAAGCATGTCACTAAGATCGGCCGTCGAAAACAAATGACAACAAAAATGCAAAATGCATCTTTATATTTAGTAGTATTTAATGGTAGTAAATAAAATGTACAGTGTTTCAGAGTTGAAAGGAATGATAAAACTGAGTGCATTCATCAGATTTTTTAAGCCAACAAGAATGGGATTGATATTTCCATAACTCCCATTCCTTAGAGAGCATTGGGTGTGCATTCTTTTATCTTCAAAGAATGATGAATTGTGCGTCTGTAATTCATTTACTCTACAGAAGCATAAGATTGCAATCTGGTTGATGCAGCTTTTGAATGCATTAAGAGCGTGTGCATTCCGAAATGATTTAATCTTTTACAGCTCTGATAAGTAGCAATAAATCAAACTACTTTTTACAACTTTTTTTTCCACCTTCTGTGGTGAATTTTTTAAAATTTGAATTTCATAAAAAAAAAAAAATTAGTTTACATTGCCGAGGCTCGCTTTACGCTCTGAGCTACAGAACTCATATCAAAATATTTTCTAAATGAGGTAATAAATTGACTTATGTTGCGAAATTTTGAAATTTTAAAATGGTTAAATGAGCTTTTAATTTTTCTTTTGTTTCATTTTTAATGTGTATGTATGTTCAAATAAATTCGCATTTTAGCCAAACAAATAAACGTACAGACATGAAAATAAGTTGTGAAAAAATATTGTGTTGTCATCCAGTTCTGAGCTACATTTTAAGTTTCAAAACTCTGGCTCATCGGAAAGTTGGTTAAAAATGGATTCCAAGATTTGTTCGGGACAGACAAATAAAGTGAAGTTAATAAAAACGTTTTAAAAATATAACAAACTTAAATATTCTTAAAATTTCATACAAAAAAGCAAAAACACAGTCTCCTCGGTTCATATAATATACGATAAAAACAAATTAATTTTTGTTAAATTAAAGTACATTACATTCAAAATATTGTTTCGACGCATCCCGAAAACAACGCAACTTGAAACGACGCAACTCGAGGCTTTAGTGTATATTAGGCTGTCCCAAACTTGTTTGCTCAGGCATTTTTTGAAAGCTTATGGAGTCAAGTATTTTTGAGATATTTTTTCAGATTTTTTGGAAGAGGTCTAAAAATCAGGTTTTTCTTTTTTGAAGAACGCATAGAAACCAAAACTTTGTGTTTGGAGGTAAAAAATATTAATACGCCAAATAATGAAAACATACTTGTAGAAGGCATTATAACAAAAACTTGCTAAAAAGTAAAAAAATTAAAAATTTTATTTCCAAAGCTATCTTTACGTTTTTTGAAGCCAGCAATATCTCAATTGATTTTTACCGACCCGGAAGAATGGAAACAATTGAAAGTAGTACATAATGTCGCAGAATGTGGTGTGGCCTTGGTAAGCATTTACATCAGTCTAAAAACGGACACAGACTTTCAAAATCTTTTGCAGGATATAAAGCTGCATCGCAGGGAATATAATTTAAAATAAATAACCAAAAGTAAAATTGATTCTTATTTTTTGTTATTTTTTTTTTGCGGATTCGGTGGTAGCCTGGGGAGGGTTTCAGCGTATTAATTTTTAATATGACTGATTGACATGAAGCCAAAACAGCATTTTTTAGAAAAAAATTTTTTATTATTGAAGTTTATGGAGAAGCATGTTTGTTGCAATGTTTGCTTTTTAATTCCTCGACCCAATGATTTAACAATTCAACCAACGGTAACAAAGCATTAATGGCTGAATTACAATACTGCGTTAGGTCGGTCGGCCTTTGACAGCTAGACTAGAAGCAATGGTTTCTTATGAAGCAACACAAAATATGACTTGATGCATTGCGTCCACCTCATCCCGTAAAAATGAATTTGAGGGGGTGACGTACGATCAACGCTATGAGTAGATACATGCTCTACTAGTTCGTGCTTTAACATATTAACGCTGTGTTGCATTTTCGTTGAAAAATGCTAAAATGGGGGTATTCTTGGATTCCGATGGAAAACTAAGATTTTCATAGGATTATCGTGGAAATTTATATTTTGATGCGAGTTTTTTTTAAATTGATAAAATTTTTTAAATTAACATACTGCTTAAGTAGTATAATAATAATTTTAATGAATTTAGCATGATATTAATATTATTAAATTGTTTATCCTATTAAAATTTATGCATTTTTTAGTATATTATAAATAATATTATAAGGGTATTCATGCAAAATGGCAAACTTATATATTGGTCAATTAGATCTTTTAATGAGGTTGGTTGAGGACGAATACCCTTAATATCATTGTTTGAATAATATAACACACAAAGGAATGTTGTGGTAAGGTAGATTGGCAAATGCCGTTCATTTTTTTTTTTGTAAAGTTGTACCCAAGTACTCACTAATTACAAGTGATTCAGCGAGCATTGTACAAGGGGGCGTGGCAGCTCGAATCTTCAATATCGAATAACTTTGGAATTATGGGTCACACAATATTGGAATTAGGTGTTCGGCCTCGATTTACATGTGCCGTTTCACTGGTATGGGCGTTGGGAAAAGGTGTGGCACTTTTTCGGCTGCCCAAATTGTGGGTATAACTTTCGAACTTTCGCAAAAAGTTTTATATAAGAATTCTATGTCAAAAAATATTTTGATCACATCAGGTGTTCGTCAGGGAAGTCATCTTGGTCCGGTTTTATTTTTACTGTTTATAAATGACCTTCCTTCTGTAATAAAACACTGTAACGTCTTAATGTACGCCGATGACGTACAACTTTTTCTAACTTGCAAATCGCCTGAAGAACAACAACTCTTACAATCCGATTTAAATAGTCTAGTGGAGTGGTGTAATTTAAACCTTTTAAAATTAAACTTAAAAAAATGTAACCAAATGACATTCTCTCGTCGAATTGCTAATAGTATAAATTACACTATAAATAATACTAACTTAGAAATTGTACACAGTTTTCTTGATTTAGGTGTAATTATGGATCCTAAACTTCGTTTCAATCTTCAAGTTAATTTGGTGGTAAATAAGGCTAGAGGTGTCCTTAGTTTCATTAAAAGATGGGCTAAAGAATTCAACGATCCTTTCACTACTAAGATACTTTATACCTCTCTTGTTAGACCAATTCTTGAATATGCATCCGTAATATGGAACCCTCAATACAATGTCCACATCGATGCATTAGAATCGGTCCAAAAACAATTCTTACTTTTTGCTTTACATTATCGTTGGAACCCCAACATTATCCTACCCCCTTATGAAACCCGCCTTAAAATTATTTCCCTGCCTTCCTTAAGAAGCAGAAGAATATGCTCAATGTCTCTTTTTTATACAAACTACTCAGTGGCGATATAGACTCACAATACCTTCTTTCTTTATTAAACTTCAACATCCCTAGGAGCGCAGCCAGACATTTCCAGCTTTTTAAGTTGAGTCAGTGCACTTCTAATTATGCCCTTCACGACCCTTTCCGATGTATGTGTAATGATTTCAATGATAACTTGAACTTGATAAATTTTTCTGACTCGGTGGATGTCTTAAAACGTAAAATGATATTACATTTGAATAGTTAACACATTCATTGTGATAACAAATACAACTCGCGATAATTGTGTAGATTTTACGATTTAACAAATAAGCATCATCGAATATGTTAGATACTTTAAGTTTTCGTTTTATTCAGTTTCGTTGCTTTATTTTTTTCATTAAACTATTTTAGATATTTAGTTCTATAGCTTCCCAAGTTTGAAATGGGACCATGAAAACCGTGTCTCTCGGCTTGGTGCGTCAGAGTTTATCTCTTTTCCATACAAGTTTTTACCTGCGTTGGCCCAAATGCATATCCAAATAATCACTTTAGCTCGGTGTTCCCTTATTTTAGTGACCCGAATATATAAATATATTGTGCCTGCACAATATATACTTGTATATCTGTGCTATGTTTGGTATTGGTTTGGTGTTTGAGAGTTGCATCTCTTTTCCACGTAGGATCTTGGGTTGGACAGTAGCCCCAAGCCGAATGACAGCAGTTATGAACGCGGTTATGTATGGTCTGGTGAATTACTTTGGATGTTGTCTTGTATATCTTCGTATTATGAAGATTGTGCTTTTATTCGATGATGTTTATGATGTTTACATAAGCGCAAAAAATACTTCTTTACTTAATTTTGATTTCCGCTGAAAGGCCAAGCAATTGTGCTTAGTGGAAGCTTTTATTTGCCAATAGGTGGTAAGTTTTAGCACGTAGGTGCATTCTATTCAGTCCGGCTGATCCGGACATGCGTATGGCGCGGGTCATACGTATCTATGAAGATTTCTTACCTCCGGGCGAATCCAAAAAAAAAAAAAAAAAACTGTTAGTCACACATCAATGAAACTCGGTAAGAATGTACTATTTAGTCTTGTCCTTTGACTGAAAAAACTGAGTGAGCATTGGACAAGGGGGCATGGCACCGCCCATATAAGTCAAACATATGGTATCAAATAGCTTTGGAGTTAAATGCCGTATAATAATGCAACTCGGTATGGAGTTGCCACTTGGTAATGTTCATCCACTAGAAAACCGAGACGGGCATTGTACAAGGGGGTGTGGCTCCGCCCATAAAATTACAATTTTTGATATCGAATAGCCTATGAAAGTAAGTCACAAAACGTTCAATTTTAGAATAGAATTACTATTTGGTGATGCATTTCTACTAAAAAATTTGGAGTTCCACTTGGTGATATCTTTCTACGCCTATGGTAGGCATATTGTAGTTTTAGGCGATTTTGTAAAAAAATTTGTACTACAGCACCAACTGGTGTCCAAGTTGGATCAAAGAAGATAGCGCCAAAATCACCTCAAATCCACAATATATCAATTGTCATTGTAATCGCATAAAGAATTGTACTACAGCGCCCTCAGGTGTTCAATATGGGTAAAAACAGATAGCAGCAAAACACTCAGCGTACATGAAAACCACTATATACCGATTTTCTTTAAATTTGTACTTAAGCGCCCTCTGGTGTTCAAGGTGGATGAAAATTGATTGAAATTGCCCAAAACACGCACCGTACCAAAAAACTTCTATACACAAATTTACATGAATATTTCCATACATATTTCCAACTTGCTTTCGTTGACGAAATTTCCTACATTTTGCTCTCAAAATATGCAAAAATCTCGGCAAAAATTAACAGTAATAATAATAATAAATAGCAGTAATTTTGACAAAAACAAGAAAAATAATGACATCAAGCTTTGGTGCACATAAATGGTTTTTTATAATATTTTTAAAATTCAAGAACTTAAATATAAAGTAAGATATATTACAGTTTTTGTATGTATATATATACACTACAAATACTCTCCCTCCAATTAAACGTTTATAATATGTTAAAAGTTACTTTCTTTTGAATGGGTGTATTTGAATAAGTTGTGTTGGATACCTGTGATTTGTTATTAGTGTATGCTGGTTTGAAACCATATTGAATTTGAAATGTTTTTTCGTGTCTGGAAATAACTTTAAAAGGACCTTCAAATGGTTGTTGAAGTCCCGATGAACGATTGATTTTTACAAAAACATATTCACAAGTACTAAGTGATTTTGGAACATAACTATAATCTTTATTATGATGCACTATTTTCGAACGAATATGGGAAAAATGTTAACTTTCGAAGGGTAAGATCCATATTTATGGTATCATTATTTGGGGCAACTAATTCTCCCGGTAACTTTAAAGTCTGACCGTAAACCAATTCTGCGGAAGGACAATTCAAGTCTTCCTTGATTGCGGTTCGTATACCGAGAAGTATCCAAGGCAAAAGTTCTGACCAATGCACAATTCATCGAAATGGTACGAAAATAAGAAAAAAAATTGTTGTTTTTTTTTTTAAAAAAGTATGTAATTTAGATCTATATTATTAGGTTCCATCAAATTTAAAAGATTTTTTAAAATATCTTTAATAATAAACAAATGCGATCACTTTATACGACACCCTGTTATTTTAAGAAAATCAAGTAATTTAAAATTGGGTTAATGTTTTAAAAACTACATCATGTTTTTTCTAAAAAGCAGTAAAGAGGATTATTTTAAAATATATTCTGCTTCTGAAAGTAATTTTTTTTAGTATATATTTTTTGTAAAAAAAATTTTTTTACTTTAAAAAAAAACACCTAAAAACTCAAAAATTTGCTAGTTTTTATAAGCTATAACAAAAAAAAAAGGATTGTTTGGTTTTAGCGAAACTTTTTTGTAATTTTATTTTGAGCATTAAATTTTGAGTTCCAAAATATTATTTGCTCTTTTTTATAAACCAGAAAGTTATGCAGATTTAAAAAAGTGACTTTTTGCGAAAAATGCTCAATTTTGTATGGAAAATTATTCAAAATTTAACAAAATTAAAAAGAGAATTGCAAAAAAAAATGATTCTTTGATTATAACGAAACTTTTTTCTTGTTTTATGTAAAGTATTAACTTTCCATTTCCAAAATATTATCTGCCCTTTTTTATAAACAAAAAAGTTATGCAGATTTAAAAAAGTGACTTTTTGCGAAAAATGCTCAATTTTGTATGGAAAATTATTCAAAATTTAACAAAATTCAAAAGAGAATTGCAAAAAAAAATGATTCTTTGATTATAACGAAACTTTTTTCTTGTTTTATGTAAAGTATTAACTTTCCATTTCCAAAATATTATCTGCCCTTTTTTATAAACAAAAAAGTTATGCAGATTTAAAAAAGTGACTTTTTGCGAAAAATGCTCAATTTTGTATGGAAAATTATTCAAAATTTAACAAAAGTCAAAAGAGAATTGCAAAAAAAGGATTCTTTGATTATAACAAAACTTTTTTCTTATTTTATGTAAAGTATTAACTTTCCATTTCCAAAATATTATCTGCCCGTTTTTATAAACAAGAAAGTTATGCAGATTTAAAAAAGTTACTTTTAGCGAAATATGTTCAATTTTGTATGGAAAATTATTCAAAATTTGCCAAAATTCAAAAGGGAATTGCAAAAAAAAGGATTCTTTGATTTTAGCGCAACTTTTTTGTATTTTTATTTGAAGTTTTTATTAACTTTTGATTTCCAAAATATTATCTACACCTTATAAAAAGAAAGTTATAGTAGATAACAAAATAATTTTAGTAACACAGGATATTTCAGGTAGTTTAAATATAAAAGTGCACTTAAAAATTATACTGAACACTGTCTAAAGAGGCATTGGAAGCAAGGAAGGCATTGGAAGAATTTAGAAAAAATCGACTTAACCATACCCGTAAATGCTCGAGGATTAAGTCTAATACAGATTTAATGAAAATATTGTTGCTGACTTCTGAGCCTCTCTTAGCATTCAAAAGAACTATTAAATCAAAATCAAATGTATTTATTAATGAAGAAGTTGAGAAATTTATTCAATTAAGTTGATGACCCTTATAGTGTTTGTAGTGATTCTAACAAAGAAGTCAATAGCGATGAAAGTCAATAGCAAGATGAGTTCTTGGTTGTTTCTACATATGCACACATTAATTTTTTTACTTTTTTATTTCACATTTTGTTAATAAAAACAAGTAACCAATTTTATTTTTCTATTGTAAATAAAATTAAATTTGCCTAAACAATGATTTTTTTAATTAACACAAATGGGACTATTTATGAGTAACAGATGTACCTCCCATACAAAATCATGTAAAAATTTAATATAGGTCCAAGGGAGGTACCCCTAGGAACCGACCGATTTCAACCATTTCTATAACACATGTATCGCTTTATTTTACTAACCTTTTCACCGAGTTTTATAAGGATCGACCAACTTTTGTATGTACCTCCCATACAAAATAATGAAAAAAATTAATATAGGTCCAAGGGAGGTACCCTTAGGAACCAACCGATTTCAACTGTTTTCAGAAAACATGTATTGTTTTATTTTTCTAACCTTTTCATTGGGTTTCATTTATTTATTTATTTAGGTAAGCTTAATACAAGCAATTTATACTTAAGAACTAAAACTTATAATTGGACAGTTATTTCTTAATGCTAGGTTTTTTTTTTATTTTTCGTAAGGATCGGCCAACTTTTGTATGTACCTCCCATACAAAATAATGTAAAAAATCAATATAGGTCACTCACCGATTTCAACTATTTTTAGAACACTTCTATTTCTTTAATTGCCTAGTCTTTTAACCAAATTTTGTTAAGATCACTCAATTTTTTTATGTACCTCCCATGCAAAATAATGTAAAAAATTAATATAGGTCCAAAGTAGGTACCCCTAAGAACTGACCAATTTCAACCATTTTTGCAGTTTTTCTTAATTAGCTTAAATTAGTCCAACACACAAAATTTCATTATCATAGGAGCACTCCTATTTATGTTCCAATTTTGTATGGATTCAATGCACTGTGCAATGTGTTGAATCATCTGAAGATATAATTGACGTCTTGAGTTGTCGATGAAAACGTTCAACCATCTCGTTTTGTTTTGGACGATAAGGTGAAGTGTGAATTTTATGAGCACCTAATAAATTTGTTAGTTCTTTAAATAATTTTGATGTGAATTGTGTGCCTTGATCCATTGTAATTTTGAGAGGAACGCCAAAACGTGGAACATAATTTTTTACGAAAGTGTTTGCTACTGTGTCAGCCGAAGTATTTTTTAGAGGGTATACTTCTGGCCAACGTGTATGTCTATCGATGATCGTTAGCATATATCGAAAATTATTTGATACAGGTAGTATCCCACCAGATCCATGTGAACAAGGTATATTCAACAAGGTAGTCTCGTCTCGGAGTGGTGGGTACAGTAGCTGTCAAACATAAGAACGTAAAAATAAAAACAGTGAATACAAAACTGTCAAATGTGTTAAAATTCATAGTTTTAATTTTTGTGCGTGCTGAATGTTTATTTTTAGTATTTATCGTGAAGGTAAAATAACACTAAGGAAGGCACTGCTCCTGGCTGCAACCGGAGTGGACCGCAATTATTCCCCGGGAGATTTATAAAATCTGTTTTATAAAAATGCTTTTCGCAGACCAGCGCTGATTGGGAAAATGTTGTGGAACAGGCAACGTTCCAGCGATTGCGTTTTGCTTCATTAAGAGGCACACTAAAAGACGAGACATTTTCTTTTTGAAAAGGCTTCTTACAAATTGCACAACTTCTGGGCATTAAATCGCTTAAATAATTTTTATCAACAACACAAGTCTAATTGGAAAATTTTGTTATTTGTTTTGTTTTTATTCGTTCAATAGCCGATTTTGACAGGTGCTGTACCCACCACAAGAGAGAATTTCAACTACTAACTCTACCTTCCTTAATATACCTTGCATGTGAATATGTTCGAGCCTGCCTGATGGAATTTCGATTTTTTGGATAGGTGTTTTCGTGTGCACATTAATTTCAGATTTTTGACAATTGATACAACTTGATGACCAATTATTTATTTCTTTTAGCATATTTGGCCAAAAGTATTTTAATTGTATCAATCATCTAGTGGCTCGTACGCCGGGATGATATAATGAATGGATTTTGTCAAATATGCTTCTTCGCATGGAAATTGAAACAAAAGGTCGAAAATTTTTATTAGAAATTTTAATATTTAGGATAGGGATTAGAATTTCTTTTAGATTGTATTTGGAATTTGGAGATTCAATGAGAGATTTCAGCGTTTTATCATCTTGTTGTTCTTTGTATAGTGTTTGAAAATGAATGTCTTGTGTAGATATAGCATCGATTTCTGGAATGCGTGAAAGAGTGTCTACAACTATATTTTTTTTTCCGGAAATGTATTGTATGTTATTTGTAAATTGTGCTATATATTCTAAGTGTCGTGTTTGACGGTGTGATCTGTCTGTTTTTGAATTTATGATAAATGTAAAAGGTTTGTGGTCTGTATAGATAACAAATAATCTTCCTTCTAAGAAGTGTAGAATATTTTATTTCTGTTGGACTAAGTTTTTGAGAAAAATATGCTAAAGGTTCACAACTATATTTTATAGATTGTTGTAGAACAGCTCCAATAGCGACGTTTGATGCATCTACTGCTAGAGATAATTGTGCATGTTTATTAAAATGTGTGAGAAGAGTATTTTTAGCAAAAAGTGATCGAACTTTCTCAAATGCAGTGATTGATTTCTCTGTCCAAGTTAACTTTTTGGATTTATATTTAGATGCAGATGTTAACATATCGTGCAGATAACTTAGTTCTGCAGCTAACATCGGAATGTAACGATGGTAGTAATTTACCATTCCAATAAATTTTTGTAACTTATTTATGGAAGTTGGTCTTTCAAAATTTGTAATTAAATTAACTCTATCTTTAGAGGGCTGTATTCCATTGGAAGAAATTTCATAGCTAAGAAAATCTAGTGAAGGTACACCAAATATACATTTCGAAAGTTTAAAATTAAGTCCGTATTGTTGTAGTCGAGTAAAAATGATTTTTAAATGTTCCAAATGTTGAGTCTCATTTTCACTTGCAATTAAATTGTCATCCACATATGTAAAAACGAAGTCCAAACTAAAAAATACTTCATTGATGAAGCGTTGGAAGGTTTGAGCACTATTTCGTAGACCGAATGGCATGCGTAGAAATTCGAACATTCCAAATGGTGTAGTTATTGCAGTTTTATGAACATCTTCTTCAGCCATTGGAATCTGGTGGTACGCACGAACGAGATTAATTTTTGAAAATATGGTTTTGTTGTTAAGTTCGATACTTAAATCATGTATGTGTGGAAGTGGATAACGATCGGGTATGGTTATACAGTTGAGCATTCTGTAATCTCCACATGATCGCCAATCATTTTGTTCTTTTTTAGGGGCTAAATGAAGGGCAGGCGCAAAAGGTGAGTTGGGAGGTTTACATATACCAACTTTGACAAGATATTCAAATTCAGCTTTAGCAATTTTCATTTTGATTGGATCTAAACGACGTGGTCTTGTAAATGGAATAGTTCCTTTTGTTTCTATCCTATGAACCGTATTGTGCTTCACTGGTTTAGTGTATTCTGGTTCAGAGGTAAGTGAAGGGAATTCCTTGAGTAAATTAGAAAATTTATTTTCATCAAGAGGTAGTTTAAGGGAATAAATATCACAAAAACCAGAAGTTCCATTTACTTTTAATTTGGTTGTTAGATCAATTAATTGTTTATTTTTCATATCAACTATTATTCCAAATTTTTCTAAAAAATTAGCTCCAATAATAGGGGTCAAAATGTTAGCCAATAAAAATGGAAATTCAAAAACACGACGAAAACCTAAGTCAATTTTAAAGAGTTTTGATCCGAAAGTTTCTATTGATGATCCATTTGCAGCTATTAAATTAATGTCAGAATTTCTTTTGAATGATTTGCCACCGTCATAATGGAATGATTTAGTTTAAATTTTGGTTGAAATTATCATTGTTTTTATTAATAAAAGCACATGGTTTTATACATTTAATTGCGTTCTTATTATGTTTTCTATGATACCAACAAATATTATCAAGAGAATTTGAATATTGCTGTCTGGAATTGTTTCTAAATCTTGAATTGTTTCGATCATGTGATCTGGATCTTATCTTGAGCCAGGTCCATGGAAATTTGATTTAAATTTTGACAAAGTGTTGCAGTAATTTGGGTTAAGTTCTGCATACATTGTTGAATTGAATTTTGATTGATGCTTGAAATTGTTATATTTTGTGGTTTGTTAGTAACTTCATATATTTTATCAGCAAGGTTTATTCTTTCATCAACACTTTTATCACTACAAGACGTCAAATGTATCTGTAAATGTTGTGGTAATTTTCGTTGCCACAACTTATACAACAATTCGCAACCGACGATTGAATTAAAACCGGCCAAGGACTGCATGTCTCGAAAAAATTCAGAGGATTTACGGTCACCCAATTGAGTATTGGAAAAAAGTTCCTCTAATCTCTTCTCTTCGCTAAGAGAAAATCTTTCACACAATGCGTTTTTTATGCATTGGTACTTGTGAATAGTTGGAGGTGGATGAATAATGTCTAAAATTTTTGTGATTACGTGTTGTGGAAGTGAAATAAGAATTAATTGAAACTTTAAATTATCATCCGTTATATTATGTAAGGCGAATTGTACTTCTGCTTGTAAAAACCAAGCATCAGGACATTCAAGCCAAAATGATGGTAATTTTATAGAATTTTGTGTGATTGGTGTTGTGGTCCAGGAATAAAATAAATAGACTGGTTCTCACAATTAGCAAGTTATTCAATTTATATTCAAGTCTAACTTAAATGTAAGAGATGGTGTTTTTACTTGTCGCTTCGGTTGACTCCTTACTCCTGGCTCCTGCGCACGGTTGTAGGATGAACCCGACGATTCTGCAGATTCCCTATCGAAATCAACATTTGAAGGTTCTGGTGTTTGAACTGACAATTCAGGTTGCTCCTGATTTTGCACTGCTGCATCTTCTGGGCATGAATGTACTGTTGTATAATCTTGAGAATAATGTTTAGAATTATCTCGTTCCGGTATATTGTGAAGATCAAACGTATCGCACAAAAATTTGTTAACATCCGTTGGCTCTAAACCTTCATTATTGAACCGCTGCTTCAGTTGGTTTATATGCGATCGAATCAGTCTGTTATTTTCCGATAACAATACATTATAATTGACGTTACCGATTCGTTCCATTATAGTTCCTGGTGCCCAGCCTGTCTTGTTTCGTTGAAAAATCTTTGCATAAACCTGGTCACCTTTTACAAGGTATCTCGACTTTACTCCATGCTTTTGATTAAATTGTTGTTCTTGCTTTACGTTTCTGATTGTATCTCTCAACGTTGTCTTAGGATTTATCAAATCTAGCGTTGTTTTTATTTTTCTGTTCAAAAATGCTTCTGCTGGAGATGTGCCGTTTGGAACATTTGGATTTGGGGTGGATCTATAAGTTTGAAGGAATGTCTCCAAGTTCTCTATGGTCATCCCTTCGCTGTGAAGTTTTCCTAATGCTCTCTTCAAGGTATCAACGAATCTTTCTGCTAGCCCCATTTGATTGTGGGTGATAATATGCTGTTCGTATATGCTTAATTCCTCGTTTGTTATTAAAGTCCTGAAACTGTGCACTGACGAACTGAGTGCCATTATCCGACACGATAATATCGCAATCTCCATAACGTGCTAGAGTTTCATTTATTTTCTCTATCATTACTGATGATGTTATGCTTGTGGTCTCAAAAATTTCAGGCCATTTGGAATACGCATCAATTATCAACAAATAGAATTTTCCATTGCATGGACCTGCAATATCTACATGTGTCCTTTCCATTGGCTTTGCTGCTAGTGGCCATGATTGAAGTGTTGATTTAATTGGTGATTTTGCTGCCATTCCACAAGGCTGGCAATTGCGTACATATGATACGATTTCATCATCAATGCCCGGCCAGTACACATGACTTCTAGCAACTGCTTTCATTCTTTCCTTTCCAGGATGCCCCCGGTGTAGTTGATTTAAGATGCGTTTTTGCAAGCAAAGCGGTATGATGACCCGTTCTCCAAAAACAATACATCCATTCACGACACTTAAGGAATCTCGTCGTCTGTGGTAATGTATTAGCTCAGGACCTAAGTTTGACTCCCATCCCGATTTAAGCGCCTTGATGACTGCTTGCAACTGTTTACATTTGCTGGTAGCATGCTGCACCATGTTTAAGGTCACCGGAAGTTTGGTGATTTGTTCATAAAGTACTGCTGAGACATTTTCTTCAAGCTGCGTGCAAGCTATAACCATATCTTCATCTTCATTGTTCCCTATTAATCTGGACAGCATGTCAACACATCCAAAATGGTTTGTATTAATATACTGCAACTCAAAATCATACCTCATTAAGGTAAGCGCCCATCTCTGTAGCCTATTCGCCGTGTGCGCTGGAATGCCCTTGCTACTTCCAAAAATTGCAAGGAGCGGTTATGATCAGTACAGAGAATAAATTTACGTCCAAATATGTAGCGGTGAAATTTTTTTTACAGCGTAGATTAGCGCCAGCGCCTCTTTCTCAATTTGAGAATATTTCTGCTCGGCTGATGTCAACGTGCATGCTGCATGAGCAATTACTTTCTCTGACTTGTCTGGCAAAATGTGACAAATGAATGTACCGATTCCCTTCCCAGATGCATCGGCTGCAACTTTTATGGGCAGTTCTGGATTAAAGTGCATAAGCAACAAATCGGAACTTAAAATTTTTTTAAAATCTTCAAACGATTTTTTACACTCTGCTGACCATTCAAATTTAATGTTGTTATGAAGCAAGTTGTCCAAGGGGGTGGTGGTATCTTTAATATTGCTTCAATTTTCTCTGGATCTGGACGCAGTCCCTCCTGCGTAACAATGTAGCCTAGGTACTTCACCTCCTTTGCGAAAAACTTGCACTTCTCCAATTTAATGCAAAAATTGAACTCTCTAAGTCTTTGCAAGACTTCCTCTACGTTTTTCAAATGTTTTTGCCAAGTTAACCCTCCGATTATTATGTCATCTATATACGCTGCTGTGTCCTCTATGCCTGCTAGCATAGTGTCCATTATTTGCTGAAATGCTCCAGGTGCACTCTTCACTCCTGGTGCTAAACGATTGAAGGTAAACAACCCCTTGTGCGTGTTTATTGTGAGCAGTTTCGCTGACTCTATGCGAATCTGACAGATCAATATGGGTGAAACAAAAACTATTTGCTATTTTCGCGTAAATGTCTTCTGCAGTGTGAAGTGGATACTGGTTCGCTTCCAATGCTGAATTCAACCCAGATGAGTAATCACCACAGATTCGAACTTTTCCGGTTGCCTTCCTGACTGCATCAATAGGCGCAGCCCAATCCGAGAAATTCACTGGTGTAATTATACCCAACTGTTGCAATCTCTGTAGTTCATCTTCTATGAGTGGTAACATTGCGTATGCCCCAGGTCGTTTTGCGCGAAACACAGGCTTTGCATCCTGTTTCAAATGAATTTGGACCGTCATTTTATTACATTTTTCTGGAACCGTGCTAAAAATATTGGAGTACTTTTGTTTTATGTCTGACAAGGCTAATTTAAAATCGACTTGCTCTGGCTTCTGTATTTGACAACAAATGCTTGCCAGTGGTTTATCCCACATGCCAAATAAGTCCAACGCATCAGTACCTAAAACGTTTAATGAATTAATCTCTGCTACAGAAATTTGTAAATGATGAACTTCCCCATGAAGCTGAATTTCACATGGAAACTCAGCGATTAACCGTATTTTGTCCTTCGATGCACTAGTAGCGTGACTATTCTGCAGCTCCAGTCCCGGTTTTCCCAACATGTGCCATGTTGATTTCCCAACTATTGTGACGTCAGAAGCGGTGTCAATATGTAGTTTTAAAACCTTCCCTGCTTCAGCTGCTGCTGGCAGCGGTTTGATGTTCACCTCCACATACTTTCGCCGTGCTGCGAAGTTTATTCGATTTACCTGGACTACGTTGCTTCTAATTTGTTGCTGTTTTTGGAATGCTTCTTTATGCAGTTTGACACCTTTTTCGTTGCAATATCCGTCTTTGTGACCCATTCGGTTGCACTTATAATTTCGATAATTGCAATATTCCGCGAAGTGCATTGCACCACAATTCCAACAGGGAGATTTAGGAATTTTACTTTTCTTGTGGTTTGCACTTTTCTTATCGCATTAACGACTTTGTTCGGTTGCTCAACCAGTACTGTGTCTTTCTTCAAATTTAGAATTTGCTCTGCAACATTAACTAGCTTTCTTATTTTTTTGGTCTGCCTCATCTTCCAAACTAGTAAATAACTTTGTGCGCACTTCTGCATCTTGCTTATTTTGCAACCCAAGTACAAAAATTAAACACTTAAACTGGTCGGCAGTCATATTTGCTAGTTTGGATTTTTCGCAACACTCATTTACTCTCGCTGCATATGTAACAATGTCTTCTTGAACTTCTTTGGTAAGTTGCAAGCATCGGTATCTGAGGCTGAAAATTGATTCTCGCGATCCAAACATGTCTTGTAAGATTTTTACTGTGTCCTTAAATTTTAAGTCTCGTGGATTTTGGGGTAAAATATAAGTAGCGTACTTGCCGTATTAAGTTTCCTCAATAGTAGTCGTACCCTTGCTGCATCATCCAAATCTTTTCCATCGACTGTGAGCACATCCTCGTGTCGAGTGTACCACACATCAAATGTGAGGTTATGTTGCGGATCATAGCAAAACTCTGCCATGCTTTTTGCCAAATTTTCCATCGTGCTTTCTTGACCTTTCTTATCTGCTGTAATCATTGCCAGCAATTGACTTTGTACTTCAAGAAGCTCCTGGATCTTTTTGTCGGACATTTCCTTTTTCTTTTGTGACAACTCGTCAAACGTACCAAAAATTGGTTGCTTGCGACGCATGCACGTCGCCCACTGCCAGGAGTTTTATCACAAATACAAGATCCTCTTGGTCAATACTGCACACTCCAGTTCCTCGTCGCCAATTTATGTTGTGGTCCAGGAATAAAATAAATAGACTGGTTCTCACAATTAGCAAGTTATTCAATTTTTATTCAAGTCTAACTTAAATGTAAGAGATCAAAAATGTGTGTTAGAATAAAGTCAAGTAATGTATGTGTATCTATCTATAGGACAATATATATATATCAGCGTTGCCACATGGCTATATTAATTTATGTCTGAGTATATCGCATGGCCCTAACAATTCGGTTGTGAGAGGTATGTGTGTTTTGGTTTTGAGAAGTTGTGTGATTGTTTTCTATTGTTGTTTTGATTTGATTATTAGGTGGTGGATTTTGAAAAGTGTTTTGATTTGGTGAGATTTGTAGTGGTGTTGATGTGTTAGATGGAGAAATGTTAATGTTATCTTCAGTAGTGTGATGATTAGTGTTAATTGGTAATGTGTTTATTTCTAATGGATTATTTCTAGAAAAAGATCTAGTTAATACCATTATTAGTTAATAAAATTATTAAATAAGGTGTTTAATTAAGAAGAACTAAATATTTTAAATAAATTGAATTTGAATTAAGTATTTATTATATAACAAGGATTAATAAAAATTATTAAAAATAGAAATAATAAATATAATAAAACTTAATAATGAAAAATAATTATGAAAAACAACAAACTTATCTTGTTTTGTTTTGTTATAGTTATTGTTATTGTTATTGTTGTTGTTGTTGTTTTTGTTGCTAATATTGCTGTTCTTGTTGTTATTAATGCTGCTGTTATTGTTGTAGTTGTTGTTGTTATTGATGTTGTTGTAATATTTATTGCTGCGTGGTGGTTTGAAAAGGTAACGGTACCTGTGACCTTGAACGTGACGCCAGTCTGGGGTACAATAATGATGTCCTCTGATTTTCAAAGCGACGGAATTTTAAGTGTTTCTCGCGACCAATGATGGGTTGTAAGTTTTGTACAATAAGTAGTCGCCATATGCAGGGGTAGAAGTTAGGGTAGCTTGTTTCATAGCGTCCTGGTCCGGGCTGGTATTTATTTGATAAGAATATGTGATTCGGCTTCGTTGGTAGGATCGCCAATTTTTGGTGCACAAATAACTATTCTTTATTTTATTTAATTTATTTCATAATCTTTATTTAAACTTTTATATTCGATATATTTGTTATTATACAACTTTTTTGTTGAAAAATTTTTTATATCTGATTTTCAAAACGAAAATTTTTGAAGTACAAAATGTTTTTTATAATATTTTGAAAATTCAAGAACTTAAATATAAAGTAAGATAAATTACAGTTTTTGTATGTATATATTAGGCCGGGTCGATTTGTGGGGAGCAAAAAAATCGCCCATTGCTCTGTGAAAATCGTATTCTAGGGATGAAAATAAGAAACTTTGCCGAAGGAACCATACCTCTAAAACGAATTCTGATGTCCCCCAATTTGGGTCGAACTTTTGGGTAGGGGCAAATTTTGAAAAATCCCACTTTGACCCATTTAGAGTGCTCCAATCGAGTCCAAATGTATGACCGACCCCCACTAACTTTGGAGGCCCGACCTACCCATGCCAGTGGCACACCCCCTGGAACACCCCTGTGGGGTTCCCCATACAAACATTTCAAAAAATCGCCAGTTTTGGCACTTTACATGAAAAAATCAGCGAAATGCCTTTTTTATTTTCTTTTTGGAGTTTTTTCTCTTTAGAAATTTATTCAACCCTTTTGAAAAATTAAGGTATCACTGTGACACAATTGCAAATCGGAAAATTGCTTGTGTGCGTTTTTTAAGGCACCCCAAGACACAGCTGCATGTCGTAAACTTACTTGTGTAGTTTTTTTATAGCAACTACTTAAGAAATGAAGGTTGTTTTAACAACCCTTTTTGTGGGTATTTTATGGCACCTTTTTAAGAAATGCGCGTTTTATGCAACCATTTTAACAATTAAGGTATCACTGGAATGCACCGCAACCCTTTGTCCCACAATTTGGGTCGAACTTTTGGGTAGTGGCAAATTTTGAAAAATCCCACTTTGACCCATTTAAAGTGCTCCAATCGAGTCCAAATGTATGACCGACCCCTACTAACTTTGGAGGCCCGACCCACCCATGCCAGTGGCACACCCCCTGGAACCCCCCTGTGGGGTTCCCCATACAAACATTTAAAAAAATCGCCAGTTTTGGCACTTTACATGAAAAAATCAGCGAAATGCCTATGTTTTTTTCTTTTTGGAGTTTTTTCTCTTTAGAAATTTACTCAACCCTTTTGAAAAATTTAGGTATCACTGTGACACAATTGCAAATCGGAAAATTGCTTGTGTGCGTTTTTTAAGGCACCACAAGACACAGCTGCATGTCGTAAACTTACTTGTGTAGTAAGAATAGAATAGAATAGTAGAACCTTGGTTCGGACCAAACTGTTTACACTGCCTGAACGAACGAAGAAATCTTCGTTCGTTCGGGCAGTAGAAACGCTCGGTGACACAATTGCAGATCCTAAAATTGCTTGTGTGCGTTTTTAAGCCACCACAAGACACAGCAGGTAGAATTGAAATTACCATTTCATTCTTATTACCTCGTCTCGTAGACGTCTCTCATAGAACTCAAAGTGTGAAGTGCTAATTTCAGATAAAAAAATATTTTAAAAAAAAAATATTAGGGGAGGTTGACCATTCGAAATCAAAAAGTTTACAATGAATCCACCATCCTCTACACCGCAATATGAAGCAACAACAACATCAACAACTATCGAAAACCCAATGAGTCATATACCCAAGCACGATGTTACTGTTTTTGGTGTATCTACTGATTTGACTGATCTTAATTTACCAACCCATCTGGATATCTTGAGATATTATTTTTACTTAAGCGAACGTGCTTAAACAGAACAAAAAAAATTTTCCCATAAATCATTCACTATTCAAGTACAAGATAAGTTGAATGGAATTTGGGAAAAACTTGGTATGGAAATAATGCTGAAAAAAAGTGTATTCAATAAATTGCTTGACAAGTATCAAGAGCAAATCAAGAGAAGAAACAAAACCCAACAATTTACAGAGTATGTAAAATCTCTGGAAACAATTTTTTACATTGGAACATGTAAATGCGATTTGAAGGCAGCTCCATGTGCAGGCAGTACGATTGTTTTAACTTTGCCTTGGTATGTGACAGATTTGGTGTGCCTGATAGAGTAGCATCGGCATTGGTAACTGCTCTTTTCCAAGATTTTAAAATGAAAGATAAGCATGGCAAACCTCTCATCATGGATAAATCGAAAGTTCGCAGAGAAAAATAGAAATGCAGACAAGAAGTGGTTCGCAAACGGTTAGATCATACCAATTTGTTAGCATTTTCATTCGATGACAGAAAAGATGATACTTTAACGACAGCTAAAGTTGATGAGAAGTATCATACTAGGATGGTAAAAGAACCTCGTCTTGTTATTTTGAGAGAACCCAATTCTGAATTGATTGGTTACGTAAGACTGGAACATGAAATCGCTGAATACAAAACAACCAAATTAAATGATTTTTTCGACGATAAGAATATATCACTGGATGTATTAATTGGAATATGTGCTGACGGTGAGCCAACAAACACTGGCCCACACGGTGGAATTATACGACGATTCGAATTGCTGTTAAAAAGACCATTGCATTGGTTCGTTTGCCTTCTACACTTCAACGAACTTCCGTTTCGGCATTTGTTTGAAGCTTTGGATAAATCAACCAGCACTGGACCAAGATCGGCAACCGGAACTCTGAGCCGTCAAATCGAAACTTGCGAAACTCTTCCGGTAAGTTATTGCTATCACTCATTTATTATAATTGTCAACCATTTTTAATTATTTTATTATTATTTATTTTCATGTGGTGGACAGCTTCCAGAAAATTGAGTTGCAAAATATGCCCCCGCTCCAGAAAAAATTGAATTTTCCACCGATTCGAAATACTTATACGACATGGCCCATGCAATTTCTAGCGGCGTGGTTTCGGTGGATCTGGCTAACATCAAACCAGGGAAAATTGTACATTCTCGGTGGCTCACCAAGGCCGCTAGATTATTACGATTATATGTGACAACGGAAAATCCAGATGCAAATTTAAGAATGCTGGTTGAATTTATAATTAAATATTATGCGCCAATGAACTTTAATATCAAGTATTACAGCTCTGGCGTGTACGGCAGTGCATTATTTTTCAACTTCATTAGTTGGTCACGATTTCTAGAACCTCGTTTACGCAAAATTGTCAATCAAGTAATTACAGATAATTCATATTATGCGCATTCGGAAAATATCTTGTTATCAATGTTGTTTGATGATAGCAAAGAAAAGCGCGACTGTGCTATCAACATAATTCTACGCTATCGAACAGATGTTGACGACCCAACGCAACTTAGAGCTTATAAAAAACCAGATATAAAGTTTAATTGCACAAGTTACACGGAAATGATCAATTTGAATGACATAAATAACGTATTTGAACCACCATTCACGCAAAGCATTCCGTACGATACATTGAAAGAATATTTAAATCAAGATGATCCACCGTTTAATGATCCAAAAATTCCATCACACATACAAGGAACGGAACGACATGATCAATTGCTAGCTAGCGTTTCCAAACGGGTTATACCGGAAAATGTAGAGACTGTTATGGCGACGACATTAGAGAGCCGTGCGAAATTGCCCAGACTTGAAAGTAAAAAAGACTTCAAACAATAATTTTTTTAGTTTCTTTTCTATAACTAACTTAAATTAATTTTTTCATTTACATATGTTCTGACTAAATAAATTTCAAAAGAGAAAAAATATATATTATTATAAATAAATAATAAATATTATTATAAATAAATAAATAAAAATAAAGAAAAAACATTGCCATTTCGCTGATTTTTTCATGTAAAGGCCAAAAATGGTGATTTTTTTAAATGTTTGTATGGGGAACCCCACAGGGGGGTTCCAGGGGGTGTGCCACTGGCATGGGTGGGTCGGGCCTTCAAAGTTAGTGGGGGTCGGTCATACATTTGGACTCGATTGGAGCACTCTAAATGGGTCAAAGTGGGATTTTTCAAAATTTGCCCCTACCCAAAAGTTCGACCCAAATTGGGGGACATCAGAATTCGTTTTAGAGGTATGGTTCCTTCGGCGAAGTTTCTTATTTTTTATTTTGATTTTCACAGAGCATTGAGCGATTTTTAAAGCGACCCACCCTAGTATATATATACACTACACAAGCAATCACATTTTATAAAAAAAACAATAAACATATATATATATATATATATATATATATATAAATATCGATTAATCAAAGAAAAATGTTTTGCCTTAAAAACTGAAATGTGTTTCCAAAAATTCCATTTTAAATTTTAATTTAATTTCACATTTTATCATTAAATTGGAAAGCGTTCATCTATTTTGAAGCTTTTTTTGAAAATTATTATTTTGAAGATTATATTACACTTAATAAAAATATCTTAGCTTTATCGTTCTTATCTTAGGTTTTATGGTTCTTAATGATTTTATGACAATATCTTTTCATTTTTCATTGATTAAAATTATAATTGCATGATTTCTGAAAAAGGGACGTTTTGTGAGATTTTTAGTATAGCTGCTTTTATTGGCATCAACAAAATGATAGACGCACGATCTGTCAACGCAACATTGAGTTTTGCAAAGTTTGAGGTCGTCCGTTTTGACAGCTTATATCGTAAAGTTTTTACAACGGAGACCAACGTACGGTCAGCGCACGACCGACCTAACGCAGTATTGTAATTCAGCTATTAAGGCCATAACTTCAGAGCGGCAAGGTTTAATCAAGATTTTTTTTTAAATTATTTAAAATTTTACCATAGTTAAAATGTTCAAAAATATTGGCAACACTTCTGATTTATGTACATTAAAGTAAAGTTTGGATATTTGTCTTTCGAAATGATGACTCAAAGTCTTAGAAAATGTCTGTTATTGACCAACTTATGATGGAAACTCAAAAATTCTCCAAAAAACCTGATTTTTAGGGAAAATCCGATTAGCGCGTCCTCTAAACCTCTTTCAAAACAATCTGAAAAAAAAACTCAAAAATACTTGACTCCATAACCTTTCAAACAAAGGCTGAGCAACTATGAAATTCGAAAAAAAATTTCATTTTAGACACCCTAGTGTATATTGCTTCGTTCATCCTGCAGAAATTGGACAAGACCATTTCTTTAAATCAAAACTTTTTCGAGAGTCAATCCTTTTTTTGCAAGTAAATTTGTGTTGCGTCAGTTTCTTTTTAGACAATAGCCCATATGAAAAGAAAGCAGAGGAAAGTATAGTCATTTGTGGGATTTAAAATAAATTTCAACGATTTTATTTCTATCAAAATCAAAAAAAAAAAATACCCGGACGGTGTCACCCCTAAAATGGTGTTACCTTGGGCGGACCGCACCCACCGTCCCCCCAAGAACGCCTCTGCTGCGACCAATGTATCATCAAACTATTGACAGACCATGGTGTAATTAAGAAGGTGATCGTGACTTTTTAACTTCTCTCAAGAAAATTGTACCTACCCTTGTCAAAAACAGCTGATGGTAAATTCTAAGCAAAAGATGCAAACAATCTATTACAATTTTTTATTGAGTTCAAGCGATTTGACACTTTTCCCCAGTTTGTTTCTTTTTTCTTACTTTCTCAAAATTTTTTGACAACCTTAGGGAAATTAGTAAACGTCACGTTCACCTTCATAATTACACCATGTGACATACTTAGGCCCCTATTAGGTACGACAACTCAACTTAAGGCCCTTATTAGGGGGTTTCGGACTATACTACATGTAGGATGGACATGTAGGACGGCAAAATAACGGGAATGTCTGTTAGAGCTTTCGAACTATCCTACATGTCGGATAGACTTCATTATTTTTCAGCGGTCAAGAAGAGAGCATCGTACAATGGCAACACAAATTGTTGCTGCTCTAATAATTTATGATGTTTTGGAAGAAGAAGATGAGATAATTCCTTCCAAAATACAGTATGCGAAACGGCTGCCATATTAATATTTTCAACTATGCGCTTTGTTTACCTTTTTCTATATATGTTCACTCCACGACGGTTTTTTTAGAATGAGAAAATGTATGAAGTCGGATGAACGAGCGTTCGCACTTACTACATGTAGGACGGACCAACAAAAAAAATCAAAACCTTTTGATTTTCATGCTACATGTCGAACGGACCGCAGCATTTGCTTTCACACATACTATAGGGTGTTTTTTTTAGGGGTTTGTTTTTCGAATAGAGATAAAACTGGCATTTTGTGGTCAAATCTGGCAACTCTAATGTCATTCATGTTCAGTTTGGAGGAGGAATTTTTTCTCGGTTTATGCATATTGTACTCTTAATAGGCCTCAAATAATGGCACTGAGTGAGACCCAGGTGAGCGAGGATGCAGATCCACTGGATTTTCATATACCTGGGTATCACTTACTGCCATTGTTTTCTTTGCATAGGGGGATCGCTCTTTTTATAAGAACAGATGTAGCATATCAGTGCGAGCGGAGTCTGAGCGTTACCGATCCGGAGTTTTGTTTCATGTGGGTGAAGTTCAGGGTTCGATCGCACTTGATGCACTTTAGCTACGTGTATAGAAGTCCGAATTTAGGGAGGGAGTCCACTTTTAACAAATTGGACTCTCTCTCTGATTCAATAACGCACATTTTGGGGTTGTTCCCTGACAGCGAGATCGTTGTTGCCGGCGATTTCAATGTCCACAACCCGGCTTGGTTATGCCATTCGGGGGCAACAACACCTGAGGGACAATATGTTGAGCTCTTTGCTGAATCGAACCAACTGATTCAACTAGTGAAGGAACCAACTTTCATCCCTAGAGTTGGTCTGCAAAGCCACAAAGTCCTAGACCTTTTTTTGACTTCACATCATGAGAAATATGCACCTCGGTCCATCCATGCACCTCTTGGTAACTCGGACCACTGTACCATATCCGCTGCTTTTCCATATTCTAACCTATGCATTTTTACGCCTAAAGCCCCGAAGAGGATCGCTTGGTTTTATGGAAGAGCAAATTGGATTGCGTTAAATAATTTTTACCGCAATTTCAATTGGAAATTATGTTTCGCTGATAGAAATGTAAATGCCGCGGCTCTTATGGTACAAAAAATAATTTTATTGGACATGAGGTCTTTCATCCCCAGTAAAATGAGAAGTATTAAACCAAAAGACCACTCCTGGTTTAATTTTCATTTCATTTCATTTCATTTATTCGACATATCAGTACAATAAGAATAAGTTCATTGCTGTACAAAGACAATAATTTAAGCAATGAGTATCTTTATGTTTTAAATAATGAATATATAAATAATTCTTACTAATTAAGATTTGATATTAAAATTAACATTAAAATTAACAATTAACAATACTTAAGTTATCAAGCTGATTGATCTTAAAAGGCTTTAATAGTGTAGCATTTCTTAGGTATTAATAAATAGAAGGGAAAAGAAAAAAATGAAGAGAAAGGGAAGAGAAAAAACGTAGAAAGAAATACATGAATAAATGATTGAAAGTAGAGATCTGGTTTCTTATCTAATTAGATTGATTAGTTTTTGGAAAAGTGTTTTAAAACGGCCTGCCTAAAGCCACATTTGCTATCCATAGATTTAATTACGTTAGGTAAATTATTCCATAATCTTATCGCATTAATGAAAAAAAGCCTGGTAGAGTTCTGATACTTCCAGTTAGGTATTATAATAACATTGCTTCTGGTCGACTGCCAGAATTGTAGTTTCTCAAAAAGATACCCTGGAGTTTTTGAGTAAATAAGTTTATGCAGAAAGATGCAATTACGGGCATTGAGGTAACTTATGATGTCATAGCCGAGAATACTTTTCTTGAATTGTGTTATGTGGTCAAATTTGAGAAGGTTATATACATACCGAGTAGCATGGTTAAATGCAACTTGCAGTTTGTGTTCAGATTGTGAATCAAGCCTACTATAAATGAGTTCTGAATATGTTATGATAGGAATGATAAGTTGTACCACAAGCTTGCGCCTGGTTTCCACAGGAGTAAACTCTGCTGTCATTTTAAGGTTACGCAGGATAAAGTAAATGGTGCGCACCATGCTATTTACGTGATCTGTGCATGTTAAGGACGAGTTTATGTGATATCCAAGGCTTTTAACATTGTTAACTAATTTTAGTTTCTTGTCTCCTATAAACAAGTCTGGAATATTATCAAAGAAGGTTTTGCTTTTGCTTATAGGCAGCACGTAAGACTTGAGTGCATTTAATCTAAGACAATTTTTTGTGGCCCATTCGCTTATACTACATAAATCTTCATTTAGCCTGCAACTTAAATCGTCCAGGAGACCAGTCCTGCGAGAAAGGTGCAATTGCATATCATCAGCAAAAGCATGTATAGAGGCGTATTTGCAAATGGAAAAAATATCATTGATAAATATGGAAAATAGTAAAGGACCAAGAACTGAGCCTTGTGGCACTCCGCTGCATAAAGGCTTAAGTTGAGAACATTTATCACCAACACAAACTTTCTGTACTCTGTTTGTCAAAAAACACCTTAAGAGATCAACAGCATTATTAGCAAATCCATACCTACACCCAAGTTTTTGACAGAGTAAGGAGTGATTTACAGTGTCAAATGCTTTGGAAAAATCCAACATGCAAAGTAGGGTAATTAAGCCTTCATCATAAGGTGTTCGGATATCATCTATAACTTTTAGGGTAGCCGTTGTGCAACTATGCCCACAGCGGAAGCCAGATTGTAGTGGGGATAAGAGCCTATTAGTAGTAAGGTAATCATAAATCTGGTCAGCCATGATTGCTTCGAAGACCTTCGATAGAGATGACAAAATACTAGTAGGTCTAAAATCATTAGGTTCACACGCAGATGGTTTTTTTGCGACAGGCAATACTTTTGCTATTTTCTAGAGCTGAGGAAAAGATGATGTTGTGAGGCAATGGTTTATAATGTGCGAAAGCGTGCTAACAACGTGAGCTAGAATTAGTTTGATAAACTTAATCGAAACTCCATCTTCACCAATGGCGTTTGATTTTACATTCATAATGCTTTTAAAGACCTCATATTCGGTGACAGTGGAAAACTGAAAATTAGGTTGCACCAGAATGTTTGATAATTCTTCAGAACTACCAACACTCTGATTAGTACTTAAAAAGAAATCATTTAGAGTATCAGGGTCCAGAGAACACTCAGCTACTGGTTTATTAGCAATACAAAAATTTTTTAGATTTCTCCAAAGTACCTTTGGTGGAAGCGAAGCTTTAAGTTTGTTAGAGAAATACTTTTTTTTTGCTTGCCTAGCTATTATTATTATTACTGAAGCATTCCGTGCCACCCTGTAGTTTTCCCATTTTTCTGGTGTAGGATTATTCTTCCAGATTCTGTGCAGTCTATTTCGTTTTTTTATTGAATTTTGTACAATTGTTGTATACCAGGGACATGAGACATTTTTAATAACAACTGTCCGGGTAGGAACATGTCTTGCAAAGAGGTTGTTAAGCTTGTTTGAAAGGTATGTAACTTTTTCATCAACACTCGCGCAGAACCAGATTTCATTCCAGTAGGTCAGACAGGCATCATAGTTCAGGGCCTGGAGATCAACGGATTTGAAGTCCGAGTAGGATATAGTTTTTGAGATAGCCGTTTGTGTCAGTTTTATGTCGAAGGTACAAAAAATTAAGTCGTGGTCGGAGAGGAAATAAATTTGATCGAACAATAAGACTGATGTGCCATCCGAAACAATAAAGTAGTCAAGGAGACTTGGAACATCATTATTACAGTATCGCGTGGGCATAATTTCATTCACAATTGACAGACCGACAGACGAGACATTATCATACAAAGATTTAGACGTATTATCAAGACATAAAATGTTAACATTAAAATCTCCACATATAATAAAAAAGTTATAATCAATCGCAAAATCAGACATCTCAGTGAAGAAAGAGTTTAAGCTATACATTTTATTGGGATTGTAGACGCAAGATAAAAAGATTTTTGTGTAGTTATCTGACACACAAATGTTAATATACTCTATGCTATCCTCAGTAGATTTATTAACAACTTGAACTTTAAGATTATTGCGACAGTAAATTACAACCCCGCCTCCTCTTCTATTCCGCCTATCATTTCTGAATAGCTTGAAGTTATTTATTGCATAAGTCGAATCATTTACCTCAGGACAGAACCAGGTTTCAGACACACATATTACACCAATAGAATTTAGGCTTCTAGCATTAAAATGCGCTACTCTTAGGCCAGAATATCTTTTACATAGAACATTAATAAGCGACTTATTATTTTCATTAATGCCATGCAGATTACTAGGAGTACCAATCATCAAAGAGAAAAGAAAAATAGGCAAAAGCAACTATAGGCAAGCAAAAACATTTGGTGACATGAAGAAAAGGTAAGTTTACATACGAATTAGCATTAAGTAACCAGATATCTGTACATATGTTGTCACTAGTAACGTAGAATATAAGTATAGGGGAGAAACAGAGATAGGTGTTAAAGAAAAGTGGTAGAGTAGTTTTGAGAGAAATAAGACTTAAATTAATCGCACTACATATTGTTATCATCCTCAACATTTACATTCAGCTCACCCGCAACGAAAGCAGCAAGTTGGTCTAGATCTTCTACTAAGAAACTCTCTCCATTTTCATACCTCTTGATAAAAATATGCCCCCTCCTAGCATGAGCAGAAAACAGCTGTTTATTTCGCCTGAGTTTAATTGCGCTCTGGAGAAGTTGGCGACTGTGCTTTGTTAGGCTCTCATTTATGTATACACTGGAGTTTGAATTGAGTCCCAGGTCACTCTGAGCAAGATCCCTACGGTTGTTTCGTCGGTAAAGTGCAGCCGCCCGAAGAACTGCATCCCTCTCAGAAGAGTTGGAAAACTTTACTACAATAGGAGTGTATCTCTTTCCTCGCGTATTGTTATTTTTAATGCGAAACACACTCCTGAGCGGTGGGGGTCTGCAGCCAATGGTAAAACACAGCTTGTTGAACATCGATGTCAAGCTCTCTTCATTACTCGTTGGTACTCCAAAGATCACGGCATCCGCAGCAACTTCTTTTTGCTCGAAGTCATTTACAGCTTTTTTTAGAGTACTCATCTCTTCTCTTAGCACAGCAACCTCAGCTGTTTCAGCACCATACTCAGCCTTACCAACACGCACCACAACGTCAGCCAATGCGTCGCTCACTCCTTTGAATTTATCTGTCCACCTTTTCTCACTCTCTTCTTGCTTGAGTTGATTACACTCAATTTTATCAACTCGCACCAGGCCCGTAGCCAGGATTTACCTAAGGGGGGGGTTTGGATTAAAAAAAATATCGATAGTATTTGACTTGATAAATGAAAACGTATTTTTTATATAATTAACAGAAAGATGTGAAAAATTAGTGGCTAGAAATGAACAATACTTTGAAAAATGAATTTGTAACAAATTTTTCACAATAAAGCGACAAACTTGAAAAAAAAAACACTTTAAAACTTTTTTGTACACCAAATACAAAAAACAAAAATGAATTTACTTTATTTTTGTTTATTTTATATATTTATACAAGAGGACCCGGCAAACTTCGTCCCGCCCTAAAATCATGATTCCACCCGAAATAAATTTTTTATCGAACATTCATGATTTTTCATCGAATATTGTGGCGTCCGTGGCGTAGTTGGTTAAAGTGCGTGGCCGCTATGTCAACGAACTTTGGAGACCCAGGTTCGAACCCCAGCAGCGACAGAAAATTATTTGAATTAAAATAATTTTTGTGTACGGCCGCCACCTCTCTGCAGACAATGGTAAACCTCAGAGAGTAATAAAAAAGCCATGTAAAGCTTCTTGAGAATAAGAACATTCCGTTCATCGCCGTTCGGAGTCGGCGTTAAGCCTGTAGGTCCATTTCTCGGTCAATTGTGTACAAACTTAATAACACGCACAACACAATTGATCAGAAGAAGCTAGGTCAAAGTCCTTTCAAGGGCTGAAATGGCCAGTTATTTATTTTTTTTTTTTTTTTCATGATCGATAACAAATGGTGCCAATCGAATTTCAATTATTGATTGAATGAAACACTCCAATATCCCATATTAACACGGAATGTAATAGGCTGCTGTTATTCGAACTCAAAAGATTGTGCTGTCATATCATTTTATTGCGAAATCTATTAGAAAATTTTTTTAGTACATTTCAATTTGAATAAAAATAGTCAGCTCAACTGTTAGTTTTGAAGCCATGAGGTGGTCTAAGGATCGATTCTCACAATGGGCAAACAAATAATTTTTTAAAGTTTTTTTTATTTGTTGAAATAACAGCTTTCGTGATTTTTGGAGTAAAAAATGAATACGTTGGAGCTTTCTTTAAATATGGTTTATTAAGTGTTTAAATTGAATTTATCAACGAAATACTTATAATAAATCAATTTAAAATTATTATAATATATCAATAAGAAATACGAATTTCTGATAGTTTTTTGTTATTCCAAGGAAACGAAGTTATTAGAAAAAGGCGCTGTACTAATATTTTGTGCAATTTTGAAGATATGTGAATATTTTTTGACAGAATTTTCTTTTAATTATTTAGACACACAGTTTTGCTAATAAAAGTATGCTAGTAGGATAATTTACGTTTCTTGTAAAGGGGCAGAAGAAGGGGCGTGGTCAAAACCAAGTATGCCATAACCTAATCTAGGATTCAAGTAATGTGTGTGCCGAATTTGAGTTAAATCTGTCCAGCCGTTAAGATTTGTTGGCTATTTAAAGTAGTCTGATGTGGCAATTCCCATACAAAATTACCAATTTTGATTTTTTCGATTTTACCGCTGTTCCTTAAAGTTTTTGTAATTTTCTTTCTTTCTAATCTGTATTAAGGCAAACAATACAAAAAAGGAATTATTAAAATCGGCCCAGCCGTTTCTGAGCCTTAGCAAAACGCACACGCATTTGATTTTTATTTATATAGATTAAGTCTTCTTATTTTTTTTTTGTTAATTCTATAACACAGCGTCCGCTGTGACACTGCAATCCCTATGTATGTTTAAGGATGCACACCCATTTAATATAAAAAACGTGTGTTCTATAATTTCAAAACTGTCGTTTGTTGAGCTCAATGTATTTCTGAGCTCAATTTGTTTCGGCTATATGTCTTGTTTATCGTGCACTGTAATTTTGGAATACAGAAAGAAGCTAAAAAATAAAATTTTCAAGACAAACTTCTAAAATGATGACAATTAAGCATCTTATATTATTATTTTAATAATTTACTTGCAAACGGTCGGTTTAAAATTCTATATAAAAATAACCACGATTAGAATAACGACATTTTCTTGTATTTCCTGACTTTTGTAAAGGCCACAATGAAAAGGTTAGAAAATTTTATTTAAAAAGTTTTTATTATCATTCAGTAAAATTACCAAGAGGTTGTGATCCTGCACCTCCAAAACCAGTGCTAAAAAATATGCAAAACTTGCAATAAGATGCATTTTCCAATTTGGAGTAAACCAACCAATGCCAACGGTTCAACCAAGAATGCTTAAATCGGAGTTTGCGAGAACCGCTGGCAGGAAAATTAAAATTTGGGGAGGCACATAAATGCTTTGAAAACTTTCAAGGCGGTTCGAATCGGAAATATTGCTCATCAACTTGGAAATATCGTTATTTGGACATTGATATACTCTCGAAGTCGAAGGCAGTTCCGATGAATCAAATGATATTTCTGGAACAATTTCTACAATCATACACACAAACTTAGAGTTAAAAACATTAAAAGTAAAATATTAATACCACAACTTGTACTACCGCTTTCCACAAAGCTGTCAACATTAAAGCTTTCTTCAACTGCAGGTTACAAAGGAAGTTCTGAAGGCTTTTCAGATTCCAAAGTTTCTTGAACGTTTTCTGCAATACAGATGAAATATAATATTATTCGGATTTTGTCGGTTCCGCATCGAGCAAAAAGTTAATCCATTAATATTCAATCAATGCAAACACGCTACCAAAAAACCACAGCTTTCAAACATTCAGAAATATTCGGCAACTTTTTAACACATTTACGCTTTGATAAAGAAAAAAAATCATTTAAATCAAGCACTTACTTTCCACCGTTCTATCCTTTTTCACTTCTGGTTTCTGCAGCCAATTAAGTAGAATCATTTTTGTAGTTTTGGCACAGTAAAATTAACAATAGAAACTCTTAAACTTATCTAACCAAACTCAATCAAAATTTCACCACTTTCACGTAACACCTGCTAACGCAATAAATTCTTAGACAAAGTTCAATTGAATGTATCGAACTTTTTTCGATACTTAAGCATGTTGATGTTTTCGCTGTTGCTGTTTACACTTGCAGTTTGCACTGTAAGAGAAAAAAGACGCACGTGCAGCAAGTATTCGCAAATTGGCAAAGTTATATTAATGCTAATATATTATTTTTTATACTTTTTGGACCATAAGGGGGGGTTTTAACCCTAAAAACCCCCCCTTGTCTACGGGCCTGACTCGCACTACAACATCAGCTAATGCACCGCTCACGCTGTTTATCTTTTCCGCCCATACTTTTTCCATTTCTTCTATTTTTAGAGTAAACTCTTTGCGGAGTTGACTGAGTTCGCTCTGCATGTTGCTGACTAGCGTTTCAGTTTGATTTTTGAGTCGGTCATCTAGTTGATCTATAGTGAGGAGTGAGTTATTAGTCATCAACGAGCCGGATTGCGTAGGTGTTGAAGGCAAGTTTTTTGAGTTTAACGTTTTAGCTCTGGTGGTCATGGTGTCGATTTGTAGCGCTGGATTATTTGGCGGGACCAAGTTCCACTGAGATTTCGTTTTTAATCAGCAATAAAAACTGCTAAAAAATCAGCGTCTAATGATGTAAAAAGTTTTCCAATGAAGAACAATGAAGAAAGCACGCAATGTTATATAATTAACCGCACTTCGTTACAATTTGGCTAGGTTATTACTTAGAAAAGCATACTAACGGCGAGCAAGCAAAAAAACACGTTTATTCGTTGCGAAACATGAAACGTAATGAGACTTGCAGGATTGCGGTCAGGTCTAAAGAGGAAGCCTTTCAGAATCGGCATTCCAACAAGAATGCTGATACCGGAAGACTTCGCATTGAGGCTAGGAATCGCTGTAATGCAGCTTTAAAACGCGAAAAGTTTCTTCACGAAACTCGCATTCGAGAACAGGTTCTTCTCTGCCCCAAAGGGACCAAAAACTTTTGGTCATTCGTTAAAAGAGTTAAAAATCAGACGTCCTCGTCGATTCCTGCTCTTTTAAAGGGTGACCAAATCTTCACTGACTCGGCTGATAAAGCGAACCTATTGGCTGGAATGTTTGCACAAAATTCCACAATTCCGGCTAGCAATCAGCCACTGCCTTCTATAGAGAATAGATCGTCTTCGATGCAGGAGATTTATTTTCGAACGAGAGCAGTTAAAAGAGTCCTTGCAAACCTCAATATAAACAAATCCTCTGGCCCCGATGGTATACCACCAATTGTGCTTAAAATGTGTGCTTCTACACTGCCTCGACCTTTGCGTAACCTTTTTAATATCTCATACAGGACAGGAGTATTTCCATCTTGTTGGAAGGTTGCGAATGTTCAGCCGGTACCTAAAAAAGGGTACCGATGCCACGAACCCTGAGAACTACCGACCCATAGCGATATGCTCTACGCTCTCCAAAGTCATGGAGAGTGTAATAAACTTCCACCTTATGAACTATCTGGAGCGCAACGAATTGCTGAGCGACCGTCAATATGGCTTCCGAAGGGCTCGCTCTACTGGTGACCTAATGGCGTTCCTCATAGAGAAATGGAACCAATGTGTTCACTTCTTTGGTGAAAGCAGGGTTGTTGCTCTGGATATTTCTAAGGCGTTTGACCGAGTGTGGCATAAAGCTCTCGTGTCAAAACTAATTGCATATGGTGTTGGTAGTAACTTTGCTCGATGGATCATATGTTTTCTTAAGGACAGGTCGATTCGTGTCGTGGTCGACGGTATTTCATCCAGTGAACATGCCATCGTAGCTGGAGTGCCACAGGGTTCAGTCCTATCGCCAACTTTGTTTCTGGTTTTTATCAACGACCTTCTGTCGTTGACTCATAACCCAATTCATTCGTTTGCGGATGACAGCAGCATTTGTCATTCATATTCTTTCAAAAAATGCCCGAGCTCTTTGGAGATTGAGAGAAAGAGGCAACATATGAATGACACACTGCTGAATGACTTGCAAAAAATCTCCGAGTGGGGGCTTGCTAATAGAGTCGAGTTTAATACTAGCAAGACTCAGTGCTGTCTGTTAACTCACAAACGAGTGAATTGCCCCTTAGCACCCCTTAATATGAACGGTATGGATCTCGCGGAGTCAGATGCTCTTGACGTTCTGGGCATATCAATCAGATCTGATCTTCGCTGGAACGATCACATTTTCGATGTGTCGAAAGAAGCGGCCAAGTGCTTAGGTTTTTTAAAACGGTGTAAGAAATACTTCACTCCTACTGATCTACGCGTGATCTATACCTCATATATAAGGCCGAAAATGGAGTACAATTCGCACATTTGGGCAGGAGCTTCAAGATATAATTTGGAGCTTCTGGACCGAATTCAACGACGTGCGATATATCTGATAGGAGATGAAAACATTTCATCTTCTCTCAATTCTCTTGGGCATCGACGCAATGTTGGTTGCTTTAGCCTTTTGTATAGGTACTACCATGGGAAGTGTTCAAGGGAGATACATGACCTGATGCCACCAGCTCGTGTGTTTCCCAGTTTTGAACTATGTAAATTTAAAACTAATCTTCACCGACACTACTCCATCTTTCCACCCTCCAACTAACTATCACCCTTCTTCCGAATCAACACAATGCTTTCGCATTTATAGGGGGCATCCCCTGAGCGTTGGTTTAGTCTAAAAAAAAAAAGTGAGCACCGAAGAAACAATTGCCGCTGTAGAGCAACATGTTGAAGAGGACCCGAATGAATCGATTCGCCACCGTGCACAGCAATTGGAGCTTTGTCCATCAACTTTATGGAAGATTTTGCGCAAAGATCTTGGCTTGCGACCTTACAAGATCCAGCTTGTGCAAGAATTAAAGCCGCGAGACCATGCAATGTGTCGTGATTTTGGTGTATGGGCCGAAAATGAGATTGATCTCGATGCTGATTTTCATCGCAAAATTTTATTGAGTGATGAGGCTCATTTTTGGTTGAATGGCTACGTCAACAAGCAAAATTGCCACATTTGGAGTGAAGAGAATCCACATGAGATCCTTGAGACGCCATTACATCCACAAAAACTGACTGTTTGGTGTGCTCTATGGGCTGCTGGAGTCATTGGGCCATACTTCTTCCGCAATAATGCTGGAGAGTCAGTTACCGTTAATGGAGAGCGGTATTGGGCCATGATAACCGACTATTTTGTTCCCGAATTGGATGGCATGAATGTGGATGAGTTGTGGTTCCAACAAGACGGCGCTACATGCCACACAGCGCACGTCACAATCGATTTATTGAAGAAAACATTCGATGAGCGCATAATTTCGCGGAATGGACCTGTCAATTGGCCACCAAGATCGTGTGATTTGACACCATTGGATTATTTTCTTTGGGGATATGTGAAGTCGCTCGTCTACGCCAACAAACCAGAAACGTTAGGGGACTTGGAGGCCAACATTCGTGGCGTTATTGCCGACATACGGCCCCATATGCTCGAAAAAGTGGTTGCAAATTGGACCTGTAGAATTGGCTTTATTCGAGCAAGCCGCGGCGACCACATGCCCGAAATCAAATTTAAACATTAATGGCATAAAATTATCCTTCCAATAAAGCCAAATTGATGGACATTAAAAAGATTTTCTTGTGTTTTATTTCAATTTGAAGTTCTATACCTCTAAAAAAAACACCCTTTACATGTCCATCCGGCCTGTCAAGTTGATCCTACATGTAGGATAGTCCGAAAGGCCCTATTAGGTACGACAACTCAACTTAAGTTGAGTGTGTAATTTGTAAATTTGTATTGTCTATTACACATTTGAGGTACATACAAAGAAATAAAATATAAGGAAATGGTGTTTCTCACACACACAGTGTATGTGTACTGCGGCTTTTTTTCTGATTGGATTTTTGACATTTGCGATCTTACTGCAAAGCAAAAGAAAGTGCGCGAAGAAAACATTGAAACAAATATATTAAAAGCGATTATAATTGCTCAAATTGGTTTAATTTGTAAATTAAATATAATAAAGAACATTTAAAACTATGCGTTGTGTTGTGAAAAATTGTTTAAGTGTCCAGAGGCTGAAGGAAAAGCTGGTTACATTTCACAAGTAAGTATTTTGCAATTGTGTTGAAACGGTTACAATTTTTTTAAGAAAAAAACTTTATTTAAACAGAATTGGTTGTAGTAAAGTGTTTTTAAAATTAAATTTCACAAATTTATAATCAGAAATTAAAGAAAAATCAATTTCTGAATTTAGTTCATTTCCCGCCATTTTTTGCAAGAGCGAAAACGTCAAAACACAAAACGCATTCATTTTTCAGGGTGCATTAATTTTTCATGGTGGCATATATTTTAAGGGCGTCATTGTCTTAAATGGATAATATTTTTGTATAAATTTATTTGTTTTATTTTCAGACTCCCACATATGCTAGATGTTAGGCATAAATGGATCCGGGCCCTAGAGTTAGATCCCACTTCAGTTACAGCAAGAACTGTTGTATGCTCCAAGCATTTTTTTGAAAATGACTTTATTGATTTTCAGAAAACCAACCGGAGATTATATCCATCAGCAGTACCATTTTTACAAGCTGCCGATGATAAGATGTAAGTCATTCTTTTTTTATTTTTATAAAATTATTACATATGAAATAATTATTTAGACATATTGTCCCAGTTCCTAACTGCAGCAAAAGTTTGGTTGCAGAATTAAATGATATTAAATGTTCGAATAAAGAAAATTTTAAAATTTTACAAAATATTCAGCTAATGCAACCTAGGGAGAATGTATTAGAATGTGGTGAAATCATTCCACATAAAAATAATAATGATAAAGAAAATGAGCCAAAGCCCCAAAAGAAAAAGCTCACACTAAAAAGAATGTTGGAATCTGATGATGATTTGTCATCATCCCCACGGAAGAAAGCAGCAAAAAATAAACTTCAGGCGCTTAGAGAAATAGTTTTGAAAAAAAAAAATAGAAAAATTAAAACGTTGAATGAGAAAGTTAGACGCAGATCGAAGCGAGTTGGAAGTTTGGCTGAAATAATAGGGGCAATAAAAAGAAAGAACTTAATTAACGAGGAAACCTCGGAAATTCTGCAGGATTTAGGAGCAATGAATGCAGATCTCTTCGAGAAAGTTAAAAAAAAGTACGAGGTTTACCAAACTCCAAAATGTATCGCCCAGAAATTCGATAAGAGAAAATTTCGATAATTGCTTACCACATTCTCGAACGCTCGCTAAATAGTACGAAGGGATTGATTGCTGCCCTGGAGTTACTACAGAGTCCTTCGATGCAATCAAAGCAGCTGTGGATGAAGCGAGTAAAGCATCGCAAAAAATAATATTGAACTTAATATTCGATGAAATGGCCGTTCGGAGGTAATAATAATAGTGATATAAACAATACTTTTCTTTATTATAATATTTTTTAAGACATATTGACTGGAGGAGCAAAGGAGCCTTGGGATACACATTCGTTGGAGATGGTGATTGCAGCAGTACTGAGGCAACCCAAATACTCGTCTTCTTGGTAGTTTGTGTCAACAAAAGTTAGAAAATTCCAGTTGGATATTTTCCAATTAATAGCCTGGATGCCAGTCAAAAGGTAAATATGACGAAACATTGCTTAGAAACCCTTTAAGCCACTGATGCGGAGGTAATTGGAGTTACCTTTGATGGGGCTGCAGTAAACCTCACTGCAGCAAGACTGTTAGGATCCGACATTTCTGATACTTGTACCGAAAGTGTTTTCAAATTAGATTCCTTAAATACAAAATTTTGTTTCTTACCAGACCCCTGCCATATGATTAAGCTTATTAGGAACTTTTTCGCTGAGATGGGGGAATTTAAGGGTTCTGATGGCAAAATTATTAAATGGCAATATCTTTAAAAGCTTGTGGAGTTGCAAGAAAAAGAAGAATTGCATTTAGGGAATAAGCTTAGAAGTTCTCATATTTACTTTTCCGACCAGAAAATAAAGGTCAGGCTTGCAGTACAGGCTCTTAGCATATCTGTAGCTGATGCGTTAGATTTCTGTAGGGAGGTATTGCTATTGCCAGAGTTTGAAGGTTGCGAGGCTACAGTCAAATTTATAAGATATATAAATAATGTTTTTGACGTTCTTAACAGTAGAAACTCACATAAATTTGGATTTGAAAAAGCTCTATGTAAAGAAAATAAAGATAGTATTCTTAAATTTGAAAATGAATTCGTGCAATATTTGAGTGAGCTTCGCACCCTTAATGGGCAATTGGTAATAAGCCATCGTAGAAAGACAGGGTTTATTGGTATCATAGCTTGTGTAAGGAATATTAAAGTACTTATATTAAAGTATAAATTTGGATTTGAAAAAGCTCTATATAAAGAAAATAAAGATAGTATTCTTAAATTTGAAAATTAATTCGTGCAATATTTGAGTGAGCGTCGCACCCTTAATGGGCAATTGGTAATAAGCCATCGTAGAAAGACAGGGTTTATTGGTATCATAGCTTGTGTAAGGAATATTAAAGTACTTTATGAAAGATTTATAGACAGTAATATTTTATCTTTTATACCTTTTTATAAGCTTAATCAGGACCATATAGAGTTATTTTTTAGTTCAGTTCGTTCCCATCTAGGCTACAATGATAATCCTTCCGTTAAGCAGTTTAAAGCTGCTTATAGGAAACTAATTATTAGATGCAAAATTAGAGAAGGGGGCATTGGTAATTGCATACCATTAGAAAAAAATTGAAATTTTAAGTTTAAGTAGTTCTAATCTCATCAAAAAGAACAATTTGAATGCATTCGACTCTAAGCAGGAATTAGTTTTAAATATTGTAGATAATGAAGAAAATGAAAATAATTTTTTAAATGAGCAAAATTACTTTGCAGACGCTAGTATTTTGACAGAATACACATATCACGTAGTTAAGTATATTGCGGGTTTTGTTGTACTCAAATTGCAATCTATTTTAAAGTGCAATGAATGCAAAATAGATTTGGAAGGACCCATTATGGACCCAGAGTCATTGGTTAAATTTAAATCGAAAGGATACTTGAAAAATCCATTGAAAGCGGTTGAAGATACTTGCATTATTGCGGAAAAAGAATTGCGTATTCAAACAAAATTATTGGACAAAAACAAATCTATTTTGCATAAAATGTACTTTAACCGAATTTTGTATAATACATTACTCTCCCTTGTAGGAAAAAATATATTTGAGGGACACATTCAGTCTTCTGGACATTACAATATTGTAATTAAAGCTTTAATTTGCATGTTTTTAAAAACCAGATATTTTTATATCACAAAAAAAAAAAAATTAATGAAAAGCCAACAATAAGGCAAAAATTGCATAAAAGTATACATTTTAAGGCAATTTAAAACAAAAATGAAGAATAAAGTATGCTTTTATATGTTGATAGTTTTAGCGACCTTAAAAATTAGCAAAGTATTTTTGTTGACTGGCTTCAGGTCATGGAAAACAAAATACAAATTTTTTTTAATTTTTGTTATTTTTATTTTCGATATTTCGAATTGACAATGCAATTCATCATCAGGAATCTGAAGAAACAAAAACACAATTAAAATATTTAACAACAATTTTTACATAAATTTACACAATTTAAAAATCACAACAAACAATTCTTACATTTTTTTAAAAAATTTTTAACGTATTTAATGTAACACGGAGTGTTTAAAACTAAATCCTAAAATGTCCTCTATTGCATATTGTCCCCCTTGTTGCTTATTATGTGTCTGTAGCTGTGAGCGCAGTTCTCTGTGTCCATCTTGTAGTTCATACGTATGTTGCTTGGAGTGTGTGATATGTGGAGCATTTCTAGAGTGAGTCTTTTTGAGTAATGGTTTTCTCGTTGCAAGATTTCCACTTTGTCGAAGTTGGGAGTATGGCCCTCTTTTAAACAGTGCAAAGCAAGTGCTGTTTTTTGGCTATTGTTGTGCCCTGCTTTAATATCCGGTTTGTGGGATGAAATCCGTGTCCATAATTTTGATTTAGTTGTACCAATGTATACCTTGTTTTCGAAGAAGAGGTCTGATTTATATTGCACTGTTTTATGATTGTATTAATGTAACGAATCGGAAAGTCATTTTTTTTTTGTAGAATTAGTTATACTTTCTTAATATTTTCAGTATGAAATTCTTCGTCGCTAATTTGTAAGACCCTGTGTACAAAATTTTTCGCAGTGTTGTAAATCATCGATTTAGGATGCTTCGAGTGAAAATTAATCAATCGTCCAGAAGCCATGGTTTTTTGGTACCAGTTTATTTTTAATAATCCATTTTTCCATGTGACCAACGTGTCAAGATATGGTAACTCTTCATCTTTTTCTAATTCTACTGTAAATTTTATATTTTTATTGTAATCGTTTAAGCAATTTAAAATGTCCTCTATTTTATCCTTTTTTACTATGGCAAATAAATCGTCAACGTATTTACATAGAAAGCGCGGTTGTGTTTTGAAAATCTCCATACGGGTTGTCAAAAAATCTTCCATCACAATATCTGCGATAATGGGTGACACCGAAGATCCCATTGGCATACCACTGCGTTGGTTGTAGATTTTTCCATTATACTAAAAAAACCGATTCTCCTTCGTTATGAAATTTAAAATGTGCATAAACATTTCTTGCGTCATATTTGTGTGTTCTTTAATAATGTCCCACTTATGAAGAATTATTTTAAGTGCTGAATCCACCGGAATACTGGGAAATAGTGATACTACGTCAAACGAAATTAGAACTTCGTCATCAAAAATGGGGACATTCTCCACTTTTTGTCGGAATTCCACGGCATCTCTAACATTGAAACTTGAGTCTTTGGTTAAATTCTTTAATATTATTACCATATATTTAGCTAACTCATGACAAGGTGAGTTAACCGAAGAGACTATTGGCCGCAAAGGGGTGTCAGATTTATGGATTTTAGGTAATCCATATATTCTAGGACAAGTCGACGCATAATTAATCATTTTGAATTTTTCTTTAGTCGTTATTATGTTGTTTTTATGTAATTTTTCCACTAAAAGTTTATTTTTGTCTTGACGTGAGCTTGTAGGGTCTTTCCTTAAAACATTATTTGTATTAATATTATTTAAAATTATTTTAATTTTTCTGTCATATTCGTTTTTTTCCAAAGCTACGGTCACATTTCCTTTATCCGAATTCAATATTAAAATATTTTTGTTTTCACGTAAAAATTCCTTTGCTTGTCCCACTGTATCTAAGACCAGTTTGTCTCTAACGTTCCATTCTACTTTGTTTCTTTGTTTCTCAATCAATTGAGTCAATTTTGTTCTCGCGATGTCTTGTAGTTCTTTGTTTGCGTGTGTTTGTACGCACTCTTCACCGTCAATAATGCATTTAAAAATTGGAAATTCTTTGTTCGTCACCGGTAAATTGAACTTTGGACCTAAGCTAAAGAGCCACTGTAAATTTGTGGGAATATCCAAGTTTGTTTTGTTTACAAACCATTCCTTGTTGTGGTATGATTTTTTTTGCTGATGTTGTTGTTTTTTTAGATTTGAGTATTTTTCCATTTGTGTGTCTTTCGTTTTTTGAGTCAATTTTAAAGAACGTGCAACCTGTGCTTGGAAAAGTAATCGTGCGTCTTCTTCGTTGAGAGCTCGTTTTAAAGATGTTTCTTGTTGTTTGATTGTCTGTTCGTTCTGTTTAATTGTGTCGTGTTTTTGTTCTATTAGCAAATTTAAAATTTTTCTATGAAAATTAAGTAAAATGTTTTCTAGTTTCTTATTAATCTAAGCTCTTTAGCTTAGGTCCAAAGTTCAATTTACCGGTGACGAACAAAGAATTTCCAATTTTTAAATGCATTATTGACGGTGAAGAGTGCGTACAAACACACGCAAACAAAGAACTACAAGACATCGCGAGAACAAAATTGACTCAATTGATTGAGAAACAAAGAAACAAAGTAGAATGGAACGTTAGAGACAAACTGGTCTTAGATACAGTGGGACAAGCAAAGGAATTTTTACGTGAAAACAAAAATATTTTAATATTGAATTCGGATAAAGGAAATGTGACCGTAGCTTTGGAAAAAACGAATATGACAGAAAAATGAAAATAATTTTAAATAATATTAATACGTATAATGTTTTAAGGAAAGACCCTACAAGCTCACGTCAAGACAAAAATAAACTTTTAGTGGAAAAATTACATAAAAACAACATAATAACGACTAAAGAAAAATTCAAAATGATTAATTATGCGTCGACTTGTCCTAGAATATATGGATTACCTAAAATCCATAAATCTGACACCCCTTTGCGGCCAATAGTCTCTTCGGTTAACTCACCTTGTCATGAGTTAGCTAAATATATGGTAATAATATTAAAGAATTTAACCAAAGACTCAAGTTTCAATGTTAGAGATGCCGTGGAATTCCGACAAAAAGTGGAGAATGTCCCCATTTTTGATGACGAAGTTCTAATTTCGTTTGACGTAGTATCACTATTTCCCAGTATTCCGGTGGATTCAGCACTTAAAATAATTCTTCATAAGTGGGACATTATTAAAGAACACACAAATATGACGCAAGAAATGTTTATGCACATTTTAAATTTCATAACGAAGGAGAATCGGTTTTTTTAGTATAATGGAAAAATCTACAACCAACGCAGTGGTATGCCAATGGGATCTTCGGTGTCACCCATTATCGCAGATATTGTGATGGAAGATTTGTTGACAACCCGTATGGAGATTTTCAAAACACAACCGCGCTTTCTATGTAAATACGTTGACGATTTATTTGCCATAGTAAAAAAGGATAAAATAGAGGACATTTTAAATTGCTTAAACGATTACAATAAAAATATAAAATTTACAGTAGAATTAGAAAAAGATGAAGAGTTACCATATCTTGACACGTTGGTCACACGGAAAAATGGATTATTAAAAATAAACTGGTACCAAAAAACCATGGCTTCTGGACGATTGATTAATTTTCACTCGAAGCATCCTAAATCGATGATTTACAACACTGCGAAAAATTTTGTACACAGGGTCTTACAAATTAGCGACGAAGAATTTCATACTGAAAATATTAAGAAAGTATAACTAATTCTACAAAAAAAAAAATGACTTTCCGATTCGTTACATTAATGCAATCATAAAACAGTGCAATATTAATCAGACCTCTTCTTCGAAAACACCGGAAATTAAAAAACCTTTCAAATCTGTGATATACGTACCTGAGTTCGCTGAAAGATTCGCCGCATCTGACATTTTTGACAAGAACAAATTTAGATTAGCTTTGAAACCGTGCAATATTTTAAAGAACCTGTTTAGTAAAACCAAAGATCCGATCGACGAACTTGACCAATCCAATCTTATTTACAAAATTCCTTGTAATTCTGACGGCACCAATGTATGCAACAAGGTATACATTGGTACAACTAAATCAAAATTAAGGACACGGATTTCATCCCACAAACCGGATATTAAAGCAGCCAAAAAACAGCACTTGCTTTGCACTGTTTAAAAGAGGGCCATACTCCCAACTTCGACAAAGTGGAAATCTTGCAACGAGAAAACCATTACTCAAAAAGAGTCACTCTAGAAATGCTCCACATTTAGTATTTTTTTGTATTTAGTATTTATTTGATTTAATGGTAGTACAATTAGACTGAAAGTCTTATTTAGTACATCAACTCATAGTGAATATTACATAAGTTATTATAATTTTTAAATATATAGACCTAAGAGCTAGAAGATAGGTATATAGGTATATTTAATAACGCTACAATAAAATTAAGAAACTATAAATTATAGAAACCCTTGACTGCCAATTCAAAGTGCTTAGTATTTCGAATTTTTTTTATTGAATTTGGTAAACTGTTCCAAAGTTTGACAACACTGACAAAGAACATTCTTGATGACTCTACAAAATTAAAATCAGGTACTATAAAATCACACACTCCAAGCAACATACGTATGAACTACAAGATGGACACAGAGAACTGCGCTCACAGCTACAGACACATAATAAGCAACAAGGGGGACAATATGCAATAAAGGACATTTTAGGATTTAGTTTTAAACACTCCGTGTTACATTAAATACGTTAAAAATTTTTTAAAAAAATGTAAGAATTGTTTGTTGTGATTTTTAAATTGTGTAAATTTATGTAAAAATTGTTGTTAAATATTTTAATTGTGTTTTTGTTTCTTCAGATTCCTGATGATGAATTGCATTGTCAATTCGAAATATCGAAAATAAAAATACCAAAAATTAAAAAAAATTTGTATTTTGTTTTCCATGACCTGAAGCCAGTCAACAAAAATACTTTAGTATGCTTTTATTTAATTCCTCTTTTATTTTAATGCATGTTCATATTATTAGTTGGTTATATTCTTAGTAAATTACTTACATTTTTTATATAGCATATTTTTATTATTATATTGTAGTATTAATTTTTTATAGTTTTAAATAATGTTATTAACAAAGTGTAAGCGAACTTTGCTTTAAAAATCACGTCGCTTACAGGTTGTTAAATACATCATGAATTATATTGCTTTTACTTTCTCTACATATTTAATACTAATATTTTCTTTTTTTCGGGTGAAATATGCCTACCGGGGAACCGAACATCCAAAAAAATCGGCAACGCGCCAATTTGTACACCTCAAAGGTGGTGTGGAAATACAAAACAAAATATTAAATAAATAAGTTATTAATCTCTTTCGCTTCGTAGAAATTCTTTCCTATATTAATGAGTACGTTAAAAACTATTTTATTCCAACCAGAATGTATTAGTATGCAATTGCAATAAGAAATAATTTACGCCTTACTTTCCGCTTTAACCGAATGCGGCCCTAAGTAAATCTTTCTGTATTGGTGTAAGCCAACACAAGCAAGAAAAATCCCTCACTTTTAAGCCAATACACAGCTTCCTTATATCTTACTTCTTTGGGTACATACGTGTCTATCGTCTGACAAGTATTCTTCTTTGGGTACATACGTGTCTATCGTCTGACAAGTATCAGAGATGTGTATGTATTTTTTGTGGTGTTAGGTTTAACAATGCAACTCTGTGTCGAGTGTAAAAACTGTAAAAAACTTACATCTGCTTTGAGCTAGTTGTATAGCGTCTTTTTCATACAAACTTTTTATTTGTTTATAATTTTTTGTTAATTGAGTGAAAATGGATACAAATACGTAAGTAAAATAAAGTATAAATACATATGTTATGTATATGCATATATTATTATCCATATCATGTATATATTACTTTAGTACCCAGCGGGAAAATATAAAGCGCTCCTAGAAATAGCGCATTTTATGCGCTTACTTTGAGAATGCGCTTTTCAGAGTTCAGAGTTGTGGAGCTCATATTTTTATATACATTTTGTTATGCGCTTCTTAAATGCAACTAAAAAATCGTTTAAAAAGCACTTCAACAAATAGTTAAAAAAGCTCTTTTATGTGTTAGTCCAAGGAGCGCTATGTTAAAAAAAAAAAAAAATAGATAAAAGCAAAGCGAGAAAATTTTATTCTTTGTCATATGCGAGGATTGAACTCAGACTGCTGGCATTACAGCAAAATGTCTTGCCACTAACAAAATACATATACACAAAAATTGAAATTAATGCGAACAGCTGATTCATTTCAATGAAAGAGTCAAAATTTCGGTGTAATCATGCTCCAATAGAAACAGCAATTTTACACCACAGCTCAACTGAAAATGTATTTTATGCGTAATATGGCAAAAAAGTTCAGTTGAGGTGTCTTAAGTCACGTCAACTTAAGTTGAGTTGTCGTACCTAATAGGGGCCTAAGTTGTGTGTGTAATTTGTAAATTTGTATTGTCTATTACACATTTGAGGTACATACGTGGCAGTCGTCTGACAAGTATGTATCTCAGAGATGTGTGTGTATTTTTTGTGGTATTATGTTTAACAATGCAACTCTGTGCCGAGTGTAATGACTGTCAAAAACTTACATCTCTTTTGAGCTAGTTGTATAGCAGAGATAAAGAGATGGGAAACTTCGATTCGGCTGTCATTTTTGTTGATATTGCGCCAAAATGGTGCTTGTTCTTCTCATTTTTTATGTCCTCACATATTGTGTATGTTCACCTCATAGTTGTCAAAAATTGCTGTGTCGGCCGTCAGCTGTTGTGAAGTTTTATAATTTTATAAATTTGTTTTATAAATTGTCTGGTTTTCAAATACTTTATTTTTGCTGTAATTTAATTTCTCATTCCAACGTTAGCTCGGGTCGAGAAAAGTTTATAATTATTTTATAAAGTTGTGGCCATTCTTAAATATGGGCCTACATGGTTTCCATGTACATGAATTTGGTGACACAAATGGATGCACCTCCGCCGACCCTAACTTCAATCCCCATGGCAAGGAACATGGCGCACCCGGTGATGAAAACCGTCACTTGGGCGATTTGCGCAACATTGAAGCCAAAGCAAGCGGACCCACTGAGGTAGACATTTGCGACAGCAAAATCACATTGTGCGGTGCCAAGAGCATCGTTGGACGTACTATTGTTGTGCATGCCGATCCCGATGCTTTGGGCAAAGGTGGGCACAAGTTGAGCAAGTCTACTGGCAATGCTGGCGCGAGCATTGACTGCGGTGACATTGGCATTTGCAAAATCTAAGCTGTTTGCTTAGTTTACTCTATCTTATGATGTAAAGAACATATTTCAATGATGAAAGTACTTCGTCAAAAATTGCCGGTAAGAACTATGCACATATAGAGTTAAGAAATTAATTTAGACGCCCGTGTAGGCAGTGATGACACCATAGCATAAATGTTGCTTCGCATGAAAAGTAAACGGAAGCTTTCATTTGTTTATGTTTAATTTTTAATTAAAATAACTTATTGTTTTATGTAACATATTTCAGTTTAATGAGGGTGCTCCGCTGTATCATCACTCATTAAGCTTCACGCTGCTACCAGCACAGTTGGAAAAACTAGAACAGCTAAGTGATCCACGTGAGCTGGATAGCGTGTTCGGAAGTAACGTCGACAGCAGCATGGGAATAATTGATATAGTTTTGAACATATTCATGGATAATTTTGAACTGTTGAAAATATCTGAGGTAAGCATGTTCCTTGTGTGATCATTTCCCAAATATTGATATTGTTTACTTTTATATTAAAAATATCAATTTCATCTTAATAATTTAAATCATACAAAATGTTTTGTATAATCATTTAAAAAATTTAAAATGAAATTAAATTACAATAATGTATTTTGCAGATTCAATTTACTTTGATCGTGGCTGCTGCAATTCTACTTTGCTGGTTCTTGCACAATCGTAATCAAATTGGTTACATTCGCATGGGCTATAAAGCTTTTTCTTGTTTGGTTTCTTTTCTGGAGCAATGAAAATATGCAAGTCAAGCAGCTGAAGTGAGTGAGAGGCTGTTTATATGTAAAATAGATATATAAAAAATTCTTATTCATTTTTATTACAGAAAAGCTAGAAATTTAAAAATGGATTTGTCGACCAGATCATGTGCTAATAATGTACCTCAATGACTTGTTTATGAAGCAATCCGAATTCGTTATTGAAAAGTGTACAGCTACAATGTCTTCGTTTTCAAGTAAATAATGATTAACCTAAATGCATTCTAAAATTTTTTACACTTAACCATTTTATTTAAAAGGCAATCTCTCCTTTTCATACAACTTGATGACACCAATTCTTTTATTCTTTTTGATCGGATATGTACTTAAGTTAACTTATAAATATATTCCAAGTCCTAGAGAATGGCATCCTTCATACATGCCAATCAACCGCAACATCCTCACGCACAGCAGCAACAATCGTCCCATAATGCAACACATGCTATTGCCGAGGATCGCATATCGGGTGAAAACCTAAAAGTACTACTTAATGCCATTAAAACACCAAATATATTGGTTACAAATGTAAGCAGTGCCTCAACACCTACTGTTTCTGGCGTTCAAGAAGTACTGGAACAAATTGAGGCAAAACCGGATTCGCTAAATAAATCGATGGAACTTGCAGCTAATACAACATTTTTCATAGCAAAGAAATGGATGTAGCGATATCAAGCTATTCAGTGCTTGATAGTCCAGATTTTGCCAATGAACAGTAATTGATGTTTTTCCCCTTCGATTAATTACCCTTCGAGTAATTAAGAAGGTGATCGTGACTTTTTAACTTCTCTCAAAAAAATTTTACCTACCCTTGTCAAAAACAGCTGATGGTAAATTCTAAGCAAAAGATGCAAACAATCAATCTATTACAAATTTTTATTGAGTGCAAGCGATTTGACACTTTTCCCCAGTTTGTCTCTTTTTTCTTACTTTCTCAAAATTTTTTGACAACCTTAGGGAAATTAGTAAACGTCACGTTCACCTTGTTAATTACACCATGTGACAGACTTAGGCCCCTATTAGGTACGACAACTCAACTTAAGTTGAGTGTGTAAAGGCCCAAACATAATAGGCGCGAGCTGGCTGCAGCTAATGTCAAATTTTTTACGACTACATAGAAATGATGCGTACAAACCATTATAGCTCGAGCCAGCTTTTTCGTCAAGTTTCGTTAACTTGATCTAGCTGCAGCCAGAGCGATTCAAATCGAATGCTCCGTAAGGAATCGTTTGTTTTAATTTATTTATAAATTTATTTCCGCAGTCCATTTTAATAATTATAAACTCAAACGAACAAAACGAATTGATGTAGAAATTGTTGAATTTTTCAAAGCAGATGTGAAAATAGTTATGACATAAAGGCGAGCGCTGCTCAAGTCATTTTGGTCAAATTAAGCATTTGACAGAACTTGAGCTAGCTTTTCGTTTATTTTGGACATTAGCTGCAGCCAGCTCGACCCTATTATGTTTGGGCCTTAATTTGTAAATTTGTATTGTCTATTACACATTTGAGGTACATACGTGTCTATCGTCTGACAAGTATGTATCTCAGAGATGTGTATGTATTTTTTGTGGTGTTAGGTTTAACAATGGAACTCTGTGTCGAGTGTAAAAACTGTAAAAAACTTACATCTGCTTTGAGCTAGTTGTATAGCGTCTTTTTCATACGAACTTTTTATTTGTTTTTGTTTTTTGTTAATTGAGTGAAAATGGATAAAAATACGTAAGTAAAATAAAGTATTCGGGGGTGTTCTGAAAACCGACAACTGTCAAAATCAGATTTGAAATCGACAAAAAATCCTTTTTGGTGTTCTAAAAACCGATTATCGATTTTAAAACTGGTTTCATTCTCGAAGTTGGTTTTGTGTCGGTTTTAGCTGTTCTAGAAACCGATTTATCGATTTGGTTGTCTGTTTAAAATCGATCAGTTGAGAGTTGTCAGAATTGGTTCCGTTAATTTTTTTTAAGCAGCGAACATTTTGAAAAACATGTAAGTTAACAATTTTAATCACATATTTTTAGTTTATTGCTTTTATTTCGAGTTTTTATCTTAGGGGAAAACACAAGAACGCAGCACAAATTTCTTTAATTATAGATTTTATGGAAAACCACCCGGACCTGGCCAAGGGGTTCACCAAAAAAGATAAGCCACTTGTAGAATCACTATGGCAAGAACTTGTGGTGAGCTTGAATGCAGCTGGTCCTCCTACGAAAGACACAATTGGCTGGAAAAAGGTAAATTAGCAAAAAAAAAAAAAAAATAAAACTTTTCTTGACGCCTTCGACTTTCTAAAGGTTTGGACGAAGTGGAAGAGCGAAGTAAAAAAAGTTAGCGCAAAACAAAAATGAAGCACGAGCAACTGGTGGTGGTCCTTTTTCTAAGCACCACCTTACCAGTTCAGATGAGGCTATTGTCCGCATATGTTCAATTGCACGATCACTAGATGGTACTCCAGGGGAAACACTGGGACTAAGTGAATATGCGAAAGCCGACTCTGATGACGAAATGCCATCTGTAATGTCAAAAAAAAGATCCCTGACTCCACATGATGAAGAACCATCGGTTTCATCAAAAAAAATATGCCCGACTCCACGTTCTTGCAACACGCCAAAAAAGCCGGAGCCCATTTCCCAGCGGTTAAAAGTTTTCCTTGATGAGGATACCCAAAACAAGAAGGATTTAAGTCAAAAAATTGATAAACTTATTTCAATTCAAAAAGAAAATGCGAGCAGCTTACGAAGAATATACCGCGCAATTGAAACAAGTAATGAGGTAGTTGGAAAAGCGGTAACAGAACTAAAAAACGAATTCCAGAGCATGAGTGCATGCATGTTGACTGCCATGCAGGAAAAAAATTAATTAAAGAAGCAACAGCTGGAGCTAGATTTTGCTAAATTTGAATTTGAAAAGCAAAAGAACTAAATGCCTTTTTAACCTATTTTTATATTGTTCCTTATATGTTCCTTAATAACGTGAATAATTTTAAGTTTATTTAAATTAACCCTTTTTTTATACTACATGTACCTTAACGCGAATAATTTTAAGGTTATTTATTTAATTTTTTAAGTTTCAAAAATGAATTGATTGCCTTTTTTACACTTTTCTATACTTCATTTTTTTATACTATGAGTTTAATAAAATGTTATGATTAACTTGTTTGCAAAAATATTTTATGTTGTATTTTCTTTTTATTTTTTTTTTTTTTTTATTACATCAGACAATCGGCTATTTCATCTCTTATCCTCTGACCTTCAGTTTGTAAAGCCAAACTAGAGAATGACACAGCATCACTTTCGGTATCAGGTGAATGGAAGACATCTTCAACATTTTCAATATTGTAATTTCTGCATATATTATGGAGGGCGCAGCAAGCATTAATTATTTTTACGATTTTTTCCGTCCTGTAGTGCAACGTGCCCAGCAAACAGCGAAAGCGACATTTTAACACTCCAATTGTCCTTTCAACAATATTTCTTGCAGAGGAATGCGCTATATTAAATTTATACTCCCGAGAATTATATTGCGGGTTCCTGTATGGCGTTAGGAGAAATGGTTCAATGCCATAACCGCAGTCTCCAAGCAGCCTGTTTGTACGATCGCCACCCTCATATTCCCTGAGATAGAAGTGGGGAGCGCTGCTTATGTTCCAGACGAAAGAGTCGTGACTTGAGCCAGGATATCGTGCATCTACCGCTCGAATCAGCATATTGTTGTCGCAAATCTAAGAAATTAAATGTTAGAAAGCAAAAATAAAACATTTAATATTTTTGACTTACAATCATCGCATTCATGCTAAAATAGCCTTTACGGTTAAAAAACAAGTGTTCGTCAACGGATGGCTTCACAATTTTTATGTGCGTTCCATCGATGCAACCAATAATGCCTGGAATGCGGTACTTGGTATAAAAATAGTCCCTGGCTCTTACTTTTTCATTTTCATCCATCGGCAGCTTCACCCAAATTCTACAAATGGAGCGGCCAAGAGCGTTAAGTACTTCTGTTAGTACCTTCGACACTGTGGGCCGCGCCAAGCACACGTTTACGTCGTTTCCAACTGATCTCTGATACGACCCTTCTGCCAAAAATCTTAAGGCTGCCGCTAGTTGTAGCACAGGAGGAATAGACATCTTCCGTAAGTTATTTTTTATGGTTTCAAGCACCATAACAAAGGCTTCCTTATTAAGCCTGTATTGGTCTACGAATCTGCATTAAAATTAAACCATCATTCATATATGGCTAAATTTAAAAGATAAAATTACACTTACTGGGATTCCGGCAACTCTAACGGATTGCTTTTGTCTCTCAACACTTTCCGCCTAAACCTTTCGTTTGATTCTTCCTCGGATTCCGTCATTAATAAGTAAGCAACTACAGCCGAACTCATATTTCCAACTTAACTTACTTTTTTAAAAAATCTTAAATATTCCTCAAAGTAAACTACAACATCAAAATAAAGAATTGCAGTTGTTTTGTTGACAGCTAAGCGAATCAGCTGTTTTCGAATATCGGTTTCGCTTATCTTCGAATCAAGCAAAATCCTCTCGGTTTTAGAACATCAATTGAAACCGATATCGGTTTCAATTCCGATTCTGTGTCAATTCTGTGTCGGTTTTCAGAACACCCCCGATAAATACAAATATTATGAATATGCATATATTATTATCCATATCATGTTTATATTATATTATTTTATATTATTATATTATTACGAACTTTTTATTTGTTTTTTGTTAATTGAGTGAAAATGAATAAAAATACCTAATTAAAACAAAGTATAAATGCAAATAATATGTATATGCATATATTATTATCCATATCATGTATATATTATATTATTACCCAGCGGGAAAATAAAAAGCGCGATCCAGCTCTCTCGGGAAATGCTTTCAACAGCTCGACGATGATATTGACAACCTTGCTAATGGAAATGTTTGGGTTAAGGAAAATAAGAAACCGAAAAAAACGCACCATAAACAAAGACAAAAACATCATAGGAACTGCAACATTATGTGATGCTTTCGATGTGGTACATGACATGAAATTTATACATCTTTAAAAATTTAGCACTCAAACTGAGCCTGGAGTGATTCGGAAATACGTTGCGGAAAAAATGAACATTGATATAAATTGCTGTCTTGCTTTAAGTTAATAAAAAGAGAAGCTGACGTTTCTAAACTTAAGTTTATCAACTTTAAACTCGGTGTTCCAGCACCTTTGTTTAATAAAGTGTTCGACAAAAATGTTTGGCCTCTATCAGTTAAACTTAGTCGCTTTGTTAATAAGCCAAAAAACGACGAAGAAGTGGCAACTTTTCCTCCACCCCTTCAAGCCGAGGTGAGCTCTCAGTTGGTCGTCGCACACTCTCCAACTCTACCAACTACCGAGACACTACAACAAACAACTCAAACAGTGTAAAAGCGTATTCTTCGACCAAAAGCCAAATAGATTGTTCTTCTTCGTCTGTTTCGCAATTTGCATACTTTTCAGTAGCTGCATTTTCTCACCAAATTCAATTGCATTCTTCATCAATCAATGATTCTTCTCTTTCTTCAAAATTGCCTATACGTTCTACTATCTCATTGCCCGCTGCAGCCACAAAGCAACTTAACGCGCTGATCATAGGCGACTATGCGAATGTAGCACAGCAAATTCAGCGCTCTCAATGTGTTTACTCTATTTATTACCGAAATGTGGGTGGTATTCATGGTATAATAATACAAGGTATCATTGACAGTTGCTTGGGAAAACATCTGATGTCAAAAAATATACTCAAGAAGAGAGCGCTCACAATCCGCCATTGAAAACACAAGCAATGTTGAAAATGTTGAAGTGAAAAAAAACAACAACCACAGCAGCTGCTGATGTATTTGCACAAAATGCTGTTTTTGACAAGAGATGTTTTCTTGCAGAAGAGAAAATAAGCAGTTGTCAATGCTACCTTGTATTATTATACCATGGGTGGTATTCGTACGAAGACAACCGAAATCTACCTTGCTATGTCTCTCCGTGAGTATGACGTTATAGTATTAACTGAGTCTTGGCTTCATGATGGAATATCGTCGGCTGAGCTATTTGATAAATTCTATTGTATTTATCGCTGTGCTCGTTGTCCGGTTGCTTCGGGACTCGAAAGAGGCGGCGGTGTTTTGATTGCAGTGAGATCAGATCTTACTAGTAAACGAATTCAGCTACCTGTACATGATGACTGCGTTGAGCAACTTTGTGTACAAATCAGCTTTTACAACAACTATTCAATAATTGTTTTTGCATCTTATGTTCCACCAAATAGTACAGTAGATTTATATAATAAGCATTTACAAAATATCAGCTCTGTAATAAACTATTTAGATACAAATTGCCACTGCTTTGTATTAGGTGATTTTAATCTGGGAAACGTTGCTTGGATGCTTGATGAAAATTGTTTATTACCTTTTAATATCACAACTGAGGTTGAATCAACTTTTAATGATAACTTTCTTTGTAACGACTTTCAACAACTAAATTTCATAAAAAACGATTTAAATAGAATTTTAGATCTAATATTTGTAACAAATATTTTTATTTTATTTTTATTTTATTCACAAGTATTCAAGCAAGAAAATAGCGTAGCGGTAAGACATTTGGCTGTAATGCCAGCAGTCCGAGTTCAAACCTCGCATGCGACAAAGAATACAATTTTCTTGTCATGTTTTTGTGTATTTTTTTTTTTTTTTATCACAGCTCCTTGGACTAATACGTAAAAGAGCTTTTTTAACTATTTGTTGAAGCGCTTTTTAAACGATTTTTTAGCTGTATTTAAGAAGCGCTTCCATCCTAGGATATCCAATGTAAATTTTAATATGAATTTGGTTTACTTAAAATGCGCTCCAGGTGTGTGAAACGCTATGGCACCCAGCGGTAATCGAAGCGCTTCATTAGCACTAAACAAGCGCTTCTACCATGTCTTACCGCTCTGCTATTTCCTTGCTTGATTACTTATGAACAAAATGTAAACAAAAATATGAGCTCCACAACTCTGAACTCTGAAAAAACCATCCTCAAAATAAACGCATAAAATGCGCTATTTCTAGGAGCGCTTTTTATTTTCCCGCTGGGTAATAATATAATATATACACGATATAGATAAAAATTATCCATTTTCACTCAATTAGCACAAAACAATAAACAAATAAAAAGTTCGTATGAAAAAGACGTTATACAACTAGCTCAAAGCAGATGTAGGCCCCTATTAGGTACGACAACTCAACTTAAGTTGAGTGTGTTATTTGTAAATTTGTATTATCTATTACACATTTGAGGTACATACGTGTCTATCGACTGACAAGTATGTATCTCAGAGATGTGTATGTATTTTTTGTGGTATTAGGTTTAACAATGCAACTCTATGTCGAGTGTAAAAACTGTCAAAAACTTACATCTGCTTTGAGCTAGTTGAGCTAGATGTAAGTTTTGGACAGTCTTTACACTCGACACGGAGTTGCATTGTTAAACCTAATACCACAAAAAATACATACACATCTCTGAAATACATACTTATCAGACGACAGACACGTATGTACCTCAAATGTGTAGTAGATAATACAAATTTTTTTTTTTTTTTTTTTTTTTTCTTTATTGATAACGTATGTATACATTAAATTTTATATACAACTATTTCTCAAAAAAAATTACATTTTGTGGGAGAAAATAGCTAAAAATCATTCAAAAATTATATAAGCTATCAATTGCTTGAGCGAATTATGTATATCCTTATGAATTTAATTTATTATTTATTTCAGGATTATAACGTGTATGAATTGGTTTATTATTGCAGTTCAAAATTATAATTTTGCATTAAGAGAGATTTGACTGATCTTTTGAATAGTAGCAAATTATTGCAAGTTTTTACATCTTCGGGCAACTTATTATATATTCTTATGCCACAACTACGTATCGATCTCGTACTTCTTTCAGTTCTAAAAAAAACGGTTCTAATATTTATTGTGTTTCGAAAGGTATATGATGAGTTTTCTGAGAAGTTTAGTCTTAAATTATGTTTAATCATATTGTTTTTAATTTTAAATACAGTTATCAAAGTGTGCAAAAGACAGAGTTTTTTAATATCAAATCTTGTTTCATATAAATTCCTTGTGTGTGTTCTTTGTGGAAGCAATAATATATTCTTTACTATTTTATTTTGAATTATTTGTACCTCATTTAGTTTCTTCTCAGAACACCTATTCCATATTGTGTTCAAATAATTTATTTGTGACAAAAAGTATGAATCATAAATCATCCACAGCTGCTTCTTTGGAATATTATTCCTATTTCTATAAATTGCAAAATTGAGAGGTAATAGTTTTACTTTCAATTTATTTAAATGTTCATTCCAGCTCAGGTTGGTGTCGAACCATAACCCTAAATAATTTATGGTTGTAACTCTCGTTATTAATATATTCTTGAAGGGAATCCCTGGTAAATCATTTAAGTCTGGTAACGGTCTATTGTTATTAAACACTATGAAATTAGTCTTTTTAAGATTAATTTTCAATAAATTTTTTTCAAACCATTGGTCAATTTTTTCTAAGTCTGATGTTATATTTATTATTAGTTCTTCTATTGAAACTGTTGCATACAAAAATGTTCCATCATCAGCATAGAATTGTGGAACTCCTTTTAAATCCATCTTAAAAACATTATTAATATAAATTAAGAACAGCGTTGCCGCTAGTTTTGATCCCTGTGGTACCCCCGTTTTTATTTGTAGTGTTCTACTTTTTGTCTCATTAATTGTAACATATTGTTCCCTATTCATCAAGAAACTTTCGAACAATTTTAGATCAGTTCCCCCTATACCCAATTCAGCAAGTTTTCGAATCATAATTTTTAAATTAACTGAGTCAAATGCTTTAGACAGATCAATCGCCAACATTGCTACATATTTTTTTTTGTCTAAGTTTTCATATATATATTCTGTACATGATATACATGCTGCTAAAGTATTCGAATTTTCAACAAATCCGAACTGATTTTTATTAATTATTTGATTTTCTCTTAGAAAATTTTTAAGTCGATTTAGTATAATATTTTCGAATATTTTATCAACTGTACTCAACTTGGTTATTGGTCGATAATTTGCACAGATTTCCTTACTTCCTGCTTTGTGTATTGGGACAACGCAACCAGTTTTTAATTCTTTTGGATACTGTCCATTTCGGAAACATTCATTAATAAATTTAGCCAATGGACCAACTAGGAATTCCTTGTATTTCTTAACAAAACGTCCAGATATTCCATCCGGACCATTTGCTGACTTTATATTTAATAGTTTGATCGCTGTTCCTACTTCTATGCTGTTACATTCACTAAGTGAGAATGGTTTTGTAATACCAAAGACTGGCTCATCAATGTAATTGAAAGAATCTGTCGTTTCAACTACGTTTATGAAATGCTCATTGAAAGCATTGGCAATTTCTTTAGAATTTATGATGATATTATTTTTATATTTAATTTGGCTAACTTCAGTTCTGCTCTTATTTCTTTTTCCATACATTAATTCCTTCAAAATTGCCCATGTTTCATTGCTTGAGTCTATATTTTGTTCAATTTTTCTGCCATAATACTGTTTTTTGCGGTGATTTATTTCATTTCTAACTTTGATTTTAAGTTTTTTGAATTCATTGTCGAAATAGGTATTATTTTTATATTTCAATTTTAATTTGTAGAATTTATTTCTATTTTTTATTAATTCAAAAAGCTGACTATTCATCCACGGACTTCTATACTTCTTAGCAGATTTTTGAAAACATTTCATATTTCGATTTATACTTTCACATAATGAAGTATGGAAATCCGAGAAGGTAGGTTTACGTATAATCTCATTAAGCAACCCATTTGCTTCAAAGGCACGGTAATCAAATATAGTAATGGTCTGGTTATTTCTCGAAAATCCTGTATTTCTTTTTAAATTCACCGCGAGGGATATTAATCTGTGATCTGAGATCGGGTTGTCTTCCAATGAAAGAACGAAATCAAAACTTAATTTGTCAGTTATAATATGATCAATGATTGTTCCCATGTTGTTCCCTATTCTAGTGACCATATCGTTGCTTAACTTGTTTAAACAAAAAAAACCATTGCTGTAAATATTATTTAGATAACTAAGTGTTTCATTATTATTACAGAGAAGATTGATATACAAATAACACACTCAACTTAAGTTGAGTTGTCGTACCTAATAGGGGCCTACATCTGCTTTGAGCTAGTTGTATAACGTCTTTTTCATACGAACTTTTTATTTGTTTATTGTTTTGTGCTAATTGAGTGAAAATGGATAATTTTTATCTATATCGTGTATATATTATATTATTACCCAGCGGGAAAATAAAAAGCGCTCCTAGAAATAGCGCATTTTATGCGTTTATTTTGAGGATGGTTTTTTCAGAGTTCAGAGTTGTGGAGCTCATATTTTTGTTTACATTTTGTTCATAAGTAATCAAGCAAGGAAATAGCAGAGCGGTAAGACATGGTAGAAGCGCTTGTTTAGTGCTAATGAAGCGCTTCGATTACCGCTGGGTGCCATAGCGTTTCACACACCTGGAGCGCATTTTAAGTAAACCAAATTCATATTAAAATTTACATTGGATATCCTAGGATGGAAGCGCTTCTTAAATACAGCTAAAAAATCGTTTAAAAAGCGCTTCAACAAATAGTTAAAAAAGCTCTTTTACGTATTAGTCCAAGGAGCTGTGATAAAAAAAAAAAAAAAATACACAAAAACATGGCAAGAAAATTGTATTCTTTGTCGCATGCGAGGTTTGAACTCGGACTGCTGGCATTACAGCCAAATGTCTTACCGCTCCGCTATTTTCTTGCTTGAATACTTGTGAATAAAATAAAAATAAAATAAAAATATTTGTTACATACATACATCTGAATAATATCTGAAATACATACTTATCAGACGACAGACACGTATGTACCTGAAATGTGTAGTAGACAATACAAATTTACAAAATACACACTCAACTGAAGTTGAGTTGTCGTACCTAATAGGGGTCTTAAAAATCGCTCCAGGTGTGTGAATGGCAGAAGCGCTTGCTAGGATGGAAGCGCTTCTTGAGTGCTGCTAAAAAATCGTTTAAAATATTTACAAATAATTAAAAAAGCTCTTTTATGGGTTAGTCCAAGGCGCGCTGTATTAAAAAAAAAAAAATACATAAAAACAAAGAGAAAACATTATTCTTTGTCACATAATATATGTATTTATACTTTATTTTACTTACGTATTTTTATCCATTTTCACTCAATTAACAAAAAAAAATAAACAAATAAATAGTTCGTATGAAAAAGACGATATACAACTAACTCAAATCAGATGTAAGTTTTTAACAGTCCTTAAACTCGACACAGAGTTGCATTGTTAAACATAATACCACAAAAAATACATACACATCTCTGAGATACATACTTGTCAGACGACAGACACGTATGTACCTCAATTGTGTAATAGACAATACAAATTTACAAATTACACACTCAACTTAAGTTGAGTTGTCGTACCTAATAGGGGCCTAAGTCACGTCAACTTAAGTTGAGTTGTCGTACCTAATAGGGGCCTTAAAGTCTGCAGTGTACCACCGTACTAATACGATACGATAAGTTTAGTACTTCGTATTTGAATAATAAAAACGTATTCAAAATACTACCATAGTACGTACTTGTACAACCTTGTCTGCCTAAGTAATTGGTTAATCAAAACAAATTGTGGCTATGAAGTGGTAATTTTATTGTATTAAAATTCTTAAAATACTTTCAATACACATTTTATTTCACATGTGTTATTTTAAATCAAAAACTGATAAAAGTGTATCCCTTAAATTTATTGTTTTGAAAAATTTCTTGTGCGCAGAATATGTTTAATATAAATTTTACTGGAAGTCTCAAAATAATTGGTTTGCAAAAGGGTTTTGAATATCAGGCTCCTTTTGAATATCAGGCTCCTTTTGAATATCAGGCTCCATTTGAATATCAGGCTCCATTTGAATATGTGCTTATCACACATGCTTAAACAGCATGAATAAGTGTTAATACTCGGGTGACATTTTAGGAAAAATTAATTTTGGAGTGCATGGTTTTTTATTTGTTTATTTGGTCAATAAATAAATAGTTGAGAATAATTGGCTATGTTAACTGCATTGCTTACAAATTCAGTACGAAAAATGCGGAGGGATCAAAATCATAAATATTTTATTAATAATAAAATTGGTCATAGTGTCGTCGAGTTTTTGGAAACATCGCAAAAGTCAGTATGCATGGCTTCAATCCTAATAACGGTATTAAGCTAGGTGTACACGATACAACGACTACAATCGCTCATCGTACAGCAGTTGGCTAATTCTACCATTCGACCGTGCAATATTGCAACAAACTCGTCGCACGCTTGCATCCAAACGATACAATAGGTCTGTTTCCGTACGTACACTGTGTAACTTGTGGGACGCTAGTTTCTGTTTCCGTACTTTCTGTGCTTAAAATGGGAGAAGAAGAACAAGCATAAAATCGCTCTCTCGAGCACACAAAGTGCACAGAGAGTGCTAGAACTCGAGACTTCGAGTAAAGTAAGAACAAGCATCAAGAAGAATAAGCATCAATAAGAAAAAGCAAATGTCGAATTACATTTCATAATTGTTTATGTTTTGCGATAAATAAACTCGCAAATTCTGTGCCTAAAAAGAAATTTACGTACAATAAATAAATAGTAATAAATAAAAATTAAGTAATTGTTCAGTTTTGCATTAAAAATGGCTTTTAATAATTTGAGTGAAAGTGTTTTAAATTTTGTGCTGCCGTCTGCAGTCAAAATCAGCTGTTTTGTGCTCGAAACTTACTAGAAGCTGTTTCCGTACTTTTGCAACTATTCTCACATTTCGTTTTTACTCTCTAGCACACGTTTTACACAAATCTTACACAGTGTAAAGTACGGAAACAGACCTAATAATCGCACACAACCGTCAAATAGCAACCGATATTGGTACAACCGTTGTATCGTGTTGACCTAGCTTTAGTTTTCTTTCACTCCAATTTCGACTCTGGATAAAGGCAGATTCACTGATAACCTTCAGCATTGTTTTATTATTATACCATGAACTCATTATTAAATTGTTTTGTTGTTGAAACAAACCTTTCTGAATGTTTTAAATGTCAGTGAATCGTCGTACGGAACCATGGTATAATAATACAAGGTAGCATTGACAACTGCTTTTTTTCTCTTCTACAAGAAAACATCTCCTGTCAAAAATAACTGATTATGCAAATGCATCTGCAGCTGCTGAAGTTGTTGTTTTTTTTTCACTTCTACGTTTTCAACGCTGTTTGTGTTTTCAATGGTCGATTGTGTGCGCTCTCTTTTTAAGTATATTATTTGACAGGAAATGGTTTCCAAGCAACTGTGAATGCTACCTTGTATTATTATACCATGGTACGGAACATTCCCGAAGAGAGAGCAAAGGAGCGCTCACAAAAAACTTCCTTCCGGTACGGAACTTCCCTAACCATTCCTGATAAATTAAGTTACTAAAATTTATTGGAATGGTTAATTACTACCATCGTTACATTCCGATGTTAGCTGCAGAACTAAGTTATCTGCACGAAATGTTAACATCTGCATCTAAATGTAAATCCAAACAGTTAAATTGGACTGAAATCAATCACTGCATTTGGGAAAGTTCGATCACTTTTTGCTAAAAATACCCTTCTAACACATTTTAATAAACATGCACAATTATCTCAAGCAGTAGATGCATCAAACGTCGCTATTGGAGCTGTTCTACAACAATCAATAAAAGATAGTTGGCAACCTTTAGCATATTTTTCTCAAAAACTTAGTCTAACGGAAATAAAATATTTTACTTTCGACAGAGAACTTTTAGGAGTATATCGCGCTGTCAAATATTTTAGACACTTCTTAGAAGGAAGACAATTTGTTATCTATACAGACCACAAACCTTTTACATTTATCATAAATTCAAAAACAGACAGATCACCCCGACAAACACGAAACTTGCAATATATAGCACAATTTACATATAACTTACAATATATTTCCGGGAAGCAAAATACAGTTGCAGACACTCTTTCACGCATTCCAGAAATCGATGCTATATCTACACAAGACATTCATTTTCAAACACTATACAAAGAACAACAAGATGATAAAACGTTACAATCTCTCATTGAATCTCCAAATTCTAAATACAATCTAAAAGAAATTCTAATTCTTATCTTAAATATTAAAATTTGGTGCGGCATTACTAACAAAAATTTTCGATCTTTTGTTCCAATTTCCATGCGAAGAAGCATATTTGACAAAATTCATTCATTATCTCATCCTGGCGTACGAGCCACTAGACGATTGATACAATCAAAATGCTTTTGGCCAAATATGTTAAAAGAAATTAATAATTGGTCATCAAGTTGTATCAATTGTCAAAAATCTAAAATTAATGTGTACACGAAAACACCCATCCAAAAAATCGAAATTCCACCAGGCAGGTTCGAACATATTCACATGGATCTGGTGTGACCACTACCTGTATCAAATGATTTTCGATACATGCTAATGATCATCGATAAACATACACGTTGGTCAGTAGTATACCTTCTAAAAAACACTTTACTTCGGCTGAGACAGTAGCAAACACTTTCGTAAAAAATGATGTTCCACGTTTTGGCGTTCCTCTCAAAATTACAATGGATCAAGGCACACAATTTACACCGAAATTATTTAAAGAACTAACAAATTTACTAGGTGCTCATAAAATTCACACTTCACCTTATCATCCGAAACAAAACGGGATGGTTGAACGTTTTCATCGACAACTCAAGACGTCAATTATATCTTCAGATGATTCAGTACATTGGTCAGAACTTTTGCCTTGGATACTTCTCGGTCTACGAACCGCAATCAAAGAAGACTTGAATTGTTCTTCTGGAGAATTGGTTTACGGTCAGTCTTTAAAATTACCGGAAGAATTAGTTGTCTCAAATAATGATACCATAAATATGGATCTTACAATTCGAAGATTAAGAGAACATTTTTCCCACATCCGTTCGAAAATTGTGCATCATAATAAAGATTATAGTTATTTTCAAAAATCGCTTAGTATTTGTGAATATGTTTTTGTGGAAATCAATCGTTCATCGGCACTTCAATTGCCATTTCAAGGTTCTTTTAAAGTTATTTCCAGACATGAGAAAACTTTTCAAGTTCAATATGATAACACAATAAAATATATCTCCATTGATCATCTCAAACCAGCATACACTAATAACAAATCGCAGATACCCAACATAACTTATTCAAATACACCCATTAAAAAAAAAGTAACTTAACATAGTATAAATGTTTAATTGAAGGGGGAGTATTTGTATTGTATATATATATATATATATATATATATATATAAAATACTTTCATTTATCTTACCTTAAAATTGAGTTTTTGAATTTTAAACATGATATAAAATAAATTTTGTACTTAAAAAATTTTCATTTTGAAGAATCAGAATAAAAAATATGTCAAACACAACAGTTTAAATAAAAATTAATAAAAAATTTGTTCACTTAAAAAGTTGAACAAAAAAAAATTATAAAATAAATTAAATAAAATCAAAACTTATTGTGGACCGAACACAGGTGCGTCAAAACACGTTTATCTTCACACCAGTAAGTTTTATTATATTTCATTATTTTTTTTCTGTCACTTAAGGCGGATTCACTGATCACCTTCAGCAAGTTTTCTGTGAGCGCTCCTTTGCTCTCTCTTCGGGAATGTTCCGTACGACGATTCACTGACATCTAAAACATTCAGAAAGGTTTGTTTCAACAACAAAACAATTTAATATTGCCAGACACAATGTTTCTTTATTTTGAAGCTTCAAAAAATAAAATATGCCAATTTCAACACAGAAACTCCATTCTGGTTAAAATAAAGTTAATCAAGTCAAGAGCGTGCAGCAAGTTTCTGTTACTCTCTCATTGAGTGCGGAGAGAGGTAGAGAGCAAAAACTTCATATAGAAAAAACTGGCAAAACATGCTGAAGGTGATCAGTGAAGCCGCCTTAAGAGAACGCACTTGTCAAGGCAATTTCGGTCAATTGTTAATTTTTCCTTCCCGCTATGCAAAAAAAAAAAACGAAAAAAAAACACCATTACCAACAACAAAATGAACGATCGTGTAGTAAGAAGAGTTCGTATTTTTTTAAGTATTAATCAACTCGAGAGTACTCAATTTGTTCTTTTTAAGTAAATACTTATAAGGTACATACGGACAGACAGATGACAGAAAATAATGAGAGTTGATCATATATATTAACCCTCTCCGGCCCCCCGTTAAAGCCCCTTGTTCAGTTGTAGGGAATAAATATACAAAAATTATTAAATTTGTTACAATTTAATCAACTTACAGGATGTTTATTTTTAAGCATAACCTTCCTTCAGCGGGCAAGAAATTACATTTTCTTGTTTCAATAGACGCAAACAAAAAACAATATCAATTCTAAGAAAAGCGGTGTCGGAAAAAGTGTCGTTTTTTCAGAGTTCACTCTAGCAAATCGCAGAACGAGGCGTCAGAAGCTTAGCTTCAAAATGGAATAAATGAACATGAGTGAAAATTTACTTTTTTCATTTTTTTAACTTTTTCACTGTGAAAATGAGTATTTGGAGCTAAAAAAGCTTATGGTGAAAAAATTTCGCGCCGCTCTCAAGTGGTTTAGAATTTACAGGGCTCGAAAGTTGAGAAAATGGACGTGAACAACATGTGATTTTTTTTCATTTTCCTGCAAAACCTAGCATGAGTATCAGAAAGCATGGTATAATAATACAAGGTAGCATTGACAGTTGCTTGAGAAACCATCTCCTGTCAAAAAATATACTCAAAAAAAGCGCTCACAATCCGCCATTGAAAACACAAACAATATTGAAAACGTTGAAGTACAAAAAAAAAACTTAACAACTGCAGATGCATTTTCACAAAAACCTGTTTTTGACAGGAAATGTTTTCTTGTTGAATAGAAAATAAGCAGTTATCAATGCTACCTTGTATTATTATACCATGATCAGAAAGGTTATGGTACAACATAGGTATGACCTTGTGTTGTAATTGATGTTGCGGAGCGTGGGGTACAACTTGCTCAAGAATTTCTCGAGCTTACAAAATCAGGAGTTGCGCGCTCGTAATAGGGTAAAATACTAGTTTTTTTAATTTATTGTTAATTTTTGTAAATACATTATGTGAATTTAGTGAAATGTAATAATACTTTTAGCATAATAAAAATGTATTTATTTATTGTCGATTTTAATACCTAAATTGCACTAATTTCATGAAAAAGTGGGAAAAGGCTGCGGAAGAAATTTCGATGCAGCAGGGGCGGTAGCCACGCCCACCATAAAAAATTTGTAGATATATTTCTAATGTATGTGTTCCAAAACATGCAAACATTTATAAAAAGCAGAGAAAATATTTTTTTTTTAATTTGTGCAAATATGGTCTAATATGGACATTTTTCGAAACTTTCGGGCCCGATTGGCACTGGTAAACGTTGTCGTAAAAAAAAAATTTTTTTTGGTTTCGTTCTTAGAATATAAAAACGCATAAAAAAAGATACAGTAGTTTCGACTATGTCGTAACACAAGACGTAGAATTATTCAATTCGCTTTTGATGACATCTTTTTTAAAAATATTTATTCCATACACCTGAGGATATGACCTTTAAGAGAGTGCCGGAGAGGGTTAATATGTATCACCAACCCCCATTACTTTTGCAAAAGGAACATTTTTGCCTTTGACACCTATTCCCTACGACCACTCCTTAGGGGCGCTCCAATACAAATTTTATGCTTTTGTCGATAAAACCGGAAACTGTCCATAAATAGGTAGAAAACTTAAACAAGCAAACAAAATTTGTTCAATGCTATCAAGTTCAACAACCCATGTGTCAAAATTTCACTGTCGATAATATGCCCGGATATTTAATTGGCTGCGTTTGACATTTCAATAACAGATTCTGTTAAAAAAGCATGCCCCTCAAAATTACTCAGTATTACTGGGCTACGCGAGTCTGTTAAAAACAGCATGCCCCCAAAAGTATGCTTTTTTTTAATTATAAGATTTATGTCTTCACGCTAGATGGCGCTGTCTTCGCCGTCGAAAAACCGGAAGCCGTCGATAAATAGGTAGTAAGTTTAAGCAAACAAAAACATCAAATGTTGGCTTTATATTTCATGTAATTGTGTAAAATTGATATAAGTTAGACAGTTCTAACATGAATTTTTGTCGCATTGAGGATCAAGCAGACCAACAAGTGCTAAGATCAACATTGTACGATTAGTACTTTAGGCCCACCAAAGGCTCAAAAAGTAATGTAAATACCGACACCTGATCACTATCAACCACCCTACTTACCTCCGAGAACGACGTATTCTACGTCAAAAACCTTTCAGCCCCTTGACATTTCCAAAAATCGCAAAATAAGGGACACTCTATTGCACACTTGACTGTTCACACTTTTACGAAATACCAAAACGTAAGTAAACGTAAACGCGAATAAAGTAGACAATGCACGAATTCAAATCGTAGCTGTTAATATTAATCGCACGATATTTAAAAAAATTTTCATATCGATACGTCCAACGTACAGTGTTGCGCAAAACAATTGCAACAAAATCAGTGCGCTGCTACAAAATCGTGTATATTTTTTAATATTGGGAACACATAAAAATGATTATAGGAACTAAAGCACATATTCATACATCATATAAAAAACAAATCATATTCAAATTTGGTTATATTTTTTTATTAAATTTAAAATTAATGTGACTGCATTCAATTTGTTTGAGTGCAAAACAAAAGCAACAAAACTTAAAAAATGTAAAAAGAGAACAGAAGTTCCAAAAAATAAGGGTAAAAGTTCTTTTATTGTATAGCACATGTTGTTTGTGAGTCATAAACATTAAAGTTTAGTTTTGTTTTTGCGTTAATTTGTGACATTGACTGATAAATACTCTGAAACTCTAAAATTACAAATTATTTTCGAATATAAAAAGGGAAAATCGCAAATATCTATCCTGAAACAGTTTTATATTAATCGTTTGTATTCAATAGTATGTAGATTAATAAAAAAGTATAGCATCACAAAAGACGTAACAACGGTACATTCAGGGGGGCGGCCACGGAAGACATCGCTGCGTGATGACAGGAACATTTGTGGCGTGTTCAAGCGAAATCCATTTGCCTCCTCCAAACAGGTTTTTCGGACACTTAAATAAGATATCCATCACAGCAATGTTCGCAAAAGAGCCGTTGAGAACGATTTAAGGAGTTACAGACCGGCAAAGAAACCTTTGCATACATCTAAACATAAACAAAAAAGGTGATATGTTATAATTTAAGCAACTCTGTATGAAATTGTGACAACGAGTTGAAATTTATTGTTTTTAGACTCAGTTTTATAAAAGAGCACCTAAATTGCACCGTTTGAAAATGGAAAACCGTTTGGTTTAGCGATGAATCAAAATTCAACTTCAGAATTCAGATGGGATGCGCACTGTACGGCACCGCCCAGGTACACAACTTGAAGCCCGAAACTGCAAAATAAATTTTAAGCATGGATGCGGTGTTATTATGGTCTGGACTTGTTTTTCTTATGATGGAGTCGGACCATTTCATAAAATCGATGGTATTATGGATCGATTTGTATATAAAGACATTTTAGGAAGCAAGATGCTTCCACATGCAGAGTGGAATATGCCGCTTCAGTGGACGTTTCAGCACGACAACGACCAGAAGCACACATCAAAGCTCATGAAAGGTTATATTATAGACAATGGCATTCAAGTCCTTGATTGGCCTGCACAATCACCAGACTTGAATCCCATCGAAAATCTTTTTGGGATTTTGAAGAAAAAAGTTTCTGGTCAAAGGTTTCCTAATAAGACTGCACTTAATGAAGCCTTAAAACTTAATTGGGAACAAATACCTAATACCACTAAATCTAATTTAATAGAGTCGATGCTGCACGGATGTGCAGCGGTAATCAAGAATAATGGATCTTACACCAAATATTAATTATTTTGCTTTGTTTTGCACTCAGACAAATTGAATGTAATAAAAAAAAAAATAAATAACTGGCCATTTCAGCCCTTGAAAAGACTTTGACCTAGCTTCTTATGATCAATTGTGTTGTGCGTGTTATTAAAGTTTGTACACAATTGAACGAGAAATGGACCTACAGGTTTAACGCCGACTCCGAACGGTGATGAACGTAATGTTCTTATTCTCAAGAAGCTTTACATGGCATTTTGATTACTCTCTGAGGTTTGCCATTGTCTGCAGAGAGGTGGCGGCCGTACAGAAAAATTATTTTAATTCAAATAATTTTCTGTCGCTGCTGGGGTTCGAACCTGGGTTTCCAAAGTTCGTTGACATAGCGGCCACGCACTTTAACCAACTACGCCACGGACGCCACACTGAAGTCTTAATACCAACCTAATGTTAAATTGAATGTAGTCACATTAATTTTATATTCAATAAAAAACTAGTAAGAAATGATCTTCGACTGGGCCGAAGTTAAAATACCCCCACGGCTGAACCAAAGTATATTCAAACTCTTGAGCAATCAATTAAATTTTTATCTGTAAAAACGTTTTCGTTATATTTTTAACAGAAAATATTCACTTTTGTTTTTTGATAAAGTCGTTTTGTATGGGAGGTGGGAGTGGTTTTCACTCAATTTGGTTGAATTCCATACACATAGTACACGTTATATATCAAAGTTCATATGCAAAATTTCAAGTCCATACATAAATTTTTGTGGATTTTAGAGAAAATTTACCTTTTTGATAAAGTCACTTTGTGTGGGAGGTAGGCGTGGTTTTCATCCGATTTGGTTGAATTTCAAACTTAGAGTGTATTTTGAACATCAAAACTCATATGCAAAATTGTAAGTCCATATATTAATTTTTATTGAATTCTAAGAGATTTTACCGTTTTGATAAAGTCACTTTGTATGGGAGGTAGGCGTGGTTTTCATCCGATTTGGCTCATTTACGAACTTGACCTTCATTTTTTAGATAAAAGCTTAAATATTGAATTTCGTGATGATAGCTTTAAAATTACGGCTGTAATCGTGATTACAGACGGACAGACAGACGGACATGGCTAAATCAACTCGGGTGGTGATGCTGATCAAGAATATATATAGTTTTCTATACCTACCACGCCTCCTTATGGGCGTTACAAACGGAGTGACAAAATTAATATACCCCCATTTTCGTTTTTTAAACGTGGGGGTATAAAAATAAAACCAAATTTGAAAATTATTTGTTTTTTATATGATGTATGAATATGTGTTTTGGTTCCTATAATAATTTTTGTGTGCCCCCAATATTAAAAAAAGATACAAGATTTAACAGCAGTGCACTGAATTGTTTTGTGCAACACTGTATAAGTTGGTAACTCGAAAATCGTAATTGAATCGTAGTTGAATGTTAAGGTACAAACTTTTAAAAGATTTTTTGAAACGAAAAGTTTGGTATTTAGACTATATTACATGGATAAAATATTTGAGCATTAGGTTGGTATTAAGACTTCAAACCCTAGTTTTTTTTCAGAAAAATAGCTTATAACTATGTACACGAAGTTGGCAACACAAACTGGTTCTTTTGTCCCATGCATAAGTTGGTAAATGAAACATAAAATTATGCTTACATTTTTTTAACTTAAGATTTTAAATTTTTGCATGGAGTCCTCACCTAAATATACAAAAGTTGTATCTTTAAAAATAGCTGCTAATCCCTCAAATTTTTATTTATTTATTTATTTCATTTCATCAAACAGAGTGTGACTCTTACAGACTACTTAAGATAAAATATAACTTGTTATAAAACTTAATTACAAGAAAGATTAAACAAAATGAATATAATTATTTATAATAAGAAAGCAAAATAATAAAAAAATACAAATTTGAACTCATAATGGAAAATTTAAAAAAAAATGAAGGATGAATAAGATTAAGGCTCACGCGCCATAATGCTTAGTAAATTTTTTAGCTATAGGTTAAAAAATTGTCACCAGATGGAGTCAATTAAGCAGATTCAGATACCCACTGTCCCTTTAAAAGTTGGTAGTTGGAGTTATGAACTAATACGTTGGGAGTATCGATATGTTGTGAATAAAAAAAAAATAGTGGCGCAGTCGAAAAATTTTTCTTGTCGAAAATAAAATAAAAAATAAATAACTGGTCGTTTCAGCCCTTGAAAGGACTTTGACCTAGCTTCTTATGATCAATTGTGAACGGCGATGAACGAAATGTTCTTATTCTCAAGAAGCTTTACATGGCATTTTTATTACTCTCTGAGGTTTTGCCATTGTCTACGGTGCTATAGTTTGGTGGCCAGCACTAAGCAAACAAACACACCTCAATATACTTCGCAAAGTTCAACGGTCAGCAGAGCTGTGCATCAGTGGAGCGCTGAGAACCACTCCTACTGACGCACTCGATACTTTGCTCCATCTAACTCCACTAGATATCCTAACAAAACGGATAGCTGCAAACACAGCAATCCGTTTAGAAGCCACTTCCCAATGGAAAGAGGGCACAATAGGACACTCTGACACCAGGAAACTCACTCCTCAAATACCCAAGAATATAGACTACATCACTCAAAAACTTTTATTCCACAAAAAGTTTGATGTATCAATCCCCTCCAGATACGAATGGGATATTGGAAGCCCTCCACCAAACAATGCCACTAGAATCTACACTGATGGATCAAAACTAGATGGCAAAGTAGGGGGAGGAGTCTACTCTGAATCCCTAAACATTAACCATGCCTTTAGGCTCCCCGACCACTGCAGTGTCTTCCAAGCGGAGGTCACTGCCATACATGAAGCCGTTACTTGGCTACAGATGAACGAAATATTAGCAAAAGATATTTGTATTCTATCTGATAGTCAAGCCGCTTTGAAAGCCCTGGAATCTGTTGAAATAACATCAAAAACAGTCCTAGGCTGCCGCAGATCTCTAAATGAGATGGCAGAGCAGCTCAATATATTCCTATGCTGGATCCCCGGACATAGAGATTTCCAAGGTAACTGCAAAGCAGACGAACTCGCTAGAAACGGTACCATCAAACCCTTATCGACAGATAAGGAACAAATTGGAATACCTCTCGCAACATGTAAGCTACTAATAAATGAACTATCCCTTGAAAACACCAACATCAGGTGGTCAACGGGTAGTACATGCAGCATATCGCGTCAAGTGTGGCCAACACTAAACTTAAGACGCTCAAAAGAACTAATATCCCTTAGAAGGGACCAAATAAGTATTACAATAGGCGTCCTAACAGGACACTGCCTGATTGGAAACCACGCCCAAAGACTGAATACTCCCTATAACGACTTCTGCAGAAGCTGCAGAGATGAAGAGGAAGTTGAATCCACAACACACCTTCTCTGCACATGCCCAGCGCTGGCCAGAAAGCGCCATCTCTTCCTAGGTAACTGGTTCTACAGTGACCTAGACGAACTCTCAAAAACTTCGGTCTACCGAATACAAAGCTTCATAAATAGCTCCAACTGGTTCAAATAGGGTGGAAATAATTAACCCCTGGTATCACAACGGGCCAAACTGGCCTAAGTGTGTCTCATAGGAGACAGCCACGTCAACCTAACCTAACCTAACCTTTGCCATTGTCTGCAGAGAGGTGGCGACCATACAGAAAAATTATTTTAATTCAAATAGTTTTCTGTCGCTGCTGGGGTTCGAACCTGGGCTTCCAGGTTCGTTGACATAGCGGCCACGCACTTTAACCAACTACGCCACGGACGCCAACTATTGTCGAAAATTTAATATTTAATTCAGAGCCACAAACACCGTAGGATCAATTCAAATATAAGTGCAATAAATGCGCAGCTGCAAGTCGTTCAGCGATAGTTAAATTTTGAATGTGTAAAAAAAGTGCAATTCGAATGCTTGTATTGTCTGTCTACTATTCGCATGTTGCTTCAATCAATTTTTTAATTTAATGTTTAAACTTTTGTTTAGGTTATTTCATTATTGTTGCTGTCGGCCTTTTTATGTGATTTTTAAATTTTGTTTTGTAGGCTTTGGCCGTATAAAAATCAAAAACGAACATTTTTAGTTTTTGTTTATTTTAATTGTTTCCAATATTTCGGTAAAAATGCTAACCATCATCAGGGATCTATACAAAAATATAAAAACATTTATCACAAATCATGTGGCGTCCGTGGCGTAGTTGGTTAAAGTGCGTGGCCGCTATGTCAAAGAACTTGGAGACCCAGGTTCGAACCCCAGCATCGACAGAAAATTATTTGAATTAAAATAATTTTTCTGTACGGCCGCCACCTCTCTGCAGACAATGGCAAACCTCAGAGAGTAATCAAAAATGCCATGTAAAGCTTCTTGAGAACGAGAACATTCCGTTCATCGCCGTTCGGAGTCAGCGTTAAGCTTGTAGGTCCGGTGCTCGGTCAATTGTGTACAAACTTAATAACACGCACAACACAATTGATCATAAGAAGCTAGGTCAAAGTCCTTTCAAGGGCTGAAATGGCCAGTTATTTATTTTTTTTTTTTATCACAAATCAGGAACACTTATAATGACAAATGAATAAATAAAACTACAATCACAATGAAAAAAATTAAATAATTAATTACCCCTAAAAACTAGCACAAAGAATTACTTATTGGCTAGAGATCTTAATGTCAACTAATTTTATGTCTAATGAGATTTTTATAAATATGAGCGCAGTTATCGGTGTCCGTTTTGTAGTTTAGTCTTTTTTTTGTGTGGGAGTGTTGAGCATATGTAGCATTTCTATTGTGTATCTTCGTTTGTAATTCTGTTCTAGTTGCAGAATTCTTGTGTCTTCCCAATTCGGAGTGTGTCCTCGCTGCAGACAGTGGGCTGCAAGTGCCGTATTGTTGTCCTTCTTGTTTTTTAGGTCTGATCTGTGCGCCGATATTATTGTCCTTAATTTTGATTTTGTCGTTCCAACATATAATTGTCCGCATAAGTTGTCTCCGTCTCCTTTACATGTAATTTTATAGATTAAATTAGATTTGTCCATATCCTCAATTTTTGATTTTGTGTTGCTAGATGTTTTTTAATGTGTTGTAAGATTTAGGAGCAAGTTGGTAAAGATTTTTGTTATATATGTCTGTTTTTTTGAGGTTTTCCGTAAAGTTTTCTACATATGTGACCCCTTTGTATCTTTTTGGTTCTTATTGTGGTTTTGTTGTTTACTTACTTCTTTGAGTAACCTGTGAATTGTTTGTTTTGGAAAGTCGTTTTTGATTAATATGTTTATAATTTTGTGTCTGTTGTTTTTGTGGTAAATTTCGTCCCTGATGTCTAATACCCTGTTGATAAAATTTTTTGCCGCGTTAAGTATTGTTTTTTTCGGGTGTTTAGAGTGAAAATTTAAAAGACGTCCTGATGCTGTGTGCTTCTGATGCCAATCTGTTTTCATTATGTTGTCGTTTCTAATTATTTTGGCGTCTATTTACGATAATTGTCCCTAATTTTCTTCTTCTTTTGTGAATTTAATGTGTCTGTGTATGGTATTTAAGTTATTTAATGTTATTATCACTGCATCCGTTTTTAGTTTAAAACACTCCGAATTGGGAAGACACAAGAATTCTGCAACTAGAACAGAATTACAAACGAAGATACACAATAGAAATGCTACATATGCTCAACACTCCCACACAAAAAAAGACTAAACTACAAAACGGATAAAATTAGTTGACATTAAGATCTCTAGCCAATAAGTAATTCTTTGTGCTAGTTTTTAGGGGTAATTAATTATTTAATTTTTTTCATTGTGATTGTAGTTTTATTTATTCATTTGTCATTATAAGTGTTCCTGATGTGTGATAAATTTTTGGTGACCCCGACGTGATCCTTTTAGTGAAACGCTACGAAAGATTAACTTAAACGCGTAAATTTTTAGATTCGTTAAATTCGTTAGCCGTGTGACCGCGTTAGTCCGCCGCGAATAAATCCGGTAAGCAACTTAAAAGCATTAAGTCACAGGAGCACCAGTTGAACCTACATAAAATGAAATTTGAACAATTGGTCCAAGCCCAGTATGTCCTGGGGAAGGAAATCTAACAATCAATTTTTCGAAAGATTCCAAGGATCCAAAAACATCAAGCTACTATTCAAAGCGATTGGACAGGCTGCAGAACTGGGGAGATGAATTTTACTCCAATCATGAAGCGTTAATGGCGTTGGAAAGCAAGCCTGACGACGACAAGTACTTTACAAGAAGGTATTATGAGAGGATTCAGGATATGGTCACGACATACACTAGACTGTTTGAAAGCAACGCAATGGAACTCGTAAATTTGGACAACGGTGCGGCCAGTCAATCAAAGGGTATGCAGGATGCACCACAAGCAGCAACAAGGAATCCTAAACTTCAACCACCAATTAACAGCGCTGAAGGTCGGAAGCTTCTAAGAAATCAGCGTGCACTAATTCAAGCACTAAGACAAAGCTTGGATGAAGTGCTAACTCAACGTCATACAGAGCATCCTTCATCGTATTACACAATTAAATAAACAATAATCGAGAAACATATGATGGATCTATCCAGAAATAATATGGCTCTGTGGGAATTAACTGATGAAGACATCATTAGAGACTACACCCTCCAGACCTATTATGAACTCGAGGCGAGGGCAGAAGTAGCACTGATCGAACTCCATCGACACATGACAGTGGAGCAGACCTTTCAATCGCCTAGAAGATCAACGTCAACAGACACAGACATTGCTTTACAAAAAATAACATTGCCAAGATTTAATGTGCTGAAACATCATTGGCCAAGAGCAATGATGTTTCAGCACACAACCAGTCAGGACCATCATTAAATGAGATAATTTTCAACGGCCCCAAGGTTCAGAGTGAACTTTTTTCAAGTAAGTACGTTCTCAAAACTGATGTAGAAAAGATGTATCGTCAGATTTGGGTCAATAAGGAGGATCGAAACTTACAGCTAATTTTTTGGCGAGAAAACCCGACGGACAAGATGCAGGTTTATCAGTTGAATACAGTTACATATGGCACTAGAGCAGCTCCATACTTAGCTACGCGCTGTTTGGCAAAACTGGCAGATGAAAATTTGAATAAATTTCCATACGGAGCGACATCTCTGAAGAACGATTTCTACGTAGATGATGGGCTAATCGGTGCAGACACACTCTATGAAGCTCTACAGATCCAACAACAATTTATTACCATTCTCAGCAAGGCAGGAATGAACCTCAAAAAATGGTGCGCAAATCATCCAAAACTGTTGCGTGAGATAGCACCAGAAAATCAAGAAATTGACCTCAATTTCGAATCTGGAGAGAGACAATCTACTAAAACATTAGGTCTGTTGTGGTTGCCAAAATCAGATTCGTTTTGCATAAGGGCCAACATATGCCGCCAAATCAACACAACCAAAAGAACAGTGAGTTCTGATTTGGCACACATCTACGACCCACTCGGCATAATTGGCCCAGTTTTGGTTACTGGAAAAATTCAGCTGCAACGGGCTTGGCAACTTAAGCTCGATTGGAATGAAGAACTACCCGCAGACATAAAAACCCAGTGGGTCCAGTATCAAGAAGACCTATCTACATTGGATAATGCAACCGTTACCAGGCATGTTTGGTGCAACCAAGACTGCAAGGATGTTCAACTACACGCGTTTTCGGACACGTCAGAGAAGGCATACGGGGCAGCGTTATATATCAGGACAGTCCAAAAGGATAATACAGTTAAACTGAATTTGTTATGTTCAAGGTCACGAGTAGCACCAATCAAAACACAAACAATTCCGAGATTGGAATTATGTGCAGCACTCTTAGCTGCCGAACTCATGGCCAGAGTAAGGCTTGACTTAGGTTGTCAGGACAAGGTTTCATATTTCTGGACCGATTCTCAGATTGTGCTGTCATGGTTACACAATCAGTCAGTCAAACTACCAATCTATGTGGCTCATCGAATATCAAAAATCCTTCGATTGACACTCCCAGATCAATGGCGTCATGTTCCATCCAAACAAAATCCTGCCGACATCCTATCAAGAGGATTAAAACCACGTGAATTTCTAAATTGCAGCATGTGGCTTTACGGTCCAATGTTCCTTTACCAACCAAAGGCGCTGTGGTCAACTCCCTTTAAAAGGGAATTAGAAAACAAAGCTGAATGCAAAGATGAAAGGGAAAACAACGCAGTCATTGCTGTAGCCACGCAAGAGAATCCGTGGGTCTACACAATTGATTCAAAGAATTCGTTTTCACATGTACAACGAGTCATTGGGTATGTGCTTCGATTTGCAAGACACGCAAAACAACATAAAGACGCTCGGCAAGAATATCTTCAGCTTTCACCACTGGAACTTGATGCAGCACTAAAGGTTATCATACGGCAGATTCAAGCATTTGATTTTCCAGAGCTGAAAAGGATTTTAACAAAAGAAAAATTCGTGCCGAAAACAAACAACTTAAGCTCTCTCACACCATTCCTCGACGAAGAAGGAATAATTCGTGTAGGAGGACGAATAAGCTCCTCATCACAGCAATTCGATGCAAGACATCAGATGATTTTGCCAGGCAGCGATCCACTTGTAAACCTGTTAATAGAAAGAATACACAAGGTTAACTACCATTGCGGTGCCCAAGCATTACTAGCGCAAGTCAGACAACGCTTTTGGCCTCTGAAAGGCAAAAGTTTAGCCAGAGCAGTAGTCCAGCATTGCGTTAAATGCATAAGAGCAAGGCCAACATTATACCAACAAGTAATGGGGAATCGTCCATCAACGCGCGTTAATCCGGCTTGTCCATTTTTGAACTCTGGCGTTGATTACTGCGGACCACTTTGGGTTCCTTTTAAGACACGTGGAAAACGACCTCAGAATGCGTATATCGCTGTATTTTGCTGCTTTGCCACAAAGGCAATCCATTTGGAGCTCGTAACGGAATTAACAACAGATGCTTTCATTGGGGCATTAAAAAGATTTGTTGCACGAAGAGGGCATTGCAAGGCATTATATTGTGATAATGCTACAACTTTTGTTGGTGCAAAAAACCAGCTTGAAGAACTAAAGGATATCATTCAGAAAAAATGATCAAAAGAAGAAATTATCGGAGCTTGCAGTAAGAAAGGAATTGAATTTAATTTTATTCCACCCAGGTCTCCACATTTTGGAGGTTTATGGGAAGCTGCAGTAAAATCTGCAAAACACTTATTGGTAAAAAACGTATCCACTGCTGTTCTCACGAACGAGGAACTTGAAACAATTATCGTAGAGATCAAAGCCATCCTGAACTCACGACCTCTTACGCCCAGCTCATCCAACCCAAATGACTTAAATGCGATTACTGCTGGACACTTCCTCATCAGAGAAGAATTAACATCAAATGTTGACGTTCATGCCCAGGCCCCAAAAGGAAAGATGACTGAACGATGGCAAAGAGTTTTGGAACAAAAACATAGCTTCTGGCAGCGATGGACCAAGGAATACCTATGTGAATTACAACAACGACACAAGTGGCAAGGTCCTGTACGAAATATACAGATCAACACAATGGTTATCATTAAGGATGATAACCTTCCAGTGTTAAAATGGCCCCTGGGTCGAATCATTAAGATTTATACGGGCGACGACGGTTTAGTGAGAGTTTGCGACGTGAAAACTCAAAACGGAATATTTAAACGGTCAGTTCATCGGCTAACTCCTTTATTTCCTGAAGATGAAGATGCCGACAATCAGGTGAAGCGCATTAAAAACCTTCATCTACACCGATTCAATGACGATGAAGAAAAACCCATCCAAAATTCTTCAAAACCCTCATTAATCATCAAAATTCCCCGTCACCGAATAAAGAAAACAACATTATTTGACATTGAAGCTACTCCAAGAAAACGATCTTCTCTCAATCCAGGACTATAGTTTACCATTTTGGCCCTTCTTCTGCTACCGGTTGCATTATGCAGCCCCATTAACACTACAGAATTCACAAACAAACCAGGAATCTATTTTGAACATCTCAACACAATTAAACGAACAGCTGCCAATTGGAACATATTAGTTTATTATGATCTCAAACCATATCAAGACGAACTCAACATTCTACATGATGGCACAGCAACCTTGCAAACTGTGCGACAATGCGTCAAATAACACAAAATGCCAACCAATGCTGAATTACTTTGATCAGATAAGGGACGAATTGAACAAAAAACTGAACATACTGTCGCTTCCAAGATCTAAACGAGGTGCCATCGACATAGTTGGAAATATTGCTCACTCACTGTTTGGAGTGCTAGATTCAAACTACGAAACAACTATGTTCGAAACCATAAACGGACTCAAGAAGAACGACATACATTTGGAAAGACTCATGAAAAATCAAACATCGCTGATTGACTCCACAATCAACATTATTAAGACAAACCAACTAAACACACAAGCAAAGTTTGACGAAATCGACAGTCAAATCCACTCCTTACTCTATGGAAACAGTTCAACTAGGCCACTTAGCGAACTACACATAGCACAGGCGATTCTCATGCCAATTCATTTGTTCAATTGTTCATCATAGCATCCAATTTGCAACGAACGCACGATTCAATTATGGATATTCTAATAGACAGCCATCATGGAAAATTCAACCCTCTGTTGCTTACTCCACAACAATTGCATAATGAGATATTGAAGATTAAGGCTCATCTTCCATTACACTTGCAGCTGCCGATGCATCAGGATAACTTGCTCAAGTTCTACCAACTAATCAAGATTACTGGAGTAGTTGCAAGGGACCACGTTGTATTCAGCATTGATCTTCCTTTAGCAGATTCCAGAGAATTTCAGCTACTACATCTCACCCCCATCATAGCTGTTATAAACGGTTCGCTGTCAGCAGTACAATTATCTACAGAATATTTAGCAATCAGCCCGCACCATGACGAGTATGTCCCGTTGACTCAATCTGAAGTGGATGCTTGCCTAGCACTAAACAACAATGAACTTCTGTGCACATTTAGACAGGCAACATACCATACGTTATCTGAAGTCAGCAAATGTGAACTATACCTCTTAACTAACCAAGACCATCCCAAATGCATCCTGTATAAAATTGACGATACAATTCTATGGTCCCATTTGAATAACCCAAACAAATGGATATATGCCACTTTAGATACCATTAAACTTAACGCAGTATGCGGTGATGACACTCTTCAACTAAACTTAAAAAACAGCGGCTTGATTGAACTTCGTTCTGATTGCACAATCAAAACCAATCGGATACGAATACAAGGTAACCACAAAATTGTCAAATCAATCAAGCATGACAGCACCAGCCTAGGAATGTCCATTGGATGGACAAAACAATACGCCAGCAACAATATCAGCAAAGTATCCTTCACACCTAGCATTCATGAGCTTGAATCCATTCAACGACAACTAGCTCAAATCAACTCGTCAACCTTACCAGATGACAGCATAAGCAAAACTACACACACCTTGATTACTTGTTACGCATTTGTTGGTGTAATTTTTTGCATTATGGTCTGGATTTTATGGAAACTACGAAGCCTAAAGAAGACATCAACTCAACCTACTCCGATACCACATTACTCCATCCAAGACACGGCGTCCTAATTTATTTCTAGATCGTCATTATAATCGACTTATGAAAAAGCGGTGTGCATCAATTGTTTATTTAAATTGTCTATTAACGCATAACTACTTGCACTGGTCTTTTGCTTGTTTTTAAAAAAAAAAACAAATTGCATTAATGACCAATTTTTAATATTGATAATGTCAATAATCTGATATTGCAAAACAATGCCAAAGCAAAACGTTAACGTGCAGTTTAGCAACAACTTATATTATGCTGATCAATCATATCAACTTTGCCGCTGCATAATAAAAGCCAACGTTCTAAAAGTCAACGCTCGACAATTGACCTATTTATTTTTCGTCAGAACACTTGCTACCTAAGTCTTGCTTATGTTTTTTGGCACACTTTCAACACCTTAAATTTAACTGCATTTTTTCTTTGTTCTATATTACAACACATTGAACTACAAATATTGTAAACAATTATGCAAGCAGATGTTTTTATACTTTTTATAATTTTATATTACCGTAAGCATATTTTTCTTTGTCTTCATTATTGTCCATCTTGCACTAAAATTAATAAATCAGAATAGTTTTAACCTTCAACAAAACAAGTGTTTAATTATTCTCTCAAGGAGTCACGGTTCAAGTGCCGTAGATTCCACTAAGCATTTATTGCATTAATTCAATCATTCGTCAAGAGTCACGGTTAAAGTGCCGTTGGCTCATTTAAGTGTTTAAACATAAACAGTGATAAATGTTTTTATATTTTTGTATAGATCCCTGATGATGGTTAGCATTTTCATATTGGAAACAATTAAAATAAACAAAAACTAAAAATTTTCGTTTTTAATTTTTATACGGCCAAAGCCTACAAAACAAAATTTAGGTTATTTCGTTAGTGTGCATAATATCTAAAATGCTAAATCTTTACAAGTAGTGACAAAAAACCGATTCCGCTGTTTTTGCCACGACCTCAAACAATTTTTTTGCACTCCCGGTCAGAGAACGCAAATAAACTAAACGATACCCGAACCGATCTCAGAGGGTGATACAAAAACGTAATTTTTCATTCGTTTCGTTCGTGAGAATTCAATGCTGGGGCGAACACTAGGTAAAATGGGTCGCTGAATCTGAATCCGTTGTCAGAATTTTAAAATTGTGAAATCTTAAACCCTTTAGGGTTGCCACATAAAAATATACTTTTTTAAGAGTTTTAAACATTATCCAACAGTTTTAGGGGGTGCTGATTTCGAATCTGATGTCAGAATTTTAAAATTCAAGATTTTAAGGGGGCTGATGGGGTTGCCACCTAAGTTTTTTTATTTTTACGAATTCGATGCTGGGGCGAATACTAGGTAAAAATGGGTCGCTGAATCCTTTAGGGTTGCCACCTAAAAATTTGAAATTCTGACAACGGATTCGGATTCAGCGACTCCCTAAAACTGTTGGATAATGTTTAAAACTCTTAAAAAAGTATATTTTTTTGTTGTTATCCGACGATCGTTTAACGAATCGTTGTTTCGGTTTCATTTGCGTCTCTTCGTCGCTCAATTGTTTTGTTTTGTAAATGGTTTCGCTAGTGACAGAAAACGAAAAACAAAACAGACGCCCAATCGTTCTTTTGTTGTTTGAATCGTTTTTGTTTCGTTCGCTTGAAAGATCCGAACGTAACAAAATAGAACGATTCGTTTTTGTTTATTTGCGTTTTCTGCTCCCGGTATCTTCTCGATATTACAGTTGATATAAGGCGGTAACATTGAAAACTTTTTCGATACGGTTTAATGTTCCTGGCTCAACATCGTTTGAAGACATGCGATTGTATATTGACGTTGTGTCAATCCAACCTTCAAAAGACGCGTAACCAAATTGATCACGTTTTGATTGACGGAAGGCACTCTTCCAGTGTTTTAGATGTACGCACGATCCGTGGTGCCAATATAGACTCGGATCATTATCTTGTCGCAGCCAAGATCCGTACACGTCTGTGCGCAACCAAGAATATGCGCAATCCAGCAGAGAGAAAGCTAGACGTCAAAAGGCTGCAATCAAAACAAACAGCCGAAGACTTCGCTACTCGACTCTCACTCCTGCTTCAAGAAAGCACTCCTCCGATCGACGATATATGCGCGCAGTGGAATCATATTTCCCACTCTATGCGTACGGCTGCCGAAGAGGTGATAGGCTATCACCGCCCTCGCCGAAACCAGTGGCCGAAAGGAGTGTTGCGACGCCACTGCAGAAAAAGACGCCGCCTACAAAGCCATCCTGCAGTCGGTTGTAACGCGTGCTGCTAAAGAGCGATACAAAGAGAAGAGGAGGGAAGAGAGACGCATTTTCAGGCGAAAGAAAAGGGAAGCGGAAATGCGTGAGTGCGAGAAAATTGAGATGCATGGTGACAGGAATGAGGTTCGAAAATTTTTCGAAAAAATAAGACGCCTGGCCGATGGTTTCAAGACCGGGGCCTCTTCCTGCAAGGATGAAAATGGGAATCTAGAGACAGATAACCAGAGTACACTGATGATGTGAAGGGAACACTTCTCTAGGCTTCTGAATGGTGACGACGACAACAATCCCGCCAATAGAGATGATATCCGGAAACCCCAATTGTGGACGACAGCGTTGAAGTTCCCCTGCCCGACCATAGTGAAGTCTTGAAAGCTATAGCTCGGCTTAAAAACAACAAAGCCGCAGGAGCCGATGGCTTACCTGCTGAGCTCTTCAAGAATGGAGGCGAAGCTCTATTTAACGAATGACCAAAAGTTTTTGCTCCCCTTGGGGCAGAGAAGAACCTGTTCTCTGATGTGAGTTTCGTGAAGAAACTTTTCGCGTTTTAAAACTGCATTACAGCGATTCCTAGCCTCGATGCGAAGTCTTCTAGTTTCAGCATTCTTGTTGGAACGCCAAATCTGAAAGGCTTCCTCTTTGGACCTGACTGCAATCCTGCATGTCTCATTAAACCAAGAGTGGTCTTTAGGCTTAATGCTTATCATTTTATTGGGGATGAAAGACCGCATGCCCAATAAAATAATTTCTTGTACCATAAGTGCCGTGGCATTTACATTTCTATCAGCGAAACATAATTTCCAATTGAAATTGCGGTAAAAATTATTTAACGCAATCCAATTTGCTTTTCCATAAAACCAAGCGATCCTCTTCGGGGCTTTAGGCGTAGGAGTGCTTAGGCTAGAATATGGAAAAGCAGCGGATATGGTGCAGTGGTCCGAATTACCAAGAGGTGCATGGACAGTCACATCATATTTTTCATGTTGCGAAGTCAGAAAAAGGTCTAAGATTTTATGGCTTTGCAGACCAACTCTAGGGATGAAAGTTGGTTCCTTCACTAATTGAATCAGTTGGTTCGATTCAGCAAAGAGCTCAACATATTGACCTTCAGGTGTTGTTTGCCCTGAGTGGCATAACCAAACCGGGTTGTGGACATTGAAATCGCCGGCAACAACGATCTCGCTGTCAGGGAACAATCCCAAAATGTGCGTAATAGAATCAGAGAGAGAGTCCAATTTGTTAAAAGTGGGCTCCCTCCCTAGATTCGGACTTCTATATATGTAGCAGAAGTGCATCAAATGAGAGCGAACTCTGAATTTTACCCACAAGGAGCAGAACTCAGGATCGGAGTTGCTCAGGTTCCGCTCGCACTGATACGCTACATCTGTTCTGACGTAAAGAGCGATGCCCCTATGCAGGGAAAACAATGGCAGTAAGTGATACCCAGGTATATGAAAATCCAGTGGATCTGCATCCTCGCTCACCTGGGTCTCACTCAGTGCCATTATTTGAGGCCTATTAAGAGTACAATATGCATAAACCGAGAAAAAATTCGTCCTCAGTCCACGCACATTGCAAAAATCTATGCGAAAATTACCCGACATTTCCTCGCAGTGTAAATTTCGAAACAAAAGAAAAAGGTGTATGGGTAATTAGTTGCTACTGTAAAGAGAGTAGCACCGTGAGCATAAGTGAAATGTGCAAAGGCAAGTGTTATACCTTTGCCCCAGCACAATTCTACTCACAGTGAAACCCACTCACAGTCGCAACTATTCGGAGAGGATGGAGGAATAGACGGACACGAAAAAACAACAATTACTTACGTAGCGAGGAGCATAGAAAAGCCCCTCGCGTGGCTAGCTATAAAAAAAATCGAAGCACTCAGCGGTGTTGTTGTTGCTGCTGCTGTAGGCTGCCGTCAAAACCGGTTACTGTTGTTGTTGTTGTTTCGTTGTGCAGCCGATGCTGCATATTTGTTGTTTTAGTTTGTCCAGTTGATTTTTGTTTGAACTTATGTTGAACTTATTTTTTTTTTTTTTTTAGTTTTAGTTGCAATTTTCACACAAGTTTTGTTTTTTGTGCATTTATTGATTTTTTTTTTTTGTTTTTTTTTTAATTTAAAACAAAACACTGGCACAGAAAAAACGGACAGACCGACCGACGGAACGATAAAACATAAACATAAACATAAATAATTAAATAAGTTATTAATAAAGTTATTCAAGAATTTTTAATCTTAATATTTGTATACGGCCTTTTCATTACTTATATTGAAAACAAATTTTTCGAGCTCTAGGCCAAGTCATACAAAGGCTACGTATGAGTTAATTTTTACATTTACAATCTGATCTACTCCTACTAACGTGCACATGCCAATTTCCGTACGATGTGTAGAAATTTCATATTACATATAGATATTAAAGAGTCAATGTGCATTCTATTCAACGTTGTGATCGACAATTTTACCTCACCAGGCCCCGAGAGAATATTATATCCGCAACACAAAAATAAACTAGTAAGAAATGATCTTCGACTGGGTCGAAGCTAAAATACTCCCACGTCCGAACCAAAGTATATTCAAAGTCTTAAGCAGTCAAAAAAATGTTTATTTGTAAAAACATTTTCGTCATAGTTTTAAGAGAAAATATTCTCTTTTGTTTTTTGATAAAGTCGCTTTGCATGGGAGGTGGGTGTGGTTTTCACTCGATTTGGTTGAATTTCATACACAAAGTACAAGTTATATATCAAAGTTCATATGCAAAAGTTCAAGTCCATATATTAAGTTTTGGAGAATTTAAAGAAATTTTACATTTTTGGTAAAGTCACTTTGTATGAGAGGTAGGCGTGGTTTTCACCTGATTTAGTTGAATTATCATACTCAGAGTGTATATTATATATCAAAGCTCATACGCAAAATTTCAATTTCATATATTAATTTTTGTGGAATTCTAAGAGATTTTACCGTTTTGATAAAGTCACTTTGTATGGGAGGTAGGCGTGGTTATGATCCGATTTGGCTCATTTTCGAACTTAACCTTTATTTTTTAAATAAAAGCTTAAATATCGAGTTTCGTGATGATAGCTTAAAAATTACGGCTGTAATCGTGACGACAGACGGACAGACGGACATGGCTAAATCGACTCGGGTGGTGATGCTGATCAAGAATAAATATATTTTATATACCTACCACGCCTCTTTATGGGCGTTACAAACGGAGTGACAAAATTAATATACCCCGTTTACGTTTTTAAACATAGGGGTATAAAAATGTACTCGATTTGCGCAGATTTCCCTGGCCTCATTAGCATGTAATATATCGAAATAACACCCCCGGACCTATTGGATCATACTATGCGTGTTTGAAACTAAATTTTGGTGGGAATCAATTGAAAAAAAATCAAGGTAGAAGCGAGATATAAGCAGGTAAAAATGGCTAAAATGGCTAAAATGAAGAAAAATGCAAACTTCAAAGCGCTATAACTAGGCAACAAATGGTCAAAACTGATCGTTCTGGGTCGCAAAATGTTGGAAATTGAGCAAACAAACAAAATGCAACCCGGGAAGTTAGAAAATATTATCGTTCGTCAAAGTTATAAGCCCAAGAAGATGCTGTAAAAAGGCTTAAATACGTATGCATATATCAATGAATAATACATTTATAGTCCGTTACTTTGGGTTTTGCAATTTTTTACTAAAAAGTACGTATTATTACAAAGAGAATGGCGTAAGAACGAGTTTGAAATCTTATTTCTACGCCGAGATATGATTTTTTTAACACATGGCCTAAAACAGTTGTTTTTTGAGCTTTGCTAGTGTACCGTAGAGCAGGGGCGGTGGTTCCGAAATTTGAAATCTATGAAAATCATCTAGTATTCATGCCAACTGTCGATGATCAACCTGGCGCAGCGATTCCGGAGACCCGTGGTGACGCTGATTTGGCGAAATTTCATGGAATTACCCATATATATTTCTTACTATATTTTTCCTGAAACTTGACGTCAGATCCTGTTCCGGTAGTGATCATCAGATTATTTTTAGCTTCAATCGTCAGCTTTGACTTTAGTTTGATAGGGCTTCTGCTGTCTTGTTTTTAAGTTTTGTTTTTTTTTTTTGGTTAACTACTTATTTGGTTTTCAGGAATTGTTTTTGGTCACTACTTCTTGTTTTAATCTTTTTTCCCTCTTTTTTGAGGTACTTGATTTATAGTTTGGTGAAATTCAAAAATAAACTGGTCCACTTTTTGTTTAGTGAACTTAGTCAGTTTTTTTCGTGTGACAATACCGTTGACATAAAGTATTATTATGTCACACGTTCCACAATTTGCACTTAATGTTTATTATGAACTGTGCTATACTTTGGGACTGTTTTTCACCTTTTTTTATAACGTGGTATCCGTACCATATTTTTCGGAGTCGAACCGTAAGTTATTAAAATGTGCCGCGAAATTTTAATCGCGGGCGCTCCACGTTGGGCGCCAATTAATTAAACTCTATTTCAATTAGTTTTTTTAAGAAGGTTTTTTTTTATTTATTAATTAACTTATGACTGTCAATTGAGAACGTCAACTGCAGCACTCTACTTCAACTCCTAGTGTAATCAAACTGAATCCAACTGCAACTTAAATTCTATTGCTTATCTATTTAAAGTGTTTCAATGTGAACAAAACTGTAGATGGCATGATTGAATTATCTTTAAGCAAATCAATTTCATCACAAGATGAAATATTGCATCAGCCAGAAGTTTTGCTGACACCACATATTTGGCCTTAAAAAAGAGTGTTCTAAAACAAAGCTATTGTTGAGTTTAGTATTCACAATTTTGTTTACATCTACCATTTAGATGCTGAATAATGGGGTGTGTTAACTTGTATGGACACGTGATAAAGTAAACAAAGAAAACGCAATATGTATGTATAAAGGTTTGAAATAGACTCCCTAACTACTTAATGGATTTTTATTAAACCTATATCATTACCTATAAATTATTGCGCTGAACATAGGCTAAATACATTTTACCACGCCCCTTTTACCGCCCATAAGTAAATAAAAATGCTATTTTCAGACAGTTTCGGTCGTTTTGGATAAAAATTAGTTAGTGAAGTTCGTATCCTTCGTTTGTAAAATGTACTAAAAGTGGGCGTGGTATCACTATAGCTACGCCCACTTTCCAGAAATAAAAATTCCCGAGTTGTACAGGTTTTGATAGTGAAACTTGGTACGTGGGTGCTATGAGTCCAAGTGGCGAAAAATGTTTAATTTTATTTTGCTTTCTACACAAATTATTAAATTTGAAGTCATTTTAGGTACAAATAAAATTTTCGAAATTTTTAAGCCTTTTTGTAGCTACGCCGCCATCTATTAAAAAAAAATTGATACATCGAATATTCAGTTTGGGTAAAACAACGTTTGCCGGGTCAGCGATTTTTAATCAAATACTGATGAAACACAAAAAAAATTTTAATTGACTTTTTACTCAGACAACAAAGTTATGGTAAACTTCGACTCAGACTCAGTCTGCCAAACATTAGCAGCGGTACTGCCATCTCTTATCAAGTAGCTGATAAAAAGCTTTTGTGGACCTGGTTAGAATAAGCCACAGTTAGAATAAATGGAAAAATTGTTCACAAAGATAATCTTAGCTAAGCAAAATAGAAGTTACAGTAAGACAAATTCTGTTTTCATTATTTTTCATGAAAGTTATAATAGAATTGGATAAGCTTAGGGATAACAATAATCAGCAGGTAGTGATAAACTCTAAACTTTAGGAACAGGTTAATGAACCAACTGACGTAGTAAAAAAAATTCTCATGGTTGAAAAGAAAGAGCAAGTTGATACCGAACACCTCTACGAAATTCTTTTAGCTAGAAATAGATCCATTATTTGGATAACTGATTTGGATAACATCATTTTATCAATAGCACTAGCACAGTTGGGATTTTTAAACTGAATCATTTTGGATAGTATTGAAATAGAATCACTTTTGTAAATCGAATCTTAACAATTTAACTATAGCTGATTTGTTTCTGGTCTCTAAGTTTAAAGTTTTTCATTAAAATAATTTAATTCACTTCTTAGTTAAGTATCTTAGACATAATATTATTTGTAGAAAGATAACTATTCTGCCAGTAGCACACGACAATCAGATGCTATCTTTACGTGACAACGCCGTCGCACTCTGCGGAAAGGACGTCTACCCAGTAGGTATTGTAGAGTATTGTTTGGGGACAAATATGCAATACTGCGAAAAATCACGCGTCAGCTTGATTTGGTGCAAGAGATCGTTAACGGTCTGGTCGTCATTAACGACCGTGCCGCAACTGCAAAGATTGCTAACGAAACGACCGCACTTCAAAGGTGTACCTATCTGCTTACTTTTTCGGGCAAAGCTAGCGTGAACGAAACAATATTCAGTAATAGAAATGCACTCCGCATATGAGCTGCGGCGATCCCTTGGGCCACCCAAATAAACGGGACACGATGAAGTAATAGGCCTACCCTATCTGCGATACCATGCGTTTAAGAATCTTCAAATCATGAAAGACTTTAATAGCCATTTTAAAACGGGTTTGATTGCAAAATCATCTATCTTGGCAACTATAGCAATTATTGACGTTTTGCTGCTCCTCATGTTTTTCCTAGGAAAAAGAAAAGGGGATCCTGCAACGAAAAAAAATGGTAGAAACTATCCTCTAAGCTAAACTAATAAAACCGGGGACGCAAGCAAATTCCATACAATTAAAATAAACAACAACAATCAACCATACGCTTGACAAACTGCTGAAAGTTAATGCAAGCAATGCCATTAAAATAAGCAATACGGCTGAATTAGCGTCTGCAGCCCTTCCGCCAACAGCGCAGCCCTTCGCAGCGATCAAGTTAGGATAGCCTGAAGTCAATTGTTTTAGTTTTTAAGTTTAAGTTCAAAATAAATAGTCAACTCAACCAAAAGTAAAATTTGATAATTTGCCTAACTTGCATTTACGAAGGTTGGATACTTACTTACTTACTTGTCTGGCGCTTACAACTGTAAGTCGGTTTTAGCTTCGTATAAGAAATTGTGCCAGCCATTTCTGTTCTGCGCTTGCTGGCGCCAGTTGGAAACACCAAGCGTGGTCAGGTTATCCAACACCTGATCCTTCCAACGAAGATGTGGGCGTCCTCTTCTGCGTTGACCACCACCGGGTACCGAATCGAATATTTTTTTCGCTGGAGCGTCGTTTTCCGTTCTCAATATGACCTAGCCAGCGGAGTCGCTCGATTTTCATACGCTTAACTATGTCCCTGTCAGCGTACAGCTCATACAGCTCGTGGTTCCATCGAATTCGGTACTCGCCATTGACGCAGATTGGACCGAAGATTTTACGAAGGATCTTTCTCTCGAAGGCTCCCAAAGTCTTTTCATCAGAACTGCTCAACGTCCAGGTTTGTGCTGCATATAATAGGACGGGCATGATTAGTGACTTATAGAGCGTGAGTTTTGTTCGTCGAGAGAGGGCTCTGCTTCTCAATTGCCTACTCAGCCCAAAGTAACACCTGTTGGCAAGAGTTATCCTTCGCTTTATCTCAATACTGACATCGTTGAAAGAGTTTACGCTGGATCCCAGGTAGACGAAGACCTTAACAACCTCGAAGGAGATGTTGTCAACAGTGACGTGGTTTCCAAGACGCTGGGATTGTTTATTTGTTGACACTAGGTATTTCGTCTTATCTGCATTCACTGCAAGACCCATTCGACTCGACTCTTTCGCTAATCTGGAGAATGCTGCGCTGACTTCGCGCGTATTATGGCCAATGATATCGATATCATCAGCATACCCCAGCAGCATAATACTTTTGTAGAATATCGTGCCACTGCGTCTCAAATCAGCAGCTCGGATGATCTTCTCCATCATCAGGTTGAAAAAGTCGCACGATAAGGAATCACTTTGTCTGAAACCTCGTTTGGTATCGAATGGAGGAGTGAGATCCTTCCCGATCTTAACTGTGCTGCTGGTGTTGCTCAGTGTCATTCTGCAAAGACGGATGAGCTTTGCAGGAATACCAAGTTCAGACTCCACGTATAGATAATTCCTTATTGGGCTGTCGAAGGCGGCTTTATAATCGACAAAAAGATGGTGTGTGTCGATCTGTTTTTCTAGGGTCTTCTCCAAGATTTGTCGTAGCGTAAATATCTCGTCCATGGTGGATTTACCAGGTCTGAAGCCACACGGATAAGGTCCAATCATCTGGTTTACGATGGGCTTCAGTCTTTCACATAATACACTCGAAAGGACCTAATATGCGATATTAAGAAGGCTTATCCCTCTGTAGTTGGCGCAAATTGTGGGATCGCCTTTCTTGTGGATTGGGCAGAGCACACTGAGGTTCCAATCGTTTGGAATGCATTCTTCCGACCATATTCTGCATAGAAGTTCATGAATGCTTGAGAACTTCATGATGTTCATGAGAATTAAGAATCAGACGTCTTCGTCGATTCCTGCTCTTTTAAAGTATGACCAAATCTTCACTGACTCGGCTGATAAAGCGAACCTTTTGGCTGGATTGTTTGCACAAAATTCCACAATCCCGGCTAGCAATCAGCCACCGCCCTCTGTAGAGAATAAGTCGTCTGCAATGCAGGAGATACATTTTCGAACGAGAGCTGTTAAAAGAGTCCTTGCAAACCTCAACATAAACAAATCTTCTGGCCCTGATGGTATACCACCAATTGTGCTAAAAATGTGTGATTCTACACTGGCTCGACCTTTGCGTAACCTTTTCAACATCTCCTACAGGACAGGAGTATTTCCATCTTGTTGGAAGGTCGCGAACGTTCAGCCGGTACCTAAGAAAGGCGATGCCACGAACCCTGAGAACTACCAACCCATTGCGATATGCTCTACGCTCTCCAAAGTCATGGAGAGTGTAATAAACTTCCACCTAATGAATTATCTGGAGCGCAACGAATTGCTTAGTGACCGTCAATACGGCTTCCGTAGGGCTCGGTCTACTGGTGACCTCATGGCGTTCCTTACGGAGAAGTGGAACCAATGTGTTCACTCCTTTGGTGAAAGCAGGGTTGTTGCTCTGGATATTTCTAAGGCGTTTGACCGTGTGTGGCATAAAGCTCTCGTGTCAAAACTAATTGCATATGGTGTTGGTGGTAACTTTGCTCGATGGATCACGAGTTTTCTAAAAGACAGGTCGATTCGTGTAGTGGTTGACGGCATTTCGTCTAGTGAACACGCTATCGGTGCTGGAGTACCTCAGGGTTCAGTCCTATCACCAACTTTGTTTCTGGTTTTTATCAACGACCTTCTGTCGTTGACTCATAACCCAATTCATTCGTTTGCGGATGACAGCAGCATTTGTCATTCATATTCCTTCAAAAAACGCCCGAGCTCTTTGGAGATTGAGAGAAAGAGGCAAAATATGAACGATACACTGCTTAATGACTTAGATCTCTGAGTGGGGGCTTGCTAATAGAGTTGAGTTTAATGCTAGCAAAACCCAGTGTTGCCTGTTAACCCACAAACGAATGAATTGTCCCTTAGCTTCCCTCAATATGAATGGTGTAGATCTTGCTGAGTCAGATGCTCTTGACGTTCTGGGCATATCGACCAAATCTGACCTTCGTTGGAATGATCATATTTTCGATGTGTCGAAAGAAGCGGCCAAGTGCCTAGGTTTTTTAAAACGGTGTAAGAAATACTTCACTCCAACTGATCTACGCGTGATCTATACCTCATATATAAGGCCGAAAATGGAGTACAATTCGCACATTTGGGCAGGGGCTTCAAGATCTTATTTGGAGCTTCTGGACCGAATTCAACGACGTGCGATATATCTGATAGGGGATGAAAACATTTCGTCTTCTCTCAACTCTCTTGGGCATCGACGCAATGTTGGTTGCCTAAGCCTTATGTACAGGTACTACCATGGGAAGTGTTCAAGGGAGATACATGACTTGACGCCATCAACTCGTGTGTTTTCCCGGTCCACTCGGGCAGCTCACCAAGCCCATACCTTTACCATTGCCTTGATGCCCAATAGAACCTCGCATTATCGGGATAATTCGTTCTTTAGTCGTACAGCAAATTTGTGGAACAATCTCCCTGCGCGCGTGTTCCCCGGCAGTTTCGAGCTTAGTAAATTTAAAACAAATCTTCACCGACACTACTCTATCTTTCCACCCTCCAACTAACTATCACCCGTCTTCCGAATCAACACAATGCTTTCGCATTCATAGGGGGCATCCCCTGAGCGTTGGTTTAGTCTAAAAAAAAAAAAAAAAATAGTGACAGGGTCAGACTCAGTGACTGAATTCGAAAAAGAGGTAATTGACGATTTCATCACTTGTACCGAAACACTAGATATAATCAAATCATTGCCAGAATTTTCTGGAAATGGGTACATTAGTTGGAGAGAAGCTGCCCATAATACACTTAGTCTATACAATAAAGGCAGTAGAAAATATTTCGCTGCACTTACAATTTTAAGGAACAAAATAAGCCAAGAGGCAACGACGTACTTACTAACCACGGAACACCACTAAATTTTGACGCTATTATAAGCAGACTGGACTTTGCTTACGCCGATAAGCGACCTACTCATATCATCGAACAGGAGTTAAGTGTCCTTCGACAAGGACATCTAACTATAATGGACTATTACAATTTAATTAACAAAAAATTGACCCTTTTAATTAACAAAACCATTATGACTTACGGCAATAATGCTCCATTAACAAAGGTATAATGACACACATCGGAGAAATGCCCTTCGAGTTTTTATAACAGGGTTAAATGCGCCCCTTTCCAATATTCTATTTTCACTATCTCCTGGAGATCTCCCCAACGCTCTTGCCAAAGCTCAAGAGCTGGAATCAAATAATATGAGGGCAAAATTTGCCCTTCAATTTAATAAAAATATGGCATCAAATGATCCTAACAGATTTCAAAATAATTTAAGATACCCACAAAAAAATAATAATAGCCAAATAATTTCTTTGGCCAAAGAGCTAACAATAATTTCCACAACCAAAGCCAGAACCTATGGACGTTGACAGAGGTTCTTCAATGTTTAAACAACGAGCAAATTATAATAAGCCACCTTATAATTGGCATCAAAATCAGAATAATATTAGACCACATTTTAATCAACCAGCCAATAATACTTATAGGTCAAATTTTCAAAATAATCCACAACAAAGAAATAATTACGTAGAAAAAAGACCATTTCAAGGCAATTCTGTGCAACATTAACAAGCAAAGCACCATAGGATAAACCAAATTGATGAAAATGCTTTTTTAGGACGCGATAAAACAGGACGAAGGTTTAAAATATTAATCGACACAGGAGCAACAAGTTGCTATTGCAGACCAAATGTGTTAATTAGCAGACAAGAGTTAGTAATTAAAAAAAGAGTAAAAACAATCAATGGACAAAGCATTTTAACACCTTATTCAAAACTAACATACTTTAATATTAAAGAAAGATTTTATGAAATCGAAAGTGTAGAAACAGATTTGCTTTTAGGTTTAAGCTTATTAAAAAATGCTAAAATTATTTTAGATTTTGAAAAAGAAATCCTTATATATAAAAATAGGATTTATCAAATACATTTACTCGACAACGAAGAAGTTAATTTGATAAAAGAAAAATATAAAAACGAATATAAATATACATTGGGATTCGATAGTCCTAAACCGCCAGCCGATAGTTTCTCCGGCAATTACATTAATAAAAAATAAATCTAGGATGCAACAATCCTAGAACGCCAGCCGAAGTGTTTACCGGCAGTATTATTGAAAACGAATTAAATAAAAATTCTTTGGGATATAGAAATACTAAAGCGCCAGCCGAAGATTTTACCGGCAACATAAATACAATAAATAATTTTGGAAAAATTATTTAAAAAGACCGTCGATGATAATTCCGACAATGAAAATAATAAATTAAATAAATTAAGAAAATAAATCAAAAACGAAATTGAGTTAACACACTCAAATATAAATTTAAAATTACCTTTCGTAACGGATGTAAAAGCAGAAATTCGGACTATTGTTGAAACTCCTATATGGAGTAAACAATATCCTTACCCGCTTTCTGTAAATTCGTTTGTTAATAATGAAATAAAAAATTTATTGGACGACGGAATAATACGTCAGAGTAAAAGTCCATATAATTCACCCATTTGGGTTGTTTCAAAAAAAGGAATAAACCCCGATGGAACACAAAAGCTTAGAATGGTAATCGACTACAAGAAATTGAACGAACAAACAATTTCAGATCGATACCCCATACCCGACGTAAGCGTTATACTTTCCAACTTAGGAACTTCAAAATACTTTTCAACAATAGATTTAGAGTCAGGTTTTCACCAAATTTTAATGAATGAAAAAAAATCACATAGAGAAAACAGCGTTTTCTGTTAATAACGGAAAATATGAGTACCTGCGTTTACCATTCGGATTAATAAATGCTCCAAGCATTTTTCAGAGGACAAATACTACTGCGTAAATATATTGGAAAAATATGTCACGTCTATATAGACGATATCATAGTTTATTCAAATAACTTAGAAGATCACACAAAAGATCTAACAATAATAATTGAGACTCTAAAAGAAGCCCATATGAAAATTTTCTTAGAAAAATCAAAGTTTTACGAAAAACAAGTAGAGTTTTTAGGCTATATAATAGCACAAAATATTATTAAAACTGACCCAAAAAAAATAGAAACTATCACTAATTTTCCAATTCCAAATACACTAAGGCAACTCAGATGTTTCCTTGGTATGACCGGTTATTACCGCAAATTTATTAAAGATTATGCTTCAATTACAAAACCCCTAACAAAGCATCTTATATATAAGATGACAATATATGTAAAAAAAAATAGAAATACGTTTAGACCAAGAAGGGATTCTAGCTTGCGAAAAACTCAAAAGTCTAATAAGTAATGAGGTTGAATTGACCCAACCGAATTTTAATAAAAAATTTGTTCTAACTACAACCAAATTCAAGAGACCGCTCCCTTAAATCAATTTAAGCAGCAAATTTTATTAAGCAAAGCTAGATTTATCATTCATGATTCAATCAGTAATTTTGGGAATATAAGGCATATAATTGAATCCGTGGCGTAGTTGGTTAAAGTGCGTGGCCGCTATGTCAACGAACTTGGAGACCCGGGTTCAAACCCCAGCAGCGACAGAAAATTATTTGAATAAAAATGATTTTTCTGTACGGACGCCACCTCTCTACATACAATGGCAAACCTCAGAGAGTAATCAAAATGCCATGTTAAGCTTCTTGAGAACAAGAACATTCTGTTCATCGCCGTTCGGAGTCGGCGTTAAACATGTAGGTCCGGTGCTCGGTTAATTGTGTACAAACTGAAATACACGCACAACACAATTGATCATAAGAAGCTAGGTCAAAGTCCTTTCAAGGGCTGAAATGGCCAGTTATTTTTTTAACAGCAATTTATTGTACAGTGGAATATCTTTATGAAATAAAAGATAGTTTATTACAAAACTTTAACATTAAATTTGTACATACAAACAATTTTCCTTTAGATGTAATTAATAGAGACGATCAGGGTAACATAATTGAGCAGACCCACAATAGAGCTCATAGGAACTTTAGAGAAAACCTTAAGCAAATTTATAAACAATATTATTGACCAAAAATGATCAATCAGTTTAGAGAATTTATACGTAATTGTGAAATATGCAATAAAAATGAATATTCCAGACATCCGAAGAAAATACCGAATGGAGAGGCACCAATCTCAAAAAAAGAGGGGGAATTAATACACTTCGACATCTTTTTCGCACAAAATTTAAAATTTATAACTTGTTTAGACTCTTATTCGAAATATTTAACAGTAAAATTAAAAGATGACAAAACAAAGCTGGAAGAAAAAGTATTAGAAATCTTACAGCATTTTCCGGAACCAAAAATTTTAACAGTTGATAATGAACCAGGTTTTACAACATTACAATTCAAAACATTAATGAGCAGATTTGGTATTGAAATATTCTTTTGTGATCCAATTAATCAATGAGCAGATTTGGTATTGAAATATTCTTTTGTGATCCAAAACATAGCACAACAAACGGCCAAATTGAGCGAGTGCATTCCACTCTTATTGAAATGGCAAGATGCATTAAAGAAGAATATCAGTAAAAAAGTTTTGTAGAATCTATATTTAAAGCGGTACAACAATACAACAATGCACTCAGTTACCGACGAAAAACCTTTCGAGGTATTTTATAATAAAATACAACACGTTGATTTTCATTTAAAATTATCAAAGTCTCAAGAAAAAATGCTCAATTAGCACAATAAAAAGAGGAAAATTAAAAATTTTCAAGTAGGAGATATAATATATCGAGAGCTTATATTCAATATGACCTATCTACAAAAACACATTTTTTCAGGAGAGCAAAAAAACCGTTTTAATCTTTCAGTATACAATTATTTACCAATCAAAGTACTAGAATATTGTACAATTTGGTTAATAAGTTTCCATACTAAAAAAAAATTTAATTTAATCTTATACTTTTCCTCTAGGTGTAGATACGTTATTTTGTATATTAAAATTTTTTATTTTTTTGTGTAAATATGTAGATAAGTCTTTTTATTCAATAGAAAAAATAAGTTCTTCATCAATTCTTTGATGCTTTTATTCAGATGTTCGTTGGTTAAAATATTATCAAAAAACTAGTAAAATATCGAAATAGCAGGAAAGAATAATAACGATGGACTTTTAATATAAGTACATTTTTTTATTTGAATTTTCTACTGTGATACGCTTGCTGGGCAACATTGTAGCGTGGTCTTTAACAAAAACTTTCTAAGCCTCGCAGCTTATGCTCCAAAACATCGAGAAAATATTGTTCCTGGTTTCTTCATCAAACTTGTGACAGTGCCTTACTTTGCTTTTGAAATAAAAAGCTGATGAGCACTTTGGACCAATTTTTCTTTCTAGTTTTTGGGTTTTTTGTTCGCACTTGCTGCCAACAGTGGAAAACCCAAAGTATTGCTTACCCCTCATGCGGTCCGTTGCGTTTTCTGTCCTTTTATTAGACTTAGAGTCATGATTTCTCTTTTTTCTTCGAATAAGGCTTATTGGCAATTTATATATTATATATTTATATTTACAATTTATAATATTTCAATCATCCGATTATATAATAACCTGTTATTTGCCCAATTTCTTCTTCCGTCGATGATGCATAATTAGTTGCTATGCTTTTCAATGCATTTCCTTCTTTATTTTGCACTGTCATTGTAATCTACCACGATTTTTTTAAAATTTTCTTAGACATCTTGCAAGAATTGTGTAGATGAGTCGATTTGCATTCACAAAAAAAAAAAAATTGTAGTAGATAAGTAAAACAATTAACGATAAAAACTATGCTAAACATTTTTTCTTCGTTTTGAAATTAATCTCACGAATCACAGATGAGTCAACGATTTCTTTGCGATAAAAAACGAATTTCATGGAAAATGTAGATAGGTCATATTGAATATAAGCTCTCGATATGAAAAAATTATCACTGAAAAAAACAAGCTTAAACCAAAATATAAGAGACAAAAGGTTAAAGAAGACTTAGGAAATAAGGTTATGATATATAGTAGAGATAGGATAGTTCATAAAGATAATATAAAATCCTAATTTTTTTATTTCAGAAAATGATACAATATTTACTACTAATAATAGTTGAGTTGCATTTCATCAAGGCTACGGATATCGTGGACTACACTAGAGAGAATTATGTATTAGTAGAAGGATTTGAAGTAGCTCTCTACAATGACTTTGGTAATATATTTCACTTGACAAATCTAACTTTTTACGAAAACATTTTAACGGAAACAAGGAACCTAGTAGACGCAAATAAATACATCAGTTTTGAGATACCCAATACAAATGTAAAACACAATTATTCTTCATACAAAGAATTAAGTCCTTATGATGACAATATTTTCGAAATAAAATTTGAACTAGAAATAATTGAGACATTACTCGAACAGTTAGACAAAATAGACAAGTATTAATATTTGTTGCCTTCTTTGTTCTTCATGTTGTCTTGTTGTCAACATGCTTGGCCTTAAGCTCGAAAAAAAATTTGTTTTCAAAATAGACAAGTATAAAACAAAAACCAAAAGGGGTATAAATGAATTAGGAACAATCTTCAAATGGATTGCGGGAACTCCCGATCATGATGATTTCGTATTAATTAAAAACAAATTAAATGAACTTGCAGAAAAAAATAATAAACAATTTGTTACTAATTCCAAATTATTTAAGCCAATAACCGAAATAACAGAAACAGTCAATAATCTCAAAAGGAGTTCAAGAATAGTAAAGTTTTTGAAACAAAGAAACAATTTAATTATTAATGAATTACATAATTTAATTCAGACAATAGCTTTGGCAAAGGCAAATATTTTAAACCCAGCAATTTTAAATTTAAAAGAGATTAGAGAAGTTATCAGTCCCGAACGCGAAGAGTTAACTTTAACAGACTTACTTGACGTATCACAATTTAAAATTATCCAAACTAAAGATGTCATTGCTATATATATAAAATATCCAATTGTACAAAAATTATGTAAAACATACGAAGCAAGAGCCATTAATCAATACGATGGAAAGTTACTGTTGGAAAAACAAATAGCATATTGTAATAATACTTATGTTAGCATTAAAAATTGTAAAACAGAAATAAAAAATACGTTTTGTAAAATAGGAAATAATAATACATGTTTAATTGATATTTTAAATAAACAAAATCGTAAATGTAAAAAATTAAAGAGCAAAATCTTGATTTAGAAATAATAGCAGAAGGATAAATAATTAATATCTGTAATTTTAATTTCCGGTAAACATATAGTTGATGGGCATAATGTCAATGGAACATATTTAATAATATTTGATAATTATACAAAAATTGATAATATCACTTTTGAAAATCCAACCACTAAAATCACTAACTATCTCAAAACAGTTCCCATCGACGAATTTTTAATAACAGAATATATAGAATCAAAAGACTTGAACTAAATTTGAATAATATAAATCTAATATCAAAATATAATGATGAAAGCTCGATTAATATTGTAATTTGGACTTCTATAATTTTGTTTCTATTTATTGTAATATCCATTATATATATCAAGATTAAAGTTTAAATTAAGAAACGAAGGTCCAAACGAAATGAAAAAATGTTCTTAGAATTAAATAAAAAAATTCAAAACTTTAATGAAGAAATGTAAAGAACCGGGACGTTTCATTTTAAAGAAAGGGGGGAGTTAACACACCCCATTATTCAGCATCTAAATGGTAGATGTAAACAAAATTGTGAATAATAAACTCAAGAATGGCTTTGTTTTAGAACGCTCTTTCTTAAGGCCAAATATGTGGTGTCAGCAAAAATTCTGGCTGATGCAATATTTCATCTTGTGATGAAATTGATTTGCTTAAAGATAATTCAATCATGCCATCCACAGTTTTGTTTACATTGAAACAGAGTAAATAGATAAGCAATAGAATTTAAGTTGCAGTTGGATTCAGTTTGATTACACTAGGAGTTGAAGTAGAGTGCTGCAGTTGACGTTCTCAATTAACAGTCATAAGTTAATCAATAAATAAAAAAAAAACCTTCTTAAAAAAACTAATTGAAATAGAGTTTAATTAATTAACATACCTACAAACAAATGTTTAAAATCATTAACAATGTATCTGATTGCGCTAATTTCCAAAATGATATAAATTCTCTCTTACAATGATGCAATTTAAATGGGATGAGCCTCAATTTTTCTAAGTGCAAAATTTTTACATGCTCGCGTAGAGAGAGCACTATAATTAATGATTATCGTAACGGTAATAATTGTATCTTTCAATGTTCGCGTCGATGTTATTAGAGATCTTGGTATATATTTTGATTCAAAGTTAACTTTCAACTATCATAGAGAATATATTATTTCTAAAGCAAATTCTCAATTTGGGTTCTTAAAGCGTAATTCGAGAAAATTTAAAGACATATTAACATTAAAAGGGCTTTTTCAAATCATAGTGAGATCCCATTTGGAATATGTAAGTCTTGTATGGAATCCTTTTTACGATAACCAGATCAACCGCATTGAAAGAATTCAAAAACAATTTACAAGATTTGCTCTCGTCCGTGAATATACTACGCGTTGCAAGCTCTTAAATCTAGACAGTCTGCAACTGAGAAGGCAAGCTCAAAGTATTCTGCTCGTTAAGGATATTCTGGATAGCAAAATTGACTGTGCTGAATTGTTATCGCTTATTCCATTTTACGCCCCTTCAAGATTGATCCGTGAAAGGCGACTATTTTTCATTAATTTTCACCAAACTAATTAGGGAATCAATGAGCCTATATCTAAATGTCTTTATTTTTACAATATAGCTGGTAAAAATTTGCGGCCTCGGTAGTCGAGTTGGTAGCGTGCTCGACTGCCATCCCAGAGGTCCCGGGTTCGATTCCCGGCCAGGCCATGGTCCTTCGCTTTAAAAACCTTTCTAAATTTTCTATCCTCATTTCTAATCAACTGAAATTAAAAATTCATCAATATTTACAACTTGAAGTTGTAGTTGATGGTAGAGAAGTTTGTGGATGAGATTGCCTTATAACTTGAATAGACTGAGGTAAAGGCATAACACTTGCCTCTGATTCAAATTCACATGTTTCTTTGGCTTTCCACCACGCTTAGAACATCCTACACGTGTTTCAGTTGATTGCCCTTTCCTTCCCACTAATCTATCATCCCATTTCGAACCAAGGCAGACTTGACTGAATAGGTATTCCACCTGAAATCCTTGGTTCAAAGCTAAAAAAAAAAAAAAAAAAAAATATGTAACCTCAATTTAATTTAATTTGACTCAATCTAAGTTTTAAGATGAATCTTTTAAATGCTAAACGTAATATCCTGTTATCATATATTGTCATTTTGTATATTGTATATTAAGTAATATCTGTAAGGGCCAAGACCGTAATATCCTGTTATCATATGTTGTCGTTTTGTATATTGAATCATAAGTAATATCTGTAAGGTCCAAGCCCAGTAGATGAATAAATAAATAAATAAACCTATCCTCGTGGACGTGGATTAGGTCCAGCCATAACAGTTTTATAAAAATCTGTACATACTAAACCTCTGCACGAGTGCGCTTGAAATGCGTTTCAAAGCACTCGTTTGTGGTGCAAGCTTTTGCTATGTTTTGCTCTCATCAATGAAATCAAGCTTAACACTACAGAGAGCACTCGTCACTTGAGCAGAACAAGAACAAACTAAAACCAAAGCAATGTTAGGTACGATGCGACAAAGAAGTGCGCACTGACTGGAAAGTTATATAAACAACAGCAGAACGCTTGGAGTTATGCTGTATCTTTAGGTTTCATATTCTACATTTTCATGTAAAAAATCATTACTTACTTACTTACTTATCTGGCGCTTACAACCGTAGGTCGGATTTGGCCTCGTATAAGAAATTGCGCTAGCCATTTCTGTTCTGCGCTTGCTGGCGCCAGTTGGAAACGCCAAGCGTGGTCAGGTTATCCATCACCTGATCCTTCCAACTAAGATGTGGGCGTCCTCTTCTGCGTTGACCACCACCGGGCACCGAATCGAATATTTTTTTCGCTGGAGCGTCGTTTTCCATTCGCTCAATATGACCTAGCCAGCGGAGGCGCTCGATTTTAATGCGCTTAACTATTTCGATGTCAGCGTACAGCTCATACAGCTCGTGGTTCCATCGAATTCGGTACTCGCCATTGACGCAGATTGGACCGAAGATTTTACGAAGGATCTTTCTCTCGAAGGATCCCAAAGTCTTTTCATCGGAACTGCTCAACTCCCAGGTTTGTGCTGCATATAATAGGACGGGCATGATAAGTGACTTATAGAGCGTGAGTTTCGTTCGTCGAGAGAGGACTCTGCTTCTCAATTGCCTACTTAGCCCAAAGTAACACCTGTTGGCAAGAGTTATCCTTCGTTTTATCTCAATGCTAACATCGTTGAAAGAGTTAATGCTGGATCCCAGGTAGACGAAGTCCTTAACAACCTCGAAGAAGATGTTGTCAACAGTGTCGTGGTTTCCAAGACGCTGGGACTGTTTGTTTGTTGACACTAGGTATTTCGTCTTATCTGCATTCACTGCAAGACCCATTCGACTCGACTCTTTCGCTAATTTGGAGAATGCTGCGCTGACTTCGTGCGTATTATGGCCAATGATATCGATATCATCAGCATACCCCAGCAGCATAATACTTTTGTAAAATATCGTGCCACTGCGTCTCAAATCAGCAGCTCAGATAATCTTCTCCATCATTAGGTTGAAAAAGTCGCACGATAAGGAATCACCCTGTCTGAAACCTCGTTTGGTATCGAATGGAGGAGTGAGATCCTTCCCGATCTTAACTGTGCTGCTAGTGTTGCTCAGTGTCATTCTGCAAAGACGGATGAGCTTTGCAGGAATACCAAATTCAGACATGGTGGCTTTATAATCGACAAAAAGATGGTGTGTGTCGATTTGTTTTTCTAGGGTCTTCCCTAAGATTTGTCGTAGCGTAAATATCTGGTCTATGGTGGATTAACCAGGTCTGAAGCCACACGGATAAGGTCCAATCAGCTGGTTTATGATGGGCTTCAGTCTTTCACATTATATGCTCGAAAGGACCTTACATGCGATATTAAGATGGCTTATCCCACTGTAGTTGGCGCAAATTGTGGGATCGCCTTTCTTGTGGATTGAGCAGAGCACACTGAGGTTCCAATCGTTTGGAATGCATTCTTCCGACCATATTCTGCATAGAAGTTCATGAATGCATTTAAATAGAGCTTCGCCTCCATCGGCTCCTGCGGCTTTGTTGTTTTTAAGCCGAGCTATAGCTTTCAAGACTTCACTATGGTCGGGCAGCGGAATTTCAATGCTGTCGTCCACAATTAAGGTGTCCGGGATATCATCTCTATTGGCGAGATTGTTGTCGTCGTCGCCATTCAGAAGCCTAGAGAAGTGTTTCCTCCACATCATCAGTGTACTCTGGATATCTGTCACTAGATTCCCATTTTCATCCTTGCAGGAAGAGGCCCCGGCTTTGAAACCACCTGAAAAATTTTCAGACCTTATTCCTGTCACCATGCATCTCAGTTTTCTCGCACTCACGCATTTGCGCTTCTCTTTTCTTTCGCCTGAAAATGCGTCTCTCTTCTCTCCTCTTCTCTTTGTATCGCTCTTTAGCAGCACGCGTTACAACCGACTGCAGGGTAGCTTTGTAGGCGGCGTCTTTTTCTGCAGTGGCGTCGCAACACTGCTTTCGGCCACTGGTTTCGGCGAGGGCGGTGCTAGCCAATCACCTCTTCGGCAGCCGTACGCATAGAGTGGGGAATGTGATTCCACTGCGCGCATATATCGTCGATCGGAGGAGTGCTTTCTTGAAGCAGGAGTGAGAGTCGAGTAGTGAAGTCTTCGGCTGTTCGTTGTGATTGCAGCTTTTCCACGTCTAGATTTCTCTGTGCTGGATTGCGCACATTCTTAGTTGCGCACAGACGTGAATGGATCTTGGCTGCGACAAGATAGTGATCCGAGTCTATATTGGCACCACGCATCGTGCGTACATCTAAGATACTGGAAGAGTGCCTTCCGTCAATCAAAACGTGATCAATTTGGTTGCGCGTCTTTTGATCAGGAGACAGCCAAGTTGCTTTATGAATATTGAGATGCTTGAATCTAGTGCTACTAACGACCATGTTTCGCGCTGCGGCAAAGTCAATCAGCCTCATTCCGTTATCGGAGGCTGAACTTTCCGACTGTTGGAGCAAAGATATTTTCATTTCTCACCTTGGCGTTGAAGTCACCAAGCACGATTTTTATGTCGTGGCGGGGGCTGCGCTCATAGGCCTCTTCAAGGTGCTCGTAGAAGCTGTCTTTGGTCTCATCGTCCTTATCTTCTGTCGGAGCGTACGCACAAATCAGGCTTATGTTAAAGAATCTTGGCTTCACACGGATTATGGCAAGTCGTTCGTTCACAGGTGTGAATCGCAGGACATAATGCGGTAGTCTCTTGCCAACCACAAATCCGCATCCAAATTCGTGCTTTTCCGCATGGCCGCTGTAGTAGATATCACAGGATGCTTGCCGTGAGCAACCCTGACTCTTCCATCGCATTTCTTGGATTGCAGTGATATCAGCTTTGTATCTTTCTAAGATTTCTAATTCTGACCGTGCTCGCTCTCAGACCGTACTTTTCTCGTGTTGTCGCGTTTACGCGTTTATAAAATGTCAAATCCGACAACTAGTTGTTCTGATTGTAATCAAGACGGTCAATCTGACTTAATGATTGCATGTAATTTCTGTGCTAAAAGTTTTCATAAAAACTGCAGCAAAATTAGTGATACAAACATTATAAACTCTCTATTTAAATCGAAAAACATTGTTTCCAAATGTACAAATTGCCTTCAGGCAGATAATAATATTCTTGCTCTAATCTCAATGCTGGCACTTGATGTTAAAGAGCTTAAAATAAAACTCTTTGAACTCTGTAATAACGCAAATAAAAACAACAATGCGTTAGACAACTTTAAAACAAAAAAAAAGTCAAAACCGGTTTCTAATGCTCTGTGCGGATCCCCCGCCACGCTCGAAGTTGAAGAAAGTGTTAGATTCACTCGTGCTCGCTCACGCGCACTAGTTCCAGCTGATGCTGTCGCTTCAAACTCTCTTACGAAGCTTTCTCCAAAAGTTGCCGCAAATGACTTAATTGTCTCTTCTGCGCTCGCTCCGTCTGTTTCGCCTGCTGTTGTTGTTGATGCTGTCGACGTTGCTGAAGCTTCCTCGCGCTCATCTGCTCTTGCGTTTCCTGACTCTCCAGCTGATGTTATTGTTGTAGGTGGTGAAGAAAATGTTGCTGCATCGAATAATGACTGGAATTTAGTACATAATAAAAGAGTTCCTTTTAATAATTTGGGCTCTAATATAAATCAAAATCTCAACAGAAACCAAACAGTAGTGGGCTTGAATATTAATTCTGGACTTCAAGTGGTTGTGCCCTAAAATGGCTGCATTTATCTTCTTTTGCTCCATCGGTGACCGAGGCCAACATAATTGATTATGTTGCGAATGCTGCTTTTATAGACAAAAATCGAATACACTGTCGTAAGCTCATCAAAAAGGGTACACCTGTGAATTCCATCAGAAGAGTAAATTTCAAGTTGGGAATCCCTTCTTCATCATATGATAAACTTCAGAACCCAAGTTTGTGGCCGGCTGGTGTAAACTTGATGCCTTTTCAGTTTTTTCCACGAACAGTGGATCCGATAAAAATCGCATAGAAAATAATGATATTATTCCGAAATCAAAAAATCAAAACAAATCTTTTAAATTATACTATCAAAACGTATCTGGACTTCTAACTAAGGCTCAGTCAATTTGCTCATTGAGTTCCCAATGTGATTACGATATCATCATACTCGTTGAAACCTGGCTGAATGCTGATTTTTTCAACGAGGAATTCTTCGATTCAAACATCTACAATGTGTTTAGAAAAGATAGAGATGTAGTTAAAACCGGATGTTCAAGAGGAGGAGGTGTATTGATCGCAGTTCAACGGAAATTTATGGCCTTTCAGCTAGTTCTTGATAACTCAGACACTCTTTTGGACCAGCTTTATGTATATGTTCAGCTTCTCCATTATAAAATTTTCATCTGTGCTTCCTATGTTCCACCAAACAGTTCATATGAACTATATAAATCACATGTTGACAATATGACATCTTGCTCTAAATAATAATGGAAATGACCACCTCTGTGTTTTAGGTGACTTTAATTTATCCAAAGTTGCCTGGAATTATGTTTTTGATGAAAATGTTTTAACACCATCTAATGTAAATAGTATAACTGAAATTTTTGTTATCGATAACTTTCTCAGTATTGATTTACAACAAATTAACTATTTTTATAATAAGCTAACCAGAATTCTAGATTTAATTTTATTTTCTAATAACTTGAATTATAAGATTTTTGAATGTGTTTTTCCATTTTCTGCAGCGAATATTCATCATGTCCCGCTTATTGTTGATGTTAAATTTTATAATTTTAACCCAATTGTATCACCTGAGATAAATACTTCCAATATTTTGTTTAACTATAAAAATTGTGATTATGATCTCTTGAATTATCTAATATCTTGTATTGACTGGGATTCTTTATTTACGGGATTAAGTCTTTCTGAGTGCTTCAATATTTTAAAATCTCAATTAGCTGTAATTTGTATAAATAATATTCCACAGCTCCAAAAAACGATTTATAAAGTTCCTTGGTATACAAAAGGTTTAAAAAAGCTTAAAAATTTGAGAAATAAATTTTTTAAGAAATATAAGTCCACAAAAAATTTAGTTTTCAAATCAAAATATTTGCATTTCATGAGAGAGTTCAACTTTCTTGAAAAGTATCTTTATAAAAAATATATTCGTAACTATGAATCTAATATTAATTCCAATCCAAAGGCATTCTGGCGTTTTGTTAAAGCGAAAAAATGTACTTCTAGTATACCTTCTTCAGTTTATCTTAATGATCAATCTGCGAATTCTCCTTTGGAAGCTGCAAATCTGTTTGCTGCATTCTTTGAATCTAATTTTGTAGTCGACTCTGATCTCCATGATGACTTGCAATTAGATCCTAATACTGCATCAACTCTTGGCTTCGGCTCTCTTTATTTGTCAAATGACGATGTATGGAATGGAATATTTCATTTAAAACAGTCGTCTCAAACGGATATCGATGGTATTTCTCCTCTTTTTATTAAGAATTGTGCTTCTTCTCTTCTATATCCTATTAAAGTTATTTTAAATAAATCTCTCGCTTCAGGAGTTTTTCTAGATGACTGGAAAATAGCCTCAATTGAGCCCATTTTTAAGAGTGGTAATAAAAGTAATGTGTTGAATTATAGACCAATCTCTAAATTATCGACAATCTCTAAATTATTTGAGGGTATTGTTAAAAACAAAATGTACTTTGCCATCAAGAATTTAATATCTCCTCAACAGCATGGCTTTGTTCCTGGTCGCTCAACAGTAACAAATCTTATGATATTTACAGAAGACTGTATCTCGGCATTTCAAAGTGGAAATCAAGTTGACACGATTTATACTGATTTCTCGAAAGCGTTCGATAAAGTGTCTCATAGAATCCTACTTTCTAAATTGGCTCATACCGGTTTTCACTCAAAATTTTTAGTATGGTTAAAGTCATTTTTAACCAATAGACTTTCTCATGTTGTAGTTGAAATACTCAATCTTTCGCTTTTAAAGCAACATCTGGTGTTCCTCAAGGCAGCATTTTAGGACCACTGCTGTTTTTATTATTTATAAATGGCATTAGTAGATGTTTCACCTATTCCAAATATCTTTTGTACGCGGACGACTTAAAAGTCTATTCTATCATTCGGAATTCTCAAGAGGAAATAAACTTACAATCTGATATTAATAACCTTGTGGATTGGTGTTATAAAAATAAGCTTTTTCTTAATATAAACAAGTGCTTCTTTATTAAATTTCATAAAACACTTAATGTGTCTAATTATTTATATAACATCAACGGCTCTATATTAAAAAAAAGTTGATGAAATTATTGATCTTGGTGTAATATTGGATTCTAAATTTACTTTTGTCAGCCATCTCAATTATGTTATATCTAAATCTTACTCTCTGTTAGCCTTTGTAATGCGTAATAGTTCTGATTTTTCTGATCCATTTACTCTGAATTTATTATATTCATCTTTTGTTCGTTCAAAATTAGAGTATGCTATTGTTATCTGGAGACCTTTTTATTCAACACACATAAATCGCTTAGAGCGCATTCAAAAAAGATTTACTCGCTTTGCAGTTCGTCAATTAAATCTGCATGATCCTTATCCCTCGTACTTTGATCGTTGTAAGCTTTTAAATCTAAAAACGCTACAATGTACAGGTGCCATATTGTCATTATTATTCATATATGATATTGTTAGTGGTTCAATAGATTCTCCTACTCTTTTGCAGTTAATTCATTTCAATGTACCTATCAGAAATTTGAGAAATTTTGTACCGTTCTTTATAAGTATCAAAAAAACCAATTATGCATTAAATGCCCCCATCTCGAGAGCTCTCACTGAAATAAACTTCATCCCAAATTCTTTTGTGTTAGATTTTTCTTTTCCTAAATATATCTTTAAAAAGTATCTTAACAACATATACTATTAGCTTTAGTATATTTTTAAGTTTTTAAATTGTCAGTATGGAATTTATTTTATTATTTATTAAAATGTTTTAATAAATAATAAATTTAATATTATTATTTATTTTTTATTTATGGAATTAATTATTCTTTGACTTAAATAAATAAATAAAAAAAATAAAAAATTTCTATCAGTTGGATAGAGGCACAATCCCAATTAAGAGTTCGGACGTTCCAAGTGCATATCCGTAAAGCATTGTTAGTTTTTCGTTTGCAGTAGTCGTCATCAGATTCGGGGATCATTTTTATCATTTTTCTTATCGTTTTCATTGAAATGTGTTTCTACGTGGTGGGCTTCAAACCCAACGCACAACCCTTTAAAGCAGGCCTAATCAGCGAAATGAATAAAAGGGCCAAAGCCTAATTAAGAAAGATAATCGCCTGATTAAAATAAACAACAAAATACATTAACAACAACAAAAGCGAAAATGTTAGTGTCATCACCATCGACGGCAACCTAATTTGTTGCTTTTTTGCAAGTGCAAAGAATGTATTGATCAAAAAATCCCAAAAACAAAATACATACGCGAAAAGCATGCGTAGCAGAACACGAGATCGTCTCAATTTCTATTCCACTAACAAAACACACGCACAACAACAATGCTGTATTTTTGGTGGTCGCGCCGCACGCTTGTGCGTTTCGATGCGTATGTTGTTTTTGTTTGTTTTTTGTTGTTTTGTCGTTGTAAATTTGGCGCAAGCAAAATGTGAGTTTTATTTAATTTTAATAAATGTGCCAATTATTACAACAAGGGCCACAAGGGCCACCTTTGTGATTAGGCCTGCTTTAAAGGAAGTTTGCCCGCCGCTCAGATTAGCCGTCAACCTAACGGTTGCCAGTTTGCCGCTTCTAGAGGACAGAGGTTTGAGTCGACTTGAGATGAGTTCGACATGGATAATGCTTGCCTCACCAGGTTGAGGCAGTCAAACACGTTGCCGTGTGAAGATCGCCCCCTTGACCCTCACGCGTTGCCTTGTGAGGGTCGTCGTCCAAAAAATCATTAGGTGCATATTTAAAAAGCCAAAAAAAGGGATTTTCTTATTAATTATTCAAATTATAATAGAAGAATTATTTGTTTAATATGAAAATGCATTTTTTTCCGTTTTTAATAATATCTTACTATTATATAAAAACTTATATTAATTATATAAAAATGAAACTTGAAATATTGCCTTTTTGGCGTTGATGCAAGTAAACTCAAGAACGGCTGAACGGATTTAAATGAAATTTTCATTATTAATAATTAATCGTAATTAATTGTAGATTGTCACCGTATACTTAAAATTTTAATATATTTCAAAGCTTAGAAGTTATTGGCTAAGAAACTGGCAAAATTCTGGAAAAATTTGGCGCTTTTTTCATTTTCTGCTTAAACCGTAAAAAATAAGTGTATATGATATATGGACAAATGAATGATCTTGCCGATTCCAACAAAAAAGTTGCAGGTGACGTGCATCTAAGATCAATAGTTTGGTCGTAAAATTCATATTTTATTGAAAAATTAAATCATTTTCTTGCAAGCATTGATTTGTTCATTGGCTTCGACGCTGTCGTTGCTTGCAGTTAGCAGAATGTTGCTTTGGTTTCGCTACAAAATGCTGCTCAATGCTGAGAAAAGAGATTCTCTGCATGGAAGCAGGGAGAGATAGCTCTTTGTTCGCGAACAGCAGAATCCAAAATTTAAAGCATTTTCTCTGTTAATGTATGGATTAACTGCCAGTACTTGAACTGGAAGTTAAGGTCGAAAGGTATTTTTGATTTGAATTTCTAGTACTTGAACTAGAAACTCCCGATGAATGAAATGAAAACGAAGTTGACTCTTTTGCTTTCTGATTTCAATTAATTTATTAACATTTATTATTGATTATTTATAACAAAATTGCATATAAGTAATCTTAATACATAACTCGTCATAATATAAATATCAAAAAATATCAATAGTAAAAAACAAAACTTAAATTAATGTAAGAACGCTGGCATACCATATTTTGTGAAGCTACATATGTATATTTCAATATTAAAGCCGCGGACGGAAATTCGCAACAACACAGGTGTCGAATTTCTGTTCGCTTAATATGAACAACAATTTAAACTTGTGTCGAACAAAGTGCAGTGAACCTTTGTTCTAATTACTGCCGAATAAATAAAATACAGAAGAAAATAAAGACAAATGAATGAATAAAAATTGCTATGCTAGTGTTATTAATGAATGCGTTAAAAACATTGCTGGTTACAAAAATAAATAAAAAAAATGACGTGCAGCAACATCCTCCCCCGCGTTGAATGAATGTTCAACAATCCACCTGTGGTTTTATATGTCCACACAGAAGCTGTAAGAATGCCGAGGAGCTACTAGTGGCTGGGCGTTAGGAACTACATCTGACGGTGGAATTTCTTCCATTGGTGAGTTTGTAGGTGCTGTTTGGGTAGACGTTGATGGAGCTCGTCCGTGCTGCCTTTTGTGCCGCTTGTGCATGATAACGATGGTCAAGATAATAATAGCACTTAGGAACAAGGCCGAGTAACCTACTGCGAAGCTATGATAATGATGAGTTTGCAGTTTATTGGAGAAATCGTTGATTTCGTGTGCGTCCAAAATTTCTTGCAGCTTTGACAATTCTGTTAATGTGGGTTCATATTCAATCTCTGTGGTATCCAAGACTGGAAGTGATGCTGGTTTCGTTACATTTACGTTGGCAATGTGTCCAAATGCAGTGTAGGAAGTCCTTGTAGATGATGATAGCATCGGGTTACTTTTTATGGTTAAGAGTTGATATTTTAACACACATCCTGCTGTTAACTCGATAAAACCTGACCCTTCCAATGAGATTCGTGAGACTTGGTTGTCACATACTGCTGTTATTTGAATTGGGGTTGATAAAGCAAACAACCATCGATTTCTGTCATTGATTTGTATCCACACATGATCTTCCCTATTCTCAAGATTACAATGTGATCGGGTTTCATTGTTGAACAAACTTACTTCGCAAGCACAAACTTCTGATCCCTTATTGTATGTGGGTTGGTTGTTGGCACATAGATACACTTCGTTTTCCATTCTAAAACAAGATTGTAACATTTCACCTGTGGTTGGAAAGTATTGATCTCTATGTACGTTGATTGCCAGAATTGTTGTACGCAATTTTATTGCCACCATAGTGTTGTTAATTTTTGTGGGAATTGGTATCAGCCGGTACAAATTAAATTGATTGAGGTTGGTTAAAGGAACAGTTATCTGGAAAATTGCATGGTTCTCTGTTATCGCCGCCTTAACTTTCATAAGCTTGTATATCGATAGGAGATCACCTTGATAGCCTGGGATCTGCATGGTTGGGGCTAAATGTGCTGTAATTTTTAAAATTTCATCGTTAAGTTGCTGTGGTGAGAGCAACTGAGGACTGATCTGTCCGTTATGAACATTTGTAAGGACATTTATGAGTGCTGCTTGCACACGTTGAACGTTTGATGTCATAATAGATAATTGAAAGGCTAATGATAAGAACATCTGAAATGTCTGCTCTCTCTGCTCCTCCTGTTCATTATGCCGTAATTGATTTTTGATGTCTATCAATCTTCCTTCAAGCCTTTTGAAGGCCATTTGAGTTGTGGTTTGATCATGTTTGATGATGTTAATGGTTGAATCAACTATCGAGATCTGTTTTTTCATCATGCTTGTCAAATGTTGTTCATTGTCATTGATGGCAGTTATCGTTTGTGACATCTGATGGGCATATTCTGAGTCTAAAACCCCAAACAACGAGTTGGCCATATTTCCTACAAAATTAAGTGCACCTCTTTTTTGACGATGGCTTCCTAACAAACCTTTATCAAGGTCTAGCTCTGTATTTGTGCGTTGAAACTGTGTGACTAGTTCATCGCATATTGCTGTTGGCTGTATTTGTTCGCACATGTGATTCATAGTTGTGGTGCCATTTTTTAGTAGTTGGATTTCAGTATGCAATGGTTTCAGATCATAGTACACAACCAGTTTCCATTCACTGTTAATGATTTTGCTTGATCCGATGTGTTCAAAGTGAATGCCTGCATTTGGATCAAACTTTGTTATCTTAACTGGATCGCACCATGCTATTGGCAACATTAACAGTATTGCCAATACTGTAATTAAATTGTAATTTCGTGCCGTTTTTGTTCTCCGTGGTGGTTCTTCATTTGTTTCGTCCTTTCGTTTTCTTGTGGTTATATCTTCCTTTGATTCTGTGCCAGTGTCTGTTTCTATGGGTAGTCGAGCGAGGCGGTGAATTGCACGTTTATATGTTCCCGTTGCAGTCTTTACATCAGCAACACGTACTACTCCGTCAGGTCCATTATATACCTCTACAATTCGGCCAAGAGGCCAACGCATGACAGGAACATTGTCCTCCTTGATAATTACCAGTTCCCCGAGTTTAACATTATCTGTTTGCTTTGTCCATTTTTGGCGTTGTTGGAGTTCATTAAGGTACTCATTGGACCATCTCTTCCAGAAATCGTGTTTTAATTGCGACACTAACTTCCATCGTGACAACAGAGATAGTTTTGTTGAGTTTGCCCTACTATCTACTTGGGCGGTGAGTGCTTCTCCTATGAGAAGATGCCCTGGCGTCAATGCAGTAAAATCAGAAGGATCCGATGAAAGTGGCGTTAGTGGCCGAGAATTCAATATAGCCTCGATTTCTACAATAACAGTTTCCAATTCTTCATAAGTCAATGAAGCTGACGCAACACTTCTTAGTAGAAGATGTTTTGCAGATTTAACTGCAGCTTCCCACAGTCCACCAAAATGGGGAGATCTGGGAGGAATAAAATGGAACTGTATTCCCTTCTCATTGCATGATTTCTTAATTTGGTCTTGAGCGTTTAATGAGTAAATTGCTGATGATAGTTCCGTTAATTGATTTCTTGCTCCGATAAAGTTTGTTGCGTTGTCACTATATAAGTTTAGGCAGCGACCTCTTCGACTTATGAACCTTTTGAGAGCTCCAAGAAAAGCGTCTGTTGACAGATCGGTTACCAACTCCAGATGAACTGCCTTGGAGGCAAAGCAACAGAATACAGCTAAGTAAGCCTTAGTTGGCCTTTTTCCTCGGACCTTATAATGCACCCATAAAGGTCCCGCGAAGTCCACACCAGTGTTAATAAATGGTCGAGCTGGTGTCACTCTTGTAGCTGGCAGGTTTCCCATCATTTGTTGTACTAATTGAGGGCGAGCCCTATGGCATCGAATACAATGCTGGACAATTGATCGAGCTGTTGTTTTTCCCTTTATAGGCCAAAACCGTTGCCTCAAGATTCCCAACAACGCTTGAGGTCCACAGTGCTTGTTCTCTTCATGCACTTTGATGAAGAGTAACTTGACCAGCGGGTCGTTGTACGGAAGCACCATTTGGTGTTTAGCGTCGAATGAAAGTGCAGCCGCTTCTAAACGTCCCCCCACTCGGAGAATATTCATGTCATCTAGAAATGGTGATAAACTGCACAGTGAACTGTTAATTTTGACCTCATTATGCTGCTTCAAGTTTTGGATTTCTTCTTTGAAGTCATAGGCCTGAATGAATTTGACGATGACCGCCAATGCATGTACTTGTTCGATTGTCGATAGAACAATGTGTTCTGATCTAGACTTCTGTTTGAACCTTGTATTGTTTATAAATCTTAAAACGTATCCAATGATTCTTTGAAGTGTGCCAAATGAATTGTGATGATTGATTTGATAAATCCATTCTCCATTTGCTTGCCCAGTGAGCAATGATATGGCTGTATCCTTTTTCTTTTCGATGTCAGAAGGAATTTTCAGCTGATTGGACCACATTGGGGGCCATAGTTCTTGTTTGCCATGCAGAAACGTTGGTCCCTGAAACCAAAGTGCATCGTCAGCCAATGCCTTTGCTGAACATCCTCTTGATAGTAAATCAGCTGGGTTTGCCTTTGAACTAACATGTCGCCATTGCATAGGTGAAGTTAACATTTGAATTTTTGCTACTCTGTTTGCCACAAAAGTTTTGTATGTGGATGATTGTGCATTAATCCAATGAAGTACAACTTATGAATCGGTCCAAAAGAAAATAGCTTCGTTTTTTATCTGACAATCTGTTTTGATTCTAGCTGCGAGTTGGGAACCGACTAGTGCGGCGCAAAGTTCTAGTCGTGGCAAGGATTGTGTTTTGAGCGGTGCAACACGGGTTTTTGCACATAATAATCGCGTTATTATCCTGCCATCCTTCAACGTTGCTCTTAAATATGCTGCCGCACCGAAGGCCTTTTCAGAAGCATCAGTAAAGATGTGTAGTTGAGTTGCTGATAACGGTTCTCCCTTAAAAATGTGTCTGTGTATTTTGAGGTTGTTTAGGTTGCTCAAATTTTCTCGAAATGCTGTCCATGTGGCGTCTAGATCTGATGGTAGAGCTTCATCCCAGGATAACTTGATTTGCCATAGATGCTGTATGAATATTTTTGCTTTAACTATTACGGGTGCTAATAGCCCCAATGGATCAAACAGTCGTGCTAAATCGGAACTGATTGTTCGTTTAGTAATTTCCCTTACACGATCCAGCGTTGTTCTGATGCAGAATACATCAACCTTCGGTAACCACAATAAGCCAAGCGTTTTTATTGAGTCATTACTGTCCTTAGAGAAGTCTAAATTTACTTCCTGGTCACCTTGTGGAATATTTTTCAATAGTTTAGGATGATTTGCACACCATTTTCGTAAATTGAATCCATGTATGCTCAGTATTTTGATCAACTGCTGTTGCATTTCTATGGCTGTAGCTAGACTGTCTGATCCTCCAAGACCATCATCTACATAAAAATTGTCCTGCAACATTTGAGCTCCCAAATGATGACTTAGCATGTTGTCGTTTGCGATTTGTTGCAGACATTTGGTCGCCAGGTATGGTGCTGCCCGTGTACCATATGTGACGGTGTTCAATTGATAGTACTTGATTTCTGCTGTTGGGTCTTCTCTCCAAATGATGATTTGATACCGTTGATCATCTGGATGTATAAGGATCTGCCGATACATCTTCTCGATATCGGTTGTGAAGACAAATCGTGGCAACCGAAAACGTAGCAATATTGAAACTAGTTCGCTTTGAACTGTGGGCCCCGTATGCATTAAATCATTTAATGCATACCCTGTCGTGGTTTTGGCGGAGGCGTCGAACACCACTCGCAATTTGGTTGTGGTGCTCTCGGGTTTCAGGATACAGTGATGAGGAATGAAATATTTAGGAGATGGAATTGAGTCAAGATTCAACTTCTTCATGTGTCCTAATCTTTCGTACTCTTTCATAAACTCCACATATTGTTTCCGTACTTCTGGGTTCCTTTGAAGTCGACGTTCGAGACCAAGAAATCGATTGTGGGCCATCATCCTTGATTCTCCCAATACTGCTGGATCTTCGAGAAATGGAAATTTTACTAGAAACGCCCTTGGCAATTTTTGCGCATGTTTTGAAGAAAGTGTGCTTCACATTGTTGTTCTGCTGGTGACATACTCCTTTCAGTTGTTTCGAATTCATCCACTTTCCATAACTTTTCAATTGCTTCGATTAGTGGACCATCTCTGCTATCGGTATCTGTTTTTATACCGAAAACTGCACATGTCTGTGATTCAGCCGAGGGTTCAGATGATCTACATTTTCCGCTCACAATCCAACCAAGTGAAGTGTTTTGGAGAATTGGGCCGGTAGTCATTAACTTTATATGACCAGGTACCAGGAGACTGAGGTAAAACTCGGCACCAAGCAATATGTCAATCTTACCTTGCTTACAAAAGTCTGGATCTGCCAGTTGTAAGTTGGCTGGGATCTTCCACTTTGAAGTATCAAGTTGAAGATTCGGTTGATCGGTAATAATGTTTGGGAGTACAAACGCTTCTAAATTTGTGGCAAAACTGCCATTAGTGGATTGCATTTTGACATTAATTCTCTGAGTGACCTTCTTTTGAGCATCACCAATTCCTTCAATGCACAATGAAGCCTTGGTCGGTGCTATGGATAGTCTTCTCATGAGACGTTCTGAGACGATGTTGACCTGCGATCCGGAGTCCAATATAGCTCTAAATTCCCCTGAATTGCCATTAGTCGCAGTGATTTTTATCTTTGCTGTTGCGAAAGTACGTATGCTTGAGTTGGCACGTTACTTACTGCTGCTGATGAAACGGTTGCATTTGGAATGTTACTAATAGCTACATCGGCTGGTGGTATTTTTGTGGTTTGTTGCCTTTGATTTCCGGTTTCCACATGTAGCAACGTGTTGTGTTTCTTATCACACTTGCAGCAACATCTCGATTTGCAATTATTTGACGTGTGATTGGTTTTGAAACAATTGACACACAATCGTTGTTTTTTGACCCATGATTGACGTTCTGTAGATGACAGCTGTAAAAATTTCTTGCAGTAGTATAATGGATGATTACCATTTTCACATAATTTGCAGCTTTTGCTCGATGTTGTTATGGTAGACACAACTCTAGTAGGCAGTTGTGGCAATGCCGCCTTCTCCTTAAATCCGATGGCTTCCAGTGTATGAAATTGTCCTTCAAGAAGTCATCCACCTTTTGTAATTCCTTTGGATTTGTCAATGATTGTTCAAATCGCATGTGTGTTGCTCGATCAAGTTTCTTTAGAAGCAAATGAAAAAGAATCGGATCCCATGCTTTTGTATCAACCTCTAAGTTGTCTAAGGCCATGATGCATTCACGTGTTGTGTCGTGTAAATTCTTCATTGTTGCAGCAGTTGAGGTTCCTGATGGCTGATTCACTAACTTTTCGATTAGCGTAGCCACAATTACCCTTTTGTTGTTGTACCGTTCTTGTAATAACGTCCAAGCGGCTACATAATTGTTTTCTGTTGACGAAAAATGACTGATTAGTTTTGCCGCTTCTCCTGTAACGTTGGCCTTTAGGTACCACATTTTTTGCACTGCTGCTATTGGTTGTTTGTCGATCATTTGGGAAAACAGATCCGAGAATTGTTGCCACTTCAGGTAATCGCCATTAAACTGTGGGAGAGTTACCTTTGGGAGATGAACTGCACTTCGCATGGTTTGTTCTTGTGGCATTGTTGGATCAACGAATCTGTTACCTTGACATTGATCTGCTCTTATAGCGAGCTCTACTAGCTGATATTGTACCATTTCTTCTAGTTGTTCGTACTCCGCTTGGTCGAAGCCTGCCACTGAAGGATCTTCAAAGTGTTCCCAAAGTTCGTCGTACACCAGTTCAATTTGTGTCCAAAGATGGCTTATGTTATTTAACTTAAATTGATAAAACTGCACTGGCTGGTTTTCTTGGACTGCTTCGAGGTTTTCGAGTATTCGCTTCAATGTGCCCATTCGAGCAGTCATCTTTCGAACCAGTCCGTATTGGGTGGAAACTCCAGATGATTCTCTCAAACTTGGTGTATTTTCTGCTACGTGTTGAGATGTTGTTGTCTTCACGGTCGATGTTCCTGGTGCTATCTGTCGAGGAGCTATGCTTGGCATGTTTTCCATCTCTTCATTTGCCTTGAACCGAGTGGCTTCTGCTTGGAAGATTTCTCGATAGTTGGTAACTATGCTGCTGATTTTATCGTAGTATCCAGATACAAAGTAGTCTTGTTGCAATGGTTGTTCTGTAACCATCCTTAACTTTCCATCTGTTGCTTCAAAGTCATCCCAACATTGTTCCAATCGTCTTAACCGCTCGTTATAGTAAGCTGAAGTTGACTTCCGCTCTGCCGAATCCTTTTTGAAGTTTTTAATAATTCGGGAGATTTCTTCACCGAGCTCCTTTTGATGATCCACTAGCTCCGATGTCGATGTCATCTTTGTATATAAATTTTCTTGTACTTGAACAGGAAAATTACGTTGACTTGAATTGAATTTTTCAGTACTTGAACTGAAAAATTATGTTGAATTGAATTGAATTTTTCAGTACTTGAACTGAAAAATTATGCTGAATTGAATTGAATTTTTCAGTACTTGAACTGAAAAATTATGTTGAATTGAATTGTTGAGTCAAAACTTGAAGGTTAATTTTATTTCGTGAAGATATTCTAGCACATAAACTAGGATATCTCGCCGGGGCCTCCAAAAATGTTAATGTATGGATTAACTTGCCAGTACTTGAACTGGAAGTTAAGGTCGAAAGGAATTTTTGATTTGAATTTCTAGTACTTGAACTAGAAACTCCCGATGAATGAAATGAAAACCAAGTTGACTCTTTTGCTTTCTGATTTCAATTAATTTATTAACATTTATTATTGATTATTTATAACAAAATTGCATATAAGTAATCTTAATACATAACTCGTCATAATATAAATATCAAAAAATATCAATAGTAAAAAACAAAACTTAAATTAATGTAAGAACGCTGGCATAGCATATTTTGTGAAGCTACATATGTATATTTCAATATTAAAGCCGCGGACGGAAATTCGCAACAACACAGGTGTCGAATTTCTGTTCGCTTAATATGAACAACAATTTAAACTTGTGTCGAACAAAGTGCAGTGAACCTTTGTTCTAATTACTGCCGAATAAATAAAATACAGAAGAAAATAAAGACAAATGAATGAATAAAAATTGCTATGCTAGCGTTATTAATGAATGCGTTAAAAACATTGCTGGTTACCAAAATAAATAAAAAAAATGACGTGCAGCAACATTCTCCAAGCGCGTCGTTTGTTGATGCTGCTTCAATGTTTCATTATTCAGAGAGAGTTTTTCTATTCAAAATGTTGAATAGCTGCGTGCAGAATTCTTAAGCTGCTTAATAGAAGTGCATGAAATTTATAGTAACAATTTAAGCTTAAATTGAAACGCCGTGCGGTGCAAATTACAAGCTGCGCATTGGCATTGTTTGAATGGCTTTTTTAGCATGTTTTGACGGCATTACATAGCGTTAGTGTATAATTTCGTCACTGAAATAAGACCTATGAAAATATTTTAACTTAATTTGATTTTATTTATTGAAAGTGATAAAAAAGTATTTTTAATTCATTCCACAAACACAAATTTACATTTGAAAAGGTAAGGACTTATTAAAACCAAAAGCTTTCCAAAAAAATTCACGTTATCGAAAACGAGTTTTATATCATTGAGCTACAAATTGTGTGAATTAGCCGAAGTGCATTGCATTAAATGTATTTTCATACCATAAAATAATATGGTTAAATAAGTAGGGGAATGTCTCCGGTTAAGAGTCATGTTTCCTTCAATCGACATAAAATTGTGCTTAATATTTTTCCAGGGTTGTTATGTCAATCGAAAGTTAATTATTTAAGCTTACTTTTCCCCAAAGAGACCCTATCGATTTAGGTACAAGCAAACAAATTATGAACGATTGCCTAAAACCTTATGTTTTTGCTAAAAAAAAATTGATCCCGGTTATGAGCTACTCCAGAAAATCAGTTGGAAATCAAATGGGTCAGTCCGCAGAAATTGATCACATAGTGGTCGCTCGACTATTTTAAAAAATTTTTTATTTTTTTACCATAAATTTCGTAATGTTTCGGCATCTTAGAACTGCATTAAAAAAATTTTTTGTTGTATTTTCAAAATGGCGGCCATATTTGTCATGCAACCACGATTTTCGATTTTCGTATCTTGTAGAGTTTGCGGTAATGATCATATCTCAGCTCCTATTAAACATACAGTAATAAATGAAAAAACCTAATATTAATTTTACCTTAGGCTATTATCTTGCGTATCAGAAAAATTAATTGGGATGTTACTTAATTTAAAAAAAAAGTTAAAGTTTCCAAAAAAACTCGTAAATTTTGGTAACTTTGAAAAAAAATTTTAATAGAAAGAAGCTAGTGGCAGACCTATTTTTTTTTATATTAGGTACATCTTAGTAAGAACTTAAGATATAAATTTTTTAAAGTGACTCGATCATAAACTTTTTGGGTTACATCGCTTTGAAAAATAAGAAATCTCAAATTTGCCCCAACTTTGGGGTCAAGTATCTCAAATGGGCACGAGTGAAAAAATTTGAAATTAATGTTAGATAAACTACGTAATAAGAGGATTCTGATGATATAAGAATGAAAGTGGTTTTTATGGTTCATTTAAAAGATATAGCATTTTAAAATTCGTCCATTTTATTACATAAGGTATGGAAGCTTCGAAGAATTGTTGGAAGCTTCAAAAATTTCAATGGAAGCTCCGGTCACACCACCTCCCATAATACCTACTTTCACCTCATCTATCGCAGCTTCTCCACCGGCAATCGAACGTTTCGGAACAATCTGGACCAATTCGGAATGGGAAGAAAGGATACAACGTCTAAAAGAGTGCAATGATGAAAGCAGCACTGTACTTTTCGTTAAAGGATTTCCACCGGAGGCAAACGAAATTTGGGTACAAAACTACTTCAAAAAGCACCACATTAACATTCACGATTGCCAGAGGACCTCTTCTATAAAAGCTAAGAAAGTGAGCAGCTTTAAAGTGAGTATACCCACGAAATACAGTTGGATGTTCCTGACCGGATCTCGTAGAGTTCTTAAAGATGGAAACATACGAATATCCGAGTGGTCTAATAGGAAATTTCAAACTAATCACCCTAAGCCTAGGAGTAATAGAATTAAGACCAATAGAAATAAACAGGCTACTTAAATAAGTAATACAGATTCACAGGATCCTAATTGGAACCTGAAAACAAATATCTTTCCCTCATTTTACCTCTCAAAATATAATCCTTCACATCCAGTAAAGACTAATATACCATCACAGCCATCACATCCTAAAAACAAACTTGTCTCATTCAACTTATCACCATCAACTACCCCACAGAACAATCACTCATCCGTTCGTTATCCAAATTTTATTCGCTCACATGTACTAAATCCCTCTTTACCAAAAATCACCCTTAATAAGAATGCAGCAACCTTCACTCCAGGCAAGACACCTGTTCCTCCCGTTGCTACTACTAGTATTTCTTCCATAGTTACGCCTCCCATAGCAATAAATACCGCTGATCCTCTTACAACCACACAGTCCCCTGTTTCAACCACACTTTCCGTAGCTAAGCCTATCATGACACCATCATTTCTTGATCCTCTCCTTCCACCTTTAGCCAAATTAACAAAAAATCTCGCTGAATATAGCACTGAAGGGCGCTTTGTCATGTCTCGGCTTAGAGATCGGAGGTTATATGATAACGTGCGTCTCTACTTGGCATACCTACATAACAAATCTGACTCCACTTGTATCGACGGTTCAACTAGAACAAGCGTTATGGTATTGATACAACAGGAAGGGTTTCCAACCGAACCAGCTGAACTTAAAAAAATTTACATTCAGTACCATGAGAGCTTTAATATCTCACCAGCTGAAGTAGAAAAAGACTTATCAGCTTATGCCTCACACACCACTTCAAAGCGTCTATGGCATTTGAACAAATCGCGTTCAAACTTCAAAAACTATTACTGCTCCTAATAATACTCCCCTAGATTTTTGTCCACCTTCTTCTAAAAACAATAGCCTAAAAATTTTTTATCACAATTGTGGTGGTATGCGTGGCAAACTTAATAAACTTTTTGTTGAGGCAAAGTCATGCCACTATAATGTTTTGGTATTCACAGAAACGTGGCTAAATGACTCCTTCAAAAACGAAGAAATTCTCGACAACAATTGGACACTCTACCGGAAAGATCGTGATTATACCTTCACCGGTCAATCCCGTGGTGGTGGTGTTCTAATAGCCATACATAACTCCCTACCTAGTCAATTTGTCGAAACCACCTCTCACAAACTTTATGATCACCAAATAGCTCGAATTAGTTCTCACGATCATCAATTTATCTATATTGGTGTTATTTATATTCCTCCTAATTCAACAGAAACTACCTATAGTGATCTGTGCGAAAATATTTCATCACTAAATACGACATTGAAAGAGGAAGATACAATCATTATCTATGGTGACTTTAATCGTCCAAATATTTCCTTTGTCACTGATGAGAATGACAACTTCCTCCTTCCTGTTGACCTCTCCAACTCGATTGATTATACTTTACTCAGTACCTTCTATGTTAACGACCTGCAGCAAGTTAACAGGTTTCCAAACCAAAATGGTAAATGGCTGGACCTAGTATTCACCAATACCTATGATAAAATAAACGTTGTTCCAACCCCTGCAGCTGAAAACTTATTTTCTAACAGCTTTCACCACTTAGCCCTATCTACAGAACTCTTTTCCACCAATATTACATTTGTATACTCATATAATAACTCAATAGTATACGATTTTCTTAATGCTGACTACGATAGCATAAAAATTTGTCTCGATTCTATTGATTGGAACGATTTATCAGCACTTGACCTCGATAGTGCAGTCACACTGTTTTATAAGCGTGTCCTCACAATTGTTGATAAACATGTCCCGAAAATAAAGAAAAAGGCTAAGCTCTCGGAACCATGGCTAGATAAAAATCTCAGAAATCTAAGAAATCAGAGAAATAAACTGTATAAAGTCATTAAATCCACCATTAATGTAACCAATGAATTGAGAACAAAGTATGAAGAGTTGTCACAAGAATTTTCTATAAAATCCAAAGAAGCCTTTAATCTTTATATTAATCTCATTGGAGAAAGAAATACTGTACAGCCAAAGAAATTCTTTGAATATGTAAATATCAAGCGCAAATCAAACGGATACCCTTCTTCCATGTTCAAAGGCAGTGCGACATCCTCTAACACTCAAAAGATTTGCAATCTTTACGCAGATCATTTCAAGGAAGTTTTCTGTGTTTCTACAAACACATCTCCCCTTCTATCACTAATTTATCACCTCAAATCAATCACATCGAACTAACACGTGATGAAATATACACAGCTATAATCGAGCTAGATCCAAAGAAAGGACCAGGCCCTGACCTAATTCCCCCAAATTTACTTATTCAATGCGTAGACTCACTGCTCTTGCCCCTACAAATAATCTTCAATAAATCATTTAATGAAGTTGTTTTTCCGTCTCATTGGAAGACATCTCACCTCACACCAATATTCAAAAATGGTGATAAAAGGTCAGTTGAAAACTACAGGGGTATTGCCATATTATCTGCTATCCCAAAACTGTTTGAAAAAATAATATGCGAAACTCTGACAGGTTTCATAAATCCATTACTCAATGAACAGCAACATGGTTTCCGTAAAGGTAGATCAACTACCACAAATCTTATGATTATGGTTTCTGATGTATTAGGCAAGATGGAAAAAGGACATCGAGTTGATGCAATATACACTGACTTTAGCAAGGCCTTCGATCGTGTTGATCATAATATCCTAGCTTCCAAACCATGGAAAGGTTTGGTATCTCAGGCTCCCTTCTCAATTGGCTTAAGTCTTATCTTCACGGTGGATCCCAATTTGTTAAATTTTTAGGTTTTCTATCCAAGCAGATTTCTGTCACATCCGGTGTGCCACAAGGAAGTCATCTTGGACCACTTCTGTTCAATATTTTTATATCAGACATATCCGATGTTTTGTCTGATATTCCACATCTATTATATGCAGATGACTTAAAAATGTACCATGTAATCAATTCTGAACTTGATACGACTTTCTTACAATCGATACTATGGGTTTTAGAACAGTGGTGCCTTCAAAATAGACTATTTCTAAACGCTAAAAAATGCTATACAATAACTTTCTCCCGAAAAAATCTCATTACCAATAGCAATTACATACTCAATGGTAAAGAACTTCAAAATGTTAATCATATCGTTGATCTCGGAGTCGTTTTAGACAGTAAATTGCGATTTAATCTTCATTATGATAAAATCCTATCAAGAGCCAGTAAACAACTTGGTTTCATAAAACGACGCGCAAAAGAGTTTAAAAATGTATGGGTAACTAAAACGTTATATTGTTCTTTAGTACGCCCACTTCTAGAATATGGATGCATTATTTGGAATCCTGCTTTCGATTCACACAGTGAGAGACTGGAATCTATTCAAAAGCAGTTCCTGCTTTTTGCTCTAAGAAACACTTACAACCCCCGAGAATACAATGCCCTACCATCCTATGTGCATAGGCTTAGCTTGCTTGAGGTGATGCCCCTATCATCCAGAAGATCATTACTCACCTCATGTTTCACATTTGATGTTCTCAACGGTGCTATAGATAGTGATTATATATCAAATAAGATAAAATTCAACGAACCCCCAAGACTTACAAGACACACACGAATGTTATATGAGTATCAGCACCATACTATATACGCCAATAATGAGCCAATTAATAGATGTTGTAAAGAATTTAATAATATCAGCGACAGCTATTCACCATCCATATCTAAAGTCTCCTTCAAAACAAATCTTTACAAGATACTTTTCCCGTCCTCATAACCTCCTCTCCCCTTTATCATCACATCATTGAGAATATCCCTTTAAGACATAGTTTTGTAAAAAAAATGTCAATCCTGTGGGCGGATACGCCCACCTTGCAATTCACCTTAATCATAAGAAAAAAAAAAAAAAAACTGTTAGATTAAGTTAGATTAAATTAAGAAAGAATAAGTAATTGCCTTGTTTGGCCAAATAAATAAATAAATAAATAAATAAATAAATTAGATGGGTTTTTTTTTCCAAAAGTATTCCAGAACCTCGCTGCAAGGCCAGATTCTGAATCCTGGATGTAATATAAGCATGTGACCCGAAAAAAATCCAGAAAATTCGCAAACTGGATCGGCGCCGCTAAAAAACGTGAATTTGAAGAAGTATTAAATGGATGTTTCAAATCGAGTTCCCTATTTAAATTTAAGTCCTACAAAAACTTTTGACTCAAATATGCCATCAAATGCTTAAAATAATTAGTCCTTGACCCAAAATTGGCCTACTTTATTAAGAATTTCCTAATTTTTTCTTTCGATTTTGAAAAAGAAGCTTTACCTTCGCCGAGGTCGCAGCAACATTTTCATATTAAAATGCTGCATTATTGTTGGCCTTTTTATGAAGTTTGGGAATAATAAATAAATTATTGAAATCGGGCCATTTTCATGGCAGAAAAACGATTTTTTTGTTGAGCTGATTTTTGGGAAAAGTTTATTTTTTTATAAAATTGTCTTCCCTTTGTTTTTCTGCAAATTTCAAATGATTTCATTCTTTGTTATATAGGTGTGGTGACTCAATACCACCACATATAAACACCGACACCACAACATACAAAACAACATACAAACTTTACAAATATTCACTTACACATTTAAATAAAAAATAAAAAAATAAATAATTTGTTCGTGGACCACCGCAACATTTGTGCTCACCACAACTGGCGATCCTGCCAGGAGGAATTAAACCGAGGAAACAAAATTTACGAACATTACGTATGAAGGATACAAGAGGATTTGCAAAAACAAAGGAGCATTATTAAGGTTGCAAGAGCCAAAAGTTGAAATTACTCCAATTACATTCACAAAGGGATCCACATAGGGAACTCGATTTGAAACATCCATTTAATACTTCTTCAAATTCACGTTTTTTAGCGGCGCCAATCCAGTTTGCGAATTTTCTGGATTTTTTTCGGATCACATTCTTATATTGCATCCAGGATTCAGAATCTGGCCTTGCAGCGAGGTTCTGGAATACTTTTGGAAAAAAAAACCCATCTAATACTCATACCTTATGTAATAAAATGGATGAATTTTAAAATGCTATATCTTTTAAATGAACCATAAAAACCACTTTAATTCTTATATCATCAGAATCCTCTTATTACGTAGTTTATTTAACATTAATTTCAAATTTTTTCACTCGTGCCCATTTGAGATACTTGACCCCAAAGTTGGGGCAAATTTGAGATTTCTTATTTTTCAAAACGATGTAACCCAAAAAGTTTATGATCGAGTCACTTTAAAAAATTTATATATTAAGTTCTTACTAAGATGTACCTAATATAAAAAAAAAATAGGTCTGCCACTAGCTTCTTTCTATTAAAATTTTTTTTCAAAGTTACCAAAATTTACGAGTTTCTTTGGAAACTTTAACTTTTTTTTTAAATTAAGTAACATCCCAATTAATTTTTCTGATACGCAAGATAATAGCCTAAGGTAAAATTAATATTAGGTTTTTTCATTTATTACTGTATGTTTAATAGGAGCTGAGATATGATCATTACCGCAAACTCTACAAGATACGAAAATTGCTCGTGGTTGCATGACAAATATGGCCGCCATTTTAAAAATACAACACAAAAAATTTGTTTGAAAGCAGTTCTAAGATGCCGAAACATTACGAAATTTGTGGTAAAAAAATAAAAATTTTTTTAAATAGTCGAGCGACCGAATTTGCTATTTTGTGATCAATCTCGGCAGACTGACCCAAATAACTGGATGTGAGATCGACAGAAATGTAAAGGCTATGAATGAATTTTATTTTTTTACGAGAAAGCTGCTTTTCCCATGGGCAGTTATATGGTGGTCTTTCTAGGATAGGAAATCCATCAAACCAATTTATTCTGAAGAATAACACAAACACATCAAAAAACATTGTTTATACAGAAATTCTTACATGATTGCAATTAATATGTCGTGGAAAAAATAAACCTATTAAAACGATAAGACAAATTTTTTACAAAAAATGCGTTACTTTATTTTAAGATACATCGCGGGCAAAGCCGCGGAGGGTTGCTAGTGATATCCTTCTACTGGAAAGTAGAATATGGGAAGTAGGGTACTGTGATGGGCATTTGACAAATGGGTGACATCGGAATGGGGTGACATCGGAATCCGATGTCAAAATTTCAATAATATGATATTTTAACAATAGGGTTGGCTCCTAATATTTTTTTAAGTTTTAAACATTATCTAACAGTTTTAGGGGGCCACTGTTTTCGAGTCTGATGTCAGAATTTTAAAATTAAAGATAGCTAAAAGGGCTGCCACCTAATGTTTTTTATTTTTACGAATATATAATATATAATCTATAATACATAATACTTAATACATAATACATAATACATAATACATAATACATAATACATAATACATAATACATAATACATACTACATAATACATAATACATAATACATAATACATAATACATAATACATAATACATAATACATAATACATAATACATAATACATAATACATAATACATAATACATAATACATAATACATAATACATAATCATAATACATAATACATAATACATAATACATAATACATAATACATAATACATAATACATAATACATAATACATAATACATAATACATAATACATAATACATAATACATAATACATAATACATAATACATAATACATAATACATAAAACATAATAAATAATACATAATACATAATACATAATACATAATACATAATATATAATATATAATATATAATATATAATATATAATATATAATATATAATATATAATATATAATACATAATATATAATATATAATATATAATATATAATATATAATATATAATATATAATATATAATATATAATATATAATATATAATATATAATATATAATATATAATATATAATATATAATATATAATATATAATATATAATATATAATATATAATATATAATATATAATATATAATATATAATATATAATATATAATATATAATATATAATATATAATATATAATATATAAATATAATATATAATATATAATATATAATATATAATATAAAATATATAATATATAATATATAATATATAATATATAATATATAATATATAATATATAATATATAATATATAATATATAATATATAATATATAATATATAATATATAATATATAATATATAATATATAATATATAATATATAATATATAATATATAATATATAATATATAATATATAATATATAATATATAATATATAATATATAATATATAATATATAATATATAATACTAGCCTTTTCCCGGCGCGCGTTGCTGCACCCTGCAACTATATGAGGACATAAAAGGAGTATTCAAAACTTTTCTTAGACTCATAGTTTGACACCACTGTTACTTTCCACTGCCCGTTACAGTTTCCCAGTAGCAGGAGATCACCAAATAGTAACTCCATTTTGAGTTTGTATGTAAGTATTGCAGCTTTTACTTTCAAAGCTATTCAATAATACAAATTTTAACTGTATGGGCGGAGCCACACGCTCTTATATAATGCTCATCCCAGTTTTCTAGTAGATGGACATTACCCTGTTTTAGTACAGTTGCCGACAGTAAGCATACAGACTAAATTACCAAAATGTAGCCCAATCGACGAAAACCGTAGGAAATATAGCGTTTTTATTGATTTGTGGGCGGTAAAAGGGGTTGTGACAGAAATTTAAGCCATCTCGTACTTGAAAAAAATGTACTGCCAAAATTTCAGCTCTATCGGCTAAGTAATTTTGAAGTTTCCAGCCATCACACAGACAGCGTTTTGCTTTTTGTATATATATTTTGGATAAACATTATTGGCTATAACTTTTGATAGGCAAGAGATACTTAGATAATTTTTTCTAATAAATTAATTTTTTAGCTTGTATATTTTTTTCAAAACTATAAAAACACAATATTGGAAAAAAAAAATTTTGTTCGAAAAAATCAAGGGGTAGGCCTTGTTTTTTTAATCACAAAAATGGTTTTTAAATTTTTGCGTAAAATTGAAATAACTTTTGCTTATAAATGTTATAACTTTTAAATACAGTTGAAAATTTACGAACATGAATTTAAATTATTTTTACAACAAAAACAAATTTTGAACCTTTTTGTGAGGAAAACTCAAAAATTTCAGACCTTTTTTAAAAAAAATATTTAAAATATATATACTCAACTAACGGTATTTTTGCAATAAGGTTTTCATAGTACTTTGATGAAGCTTTAAGACAAAAAAAAATTTAACAAAATGTATACAAAAGCAGCGGAGATATTTGACTCGAATGTCGCAAAATTAAATTTCTGATTGTTTTTTTCTCATTTTTGAGCAACGATGTTGCATTAAATATATCGTCGTAGTAAAATTTTTCATAGTTTGATGTGAAAATAACGGAAATTATTTTTATTTTACTAAATTTAAGAAATATTTAATATTTTGTAAATAAATGCACATGTAACCTAAGAAAACAACTAAAAATATGCGATTTTGTAAAAAATTTGTACTACAGCACCATCTGGTGTCCAAGGTGGGTCAAAGAAGATAGTGCTGAAAAACTCATCGTACCTGAAAACTACTATATACCAATTTTTATTCTAATCGCATGAGCGGTTTGGGATTTTTAGGTGGTTTTGTAAAAAATTTGTACTATAGCGCCCTCTGGTGTTCAAGGTGGATCAAAATTGATAGCCCACAAACACGCACCGTACCAAAAAACTTCTATACACAAATTTTCATGCTAATCGGATGAGTAGTTTAGGAGTCTATTGCGGCCTTACAAACATAAGCTCCTTTTTTATATATATAGACTATCTCTATCTCTATCTCTATCTCTATCTCTATCTCTATCTCTATCTCTATCTCTATCTCTATCTCTTTCTCTATCTCTATCTCTATCTCTATCTCTATCTCTATCCTTATCTCTATCTCTATCTCTATCTCTATCTCTATCTCTAAATGGAACGACTCGTGTAAATTGATAACCAAATTTCGAGGCTATGCTACTTATAATTCCAAAGTTATTCGATATCGCAAATTTGGCTTGTATGGGCGGAGCCACACCCCCTTGTTCAATGACGTCTTAGTTTTCTAGTTGATGGATATCACCCAATAGTAATTCCATACTGAATTTCGTTGTTATACGACGTTTAGTTCCAAAGCTATCTGATATCAAAAATTTAAAGTGTATGGGCGGGGCCACACCCCCTTTTCCAAAGCCCATCCCAGTTTTATAGTAGAAATATATCACCAATTAGCAACTCCATACTGAATTTCACTATTATACGGCATTTAGTTCCAAAGCTATTCGATATCATAAATTTGAATAGTATGGGCGGTGCCACACCCCCTTTTTCAATGCTTGCTCAATTTTTCTAGTCGAAGGACGCGACTAAATAGTACGCTCCTACCAAGTTTCATTGATGTGTGACTTATAGCTTGAAAGTTATACCGAAAATTTGGTCTGCTGAAAAAGTGCTACGCCCCACATTCAACGCCCATAAAATTTTACCTGTGGAACGGCTCTTGTAAATTGAGGTAGAACACCGAATTCCGGAACTGCATAAAATTCATACATTTACTTTTCATATCAATTAAAATCAAATTTGCAAAAAAAAAAAATTTCCAATAGGTCCAAAACCCTTCACTCAAACACATATAACTCGACCAAATCAAAACATTTTCAAACAATTTTTTAAAACCATCTAGAGAACGTACCCTACAAAATGGTATCGGCAGATTTTTTTTTTTACCCAGCCGAACTCTCAAACACTCGTCGCAAACAGATTTGACAACATTTTTTTATATATATAGATATAATATATAATATACAATATATAATATATAATATATAATATATAATATATAATATATAATATATAATATATAAAATATAATATATAATATATAATATATAATATATAATATATAATATATAATATATAATATATAATATATAATATATAATATATAATATATAATATATAATATATAATATATAATATATAATATATAATATATAATATATAATATATAATATATAATATATAATATATAATATATAATATATAATATATAATATATAATATATAATATATAATATATAATATATAATATATAATATATAATATATAATATATAATATATAATATATAATATATAATATATAATATATAATATATAATATATAATATATAATATATAATATATAATATATAATATATAATATATAATATATAATATATAATATATAATATATAATATATAATATATAATATATAATATATAATATATAATATATAATATATAATATATAATATATAATATATAATATATAATATATAATATATAATATATAATATATAATATATAATATATAATATATAATATATAATATATAATATATAATATATAATATATAATATATTATATATAATATATAATATATAATATATAATATATAATATATAATATATAATATATTATATATAATATATAATATATAATATATAATATATAATATATAATATATAATATATAATATATAATATATAATACTAGCAAATACCCGCTGCTTCGCCGGCGATAAAAATATTAAATATCATTAAAAACTTTAAATCTTAAAATTTAACAGCCGTATTCATATTGAAGTGGGAAGAGTGTAAATAATGGTTTGTGTATTAGATAAATTCAGTGACTTGTTATTTATTTGTCGCAATTTCGTCAAGATTTTGATATTTAAAAATCAATAGTTTTTCTAAGCCATCTGCACTGAAATAATTGTCATTTTATTATTTTTTTTTTTTATAAATATTTTGAAATCTTTGACAAATTTTCTTGTTTTTATTTTCTTTTTTTTGGAAATTTTTTATATATTTTGAATTTTCTTGACATATTTTCCAAATGTTTGAAATATTTTGAAGAATTTAATTATTTTTGACAATATTTGTGCTCAAATGAGAGCAAATAATTTAAAAACTGCTTTATGAGAGGTGTGTTATAAACCTTAAAAAAAAAATTTAAATTTCAACCATATTTAAAAATCCTCTAATTTATAAACAAACATTTTCAAACACTTTTTGACATTTTGTTTGTTTTTGATACATTTTGAAATAATTTGATACATTTTTGGCCATATTTTTTGTGCTTAGATGAGAACAAACAAATTTTTAAAATGCTTTATCGAGGGTTTATTGAAGATTTCAACCATTTTTAAAATTCTCTTATTTATCAAGCATTTAAAAAAGCTTTTGAAAGCTGTTGAAACGTTCAACATGAAAAATGTTTTAAAATTTTTTTTCGATTTTTTTCTTATAAAGGCTTACAAAGAGGCTCATAATTTTTTATGAATACAGCCGTTTGAATTTCGGTAAAATTGTATATTTGTGTTGGAGCGACTTAGTAGTTCCATCCGAATAAAGTAACCAGCTAACTAATGTAATAAAAAATAACTAAAGTAATAAACTTTCTGTATCTTCCTGATCATTTTTTTTCATGCATTGGTTCACTTTTCCTAGCGCTGTGACTATTGGGGTACTCACAGTTTTGTTTTATCTGGTGTGTTAACTACGCCGTCTGTTAACTCTAAAACATTTTGCCATGTGGTAATTATTTTTGATTTTGTTTTGCATGTAAAAAAGAGATAACACAAACTGGTAAAATTGCCTTGCTTTTCAACATGTTTGTTTTTCGTAGCAAACTGGCATTTCTGAAAGGTATTTTTATTTTATTGAAAAATCAATAAATCAAAGAAAGCTTCTCTTGTTATTTTTATTTTATTGAAAAATCAATAAATTAAAGAAAGCTTCTCTTTTCAAAAGGCGTGTCAATTTTAGAATGAACTACGTGTAGGGGTTCTCACAATTTGATTGAAGTATCGTTTTAAAGTTACTATATATCAACTTTAGAAGGGATCTGTAAATACCCTATATATAAAAACCTCGTTTATACGTAAAAATATCAGCTCAGAGGTAAGAAAAATATATGACGGCTTTAGAGAATTGTTATTTTAAAATTAAATATATCTTTCGTTTAAGCTGATAAATTTCATCAAAACATTTCAACAAAACATCGACACGGAATTTTTGTCGATGCTTTTATAAAAGTGGCAGTATTTTTACATTCAAAAAGGTGGCAGCATTGGTACCGCACTCAATACATGTTGCTGTCTTATTTTTTCTTTTTTGTGGACCTTCCCACCGGGAAAAAAGAATCAATTCTCTTCTCCAATATAGATTCTAGAATTGATTATTTTTAACACCCCATCGGGAAAAAGACGCAATTTTATATAAAAAAAGAATCAATTCTCTTCTCCAGTATAGATTCTAGAATTGATTATTTTTAACATGCTGATGTCCTACATAGAATAGTATATTCTTTTCTCGCTTCAAGTGGAATCGCTACAGAATCGTTTTTTTTTTCACTTTTTAAATATATTCTTTTCATATATGTAATCATGGTTGAATAAATTAGGTTGTCTCGTGGCTGATCGTACTCTCTTCTCAGTACACATAATTGTCAAAATCAATGAAAAGCTACAACAACAACTTCATCGGCTTTGCATGTTATCAATTTACGCATTCAGATTTTGTATGAGTTGTCAACTTCGATTAGTCATTTATTGGAACTCGCTCTCACCCATGCGACAACCTTATTTTTTAAACCATGTATGTAATACTTTAATATTGGCAGCAAACTAAATTTTGAATGAGTTTCAACTACGAAATCAAAGAGAGATAGCCTACATAAGATTTTGTTGTTTGTATTAGTAGCTATATTTGAATATACTACTACTATACGTCAACGGGGCGGTTGTTAAGAAAAATGTCTACCCAAACATAAAACAAAACAAAGCATACATATTTGTTTTGCATAAATCATAGGTACGCACCATTATAAAGCAATTATAAGACCAACGCGTGAAATATGATGAAAATTTAAAAAGAAAAATTCAAGCAAACAAAATTTAAACCATAAAAATTGAAACAACAGAAATTTTAAATGAAATTTTTGACAATGAAAGCACCGCTCCTGAGTTTTTTTTTGTTATAAAATTAAATTTCGAGTACATAAAAAAAAACCAAAAATAAATAAATAACTGGTCATTTTAGCCATTGAAAGGACTTTGACCTAGCTTCTTATGATCAATTGTGTTGTGCGTGTTATTAAGTTTGTACACAATTGACCGAGAACCGGACCTACAGGTTTAACGCCGACTCCGAACGGCGATGAACGGCATGTTCTTATTCTCAATGAGCTTTACATGGCATTTTGATTACTCTCTGAGGTTTGCCATTGTCTGCAGAGAGGTGGCAGCCGTACAGAAAAATCATTTTAATTCAAATAATTTTTTGTCGCTGCTGGGATTAGAACCCGGGTCTCCAGGTTCGTTGACATAGAGGCCACGGACTTTTAACCAACTACGCCACGGACGCCATATTATATATATTATAAAATATATATATAGTATTACATAGTATATATTAGAAATAATTATATGGGTCGTAATCGATTATGGCTGGAATAAAAACGAATCAGTAAACTTCTGCTTGATAGATTTCAATTCATAGGTTTTGCTATAAATGTATATATTCTTAAGAATACATGCTAAAATGTTAGCAATAGAACTCATTCTATTTACGATTTTTGTTTCTAGAATCCATTTTCATTTTGCCGGTGGGACGCTGTGGTCCTACAAATAGTAGTACATTCTTTTCTCGCTTCCATATGAATAGCTACAGAAATCGATTCTTTTATTCACTTTTTAAATGCATTCTTTTAAATAAAAAGTATTCATTTTCGGAAATGAGAAAACAAATCAAAACAGACTGTTGCTTTTCTCACTTATGCCAAAATTTGTTTGGTTGATATATTCGTTGATATATTGGTTGATATAAACTTTTGATTGATATATTCCAATTCATATGTTTTGCTTTAATTTATATATTCTTTGGAATACGTTCTAAAATGTAAGCAAAAGAATCTATTCCATTTACGATTTTTTCTTTAATCAATTCTTATTTCCCGCTGGGTTGTTGACTTTTATATATGATGCTCAAAAAGAGTTTGAAAATAGAGCTTTTGTCTCACAGCGATTTTGACATATTTTCTATCTCATATATTCGTCAACATTAGAGTGCTGATATATTGTTATATGAGCGAGAAAATATATAGAGAAAATTAAATTTCAAAATAAAAAAACTCAGGAGCGGTGCTTCCATTGTCAATAATTTTTATTTGAAATTTTTGTTGTTTGAATTTTTTGATTAAAATTTTGTTTGTTTAAATTTAATCATATTTCAGGCGTTCTTATAATTGTTTTATAATGGTGCGTACCTGTGATTTAGGAAAAACAAATATGATTTGTTTTCTTATTTGTTTGGGGCAAACGTTTTCATAACAACCGCCCCTGTGACGGTTTGACTTTTTATTTTTTGTGTAGTAGTTTTCATATATTCAAATAAACTAACACAAACAGCAACATCTTATGTTGTTATGGCTGTCTCTCTTCGATTTCAGAGTTGGAATACAGAAGTATTACATATACATATGTTCTACCTTATTAGCTTTGGGCACAACCTTTTTTGAGATGCACAGAGCTTTAATTTTTTCTGTCTGAGAATAAGAATAAAGAGAAGAATTTTAATTAATTATTTAAACAATGGTTATAAAATTTATATATCCCATGTCCCAACTGGGCACCATACATATCCTAGAGAAAAAGAATTTTTGAAATAGCGCCTGCCATTCTCAAGCTTTTCGCAGCCGAACATACGTGAGTCTTCTTTTATATAATAGTATAGATATAATATATAATATATAATATATAATATATAATATATAATATATAATATATAATATATAATATATAATATATAATATATAATATATAATATATAATATATAATATATAATATATAATATATAATATATAATATATAATATATAATATATAATATGTAATATATAATATATAATATATAATATATAATATATAATATAGAATATATAATATAGAATATATAATATATAATATATAATATATAATATATAATATATAATATATAATATATAATATATAATATATAATATATAATATATAATATATAATATATAATATATAATATATAATATCTAATATATAATATATAATATATAATATATAATATACAATTTCTTACTACTTTTTTTTTTATTTTGACTTACTAACTTATTCATACATGCAATGTATTTTTAAAAATGTTTGTTAATCTTCAAATTGTTACAAAATTTGGTATATAAGAATTACTGTATGTATTAACTTAAAACTTAAGGAAGTAAGAAAAAAACAATGCATGATTATAATTAACGTAATTTTATTTATTTTAGGAGGTTTATTAAGAATGTCGAAAAGAAATGAAATAAATCGCCAAGGTTTTTCGTTACGGCGCCTTATACTGCAAGGAGCACGTGTTACAGCTTCCACCCGCCGCAATTCAAGAAATTGCGATAGAGAGGACGTAAAATCGAAGGTTTGTTAATATTTATCTTAGTTTATTTTTAGTCAAGTCTAAAGTTACGAAAACGTCGTCATGGGAGTAGAATTGTTCATTTTATGTCGTGGTTTTATAATTTTGAATCGGGCAATTTAAAATTGTATACTTGTCCGATTGAGTCTCATTGAAAGTGAATAGAGATAGAGCGGAAAAACTCCATATAAAACAAAACTTCCTGACCATGCTGAAGGTGGTCAGTGAACCCCTTGTGTGGACAAAACTGTGTTGGATTAAATCAGCACTTCAAAACTAGTTCCAACATATTAGAATTTACTTCGATCCAATTAGCTTTAAGCGCAGTAAAGTATGTATGTATATGTATTTCTTTGTTTATTTTGTTGTGTTATGCTTGCTGAACAAAGCGAGTAGAGTAGAAAGCAACAAGGAGTTGATGGAAGCTCTCGCAGCACAAATGCATGAAAAGCTTACGATCAATCAATGCATGGCATTGTGGATGATTTTTTAAAAAACTTTACACTTAATTGAAGATACTTATTATTAAAATTTCTTAGAGAAATACCCCTATATCATTTTGTAGCACAAATGTGATATTTTAAAACTTATTTCATAAAAATTGGACCAGTAGCTTTGGAGTTAAACTACCAGAAAAAATTTTCACTTTCATTTCATATAATAGTATAGATATAGTAACAATTCTTATATATTTATAATTTTAACCAATAACATTCTATGTTGTTTGCATAAAGGCAATGATATAAAATACAAGTTTCAGACCTTGAAGATGGTGCGCTCGAGACCCACCACATGCAAACTATGAACAAAAATAGTTGTATGTGGTTTGCATAGGGACAATAATATAAAATACAAGTTTCAGACCTTGGAGATGGTGCCCTCGAGATCTACCACATACAAACTATGAACACAAGTAGAAGCAGCAGTCGGACTTGAATGAAATTTCGTTCCAAGGTGAATAAAAGCCTTCTTGAGTGTACGAATACACTTTAGAAAAAAAAAATGAAATTTATTTAATTTTTTTCAACTCAATTACGAAAAAAACGGCTACTCACTTAGCTGTTACTTACTGCATAGTTGGCAACACTTTTGTTTTTACAGTCCACATAAAGTCTGCCAATTAATTAATTTTATTTTTGTACTCACATCCCATTTTGACAGAATCTATTACATTCTGCAACTTAACTCAACTTAACTGATAATTGACCTACTCTATCCTCAACAAACTGTAGACTTTGTTGTTGTTTACCCATACGAATTTTGAAATAAGCGACATGAATTGAGTATAGACTGGCGAATCGAACGCAGCTATTATGATATATATTGTGTTAGGAATACGTATCTGAAATTTAATTAAAATATTTACAATAACAAAAAAGTTATAGCTATATATATACATGAACAGTAGTCCGTACCTCAAAAAAAAGTTCGCCGTATACCAGCGAATATGACGTATTTTTGCAAGACAATTACGAAAAAAAAAATTTTCTTTTTTTTTTTTGACCGAACGTAGGGGTCGCGCATTGACATATAACTTCAATGTTTTTGTCTTAACGAGACCAATATGACCTCTATAGAGGTCATTGACCTCAGGTGTACCGTTCTAGTCTTATCCTCCAGATCTCAGTTTCTACCATCTTAATGTGCCACCCTAATATTAAAAAAATAAAGCTCTTAAAATATCATTAATCTTTTGCCCAGAAAGTATATCGATATTTCCAGCAGAAGTATTTTTAAAAAATTTTTGAAAATTTTTTGCCGAACGTAGGGCTCCCTTTTTTCATTTTCATCATATCTTCGGAAGTAAAAGTCTGATCATATTGAATGACATATCGATGTTTTTGTCTGAAAGAGACCAATTATTTTTTCTTCAAAATAAAAAAAAAAATATTCCTACAGGTCCTTGGAAGGTCTTAAATTGATTTAGAGGTATTTTAAAGCTCGTAAAAGAATAAAAAAATCAGTACCGCCAATGCTAAAAGAGGTAAAAAAACACTATTTTTGTTGTGATTTATTAAATATACAATGTATTATTATTTTATTTTTTCACTTTTGCTTTTAACTTTCGCTTATTCGCTTTCCACAGCCACATTGAAAATAGTCAAGCTTCGTTTTACCCGTGAAACAACAGTTGAAAATTGCGTCCGTCTAGTATTTATTTCAAACGCGAGTTTTATTGAGTTTTGATCATTTTCAATAAAAATCGACCAAAAAATATTTTAAAAAAATGTCTTAAAAACTTTAAAATCCGAATGTAAACACCAGAGATATGAAGTTATATGTCAATGCGCGACCCCTACGTTCGGTCAAAAAAAAAAAGAAATTTTTTTTCGTAATTGTCTTGTAAAAATACGTCATATTCACTGGTATACGGCGAACTTTTTTTTTTTCATATGAGGTGGTACGGTCTAATGTACAGCCATACAAATAAGAAATCGTAATTATAATTGAATCAGTCATTTGAGAAACACCTCATGTCCATTTTTGGCCAAAATTGAGTTATGTATATTAAATTGTTGGTGAAGGCAAGACGAATCCAATACGCATAAAAAAACTCATCGCCACTTGGTAACCATGGTGATGCTGCATTAGAAAATATCCATTCATTTCAGAAACACCTCATCTCCTGGATATGTGTTGTTTCTCAAATGACTTACAAAAAAATGTGGCTGGTGGCAACACAGTTTTTTGTAATTCTATTTTAATGTGGCTGGTGGCAGCTCTGCGTTTTGCTTTTTTATTTTAATTTGGCTGTTGGCAGCACTGTGTTTTGTTATTTTATTTTAATGTGGCTGGTGCCCACAAACACGTTATTTTTGTTAATAATTTAAAATGAGTTCAAGTGAAAGTGAAAGTAATAATTCCACAGTACTAAAACGTAAAAAAGGGAAGCAAGTTGAGTATAAGTGTGAAAAAATTAAGAAGTCCCGTGTTAAGAATGAAGAATATACAAACTGGAAAGGAAATGTAGTGAAACCAAAAGAACATGGATTCGCTTGCAGGTAACTTGACCTTAAATATTTAGCAAAGGCCTAGAAAATCTTACACTATATGACCTAGAACATTTTCCTAAAAGTTATCTGTATAGCCTTAAATTTTAATATTTTGTAGGTTTTATGTTATGTTGAACTAGTCTTAATGATGTTCGGTTATTTTAGGTGCAGATGGAAATGAAAAAAAAGAGGACCAAGATAATGAAACTTACACTAAGTTTATTGATTTAAGCACAAAAAATGAACAGAATGCATACCTCCAATCATTGATTGAGTGTAAGCCAATCACAAGGAAAATGCGAAATTTGGAAGATGAAGAAATAACTAGTAAGCCAAAGTCTCACTCCTTTGTGTATTCTGTATCTACGTCTACAGGAAAAATACGGATGTGCAAACGTGCATTTCTTTCGGTCCATGGAATATCTACTGAGCGTGTCAAAAGACTGTGTAAACTACTCTCTCAAGGCAAGGCACCAAAGGACTTAAGAGGGAAAAATGCTTTAGGGAACGCTAAACCAGGTCATATCCTAAAGGCTATTGATGACCACATAGCCTCTTTTCCCCAGAAAGAAGCCCATTACACCAGCCGGTCTTACAAATACTTGAACGCTAACCTTAATGTGAAAATTATGTGGCAACTTTTTAAAGAAAAACATCCAGACTTGAGTGTTGATTACAAGTTTTATTTGAAAATATTTCATGAGCATTTTGACCTAACTTTTGGGAGACCTCAGATTGATTCTTGTTGAAAATGTGAGGAACTGTCTGTCAAAATAAAAAGTCCATCTTTAACTGATGCATCTAAAAGAGTATATGTTGCGGAGCTCCTTGTGCATAAAAGAAGATCAAAAAAGTTCTTTAAAGCCATTGAAAATATTAGACAAAAGTGTCTAACGGATGAAAAAGTAGGTGGAATCTGCATGGACTTTATGCAAAACCTTCAACTTCCTCAAATACCAGTTCAAGAAATATTTTACTTACGGCAGTTGACAGTAAATGTTTTTAATATTCACGATGTTGCAACTAATAAAGCCAAGTTTTATGTATATCATGAGGGCTTAGCTAAAAAGGGGCCAAACGAAATTTGTTCGTTTTTAGTTGATTATATCAATGAAGTTCTTGATGCTGGTGTTAGGCATCTTCATGTTTTTTCCGATGGTGCACCTGGACAAAATAAAAACACCGTGGTTGTGCGATTTTTTCTTGCCCTAATAGAAACTGGCCGTTTCGACAGTATTCATCACTATTTTCCTACTCGAGGTCATTCGTACCTTCCGTGTGACCGCGACTTTAGTGTAATCAAACGAAAAATTAAAACAACTGACAGGATTTACACAGTACAACAGTATGCTGAACTGATGTTGCACTCTGCTGCTCCGGACAAGTTCCTAGTGGAAATAGTAGAAAGTGAAAAAGTTAAGGATTTTAAATCATGGTGTGGTCAATTTTATAAAAAGAATGTAATATCTACGGAGACTCAAGCAAGGACCATCCCGAAGGAAAACAAAATAAAATTCAACATTTCAACTTTTATGGAGTTTCATTACTCTAATAAACATGTAGGCCAGGTTAAAGTAAAAAACGTAATTGGTGGACTCAATGATCACACTTTTGACTTGAAAAAATCGAGAACTGGTTTACCAGAGCTGCCAAAAATCAGCGCCTACCCGCAAAAATGTGTACCTATCAATATCAATAAAATCAATGACCTCAGGAAAGTCGAAGCCTATATACCTGTAGACATTGTTGATACATTTTATTCAAAAATTTATGACTGGCCATATACCGATACGGATGACATTGAACACTTTTAAGAAACAAAATAATTTGAAAAATGTGTATGTATATATTACTTGAAAAATAAAATACTGATTTTTATTAATTATTTCAATTTTTTACATATTCTTTCGTACCTGATAACATATCGTTTAGTCAGTCATTTGAGAAACAACACATCTCCAAAAACTTTTATAATTTTTTTAAATATCAAAATAAAAATTATAAAATTTTATTTTCGTAGAATTAATTAATCAAACACCTGCAGAATCATACAAAAAAATTTCAAAAATATATAATGGTAAATTCTGCACCAAATGGGTTCTTTTTGATTTCCCGAAAGTTTACTTTTTTGGATATGAGGTGTTTCTCAAATGACCGATTCAATTATAATTAATCTATGTAATTAACTTTTACAAAATTCAGGTATTACAATAAGGTGAACTACATTTTTGATTTTAAGAAAGAATTATAAAAAAACAATAAATAAATCAATTACGTAAAGTAAAGAGAAATTGTACTTAAATTATTATGAAAAAGGATTCGTAAATTTCAAGTGGCGGCCGTGGCGCAGTGGGTAGAGTGCGTGACACATACGCCAGAGAGTTCAATTTCCATCTGATACGAAGAGTTTTTAATTGAATTAATTTTTCTGTTCGGTCGTCACCTCTCTCAATGCCATACAAAGCTTTTTGAGAACATGCTCATTAGCCGTTCAGAGTTGGCATAAAACTAGTAGGTTCAGTTCTCGATCAATTGTGTTCAAACATTTAATAACACGCACAACACAATTTGATCATACGAAGTTCAAAGTTCTTTCAAGCGCTGAAATGGCCAGTTTTATTATTATTATTATAAATTTAATTTAAGGGGGACTATATATCCAGAGGCCGAAAAAGTTCATGTTTGTGAACTTTTTTAAGGAAACCTAAGGGATATTTTTTTTTCCTAAGGGAGGGAGGAGGACTGAGGAGGAGAGTGTCTGACTGCCTCAACCTGGTGAGGCCAGCATTATCCATGTCGAACTCGTCTCAAGTCGACTCAAACCTCTGCGTGGTGTCCTCTAGAAACGGCAAACTGGCAACCGTTAGTTTGACGGCTAATCTGAGCGGCGGGCTCCGCCTGCCTTTAAAGGGTTGTGCGTTGGGTTTGAAGCCCACCACGTAAAAACAAATTTCAATGAAAAGTTTAAGAAAAAAGATAAAAATGATCCCCAAATCTGATGACGACTACCGCAAACGAAAAACTGACAATGATTTACGGATATGCACCTGGAGCGTCCGAACCCTTAATTGGGATGGTGCCTCTATTCAACTGATAGATATCTTAGAAAGATACAAATCTGATATCACTGCAATCCAAAAAATGCGATGGAAGGGACAGGGTTGCTCACGGCAAGCATCCTGTGATATCTACTACAGTGGCCATGCGGAGAAGCACGAATTTGGATGCGGATTTGTGGTTGGCAAGAGACTACGACATCATGTCCTGCGATTCACACCTGTGAACAAACGACTTGCCATAATCCGTGTCAAGGCAAGATTCTTTAACATAAGCCTGATTTGTGCTCACGCTCCGACAAAAGATAAGGACGATGAGACCAAAGACAGCTTCTACGAGCACCTTGAAGAGGCCTATGAGCGCAGCCCCCGCCACGACATAAAAATCGTGCTTGGTGACTTCAACGCCAAGGTGGGAAAAGAAAATATCTTTGGTCCAACAGTCGGAAAGTTCAGCCTCCACGACAATACCTCCGATAACGGAATGAGGCTGATTGACTTTGCCGCAGCGCGAAACATGGTCGTTACTAGCACTAGATTCAAGCATCTCAATATTCATAAAGCAACTTGGCTGTCTCCTGATCAAAAGACGCGCAACCAAATTGATCACGTTTTGATTGACGGAAGGCACTCTTCCAGTGTTTTAGATGTACGCACGATCCGTGGTGCCAACATAGACTCGGATCATTATCTTGTCGCAGCCAAGATCCGTACACGCCTGTGCGCAACCAAGAATGCGCAATCCAGCACAGAGAAAGCTAGACGTCGAAAAGCTGCAATCAAAGCAAACAGCCGAAGACTTCGCTACTCGACTCTCACTCCTGCTTCAAAACAGCACTGCAGAAAAAGACGCCGCCTACAAAGCTACCCTGCAGTCGGTTGTAACGCGTGCTGCTAAGGAGCTATACAAAGAGAAGAGGATGGAAGAGAGACGCATTTTCAGGCGAAAGAAAAGGGAAGCGGAAATGCGTGAGAGAGAGAAAATTGAGATGCATGGTGACAGGAATGAGGTCCGAAAATTTTTCGAAAAAATAAGACGCCTGGCCGATGGTTTCAAGACCGGGGCCTCTTCCTGCAAGGATGAAAATGGGAATCTAGTGACAGATATCCAGAGTACACTGATGATGTGGAGGGAACACTTCTCTAGGCTTCTGAATGGCGACGACGACAACAATCCCACCAATAGAGATGATATTCCGGAATCCCCAATTTTGGACGACAGCGTTGAAGTTCCGCTGCCCGACCATAGTGAAGTCTTGAAAGCTATAGCTCGGCTTAAAAACAACAAAGCCGCAGGAGCCGATGGCTTACCTGCTGAGCTCTTCAAGAATGGAGGCGAAGCTCTATTTAAATGCGTTCATGAGCTTCTATGCAGAATATGGTCGGAAGAATGCATTCCAAATGATTGGAACCTCAGTGTGCTCTGCCCAATCCACAAGAAAGGCGATCCCACAATTTGCGCCAACTACCGTGGGATAAGCCTTCTGAATATCGCATATAAGGTCCTGTCGAGCGTAGTATGTGAAAGACTGAAGCCCAAGGTAAACCAGCTGATTGGACCTTATGAGTGTGGCTTCAGACCTGGCAAATCCACCATAGACCAGATATTTACGCTACGACAAATCTTGGAGAAGACCCTAGAAAAACAAATCGACACACACCATCTTTTTGTCGATTACAAAGCCGCCTTCGACAGTCCAATAAGAAATCATCTATATTCCACCATGTCTGATTTTGGTATTCCTGCAAAGCTCATCCGCCTTTCCAGAATGACACTGAGCAACACCAGCAGCACAGTTAAAATCGGGAAGGATCTCACTCCTCCATTCGATACCAAACGAGGTTTCAGACAAGGTGATTCCCTATCGTGCGACTTTTTCAACCTAATGATGGAGAAGATCATCCGAGCTGCTGATTTGAGACGCAGTGGCACGATTTTCTACAAAAGTATTATGCTGCTGGCGTATGCTGATGATATCGATATCATTGGCCATAATACGCGCGAAGTCAGCGCAGCATTCTCCAGGTTAGCGAAAGAGTCGAGTCGAATGGGTCTTGTAGTGAACGCAGATAAGACGAAATACCTAGTGTCAACAAATAAACAGTCCCAGCGTCTTGGAAACCACGTCACTGTTGACAACATCTCCTTCGAGGTTGTTAAGGTCTTCGTCTACCTGGGATCCAGCGTAAACTCTTTCAACGATGTCAGTATTGAGATAAAGCGAAGGATAACTCTTGCCAACAGGTGTTACTTTGGGCTGAGTAGGCAATTGAGAAGCAGAGCCCTCTCTCGACGAACAAAACTCACGCTCTATAAGTTACTAATCATGCCCGTCCTATTATATGCAGCACAAACCTGGACGTTGAGCAGTTCTGATGAAAAGACTTTGGGAGCCTTCGAGAGAAAGATCCTTCGTAAGATCTTCGGTCCAATCTGCGTCAATGGCGAGTACCGAATTCGATGGAACCGAGCTGTATGAGCTGTACGCTGACATCGACATAGTTAAGCGTATTAAAATCGAGCGGCTCCGCTGGCTAGGTCATGTTGAGCGAATGGAAAACGACGCTCCAGCGAAAAAAATATTCGATTCGGTGACCGGTGGTGGTCAACGCAGAAGAGAACGCCCACATCTTCGTTGGAAGGATCAGGTGTTGGATAACCTGACTACACTTGGTGTTTCCAACCGGCGCCAGCAAGCGCAAAACAGAAATGGCTGGCGCAATTTCTTATACGAGGCCAAAACCGACCTTCGGTTGTAAGCGCCAGATAAGTAAGTAAGTAAGGGATATTTTTATATTAGGGTTTTATATCTTAAAATATCGCATTCAAGAGTATGTTTAGTTTTTTTTATTAAAAAAATGTGTTATTAAGGTAGATACAGCATTTTTTATAGAGCGCTGTGAAAAAAAGGTGAAATGCGGTGACCAAGATTGCTCCTTCTAAATTCATCTGAATAAAAAAAATATTATTAAACTAGATACTTACAACTCGTACTTGTCAAAGCCGATTTTGGAAATATTAATTTTTCACAAAATGGTGGACTTTCGAACGTAATTTAACGATTTTGGACGAAAAATTCGTCATTATAAAAATTGTATTTTAAGCGTTAAAAATAATCCTTAAAAAAGGCAAAAAATGCTTTTAAAATATGCGCTTAAAATAATTTTAAAAACAACAAAATACTCTTTACTATCAATAAAAAGCTTTTCTTTTTCTTCACGGTAAAAAAACATAACATAAGAACAGAAAAAATTATTACAAAATAATAGTAATGAAAACAATTCATTTTTAAAAATTAACAGCTAAAAGCTCCAAATTATTTACTTATTTTCGAATAAAAAACTGCGCCTTTTTGCACTATAAGCAGCATTGTATATTGAAAAACGTCTTTCTACCTCAACTGAAGTTATTGGTACATATTTAAAAGCACCAATTTCTGAAATTGAGTACGTTTCAATAGGTTCAGTGTATTTTAAATTTTGATCTGAAATTTGACTAGCAATTTTTTTAAGATACTAAAACCTTGATTTTTTTCTTAAAATATTATCAAACCTTTCTTTTGTAGAAACACAGTCACATTTATCAACAGCTTTTTTTGCTTTTTGGACTATTTTAATTTGATTTACCAGACTTAAACTACATGTTTGAAGTTGCTTGATGGCCTCAGTTAAGCTAGAAAGGTTAGATTTTATATAAATGCAAACGCAAATGTTGTTCTTTGAATAATTCTTGCATAGCTTTGATAGACTGAATCTTCTGCATGCAACATATTGGCAATACGTTCTATTTTTTTATAGTTTTCTCCATAATAATCTGCTGCGTGTAGCCAAGTTCCCCACCCCTTAGTGACTGGTTGTAGCGGTAAAAGTAGTTCTGGTTATATCTCTCTGAAAATTGCCAACCGTGAGATTGCTTTCAAAAAAAGATTCTTTGCCGCTTGCTACGAGTCGACCAACATTTGGGTAACAACTACGAATTTCCTCTTCCTATGCAATGCATGTGCCAAACACATCACATGAGTAATTTTTGGGTAAAAAACTTTAATTGCTCTTGCAGCTTTTACCATGTACTGTGCAGTATCAGTAATGAAAAGAAGCATTGCCTCTTTGTTGAATTCTGGGCCGTAAATATCAACTGAATCCGCAAATAATCGAGCTATTGAGCAGTTGTTTACTTAACTAATAAAGCTGTGTTAATAAAAAACTTTTGTCTTGCGACTTGCTCATCGTTAGATAACACACCTATTACCACATTTGCCACGTATCGATCTGAAGTATCTGTAGTTTCATCCATTGAAATTCAAAGGTATTGGTTTTTATAGCTCTTTTCATATTATTTATTGCAAGTTCATATAAACTGCTAACTGTTGATCTCAAAGTGGTTTCTGATGGCTATATCAATATTTTCTTAAAAAACGATTTGAGGTGGTCATTTCTTATTTTGTACAAAGGAATATAGGACGACACGAAGGCTTCACCAGTGGCGTTCCTAGTCTTAGTGACACCCGGGGCGGATACTCATGGTGTCACCCCTATAAAAAATATCTAAATGCAAAAAGAAACCAATTCGATGAGATTAAGTGTTTTTATTATTATCTTTATGTTTTCCAAAAAAAAAACAAACAACATATGACAAACAATAAGAATTTGTAAAAAACATAATACACAAAAAACAAAATATTACATTTTCAGGTGTCTACATATTTAAATATGTAGACATAAGGTAAAAAAGAAAACTTATTAACTTCGCAGTCTTAAAAACTGACGGAACAAAAACATTACATTTTCAGGTACATATTTGTATATGTAGGTATAAGGTTAAACAAAAAAATCTTATTAATAGCGTTGTCTTAAAACCTAACTTTTCTTTCTTTAAGAGCTGAAAAATTTGAAATAACCTCATCGAAATCAATATTACTTGTATGCTCGTTTTCAATGGATAAAATAGCAAGATCGGAAAGCCTTGCCTGTCCCATGGAAGACCTTAAATAAGTCTTAATTAATTTTAGCTTTGAAAAACTCCTTTCGCATGAAGCTACTGATACGTTAGAAATAATTTCAATGCGACAAAATGGGACACACATTTTTTAACGTAATGTATTTGTATTTTTTTTTTTCTGTTTGAGAAATTAAAAAAAATATCTAAACGTGTCACCCCAAAATGGTGGTACCCGGGGCGGACGGAAGAAAATAAGTTCTTATGAATGTAAATGCTTTATTGTTTCCATAAATAAAAATTTTTTACCTCTAACTTTAAATTTGCAAACAGAAAGTCTCTTCAATCAAAAAAAAAGTGCAGGTGTTTTTGACAAGTGCCAATAACTCTGCGATCATATGTTCTTAAGGAATATGTTTTTCTCTTTCTAACTCATACAAATTAAAAAAAACCACAAAAATATCAGCTGTCACATTTTATTGAAGATGTTTATTTTCAGCTTTCAACCAGTGTAGGGAACAGCAAAATTTAATGGTGACTTGATTTTTATTTTATTTTGAATTAAATTTAAGATTGTAAAAAATCATTTAGAATAAAAAACATGCATTTATCACGAAATATCCGAAAACATACGAAAATATGCGAAAATGTGCGAAAATATATTATTATTGCAATATATGCAAAAATATGTGTTAAGGGGTGTTATATACCCAGAACATTTTTTTTTTCAAAAAAATTGTTTGCAGTTTTTAAATGCTTTAATATAGGTGGTGAAAATTTTAAGTCGATATCTCAAAAATAACAAAGTTATAGCCTAGTGAGTGAATCGCCTTCTAGAGCGCGCAGTGCTGGCCCTTATTTTCAAACGCGTTTTTCTCGGAACCATGTTTTCAAAGTCGGTGACCAAGATTTCTAAAAACTCATTGGGCCGATCGTTTTGATTTTTTTGCAGGCTTATTTAATTCATAATAATCTCGTACTTGTCATAGGAATTTTTTTTTTCGTAGCTTTGTTAATTTTTTATAGGCAAAATAATGACGAATTTTTGGTCGAAAATCGTTAATTTACGTTCGGAAGTTCTCCATTTTGTAAAAAAATCAACATTTTCAAAATCGGCTGTGAAAACTACGAGTTTTAAGTATCTAGTTTAATAATATTATTAATTTTTTTGTTTCAGATGAATTTAGGAGGAGCAATCTTGGTCACCGCATTTCACCTTTTTTTCAGAGCAGTCTACAAAAAATGCTGTATCTACCTCAATAATACATTTTTTTTAATAAAAAAACTAAACAAACTCTTGAATGTGTATATTTTAAGATATAAAAACCCTCATTTAAAAATATCCCTTAGGTTTTCTTCAAAAAATTCACAAACATGACCTTTTTTTCGGCCTCTGTATATATTTCCCCCCTTAACAAATGTAGCTTAAACTCTTTGGCCCTTAGTAATAGAAACGTAAAAACTCGCTTCTAAACTCAAATTTAGTTAGGTGATACTAAGCTACTTTTTAGGTAGTACTAAAACTACTACTCATAGTAATAAAAGGTACTCATAGTAATAAAACAAATCTAACAAAAGTCGACTTCAGTGCTTCTACTGTGATCTTAAATTTCATCTCTGAACGTACCCTTTGTTCTGTTTGCTTTTGACAGCTGATTTTTTTTATTAATAATTTTTGCATATATCAAGCAAAACAAATGGAAGCCGCTATAAAAGTAAGTTGCTTCTTTTATTTCCTTAAGATCGAAATCATTTATTATTTCTAGATCCATAAATATTCTTTCATCGTCCATATTCACTGCAATAATTTCAAATGTCACTTTAAAATTGACTTAGAAGCCGGCGAGCCACAACTAGATGTTTTCTAAATTAGAAGTGACTTTTTGTTATTATTACTACCGATTGAACGTTAAAGTCGAGTTTAAGATAAATTCGACTTAGAATTTCTTTATTACTAAGGGCCTTTGTTTTTATGTAAATCGTATTTGTATTTAACTTATTTCACCATATCATGTAGCACAAAAACATGCTTTTGCATATTTTTGGTTGCCCTGCTAATGAACGAAGCTACGAATAAAACAATCCTATGACAAGTGCGAGACTAATTAAGAATAAAATAAGCCTGCAAAAAAAAAGATCAAATCGATCGATTCACTGAGTTCCGAGAAATTTCGGTCACCGACTTTGAAAACATGGTTTCGAAAAAAACGCGTTTGAATATAAAGGCCTGCGCGCTCTCCAAGGCGGTTCACTCACTAGGCTTATTACTTTGTTATTTTTTGAGATATCGACTTGAAATTGAAACCACATATTCTTGAGACTTGAAGCTTTAAGAAAGTGCAAAAAAATATAACACATGGTCCAATAAGTCTCGAGAATAAGTAATGAAAAAACTCGTTTTTGCAAATATTCTTCTTTATTCATCAACATAGGTTCCTTCAAGAGCAATACATTCGTTTCGCCGCTTTTCAATACCGGTTTTGTAGAACGATTTGTGCTACGCCTCAAAGTACGCTTCAGTTTCAGCCATCACCTCTTCATTGGAGCCAAATCTCTTGCCGGCAAACATTTTTTTGAGGTCAGCAAAGAACCTGATGAGGAAGCATCGTATCGACAAATCGTTTTCATCGATTTGTGACACGGTGCATTGTCTTGGTAAAAAATAATTTTTTTTTTTCTTCAAATGCGGCCGATTTTTCGCGATTTCATCCTTCAAACGCTCCAACAACGCTATATAATAATCGCTGTTGATTGCTTTTCCCTTTTCAAGATAGTCGATGAACAAAATTCCATGCGCATCTCAAAATACAGATGCCATAACCTTTCTAGGCGACTGTTGTGTTTTCAGTCGGTTTAGCCTGCTTACATCGGTTGCTCTCCACTCAGCTGACGACCGTTTTGATTCCAGTGTGTAATGGTGGATCCATGTTTCATCCATTGTTACATACCAACGCAAAAATTCATTTTTATTCTTTGTTAACAGTGCCAATCAGCTCTCCGAATCATCGACATGTTGTTGTTTTTCGTCCGGTGTGAGAAAACGCGGCACCCATTTGGAAAGCAGCTTTTTCATCGACAAATGTTCCTGTAGTATTGTTTCCACACTGCCTTTCGATATCTTCAGAGCCTCAGCTAGCTCGCGCACCTTCACTTTACGGTCGCCTCATTTGTTCGTCCTGAACGTTCAACATCATTTGTGTCTGTACGATAAAGTTTAAACTCAGCATACTATCGGCAAATGGTTGCTTTTGACGGAGCAGAGTCCGAATTACTCTTTCGAAGCCATTGCTTGGACGGTATTTTTTCCCATAAAAAACAGTGATAAATCAACACACGGAATTGCGTTGAATCCATTATTTTGAAAAAATCAACAGTAGCGTCACTTAAATCACTAACTTCTGAACTAAACGTTAGATTGTCATGAAATTTTTTCACGTTTTGTTTGAAGGTTGTAACTATCGAAATATTATATCGATACTTCGTTAGAGGTGTCACCTAGTAGTTAGTCTCGGGACTTATTGGACCATGTGTTATTTTTTTTGTTTTTTTTTTTTTTTTTTGGATTCGCCCGGAAGTAGGAAATCTTCATAGATACGTATGACCCGCGCCATACGCATGCACGATTTACATTCTAAGAAGTTCCCGGATCAGCCGGACTGAATAGAATGCACCTACATGCTCAAACCTACCAGCTGTTGGCAAATAAAAGCCTCCACTAAGCACAATTGCTTGGCCTTTCAGCGGAAATTAAAATTAAATTAAGAAACATTTGAAATTTGAGAATTTTTGTGCTTATGTAAACATAATAAACATCATCGAATAAAAGCACAATCTTCATAATACGAAGATATACAAGACAACATCCAAAGTAATTCACCAGACCATACATAACCGCGTTCATAACTGCTGTCATTCGGCTTGGGGCTACTGTCCAACCCAAGATCCTACGTGGAAAAGAGATGCAACTCTCAAACACCAAACCAATACCAAACATAGCACAGATATACAAGTATATATTGTGCAGGCACAATATATTTATATATTCGGGTCACTAAAATAAGGCTAAAGTTATTATTTGGACATGTATTTGGGCCAACGCAGGTAAAAACTTGTATGGAAAAGAGATAAACTCTGACACACCAAGCCGAGGGATACGGTATACATGGTCCCATTTCAAACAAGCTATAGAACTAAAGATCTAAAATAATTTCATGAAAAAATTAAGCAACGAAACTAAATAAAACGAAAACTTAAAGTATTTATCAAATTCGATAATGCTTATTTGTTAAATCGTAAAATCTACACAATTATCGCGAGTTATATTTGTTATCGCAATGAATGCGTTAAGTATTCAAATGCAATATCATTTTACGTTCTAAGACATCCACCGAGTCAGAAAAATTTATCAAGTTCAAGTTGCTATTAAAATCACTACACATACATCGCAAAGAGTCTTGAAGGGCATAATTAGAAGTGCACTGACTCAACTGGTTCATTTACGTTCATTTCATTTATTTCAGTTGAATTTAGGAGGAGCAATCTTGGTCACCGAATTTTCAGAGCGTTCTACAAAAAATGCTGTATCTACCATAATATTAAATTTGTTTTAATAAAAAAATACCTGACATACTCTTGAATGTGTATATTTTAAGGTAGAAAAACCCTCATTTAAAAATATCCCTTTCTGGGTATATTTCCCCCCTTAATGAATGAATGATTGTGGCGTCCGTGGCGTAGTTGGTTAAAGTGCGTGGCCGCTATGTCAAAGAACCTGGAGACACAGCTTCGAACCCCAGCAGCGACAGAAAATTATTTGAATTAAAATCCCTCCCACCTCTCTGCAGACAATGGCAAACCTCAGAGAGTAATAAAAATGCCAAGGGCCAATTCAAGGGCTGAAATGGCCAGTTATTTATTTATTTTTTTTAATGAACAACGACATTATTGAACATTCTATTAGCCCATACAAAGCACCATTTCTCTTGGTATCCAAGAAAAATGAAGATGAAAACAAAAAATGGCATTTAGTAGTGCATTTAAGGAAATTAAACGACATAATAGTAAACGACAAATTTCCTTTAACAAGACTAGAAGACGTTTTATATATGCTAGGAAGAGCCAAATATTTTTCGACTTTAGACATGACGAGCTCATTCCACCAAATACCGTTAGAACAGAATTCAAGACCTTTGACAGCATTTTTAACAAAAAACGGACATTATCAGTTTAAGCGTTCAGATTAAAGATTTCATCAAATAGTTTTAAACGCATGCTAACCATCGCGTTGAGTGGTTTAAATTCTGAAGCATTTTTGTATGTTGACGACATAATTGTATTTGATTGTTCTTTAAACCACCATAACCAAAATCTAATAAAAGTTTTTGATCGATTAAAACAATACAATTTAAAGCTGAATGCAAGTAAATGTCATTTTCTCAAATCAGATTTTCTTTACTTAGGTCATCTTATAATTGATAAAGGCATAAAAAAAAATCCTGCAAAATGTGAAGCAGTAACAAAATGCCCAGTACCAAACAGTGCAGATGAAGTACCAGATGAAACAGGCCTTTCATACCAGATTTGGTAACAATCGTAAAGAGTCGTACCTCTTTCCTCAAGAAAGAAACACCTTTTATCTGGTCAGAAGAATGCGAAAAAGCTTTTAACACTCTGAAACAAAAACTAAACAATCCACCTGTATTGCAATACCCAAATTTTGAAAAGCCATTTATTGTAACTACTGACGTATAAATCTGATTTTGCACTGGGAGCAGTGCTATCGCAAGGAGAAATAGGACATGATATCTTTTGCAAGCAAATCATTACAAAACATGACATAAATAAACCCAAAATAGAAAAAGAATTGTTAGCAATTCATTGGGCATACATTTTTTTAAGCCACATCTGTTTGGGAGAAAATTTATTGTAGTAACCGACCACAGACCGTTAGTATCATTATTCTCACACAAAAACCCATAGTCAAAAATGACTAGAATATGTTTGCATTTATCAGACTATGATTTTGAGATCATCAGGCATGTGACGGAAATCGTACGATTTCAAAACGAAAACGAAATTGCAAATCGTACGAATTTGTTTTATGTGTGATGGAAATCGCGCGATTTCATTTAAATACGAAGACATGTTCGAAACAGTTGATTTGCGGAACGAATGAAATTGAACTTAACAAATTTTTGCAAAATTGTCAAAAAAGTAAAAAATGGGTGTATTTTTTGCCGCAGCAAGTTTTTTGAGTGAAAAGGAAGCAATAAAGTCCGAAAATTTGGAACGGCGCAGACTTAAAGACCATTCCAATCCTTTGGATCTCGCGGATTCCACGTAAATATTTTCAATGCCGCTAGTGAAGCAATAAATTTATACTGGTGCATTGACGTTCTGCTCCATAAAACTTATAAATGTGGCATCTTGAGTTGGGCTCTTAAGTTTTCCCCTAAAATATCAAATTTCAATAAAAGTTAATTTCAGAATGGAATTGCCACCTAAAAAACTTACATTTTGCACACAATTTGTCCACAAACAGTTTAAAACTCACAATTTGCTCTGAAATCGCTAATAGAAATGTTAACGAATTCATTTCGTTGTGAAATCGTTAAAACCGAATTTTATCACAGGGTAATTCGTACGAATTAAAATTCGAAAATGAAAACGAAACCCATCACAGGTCAAATCGGCTAGCTATTTCGCACGAAAACGATTTCTATCACATGCCTGCATATACAGGGTGTTTTTTTTAGAGGTATAGAACTTCGAATTGAAATAAAACACAAGAAAATCGTTTTAATGTCCATCAATTTGGCTTTATTGGAAGGATAATTTTATGCCATTAATGTTTAAATATGATTTCGGGCATGTGGCCGCCGCGGCTGGCTCCAATAAAGCCAATTCTTCAGGTCCAATTTTCAACCACTTTTTCGAGCATATGGGGCCGTATGTCGGCAATAACGCCACGAATGTTGGCCTCCAAGTCCCCTAACGTTTCTGGTTTGTTGGCGTAGACGAGCGACTTCACATATCCCCAAAGAAAATAATCCAATGGTGTCAAATCACACGATCTTGGTGGCCAATTGACAGGTCCATTCCGCGAAATTATGCGCTCATCGAATGTTTCCTTCAATAAATCGATTGTGACGTGCGCTGTGTGGCATGTAGCGCCGTCTTGTTGGAACCACAACTCATCCACATTCATGCCATCCAATTCGGGAACAAAATAGTCGGTTATCATGGTTCTATACCGGTCTCCATTAACGGTAACTGACTCTCCAGCATTATTTCGGAAGAAGTATGGCCCAATGACTCCAGCAACCCATAGAGCACACCAAACAGTCAGTTTTTGTGGATGTAATGGCGTCTCAAGGATCTCATGTGGATTCTCTTCACTCCAAATGCGGCAATTTTGCTTGTTGACGTAGCCATTCAACCAAAAATGAGCCTCATCACTGAACAAAATTTTGCGATGAAAATCAGCATCGAGATCAATCTCATTTTCGGCCCATACACCAAAATCACGACGCATTGCATGGTCTCGCGGCTTTAATTCTTGCACAAGCTGGATCTTGTTAGGTCGCAAGCCAAGATCTTTGCGCAAAATCTTCCATAAAGTTGATGGACAAAGCTCCAATTGCTGTGCACGGTGGCGAATCGATTCATTCGGGTCCTCTTCAACATTTTGCTCTACAGCGGCAATTGTTTCTTCGGTGCGCACTGTTTGACGTCTCTGCGGATGCGTATTATCACATAGAGTAAACGTAGTGCGAAAACGACCCATGGTTAACCGAATTAATTGCTCTGATGGACGATTATGTCGACCATAAAATGGACGGAGCTTGCGGTAAACTTCGCGAACTGAACCATTATTTTCGAAATAAATTTGCACGATTTGCAAGCGTTGTTCTTTTGTCAACCTGTTCATGATGAAATGACAAACCAAACTGAACATAAATGACATTAGAGTTGCCAGATTTGACCACAAAATGCCAGTTTTATCTCTATTCGAAAAACAAACCCCTAAAAAAAACACCCATTACAAGCAAGGAAAAATTAACACAAACGCAAAGTGAAATTTTAAAAACAATGATTCCCACATTGGAAGATGGAGAAAAAGATTTAAAAGTAGTCACACGGAGCAAAATGAAAAGTAAAAATAAGAGCGCAAGGAGCATAGAGAATAAAATAAGAATTAATGCGAGTGAAATTCAAGATAAGAGTACCCTCCACCTAAGTCAAAACTTCCAAGGAAGTGTTAAAAAGAACAACACATTGTAGTGTACTTACACAGTCACTGTTACCGTACCAAACATTAATACACACATTTTATCCAAACCCATAAATTATACAAAAACACTGCAATATTAAATTCAAAAACAATAACATTTTTGATGCAACTTAAAACCCAAAAATTATGAAGATTACTTAAAACAAAAATGTCACAACAAATTTCATTCACACGCCTAAGTGCTGAATTGTTTTCATCCCCTTTTGCTGCTTGTATCGTTTGGATATTTCTAATTCTCAGCACAAGCACAACAACAACAACGCTGTTAGTGCGATTCAATTACAATGTGATCGGGGAGCAGTGCGCTGGAGTAAATACAGCGAATATATTATGTTACTCCAATGCAACTGACCCACCGAATTTTCAAGGCTATCGGCGCCAACGTTATTGTTGTTGCCTATTGGAATATGGCTGGGAACCGATCGACTAACGGGATTGATTGGTTACCCATCGTGGAAATAAGGGCGGAGTCTAAAATACTGGCATTAATAGCGTTAAGTAAAATACTGTTTTTTTTAGTATATAAGAAAAAGATATATCAAATAAAAGAAGAGAATTGATTTTTAGTTAAACACAAGAGAAGGCTTTTAATTTGCTTTTTCAAGTCAATTCCCTGAAGTGCCGGCCAGGACCAGAATATACAAAAGCTGACGAGCTATATACGTAAACTCCGTGGCGCGCCCCCAATAAAAAGTTCTTGGGATATTTAATTTAGAAGTATACCAACACATGGCGATCCTGCCGCTTACCTGAATCTTCAAAGACTAGGACGAATTTATCAATCAGCAATCAACATACATAATACATACATAATTACCTGAATCTTCAAAGACTAGGACGAATTTATCAATCAGCAATCAACATACATAATTACCTGAATCTTCAAAGACTAGGATGAATTTATCAATCAGCAATCAACATACATAATACATTTTTTTTCTCGAGATATGAACGAAGAATTTCATGAAAAATTTGATGAATTGCTGCAAAAAATACAACAGTTTCAAAAAGAAGTAAAAAATTTAGAAACAGCGGGAACATCGGCAAACACAGACGAGGCTCCATTATATATTCCGACACCCATACCTGGACCAAAGAAGCTCACCATAGAAGAATACAACCAACGTCAACAATTAAAACAGCAACAACCACAACCTATACCTCAACCCGGAAAAAGGAAACATACAAGAAAGGGCAGATACGTCCGCCAGAAAGCAGAGCTCCACGAACTATACAGACTCATAGCAATCGTAAAAGGACAACAAAAAAGAGACATTGCTAACAAAATAAAGGATCTGAAATGCAAAATCAGAAACAAAATTAATTAGCATGCAATCTTCAGCAACAAATTTAACTACAACAATCTGTTTCATTTGTGAAGCATCAGTGCAACACATAGAAGAACACATTAACTCACACCAAATTATAATAGACGACACCAACGACAGGTTACAAAAAGCAAAAACACTCAATAATTTCATCTACAAGAATCCAACATACACAGAAGACAGGAAAAACATCGACAACTCAAAACTGAAGCACCTGCTATTTTCCAAATATAGATAAATTTTCTAAACATATATATTTTTTATAAATACTCATTACATATTCAAAATATTATGATAATATAAAATAAAAAAAAAAAAAAAAGTTACATTTTGTCTGCTGAATTATATTTTTTTTTTTATTTCATGATCCCGAATTTTAGTCAACTGGTTTACAACGTCACAATGCTTGACAGCAAAAACAAAGATTACATAACCATAAATGAAAATATAGAAAACAATTTAGGTTCTTCTATATCAAAGAAAGAATTATCTACCATAAGCACAACAGCTTTAATAACACTTGCAGTAATCCTAGTTTTATTTTACATCGGTTACAAATTAAATAACTACTGCAAACAATATGTTCTTAAACACATTAACCGTGTGCAAAATCCAGCATAGTTCAATCAAATCGCTTACATATTTCGCACTTCATACTTCATGCGGACTCTACCTAAAACATATCAACAATTGAGACAAATAAGAGCAAATATAAAAAAGTCCATTAACAGGGGCTACACTTCTCAAACTGTCAAACTTAAATTATCACAAATAAACACATACATAAAAAATTTCAACGCTCATTTGAACGTAATACCACAAAATCTTGAGACAGCTCGTTTAGCTGAACAATTTTATGTACTACATAAAGAAACAATTTCTCTATTGAATTCAATGCCTAATAACGAAGATACTCTATCACAAACAGCAACAACCATGACGGGTACTACAACATTCAATTTAGAAACTATTCTAAAAATTGTTCCTACCTTTTCAGGTAACTATAAGGAACTAGACAGCTATCTAAAAGTAGTAGAATTACTATATAACTCCTTTAACACTGCAGACAAAGCTAAACTCATTGACTTAATTATTAGCGTAAAATTAGATGCAAAAGTACGCACAACTATAGCAAACACGAGTAACATAACAACACTAAATCAACTCAAGGATGTTTTGAAATCATCATACAAATCTACATTGACCACATCCCAAATCCACACAAAATTGTCAACTTTGACACAAATAAAACAACAATATCACCCAGTACAAAGACAAATTGATATCTCTTATATCAGAATTAAACAACATACAAATTTCAGAACTAATAGGTGATGCAGCACAACAGTCCGTAATCATCAAAATGAATGAAAGTTATGCTTTAAACATCTTTAAAAATGGTTTAAATGATGACCTAAAGAACACAATATTTGCTGCCCAACCAAAGTCATTAACAGAAGCAACAAACCTAGCACTCGAGCTAGAAAATAATAACAAAACAAACAACCAATTATTGTATTTCCAGAATAACAACTACAACAACCAACGCAATAACATGCAAAACAAAAATAACAGATACAATTACAATTACGGATATCAAAATAACAACAATAATTCAAGAAACCAAGGTCAAAGAAACTACAGTTTCAATAGAAATCAAATTTTAAACAACAACAACTATGGAAGAAACAGTAATGCATACAGATATGCACAAAATAATAATAATAACACATGTAGAAATTCACGAAATAATAACAATAGTAATGCAAACAGATATGCACAAAATAATAATAACACATATAGAAATTCACGAAATAACAACAATAATGATGCACATAGATATGCACAAAATAATGCGAATGCACATCGTAATTCAAATATGAATAGAAGACAGAATTACAACAACACAAACCATCGTAATAACAAAAGAATGTTAGCTTTTGAAGCTGAAAATCAGGGAAACGACGAGCGCTCGGATGTCGAGGAAGATCATCCGGGACAGCAAAATTAAGGATGTATAACCTATCGGATATCAAAACAAACTATATCATAGTAAAATGTCATAACTCCAAAAAACCACTCACCTTTCTTATCGACACAGGAGCAGATATATCTATCTGCAAATTAAACAACATTGAAGCAGATTTGATGATGGACACTAGATGCAAACTCACGGGAATAACCAATGAACAAATAACCACTCTAGGCAAAATCACTTTAAAATTAGATTTTCAACATGGAACACTTTTCCACATAACCAAATTAACACCAAAAACAGAACCACTTTCTAACTACATTCAATTAAATCATACTAACACATTTGACAAAACACGCTTCAAAAAACTTGCCCAAGAACTACAGGTAGACGCTAATCACCCTTTAACAGACATTTTTAGGAATTTCCGACACATTTTCCATCTAAAAGACGAAAATCTAACAATAAACAACTTTTACACACAGACGTTAACTACAAATGACACAACACCTACATAAAAAACTACAGACTACCTCACGCCCATAATGAAGAAATTCATAAGCAAGTACAAGAATTACTGAAAGATGACATCATTGAACACTCAGTAAGCCCATACAATGCACCGCTATTGCTAGTACCTAAAAAGTCAGAAGATGACACAAAAAAATGGCGACTAGTGGTAGATTTCAGAAGATTAAACGATAAATTAATTAACGACAAATTCCCACTGACAAGAATAGAAGACGTGTTAGACATACTTGGTCGAGCAAAATACTTCTCCACACTCGACATGACAAGCAGTTTTCACCAAATACCTTTAGATAAAAAGTCCAGACCACTGACAGCTTTCTCCACAAATGATGGACACTATCAATTCAAACGACTACCTTTCGGATTGAAAATATCCTCCAATAGTTTTCAACGCATGCTCACGCTTGCATTAACTGGTTTAAGCTCAGAAGCATTTCTTTATGTCGATGACATAATAGTTTTTGGTTGTAGTCTACAACACCACAACAGCAATCTAATTAAAGTTTTTGAACGACTATCTAAATACAATTTAAAATTGAATGCAGCAAAATGCAAATTCTTGAGACCAGAAGTAGTTTACCTCGGACATTTAATTACACAACATGGAATCAAGACTGACCCATCAAAATATGACACAATAAAATACTATCCGACACCGACAAATGCGGACGAAGTACGACGTTTTGTAGCTTTTTGCAATTATTATAGACGGTTCATCAAAGATTTTGCTAGTATCGCGCAATGCCTAAACAACCTATTGAAGAAATCACAAGCATTTAAATGGACGGAACAATGCCAACAAGCTTTTGACACACTAAAACAAAAATTGATTGAACCTCCATTGTTACAATATCCAAATTTTACAAAACCTTTTATTGTGACAACTGACTCCTCAAACTTTGCTTTAGGTGCTGTTTTATCACAAGGAGAAATAGGTAACGACCTTCCTATTTCGTTTGCGAGTAAAACACTTCAAAAACACGATTTGAACAAACCCGTGATAGAAAAGGAATTATTAGCTATCCATTGGGGCATAAATTTCTTCAAGCCATACTTATATGGTAGAAAGTTCATTGTGGTTACAGACCACAGACCATTAGTGTCACTATTCAGCCACAAAAATCCATCATCAAAAATGACAAGGATAAGATTGGATCTTTCGGACTATGATTTCGAAATAATATTCAAAAAAGGAAAAATTAATACTAACGCTGACGCTCTATCGCGTATAAAAATAGATTCAGCAACATTAAAAAAAATGATTCCCTCAGAAGAGGATAAAAATATAAAGAAAGCATTGATTTTAACAAGGGGTATGAAAATGAAAGAAAATGATAAAATTAAACAAAATGGAGAAAATGAAGCGAATATAATTATAAAAGAGAGATGCATGTCTTCAGAAGAGTCTGATCAACTTTTCATATGGGAATGCACATCAATATCTGACGTCAAAAACATAAAACGCGTAAAATTTGAAATAAACGAAAATAACTTAAAGAAAAATGTAATTGTCGACAGTAAAGATGGTTTCGTACTAGTACGATGTGATAATCCAACGAATCTAGATTCGACATTGGAGAAACTATCATCTAAAATGTATAAAGAAAATATAAAAGAACTAGCGCTAGAGGCAAAAGATGCCATATTTGAAATAATTGATAAACAATCATTTAAGAAAAAATTCAATAAGCTGCAGCATAAAAGAAATAATAAATATCAAAAATCGCTTAGAATACTAATATACGAGACCCCACGAAACATAAAAAACAAAACAATGCAAAAAGAACTAATAAAAGAATTCCACGATTCACCCCAGGGAGGACACTTAGGAATCAGAAAAACAATGCTTAAGTTAAAACAACGTTACTCATGGAAAAACATGAGACAAATGATTAAACAACATGTAAACACATGTGAAAAATGTGCACGGAATAAACAGATCACGCAGACAAAAGAAAATATGAAAATAACGGACACTCCAACCACAAGTTTCGAAACAGTGGAAATCGACACCGTCGGTCCACTTAAGATTTCAAACGGATACCGCTACGTGCTGACAATGCAATGTCAACTAACAAAATTCGTTATTGCTCATCCTATAGAAACCAAGGACGCAAAAACAATTGCACAAACTTTGGTAGAACAACTTATACTTAAATTCGGTTTATTTAAGTATCTAAAATCAGATCGCGGAACAGAATTCACAAATGAACTTCTTAGAAACATATGTGAGTTACTGAAGGTTAAACAAATTTTTTCAACCCCCTATCATCATGAGACATTAGGTTCATTAGAGAAAAACCATAGAACACTTAATGAATATTTGCTATCATTTGCAGACGACTTTGAATGGGACAAATGGATTCCATATTATACGTTTGCATATAATTCAAGTTCACATGTCGATACAGAATTGGACACAGAATTGGATACACCTTTCGAATTAGTTTTCGGAAAACTGCCTTCCCTACCAAGCGATTTGATTGAAAAAACAACAACACAGTATAATTTAGAAGATTATTCAAACGAATTAAAAATAAAACTAAAAACCGCATTAAGCAAAGCTAGAGACATGATAAACATTGCAAAGAATAAAAGAAAAACACAGTATGACAAAAATGTAAACGTTTCAAATTTTAAAGTAGGAGATCAAGTTTTTGTAAAACTAGAACAAAGAAAAAAATCACAAAGTCCATACAAAGGACCATATGTAATTAAAGAAATAAATGGAGTCAATTCCATAATAGAAATAAATAACAAACTAAAAATGTATCACATCAACATGTTGAAAAAATTTAATAATTAGACAAGCTTTATATCCACAAATAACTATTAAAGTAAATAATTTTTTTTAATATCAACAAATATTATACATAAGCCATTATCAATTAATCATCAATTAGATATATAACATAGAAACACTTATATTTTTGAATTTTAATATTTAAATTTTACATCATATATAATCACATCACATCACATCACATATAGATAAAATATCTACTATAATTAAAACGCTTTTACCAATAAGATTATCTGAGAATTTTTCCATAAGATACATAACAGATATAAAAATTTATAATATCTAACATAGTGTAAATTTTACTTATTATAGCGTACTATAATACTATATTAAATAATATGAACTTTTAATCATTTTGAAATAAAATAATTTTAGACATAAGGATAAAAATCATGATAAATTCATAATATAATACTTTATAATTCATTTCACACTAAACAATATATTAATTACATTAAATTCGCTTTATTAAATAGATATATTATATAAATTCTATATATACGAATTAAAACAATACATATTAAACTTATCTTAGTTACTACAAAAATTAATCTTAAAACAAATGAATGAAAGAATGTATGAATCCGTATACTTATAAGATAAAATGCATATAAAATTTTTAACTAATATATTTTGTAATATTAAAATAAAATTAATTACTTTAATACACACTAGCCAGAACTCCCCTTTATCTTAAAAATTTAACTTCAAGAAGTGAAATCTTCGCTTGAGGATTGGGGTGTAGTGTACTTACACGGTCACTATTACCGTACCAAACATTAATACACACATTTTATCCAAACCCATAAATTATACAAAAACACTGCAATATTAAATTCAAAAACAATAACATTTTTGATGCAACTTAAAACCCAAAAATTATGAAGATTACTTAAAACAAAAATGTCACAACAAATTTCATTCACACGCCTAAGTGCTGAATTTTTTTCATCCCCTTTTGCTGCTTGTATCGTTTGGATATTTCTAATTCTCAGCACAAGCACAAGAACAACAACGCTGTTGTTAGTGCGATTCAATTACAATGTGATCGCGGAGCAGTGCGCTGGAGTAAATACAGCGAATATATTATGTTACTCCAATGCAACTGACCCACCGAATTTTCAAGGCTATCGGCGCCAACGTTATTGTTGTTGCCTATTGGAATATGGCTGGGAACCGATCGACTAACGGGATTGATTGGTTACCCATCGTGGAAATAAGGGCGGAGTCTAAAATACTGGCATTAATAGCGTTAAGTAAAATACTGTTTTTTTTTAGTATATAAGAAAAAGATATATCAAATAAAAGAAGAGAATTGATTTTTAGTTAAACACAAGAGAAGGCTTTTAATTTGCTTTTTCAAGTCAATTCCCTGAAGAGCCGGCTAGGCCCAGAATATACAAAAGCTGACGAGCTATATACGTAAACTCCGTGGCGCGCCCCCAATAAAAAGTTCTTGGGATATTTTATTTAGAAGTATACCAACACAACATCTCATAATGAGTCTGATCAACTCTGTATTTGGTAGTGAACATCTTTTAATGACGTAAGGCAATTGGCAAAATTGAAATTTTTTTTTTAAGAAAAGAGTAACGTTACTGTGAATATAAATAACAATGAAGTGCACATAACATGTAGCAATGACCCTTCGAAACTAGATTCGATGTTGGAGAAACTGTATAGTTTTTTAAAGAAATTACATATAAAGAGCTAGCCCTGTGTGAAAAATATAAAATATTTGAAATAATTGATATTGATGCATTCAAAGAAAAATATGAGAAACTAAAAATTAATAGATTCTCGCCCATAATGATATTGATATAAATAGCTCCAATACAAATAGATAGCATGCTACAAAAATACATACTAATTGATGAATTTCACACTTCGAACATATCAGGACACATGGGAATAATAAAAACAGTCTTTAAACTAAAACAAAGATACATATGGAAAAATATGAGACAAATGGTGAAAGAATTTATAAACAATTGCGTGAAATGTAATAAAAATAAATCTACTCGGCACATTAAAGAAAAACTAATCAAAATAGGCGAGGAGCCACCAATCCTGAAAGCTCCGTGATCACGCTTACTAAAATTTTAAATAAATAATAAAAGTTAACACTCAGACGAATAAGATTCGCTTAGTCGGCGCGGATTTAATTGGCCGAAAACATTTTAAATATATTTTATATTATTAAATTTCCATAATTTTCTTCCGTCATCAGGGAATGTGATCAATCTCATAGACAATTTTGTGGGATATATCATAATCTTTGAGAAAAAATCCGGCCGACCAATGATTTTTAGCCGGAAAGGTCGCGCATACCTAGTTAACTTTCATACGGAAAGTTAAATGGTGTGATAGGGGGTAAAATTTATCCATTACCACGGAAACCTTTTTTTTTTTCATTTTACGCGTTTTAGATTTATAAATATCTTGGTATGCGTGCTTACAAACTGCCGGAAGTATCGCGAATACCAGATTTTATTATTTGGTTAGAGATTATACTGTCATGGATTTTACTTCATTTAAGACATTTCTTTCGGAGTCATGTCTTTCTTCTACCTCTAGTTTCTTCCTTACATTTTAGGCTATATACAAATTCACATGAGAAAAAGGAAATATAGGAAAATTTTAATTTAAGTTGATCATATAATAAATAATTATCAACATTACTATTTCATTTATTTTTCGACTCTTTGCTTTCTAACAGTTTCTACATTTCTCCAAAGAGTGAGTGATAGAGAGATTTGTGGTTCAGGTTGAAACCTTGCATTAGTTCGTCTTTTTCTATTTTCTACAAACTTAAAATTTACCTGCCTCAAAGGTACGTCGCACACAATACCGTAAGGTGAGGTTGTCCTACGGCAGGCCTGCTTAGTGCTTACTCTACTACCCCGGTTTCTTTTTAGGTCCATAAGATCACTTTAAGAGTAGTGAGAGCAACATTGAGTTTACGTTAACTTTCTATTGGTCTTTTTCTCTTACTCCGAAAAGGTCACAGCTTGCCTAACCTTGTCCTACAGTTTTTTGGGGGTTCAGAACATTCCAACGTTTCAGTCTGCTGTTTTCCTAGCTGTCAAAAGTGTCGTTATTTTAGATAGCTTACTACGCATCAGCATTTTAAACATATTGATTAATTTGACAAAATTCGCTGTTTAATATTTAAAAAAAAGCATTTTTTCTCGGATTTATAATTTTTTAAAATTATCAAACCGTCTGATACTCTTTCATTTTTAAATATTTTAAAGTAATATTGATTTATTTGGTGATCGTCACTATCATTTATCATTTATCTATCATTTATCATATAATCAATAGTCACTATGATTTATTCAGTGTACTGTTGCTTTATAATAGAGCATTTAAAGCATTAGATCGCATTTCAGCGTTTTATTATTACAATTTTAATATGAAGTGTTTCATTTGTAATACATCAACTAAAGAGAAAATTACTCCGTTCTCTGGAAGATCTGGCATTCGGCAAGATCGCAGAATTTATTTTGAAGAAAATATGTAACACCACTGCTTCAGAAATCCATTTGATTTTTGATAGATATCTATCTCCATCTATCAAAGATTCTGAAAGATCAACTCGTAAAGAAGACGAAATATCATATGCTATCACGGGGCCGTTACAAAGCAGACCTACAGATTTCAATAAAAGTCTTAATAATCCAAAACTCAAGGAAGCAATAGTTACCTTTTTACATAATCATTGGACGGATAATACATGTAGTTCAATTATTAACGACAAAAAAGTTTTTTAACAGTCGAAGACCAGTGTTTTGTCTACAGTAATCGTAATGTGGCGTAGTTGGTTAAAGTGCGTGGCCGCTATATCAACGAACTTTGGAGACCCAGGTTCGAACCCCAGCAGCGACAGAAAATTATTTGAATTAAAATAATTTTTCTGTACGGCCGCCACCTCTCTGTAGACAATGGCAAACCTCAGAGAGTAATCAAAATGCCACGTAAAGCTTCTTGAGAATAAGAACATTCCGTTCATCGCCGTTCGGAGTCGGCGTTAAGCCTGTAGGTCCATTTCTCGGACAATTGTGTATAAACTTAATAACACGCACAACACAATTGATCATAAGAAGCTAGGTCAAAGTCCTTTCAAGGGCTGAAATGGCCAGTTATTTATTTTTTATTTTTAATCGTAATGGAGTAATGACTCGAATAATAGATGAAAATTGTAAATGTATACCATGAAGAAGCAGACACAAGAATTTTTTTCCACTTAAACAAATGTTCGCCTCAACAAAAAATACTCATAAAATCAGCAGATACTGACATCTTAATCATTTGTCTTGGAAACATACATAAATTCAAAGAACAAGAAATATGGATCACAACCAAAACCAATAACGAAATAAATTACGTAAATTGTACACACCTCGCAGAAAAGCTAGGTTCATCAGTTTGTCGAGCTCTACCGGGTTTTCATGCGTTCACAGTTTGTGACAGCAGCTTTTGTTCGTAAGGGAAAAATTAAAGCCTACAACCTCCTGTTAGAAAATGAAGAATATCAGAATATGTTCGAGCATTTGACACGTCCAGAAGACATAAATATTAAAGAAAAAACAGATGTAGTCCAAAAATTTACGGATGAAATGTATAAAATAAAAATAATGATGTTAATGCTGCAAGATTTGAATCATTTTTGAAATTTTTTTCAAGTACAAGCGACAAAGAAGAATTTTACAAATGTATAATAAATTTCAATTCTAGTAATATTCCTTCCTGCTGGAAAACTTTAACACAAAAAATTTTACGCACCATGTTTGTAAACACAATGTGGCAAAATGCTACTGAAGCTACTTGTGTTTTATACGATCCAACAGAATGTGGATGGCAATTGAATGAATCTAGTAAACTTGAACCATTGTGGTACATTGGCCCATCAGCACCGTTAAAAGTTGAAGAAATATTAATACCATTATTTTATAAATCCCTGCACATCACTTCACGCTGCGTTGTTGAAATTCGCAATTTATAAAACGCAACGCTTCACGCCGTGATCTTCAGCGTTGAGTAACGCAATAGCGTAGTGAAAACAGTACAAAGTTCGCATTTTATAAAACGCTGCACTTGAAATTTCGCTCACTTGAACTGTCACTTTTATCACATGCTCTTGAGCAGTGATGGGCAATTTGACTCGCAGGAGCCTTTTGCACTTACGAGCTACCCGTTTGCATTTGAGTGCTAGACGAAGGGGACAGTCAAGAGCCAGCATTAAGGGAAGGAATACAAGAGCAGAATGAAATTCTTTACTGTCATATTTCATATTTCTGTCTACTCTCTCTCTCTACTTATTTAACTCTCATATTTCTCATGCATAAGTGTTGCCGCTTACACATAATTGTATGCTTTATATATAGAACAGTTTTAACATTTGCAAAATCTATTAAAATTAGCTTAAAAATTGTAATTTAATAAAAAGAAAATTTAGTTACATTTTTTAAAAGTAAAGTCAATGTAAAATTTGTAATTTTCAAACAAATAATTGTATATAATTATCATTTGATATTTGCAGTTGAAATTTTTATTCATAAATTGAGGGAGCTGGTAACCCTATTGCAGTCTTTGCTGAAAGAAAATTTGTTGTCAATGTTAGTTTCTCCGCAACTCTTGTGCGATGAACATCATGCACGGATGGATGTAGAAATTTTTGTCGTTTCCCTTTCCCCGCAAGTAGTTGTGCCCTTTGTCTAGCACTCGTTTGCACTTTGAGTATTTTAGGAGCCGAAAATTTGCCCATCACTGCTCTTGAGTATAACGAATAAGTTGGAATTGAAAGGGTAATAACTGTTTGTTTCACTCATATATTCTTAAATGTGTACATATATCGTTTGAATATAGGTTAAAGACAGCAACAACGAACCAACAGTTCGAAATGTTGCTAAAAGAAATAAAAAAAATACCGCAGGCAGCAAATGGTACGCCAGTGTTTGGCGTTTATATTGCAATTTCAATTTAATGATGGCTGAAAAGAACAGCTGATATGGTTGCCAACAAGTCAGAATTTGGTGAATCTTTCATATTTCAAAGATTTGCAATAATGATGCTAGTTTTATTTTACATGTGACAACCCTAAACTGTTGTTGACTGACAGTACACCGTGGTAACGTAACATAGCTAACGCAATAACGTAGTGATTAATAAAATGAAAATTTTTAAGCCAAGTGATGCGCCGCGTTAGCGTTGCGTTTCATCACGGTGATTTATAAAATGATGCCATAAGTTGCCAACAGAATTACGAAGAAAGCGAAGAATCAGAAGAAGAGAGAAATGATAATTTTGATGATAATGATGTAGATGATTATTGATAAATAAGCTTGAATTGAAAATAGACTTTGTATCAACCTTCATTTATTATATGATCAACTTAAATTAAAATTTTCCTATATTTCCTTTTTCTCATGTGAATTTGTATATAGCCTAAAATGTAAGGAAGAAACTAGAGGTAGAAGAAAGACATGACTCCGAAAGAAATGTCTTAAATGAAATAAAATCCATGACAGTATAATCTCTAACCAAATAATAAAATCTAATCTAATCTATAAGCGTGATACTTCCGGCAGTTTGTAAGCACGCATACCAAGATATTTATAAATCTAACATCAAAACGCGTAAAATGAAAAAAAAAGGTTTCCGTGGTAATGGATAAATTTTACCCCCTATCACACCATTTAACTAGGTATGCGCGACCTTTCCGGCTAAAAATCATTGGTCGGCCGGATTTTTTCTCAAAGATTATGATATTTCCCACAAAATTGTCTATTAGATTGATCACAATCCGTGATGACGGAAGAAAATTATGGAAATTTAATAATATAAAATTTATTTAAAATGTTTTCGGCCAATTAAATCCACGCCGACCAAGCGAATCTTATTCGTCTGAGTGTTAAGTTTTATTATTTATTTAAAATTTTAGTAAGCGTGATCACGGAGCTTTCAGGATTGGTGGCACCTGGACTGTAACAGACACACCACAAAAAGGTTTCGAAAGCATATCGATTGACACTGAAGGCCCATTAAGATTGTCAAACGGCTACAGATATTTACTTACAATGTAATTTGACCTCACGAAATTCATCGTAGCACATGCAATTGAAACCAAAGATGCCAAAACAATAGCCTCAATCCTGGTAGAGCAATTCACACTGAAATACGGATGCTTCACAACAGTGTTGCCAGATAGGTTGAGCTTCTTTCCCCTAAATCTGAAAAAATTTGCTGAATTTTCCCCTAAATATAAAAAAAAAAACCCTAAAATTTTTTGAGTTAATTTATTGAATATTTTGTTTAATTGATTTGTATTTTTGTACATAGTAATTCATTGAGGAACTTAAAAAAATACAAACTCAAGTAATAAAGAAATTACATATTTTGAATTTCAATTAGATCGCTTCAATATAAGAGCTATAAACGCCATAACAGACGGACAGACAGACAATCGGACAGACGGGAACATGACAATACGGGAGAGAAAACAAAAATATATCTTACTAATTTGAAGTACCTTTGTTGATTAACACAAACACATCTTTTAGTTTAACAGAATTTGTCTTGAAAATTAGTGCGTTTTGAGGAAAACTTGTTTTTTAATCGTTTTTTTAAATGAAGTGTTTTATTTTATGAGCAACTTTGCGCAGCCAATTTTTTAAGAAACATAAGGCAGATAGGGTAAAACACCCAGTCCTGAGCCCCCTTAAGAGAAGTTTTTACTTAGAAGAATAATAACTTTGTTATTTTTAGCATGTTTGTCAGCGTTTTAGTGTTAAAATACGCGTTCATTCAAGAATAATAAATTGGTTAAATTTGTTCAAATGCCAATTAGACCAATATATTAAAAAATAATGATTTATTAAAAAATGAACCGAATCCCAGTTATGAGCCCCCGATTTCCGATCTTGAGCCACCTTTTGCCCAGTTATGAGCCATCTGATTTTTACAATAAGAACTTTAGTATTTTAATTATTTTATAAAAAAATAATATTTAAATCGTTAACAAAATATAAATAAAAAATAATATCACATATAAATCATAAATCACAAATTCATTTTTGTCGTTGTGCTCAACTTCAGTTCGGTCCAAACCTGACTTTCCAAGGCATTTACTGTAATCTATTGCGTTGGGATTGATACAGGTCACAGGCAAGAATGATAGAAAATAGATTACGCATTGCGCAGGTCCGTTATGTTGTTTACTTTTCATTTTGACATTTCTAGCTACGATCAAAGTGTTTTTTACGATAATGACGTCACGCTAGACCAAGTTTGTTTCTTGAATCTTTTGCCAGTGCAAGTTGGATTAGAAACTTGTATTGCAAGTTGGATTAGAAACTTGCATGCGCAGCACTCGTGTATAATTCTTTGTTTATATTTTAATATAAAACGGAGGTAAAACATGTTTACTCTATTATATTCACAATTTTATTCCATTTTGTTTCATATTTGTTCACATTCTGAACAAGACTTGACAGAAAGCCATATCGTAAGCTCATATCGTAAGTCTATCATGACGTAGATGCGCAGATCGTTGAAAATTATTTTTACCTACGATCTGCGCAATCTATTTCTCTATCATTCTTGGGTCACAGGTACGAAAACCATAAGTTATGGTCTAATTTTTTATGTAGGTACCAATAATGTTTTTTAATAATTTTGAAGAATGATGCTTTGTAAACTGTTGGCCCATGTTATGCATTCTCCGAAATTACAGTTCCTTTAACCACCCCATTTTAAGAGTTCTAAAAATAGCCACATCGGCTGGCTGTAAAATTGTTGTTGCATTTGGGTATAAGCAGATCAGAACAATTTGCAATTCTTCTCAGAGCTTAGATAAACAGTAAGTTAAATGGGTTGTATGACCATCTTCGTAAAAAATTACAGAACACAATATTTGATTTGAAACCAGTATTGGATAAAAGACTTCTTTTATATTGTATATAAATGCATCCGAAGTCATCCAGCCCGAATCAATTTTCGTATACGCTATTCCTTCAGGTATTGATTCTAATATATCCTTGGGTATTCTTTTATAAGCAAAAACAATCATGATGGAATTATCAAAGCATTAGCAGAAAATGAAAACATGACTGTCATGCTCTCTTTAGCTGCTCCTTTTGTTTCATAAATGTTCATAAATGTTTCATAAATTTTACTTGCACCTCTAGGAGCTAAAACTGGTTCTCCTTTTGGGCATAGGACTTTTCATCGAAGTATGTTTGAATTTGATGAAACCAGCCTCTTAAATCTTTTTCCAAAAGAACTGCACTGGCATTTGTTAGTGCTTCAGGAACTCGAATAGATATTTTTTGGATGTCTGTTACGAAATCCGCTATACCATTTGTCGCCAGGAAAATTATTTTTAAACACATTTTCACGTGTGTATACATCTAAAAATTCTTTAACAAGTCTTTGAACTTTATGTTTTCTTCTTGGGAAACCTCTTTCATAGTTGTCAGATATATATTTCACTACTTTTCCCCCTTCCATGCATGTTAAACCCGGCAAAGGACCAGGCAGATCCTTATTGGAATGGTTATGAATGAATCCGGTTTTGGAGTATTGGGCGCAGAATTTGATATTTTCTTGAAACTTCGTGAATTGACACGCCGGACTTAATGTCGTTAATTTTTATAAAATAAATTGTTAATTTAATATTTAGTGGAATCAATCAAATTTAATATTTAGTGGAATCAATCTGACCAACATCCACCAAAAAATGGGGGCTAATGCATGGAATCGGGATGTAATGCATGCAAGTTCAAGTGCAGAATCTGGCATTAATTGCAAAAAAATATCAAGAGTTTCAAATTTCTTATTGTGAATGTTTTTGAATATCTAATAAGAGAATCAGGCTTAACGGGTTAATAAGAATGTTTATAAAAATTTCTGTTTTCCTACTTTGAGCTCCACGGGCTCACATTTGGATATTTTATTTTTCTGTAATATTCCAATTGTGAGCCCCCATGGCTCATAACTGGAAACATCGAATTTAGTTATCCAGATATAAGCCCCCATTTTTTTGTTTGACAAAGAATATTTTTAATGAAATATTTAAGAAATAAACAATAAATAATATTCAACTTTTGTTATAACCAAAGCTTATTATAGAAACCATAACAAAATGTCCATACCTGAAGGTTTAAAGTGTGTTAACTCCTTGTCGATATTGCTTAGCAAATCACTTGACTGAGTAAGAACACGAGGCACGTCTTTTTATTTTAAAAAATCACTTTCAACTTAATATTTCATACTTAGCATGATAGCTGAACGAACTGAACGAATTTTGGCGAATAATTATAAATTTACTTTTTTAATATCCAGACAATTATTAGCTAGAGGCAGTTTAATGAGTGGGGGGCTCAGAATAGGCTGAGGGCTCAGGACTGGGTGTTTTACCCTATACAATATTTTATGAAAGTACTATTTTTCGATTGTAATTAGGTTGAACTATTTCGATTTTTTCTACTAAATTTTAGTAAAAGAAAATCGGCTTAATAAATTTAGAAACATACTTTCACTTTTTTTTTAATTTTTGTTTTTTAAAATTTTTTTTTTTTTGTTAATTAAAAAATCAATTAAAAAATACAAAAAAAAAAAATAAAAACAAATTTAAATATATGCTTCCTCGTCAGAATTTAAAACAGCTCCTCATTTCTCACATATTCTGGTGCTATTTCGCTCATTCGACAAACAATCAGCTGCGAAACAGTATTGTTTCGATAGTACGCAATTGTTTTGACAAAATAAACCTTGTAAGAGCTAAAACAAAATGAAAAATATAACAGAAGAGGGTGCATCAAATGCAAAAAAATACAGTTCATAGTTGACGATGCCGCTTCTTTTAGAAACCACTAAAAATTCTCAAAAAACCCTAACAGAAAATTAAAATCCCCTAAAGTTTTCCCCTAAAGATTTTTGACCCCTAAATTTTCTACTTAACCGAAAAAAACCCCTAAATTTAGGGGAAAATCCCCTAATCTGGGAACACTGCTTCACAACCCTTTAAGCGCTGATTATAATAGACGGAACGGAACGTTGGGATATGTCACTTTGGAATATATTACATTAGTTTCTTATATGTGTGGTTATAATAAGACGGAACAGAGCACGACGTTGAGATCTATAGATTTTTGATTTTTATGTTGCGTTACGTGACACTTGACACCGTTCCGTTCCGTCTATTATAATCAGCGCTTAAGTCTGACAGAGGGACAGAGTTTACAAACGAACTAATGACAAGCATATGTAAACTATTGCACACACGTCAGATATTTTCAACCCCCTACCATCACCAAACGATCGGCGCATTTGAGAGAACCAAGGGTTTTAATCTACTTTCGTTTGCGGAAGATAACGAATGGGACAAATGGGTGTCGTATTACACGTTTGCTTAGAAAACGGAAACAAAATATATGACATAGATAATTATGCCAATGAGCTAAAAATAAGACTAAAAACTTCTATAGATAAACCAAAGAAATTAATAAAACAGGTTAAAATTAAGAGAAAAATAGTTTATGATAGAGATAGTAATTAAAGCGCTTTAGAAATAGGAGATTTAGTATTTTAAAATTAGAAACTAGAAAAAAATCATAAAGCTCATATCATGGTCCCTATGAGATTATAAAAAGAAAAGCAGTAAATTCAGTTGTAAATATAAAAGACAAAAATTCATAACAAAAATTTCAAGCAATAATTTTTTGCTTAGCCCTCCGTTACATTCGCTAGGGTGGATTACACCCATAAGTTAAAAAAAAATAGAAATTATTAATTGATAGGAAGATGGTACGAGCATTATATCAAATGTAATCTCTTTCTATATATTTTGCTATATTTTTTTAAACAAAATTCAGTGCCTTTTTAACTAAATTATAAAAATAACCCATTTTAAAAAGTGTTTTACACCCACGTTAGTGTTGTAGGAACAATAATTTCAGGTGGCTGACACCCACATAAGCAATCATGCTAGTTTATTTACAATAGTGTTATTTTTTCTCAAGTAAAATGAAAATGGTTTAAATAAAAAACTTTTTAACGAAAATTCTGATAAAAATTATTATGTGGGCCCCTATGTGACAGTCGATGAAAAGTTAGAAAGTTTTTGTGGGCGATGCAGCTTTAAGCAGTCCATACCCAATAAACCAGCAAAATATGGTATTAAAATATTTTCGGCTGTTAACTTTTATACGTCAAAACTCGAAGTTTACTGTGGGAAACAACAACCTGGTCCATATAATTTATGTAATAAGCCAGAAAAAGTGGTTAAACGATTAACCAGCCATCTTGAAGGCGTTGGCCGAAATATAACGAACGATAACTGGTTTACGACGTACTCAATAGCTATGCATCTTTTGAATCATAAAACAACATTGGTTGGGATTTAAGGAAAAATAGACGAGTAATACCACCAACATTTATTGTAACTAAACACAGAGCGCCTTAATCAACCATTTTTTGTTATCAGAAAAAAGCTACATTACTATCATACGTGCCAAAAAAGAATGAGTGTGTTTTACTACTTTCAACATTCCATAATGATGGAAAAATAATTGATGGTCCCAATTGCCTACCAGAAATTATTGAATTTTATAACAAAACGAAAGGAGGTGTTGATACTACAGATCAATTGTGCGCTGCTTACAATGTCGCCAGAAATACGCGACGGTGGCCTTTGGTAATATTTTTTTCTTGCTAAACCTGGCTGCCATTAAGGCTCGTATAATTTTGCTAACGACTGAAAATCCTCCATTAAAGTACAAAAAACGTTCTCTATTCATAAAATAGCTGGCTTTAAGTCTTATTCAATCTCAAATTGATAGACGAAGTAAGTTGAGTAATATAAGCGACAATTTGAAACAAAGCATTAAAAAATTTGCGAGCATAGAATCTGACATCGATCAGCCCCAACAAAAAAAAGGTAAAGTGGAGAAGCAGAGTCGCTGCCGAATATGCAGCTACCTGGAAGATCGCAAAACTAAAACAACGTGCTACTATTGTGACAAACTTTTTTGCAAAAGTCATACGATTCAGTTGTGCATCAATTGCCACGAATTAATGGCCTCAAAACCTGAAGACAACAGATCCACATACGATGATATGTATTCGAATAACGAATAATTTAGAGGTAGTTATCTCAAAAATTTTGCATTGCAAAAAAAAAATTGATGAAATAAATTTTTTTATACATCTTTTAGCTTTTCGAATTGGCCCCGCAAAAGAACGTGGCAAATAAGTTGGCCTCAGAATGGGAAATTGTCCAAACCGAATTGTCTTTGTTTCAGTTATTAGTTATTTCTTTCTTTCGTTCTCCACGTCGCGTCTATCAATGCATGTTGATCGAAAGCAAGTCAAGTGTTTTGAGTAGATGTCGCAACCACGGAAATATAAAATTTGCTTGCACGCCGACGGAGTGACTGCAGCATGTGGAAGCGCTGCATTATTTTTGATTGGTTTGTGGAACGAAAACAATGCAAAAAGATCACTCAATTAAATGTTGAAAAATTGAGTGAAATTAAATAATGGGGAGGAGTTACTAAATTATAAGAAAATTAATATTGGTCTTTTTTAATATAAAAATCCAAAATATTTCAAATAAAATTTAGATTTAAAACTGGACTTAAAAGTTGTCTTTATTTCTAGTGGCATTTAGAGCGGCATTTTTGCCATAGCCAAAACCAGCCGATTAAGTCTTTAAGAATTATTCTCTTTGGTTTCTTTATTAACCCATGACATAAACACATTACACAATCCATCTGTATTGTCCATATAAATAAAAATCAAATGTCGTTCGTTGGTAATTGCATCAGTTGAGAACGGCTGGACCGATTTGGATAATTTTTGTTTGTAATAGACCAACTTAGGTTTTTACGTAAAGAAAAATGGACCACGCCCACTTTAACGCCCACTTTAACGCCCACTTTTTGTTTTATCTAAAATTGCAAAACAGCTACACCGATTTGGCTAATTTATTTTTTAAATGTTCGTAGTAATTAATTTTAAGTTTTTACTAAAGTAAATTGACCATACCCACTTTTACGCCCACTTTTTTGATATCTATATATATAAAAATGGAGTTTTTGTGTGTAACTATGCAATAGACTCCTAAACTATTCATCCGATTGGCATGAAAATTTGTGTATAGGAGTTTTTTGATACGATGCGTGTTTGTGGGCTATCAATTTGTATCAACCTTGAACACCAGAGGGCGCTGTAGTACAAATTTTTTGCAAAACTGACTAAAACTCACAAACCGCTTATGCGATTAGAATGAAAATTGGCACATACGGGTGTTCAGATACGATAACTTTTTCAGCACTATCTTCTTTGATCCACCTTGGACACCAGATGGTGCTGTAGTGCAAATTTTTTAAAAAATCGCATATTTTTAGTTGTTTTCTTAGGTTATATGCAAATATTTACATATATAAAATACTTCTTAAATTTAATAAAATTACAAAATTTCTGTCATTTTGACATCAAAAACATGAACATATCTTGAAAACTATGAAAAATTTTACTAACGATATATTAAATGCAACATCGTGCTCAAAAATGAGAAAAAAAACAATCAGAAATTTAATTTTGTGACTTTCGATTCAAATATCTTCGCTGCTTTTTTATACATTTTGTTCATTTTTTTTTTGTCTTAAAGCTTCATCAAAGTACTATGAAAATCTTATTGCAAGAATATCGTTTATTGAGTATATATATTTTTTTCAAAAAAGGTCTGAAATATTGGAGTTTTCCTCAAAAAAAGGCTAAAAAATTGTTTTTGTTGTAAAAATAATTTAAATTCAAATTCGCAAATTTTCAACTTCATATAAAAATTATAACATTTATAGGCAAAAATTGTTTCAATTTTATGCAAAAATTAAAAACCATTTTCGTCATTCAAAAAGCAAGGCCCTTGATTTTTTCGAACAAAATTTTTTTTTCAATATTATGTTTTTATATTTTTGAAAAAATATACAAGCTAAAAAATTAATTAAGTAGAAAAAAATTATCTTAGTATCTCTTTCCAATCAAAAGTTATATTCAATAATCTTTATCCAAAATATATATGTACAAAAAGCAAAACGCTGTCTGTGTGATGGCTGGAAACTTCAAAATTACTGAGCCGATAGAGCTGAAATTTTGACAGTACATTTTTTTCAAGTACAAGATGGCTTAAATTTCTGTCACACCCCGTTTTACCGCCCACAAATCAATAAAAATGCTATATTTCCTACGGTTTTCGTCGATTTGGCTACATTTTGGTAATTTAGTTTGTATGCTCACTGTCGGCAACTGTACTAAAACTGGGTAATGTCCATCTACTAGAAAACTGGGATGGGCATTATATAAGGGGGTGTAGCTTCGCCCATACAATTTGTATTATCAAATAGCTTTGAAAGTAAAAGTAGAAATACTACATACATACTTACATACAAACTCAAAATGGGGTCACACTATTTGGTGATCTCCTGCTACTGGAAAACTGTAACGGTCAGTGGAAAATGACAGTGGTTTCAAACTATGAGTTTCAGAAAAGTTTTGAATTCACCTATTATGTTCCCATATAGTTGCTGGGTGCAGCAACGCGCGTCGGGAAAAGGCTAGTTTAAAAATAATAGACGCTGAAACAATCAACGCACATTTTTATTTTTTACATTTTCTAACGTTAAAAAATCAAAAAAGTTAATTGACATAAGTTTGTATATGTTGTTCTTCAAAAGGCAAAGGTTTTTATTTTCGAATTAATTACAGGTTTGCTATTGTCTGCAGAGATTTGGCGGCCGTACAGAAAAATTATTTAATTGAAATAATTTTCTGTCGCTGCTGGGGTTCGAACCTAGTCTCCAGATTCTTTGACATAGCGGCCACGCTAACCAACTACGCCACGGACGCCAATTTGGTTTTGTTTGGTTTAGTGGTTCTAATTTTTTGGCGTTCCTCCTAATTTTTTAAAGTTATCATGTCGTCCGACCCCTTTATCTGTGCGACTCGACTTCGAGACCACCTTAAGGTATAATATACGTGTAACAACCAAAAACAGGAGCTGTTTTCAAAAATTTTTTTAGATATAAGGAGTTATTATTTTTTTTTTTAAATTTATACAGGTTATTGTACATAAAAATACTTTATAAAAAAAATTTTTGTTTAAAATACAGTTCTGGGTTTTATATAGAGGGCGCTGAAAATGGCATTGAAAAAAAAACATCCAAAACGGTTCGATGGATATGGCCTTTCCCATGTATCGAAAATAAGAAATTCAAATGACATTTTAAAGCATATACCATATCTTAAGCATCACCCCTATGCAAGACCTCCGGGGTCTTTTTTTTTAATTATGGCGGAAGTTGAAGTAAAAAGTTCGAAAAATAGATACATTTTCGCGCGCTTTCTTGTTTATATAAAAAAAAAACAAAAAAAAATAGATACTTGAATTTAGGGGGGGATGCTTAAATGACAAAATAAAAAACAAAATGCAAAAAAAATCATTGAAATTGAACCAATTGATTTCGAGTTATCTATCGAACCGTTTTAAAAAAACTAGTTTCGAGGAAATCGCGTTTAAAGTTTGTTATTTGTTGTATGGAGCTTAGACATAGGTTAACGAAAACCGTTATAACTTCTGTTTTTTCTTAAATATCGATTTAAAAATGTGTATGCATATTCTTAAAACTATAAAGAACACATTAAACAAAAAAAATATTTTTACCACCTTAAGGAACCACAAGTCGAATGTTGTTTTTGGCCTATCTTGCTTCGTTTTCGAGGCGCTTGATTTAATTTTTTTAAGTTAATATGATGTTATGGTGCACTCGGTGTCAGTTACTTTTACTTCAGTGCTGCGCTATGATTTTATTTCATATCAAAATTTTCAAAACACAATCATACTAGCAATGAGCTTTCAAGGCATGACATTAGTGCTTAATTTGGCTTCGCTTCATACAAAAATTTTTGCTCGATGCTACACTATTCTAATACTATGAATAGAATGTTTTGTACAGCTCTTGTATATACCACTTGTTGCGCATAACACACCGATTAAAATAATTTTCATACAGTGAGATCACCTCAGTGTTTGTCGCTTACTCAATTTTAGGTTTCGAATCCGTAAACATATCACATATGAAACAAAAGTTATTCCCGTTTATCGCACAATTTAACAAAGTCTTTATTAAAATTTCTTAAAAGTATTTCACCGCGACATTGTGGCCAGTATTTATTACTGTAATAAAACCATAGATAAAGAGATATGAAACACTTTGACAGCTGATACAAAAATTGAAAAAAAAATTTCAATTGGTGTTCTGATATCAGAAAATTACGCTGCAGTTCTGAGGTAAGAAACTCAGTTACTTCAGTGTTGTTATAGTCCGTAACCAAGTTATTTGTTAACCAATTTTGGTTTTTTACAAGCATTGAAAATCCCATACCCTAGACTTTATACCCAATAAGCCAAAATAATCATTTAAGAAGAATTTTTATACCCCCATGTTTATAAAATGTGAAAGGGGTATATTAATTTTGTCACTTCGCTTGTAACGCCCATAAGAAGGCGTGGTAGATATAGAAAAGTGTATATATTCTTGATCAGCATGGATCAGAGTCGATTTAGCCATGTCCGTTAGGGTGTTTCATTTTGTTAGGCAAAAAATAAAATTTATTTTTTTGCAGACTTTGCTCGCCCCCCGGGTCTCAGTGATATAAAAGTTATCTATGCCTAATTTCAAGAAGATCGGATTACATTTAGAGCTTGCACACATTGAGCAGTTTAGAAAAATTAAAGCCAAATTACGATATTTTAAATTTGTATTATTTTAATGGGAAAACTAGAAATCACAAACTTAAAATAAAATTGATATAGAAGTTAAAATTAAGTGACATTATAATAGAACAGAAAGGTTTTATATTAATCAACTTTGTACGACCTAATTCCTTATTTCGATCGCTTGGGCACTTTTTCCCTGTGATGTGCGACGACTCTCAACAAAAACTGTTTTTGTTTTTCATCTCTGACTGAATCATTAAACTTTTTAATCAAAGCAATTCCTCTCTTTGCAGTGTCATTGACAACCTTAAGAGCATCCACATAGCTTTTTAGAGAATCACCACAGTATTCAGAAACGTCGATGACTCTAAACAATTCAAAAAACTCTTTTGTTTTTATGGTAACGACCGTAACCCTCTAACCGTTTCAGTTCTTTTTTGTTTGCAGGCTTAGTCTCTAAATTTTTAAACATATTTTCCTTGACATCATCTAAAAACGCCAATCCTACGTTTGTTTCTGACAAATACCAAAGGTGTCTCTTAGCATCCGTGAGAGCACTTTTTTTTGACGTCGGCATTGGGGTAAGTACTCAAAAGCTGTAGCATATCTAGATCATTCTTTGGAGCTCATCGAGTGACTGTTGCTTCATGCCAAAAGCGAACGTATACTAGGCTGACAAAATGTGCAACTCGTTTTATTCCTTTTAATTCTCGTTGAGGCATACTTAACTGTTTGGTGAACAGGGCCGTTTTCAGAGCATATATTGCCTTCGCCATCCACCGCGCTTGATGTAAGGCGCCTGGGGTCCTAAAACTAAAGTCGCTTTCTTTCCAACCTCCTAGATAAAGGAGTGAAAGTTGTTATAACTCTTTGTAGTCCGCTCTTGGGTGACTTCCATTTTCTAGGACATTTTGGATGTAGTTAACCATTGCCACTCGTTGTTTTTCTAAAAAGCCATCAACGGAACTCTCTTCATCTAACATTATCACATATGCCTTCTTATCAAGTGAGTCCCATAGATTTTGAAAGTATTTTTCTGCTGTTTTTTCGCATTCTTCGTGTTTGCTTTTAAGATGAACACCTTGTCTACTCCACTCATTGACGAACTCATACGATCTTCTCTTTGTGACATAAGAAAGTCTTTATCCTCTTGTAAAACGTCTGGAAGATCCATCACATTTTGCTGAGAAATATCAAATCGTTCGACGAGGTCGTCTTTCCATATCTTTCGTTTCATATCTGCTTTGTCTGTAATTCTTGACTTCTTCTTGCACAAATTTTGATAGTCTTTGTACAATTTTTATACCACATCGGATATTTTCTTCGGTCTTTACTGGAATATTTGCTTTTTTCCACACTTGTTGTAGTTTAGCACTGGTAAAGGGTGTTTTTTTTTAGAGGTATAGAACTTCGAATTGAAATAAAACACAAGAAAATCGTTTTAATGTCCATCAATTTGACTTTATTGGAAGGATAATTTTATGCCATTAATGTTTAAATATGATTTCGGGCATGTGGCCGCCGCGGCTGGCTCGAATAAAGCCAATTCTACAGGTCCAATTTTCAACCACTTTTTCGAGCATATGGGGCCGTATGTCGGCAATAACGCCACGAATGTTGGCCTCCAAGTCCCCTAACGTTTCTGGTTTGTTGGCGTAGACGAGAGACTTCACATATCCCCAAAGAAAATAATCCAATGGTGTCAAATCACACGATCTTGGTGGCCAATTGACAGGTCCATTCCGCGAAATTATGCGCTCATCGAATGTTTCCTTCAATAAATCGATTGTGACGTGCGCTGTGTGGCATGTAGCGACGGTCTTGTTGGAACCACAACTCATCCACATTCATGCCATCCAATTCGGGAACAAAATAGTCGGTTATCATGGTTCTATACCGGTCTCCATTAACGGTAACTGACTCTCCAGCATTATTTCGGAAGAAGTATGGCCCAATGACTCCAGCAGCCCATAGAGCACACCAAACAGTCAGTTTTTGTGGATGTAATGGCGTCTCAAGGATCTCATGTGGATTCTCTTCACTCCAAATGCGGCAATTTTGCTTGTTGACGTAGCCATTCAACCAAAAATGAGCCTCATCACTGAACAAAATTTTGCGATGAAAATCAGCATCGAGATCAATCTCATTTTCGGCCCATACACCAAAATCACGACGCATTGCATGGTCTCGCGGCTTTAATTCTTGCACAAGCTGGATCTTGTACGGTCGCAAGCCAAGATCTTTGCGCAAAATCTTCCATAAAGTTGATGGACAAAGCTTCAATTGCTGTGCACGGTAGCGAATCGATTCATTCGGGTCCTCTTCAACATTTTGCTCTACAGCGGCAATTGTTTCTTCGGTGCGCACTGTTCGACGTCTCTGCGGATGCGTATTATCACATAGAGTAAACGTAGTGCGAAAACGACCCATGGTTAACCGAATTAATTGCTCTGATGGACGATTATGTCGACCATAAAATGGACGGAGCTTGCGGTAAACTTCGCGAACTGAACCATTATTTTCGAAATAAATTTGCACGATTTGCAAGCGTTGTTCTTTTGTCAACCTGTTCATGATGAAATGGCAAACCAAACTGAACGTAAATGACATTAGAGTTGCCAGATTTGACCACAAAATGTCAGTTTTATCTCTATTCGAAAAACAAACCCCTAAAAAAACCACCCTGTAGATTTAGCTGCATCTGCAAGCGTTTCTTTGTTATCCTTGTGATGATAAATAAAAACTAATAGTACTTGTTCCTTTGAAGGGAGGCGAGCTCCTAAAAAATCAGAAATGTTCAGTTTTTCTAAAAGCCAAATACCTCTTTTGGCTTCCATTTTCAATTTCAATTATTTACCAACAAAAACACACATGAAAATCGAAAAAATACACTATCACAAAACATTTTTTCAGTAGTGTGAGATAAAAGTGACCAACATGTGCAACCCCTAAATATTCTTCAACTTTTATGAAATTTGGCGTACATGTCTTTTGTATCAGTAAGTCTCAGGGGAAAACCAAAGTCACATGAAAATCAAACTTTTGGAAAAATGAAACACCCTAATGTCCGTCTGTCTGTCTGTCTGTGATCACGTCACAGACGTAATTTTCAAGCTATCATCACGAAATTCGATATTAATAGCCATATTTTGTAAAACGCATGCAATCACGTCACTTCGAGTTTTCTTATCTGGCAATATATTTTAGTAGAAAATTTTTGAGTGAGAATAAGACTTTGTCTTACTTCATACGAAAAAGGCATTGCCAGACTGAAAATCTTAACGCAAGTGACTGCGTTCGTTTTACAAAATATGGCTATAAGCTTTTATCTAAAAAATAAAGGTCAAGTTTGAAAATGAGCCAAATCGGATGAAAACCACGCCTACCGCCCATACAAAGTGACTTTATCAAAGCGGTAAAATCTCTTAGAATTCCACAAAAATTAATATATGAACTTGGAATTTTGCACATGAGCTTCGCTTTTTAATATACACCCTTAGTATGAAATTCAAATCAACGTGCTCACTGTGAGTGAACTACTGAACAAACTAGTTTCGTTTTGTGTCCTGTTTGACATTTAGCAATTATGCTTCTATTTCGCGAAAAATTTTTTCGGCAGCAGTTGTTTATAATCATAAACATAGTTGGTCTAAAAAAATGTGGCAAAGAAAGAGGTGATATCTTACGTACCTTGTGACCACTACGAATCACTCGTAATTTTGTGTATCGTACTGTAAAGTTGTTTTAGGATACTGGTGGAAAATCGACCGTCCAAAATCTGGCCGTCCGCGTGTTGTAAGAACACTACAAGCCATCAAGGCTGTGAAGTCTCGAATCAAGCGAAAACCTTGGCGCAATCGATCTCTCGCATTCGTAAATATGACTTGGGGCTCGAGCATACAAAAGACACACCGGGCACCTTCTCACGGTAGCGTTAAAGGAACAATGTAAGTGAAAACCTAAAGCGTTACTTCTCAAGCACGCGGATAATGCCCAAAGACGAATTCATACTGACGAAAAAATTTTCACCGTAGAGGAATCGTTCAATAAACAGAATGATAGTGTATGCTCTGTTATCACGACATGCAGCAGAATTCGTTCCGAAAGTTCAGAGGGGTCACTACCCAGCTTCTGTGATGGTTTGGTGGGGAGTCGCCTATGATGGGATCAGCAAGCTCCATTTTTGTGAAAAAGAAGTCAAAACTTGAGCGAAAGTATATGAATTCGATGTTGTGTCTGCTCCGGCCCATAAGACTGAATTGACTCAAGAGTGGCTCAAAACCAATGTACCGGACTGCATTTCCACGGATCTCAGTGGCCAACGGGTAGCCCAGACCCATTGGATTACAAATTGTGGTCCGTGTTAGAGAGTATGGCTTGCTCTACACGACACCCAAATATCGATTCTCTAAAGCACGCATTTGTCTGCGCAGTGGAGAAATTTCCTATGCATGTCATGCGTACTGCGATCGTTAACTGGCCGGATCGGCTTCGCTCGTGCTAGAAAGAAAGTGGTGGCTATTTCGGATGAGTTGTTCTTCAATTTAGAGCTTTTGAATGACTCAATAAAAAACAAAAATAATTTTGATATCTTTTTTTGTTGACATTTTATGAGAAAAAACCGTGTACCATAACATATGAGAGTACTAAGTAGATGTATTCTTTTTATATTACTTAATTTTTTAATCAGATAGTAAATTACCTGTTATATAGTATTCGTTATTTACAATTTGTAAAATTTATTTTGAGTACTGTTTATTGCTATTGTTTATTGTTTTCTTTTTTGTGAATTTTTATCTATTATTTATTATTATTGTTTACTTTTTTATATTTTATTAAAATATTTATATATTTAAGACATATTTTTTATCAAATGTTTAATAAAAGTTTTAAAATCTGAAGTGAACTCATCAGCTGCAGCATCAGCACAACAATCAAACAACAACAACAACAGAAGAAACCGGTTTCGCCTACAGCCGCCAGCAGCAACAACAACACCGCTGGGGTGTTTTAATTTTTGACTATCCACGCGAGGGCCTTTTTTATGCTCCTCGCTGTGTAAGTATTGTTTTTTTTTCATGTCTGTCTATTCCTCCATCCTTTCCGATTAGTTGCGACTGTGAGAGGTAAAGTTATAACACTTGCCACTTTAAAAAAATTGGACTCCCTGATTCAAAAACTCACATTTTGAGGTTGTTCGATGACAGTGAGATCGTTGTTGTCGGCGATTTCAATGTCCAAATTACGTTTCACTGAAAGAAATGTAAAGCCGCGGCTCTTATGGTAAAAGAAATAATTTTATTGGGTATGCGGTCTTTCATCCCTAATAAAATGAGAAATATTAAACCAAAAGACGTGAAATACGACCAAAAGAAATATTAAACCATGTCTGGTTTAATGAGGCTTGTAGGATTGCAGTCAACTTCAAAGAGGAAGTCTTTCAGAATTGGCGTTCCAACAAGAATGCTGATACTGGAAGACTTCGCATTGATGCTAGGAATCGCTGTATGTAATGCAGTTTTAAAACGCGAAAAGTTTCTTCACGAAACTCGCATTAGACAACAGGTTCTTCTTTTGCTCCAAAGGGAGCAAAAACTTTTGATCGTTTGTTAAAAGAGTTAAAAATCAGACATCTTCGTCGATTCATACTCTTTTAAAAGATGGCCAAGTCTTCACTGACTCTGCTGATTAAGCGAACTTGGATAGCCACTAAACCTCTTCACGAATGCACTCTTTTTTCTACAACAGTAGATCCAACAGTGCAGAGTTCAGAGCTTGACAGAACTCTGTTAGGCAAGCAGAGCGTATCCAAGTCATTTAATGACAACAAACGAACACTGCAGAGCTCTCGTCAGCTTCAAATCAAACCAAGTTCGCCGTTTGCTTTAACAGAGCACAACGTTGTTCGTTTTATAAGAACAGAACAAATAATAACAGCGAAAAATGCATCAATCACATCTAACGCAACAGAACCTTGGCAAAGTAATTATTTCTACCATTGGTAAATAGAAATTTTATTTTTACGAATTCGGTGCCTGAAATTTTGAAATTCTGACAACGGATTCGGACTCAGCGACCCGTTTTCACCAAATGTTCGCCGCAGCACCGAATTCGTAAAAATAAAAAAAAAATTAGGTAACAACCCTATCAGTAATCTTAAATTTTAAAATTCTGACATCAGATTCAAAATCAGCGACCCCCTTAAACTGTTAGATAATGCTTAAAACTCTTAAAACAACATATTATTAGGTGGCAACCCTATTGTTAAAATATCATCATTTTGAAATTCTGACACCGAATTCGGATTCAGCGACCCATTTCTACCTAGTGTTGACCCCATTACTGAATTTTTTAAATTACAAAAAAATTAGGTGGCTACCCTATCCGCCGTCTTTAATTTTAAAATTTTGAAATCGGATTCGAAATCAGCTACCCCTTAAAACTGCTAAACACGAAATCTACAGAACCCTAAATGGTCTTAATACGCTTAAGTTTTTTCTACTCTTCATTGAATTTTTTGGATACTTGAATTATTTGGATACTTAAATTATTTGGATACTTGAATTATTTGGATACTTGAGTTATTTGGATACTTTAAATAATTAGATACTTGTGAGCTTACAAGGTTTTGCCGATCGTTCCAAGCCTTTCAACTTTCAGACCCGACAAAGTAAGTCACAACAAGTCAAGTCAACGAAAAATCAGGGATATGGCTTGTATCTGTTTGCTATTTTTGTAAGCAGGCTAGAGCTTGGTTTTTCAAGTAAATATGTATATATTCAATATTTCAAGTACTTGAAGTTGCTTGAACTTTAAGTAGGCTTATGCAGTTTTCTGATAGATACATTCAATATTTCAAGTACTTGAAGTGGCTTGAACTCCAAGAATGCTTGTGCAGTTCTTTGATGCGCAACACTAACAGGAAACCAGAAAATAGTAACTCCATTCTGACTTTTACTTTCAACGCTTTTCGATATCAAAACTTTGGCTTATATATGCGGAGCCACACCCATTTGTCCAATGCCCGTCCCAGTACCCTACTTCCCATATTCTACTTTCTAGTAGAAGAATATTACCAAGTAGGAACTCCATATTTAGTTTCATTGTTTTACGGTATTAACTTCCAAAGCTATTCAATACAAAAACATTGAATTGTATGGGTGGTGACACGCCCCCTTGTCTAATGCTCGTTAATTTTTTCCAGTCGAAGAACACGATTAAATAGGAAGTTCCTACCGAGTTTCATTGATTTTTGACTTATAGTTCGAAAGTTATACCGAAAATTTGGGCTCCTAAAAAATGCCACACCCCTCTTTTAACGCCCATTAAATGTAACCAGTGGAATGGTACGTGTGATTTGCGGTCGAATACCGATTTCCGAGGCTGTGTGTACTATAACTCTAAAGTTATTTGATATCGCAAATTTGGGTTGTATGGTATGTGCCACGCCCAAATATTTAAAAAAAATTGGTTGGGAAACACTGGAGAAAATGGTTCTCAACGGTTCTGCCTATGCCTATTTTTATATAGAATAATATTAATATTAAAAACTAAACATATAAGTCTGCTATTTTAATTTGAATAACACTGTGCGACAATTTAAGGGTCAATTGGAATAACCTCAAATATCCAATTGAAAATATTAAATTGGAATAAAAAAATTTAGTTTTTTTTTAAAAAGCCCTGTTTTCAAAGAAAATATTAACCCCCTTACGTAACTTTTTGAACAAAAAATGGTCCCAAAATGTAAAGAACCATCCATTGCAAATATTTAGATACAGTTACTACATAGTTATTAAATTTAGTTTAAGAGTTATAAGAAAAAATTTGAGACTTAAAGGTCAAATTTGACCTTGAATTTCTCTCTTATTTGACCTAATCCGATAAAACTGAGTATGAGGGCATAATATAGACCCTGCACTACTAGAAATCATTTAGATATTTGAAGTTATTTTTTCGTGTCGCACTGTGTAATTAATAAAAAAAACTCCCTTTTTTTGGCTTTTTAAATATGCATCTGTGGCGTCCGTGGCGTAGTTGGTTAAAGTGCGTGGCCGCTATGTCAACGAACCTGGAGACCCAGGTTCGAACCCCAGCAGCGACAGAAAATTATTTCAATTAAATAATTTTTCTGTACGGCCGCCACCTCTCCGCATACAATGGCAAACCTCAGAGAGTAATCAAAATGCCATGTAAAGCTTCTTGAGAACGAGAACATTCCGTTCATCGCCGTTCGGAATCGGCGTTAAGCATGTAGGTCTGGTTCTCGGTCAATTGTGTACAAACTTAATAACACGCACAACACAACTGATCATAAGAAGCTAGGTCAAAGTCCTTTCAAGGGCTGAAATGGCCAGTTATTTATTTTTTATTTATTTAAATATGCATCTAATGATTCATTGCAAGAAAATGTAGAATATAAAACCTAAAGAACACAACATAACTCCAAGCGTTCTGCTGTTGTTTACATTACTTTCCAGTCAATGCATTTTTCTTTGTCGAATCGTGCATAACATTGCTTCGGTTTTCGTTTGTTCTTGTTCTGCTCAAGTGACGAGTGCTCTCTTTAGTGTTATTCTTGATTTCATTGATGAGAGTAATACATAGCATACGCCTGCACCACAAACGAGTGTTTTGAAACGCATTTCAAGCTCACTTGTGCAGAGGTTTAGTAGCCACAATCCTTGCTGGATTGTTTGCACAAAATTCCACAATCCCGGCTAGCAATCAGCCACCGCCCTCTGTAGAACATGAATCATCTTCGATGCAAGAGATATATATTCGAACTAGAGCAGTTAAAAGAGTCCTTGCAATACTCAACATAAACGAATCTTCTGGCCTTGATGGTATATCTCCAATTGTGCTAAAAATGTGTGCTTCTACACCGGCTCGGACTTGGCGTAATCTTTTCAACATCTACAGGACAGGACTCTACAAAGTCATGGAGAATGTAATAAACTTCCACCTAATGAATTATCTGGAGTGCAACGCATTGCTTAGTGATTGTCAATATGGATTCCGTAGGGCTCGCTCTACTTGCGACCTCATGGAGTTCCTCTCGGAGAAATGGAATCATCGTATTCACTTCTTCGGTGAAAGTAGTGTTGTTGCTATGGATATTTCTAAGGCGTTTGACCGAGTGTGGCGTAAAGCTCTCGTGTCAAAACTAATAAGATGTGGTGTTGGTGGTAACTTTGCTCGATTGATCAAGTGTTTTCTAAATAACAGGTCGATTCGTGCCGTGTCGTTGACGGCATTTCGCAAGACTCAGTGTTGCCTGTTAATTCACAAACGAATGAATTGCCCTTTAGCTCCCCTCAATATGAACGGTGTAGATCTCGCGGAGTCAGGTGCTCTCGACGTTCTAGGCATTTCGATCAAATTTGATCTTCGTTGGAATGATGATCACATTTTCGATGTGTCGAAAGAAGCGGCCAAGTGCCTAGGTTTTTTAAAACGATATAAGAAATACACTCGAACTGATCTACGCGCGATCTATACCTCATATGTTAGACCGAAAATGGAGTGCAATTCGCCCACTTGGGCATGAGTTTCAAGATCTTATTTAGAGCTTCTGGACCAAATTCAACGGCATGCGATATATCTGATCTATAACTCTCTTGGGAATCGACACAATATTGGTTGCCTAAGCCTTTTTTAAAAGGCATTTACATGGGTGGGAATGGTTACAGGTATTAACAAGTGTCAAAGGGAGATACATGACCTGACGTCATCAGCTCATCCTTATACTATTGCCTTGATGCCCAATAGAACCTCGCATCACCGAGATGATTCGTTCTTCGGTCGTACAGTAAAGTTGTGGAACAATCTCGCTGCGAGCGTCTACCCCGGAAGTTTTGAGCTATCTAAATTTAAAACTAATCTTCATCGACACTACCCTATCACCCTCCAACGAACTATCATCCTTCTTCCGAATCAACAAAATGCTTTCACATTTATAGGAGATATTCCCTGAGCGTTGGTTTAGTCTAAAAAAAAATACATTTCTTATGTAAAATCGGTTCCTAATTTCGAAATTGACCTTATTTGTTTTTTTCTCATCTTGTTTTCTAGATATCGCCCATTTTAATTTTTTGACAAAAAAAAAATAGGTTGTTCCACGTAATTATAGATATCTCGCATCTAATAAAAGCTTATTAAATTCTCTAGATCATTTCCACGTCACGTTTTGATTCACTCGTTAGTTTTTGAGGTATAAACTAAATTATCAAGAAATGTGAGTGTTAAAAAAAGAAAAAATTACGAAAAATTTCAAGTGCCAACTTATTTAAAAACCAAAGGATTTTGGTGAGTGTAAAAAAAAACTTGAATAAAGAACTGGCCATTTCCGCCCTTGAAAGGACTTTGACCTAACTTCTTATGATCAATTGTGTTGTGCGTGTTATTAAGTTTATACACAATTGACTGAGAACCGGACCTACAGGTTTAACGCCGACTCCGAACGGCGATGAACGGAATGTTTCTGTTCTCAAGAAGCTTTCCATGGCATTTTGATTACTCTCTGAAGTTTGCCATTGTCTGCAGAGAGGTGGTGGCCTAAAAAATTATTTTAATTCAAATAATTTCCTGTCGCTGCTGGGGTTCGAACCTGGGTCTCCAGGTTCGTTGACATAGCGGCGACGCACTTTAACCAACTATGCCACGGACGCCACTTATGGTGAGTGTAATATTTTTATTCAAAGCCCTTACCCTTACAAAAAAATAAGCTACTACGGAAGAAAATCTATTGGAAAATGGAAAAGATGTGTACGATTGAACTAAGTCGCCCTAATTTAGAGTTTGCCTATTTTTTAATTCTTTTTTATTTTATTGTGATATCTATATCTATATCTATATCTATATCTATATCTATATCTATATCTATATCTATATCTATATCTATATCTATATCTATATCTATATCTATATCTATATCTATATCTATATCTATATCTATATCTATATCTATATCTATATCTATATCTATATCTATATCTATATCTATATCTATATCTATATCTATATCTATATCTATATCTATATCTATATCTATATCTATATCTATATCTATATCTATATCTATATCTATATCTATATCTATATCTATATCTATATCTATATCTATATCTATATCTATATCTATATCTATATCTATATCTGTATCTATATCTATATCTATATCTATATCTATATCTATATCTATATCTATATCTATATCTATATCTATATCTATGTCTATATCTATATCTATACACTAAGGGAAATAACGCATATTAGCATTATTCACGCCTGAGTATAAATTTTATTCAAATATTTACGTGAATAAATCAAATGTTTTCCTTACAACTCGTTTTTTTTCCGTATTTGAATTTTATTTATACCACACACGTACACACATATTTCATACAAGCAAGCAGCAACAGCATCGCACACTTACACACATACTCCGACAAGCAGCAACAGCATCGCACTCTGTTCCTGAGTTTATTTCTTGCATTTGCAGTTCTTATAGTTCTCATTTAGTTATTGTTGCAAGAGTAATATATTATGCATGTTTGGCAAAGAAATTAAATTATGTAGGGTGGAGTGACAGCTCGGTATTTTCAAGAATATCTTGGACCGGTTGTCATTTACCTGCATAATTTGCTTCTGCCTAAACATATTTTGTACATTTAGTTTTTCGTTCTGTAATTTATACTATGTTTGACAGTTGGTGCAATATTAGTGCACCAACTGTCAAAAACAGTATAAATTAGAGAACGAAAAAAGTGAAGCGATAATAAATTATACAGGCAATGGCATTTGATGAACGCAATATGAAGAAAATAATACCATAAAACCATTAATAACATATTCAATTTAAATATGTTTTTTTTAAATTCAATATTTTTATTCAAATTTTGTTTAAATGCGATAGTTTATTTTCAAATAGTAAATATTTCAAAGATATTTTAAAAAAATTCGTGCATAATTTTAATATAGTTTTTATTAATTCTGTTTAAATATTTAAATATTTAATTTGATTAAAAAAGTATTCAAATAAATTTTAAATATTTACGAAGTCGATTTATTCAAATGCGTTATTGGTGCAAAAATGACTCGCTTTTTGGATAAATTAAAAAAGTTTTTGGATAAATTTAATATTTTTTTCCCTTAGTGTATCTATATCTATATCAGTGATGCTCACGAGATGCTTACGGAGCCGCTTACACATACAAGTCGTGTGTGCGAAGGTACCGAACTCATATGATGCTAGCAGTAAATCAGTTTGCGTTTACACTTCATGGAGTGAGCGTCTCATGCACAAATTATTTTGTTAAATGCTGTACAGACGCAATACCTCATACAAATAATTATATGTGCATAAATATTTCTTTGCGTTTTTCCCTCCATCTGGAATAGTACAGTATTTTTGTGTATGCAGTTTGTTTTTGTAATTCGTTGATATTGTTTACCAAATTTTAGCATGCAGTTAATTTTTCATTTATTGTACCGTTACATGAAAAATATGTCGGTGCATTGAATGAGCAGTAGTAAAGAATTATATGTGCATAACGCATTTAATTGGTGTTTGGTTGCTTAATTGATAGCTTCAAGTGCTCGCATTGGAAATAGTTGTTGCGAAATACTAGGTAAGGTTTTTTCCTTTTAAAATCAATAAAGTTAATTTAACTATTACATGCAAGATATTGAAAATGTCTCGCGGAACGAGCCTTTCTGAACATGACCAGGGAATAATACTGGGAATGAGCGAAAATGGAGCTGAAATAAAAGAAATTTCCAAAAGGCTTAATCGCCACAGGAACACAATAACAAATTTTTGAAAATGTCCTAGTAGTTATGGCACAGCTAGACGGAGTGGTAGGAAAACCAACATCGACGCTCGGTGCAAACGGATAATTCAACATCTTGCAGTAGTGGAAGGAATAAGTAGCGGACAAAAAAAAAGTCAGATGGGGCTTAACGTAACAAGAAGTAGAATAGTTCAAATATTACATAAAAATCCTAAAGCAACGCCTCGACATATTAAGGCACGTTTGCCTTCGCTACCAAGCACCAATTTTGGGATGAGGAATGGCGTAACGTTATCTTCAGTGACGAAAAAAAAATTCAATTTTGATGGGCCTGATTGTTACAAGAAGTATTGACAACATAACGATCAGTTGCGGCGCATCTGCCACCTGTGTGTCCATGGGGGAGGATCGGTGATGATCTGGGCTGCATTTTGTTATGAAGGAAAGACTCCAGTGTGTTTCATGTCAACATAAATGAATGCTGAAATGTACGTTAGTTTATTGGACAATGAACTAATACAATTTGCCGGCCAACTTTATGGCGATAGCTGGACTTATCAGCAGATTAATGCACCAATACACTGTGCAAAGCATACAAAAGAGTTTTTTACAGCCAGAAATATACCATTTCTGCAATGGCCAGCAATAAGTCTAGACTTAAACCCCATCGAGGATCTCTTGGGAATCCTCTCTGGATAAGTATATAAGAATGGAAGGCAATTTGAGACAGATAGAGAGTTAAAAATAGCAATAGAGCAAGAATGGCAGAATATCAGTCCATCCCTTGATTAATTTTATGCCATTCCGACCGAGCCAAGTTATTTAAAAATAAAAAAGGATACAAATTGCTAACATGAAATTTTATTTAATTTTTTTTATTATTAAGCTTGAAAATAAAACAAAAAACATATATACTAGAGTTGTGCACATATAATTACTTACTATGAAGAAATTTTTCATGTTAATTTTTTATTTAATTTAAAGGACAATTGAATAAAGTCGTTGTTATGTTATGTTACTGTTGTCATAAATAATATAACTGCAAAAGCAGAATTTTGAAACATTTTTATTTTAGCACAAAAACAATTTGACCAATGGTGCACATTTAATTATTTGTATGAGGTATATGAATGAATTAAACATGTTCCGACCTTTATGGGAATTTATTTATAATTTTATTTAAACCCTTATTACGAGCCTCAATCTATCTATCAAAAAACACTTTATCCTATCATTTTACTCAATGAATGTCAAAGTATTTTTTTTTTCAGTATTCTGCTCGCACACACATACTAAAACAAAAATGTTGCGCTTGTATTGGTAGGTCTGCCAACGCTGTGCATCACTGATCTATATCTATATCTATACTATTATATAAAATTAAAGTGAACATTTTTTACTGCCGCAAAACTCCAAAAGTACTGGTCCGATTTTTATGAAATAATTTTTAAAATATCACATTCGCGCTACAAAATGATCATTGGGTATTTTCTTTACGAAATTTCAATAATAAGTATTTTTAATTAAAGTGTTGTTTTTAAAAAAAATCATCCACAATCTTTCGGAAATATGCTTAAAAAGAGTTGTTATAAAGCATAATTAAAAAAAAAAACCAAAAGTAAGAAAATATTTTACTTGACCACTTGCAGAAATCTTTTTGAACAAAATTAGCTGCAAAAAATAAATTTTTTTTGTCCTAACTGAAAACATATTTCAAAGTCTACATTTTTCTTGCGTGCAATGAAAAAAAGATTAAGAAGAAAAAATAAAATATATATGTACATATATATATGGGTAATTCCATGAAATTTCGCCAAATCAGCGTCACCACGGGTCTCCGGAATCGCTGCGCCAGGTTGATCATCGACAGTTGGCATGAGTACTAGATGATTTTCATAGATTTCAAATTTCGGAACCACCGCCCCTGCTCTACGGTACACTAGCAAAGCTCAAAAAACAACTGTTTTAGGCCATGTGTTAAAAAAATCATATCTCGGCGTAGAAATAAGATTTCAAACTCGTTCTTACGCCATTCTCTTTGTAATAATACGTACTTTTTAGTAAAAAATTGCAAAACCCAAAGTAACGGACTATAAATGTATTATTCATTGATATATGCATACGTATTTAAGCCTTTTTACAGCATCTTCTTGGGCTTATAACTTTGACGAACGATAATATTTTCTAACTTCCCGGGTTGCATTTTGTTTGTTTACTCAATTTTCAACATTTTGCGACCCAGAACGATCAGTTTTGACCATTTGTTGCCTAGTTATAGCGCTTTGAAGTTGGCATTTTTCTTCATTTTAGCCATTTTAGCCATTTTTACCTGCTTATATCTCGCTTCTACCTTGATTTTTTTTCAATCGATTCCCACCAAAATTTAGTTTCAAACACGCATAGTATGATCCAATAGGTCCGGGGGTGTTATTTCGATATATTACATGCTAATGAGGCCAGGGAAATCTGCGCAAATCGAGTACATTTTTATACCCCTATGTTTAAAAACGTAAACGGGGTATATTAATTTTGTCACTCCGTTTGTAACGCCCATAAAGAGGAGTGGTAGGTATATAAAATATATTTATTCTTGATCAGCATCACCACCCGAGTCGATTTAGCCGGACATGGCTAAATCATCATAATACATCAGATTGTAAATGTAAAAATTAACTGATACGTTTTCTGACGTTTGATGTCGAAAGTATCATTATTTTAAACCTGTAAGTATAGATTCTATTATGGTAAAAGTCTTGTCTGATGAGAAAGACTCTAAGATCGTGCAGATCATATAAAAACATTTATGGTTTATGGACATTTTGCAAATTTTTGTCTCAGTCATCAATCAGACATCAAATAATGAATTTTAATGTAGAAAATTTCAATTTTCATTTTCGTTATCAATTTAAAAATATGTTATCAAAATAAAGTCAGAAAACGTATCAGTTAATTTTTACATTTACAATCTGATCTACTCCTACTAACGTGCACATGCCAATTTCCGTACGATGTGTAGAAATGTCATATTACATATAGATATTAAAGAGTCAATGTGCATTCTATTCAACGTTGTGATCGACAATTTTACCTCACCAGGACCCGAGAGAATATTATATCCGCAACACAAAAATAAACTAGTAAGAAATGATCTTCGACTGGGTCGAAGCTAAAATACTCCCACGTCCGAACCAAAGTATATTCAAAGTCTTAAGCAGTCAAAAAAATGTTTATTTGTAAAAACATTTTCGTCATAGTTTTAAGAGAAAATATTCTCTTTTGTTTTTTGATAAAGTCGCTTTGTATGGGAGGTGGGTGTGGTTTTCACTCGATTTGGTTGAATTTCATACACAAAGTACAAGTTATATATCAAAGTTCATATGCAAAAGTTCAAGTCCATATATTAAGTTTTGGAGAATTTAAAGAAATTTTACATTTTTGGTAAAGTCACTTTGTATGGGAGGTAGGCGTGGTTTTCACCTGATTTAGTTGAATTTCATACTCAGAGTGTATATTATATATCAAAGCTCATACGCAAAATTTCAATTTCATATATTAATTTTTGTGGAATTCTAAGAGATTTTACCGTTTTGATAAAGTCACTTTGTATGGGAGGTAGGCGTGGTTATGATCCGATTTGGCTCATTTTCGAACTTGACCTTTATTTTTTAAATAAAAGCTTAAATATCGAGTTTCGTGATGATAGCTTGAAAATTACGGCTGTAATCGTGACGACAGACGGACAGACAGACGGACATGGCTAAATCGACTCGGGTGGTGATGCTGATCAAGAATAAATATATTTTATATACCTACCACTCCTCTTTATGGGCGTTACAAACGGAGTGACAAAATTAATATACCCCGTTTACGTTTTTAAACATAGGGGTATAAAAATGTACTCGATTTGCGCAGATTTCCCTGGCCTCATTAGCATGTAATATATCGAAATAACACCCCCGGACCTATTGGATCATACTATGCGTGTTTGAAACTAAATTTTGGTGGGAATCGATTGAAAAAAAATCAAGGTAGAAGCGAGATATAAGCAGGTAAAAATGGCTAAAATGGCTAAAATGAAGAAAAATGCCAACTTCAAAGCGCTATAACTAGGCAACAAATGGTCAAAACTGATCGTTCTGGGTCGCAAAATGTTGAAAATTGAGTAAACAAACAAAATGCAACCCGGGAAGTTAGAAAATATTATCGTTCGTCAAAGTTATAAGCCCAAGAAGATGCTGTAAAAAGGCTTAAATACGTATGCATATATCAATGAATAATACATTTATAGTCCGTTACTTTGGGTTTTGCAATTTTTTACTAAAAAGTACGTATTATTACAAAGAGAATGGCGTAAGAACGAGTTTGAAATCTTATTTCTACGCCGAGATATGATTTTTTTAACACATGGCCTAAAACAGTTGTTTTTTGAGCTTTGCTAGTGTACCGTAGAGCAGGGGCGGTGGTTCCGAAATTTGAAATCTATGAAAATCATCTAGTATTCATGCCAACTGTCGATGATCAACCTGGCGCAGCGATTCCGGAGACCCGTGGTGACGCTGATTTGGCGAAATTTCATGGAATTACCCATATATAAAAAACAAAAAATAAAAAAAGCTACAAAAAAAAAGCAGAAAAAAATAAAAAAACATGGGGTTCTCCCCGCAACCTCCACGTGGTGACCCTGGAAACTATATACATATGTAGGCCGATTGCGGGTTTTTTTTTAATTCTCGATTTTCTAACATATTTATTGTTCTAAAAGCGTTATTTTCTAAAACCTTGTATATTTATTTTTAGTTCACACATCACATGTCAGATTCGGTAAAAGCAACGCCTTGATCTGTCTCGAATCCCGCCTTTTTTTAATACTACAGAATAAATAATAACCAAACTGTTTTTATTTAAATAGTGCCCACTTTATTGTTGGATCCCACTCACTTATTCTAAAATTTTCGGAAATGATTGCACCCACCCCTATACCCAATTTCAATACCCTAGTCCCAACACTAACTGAGATACAGCATTTTACTAATAGTGACACGCCCCTTTGTTAAATCTAGTCCAATTTTTCATCATGCTCTGAAAAGATCCCACAAAGCACTGTACCGAATTTTAATAACCTAGTCCCACTATTAGACGAGATACGGTATTTTATTGATATTGCCACGCCCCATTATTGAGTCCCGCCCACTTTTTCTAACATGCTCGGAAACGATCCTACCCACCCCTTTACGCAATTTCAATACCCTAGTCCCAACACTAACTGAGATACGGAATTTTATTAATATTGACACGCCCCTTCGTTAAATCCAGTCCAATTTTTCATCATGCTCGGGAAAAGATTCCACAAAACACTGTACCGAATTTTAATAATCAAGTCCCACTATTAGACGATATACAGTAATTTATTGATATTGCCACGCCCCATTGTTGAGTCCCTCCAAATTTTTTCCCGTGCTTGAAGAATGTCCTGTGTTAAGTATTCTGTAACAATTTTTATTAAATTCTGTCTATGCATCGTCAAGATATGAGTTTTGGCCACTTTTTCAAATTTCTGGCCCAATTTGCAATGTTGAGGATTTTTTTGATGAAAATGTGAATCAATGGCCCATACAACACGATGCTCGTTTGCTCGGCGTGCAATGAACACTTTTATTCTCTTTTCTCAATTTGCACGTTGGTAGGTCACACGACAGAAATATGCACGCCGAGCTAGTTTTGACATTTCATTCAGTTCCTTGCTTTTTCTCCTACACTTTATTCCAACAAGGGTTTCCTACAACTATTTTCTTCATACTGTAATAGTACAATAGTAGCACTTTTCTTCACAAAATGTACTTTTCACCTACTTAAACGCCCAAATCTTTAATTTCACCACACACCAACACTGTTGCACGGTGCTCACTGCCATGATACAATAAGAAGGTAGGGTAAGGAGCTTTGACAAGACCTACTGCTTATGTCAAAAAGCATTTTAGCGATGCCTTTTTTCTGTTTATTTCATAAATTTTGGATAAACACATAGAAAAGGAATTTTATATAGGGTAAATAAGAAAAATTTGAATCAATGTGTCTATAATTGAAACAACGAATTTTTTAATTATTTTATAGCTTTGTTTTCACTAATTTAATATTGCCTATAATATTGTGTTTATCTTTTCGTATTCTTTATTTCTTGTTTAAAAATTTTATTCCAATGTGCATACGATATCTTATAAAAAACTTTTTTAAGTCTTCTTAAGACATTGGAACTGTTGAAGATAAATCAACTTTTTTTTAAAGTTCCTCGTTTACCAATATTTTCAGCAATGCATTTTATATAAAACGCTTACCTACGGAAACCATGAAACATGGATTTGTCATGGGATTTTTTCTTAAGATATGGCAGCACAGTATTTTATGGTTTTGACATTAGCAGTAGGTCTTGTCAAAGCTCCTTACCCTACCTTCTTATTGCATCATGCTCGCTGCCATGTACACCGAGCAAAAATGAACATATTTTGCTCGGTCTACAAAGTGTTCATCCTCTCACAGTCTTACTGATTTTTACAGTTTTGCATTGGAAACAACAACAAAATTATTTGCACGCCGAGCAAACGAGCACCGTGTAACATGGGTCAATCCGACTTGATGTATGTATGTATGTATGTGTGTATGTATGTACGTATGTTTATTTGTTTCGCTGCATGTAACTTTTCTACACATGTTTTGACGATGGTTTTCCTGTAATTTATAAATGAACAAACGGCTGACTTTTTACTTTATAGAATTGACATTGTGTGATTCAATAAGTTTTTTTATAAATTAATTAAAATAAAGTGTGAAAATTTAAGTGTTTATTAAATGCCCAGAACTAAAAAAAATTTGTCAAGATAAACAACAAGCCCTCGATATCTCTTTATTTTCAACAAATAGAGTGCAGCTTATTTCTCATTATTTGGATTTTTAAATTATTACAACAATGACTAAATATCAAAATTTTACATTTTTTCCCGAGTTAAATCGGGTCTATCAGCTAGTGAATTAATAACACGTAAAAGTTTATGTACGAGTATCGTGATAAAATTGCTTTGTTTTCGATTTATGTATAGATGTTTTTATTAAAACGGTAGCCAAAGAACTAATTAAACTAAATTTAAGCATATCATTAAGTTTATTGCTGCTTTAGTTATAAAGGGTGATTTTTTTAGGAGCTTGCGGATTTGGTTTAAAAAAAACGCATAAAATTTAGAGAAATGTATGAAATCTTCATTTGAGTCCAAAAACGATTCAATGTTTAAAGATGATTTAATGCAAATGTTGACCGCGGCTACGCCTCAAATGGTTCATATGCTGGGTCCAATTTTGTCCAATATACTCTCCAACATATAGGAAGGTATTCCACGAATAAATTTTTCAAAATTGGCTTCCAGTGCGTCAACCGTTGCGGGCTTGTCCCTATAGACGTGATCCTTAACATGGCCTCACAAAAAATTGTCTAAAGGCGTTAAATCGCACTATCTAGGCGGCCAATTGACCGGTCCCGAACGTGAAATAAATTGTTCACCGAATTTGCCTCTCAATTGGCCATTGTTTCGCGTGTTGTGTGTCATGTCTTGTCTTGTCTTATTGAAATCACATGTGAGGCAAGTCTAGCTTTTCTATTAATGGCAAAAAATAAAATTTGTAATCATCGCACGGTAGCGCCGCCATTCACAGTAACGTTCCTGCCTTCGTCGTCTTTGAAAAAGTACGGTCCAATGATGCCACCTGCCCATAATCCACATCAAACAGTGCATTTTTCGGGATGAATTGGAAGTTCTTGCAATGCTTCTGGCTGCTCCTCACACCAAATATGGCAATTTTACGTGTTCACATAACCATTCAACCAGAAATCGGTGATTCCATGTCAAAACGCCCATGTTTCTGACATCACTATTTTTGAAAATTTTTAAACTCTCTGGGTTGATAGTTTTCCTGAAACGTATTATACATATCTGCATACTTTGTTTTTTTAATTTTTATTTCTCTTTAAAAGATATACACTGTAAAAAATTGCAAAATATCTTCAAAAATACAATAAGTGCATGTATTCAAACAGCTGTAACTTCAAAACCGTAAGTCGTACAGAAAAAATTCCGAGATATAGCCCTAGTCAAAATTATTTACATTTTCAGAAGAAATAGATTAAAGAAAAGGCTCGCCTTTTTTGTTGTTTGCATAATTTGCAAAGAAATTTTTGGTTGTTGTATTCTTTGTAGTATGCAAAGTAAAGAAAACATGTTTTTAAAAACCTAACGGAAAACATCATAAAAGAAATTAGCAAAATATAACTATTCTCTGGCCTAAACAGTTTTTGTACAATGTTTTGTGGACTGATGAGTCTTCCTATAAGTTCGAGGAGTCTTTTGGAAAAACATTCATGTATCTTCCTTAAATCTTAAAAAGTAAGGCAGTGCAGCCCTTATGTTTGTAAATAATTGTGTTTGATGACTCCAAGAAAGAGTGTGTAAATACTTATGACGCCAGAGAGTATTTATCATTTACTAGTTTATTTTGTGATATATATCGTTAGGTTTGCTAAAACTTTTTTTTTACTTTACATACTGCAGAGAATGCAACAACAAAAAATATCTTTGCAAATTATTTCCAACAACAATAAAGTGAGCTCTTTCTTTAAAACATTTAAAAATATTAGCGATTTGTAATTAGTTTTGACTAGGGCTGCATATCTTAAAGATCTTGAATGAGTCCTTTTTGTGGTGTACTCTTTTTGGACTCTTTTAATGAATTTTTTTTAATTATTTTAGCCTGAAGTTTTGTGTCACATTTTTCATGGTGATCGCAGTAAATTTTTCACCTTTTGAACATAGTGTTGTTATAATACATCAATTCTTAAGGTTTGTACAAAATTTTAGCTTGGGATTCCAACAATTGCTATTTTTAACGAATTTTTAAATAAATGCCTACAAAAGATATAAAACTCTTCTGTACATGGCTCTGTCACTGAATTCCTCTTAAACAGCTGGACCGATTTTGATGAAATTTGGTGTGTGTGTATGCGGCTGGATTTTTAGATGGTATAAGCAAAGACAATATATTATGAAGACATTGCATCTGAACGACTGTTTCAATATTGAACAGACATTAGCATGTAATTATAAGCCTGGAGAAAAATTTGAGCACTTCGAAATAAAAAGCAGGGCTGACAATGAACTTACGTTTTTCGAAAGCTGCGTGAAGAGTAAACGCGAGAGCCGACTTATTTATAGACAGACACCGAAAACATATTAGAGCAACAAGAACGGAAGTCACGCATCTCTTTTGCCCCAATTCGTTTTTGTTTGATTATATTTTTTCATTAGCATCCTCAAGAGGCGGCTGCTTTGTTTACATTTTTTTTGCATGCTTTTTGTTGTTGCTCAACTTTCTCATTTTTGCAGGATTTTATTTGCTGCTTTGACTGATGTCTTTAGCTGCATTTTATTGATCTTCAGAAAAGTTCCATTTTTGCGATTTTGTCTATCTCAATGGAGCTATAGATAAATCGCTGTAACTTTTTTAATTCTGTTTGGATTAAAATGCACTCAAGTACAATATTATAAATAAATTTATCACCTTTAAAATTACATCAAAAATTATTTTTTTTTAATAAATTTATTTATTTATATTACGGTTAAAAATATCTATCTACCTTAATCCGCCCCTAACCTGCCTATATAATATATATAATTCATTTCATAATGAAATTTAATGCCATCAAAATTATTTTTATACTAAATATATTATATGTGACCCGGTCTACGAAAAGGGACCTTCGGTGTAAAAACAAGTTTTCGAGAAAACAGCTGTTTGTAAACGTTTAATTGTCGCACACTGAATGGCGTCTTTTCTTTTTGGAAAATTCCTGACAAACTTCTTTACGAGTTGGAAACTTCTGCTTTGCGCCATTAGAAAGAGCACACATTAGTCTATCCGAATTGCCAAAAAAGTGAAAAATGATATTTTCACACCGAAGGTCCCTTTTCGTAGACCGGGTCACATATCTATATTCTATATCTATTTTCTTATATTATTTCTATCTACTTATGTTTATCCATCTCTTATGTACCTACATAAAAAATATTTAATAAAAAAAAAATCACCATTGGTCTGGTTTGTATTGTTGATACTTTGTTTCCACTAAAATATGCAATCAAAATTTTTAAATTAAGTAAATATACCTTATTTGTTACTGTAAATAAACTATAAATCAATTGCATTATTTCGTGCAAGAAAAAACATATTTATTAAATTATAAGATCCTTAAGATCCGTTCAGTGTGATATAAATTTCCAGATTGAATTTTATTGAACATATTTTATAATTAATAAAAGTCAAAATGTATCTTATTTTAAATATTTAAAATAAGAAAATTACTTGTAAAAAAAATTAAAGTTAAAATGTGGAAAAATTAAAAGTTAACTAAATAAAATAAAAAACAATGTAAAAAAATAAAAGTTAATTTTTAAAATAAACAACATTAAAAATAAGTTATAAATAAAACACAAAAATTAAATATTTGTTAAGAAATAAAAAGTTTATATATAATATAAATACAAATAAAAAAACTTAATTTTATTTTTTTTTTATAAGAAAATTAAATGAAAGTCCTAAAATAAATCAATGAAAATAAAATATAAAATTTAAAAAGTGCCTAAAGTCAAAATAAAAAATTTTAATTATATATAAAATAAAATATGTATACATACAAATAAAATAATAAAAATTATATATAAATTTAAAAATTATTTTTTTACCCCATTTTATTGATTGATTATTTTTTTTTATTGAAGCGTTAGCAGCATGGTACAACAAAAATTTTTTATTTTCTTTTCACACTTTATCTTGTTTCTTTAAAAATATATAAAGAATTTTACTTAATTTTTATAAATAGCATTAATTTTCGCATTTAAATTTTTTATTAAACAATTTTGCAAATTTTTGTTAAATTGCCGTTATTTTTTGCAATTTTTATTTAAATTAGTTTTCATCAAGGATGGACAATAACGATTATTTTTTAAATTTTTAGATCAAGAGATCGTATTCAAAAAGATGTGAAATTATTTTAAGTGTATGAAGGTAGTGAATTAGAGATTCCGTTTTTGGCATGATTTATTTTTTCATTATTTTTAAGATAGAAATCAATCAATTATTTGTGATCGTTTCTTATATTTTTGAAAGAACTAACAAGCTAAAAAATTAATTTTTTAGAAAAAATTATCTTAGTATCTCTTACCAATCAAAAGTTATAACCAATAATCTATATATACAAAAAGCAAAACGCTGTCTGTGTGATGGCTGGAAACTTCAAAATTGCTGTGTCGATAGAGCTGAAATTTTGGCAGTACATTTTTTTCAAGCACAAGATGGTGTAAATTTCTGTCACACCCCATTTTACCGCCCACAAATCAATAAAAATGCTATATTTCCTACGGTGTATAAAATAAAAGGAAATAAAACACAATTATTTTTCCTTTCGGGAAAAAAGCCGAAGCTCAAAAAAACCCGAGATTTATTAACACAACCTTTCCTGTTTGATGGTCTTTCTAGAACTGAAACTCTAAATGACTGGCTGTCGCTTACAAAGTCTTCAACGACAGTCAATTGCAAAGCGACAAAACTGCATTAAAACTCATTCATGCTTCAAATTCAAGCTACAATAAATGAGTTTTATACACTGCCGCCGAAAACATCTGTTTTCCTATATATAATATAAATTAACAATCATATAATAAATACATACATAAATACATGATATGATAAATGATACATATTTATTTCTACAATCTCTCTGCTTCAACCTGTACGGTGCAGATCTTCTGTACTGCTCTTCTAAGTATGTTCGTAGGCGTGCCCACCAAGACCGATCGGACCTTTCCATCATCGCTCAAAATCAATTGTTCGATTCTACCCATTGACCAGTGTGCAGGTGGAAAATTCTCACTCTTAAGTTGCACCAACTGTCCAACTTTCAAACTTTCTTTCTCTCTTCTCATTTTTCTTTCTTTCTTGTCTTTCTTTCCACAGCTTCACACCAACGGAAGATGACGGCTGCGTAGTATCAAAAGGTAAAGGCAGAACCAATGGCTCGCCTGGCAAAAAGTGACCTGAAGTTAAAGCCTGTATGTCTTTCGGATCATCGTTAATTGGATGGATTGGACGCGAATTTAATATTGCTTCAATCTGTGAAAAAAGGGTTAATAAATTTTATTATGTCATATAATAAAACTTTCTGTCCGACTACTCTGACAAGATGATATTTCATCAACTTAACTGCTGCTTCATATATCATAGGCAGCTGAAATCATAAATTTCCATTCTGTCCCCTTACTAGCTAAATGTCTTAGAGCCTCATGATTGCTCCAACTATTCTATCTTACTTCTTTCCGCTATGTTCTGTCCTCTCTCCAACGCCATTAATTCAGCATTATAGTGTTCTTGTGTCTCTCTTAAAATAAATTTTATAGCTATGCTTCTTTCCTTTACTGTTGACATCTCAATTCTGTCCACTCTCGTTCTAATTATTTTTCTACCAGGCTTTGAGCGTAATGCATTCATGTTACGGAACACATATGCCAGAATATTAACTGTTCTCTCTAACATTCTACTACATGCCAACAAAGGTATTCTTTCCTGAATCCCCTTAACATGAATGCTAAACATCGACTCAAACCTCGAAACTGTGTAAACTCTCATCTCTTCTTTCACCTTTGATGGCTCTCTGTCTAAAAACTTGTCTTTGGACCACTTGGATTTATCGAGTGCAAACCAACTTGGACCATACAACCATAATATATTGTCTATGAATTCTGCTGGTGACAACCCGCGACTTAATAGATCAGCGGGATTCTCTATCGTACTGATATGTCGCCAAAATTTTGTCTCTGACTTCTCCTGAATAGAAGCCACTCGATTAGCCACATACATTTTCAGGTTATAAGGTGCCTTTCTTATCCAATGCAAAACTATCTTGAGTCTGTCCATAAATTATACTCCGCCGATGGCCACTCCATCGATCTCCTTATGTCAGCAAATAACCTTGCTAACAACTCAGCTGCCGCCAATTCCAACCTTGGCACAGTAACCGTATGTAAAGGAGCTCTTATCTTTGACACTAACATCTTTGATGTCACCTTTCCATTTGGATATTCTGTCCTAATCATCTACAACACCTTCGGTTGTACCTTTCCATCTGTCAATTCTTAATTTTTCCAATAATATAATTTCTCTCCAAAATTCTGCCCACCTCTTTTTTATCTCAACTGGGACCATCTCATCCCAACCTATCCCTGACCTACATAAGTCTTGAATTAAAATCTTTCCGACTATTACAACAATTGAAATATAACCGTTTGGGTCATAAAGCTGAGCTACGCAGCTCACAAACTTTGTTAAATCTTTCTCCAATTGCGGGGTTTTTACCGAAAACGCAAATTGGTCTGTCGCAGTAAATCACTTCAAGCCTAAAATGCTTGACCCTTCCCCCGGCAAAAACGCCGCTGAGAAAGAGCTTTCCTCTATTCATCGCATTCATCAATCGCTTAGAGTTTGCCTTTCATTTGCCCTATTTAATCTTTATTCTTTAATCTTTCATCATGTATCTTCCATTTTCTATATTCGATCTTTCTTCTATCTTCGATTTTCCATCTTCCATCTTTCATCCTTTATCTTTCATCTTTCATCTTACATCTTACATCTTTTATTTTTTATCTTTTATCTTTCATCTTTCATATTTCATCTTTTATCTTTTATCTTTAATCTTTCATCCTTAATCTTTCATCTTTCATCTTACATCTTTCATCTTTTATCTTTAATCTTTCATCTTTCATCTTTCATCTTTCATCTTACATCTTTCATTTTTCATCTCTCATCTTTTATCTTTATCTAATCTCTTCTCTAAATATATAAATCGCTTAAATGCAATTTGTCTCAAACTGCCAATATCTTTCATATTATCTTTCAATGGCATGAGCATGACAAACGACCATTTTTGTTTCGCCTGTAAGTGCGCAAAACATGTTGCTCGACTATTTCTTCTTCTTTTGTACGAAACGTATGTTGACCAATTTGATCCAGTGTCCATAACCGTTTAAGTAATCTGTCCAGTTGTTCTTCTTGCTTGTATACCGATGGTAGTACCTGTCCAATTTCTTCATCTATCCTCTCAGACTGTCCACCTAAAGAAACAACACCAAGCTTTGTTTGCAAAAAGATTGTATCATTCATCGATTTTGTAAGAACCGATTCTATGATTTTTGCCACAAAACTTACTCCAAACAGCATGTGCATCACATCTGGTTTCCAATATTCTGGATCGACCTATTTGAAAACTGAAGACATGCCACCGGATCGTGGTGTTAACATCTTTGACGGGAATATTGACCGCCATTGGCTTTCTCTGGGTTATACCTAGAATTCTCCAGGAACATGATCACATGGTTCATACCATAAACAAATCTTAAGATTAACTTTCCTCTCTATCGCAAATGGCTTTCCGTCTATCCCAACCATTTTTCTAGCTAAAGGTAAATATGGTTTTTTTAATTTCTGACATAACGCATAGCTAATAAGATTCGGTTGTGCACCGGTGTCTAATAAAGCTCTAACTGGACCGAAAAATCCTTTAAACATCTCTTCTCTTACTATAGCTGTTGGCAATAAGGCCACCCTTTCCTCTATTGTTATGTTAAAAGCCTGTTCACGCTGTATGAAGGCTTCTTCCGGCCTGTTCTTTTATTTTTTATCTTTTTTCTTACAAAAAACTTGTCTGTCCTTAACAAAATCAATATATTCATTAGCCGCTTTCTTGTTGTCTGTCCTTCTCTTTTTGTTTTTTTTTTTTTTTTTGGTTCGGCTAGTCATTGTTTTGCTGTTCTCTTTTGCTGTTTCTTCTTTTTCTGTCCATATGCTGCTGGGCCAAAAATTCTATTCTTTGGAAAACTTTCCCAATAACCATTTTCTTCATCTTTAGACTGCACTACCAAGACTGTCTCTTTCTTTCCATCTTTCAGCGGACAAAGCAAGCTGTTCTGGCGAGGCTTGCCTGGACAACGAACGCATCCACCCAAGAAACAGGCGTTTGCACCATGTGCTCTTTTAAGGCAGTTTGATCACAAACTACGTCTCTCCACAAATTCTTTCCCGCCTAGCAAATTTATTGCCAAAAATTCTTGGCACACCTATATCTGTTGATCGCCCTGGCATGCCTAGCATGGAAATTCCTTCGGCGTAATCTTTGAAGCGCGAACACTACTCGACGGTCGCTCACTAGATCCTCGACCCGACTATCCTTCTCCGTGTGGACTGTATTTTTTTAAATCTTGTCCCGATCTCGGCGCGTTTACCATAGCTACCGCCTGTCTGTCCAAAAATTCTACATGCTCTATGGTGGCTTCCGCAAACTTTCCTTCTTTCGGCTAATGCTGCAAATCTAGTGATAGCCTCTGCATTCTCCTTGTATTGATTCTGCTCAGTCATTTCATGCTGTATCAATAATAAAAGATAAAATCGATAAATATTCTGTCCAACATTATTGTATTTTATTTTCTTTAAAATACTTCATACTTTTCCAAGTGAAATTCTGTCCAATATATTTTTGAATCTATTTCTGCTTTTGTGCTCATTTCAATGTCCGTTAAATTCTGTGTTTTTTTTTTTAATTCTTTCAATTACTACTTTCCTTTGCTAACTAAAAATTATCTTTCTATTTTTCCATTAAAATGATCTTTCAATTCTTCCATCTTTCTTTGCTAATTAAAATTATTCTTCAATCTTTCCATTGGTTTGTAAATTGAAACCATCTATCAATATTCCATCTTTCTGTGCATTTAGATAATTTCCAAAATGTTGCTTTTAATCTGTCCTCTTTTTGCACACTCAAAAAATTTTTTTTTTATTAAGTTTCGACTTTCAATTTGTCCTCTCCTCTGTACATTCAAATTTTTCTAACAGCCTTTCGACATTCAATCTGTCCTCTCCTCTGTACATTCAAATTTTTCTAACAAACTTTCGACTTTCAATCTGTTCTCTCCTCTGTGCATTCAAATTTTCTAACAACCTTTGGGCTCTCAATTTGTACTCTTCTCTTTCCATTCAAATTTTCTAACAAACTTTCGACTTTCAATCTGTCCTCTCCTCTGTACATTCAAATTTTTCTAACAGCCTTTCGACATTCAACAACCTTTGCTTATTAACCTTTGCTTATTAAAATTGAATCTGTTCTTTGTTTTATAGTGCAGACTCATTAACTCATTTCTATGTTTGTTGTTTTTTTTTTCTCTCTCTCTGTCCACCAGCATCTTTCTTTGCGTTAAAAAAAAAAAAAATAGCTACCTAAACCTTTTTCTAATGCACACGCATACTTTGATGCTTTTTGTGCTTCTTTCTTTTTCTTTTTTTTTCACTGTTTTTTTTATGTTTATGTGCTCAAATAATAACTGCCCAAATCTTTCCACTGATTATTTTATTATGCGCAATTATCTGCATATTTTGATGCTAAAGTTGCACTTCTTTCTGTTTTCTTTCTCTTTGCAAAACATTTCTTTCCTCTGTCCTCTGTCCAAAGCATGCTTTACTCTTTCCACTATTGCTTAAGGTGTATGCTTATTCTTGCATCTTTGTGCTAAAGACATACCCTTGCTCTTTCTCTTTGTCTTTCTGTCCAATTACACATCTACACACATAAATAACGAATTGCTTCTGTTTGCCGTTGCTGCGTGCTACAACAACAAACACAACACGTCATTCAATATGTATATCTGTGAATACTTCTTTCCAGGCATGCTGACTGCGACTGCAACAACAGCGCAGCAGCGCAATGCCCTTGAATATTTCACTTGTATATATATGTGCAATTTATTTGCGTTGAAGCGAAAAATATTCCTTCTAGAATCTTCCTGTCCACTTTGATTTTCTTTATAATTTTTGCAAAATCTATCCACTTTTTCTTTCTAATTCTGTCCACTTTTCTTTCTCTTTTTTTTTATTTTTTATTTTACTGAACACATTTTGCAAAATCTATCCACTTTTTCTTTCTAATTCTGTCCACTTTTCTTTCTCTTTCTGTAAAAAAATTAACACATTCTTTCCACTTCTTACTTTAAATATATTAAGATTGTATCACTTTCCACTCACCACTACATCAATTTCAGGTGTAGTGTACTTACATATGTACATACATAGTTACCAAACTGACCACCCAAAAGACTTTCATGCGTAGCTACAATTGTCCAACACATGACAATAATAAAACCCAAAGATATCAACAAAAATATTGTGACAAATTCTAAACATTAAATCCCCAAAAATGTTAACGTAAACAAAACATTGCACTCAAATTCTTTTCAATGCACTTAGCACCTTTTACACTTCTGCCGCTAGATACCGCACAAGCATAAGCACGACAGCGGGTGTTGTGTTTCAAATGCATGTGCATGAGAAACTCTACGCAACAACAACAAGCTAATGAACTGAACAAGTGCCTATGACACTTTAGAATCAAGGCCGTAAGTTTAGTGAACCAATTATTGGTAGAGAATATCAATTTGAGGGGAAATATGAAGAATTTTACCAAACCAAGAGTGATTGGTCAATTGTCTATTTTTAAATTAAAATTATGAAATATTGGAATTCAAGGAGGAGTCTTGGAAATAGTGGTAAAAATAATTTTAAAATAATAGTGTTAAAAATTGTATAAATATCTTTAATCTTATAAAATAAAGACAGAATCTATCTGATGGTAATTCTGAGCTCTACTAGCTTAAAACTATCTTTTTATTTTCTCAATAAGCGCGGCTCTTAAGCCATCATATCCTGAGCGTTGGTGCGCTCTAAAAACACCACAAGTTATTTTTGAACAGTGTCAAAAATAACTTGTAAAATAATAGAATATACAACCAACCCTACACAGGTTTTTAATTGTTTATTATTTATTTTGTTTGATGTATATTTAAACTTTTTATACTTAACTTTGTTGTCTGCTTTTCTATGCGTGCGAGCGTGCGTGTTGCTATAGTCACCGCATTTGGTCATCTTTTTTTTATTGTTGCTCCTTTTGTTTGTTTTTTTTTTTTACCTTTTCTGTCCTCCTTTCCTTTCCTTTCCATGGGGCTGTCCATATTTGGCTCGAAGCCGACCAAAATGTATAAAATAAAAGTAAATAAAACACAATTATTTTTCCTTTCGGGAAAAAAGCCGAAGCTCAAAAAAACCCGAGATTTATTAACACAACCTTTCCTGTTTGAGAGCCCGAACAGAATCAAATATCGTTGCGACCGCCGATCCTCTCTGGTCGTATATCGCAGAGAATGTGTCCAGAATGATGCGATTGCGACTGACGATTCAAAGTTGCTTTTATTTAGTATTTTTTTATTTATTTTTTCTATTTCATTTCAATGTATTGGTCTCTTCAATTGTGTGAATACAACACACACAAAGAAGAAACGTCAAGACATAATAAAAACTAAGGAAATGTCTTTGAACATATCCCATTTCTAGCAAAAATATGGCAACACTAATGACACTCAGAGAGAGAATCGTCGGTCGCAAGAGAAGAAATAGAATAGATTCTAATTGTGCGATTTATCGTTGCGGAAAAAGAGCTGCGTTTTTTTCTACATTTTGCATGTATTTTCCAACAACAAAGATCGGAGGCCGCAACGATTTTTGATTCTGTTCAGGCTCTGACGGTCTTTCTAGAACTGAAACTCTAAATGACTGGCTGTCGCTTACAAAGTCTTCAACGACAGTCAATTGCAAAGCGACAAAACTGCATTAAAACTCATTCATGCTTCAAATTCAAGCTACAATAAATGAGTTTTATACATACGGTTTTCGTCGATTGTTTGTATGCTTTAGTAATTTAGTCTGTATGCTCATTGTCGGCAATTGTACTAAAACTGGGTAATGTCCATCTACTAGAAAACTGGGATGGGAATTATATAAGGGGGTGTGGCTCCACCCATACAATTCAAATTTGTATTATCGAATAGCTTTGAAAGTAAAAGTAACAGTACTTACATACAAACTCAAAATGGAGTTACTATTTGGTGATCTCCTGCTACTGGGAAACTGTAACGGGCAGTGGAAAATGACATTGGTATTAAACTATGGGGCTAAGAAAAGTTTCGAATATAATTATTATGTTGCGATATAATTGCTGGGTGCAACAACGCGCGCCGGGAAAAAGCTAGTTATAATATAATTTAAACTTTTAAAGTTAGAAAAATTTCCATATCTCGAAAACGAAGGAAGATATGGAAAAATAACTGCGGTTTTGACTTTTCTCCTAATCCTAAATATCCTAATCCTTGTCTTTGTCCTTATTCAAATCCTTATCCTAGGTCTTATTCAAATTCTTGGAGAGTTCTTGTCCTAAGCCTTGACAAGATCTTTGTCCGAATTATTTTTATAAGCGTAATAACTTATTTGTTTTGACTAAAAACAGTTTTATTTGTAAATTTCAGGGATCGTAATTATTATAAGCGATTGTTGAAATTATTTCTCAATTTTTATTTTTTCCCTCAAGAATAAAAGTTATTTCTCAATTTTTATTTTTTATGCTCAAACATAAAAATCATTCGTACAGTTTTACGAATAAATATATAATTGTCATAAAATTTGTATGGTAGCCCCCACCAGGGTCGGAGGGAATAGGTCCCGAAGGGAAAAATGTTCTTTTTGCAAAAGTAATGGGGGTCGGTCATACATATTAATACTTTTACATGGCCAATGATTTATTCATACATTTAGGCTAAAATATATAATTTTTGTTTTCTTTATAAATTATTGGAAATATTACCCTTTAAAAACATATGCATTTTTTCAGTTTAGTTAGTTTTTGCATTTCGTTTTTTGTTATTGTTTTCTTTTTTTATACTGTTACCTACCAGCGAATAAAAAAAAATAGTACCATCAATAGCGCTATGGATGGTGTTTTTTTTTATTTTTTGAGACTATCGTGACTATTGATAGATTTTTTCTTAAACTATCAATGGTGAGACTATAAATCGTAAAATAATAATCAATCAATAAAATCAAATGAAATAAAAAAATAGTTTTTTAAATTTATATATAATTTTATAATAAACGTATTAATCGTAATAATCATAGTAAATAATCGATCAATAAAATAGGGGAAAAAATGATTTTTTGAATTTATATAGTTTTTAAGTTTTTATTTAATATGTGTTTATATAATTTATTTAATATATAATTTAAATTTTTTATTTTGACATTTTAGTCTTTTTAATTTTTATATTTTATTTTAATTGATTTATTTTAGGACTTTCATTTAATTTTCATTTAATTTTCTCATAATTTTATAAAATTAATTTTTTTATTTGTTATTAATATTATATATAAACTTTTTTATTAAATAAACTTTCTTAACAAATATTTAATTATTGTATTTTATTTCAAACTTATTTTTAATGTTGTTTATTTTATATATTACCTTTTAGGTTTTTTCCTTTTGCTTATTTTATTTTGACAACTTTTAATTGATAACTTTTAATTGGATAGGAGGACGATCCTCACAAGGCAACGCGTGAGGGTCAAGGGGGCGATCTTCACATGGCAACGTGTCTGACTGCCTCAACCTGGTGAGGCCAGCATTATCCGTGTCGAACTCGTCTCAAGTCAACTCAAATCTCTGCGTGGTGTCCTCTAGAAACGGCAAACTGGCAACCGTTAGTTTGACGGCTAATCTGAGCGGCGGGCTCCCCCTGCCTTTAAAGGGTTGTGCGTTGGGTTTGAAGCCCACCACGTAAAAACAAATTTCAATGAAAAGTTTAAGAAAAAAGATAAATATGATCCCCAAATCTGATGACGACTACCGCAAACGAAAAACTGACAATGATTTACGGATATGCACCTGGAACGTCCGAACCCTTAATTGGGATGGTGCCTCTATCCAACTGATAGATATCTTAGAAAGATACAAAGCTGATATCACTGCAATCCAAGAAATGCGATGGAAGGGACAGGGTTGCTCACGGCAAGCAACCTGTGATATTTACTACAGCGGCCATGCGGAGAAGCACGAATTTGGATGTGGATTCGTGGTTGGCAAGCGACTACGACATCATGTTCTGCGATTCACACCTGTGAACGAACGACTTGCCATAATCCGTGTCAAGGCAAGATTTTTCAACATAAGCCTGATTTGTGCGCACGCTCCGACAGAAGATAAGGACGATGAGACCAAAGACAGCTTCTACGAGCGCCTTGAAGAGGCCTATGAGCGCAGCCCCCGCCACGACATAAAAATCGTGCTTGGTGACTTCAACGCCAAGGTGGGAAAAGAAAATATCTTTGGTCCAACAGTCGGAAAGTTCAGCCTCCACGACAATACCTCCGATAACGGAATGAGGCTGATTGACTTTGCCGCAGCGCGAAACATGGTCGTTACTAGCACTAGATTCAAGCATCTCAATATTCATAAAGCAACTTGGCTGTCTCCTGATCAAAAGTCGCGCAACCAAATTGATCACGTTTTGATTGACGGAAGGCACTCTTCCAGTGTTTTAGATGTACGCACGAGCCGTGGTGCCAATATAGACTCGGATCATTATCTTGTCGCAGCCAAGATCCGTACACGCCTGTGCGCAACCAAGAATGCGCGCAATCCAGCACAGAGAAAGCTAGACGTCGAAAAGCTGCAATCAAAGCAAACAGCCGAAGACTTCGCTACTCGACTCATATTTCTCACTCTATGCGTGCGGCTGCCGAAGAGGTGATTGGCTATCACCGCCCTCGCCGAAACCAGTGGCACGACCAAGAGTGTCGCGACGCCACTGCATAAAAAGATGCCGCCTACAAAGCCACCCTGCAGTCGGTTGTAACGCGTGCTGCTAATGAGCGTTACAAAGAGAAGAGGAGGGAAGAGAGACGCATTTTCAGGCGAAAGAAAAGGGAAGCGGAAATGCGTGAGTGCGAGAAAATTGAGATGCATGGTGACAGGAATGAGGTCCGAAAATTTTTCGAAAAAATAAGACGCCTGGCCGATGGTTTCAAGACCGGGGCCTCTTCCTGCAAGGATGAAAATGGGAATCTAGTGACAGATATCCAGAGTACACTGATGATGTGAAGGGAACACTTCTCTAGGCTTCTGAATGGCGACGACGACAACAATCCCGCCAATAGAGATGATATCCCGGAATCCCCAGTTTTGGACGACAGCGTTGAAGTTCCGCTGCCCGACCATAGTGAAGTCTTGAAAGCTATAGCTCGGCTTAAAAACAACAAAGCCGCAGGAGCCGATGGCTTACCTGCTGAGCTCTTCAAGAATGGAGGCGAAGCTCTATTTAAATGCATTCATGAGCTTCTATGCAGAATATGGTCGGAAGAATGCATTCCAAACGATTGGAACCTCAGTGTGCTCTGCTCAATCCACAAGAAAGGCGATCCCACAATTTGCGCCAACTACCGTGGGATAAGCCTTCTGAATATCGCATATAAGGTCCTGTCGAGCGTACTATGTGAAAGACTGAAGCCCATCGTAAACCAGATGATTGGACCTTATCAGTGTGGCTTCAGACCTGGCAAATCCACCATAGACCAGATATTTACGCTACGACAAATCTTGGAGAAGACCTAGAAAAACAAATCGACACACACCATCTTTTTGTCGATTACAAAGCCGCCTTCGACAGTCCAATAAGGAATCATCTATATTCCACCATGTCTGAATTTGGTATTCCTGCAAAGCTCATCCGCCTTTGCAGAATGACACTGAGCAACACCAGCAGCACAGTTAAAATCGGGAAGGACCTCACTCCTCCATTCGATACCAAACGAGGTTTCAGACAAGGTGATTCCCTATCGTGGGACTTTTTCAACCTAATGATGGAGAAGATCATCCGAGCTGCTGATTTGAGACGCAGTGGCACGATATTCTATAAAAGTATTATGCTGCTGGCGTATGCTGATGATATCGATATCATTGGCCATAATACGCGCGAAGTCAGCGCAGCATTCTCCAGGTTAGCGAAAGAGTCGAGTCGAATGGGTCTTGTAGTGAACGCAGATAAGACGAAATACCTAGTGTCAACAAATAAACAGTCCCAGCGTCTTGGAAACCACGTCACTGTTGACAACATCTCCTTCGAGGTTGTTAAGGTCTTCGTCTACCTGGGATATAGCGTAAACTCTTTCAACGATGTCAGTATTGAGATAAAGCGAAGGATAACTCTTGCCAACAGGTGTTACTTCGGGCTGAGTAGGCAATTGAGAAGCAGAGCCCTCTCTCGACGAACAAAACTCACGCTCTATAAGTCACTAATCATGCCCGTCCTATTATATGCAGCACAAACCTGGACGTTGAGCAGTTCTGATGAAAAGACTTTGGGAGCCTTCGAGAGAAAGATCCTTCGTAAGATCTTCGGTCTAATCTGCGTCAATGGCGAGTACCGAATTCGATGGAACCACGAGCTGTATGAGCTGTACGCTGACATCGACATAGTTAAGCGTATTAAAATCGAGCGGCTCCGCTGGCTAGGTCATGTTGAGCGAATGGAAAACGACGCTCCAACGAAAAAAATATTCGATTCGGTGCCCGGTGGTGGTCAACGCAGAAGAGGACGCCCACATCTTCGTTGGAAGAATCAGGTGTTGGATAACTTGACTACACTTGGTGTTTCCAACTGGTGCCAGCAAGCGCAAAACAGAAATGGCTGGCGCAATTTCTTATACGAGGCCAAAACCGACCTTCGGTTGTAAGCGCCAGATAAGTAAGTAAGTAGTAACTTTTAATTGTTGCACACTTTAACTTTTATTTTTTTTTAAGTAATTTTTTTATTTGAAATCTTTAAAATAAGATCCATTTTGACTTTTATTACTTATAAAATATATTAAATAAAATTCAATCTGGAAATTTATATCAAGCTAAACGGATCTTAAGGATCTTAGGATTTATGGATTTATAGTTTATTTACAATAACAAATAAGGCATATTTAATTTATTGAAATATTTTTCTTGCATATTTTATTGGAAACAAAGTAAATACAGCATCATCAATACAAACCAATTGGTCTAGCAGGCTATTGTCCTGCATGGCAACTAGACCAATGTGATTTTTTTTTATTAAATAATTTTTATGTAGGTACATAAGAGATGGATAAACATAAGTAGATAGAAATAATATAAGATAATAGATATAGAATATAGATATACATAATATATTTAGTATAAAAATAATTTTGATGGCATTAAATTTAATTATGGAATGAATTATATATATTATACAGGCAGGTTAGGGGCGGATTTAGGTAGATAGATATTTTTAACCGTAATATAAATAAATAAATTTATTAAAAAAAATAATTTTTGATGTAATTTTAAAGGTGATAAATTTATTTATAATATTGTACTTGAGTGCATTTTAATCCAAACAGAATTAAAAAAGTTACAGCGATTTATCTATAGCTCCATTGAGATAGACAAAATCGCAAAAATAAAACTTTTCTGAAGATCAATGAAATGCAGCCAAAGGCATCAGTCAAAGCAGCAAATAAAATCCTGCAAAAATGAGAAAGTTGAGCAACAACAAAAAGCATGCAAAAAAAATGTAAACAAAGCAGCCGCCTCTTGAGGATGCTAATGAAAAAATATAATCAAACAAAAACGAATTGGGGCAAAAGAGATGCGTGACTTCCGTTCTTGTTGCTCTAATATGTTTTCGGTGTCTGTCTATAAATAAGTCGGCTCTCGCGTTTACTCTTCACGCAGCTTTCGAAAAACGTAAGTTCATTGTCAGCCCTGCTTTTTATTTCGAAGTGCTCAAATTTTTCTCCAGGCTTATAATTACATGCTAATGTCTGTTCAATATTGAAACAGTCGTTCAGATGCAATGTCTTCATAATATATTGTCTTTGGTATAAGTTTAAATTTTGACCCAGTAGGTGGAGTTATTGTTGCTGTGGCAGTGTATAAAGGGTATAACTCAGAAACGAATTGCGAAATTCCAAAAAGAGTACACCACAAGAACGGCTCATTCAAGGTCTTTAAGGTATATTTCGGAATGTTTTCTGTACGACTTACGGTTTCGAAGCTACGGCTGTTTGAATACATGCACTTGTTGTATTTTTTACGATATTTTCAAATTTTTTACAGTGCATAACTTAAAAAAGAAATTGTTTTCGCAAAATCAAAAAAGTGCAGTTTAAGTTATTTTCGCGAGCACTACTAATCTACAAAGTTTAAAAAAATTCTGAATCACAAAGGTCAAATTTTGCTCAAAAATAGTCGAATTGATATGGAATCATCGAAATGAGCTTTATCGCTGAACACAAGTTTTCGATAAAAAGTGGTTCTCATCCAACCTTGCCAGCGCCCATTCACCAAAATTTAACCGTTGTTAGGTCGTGTGGCTTCAATTCTTGCACCAGCTGTGCAAGTTTTCGCAAAATTTTCCACGTAGTGGAGTAACAGAGGCTCAATTGCTGCGAACGGCGCCGAATCGAGAATTCATGGTCAGCAACAACACTGGCGGATACAGCTACGATATTTTTCTCTGTCCGCACTCTACGTATGCGTGTTGGTGGTTTAATGTCCAGTAATGTAAATTTGGTGCGAAATTTAGTCACAAAATTCCGAATAGCCGCCTCCGAAGGTCGCCCAAACTGACCATAAGATGGAAGAAGAGTACGATGCACTTTCTTAACCGATCATGAATTTTGATAATTAACGCAAAGAAAGATGCTGGTGGACAGAGAGAGAGAAAAAAAAAACAACAAACATAGAAATGAGTTAATGAGTCTGCACTATAAAACAAAGAACAGATTCAATTTTAATAAGCAAAGGTTAATAAGCAAAGGTTGTTGAATGTCGAAAGGCTGTTAGAAAAATTTGAATGTACAGAGGAGAGGACAGATTGAAAGTCGAAAGTTTGTTAGAAAATTTGAATGGAAAGAGAAGAGTACAAATTGAGAGCCCAAAGGTTGTTAGTAAATTTGAATGCACAGAGGAGAGAACAGATTGAAAGTCGAAAGTTTGTTAGAAAAATTTGAATGTACAGATTGAATGTCGAAAGGCTGTTAGAAAAATTTGAATGTACAGAGGAGAGGACAAATTGAAAGTCGAAACTTAATAAAAAAAAATTTTTTGAGTGTGCAAAAAGAGGACAGATTAAAAGCAACATTTTGGAAATTATCTAAATGCACAGAAAGATGGAATATTGATAGATGGTTTCAATTTACAAACCAATGGAAAGATTGAAGAATAATTTTAATTAGCAAAGAAAGATGGAAGAATTGAAAGATCATTTTAATGGAAAAATAGAAAGATAATTTTTAGTTAGCAAAGGAAAGTAGTAATTGAAAGAATTAAAAAAAAAAACACCCAATTTAACGGACATTGAAATGAGCACAAAAGCAGAAATAGATTCAAAAATATATTGGACAGAATTTCACTTGGAAAAGTATGAAGTATTTTAAAGAAAATAAAATACAATAATGTTGGACAGAATATTTATCGATTTTATCTTTTATTATTGATACAGCATGAAATGACTGAGCAGAATCAATACAAGGAGAATGCAGAGGCTATCACTAGATTTGCAGCATTAGCCGAAAGAAGGAAAGTTTGCGGAAGCCACCATAGAGCATGTAGAATTTTTGGACAGACAGGTGGTAGCTATGGTAAACGCGCCGAGATCGGGACAAGATTTAAAAAAATACAGTCCACACGGAGAAGGATAGTCGGGTCGAGGATCTAGTGAGCGACCGTCGAGTAGTGTTCGCGCTTCAAAGATTACGCCGAAGGAATTTCCATGCTAGGCATGCCAGGGCGATCAACAGATATGGGTGTGCCAAGAATTTTTGGCAATAAATTTGCTAGGCAGGAAAGAATTTGTGGAGAGACGTAGTTTGTGATCAAACTGCCTTAAAAGAGCACATGGTGCAAACGCCTGTTTCTTGGGTGGATGCGTTCGTTGTCCAGGCAAGCCTCGCCAGAACAGCTTGCTTTGTCCGCTGAAAGATGGAAAGAAAGAGACAGTCTTGGTAGTGCAGTCTAAAGATGAAGAAAATGGTTATTGGGAAAGTTTTCCAAAGAATAGAATTTTTGGCCCAGCAGCATATGGACAGAAAAAGAAGAAACAGCAAAAGAGAACAGCAAAACAATGACTAGCCGAACCAAAAAAAAAAAAAAAAACAAAAAGAGAAGGACAGACAACAAGAAAGCGGCTAATGAATATATTGATTTTGTTAAGGACAGACAAGTTTTTTGTAAGAAAAAAGATAAAAAATAAAAGAACAGGCCGGAAGAAGCCTTCATACAGCGTGAACAGGCTTTTAACATAACAATAGAGGAAAGGGTGGCCTTATTGCCAACAGCTATAGTAAGAGAAGAGATGTTTAAAGGATTTTTCGGTCCAGTTAGAGCTTTATTAGACACCGGTGCACAACCGAATCTTATTAGCTATGCGTTATGTCAGAAATTAAAAAAACCATATTTACCTTTAGCTAGAAAAATGGTTGGGATAGACGGAAAGCCATTTGCGATAGAGAGGAAAGTTAATCTTAAGATTTGTTTATGGTATGAACCATGTGATCATGTTCCTGGAGAATTCTAGGTATAACCCAGAGAAAGCCAATGGCGGTCAATATTCCCGTCAAAGATGTTAACACCACGATCCGGTGGCATGTCTTCAGTTTTCAAATAGGTCGATCCAGAATATTGGAAACCAGATGTGATGCACATGCTGTTTGGAGTAAGTTTTGTGGCAAAAATCATAGAATCGGTTCTTACAAAATCGATGAATGATACAATCTTTTTGCAAACAAAGCTTGGTGTTGTTTCTTTAGGTGGACAGTCTGAGAGGATAGATGAAGAAATTGGACAGGTACTACCATCGGTATACAAGCAAGAAGAACAACTGGACAGATTACTTAAACGGTTATGGACACTGGATCAAATTGGTCAACATACGTTTCGTACAGAAGAAGAAGAAATAGTCGAGCAACATGTTTTGCGCACTTACAGGCGAAACAAAAATGGTCGTTTGTCATGCTCATGCCATTGAAAGATAATATGAAAGATATTGGCAGTTTGAGACAAATTGCATTTAAGCGATTTATATATTTAGAGAAGAGATTAGATAAAGATAAAAGATGAGAGATGAAAAATGAAAGATGTAAGATGAAAGATGAAAGATTAAAGATAAAAGATGAAAGATGTAAGATGAAAGATGAAAGATTAAGGATGAAAGATTAAAGATAAAAGATAAAAGATGAAATATGAAAGATGAAAGATAAAAGATAAAAAATAAAAGATGTAAGATGTAAGATGAAAGATGAAAGATAAAGGATGAAAGATGGAAGATGGAAAATCGAAGATAGAAGAAAGATCGAATATAGAAAATGGAAGATACATGATGAAAGATTAAAGAATAAAGATTAAATAGGGCAAATGAAAGGCAAACTCTAAGCGATTGATGAATGCGATGAATAGAGGAAAGCTCTTTGTCAGCGGCGTTTTTGCCGGGGGAAGGGTCAAGCATTTTAGGCTTGAAGTGATTTACTGCGACAGACCAATTTGCGTTTTCGGTAAAAACCCCGCAATTGGAGAAAGATTTAACAAAGTTTGTGAGCTGCGTAGCTCAGCTTTATGACCCAAACGGTTATATTTCAATTGTTGTAATAGTCGGAAAGATTTTAATTCAAGACTTATGTAGGTCAGGGATAGGTTGGGATGAGATGGTCCCAGTTGAGATAAAAAAGAGGTGGGCAGAATTTTGGAGAGAAATTATATTATTGGAAAAATTAAGAATTGACAGATGGAAAGGTACAACCGAAGGTGTTGTAGATGATTAGGACAGAATATCCAAATGGAAAGGTGACATCAAAGATGTTAGTGTCAAAGATAAGAGCTCCTTTACATACGGTTACTGTGCCAAGGTTGGAATTGGCGGCAGCTGAGTTGTTAGCAAGGTTATTTGCTGACATAAGGAGATCGATGGAGTGGCCATCGGCGGAGTATAATTTATGGACAGACTCAAGATAGTTTTGCATTGGATAAGAAAGGCACCTTATAACCTGAAAATGTATGTGGCTAATCGAGTGGCTTCTATTCAGGAGAAGTCAGAGACAAAATTTTGGCGACATATCAGTACGATAGAGAATCCCGCTGATCTATTAAGTCGCGGGTTGTCACCAGCAGAATTCATAGACAATATATTATGGTTGTATGGTCCAAGTTGGTTTGCACTCGATAAATCCAAGTGGTCCAAAGACAAGTTTTTAGACAGAGAGCCATCAAAGGTGAAAGAAGAGATGAGAGTTTACACAGTTTCGAGGTTTGAGTCGATGTTTAGCATTCATGTTAAGGGGATTCAGGAAAGAATACCTTTGTTGGCATGTAGTAGAATGTTAGAGAGAACAGTTAATATTCTGGCATATGTGTTCCGTAACATGAATGCATTACGCTCAAAGCCTGGTAGAAAAATAATTAGAACGATAGTGGACAGAATTGAGATGTCAACAGTAAAGGAAAGAAGCATAGCTATAAAATTTATTTTAAGAGAGACACAAGAACACTATAATGCTGAATTAATGGCGTTGGAGAGAGGACAGAACATAGCGGAAAGAAGTAAGATAGAATAGTTGGAGCAATCATGAGGCTCTAAGACATTTAGCTAGTAAGGGGACAGAATGGAAATTTATGATTTCAGCTGCCTATGATATATGAAGCAGCAGTTAAGTTGATGAAATATCATCTTGTCAGAGTAGTCGGACAGAAAGTTTTATTATATGACATAATAAAATTTATTAACCCTTTTTTCACAGATTGAAGCAATATTAAATTCGCGTCCAATCCATCCAATTAACGATGATCCGAAAGACATACAGGCTTTAACTTCAGGTCACTTTTTGCCAGGCGAGCCATTGGTTCTGCCTTTACCTTTTGATACTACGCAGCCGTCATCTTCCGTTGGTGTGAAGCTGTGGAAAGAAAGACAAGAAAGAAAGAAAAATGAGAAGAGAGAAAGAAAGTTTGAAAGTTGGACAGTTGGTGCAACTTAAGAGTGAGAATTTTCCACCTGCACACTGGTCAATGGGTAGAATCGAACAATTGATTTTGAGCGATGATGGAAAGGTCCGATCGGTCTTGGTGGGCACGCCTACGAACATACTTAGAAGAGCAGTACAGAAGATCTGCACCGTACAGGTTGAAGCAGAGAGATTGTAGAAATAAATATGTATCATTTATCATATCATGTATTTATGTATGTATTTATTATATGATTGTTAATTTATATTATATATAGGAAAACAGATGTTTTCGGCGGCAGTGTATAAAACTCATTTATTGTAGCTTGAATTTGAAGCATGAATGAGTTTTAATGCAGTTTTGTCGCTTTGCAATTGACTGTCGTTGAAGACTTTGTAAGCGACAGCCAGTCATTTAGAGTTTCAGTTCTAGAAAGACCATCAAACAGGAAAGGTTGTGTTAATAAATCTCGGGTTTTTTTGAGCTTCGGCTTTTTTCCCGAAAGGAAAAATAATTGTGTTTTATTTCCTTTTATTTTATACACCGTAGGAAATATAGCATTTTTATTGATTTGTGGGCGGTAAAATGGGGTGTGACAGAAATTTACACCATCTTGTGCTTGAAAAAAATGTACTGCCAAAATTTCAGCTCTATCGACACAGCAATTTTGAAGTTTCCAGCCATCACACAGACAGCGTTTTGCTTTTTGTATATATAGATTATTGGTTATAACTTTTGATTGGTAAGAGATACTAAGATAATTTTTTCTAAAAAATTAATTTTTTAGCTTGTTAGTTCTTTCAAAAATATAAGAAACGATCACAAATAATTGATTGATTTCTATCTTAAAAATAATGAAAAAATAAATCATGCCAAAAACGGAATCTCTAATTCACTACCTTCATACACTTAAAATAATTTCACATCTTTTTGAATACGATCTCTTGATCTAAAAATTTAAAAAATAATCGTTATTGTCCATCCTTGATGAAAACTAATTTAAATAAAAATTGCAAAAAATAACGGCAATTTAACAAAAATTTGCAAAATTGTTTAATAAAAAATTTAAATGCGAAAATTAATGCTATTTATAAAAATTAAGTAAAATTCTTTATATATTTTTAAAGAAACAAGATAAAGTGTGAAAAGAAAATAAAAAATGTTTGTTGTACCATGCTGCTAACGCTTCAATAAAAAAAAATAATCAATCAATAAAATGGGGTAAAAAAATAATTTTTAAAATTATATATAATTTTTATTATTTTATTTGTATGTATACATATTTTATTTTATATATAATTAAAATTTTTTATTTTGACTTTAGGCACTTTTTAAATTTTATATTTTATTTTCATTGATTTATTTTAGGACTTTCATTTAATTTTCTTATAAAAAAAAAATAAAATTAAGTTTTTTTATTTGTATTTATATTATATATAAACTTTTTATTTCTTAACAAATATTTAATTTTTATGTTTTATTTATAACTTATTTTTAATGTTGTTTATTTTATAAATTAACTTTTATTTTTTTTACATTGTTTTTTATTTTATTTAATTAACTTTTAATTTTTCCACATTTTAACTTTAATTTTTTTTACAAGTAATTTTCTTATTTTAAATATTTAAAATAAGATACATTTTGACTTTTATTAATTATAAAATATGTTCAATAAAATTCAATCTGGAAATTTATATCACACTGAACGGATCTTAAGGATCTTATAATTTAATAAATATGTTTTTTCTTGCACGAAATAATGCAATTGATTTATAGTTTATTTACAGTAACAAATAAGGTATATTTACTTAATTTAAAAATTTTGATTGCATATTTTAGTGGAAACAAAGTATCAACAATACAAACCAGACCAATGGTGATTTTTTTTTTATTAAATATTTTTTATGTAGGTACATAAGAGATGGATAAACATAAGTAGATAGAAATAATATAAGAAAATAGATATAGAATATAGATATGTGACCCGGTCTACGAAAAGGGACCTTCGGTGTGAAAATATCATTTTTCACTTTTTTGGCAATTCGGATGGACTAATGTGTGCTCTTTCTAATGGCGCAAAGCAGAAGTTTCCAACTCGTAAAGAAGTTTGTCAGGAATTTTCCAAAAAGAAAAGACGCCATTCAGTGTGCGACAATTAAACGTTTACAAACGGCTGTTTTCTCGAAAACTTGTTTTTACACCGAAGGTCCCTTTTCGTAGACCGGGTCACATATAATATATTTAGTATAAAAATAATTTTGATGGCATTAAATTTCATTATGAAATGAATTATATATATTATATAGGCAGGTTAGGGGCGGATTAAGGTAGATAGATATTTTTAACCGTAATATAAATAAATAAATTTATTAAAAAAAAATAAATTTATTAAAAAAAATAATTTTTGATGTAATTTTAAAGGTGATAAATTTATTTATAATATTGTACTTGAGTGCATTTTAATCCAAACAGAATTAAAAAAGTTACAGCGATTTATCTATAGCTCCATTGAGATAGACAAAATCGCAAAAATAGAACTTTTCTGAAGATCAATGAAATGCAGCTAAAGACATCAGTCAAAGCAGCAAATAAAATCCTGCAAAAATGAGAAAGTTGAGCAACAACAAAAAGCATGCAAAAAAAATGTAAACAAAGCAGCCGCCTCTTGAGGATGCTAATGAAAAAATATAATCAAACAAAAACGAATTGGGGCAAAAGAGATGCGTGACTTCCGTTCTTGTTGCTCTAATATGTTTTCGGTGTCTGTCTATAAATAAGTCGGCTCTCGCGTTTACTCTTCACGCAGCTTTCGAAAAACGTAAGTTCATTGTCAGCCCTGCTTTTTATTTCGAAGTGCTCAAATTTTTCTCCAGGCTTATAATTACATGCTAATGTCTGTTCAATATTGAAACAGTCGTTCAGATGCAATGTCTTCATAATATATTGTCTTTGGTATAAGTTTAAATTTTGACCCAGTAGGTGGAGTTATTGTTGCTGTGGCAGTGTATAAAGGGGTATTTGAGAGTATAACTCAGAAACGAATTGCGAAATTCCAAAAAGAGTACACCACAAGAACGGCTCATTCAAGGTCTTTAAGGTATATTTCGGAATGTTTTCTGTACGACTTACGGTTTCGAAGCTACGGCTGTTTGAATACATGCACTTGTTGTATTTTTTACGATATTTTCAAATTTTTTACAGTGCATAACTTAAAAAAGAAATTGTTTTCGCAAAATCAAAAAAGTGCAGTTTAAGTTATTTTCGCGAGCACTACTAATCTACAAAGTTTAAAAAAATTCTGAATCACAAAGGTCAAATTTTGCTCAAAAATAGTCGAATTGATATGGAATCATCGAAATGAGCTTTATCGCTGAACACAAGTTTTCGATAAAAAGTGGTTCTCATCCAACCTTGCCAGCGCCCATTCACCAAAATTTAACCGTTGTTAGGTCGTGTGGCTTCAATTCTTGCACCAGCTGTGCAAGTTTTCGCAAAATTTTCCACGTAGTGGAGTAACAGAGGCTCAATTGCTGCGAACGGCGCCGAATCGAGAATTCATGGTCAGCAACAACACTGGCGGATACAGCTACGATATTTTTCTCTGTCCGCACTCTACGTATGCGTGTTGGTGGTTTAATGTCCAGTAATGTAAATTTGGTGCGAAATTTAGTCACAAAATTCCGAATAGCCGCCTCAGAAGGTCGCCCAAACTGACCATAAGATGGAAGAAGAGTACGATGCACTTTCTTAACCGATCATGAATTTTGATAATAAAATTCAATAATCTGCAAGCGTTGTTCGTATGTTAGTCGATTCATGGTGAAATTATAGACCATACTGAACTTGCTTAACAGTAACATGTTATACGACAACAGCTGTGCTGCCAAAATCATTGTTGCCAAAAAGAAAGTTGCTAAAAAATCGCCCTTTAGTTATGATATTGTTATTATAGTTATACTGTTCAATTGTTGCTGCTGTATTCATACTGTTGTTAATGTTGTTGTTGTTAATGTTGTTGATGTTAATGTTGTTGTTGTTGTTGTTGTTGTTGTTTTTGTTTTTGTTGGTGTTGGTGTTGTTGTTGTTGTTTTTGTTGTTGGTGTTGTTGCAGGTGTTGGAATTGTGATACTGCGTTGTTTACTAGATCGATCTACATTTTTGTATGTGCGCGGATGTTAGGTTGTTGACTTTGACTTATATGTTGCACATATTTTTATTTATCTTAACTTACATTGTATTCAAAATGATTTTGACTCTTATGAGAAACAATAGTCGCACATCATTCCTTGGTCCCAGAATCTTTGCTACTGATTCTCAATAGCCTTCATTTGTTGATGTAATCTTTCCCCGTGTTCGTCACTCTCTTCGCCGAAAAAATTCAAATGGGAATACAGAAAATTAATTTTCAATGGCATATTCACGCCCATTGTTTTGTTCCCGAGAAACCAAGAAACAAGCATTAGAAAAGAATTTCACTTGGCTGCCTCAACTGGTGACAATATTTCTCCGAATTGAAGATCGTTCAGTAAATTTTTTATCTGTAGTCCAACTAAAAGAAGGCATCATGGCATCAGAAAGATTTGGAAAAATGGTTTTCAAATAGGTAAATAAGTCTTCTTTGTCCAACGCCTTCACAAAGTTTTTCATAAATCCAAGTTTAACTTTTACTATTATTTTAGTAAAAGAGGATTATTTTTTTCTTCTTCGTGACGAGTGGAACGTATATGACATTACTCTCGCCAACATTAAATTCAGTTCTTTCTGGTCAATCCTTTCTGCGATAGTGGTGTTCAAGTGCTCGACTCTCCCATATGCACAGCAAGCAGCAGTATTTTGTTTAGACACTTTGTAAACCACATAACATGCCAACAACTTTGAGATTGGCACATATTCATATTCATAAAACATTCATAAAATCAGTTTTATTGCTTTTTCTTAACCATATTTCTTTTATCTTCAAGAAAATAAAATAAAAATTACGAATTTTTTGCTCAATTGCTAAATATTTTAACCTGAAGTGTCATATCTTTACAAATTAAAGTAATCATTCCAGCAAAAAAGTGGTATCTACACTGTCTGTTCCACAGTTTTTGCATTTTTTAATAAAATCGGTAAAATATCATTAATGTTGAAAAAAAACTGGATATTACTGTGCTGAAGAACCAAATATTTATAACCATCCGAACCCTAGTCAGTGAATTTTTGATAAATTACTGTAAGTCGTTTTTCTCAGAATTTTGAAATATGTAGATGCCGCACTCTTCCTTATGACGGCAGTATACCATTAAATAATTTCTGAGATATGTATGTATAAGCGATACATGAAAAAACTCAAAAGTCGACAAACTCCAAGTGTGTGAGCTTTCTTTCAATTGTACACACCTTTGGTACGGACTTTAAACAAAAAATATTAATTCGCCAAAACATTTTTTAAATATTTTATTAAATTAATTAAAATAAAATAAATAACTGGCCATTTCAGCCCTTGAAAGGACTTTGACCTAGCTTCTTATGACCAATTGTGTTGTGCGTGTTATTAAGTTTGTGCACAATTAACCGAGAAATGGACCTACAGGCTTAACGCCGACTCCAAACGGCGATGAACGGAATGTTCTTATTCTCAAGAAGCTTTACATGGCATTTTGAATACTCTCTGAGGTTTGCCATTGTCTGCAGAGAGGTGGCGGCCGTACAGAAAAATTATTTTAATTCAAATAATTTTCTGTCGCTGCTGGGGTTCGAACCTTGGTCTCCAATGTTCGTTGACATAGCGGCCACGCACTTTAACCAACTACAACACGGACGCCACTAAATTAATAAGTACTTTTAATTGTACGTTTAAATTGGTACTTTTTTTTTTTGTCTTTTTTTATTTACAATTTAATTTATACCTCAGAAACTAACCAGTGAATCAAAAAGTGATGTGGAAATAATCGAATGAGAATTAAATAAGCTTTTAATTGATATGCTGTGCGTTGTTGTGGGATTTAGTTTTTGCGAGATATCTGTAATTAATTGGAGCTACTTACATCTCGAAAAATAGATGAGAAAACAAAACAAATAAGGTAATTTTCGGAATAAGGAACCGATTTTACATAAAAGGATAGTGGCATTCAAATCGCAAGCAATTTTTAATAATATGTAAACATATTTGTTATATATTTTTTATATATTTTTTATTATTTGGGACAGATTAGATTTTGTTAAAAACAAGATAACTACAGTAAGACTTAAGTATACAATGGTTTTTAATTATCAATTTAAGTCAACAATAGAATAGTGAGAGTGAGTTATTAGTCCGGTCAATTTAGACCGGGTAAGGCCAGCCAAGCTAGCATAACCACAGGGGCTGCCGAAACGCCAACAACGCCACGCTCAACGAGTACAACAAAGGCGAAAGCGCTTACGCTGGAGAGGGCCATGAGTGAACTCGAAAAAGACATCGAACGGCTTGTGACGCATTCAGAAAAAAGGTCGAACAGCGAACATGCTATTAAAGACGCTGCATGCAGTATAAAAAGATGGTTCACAGAGGTTCAAACCCTGATTGAAACAAAAGGTACCTTAGAGGTGACCAAACCTACCTATGCTATGAAAACGGCCAAAGCAATTGAGGCTCCAAAAGAACCACAGATGGCGCTAGCTATAAAGCCCGGCAAGAAAAGACGTGTACCAAAAGCTATGGAAGCGGCCAAAGCAATTGAGATGCCAAAAGAACCACATATGGCGCTAGCTATAAACCTTTCAGACCCGACGCTTATCTACTGAACATTTTTTTATGATTTTTGGAATGTATGGTCGTTATATGGAATGAAAATATTCTCAATGTTTAGGTTTCGCAATTTACATATCCTTCAAGGATTTTCAGGACACGCACAATTGATGCAACTTTATCTGAAACCCATTTTTTTAGCAACAAATGATTCAAATTTATTTGAAACATCAAAATTTATTATTTTTTTAGTTCAAATGCGTTAACTTCACTAGTTTTACACTGAAGTTTTACACTTTATATTTTTTGTAATTGAAGACACAAATTACCTCTGCGGCTCATTTTGACAAAACTAAAAAGTTTATCAAGAATTCCACGCGTGTTGAAGTAACGGTAAAGCGAATCGCGGAACAGTGTGAGAAACAAAAGAAAACAATAACAAGCACAATCGATTCATTTCGTTCTTTATAACATTCGTTAAATAAAAGTGGAAAGATAAAAGATAGAAACCACCCGCACAAACGAGGCATCACGGTCTGAAAGGGATAAAGCTCGGCAAGAAATGCCGTGTACCAAAAGCTTTGCTAGCACAGAAATCTCCAACCATAGCAAACAATGAATCGAAGCGAAGCTCAAAGTCCGTTGCGGTGCGGCCTGAGCGGAAAATAGCGACAACAAGAGCAGATGAGTCGACAAGGCTGCCGCAAGAAAAGGAAGTGTACTTAGATGCCTCAACTTCCAAAACCGAGCGAGAAAGATAGACATACCAAAACGGAAGAAAATGTCTACACTGATAAAAACGTGACCAGACGCGATTATCATAAAAAAGAAAGACGAAATGTCATATGCAGCCATACTAAAAACACTGGAAGACAGTGTCAGCCTGCAAGAACTGGGCATAGCTGTTCGCACAATGCGACGTACGCAAAAAGGCGAACTTCTCCTAGAGCTGCGGAAATGCGATTACATTCACGCATCCTCATACCAGGAGCAACCAGTTAAGGTACTCAACGAGGCCTCTGAAATAAACGTCCGGACACAGATGGCCACGATACAGTGTCAAGAACTAGTACGAGAAGTAACAACAAAAACTGCTCTGTGCGATGCCATGGCCAAAACCTTCAGCATAAGCAGACCTGAAGAATCACCAGTGCGTCTGAGAAAGGCTGCACGCCGTGGCACAAAAAACCCATACATAACGCTAATGGCACAAGATGCAAAGAAGGTACTGCGGGCAAAGTTCTTCCAGGTTGGCTGGACTAGGTGCCAAATATCGGAGGTAAGCATACCTAAAACATGCTTCAGGTGCTGGGAGTTTGGCCAGAAATCGGGTAACTGTAGCAAATCGGACCGAACAAAAATGTGCAGACGCTATGGAGAGGATTGTCACATGGCAGCATCATGCCAAAATGCGGCAAAGTGTGCACTATGCAAGGGCGCACATCCAGCGGACAGTTTCAAGTGTCCGCACTAAAAAGATTCTCAGAAAAAGCATCTATGAGATTCATTCAACTCAACCTGAATCACTGCACAGCGGCGCACGACTTACTTAAGCAGAGTGCATATGAGCTTAAAGCGGACGTCGCACTAATACCGGAGCCATACAGACAAGAGGACGGCCACAGCTGGACAAGCGACGCCACAGGGAATACAGCAATCTGGGTGCTGGGAGCTTACCCCAAGAAGGCGACAATGACACCAGCGAAAATCGGCTTCACATGGATATTCATCAATGGAATTTACGTGTTCAGCTGCTATGCGCCACCTAGCATGTGCGTGAGTGATTTCAAGCAAATGCTAACTTTTCTGGAGCTCGAAACAGCAGGGAAACGCCCTCTTATTCTCGCTGGAGACTTCAACGCGTGTACACTGGCCTGGGGCAGCAAAAAGACGGGCATAAGAGGGCGACTATTAAAAGGCGCGATGAGCGCTATGGGTCTCACGTTACTCAACACGCCCGGTACTTACACGTTCGAGATAGGAGAAAAGAGGTCGATAATTGACCTTGCGTTCGCAGACGTAGGCACTGTATCACGCGCAACATGGCGGGTAGCCGACATCCACACGCACAGCGATCACAGCGCGGTCATCATTGAAATCTGGACGAAAAACCCAAACAATAAGCCGAAAAAGCTCCAAAATAAAAACTGGGCAGCTAAGAAGATGGACATATAATCCTTTCACCAGGCGTGGAATAATACACAGATACCAGTTGGCACAGCCGCAACCATGGCAAAATCAGTTATGAGTAGACTCGAAGCTGCCTGTGATGTTGCAATGCCACGAAAGGTTACTATACCAGACAGAAAGCCGGCATATTGGTGGAATAACCAAATTGCAGAGCTCAGAGCCGCATGCAATATGTCACGCAGAAGAATCGCCGAAAGACATAACGCATACTGCGCTAACAAAGCTGCTTTTAAGAATGAAGCAAACACCGGCTATTCATCGAGCTTATAGACAGTGCGAACGACGACCCCTGGGGGTCGGCTTACTGCATGGTAATGCGAAAAGTAAAGGGACCAATTGCACCCCAGCTCACATGCCCCATTCTACTTAGAAGGATAGTGCTAGCACTCTTTCCCCCACAAAAAGAATCGAACCACATCGACACTGATACTTTCGTGGAAACTGAATTTCCAGCAGTTACAACACAGGAAGTTCTTGCAGCTACCTCAAGAATAAGTGATGACAAAGTCCTGGGATGAATGGCATTCCGAATAAAGCACTAACAGCCGCGATACGTGCCAAGCCGGAGATCTTTGCACGTGTATATAACGAGTGCCTTAAGAAGGGGACCTTTCCGTCACCATGGAAGAAGCAGCGACTGGTATTATTACTTGAGCCTGGGAAACAGCCAGACCAACCCTCATCGTACAGACAACTCTGTATGTTAGATTCGGCGGGCAAACTCCTAGAAAGAATAATCTGTGACAGACTTCAGGCAAACTTGGAAGGAGAAGCAGGTCTATCCCACAACCAGTACGGTTTCAGACGAGCACGCTCAACTGTCGATGTTATCAGCAGCGTGACCCAGATTGCACGTAACGCACTCATGGGGACGAGCGCCACTCGCAGATACTGCGCCATTGTCACACTTGACGTACGAAATGCCTTTAATTCTGCAAACTGGGAGCGAATAATCCAAGCACTAGTTAGTTTCGATGTACCAAAATACCTGCTTCGCATCATCCGTGACTACTTCCGTGAAAGAGTGCTGTACTATGACACAGAGCAAGGACCAGCACAACATAAAGTCACAGGAGGCATACCCCACGGATCTGTGATATGGCCGACACTGTGGAACGCAATGTATGACGGCGTGCTAATAATCAAAATGCCAACCGAAACGGCGTAGATTGGATATGCTGACGACATTGCCTTAGTGGCGGTCGCCAAGCGCACCGACGAGGTCTCCATAGCCTGCAACAACGCAATCGCGTGCGTGATACGCTGGCTTCTAAATGCTGGCCTAGAACTGGCAGCCCAGAAAATGGAACTGGTACTTGTTACCCCAAAAAAGCAGCGTGATCAGTTAGTCATCAATGTCGGGGGCTATGACATAACATCAAACCCTCACATCAAATATCTCGGGGTCCTTAAAGACCAGCGCCTGAGCTTTAATGCGCATTTGCTGGCAGCGGCAGATAAGGCGAGAGCCATAAACGGTGCACTTACGTGCATATTACCAAATATTGGTGGTGCCCAAGGAGAAAGAAGACTCTTACTGTCAACTGTGGTAGATTCCGTGCTGCTATATGCGTCACCAATATGGTCAGATGCAAAAAACACAGCAATTGAACCACTAAGAAGGGTCAACAGATTAAGTGCGTTAAGAGTAGCATGTGCCTACAGGACAGTCTCAGACGTAGCCATTGGGGTCATTGCTGGTAAGATGCCAGTTGATATCCGAGCGAAGGAAATGCGACGGCTTTATCCCCAGCACGTGATCAAACCCTCGAGTGAAGATAGACGACGGGAGCACGCTCGTGCTGTTGAGGAATGGCAATCGCGTTGGGAGCCAAATCCGCCAAATAACTTTTTTTTTTTTAAATTTATTTCAGTGTACAATCCTTTCGGTTAATAATGGAAAATAATTTCATTCAAATGGCTGCCTCGGCTGGCCATGCAGTAGCCTACATGATCGGTCCAATTTTTAAGCACATTATCGATTGTGTGCAGCTGTATTTCACCAATGGCTTCACGAATATTGTCCTTTAAAGCGTCAATTGTCTCTGGCCTGTAGGCACTTGTAACACTTGTAACACTTATCTTTGAGGGCACCCCACAAATAATAGTCCAACGGTGTCAAATCGCAGCTCAGAGGCGGCCAAACGACATCAGCTCTGCGGCTGATAATGCGATTTTCAAAAACAGGGCGCAAAACATCGAGTGTAGCTTCGGCTGTGTGGCACGCAGCGCCGTCCTGTTGAAACCAAATGTTGCCAATATCCTCCTCTTCAATTTTTGTGAACAAAAATTCGTTCAACATGGCCCGATAACGATGGCCATTGACTGTAACGGCCACTCCTTGCTCATTTTCGAAGAAAAATGGCCCAATTATGCCTCTGGACCAAAATCCGCACCAAACAGTGACTCGTTTTGGGTGCATAGGCTTTTCAATGTATGCGTGCGGGTTTTCTGTGCCCCAAATGCGACAATTTTGCTTGTTTACATACCCGCCAAGATCAAAATGAGCTTCATCTGAAAAGATGATTTTTTTGGCAAAATCGGCATCTTCTGTAAGTCGATCGCAGGCCCACTCAGCGAAGCGAAAACGCACTGGATGGTCAGTTGGCTTCAACTCCTGAACCAATTGGACTTTGTATGGCGTCATACCAAGGTCTTTATGCAAAATTCGTCTCAATGATGTCTCCGAAATGTTCAATTGTTGAGAACGACGGTGAATTGATGTTGATGCCGCTTCACGCACACTTTCTGCCACAGCAGCAATATTCTCAAGTGTACGCACTGTTGTTGGCTTTTCACGCTTTGGTTTATCGATGAGGATGCCAGTTTCTTTCACTTTTTTCACAAGATAACGAACATACGGAGCTGACGGTGCTTCTGTTCTTCCAAAATCCGTACGCATTTTTCGCACACATTCTGCAACATTACCATGATTTTCAAAGTAATGTCGCAATATTTCCCAGTGTTGTTCAAGCGTATACACAACCATATTCGTTCAGCGGAAGGATAAAACTAATTATCTGTCAAATCAGACATGTGCTAAGTGTTACCATTCACGAAATAAGCACTAGTTGAAAAAAAAAACGTTAGATGGCGGACCCTTTAGGAGATGGACGTACCAACTTATACCGTGTATCCACGATTGGCTGTTGCGTAAGCATGGCTCACTGGACTACTATACAACACAAGTAGTCAACAACCACGGATGTTTTCGTCAGTACCTAAACAGGTTCCACATTTTAGACGATCCTAACTGCCCATAATGTCCTGACGTACCAGAAGACACAAAGCATGTAATTTTCTCGAAAAAGCATGAGTTGTCTCGAGGTTACACTGGCGTATAAAATAAGAGACTGGGTTTCATTTTACCTGGTATTCTTATAGTTATACTTATTACGTGTATTTTATATTTCAAGTGTAAGTTACAATAACCATAGAAAAATATTTTTACATACAGTCAAGGAAATAAGTGTACATACAACCCTTGATTTAGGGGTTTTATAGACTTTGTGAAGAAAATAAAAAAAATGTTTGTCAATATTTAAGGGATTAATATATTAGTTTATTTATAAAATAAAAAAGCAATTCATTACCATAATTAAAAAAATAATAACAAAAACAGCAAAAATTCATAGGAAAAAAGTCTACATACAGCCACAAGAAATAAATACTATATCAAAATTTTATACAAAAAAACGAAAAAAATGTAAACTTTTAGTATTTGGTCGGTCCACCTTGGGCATCAATAACTGCTTGAAGACGGCGGGGCATTGATGTCACCAAATTCTCCGTAATATGCGGTGTTATATCGGCCCATGCACGAATAAGAGAGGTTTTTAATGTTTCACGGCTACTAATGTCATATTTTCGCACCAATTTTTCCAAAACGTCCCATATGTGCTCTATTGGGTTTAAGTCTGGTGACTGGGGTGGAGAATTCAGCTGTCTTGGGGCATTGTACAGGAGCCAGTCTCGAACAACGTGCGCAGTATGCTTAGGGTCGTTATCCTGTTGGAAAATCCATTGATTTCCCAGGCCCAAGCTATCAACAGATGCCTTCAGATTATGTTCCAATATGTTTTTGTATTGATAGCGGTCCATATTACCCTCGACAAAAACCAAACGACCCACTCCAGATGACGCAATGGCACCCCAAACCATAACGTTGCCACCACCATGTTTGACCGTAGGAATAATATTCTTTGGATCAAGTGCAGTGTTTGGTTTTCTCCAAACTTTGGATCGGCCATCACTTCCGAAAATATTATATTTACTTTCGTCGGTAAATAAAACACGCTTCCAAAAATCCATACCCTTGTCTAGATGTGCTTTAGCAAACTCAAGGCGAAGTTTACGATTCTTCGTTGAAATTAGTGGCTTTTTGCGTGCTACTCTGCTATTAAATCCAGCGTCATGTAAAGCGTTTATTATTGTTCGTGGAGTAACAAATATATTGGAACATTTTTCGACGTGTTCCGCCAATTTTGGGGCACTTATTTTCGGATCCTGGTTGACCACTTTAATAATACTGCGAACATCGCGTATCGAAAGCTTCTTCGGCCTGCCAGATCGTGGTTTATTTTCGGTACTATTGTTATTATTATAATTTCTAATGATCGTCTGTACAGTAGAACGACTTAATGTTCTGATTCATGGGCCTAAAGTTTTTCCTAAACTGTCTTAGCAATTTCTCCATACGATTTATTTTCCTTTCGAAGATTTACTACAATATTTCGAACTGAAATATGTATTTCTTTCCGATTTTCCATTTTTAAGGATACAAATATAAATAATACCTTCTTTAGTTATCACTTTTTCCACTTAAACAATGGTAATGCTTGTAGTTTTATTCAAAGCAACAAAGCTAACTGTTATTTCCCTTTCTTTCTTTTTCATTTTCTTTTTGATATATGGAGTTGCCACACTGTATGTAGACTTTATTCCCGCTAATTTTTATGTTTTTCCCCAATTTTTTCTATGTTATATTTTTTTCATAAATATTTTTTCTTCAAATAGTCTTTATTATAAATGCCTTCAACATTGCTATAAATTTTTTTTCTATAATCGCTATTAATTCTCTAATACCCCTAAATCAAAGGTTGTATGTAGAGTTATTTCCTTGACTGTATATTACATCTCCAGGATGTATATACGTGGCAAACTCATGCATATTATGACGATTACAACTTTTTGAATCGTTATATCTCAGAAACGGTGGCTCTTAGGAAAAAAAGTATTGATACATATTTTATAGATAATTTTATAATCTACAATTTTTGTCTGGGGTAATTTTAAGATTAAACCTACCGTTTTGCTGAAAATCCGAGTAAATTTTTACCATACAGAGGAATGATGGGGAACTTTAAAATTGTATATGCAATTATGTTTTGAACAATTTTACTAACTTTCAGCTTGTTGGGAATTTACGTATCCTTGAATGTCTAAATTGACCAGACTATATTTTTCACTTATCATTTTTCAGCAATATTAGGAAACAACGTACTACTCGAATGACATAACTTTGTCGCTTTTTTTATTTTTTTTAATCCGTCTAGCCTTCTTTGGCGAAGCTCGTTGACACTTTGTTAATAAAATTTTCAATATGTTTTTAACAAAGTTTGCGGGACCACCTCAACACATTTTGCAGGAACAAAGTGTTGATACGCATTGCCATAACACATCAAAGATCACAAACAAAACAATTGCTTGACGTTGTTATTTCAGTGGCGCCAAAATATTCGTGCTTAAGCTAGCCACAAATAACGTTCAAGAACTGTCAAAATTAAGGTAAAAAATAGCTTAATAGGTGTTAGGAATACCAGTTAAAGATCAATATAAATGTCGTTATCACGTTTGGAAATTCTGCTGCAGATCACTTCTCTCTAGCGATGCAGCGAACGGCAGAATGCTGTAAGTATATCAAAGTCCAAAAAAATTAATCAATAAAATAAGAGATATAGTATGTTAATGTACTATTGTTACGTATAAATCATTTTATAATAAATATGAAATTTTTAATTAATTAATAACTGGCCATTTCAGCCCTTGAAAGGACTTTGACCTAGCTTCTTATGATCAATTGTGTTGTGCGTGTTATTAAGTTTGTACACAATTGACCGAGAAATGGACCTACATGCTTAACGCCGACTCCGAACGGCGATGAACGGAATGTTCTTATTCTCAAGAAGCTTTACATGGCATTTTTATTACTCTCTGAGGTTTGCCATTGTCTGCAGAGAGGTGGCGGCCGTACAGAAAAATGATTTTATTCAAATAATTTTCTGTCGGTGCTGGGGTTCGAACCTGGGTCTCCAAAGTTCTTTGACATAGCGGCCACGCACTTTTACCAACTACGCCACGGACGCCAATAAATATGAAATATGAATCGTTAATCAAAATTTCATGCAAATCAGAAGGAGTGTGGCAGTCAGGCCTTACGTTGGGCTTGAAATGCCTGTGATATTTTAATGATTCATATATTTTTAAAATTATAAGCTAACTGCAAATATTTCTTTTTAAATACAGGTTTTGTATTTTATAATATATTTTAATTAATAGTTAATGATTTTTTTCTTTTTAAAAATTCGAATTAATTTGCTGTGGAATTTTACAAATAATTCTTTTTTTATTTTCCTTAAAGCAATCAACTGAGGAACAACAATACTCAACTTACGACTCTCTGAGATACAAATCCAGCCTTCATGTTTCGCTAAATGATATCCAGAAACAAGATAAAAAAAATGTTTGTCCCATATGTTATCATAATGAGTCGTCTGAAAATTCTTTTTTTCAACTGGAGACATGTAAACATAGCTTTTGTAAGCCGTGTTTAGTCAAATATTTAAAAAACGAAATCAACGAGTCTCGAACTGATATAGGTAATATATACACATAATTAACTATTAAAAGCATGTCATTAAATTAAGAAAAATAAATATCTATTAAAACTTGTCCTAATATTTAAATTTTTAATTTAATGTTCTTAAATATCAGAAGCCGGCAAAAAATTTTTTGTTATAATATTTTAAATATAACTATATAAAGTATAAAAAAAAATATAAATCGAACTTTTAATCCTCTTACCCGCAAGGTTGAAATAGTGGTAAAAAGCATGTAAACTTTTTTCTGGTAAATGTTGGTATTGAAAACACGAATCCGAAAATATAAAAATATATACATGGTCAATAACGGTAAAAAGGGGATATTCCGGTACCATGTATCCAGCGCCGAAGCGAGTGAAGATATTCCCAAAAACGCAATTGGTTTGGCTCTCTGACCTGAAACAATAATTTTCTAATACCAAACACAAGAATTGATGCCAGAAGAAAATGGTGGCTCGACAAAATATGAGTGAAATGTCCTCTCCGTAATGTGTCCGAAATACAAATAAAAGCAAATAGAAGCCCAAAGCTACCATAAAACCGAATTTTCTCTTCTTTATATGATATAAGAATATAATTTCTGTACCTGAGCATCACCCATTACAAACTGATAGTTTTTTATAGTCGGCGAAATAACCGATTTGCAGGTAGCAAACAGTACAAATTTGAAAGTGTCCCCTCCGTGTATGAAAAACCTTCAAGGAGAAGAAAGAATTTAGGACGCGCCAGGGAAAGATCAACTTGCTTCAACGTAATCCGAGTTAAGGTACTTGGAAAAACATTTTTATTAACTCGTGCGCGAACAAACAGAGATCAAACACGTTTTGTCTCCTACGTAATGCAAGTTTCCTCAGTTTTCATTTTTTTTCTTGCTTAGCGTGATAATGGAGCGAGGAAAATTTACCCATGGCGCAAAGGAATGTAATAAAACTCGATAAATTGAGGGAAAAGTCGAGAATAGAGGAAAAATAGCGCCATACCACATGTTGTTTATAACATCAAATAACACAGATACTTATCACGTTGTATGCAACTTAAACGGATCAATCGGTGATTGCTTCTGCCGCGCTCCTGACGCTCGGACCCCAAAACAATGAACTGGCGCGAATATTCAAATTTCTCCTTTTGAGCAGATGTATCTCTTATCATAATGTAGTTCTTAAAATAAATGTGTCCCCTCTGTTACGCCCGAAAATCTTGAAAGTCGACTCGGAACTTTGAAAAATTCAAGACCAGTGAAACCCTTGGTGGAAACAGTTCTTTTTAAGGTTTTAAACCGATAGAAACTTGAAATCGTAATTTTCCACGGCTTTTATTTTTGCAAATTTTCTGAGCAAAATATCCCCTTTTTGGCGTTATTGACAATATAGGGTGCTGTGGGGTGAAGCGTTCCACTTGTGTAATTTTGACAGCGCGTTTACATATAACCAAGTGTCATACCGTCACGTGTTGCTTTCATTGCCACACAGTGTTTCATGATACAGCGAAGCGTTTCATCACAACACTATTGTTGTGATACAAACAATATAAAGTGTTTGTGAAATATCTATCGAGTGGTTGTGTGATGCCCGCCGTGTTTTCAAAATGAAACATAAACCCACAAACTCCGTTTTAATGTGTATTTAGTGTTTTTGTGTGTGTGTGTAATGCGTTTTATTGGTTTTTTGTAATTTTTCAATTCATTGCAACAAATGCGATCGGCCATATCACTCGAAATGCATCGACATGAGCAATCGTGGCTACTACACCTGTGGAGACTGCGACTCTGACCTCGATATTAGAGATGAATAATAAATTTGCATTCGATGACTTCTATTCAGTATTTTAATTTCTTGCTGACTTAGGAGTCAGCCCGAGGCCATTAAACCGATTTATTTTGATGTTTATACATGAAAACGGAAAGATTCTTTTGGTGAAGCGCTTCACCCCACCATTTTTCAAAAATCGAAAAACGAACATTTTCGAAGTATCTCCATAATTTTTTGCCGAAATCGAAAATGTTAAAATCCGAGCGCATAGAAATTAAGAAAAATGTCCATTCCTGCGATTTAAGCCAAAAACTATTCAAAAATTATAATTTTTAGGGGTGATGTGAGCCTCCAAAACAAAAAAGCTTTACCCCACCGCACCCTACATGATCAATTTACCCAGCATAGGTAACGTTCCTACAATGTGGTGGTTAGGTTCCTAGGAAATGCCGCATTGTAAGACATCGCATTGTAGGAGATATTAACTCCATACAAAAATCAGAGTTTGGTTCCAAGCTGATAAATTTGATTTTGTATAGTATACATGTAAATACTTTATTTACATTTCATGTGAAGCGGACAACGAAAAAAAAGTAAGGTTCTGAAATTCGTTCATATTGGGCACATTTGTACTTCTAGGGGATATGAACGTGTTCACATAATATTTTTTTGATTTGAGTTTTAGCTGTTATGATATGAGATTCTATAGGATTCACCAGATTCACGGAAGGGTTTTCTTGAAATTTTATTTTCATATTAAAGATAATTATTATAAAATAAAGAATGTAGTTTTTTATAGGATATTTACTCCTCTTTCTGATTTTCTAATCAGTTTTGAAATTTTAATTTTTTTCCAGTTTTAAACCGGAAGTAAGTATTTCAAATATTTTTTTAACAACTTCGACCATTTTAATTTAAAGTTTTTTATTTTATTTAATTTAAATTAATTTTATATTAAATATTATATTAATATAATATTATATTAAATTTAATTTATATTAATTTAAAGTTTTAAAATGGTTGAAATTGGTCGGTTCCTAGGGGTACCTCCCTTGGACCTATATTAATTTTTTTCATTATTTTGTATGGGAGGTATATACAAAATTTGGTCGATCCATACAAAACTCAGTGAAAAGGTTTGTAAAATAAAGCAATACATGTGTTCCAGAAATGGTTGAAATCGGTCGGTTCCTAGGGGTACCTCCCTTGGACCTATATTAATTTTTTACATGATTATGTATGGGAGGTACATCTGTTACTCATAAATATTCCCATTTGTATTAATAAAAAAATCAGTTTTTAGGCAAATTTCATTTTATTTACAGTAGAAAAATAAAATTGGTAACTTATTTTTATTAAGAAAATGTGAAATAAAAAGTAAAAAAAGTAATGTGTGCATACATATGAACAAACAACCAAGCTCATCTCGCTATTGACTTTCATCACTATTGACTTCTTCCTTAGAATCACTACAAACAATATAAGGGTCATCAACCAATTGAATAAACTTCTCAACTTCTTCATCAATAATTACATTTGATTTTGATTTAATAGTTCTTTTGGATGCTAAGAGAGGCTCAGATGTCAGCAACAACATTTTCATTAAATCTGTATTAGACTTAATCCTCGAGCATTTACGGGTATGGTTAGGTCGATTTTTTCTAAATTCTTTGTGCCTTGCTTCCAATGCCTCTTCAGACAATGTTCCGATTGGTAAGAAAAATGCTGAAATGACTTCACATCCATGTATGAGAACTTTATGAACACTGCTCGGCATATAATACCAGCCATATAAATTTATATACAACTGCCTAGTTTCTTCTAAGAACAATGTGAAGTTATTCAGATATATGGGGTAGCCACTTGCCAGAACTCTCAATATATAAAAACAATTGTTCTATCAAACTTTTGTTTATGCCAGTTATCTGCGAGCTTAGTTCAACGTTATAGAAAAAGCACCTAGCTGTGTTTCCATCGTTAGTAGACCCATATCCTGGCTTTGGTTTGTCGACCAAGAGACCCATTTTGCTCTTAAACTCAGCTTGAATTTTTTTTTTGTCTTGCGCTACCAATTCTTCATTTTCTTTTAATCGCACTTTTATATATTAACTAGCTGAAATACCCTGTGTTACTAAACTTATTTTGTTATCTACTATAACTTTCTTTTTATAAGGTGTGGATAATATTTTGGAAATCAAAAGTTAATACTTAAAATAAAATTACAAAAAGTTTCGTCAAAACCAAAAAAACCCTTTTTGTAATTCCCTTTTGAATTTTGCTAAATTTTGAATATTTTTCCATATAAAATTGAGCATTTTTCGCAAAAAAGTCACTTTTTGAAATCTGCATAACTTTCTTGTTTATGAAAAGGGGCAGATAATATTTTGGAAATAGAAAGTCAATACTTCAAATAAAATTACCAAACAGTTGCGTTAAAATCAAAGAATCCTTTTTTTTGCAATTCCCTTTTAAATTTTGCTAAATTTTGAATATTTTTCCATATAAAATTGAGCATTTTTCGCAAAAAAGTCACTTTTTGAAATCTGCATAACTTTCTTGTTTATGAAAAGGGGCAGATAATATTTTGGAAATAGAAAGTCAATACTTCAAATAAAATTAAAAAAAAGTTTCGCTAAAATCAAAGCATCCTTTTTTTGCAATTCTCTTTTGAATTTTGTTAAATTTTTAATAATTTTTCATACAAAATTGAGCATTATTCGCAAAAAGTCACTTGTTTAAATCTGCATAACTTTCTGGTTTATAAAAAGGGGCAGATAATATTTTAGAAATCAAAAGTTAATACTCAAAATAAAATTACAAAAAAGTTTCGCTAAAATCAAACCATCCTTTTTTTTTGTTTGGTGTTTTTCTTTTAAGGTAAAGAAAATTTTTGTTACACAAAATATATACTAAACAAAATTACTTTTAGAGGCAATCCATACATTTTAAAATAATCCTCTTTACTGCTTTTTAGAAAAAACATGATGTAATTTTTAAAACATTAACCCAATTTTAAATTACTTGATTTTCTTAAAACAACGGTGTGGTATAAATCGCATTTGTGAACAAATGGTGATCGCATTTGTTTATTATTAAAGATATTTTAAAAAATCTTTTAAATTTTATAGAACCAAATAATATAGATCTAAAATGCATACTTTTTTTTTAAAAAAAAACAACAAATTTTTTTTTTCTTATTTTCGTACCATTTCGATGCATTGTGCATTGGGACGATTTCAGTACGACTGACTACTGTTGACAACTTAAGACGACTGACTTGCTGTTCGGTGCTGACTGTGCTGTTCATTGCTGACTGTGCTCTCTCTTACATTTATATTTAATTTATATTTTATCATATTATGTACATATAAGTACGTATTTATAAGCATATGTTCATTACATTTATTGTTTTAGAAAAAAAAAATTTAATTTTCGTTTGTTTGGCGGCTTTGACTTTTTCTATGTGAACGAAATCTTCCAACAAGGTAATGGATTCAAAAATGTTTTCGGGAACACCGCTACGGGATTCTGCTGACATATAAAAAATTTCAATGTCAGTATTAATTGCAGAGCTGAACGGGTCTATAATTTAAAGTGCAAACGGAAAACAAAATGCACAAAATTTACAGTTACCTAGTGTGCCGTTTTGTTTTAGTGAGATATCCGACGCAAGTTTTTTTAAAAAACAAAATTTACGTACATACGTTGCGTTTGAATAAATTCGTTACAGGGGAGCTATTCCATATAAAAAACTGTTTGTGTGTTTGAAAACAGGTCGTTGCAGAGAGGAATTTACTCTAGAGGAGTTCGCTATAGAGAAATCCAAATATATGAAAAAAATGAAAAAATGGCAGTGTCTTCAAAAAAATTTTGTTATAGAGGTGTCTTCACTATAGGGGAGTTCATTATAGAAGAGTCCGACTGTGTTTGAAAAAATTGCGTTTCATAAAAAATTTTCGTAGAAATCGCCTTGTAGGAGGCGCGTTGTAAGAAAATTTCCACATTTTTGGACACGCTTTGGAGCGAAAACGCGTTATAGAAACTCGCTTTATAGGAGGATCATTAGGTGCATATTTAAATAGCCAAAAAAAGGAATTTTCTTATTAATTATTCAAATTATAATAGGAGACTTATTTGTTTAGTACGAAAATGCATTTTTTCCGTTTTTAATAATAATATTCAATTAAAAACAAGTTACAAAAGAATATTAAAAGTTTTTAAGTAAAAAAAAAACTAGTAAGATAGGATTTTCGACTGGGTCGAAGTTAAAATACCCCCACGGCCAAACCAAAATATATTTAAAGTCTTATACAGTCAAAATGTTTATTCGTAAAAACATTTTTGTCATAGTTTTAACAGAAAATAATCGCTTTTGTTTTTTGATAAAGTCACTTTGTATGGGAGGTGGCTGCGGTTTTCACTCGATTTGGTTGAATTTCCTATACAGAGTACATGTTATGTATCAAAGTTCATATGCAAAATTGCAAGTCCATTTATTAATTTTTGTAGAATTCAAAGAGATTTTTACATTTTTGATAAAGTCACCTTGTATGGAAGGTAGGCGTGGTTTTATCCGATTTGGTTGAATTTCATACTAACAGATCGGTTCTGTGCGTTACGGGTAACAGCAATATTGTTACCGAAACTCGTTACCAGTCTTAGAAATTGGTATTCTATGCACTCGGTAACGCTTTCAACAGTCGTAAACTCACCTTATTGAAATGAAGCTCGCTCTATTGTGTGGTGAAATATTAACAATGGAAAGTGAGAAGTAAATACATAGAATAATTGCATTATGCTAACTTTTGATATAATATTTGTTTTTCTTGGCAGGAAATATGCACGTACTACGCCGGCGCAGCTGCGATGTTATCTATATGCAATTTATATATTAATTTTTTGTAAATTAATAAATATTACACAGTGAATTTCTATGAATTTTTATCATTGAAAAATGCTGAAGAAGCAGCAACAGTGAATTTGACATCGATTTTTATTTTAATTTGCTCCGATTTCGATTTGAGGATTTTAAAATCAAATTAATTGCTCAAAATACGAGCAATTTTATGTAATGCAAGCTAAAAAATGTCTTCTGTTTTGCTTTTTACCACCTAAAGAGATGGTAACAATATTCACCGGTAACGCTTGGTCGCAGAATATCCAGAGTGTTCAAGTTACTAAAAGGTGAATTTCTACGGTAACAAGATTAATGTTACCGCGACAGAATTGATCTGTAAGAGTGTATATTAAATAGCAAAGCTCATATGCTAAATTACAAGTCCATATATTAATTTTTGTGGAATTTAAAGAGATTTCACCGTATTGACAAAGTCTCTTTGCATGGAAGGTAGGAGTGGTTTTCATCCGATTTGGCTCATTTTCGAACTTAACCTTTATTTTTAACCGACTTCAAAAAGGAGGAGGTTCTCAAGTTCGTTGGTTTGTCCGTTTTTTTTTTAAATGTATGTGCATCGATAACGCCTAAAGCACTTGCCCGAATTCCGTAATTTTTTGTCAACAGATAGATACCATGAACGCGAAGGTCCTTTTTTAAAAAAGTGGGAGATATTCAACAAAGAGGCGTGTCAATATTAGAAAAACACTGTATTTCAATTAATATTGACACTAGGGTACTGAAATTTACAGTAAAAATACTGGGGTAAGCCGAATTATTACAAATTACGTTATATAAAGTGGGAGTTATTTGAGAAATGGGTGTGGTCATATTAGAAAAACACTGTATCTCGAATAGTATTGAAACTAGGGTACTGAAATTTAGTACATGGGTAGGCATAGTTATTACAAATTGCAGTCAATAAAGTGGGCGTTATTAGACAAAGGGGTGTGGCAATATTAAAAACTCACTGTACATCGAATAATAGTGACACTAGGGTGCTGAAATTTAGTACATGGGTAGGCATAGATATAAAAAATTGCAATCAATAAAGTGGACGTTATTTGGCAAAGGGGTGCGGCAATATTAGAAACTCACTATATACATATCGAATAATATTGACACTAGGGTGCTGAAATTTAGAACATGGGTAGGCATAGTTATTACAAATTACAGTCAATAAAATGGGCGTTCTTTTACAAAGTGGTGTGGCAATATTAGAAACACACTATAAATCGAATAATATTGACACTAGGATACTGAAATTTAGTACATGGGTAGGCACAGTTACTACAAATTAAGGTCAAACAAAGTGGGCGTCATTCAACAAAGGGATGTGGGAATATTATAAAAATACTATATCTCAGTTAATATTGACACTAGGGTACAAATATTTGATATGCAGGTAGGTGGGTAGGTAGAATCATTACAAAACTGAGCGGGATTGTGCATAGGGTGTGGCACTTTAAGGAAAGTACTATATATCGGTTAATATTGATACTCGGGAACTGATGTTATGATCGCAGGATCGCCATGTTATGTATTTAACGACGGTAAAGGATTTTTATATTTTTGTTTTAATTCCCTATTTTGCCTTTTTGTGTTAACTTTCAGCAAAGCTTTGCCAACTTTCAAAGCATTAAAATGCCCCACTTGAGACCCTGAAAATAAAAGAGCGACTAGCGCACTGTTTTTGATTTAATTCAAGTCTGAATTCTTTATTAAAAGATACTGGTATTTATACCAAGATTTTTGGTATTCTTGTTCTTATTCTAGATAATATTCTAATTACAATTCTTAACATATATATCTACTAATATATAATTACGAGAATATGTGATATATTGGTAACATGCGTAAATCGATAATCTTTGACCGATATTTACAAGTAGATGCAATGCAAACAAAACATAGCACAAAAAGAAACGAAAAGTCAGTCATTGGGATACACACCAATTCTGCTCTGCATGTTGCTTAAACTGCAGTTTGTCACACTTTAAGTTGACGCTGCTAGTGTATCATAACAATAAGCGACGGTCTAGTTAGTCAGCATATAGTCAGTTATTGGTACGCTATGAATCACATGTTGCCTTTATGCACACTACACTGAAATTTTTCACAGGGCTAGGTAGAATCATTATAAAGTACGGTAAATAAAGTGGGCGGGATTACAAAAAGGGCGTGGCACTTTAATAAAAATTGTGAAGAGACAGAAATGGAAAATACCCAACGAACTTTCAGGAATTAATAAAATAAATTTTTTAAGAACAAAGTGTCATGTTTGAAATTTTACTCAAGAATACTATTACATAAAGTTTTTCATATTCTCTAAAAAGGAAGAAATAAAAACTTTTTAACAAAAAACAATCCGACTTCAAAATCACTACAAAGTAAAAAATAATTTTAAATAACTTTTCCCATTAATTTTTTTGTTAAATTTTAAAAGTTATTTATATGTATTATAATATTGGAAATCTTATCATTTTTATATTTTCTATTTTGTTTTATTATCATCAATATATTATTTGCTTTATGAACATAAAAGCTTTAAAGTCGGCGCTAGTCTTTGACACACAATCTTAATCTTTTACCATCCCTGCACTATTTTATACTTTTTTATTTGATCCTATGCTGCCTTGGTGACACTGTAGTAATTTTAAAAGCAGTCATCGACTAACACTCGTTGCGATTGGTTCTCTTTCTCTTAATCTTGTGTTTTCTTTTCGCGTTGATCGCGGTCATTGTGTTTGGCTAAAGTTCAAACGTGCATAATTTTGTTTTTTGCTTGTAGTGAAAACCTTTTTAAGTAAGCTTATATTAAAAACAATTTACTATGGCCCCCGGGCCACCTCCGCTTGTGGGGGACAATCGGTTTGCCATTTTGGCAGATAGAGTCCTCAAACAAAAAGAAAAAAACCAAATAAAAGTAAAAAAGATGAGGCTTATCCCGAACTCCCACAAGTTGTGCTACCCAACCATAAATTTATTACTGTTACTTCGCTTAACGACCAGAAACCTTTTGCTGATTTTTCATGTTTCGCAGTCCACAAAGCTCTTCAAATTCTACGTACAAATACAGTTTCTATTTCCATCTTACGCGATGGGAATCTTCTTTTACTCGTCCAAGATCAGGCCACTGCCGAAAAATTCTTTTCAGCTAAATATCTAAGCAATATTTGCCCGATCAAGTACTCTATGCATCCGTCCCTAAACTACTCTAATGGCACAATTTATGCGCCATATCTTAATGAAGTGTCAGACACGTGAAATCATCACTGAATTAAAATTACAGGGAGTTGTTGCAGTAAAGCTTGTAAAGCAGTACCAAGTGGGGTAATATTATTAACTTTTGATTTATACCTAGCACCAAAAAAAATCTATGTCTCATGGCACTCGGTTTTTGTAAAGGAATATTTTCCTAACCCTATGCGCTGCAAACCATGTCAATTACTTGGTCACACTGCCAAACGATGCACATGCCTCCAGCATGTGTCAACTGCAGTCTTCCTCCTCACGCCCCGCAAGATTGTATTCGTACTTTTTGTGCTAATTGTTCATCAGAACACCTCTCATCCTCCAAAGAATAACAATTACTCTTCAACCACAACTTCTATTTTCTTTTATCACTCTCCCCACAAACAATATTGTTTCTCTGCTCGTAGAGTCAAATAGCAACACTCGATCGACTCCAACTTAAATAATTTCTCAAATTTTGCACACGAGATAATATATGATGAACTCTCAATGGAAAACGACGAAATTTAATAATATCATAATCTTCTCCTTTATCCCATTATGAAATTTAAAATTATTCAATGGAACATGAACGGTTTTCTCAATAATTATCATGAAATGATACTTCTTATTAAAGACAGACAGCCCGACTTTTTTGCAATGCAAGAAACTCGTTTTTTTTGTAATATCCACAATGCAATAACACTAAAAGATTACGTAGGTATTTTCCACAATTTGCCTATTAACACTACTTCTAAACAGGGAATTGGAATATTGGCAAAAAAACATATTCCTCACAAGTGCGTTGCAGTCACTTCCAACATATCAGTTTTGGCTATACAAATAAACATTGCTTTCACATTTACCATAGTAAATCTTTATATTCCACCAACACAATCGTTCTCTTCGCATGATATCTCTCTAATATTAAGAAAGATAAATACACCTGTCATTCTCTTAGGTGATTTTAATTCTTGGAGACCTCTTTGGGGATCCAAAGAAATTAACGATAAAGGTAAAAATATAGAAGATGTAATTTTTGTGGAAAATCTCTTAATTTTAAACGACGGAAACTCACTTCTCAACTCACAAAACATTCACACATGTCGATTTGACAATGTGTTCAGCCCATCTTGCACCGAAGTGCAATTGGGAAATATTAAACTTAAATAAAAACTACCGTGCAGGGTAGCGATCATTTCCCCATTGTAACTGAAGTATTATCATTTTAAATCTTGAGAAAATAAAGACTAAATCTAAATTTAAAACTGATTTCGCCAATTGGCCTAAATTACAAACATTATACGAAATAAAAAATAGTTCCGTACCATGCTCTAGCAATATAAATAAAGAAGCGGCTCAGCTTAATAAATTTATTCGATTAGCAGCTAATATAGCTATTCAACAGACCAAAAATAGTTTTGTTAAATCAACCGTTCCTTGGTGAATTCACCGATCTTAGTGAATTAAGAAAGTTAAAACAACTCCAACAATTTTGCTCAATCAACAATGTCTTTCTCTTAGAACAAAACTAGCTGCCAGAGCCAATATCATACAATTTTAATCCTCAAAACATTCACTGATACACATAAATACACTTGTAAATATAACTAGATCCTTATTACTATCTAAAATTCTTTTTTAAATGGTTTCTGTGTAAACCAAATTTAAATTTATATTATTCTTTTCAGTTCGTTTTTTTCTTGTAATATTTGCACAATTTCGGCCCAATTTCTTTCAATTGAAACAAAAACATAGTACATAGAATCCAGCGGGTGGGCGAGAAACTCAAAATGTTGTTTTGAATGCGGAATTTATTCCAGCCACTTTGAAATACTTGACAAGTTTGGTACAAAAAAGACACAATTCTGCAACGTTAATGACCTCTTTCATTGATTTTTGTAAAGTATAGTGGAGTAGATGATTGGTAGATGAGTGGAGTGGATATGATACAATATAGGTGATTGTAACTGCGAAAGGCAGCAACCATATTTGATCCTCTATCGGTGACAATAATAGTCTTGTCATTGAGATCACAATGAAACTCCTTTAATAACTTCTGACCTTACTTTTTCATCTGGAATATAAAAAAATCCATATTAGAATATTTTTTCGTTGGACTGTACCAAGCATAGGAACACTACACTGGCAGGAATTTAATTATAAACAGATAATTATAACAAAATTCTTTATCAATATTAATATTCAATATTTATTTTTCGCCTAAAGAAAAATGTTCTCAGCAGTTAAGGCTCAACCAAGTTATGCGGAAAGCATAAGCAAACAAGAGCAAGAGAGCAAAAGTACGAACTTGTAAGGCATTATATGAGTCACCCAAGTTTTGCTTAAGCTTTGCTTTCGTTCAGTTTCACAATTTACGTTTACTTTGCTGAACTTGAGAGAGAGCGCTCGACTCCGTGGTTTGCTAAGCAGAATAGGGTTGCAACCTGTATTTTAAATAATTTAAATTTTCTTTTCGTGTGGCGTCCGTAGCGTAGTTGGTTAAAGTGCGTGGCCTCTATGTCAACGTACCTGGAGATTCGGGTTCGAACCCCAGCAGCGACAGAAAATTATTTGAATTAAAAATGATTTTTCTGTACGACCGCCACCTCTCTGCAGACAATGGCAAACCTCAGAGATTAATAAAAAATGCCATGTAAAGCTTCTTGAGAACAAGAACATTCCGTTAATCGCCGTTCGGAGTCGGCGTTAAACCTTTAGGTTCGGTTCTCTCTCAATTGTGTACAAACTTAATAACACGCACAACACAATTGATCATAAGAAGCTAGGTTAAAGACCTTTCAAGGGCTAAATGACCAGTTATTTTTTTTTTTTTAATTTTCTTTTCATTATATCTTTCACCGAAATGTGAATAAAAATCATTTATATTTTTTTAAAGTTATAGTTAAGACAAACTTGGCAAACTTCATGAGTTTTCAATGAAAATCTATTTTTTAGCTTAACAAACTTATATTCATTCACAACATAATGTTTTATGCAAATTGTAGGGCAACCCTTATTAGCAAAAAAAAATATTTTTTATATGTCAATTTATTGGAATCGATTTATATTGATTTTTTTCATGCATACTGTGATTTTTATTGAAAATTGAGAATTGTTTTTCGAGTTTTGTTTGAACTTAAGTAAACTTTTCGTTGACTCCTCTCTGATACTTTTGTTTGCTTACACATAACTCGGTTGAGCCTTTAGTTTGGAGTCAATTGAAAAAGTGAACTAGTTTATTTCTAGCGCTGTTCGAAGTAGCTCTGAAATTGTTCAAAAGGCGTTCAGTTCACAGTTCACTTTGCTTTTGTTTTAAATAGTATTGCTGAAAATAATAAACGCGTTCTGGCAATTCATATAAATTTTCTGCGCTAAAATTTTTAATGAAGAATATTTTTCTCTGAAGTATATAATTTTTCATCTAACGAAATTTTTGTTTTCTATTTTAATCAAAGCAAATGTTTTCCAGGAGTTTAATTCAAAAATTTTGTATCATTGCAAAAAATTCACTATCAACACCTAAACATACAATTCAATAATTTACAGTACACCCAACTCTTTTTTACACGGTTTCTTTTTACACGGATTTGAAGTTACACGGTTGAAAAAAAATTTTTTGTAAAAAATGTTTAATCTAGTACGGTTTCAAAATCACTGCCTTGTAATTATGTTTGTTTTTACCACACTTCGTTCTTAATTCTGGATTAACAGATTTCTTTTGTTTTTTGCTTGCTCTACCAATTTTTCACCTGTATGAATTATGTATTTAAAGTTTTAATGCTCAATAAAATGGCATATGAACATACAATTTGTATGCATATCTGCAAATTTTATAGTTTTCAACATTTTTTACACGGTTTTTCGAAGTAAATATAGTTCTTTATTTCATCTTACACGGTTTTCAGATGACATGGAACGTATCCCCATTTTACTATAGGAAACGCCTTTTTTTTACAGGGTTTTTTTTTACACGGATTTCTGAGGAACGTATCTACCGTGTAAAAAAAGAGTTGGGTGTATTTACTTATGCATTATTCGCCTTCCATTGATTTCATTCCTAATAGTCTATTGACTAATACCCCTTCTTTGATATAATGCATTGTGAATGCCATAAATGTTTTTCTCAAAAAATTCTCGGTGCAAAAGTCGGAACTTAAGCCAAATCCTTTATTTTTGATATGTGATATTCCTCCTTCAACTTGTTCAAAGTAAATATTATATAGATCATTTATGTTTCCTGATATTGTAGTTGAATGGGGAAGAATACTCTTTACATCAACGCATTCCCTACATTTTGCACTAACTGAAATTCATTATTCTGCCACTTTTTGCATACAGAATATTCGACAATTTTAAATGGTCTACAATTTTCTACGGTTCATTCCGTAAAAATTTTTACTGCTTTTTTATTTGTCTCTGTGTCGGCTTGTATTTTAGTAATAACATTTCTGTCTTACAAGATTCGATGTTGTGTTCTTATTGCGCTTGTAAATATTGGAGCAACCCCTACAAGCTACCACATCCGAAAGCTCTTCTCCCAATTAGTTTTCTATTTTCCCTAATATGTTCCAAACTTTACTTCGGCCTCTGTTTTGGTTAATTTTGAACTAGCCTTTTAATATTTTGGTATTAAATATAATTTAATATACTCTAAAAAAAATGCAACCTGATTGCCTACAATAAATGTGCTCTTCGAAAATTGAGTGTAGGTAGTTATTGAATTTGGTGAGAAATTGGGTAAAACAAACGATGAACTGATTTTTTGTTGTCGCTTCACGTTTGAGTAACAGCAATTTAGTGCAGCAGAGCAGCAGTTTATAATGGCGCATCTGGGTTGGGTGGCGCAATTGTGGTAATATTCACCTCGAAATTTTTTGGTTTCTGAATAAATTTGGTAACTTTGACAGAAAGGGGCAAAATGTTTTTATCAAAAACTTTGCTATAAAAAGCCACAAGCACTCCTATTCTGAAGTTAAAAAAGTCCAGTTTTGTAAGGTCTGCTCCTTTTTTATAAGTTTGCAACAGGTAAAGATTTTAGGTGAAGCAGTACATTTATTTGTGACGTATTCTTGCACCGTTTCTGGCTTATTGTGGACGTTGAACTTATAAACATGTGTGTGTTTTAAACTATGTACAATCTCGAGTTGGTCAATAACGCAGTTCTGAAATAGTTTTGCTATTTTAATAAGCGACTAGTTTTTGTTTTAATTTATTATTTTTCTTTTTATTTCTGTATGTTTCATTGCTCATTTTTGTTATTTTGCTCCAAGACAGAATCTTCGAGGTAGTCTTCTTCATGTCTTTTCTTCAGCATGAAGGAGGGAGATAGCAAGTGATGCAGAAGTAATTGCCTCACTGTTTTTTATTTATTATCGGCTTACTGTTCATTGCTAAGACCTCATTTGGCTTATAGTCAAAGTTTATAAATTTCGATGTCATATCTCTCATTGACTGAAAGAGAAGCTCAATTTTACTTTGAACATTGTTTGATATAACAATGCAGGAATTAAACTGCCACATGAAGTTTTGAATATTCATTAATGTTTTCACTGTTTCAATATGCAAATCATCGCAGTTTGTGTGAAAAAAGTGACCGCAAATCGATGCGCTCCCAACATAGTCTGTTGTTTTTAAATGAAATAAATTTGTATCAGCCTAAATATTGGCTTTAGATTTACCGCAAAAATGATTATTCATGACGACTTATTATTCATGATAACTTTATATAATTCTGAAGTTTTGAAGCATTTCCAGCGATTGTATGCATTATTTCGCAACAATATTAATTTTTTAATAGTTATATTGAACCAAGAACGTTGTTTAAGAACAGTTATTTCATACTTTGTAGGCACGAACCCATTAAAAAGATAATAAAAATTCAAGTTGATCATTAACTTGGTTAATATAAAAAAGAGTTAGATGTGTCATGGACACACACTTGGGTTTTGACGTGACAGTGTTTTTTAATCCTTGTGCTTATTCTTGTCTCTATCCTTTCCTTTGTTCCGAAACTTATCCCTATCATTCCGTGCTTTTGCTTTCTCTTTTACTTTTAATTTTTATTTTGCTTTTGCTTCTACATTGATTGTGCTTTTCTATGGTATTCTACGTCACATTAAGCGGTTCCCTGAAGAGTATCATGACGCCGTCAATTTTTTTTTTCATTTTGTCATGTGCCGGAAGACCTCACCTCCATTTTCGTTGCGTAAAATTTCCCTTTAATATTAAATGGTTGCCACCCTGAAGTCATGACGATAGAAATTTTTTATAATACTTTCGTTGTGAAGCTTCTAGCACATTAATGCTGTCGTAAAATAAAATTTACCGTTGCACGTCTCCTGAGCGAGTAATAATTCTATGCAACGATACTACATTTCCGTTGCATAAGCTGCGATATTCACGACCTGACGACGTCAGAATTATTTTCTTATTTTTGTTGTAAGGCCAAGTATAAGTTATTCATTTTCATTATTAAACATTTAGTGTAGCTCATATATGTACACCCAACTCTTTTTTTACACGGTAGATACGTTCCTCAGAAATCCGTGTAAAAAAAGAGGTGTTTCGTATAGCAAAATGGGGGATACGTTCCATGTCATCTGAAAACCGTGTAAGATGAAATAAAGAACTATATTTACTTCGAAAAACCGTGTAAAAAATGTTGAAAACTATAAAATTTGCAGATATGCATACAAATTGTATGTTCATATGCCATTTTATTGAGCATTAAAACTTAAAATACATAATTCATACAGGTAAAAAATTGGTAGAGCAAGCAAAAAACAAAAGAAATCTGTTAATCCAGAATTAAGAACGAAGTGTGGTAAAAACAAACATAATTACAAGACAGTGATTTTGAAACCGTACTAGATTAAAAATTTTTTACAAAAAATTTTTTTTCAACCGTGTAACTTCAAATCCGTGTAAAAAGAAACCGTGTAAAAAAAGAGTTGGGTTACTTACCGAGTAATAATTCAATACAACGCTGTTGCATGAATGTTGTCAAAACTTGTTCCCAGTTTATATCAACTATAGCTGTTTCAAGTCAAGAGCAGTATATGATTTTAAAACCACAGTAACTGAAGCAGTTTACAGTCTCAATGAGTTAAAAGTCATAAACTGGAACTACATTTGAATTTAGTTTTAAAAGTTTTTTTTTTGCCGGTGCCGGACTGAGCTTTATTTATTAGTTTATTCAATATTAAACTAAAAACTAAAATAGCATATTTTATTTAGTGTTTAAGTTGATGTGTCTAATTGGCACATTTATTGGGTGCTGCTGATATTTGGGTGCTGCTGTTTGATTCGTAGAATTCTATGAAGCAAGCAGCAGCAGCCGAATATTGACTACGACAGATCTTTATGAACTATTGCTTCGATTGTTAAATTCTACGAAGCAAACAGAAGCTGCCAAATATTAACTACGACAGCTCTGCCTGAACTGTTGCTGCCACTGTTCAATTTTAGCAATAACTGACTATCAACTCCGACAGCTCTTCCTGAACTGTTGCTACGACTCTTAAATTTTGCGCAGCAGATAGCAATAACTGCAATAACTACGTGAAAAACTACGTTTTTCAGCAAATTCAAACGCTGGTTAGGACATTGATAGCAACAGTATCTGAATAATTTTTGTGATCTTTGAAACTTATGGGTAACACAATATCAAACAAGATCTTATATCTGATAACAATAGTTCTCAATATTTGAACAGAAAAATGTATGAAGATGCCAATATGCCTATGTATCTATTACAAGGAGACGGAGATTATATGGCTTTAAAGGTGACTTATTAACCAATTGCCAATTTTTAAATAGAACTTCTTAATTTGATTCTGGTATCAAATTTTTAGTGCGGAGTATGGGATTATGATAAATTTATTTTCTTTAATAAACGGTTATTTTTTTTTTTCTTTTCAGCATGTCCACAGTGTTCAATAGCAATTCATCCTAATAACATAGAGGTTTTGTTAAAAGACTGTTCAGAATTTATTGCGAAATATGAGGACTTCATGATAAGAAGGTATCTCGTATCAGATCCAGATTCACGATGGTGCCCTGCTCCTGATTGTAGGTAAGTCAAATTGTATTAAAAGATTTATAAGTTAAATATTTAATCTATTTATATATATAAAAACAAGTGTTAATTTTGATGTCACCACTAACTGGGGAAACGGGTCGACCGATTTCAACCATTTCAGGGTACGTTGGGGCTGGTCTGTAGATGGTTTATGTGAAGTTTGCAGGAAATCGGCGTTGTAGTTCCGGAGATATGACATTTTAAAGATTTTCCCATATCTACATACATAAAACAAAGTCGTGAGTTGTGTTTGCAGTTCCATAACTCAAGAACGAAGCGTCCAATTTGCTTGGGGTTTTCTTTGTTGTGTTCTTCTTAGTCGTACTATGATTCGTACGTCAAATTTTTTGTCACACCCACCATTTGAGCTACTTCAAAAACTTTATTATCGGCTTGAAGTACTATTAAATCATTTATGAATGGAACTTAGGCTTGGGCATTTTAGTTCACAACAAAGATCGCTCCCTTTAGTTCAATCGTATGTAATGAACTAGTTCGTTCATTTAGTTCTTTTAGTTCGTTCGCTCTTATTGTTCGTTGCATGTTTTACTTCGTTTGTTCTCTTAGTTCGTTAGTTCTTTTAGTTCGTTCGTTCTTTTAGTTCGTTAGGTCATTGAATAATTACAAATAGAAGGTGACACTGCCGACGTTGAAGCGACACTACAGCTATGTGGCAGATATTTGCACTACACATAATTATCCAATTCTTTAACCCAAATTAATTGTCTTCGCTTAGATGTTGAAAATTTCCCTCAGTATTTGTTTCACTTGTTTTGTTAAACGGAATAGTCCTTTTCTAATTAAACAGTTACTTTCTAAGGATATTTTTTTCCATTATATCAGCAATTGCTAAATTGTTGCTCATTTTGTTTACTTTTTTATATGCATCGGTAGCGTGTAGAAGTTTTTTATTTTAAAAAATTATTTGAAAGATATGTATATCTTTAATATTAATACGCAAACATCGAATGTTGTCGTACACTTTTTCAATATTTATTTTAGAATAAGGACAATGAAACGTATATCATTCGGAAGGTACTGCACCATAGATGTGCCGAATTATGTTAGATTTTAAATTGATGACTTTTGACCCGAAATATGAACGTTGAAAGTTTATATTAATTTTAGTTAGGGATCTCAGAACTGGGAAGAGGTAGAATGAAGAATGAGGTATCGGATGAAAGGCCGGCTGCACAATATGATTGCATATTAGATTGGTGACCTTTGACCTCAAATATGAGCGGAAAAAGAGCATTAATTAAATAAAAGCTAAGCTGTAAGCGATGGAAAAACATGATATAAGAGAGAAATTTAGACATTCATAAGATGTGCAAAAAATACTTTGATATTTTTCACCATCGTTTACGGTTACCCTACAATAAGCACTTTTTCATGTAACAAGTGTCAATATATATTGTGATGGTAAAATTGCTTACAAATTGTAAATTTCCAAAAATTTCCGTTATTTTGACATCAAAATTATTGTGATATCTCGAAAACTTAACCTTAGTGCTACAAATGCTATAGCAAAAGAAAAAATAAGCAAAAAAAGGAAAAGCATCGAGGATAGGATTTGTTTAAGCATTAGGGCGATAAATAGACAAGGGATAAGACCAAGGATTTAGACAAAGATTGGGAACAGGAATACGATTATAGATAAGATAACGAGTATGACAAAAATTTGAACACACATTAAGTAGGGAATTGGACAAGGATTAGAACAAGAATTGGAAATATGACTTCGACAAGGACTAAGACAACGGTAAGGTCAAAGATAGAGACATACCTAAAACAATATTTGGGACAAGATTGGGAAAAGTATAAGGACAAAAAAGGACATTGTTTCAAAGAAAATATTTTAAGAATTTTGAATATTTATACGCGCCAAAATCAAAATAATTCTAAAGTAAAATCTGCAAAAAGAAAACTAAAAAAATTTGACAATTTAAATCATATATAAAGTTACTTACTTTATTTAAAAAAGTTTGCTAAAAATTTGAGTATGCATTTGGTAAAACTTTATTAATTTAAACAATTCGCTTATTTACCAATGGTGTGCTGACATTTTAATTATTGTTTTTTATTCTGTAGAAACGTTGTTACTCTTTATAAGAGTAATTTACAGCAAAGTTATGTTTTGTTGGCATTTCAATAAGAAAAGTTTAAAATAAAATAATAAACTACAGTTATAAAAATATATTTTAAGATATATTTAAAGTTAAGTATGTTTTTTTTTAATTTGATGCCAATAACTATATATTAAGGCTATGCCAATAAATATACTTTGCTGTCAATTCATTCTATATATTTGTCTTATTTATTACTACTTTTATATACAGGCATAAATATTATAAATAAGCGTGATAATATTAATTATTAATGCATTTTTAATAAACTGCAGCATTATTTGTAGCCTAAAAACTCAATTCTATTAAATTATTATTCTACACAATTTGACAATTTCCATAAAAATCAAATAACACAAACGAAAACACTTGTCAGCGAAGCAGAAGCAACTGACCTTGAACAAGGTGGGATTTTATTTCTGTTTGTTTTGGGATTAATTTCTGTTTGTTTTGGGATTTTCTTAGCTATGTGCACAAACCAGGTGAAGAGCTTTGGTGATATCCAAAACGATTGCAGCGACATGTGGATAGCGTAGTGGCGAATGGCGGTGTCCATTCTATATTATAATTATTCAATGGTTAGGTCTTTTAGTTCGATTGGTCTTTTAGTTCGTTTCGTTTCCTTGTTCATGTCCAGGTATATGAAATGAAACAAACTTGGTATGAATATGTGATAGCCATCAAATCCAACATTTATATTAGTGCAGACACAAAATGTCTCAAACCAAATACTCAAACCATAGCTTGGTGAATTTAGTTATTTTTGCTCTCGTTCGTTTTGCTGCTACTCGCTGCAATATCAATTGAACTAAAATGAACTAAAAGAACTAAAAGAACGAGAAACACTGAACTAGTTCACATAGTTCATTAGTGGGAATCGTTCAATTGAACTAGTTCGTTCATGAACTACCCAAGCCTAATGGAACTCGACTTCGTTCATATGGCCACCACGCGCACGTAAGCAGCGGTCGATTCGTTGGACCCAATTTTCGGTGACTCGGCCACAGATGCCGCTATTTCGCGTTGGCTCTGGGTTCTTCCAACGTCGTCGGCTTGTTGGCATAGACTAGGGGTGGGTAAAGTTTTTGGTTGAACGCTGATTGCTTTACGGGCGACAGCATTGCTTCATAAATTCGATGGTAAAGAAAACGAGGGACATGCACATATATAATGAGATAGAGCGTAATATAGATTATTATATAGAATTGTGCTCATTACGTTCAGAGCAGTTCATAATCAATGTTGCATGCCATTTATATAAAAAAGGGCGTTTTATAATTTTACTATTTAATATTTTGAATTTTATCATGTTTATATCTCGATAACGTTTTGTGTCCAACACTTGCTTTTAAGTAGTTACGCGCAAAATAAAAATATAAATTTATTATGGTGATACAGTTCTAAAAAAATATTAGTTAAAAATATGTGAGGAGGCAGATGTAGAATTATAATGGTTGCATACTCTTGCGAAAACCTTATAAATATGCCAAGAAGTTGTTTTTGCAAAGCGATTTTATAGCTGCTGGTAGTAATTTAACAAAAAGAAACTACCTTTTAATAAGCAATCCTCTTAATATGCTAGATATGCAACACTTAATTTTCACAACAGCATGCTCTCGCTCTTATGGTTTCTATAAAGCACACTGAAAACAAAGTAGTGCTAAAGTGGTTTTTGCAGAAATCTTATCGGTATTAGAGATTATTTTCTTTGCTCTGATTTATACTGCGAAATGAAATAAATGTGCAGTGGACGGATTTAACACAAACAAAAATTAAACACACTGACAGATGGATAAAGTGAAATACAGATAAGCAAATGGACATGTAAAAAGCTGAAAACAATCCATTTTAAATTTTGGTTTGTATATCTCGGCTAAAAGTGCACAAAATTTTATAATGGGACGGCGATGGGTTCATGGGAAAATGATAAAAGAAAATAAAAAAAGAAAACAAAAAATGTCCTACAATGTTAGATTTGATTTTTTGAAATAAAGAAATTGTTATAGATCTTGAATTATTTTAACAAAAAGTAAAAATAAATCTGACTTCAGGGTCGATGATTTATAAATAGTCGTATTTTGAAGAAAAATTTATAAACAAAAAACTACTGCAATAAAAAAATTATACAGTTTGATGCAGAAGCATCAAAAATTTTGCATGCATGAAATTTTGTACAATTTTTCGTCATCTATTCAAGGAACAGGCCAGCACAGATCTTACCTGCTTGACGTTCGCTTGAACACTGAAGCTTTGATTGTTCTGTACGTGAGATGAATACATGAACTAACAAGAGAAGATCAAGCAATCAGCAGTGCGAGAAAAAAGTATTTTTTCGTGCTACGTCATCGGTCACAAAACAAGCTATATTGCATACGTTTTTCATGCAAAACATGTAAAAACTTAGATAAAAGTAGAAAATTATAAAATCAACAAGTTTAATTCTCGAAAAAAGTGTTTGAATACTTTATTTATATTTTTATGCAGTAACGAAATTTAAAGTAATTTTTTTTTGCTGTTGCAGTTATTGCACGTCGCTACAGCACACTTAATTTTTATAAAAAACACAAAAAAGTAGTGAATTGAAAACACTAATAGTTCTTTAAAACTTCAAGAAATAATTTTTCACATCCAATAGCTACACGTAAACAAAAGAATTTGTGACCGATGACGTCAGACCTATCAGCTTTGTTTTGTTTACAATAGGACGGCTCTTTTCTTTGCATGATCTTTATTTCTTGGTTCATGAGATGAATACATAGTTTTCTGCACTAACGCAATCTCAACTGCGCTCTTGTAATTGCATATTGTGTGAGGATTACAGAGAGAATTTTCCATTCCGCAATCCGATTCATCCCCAAATTCATCATGCAATTGATTTCGCACGCTGCTTACACGCAGTCGCAGCACGTGCAAGAATTGTGCCCACCCCTAGCATAGACCAATGACTTGACGTAGCCCCAAAGAAAATAGTCTAGAGGTGACTGGCCCATTTCTTGAGATAACACGCTCATCAAACTTACTCTTCAATAAATCGATTGTAACGTGTGCTGTGAGGCTTTTCCAAGTCCTTATCTTTCAGTTCGGGCCAAAAATAATCGGTAATCATGGCGCGATAACGATGGCCATTCACAGTAACGTTACGATCGTTATCGTCGCCAAAAAAATAGGGTCCAATGACGCCGCCGGCATGCAAACCGCACCAAACAGTTATTTTTTGTGGATGAAGCGGTGATTCATGAAGCACATGTGGATTTTCACCCGACCAATAACGCATATTTTGCTTTGAGCCAAAAATGAGCTTCGTCACTAAAGATGTTTTTGCGATGAAATTCATCATCTTGGCGCATTTTTTCCATAGCCCAATCGGAGAATATACGTCGCTTCAAATGGTCCATCGGCTTCAATACTTGAGTCAGCTTGATCTTGTGTGGGTGTAAACTAAGATCCTTACGATAAATTCGCCATAAAGTGGTCTGGACGGTGCCCAATTCTTGAGAACGCGGTGGAATTGACTGTTTTGTATCGTTTGCTACGGACACCTGAACGACAGCGATATTTTCAACACTTCGACCAACCCATTGTCTCACTGGCACGGAAACATCACACAACGAATATGTAGACTCAAATTTTTGCACTAAACTTGTTATTTTGCACTAAACTTGTCTACTAGAGCCAGAATGACGACCGAAAATTGTAGTTAACGCTCTGAAAGTTGCGATCACTGACTCCGAATTTCGGTAGTAAATTTTTATAATTTGCTGACGTAGTGCGTTCGTGTACTTTATCATGATGAAAATATTGACTTTACTGAATAAATTGACAGTAACATTTCGATGATTAGTGAAAGGGTGCGTTCAGAAATTTAATTCAAAGTTGTCAAGTCCCTATTGGAAAACCCTGCATATAAAAACGAGTTTTTGTGTGTAACTACGCAATAGACTCTTAAACTACTCATCCGATTAGCATAAACATTTTTGTATTATGTATTGTGTAGTTTTTGGTAAGGTGAGTGTTTTTTAGCTATCAATTTTGATCCACTTTGAACACAAGAGGGCGCTGTAGTACAAATTTTTTACAAAATCGCCCAAAACTCACAAACCGCTCAAATTAAAATCAGTATACAGTAGTATTTAGGTACGATGAGTATTTTGGCGCTATCTTCTTTGATCCACTTTGGACACTAGATTGTTCTGTAGTACAAATTTTTTAACAAAATCGCCCTAAACTACAATATGCTTACAATAGGTAAATTTTTAGTTTTTTTTTAGGTTACGTATGCAAATATTTGCAAACTATAAAATTTTCTTAAATTAAGTACAATAAAAAATTTCCGTTATTTTTATAACACTTTACATATAATATATTCAATACTGCGAAAAGTTTTATTACAATGAAATTTAAGAAGCAAGATGCATAGAAGCGGTGCATCAAGATTTGATGAATAAAGATTTTACGTTTAATTAACATAAAACAAGTTGAGTCAATTTGATACCAAAAACATGAACTTATCTTGAAAACTATGAAAAATTTTAGTACAACGATAAATTTAATGTAATATCGTTGCTCAAAAAGGAAAAAAAATCAGAAATTCAATTTTTTGTCTGGTTTCAAATATCACCCCAGTTTTGTTATACATTTTGTTGAATTTTTTTTTGTCTTAAAGTTTCATCAAATACTCTGAAAACCTTATTGCAAAAATACCATTAGTTGAGTGTATATTAGACCGTATCACCAAAACTAACCTGTATTTGACCCCACCTCAATCGTTAGACATTTAAGAGACATTTTCAAAAAAAATTTTTTTTTTTTTTTAAATGGTCCCTATGGTGCTTTTTTCTTGTTTTCGTTATATCTTCTGTGTTTCTTGTCCGATCCCAAAGATTTTTCATATATATGTTTATTGCTTTTTTGCAATTTTTTTCTGATTTTATTTTTTCGCGAATCTTGTTTTTTTTAATTATCACCCACCTTATCTCAGTTGCTACTATGTTAACAAAATCTAAAAAGAGCAAATAATTAAAGCTCACAAAAAATCATTAAGACCATGGAAACAAATGATATCCATAAAATTTATTTTTGGTGCAGTTCCGACCGATTGTATCCCAAAAGTAACACTTTCGAAATTTTCGTCAGTCATACTCGACTTTTTATTAAACAAATAACTTGGCTTTTTCAATCACAACGGTTCTCATAAGAAAATTAATAAAAGTCAATTATATCGAGAGTTGAAGATTGCAAAAACCGTTTATATTTGAAATTTGATGTTAACTAGAATTGTAATAAAATCTCTAATTGTTTATTAAAGTTGACGATTATTTTTCGTTGAGAGTAAGTTTAACTAATAAAATCATGCTCTGTTACAAACTCTGCCCAACAGTAGTTGTTGTCGGCTTTAAATTAATGACACCACCACCCCCCCCCCCCCCCCCCCCAGCTCATCATCGCTTCCATTCATGAACAAAAAATATTTAAACACTTTGTACCAACAACAAAAAAGGCCATCACCGCCACCTACTCTTCGTTTGCGCTATACAGTCAACAAAAACAACAAACGTCTTCGCTTTGCCTGCATTATTGTTACAACAACAATAGCAACATACATCAATTCTTCGTCTTCGATTTGAAGCCCGTTTAAACCTAACAGATCGTATTCGGCAATTTCGTGGACCCAACCACCAGCCCTTTATCCAATATGGCAGCACCACATTCACTGAAATGATCGATTGGACCAAATTTCAGATCACTGATCCCCCATGTCTTCAGTTTTTTACTCAAGAGCAATTGACTGATCTACAGTACTTGGACGTCCTGTACTGTATTAAAATTCCTGGTGAGCATTAAAGCAGATATTATTTTTATGAAATAAATAATTAAATTTGACGTCATATATTAAATCGTATTTATCATGTTATATGTTTTTCACAGATTATCCTTGTCATTCGCAAAACATCGAGCGTTACGTCCAAATTGTGCAAAAGTCGGCCACAGCAGTCACTGACGAAAATCGTTTGGGGCACATTTTCGTGAAGCTTGACAGCTTGAAGTGCTACAGCCACCTTGAATCCCGTAAAGATTTAGAAAATTAATAAAAATTCGAGTATGACTGACGAAAATTTCGAAAGTGTTATTTTTGGGATAAAATCGTTTGGAACTGCTTCAAAAATGAATTTAATGGATATCATTTGTTTCCATGGTCTTAATGATTTTTTGTGAGCTTTAATTATTTGCTCTTTTTAGATTTTGTTAACATAGTAGCAACTGAGATAAGGTGGGTGATAACTTAAAAAAACAAGATTCGTGAAAAAATAAAACCAGAAAAAATTGCAAAAAAGCAATAAACACATATTTAAAAAATCTTTGGGATCGGACAAGAAACACAGAAGATATAACTAAAACAAGAAAAAAGCACCATAGGGACCATTTCAAAAAAAAAAAAATTTTTTTTTTAAAATGTATTTTAAATGTCTGATGATTGAGGCGGGGTCAAAATGGGTTTACTTTTTTTCCATACAAGGTGATACGGTCTAGTGTATATATTTAAAATTTTTTTCAAAAAAGATCCTTAATATTGGAGTTTTCCTCAAAAAAAGGCACAAAAATTTTTTTGTTGTAAAAAAATAATTTAAATTCAAATTTGCAAATTACAGCTTTTTTAAAAGTTATAACACTTATAAGCAAAAATTGTTTCAATTTTACGCAAAAATTAAATGCCGGTTTTGTGATTCGAAAAACAAAGCTTGATTTATTTGAAGAAAATATTTTTCCAATATTGTGGTTTTATATTTTTGAATAAATAAACAAGCTAAAAAATAATTTATTAGAAAAAATTATCTTAGTATCTCTTACCAATCAAAAGTTATAGCATATAATCTATATTCATAACACAAGCCACATTTACGATTCATAATAGCTATAGAATTAAAAGTAACAGAACATTGTGTCTCAGAATGGAGTTACCACTTGCTGATGTCCTTCTACAAGAGAACTGGGACGGGCATTGAAAAAGGGGGTGTGGCTCCGACCATACAAGCCAAATTTTTGATGTCGAATAGCTTTGGAACTAACGTCGCATAACAATGAAACTCAGTATGGAGTTACTAATCGCCAAAGTCGTCCTACTGGAAAACTGGCAAGTACATTGGAAAATGGGGTGTGGCTCGATTTTCGATGCAGAATAGCATGATTGAATAACTGGAAGAATTTATTAAAAACTATTTCTTTTATAGTAAAAATAATCTTAAAACAATGCTAAAAGTGAATAATGAACAAATTGTATTTAAAATTAAAGTTATATAAAAAGTGTTGACTTACAAAACATTACAAAATATTTAAAAACAATAAAAAAAGAAACAAATGTGGAAAGTGTTTACTTAACATAATACAAAATAAGCAAAGCAACCAAAACCAAGAATTTATGAACTAGTTTAATTGACACAAATCAATATGACTTAAATTACGCAATAATTAATAAGTGTGCCAAAAAATCATCGACTCTAAATAAGAACACTATTAAGCAAGCACAGCAAAATACAATTAGAATTTATTATCTTTAGAAGATAATTATTATAAAATAAAGAATGCAATGTTTTTTAAAGGAAATTTACTGTGCTTTTTGATTTTCTAATCAGTTTTGAAATTTTTATTTTTTTTTCCAGTTTTAAACCGGAAGTAAGTATTTCAAATATTTTTTTGAACAACTTCGATCATTTTAATTTAAAGTTTTTTAACGGTAAAATAAAGTTCAACATTTATTAATTTTACCATAAAAATTGCAGAATGGGATCTAAATTAGTTTCCACACAGAAACCAGTTTTTCAACAGCCGCCGCAGCAAGAACAACATCGCTGGATTGCTGGAGTTTTTTGTTTTAGCTAACCACGCGAGGTTTAAAATTTATAGAAAATGGATTGGCCGCCTCGGTAGTGGAGTAGGTAGCGTGCTCGACTGCTACCCCAGAGGTCCCGGGTTCGATTCCCGGCCAGGCCATGGTCCTTCGCTTTAAACCTTTCTAAATTTTCTATCCTCATTTCTAATCAACTGAAACTGAAAATTCATCAATATTTACAACATAAAGTTGTAGTTGATGGTAGAGACGTTTGTGGATGAGGATTTCCTTATAGCTTGAATTGACTGAGGTAAAGGCATAACACTTGCCTCTGATTCAAATTCTCATGTTTCTTTGGCTTTTCACCACGCTTAGAACATTCTACACATGTTTCACTTGATTGACCTTTCCTTCCCACTAATCTATCACCCCATTTCGAACCAAGGCAGACTTGACTGAATATGTATTCCACCTGAAATCCTTGGTTCAAAGCTAAAAAAAAAAAAAATGTGTGCTCCTACACTGGCTCGACCTTTGCGAAACCTTTTCAACATCTCATAAACGTCAGTAGTATTTCCATCTTGTTGGAAGGTTGCGAATGTTCAGCCGGTACCTTAGAAGGTCGATGACATGAACTCTGAAAACTAGCGACCCATAGCGATATGCTCTACGCTCTCCAAAGTCATGGAGAGTGTAATAAACTTCCACCTTATGAACTATCTGGAACGCAACGAATTGCTGAGTGACCGTTAATATGACTTCCGAAGGGCTCGCTCTACTGGTGACCTAATGGCGTTCCGCACGGAGAAATGGAACCAATGTGTTCTCTTCTTTGGTGAAAGCAGTGTTGTTGCTCTGGATATTTCTAAGGCGTTTGACCGAGTGTGGCATAACGCGCTCGTGTCAAAACTAATTGCATATGGTTTTGGTGGCAACTTTGCTCAATGGATCACATATTTTCTTAAGGACACTTCGATTCGTGTCGTGGTCGACGGCATTTCGTCCAGTGAACATGACATCGTAGCTGGAGTGCCGCAGGGTTCAGTCCTATCGCCAACTTTGTTTGCCAACCCAATTCATTCGTTTGCGGATGACAGCAGCATTTTTCATTCATCTTCTTTCAAAAATCTCCTGAACTCTTTGGAGATTGAGAGAAAGAGCAAACATATGAATGACACACTGCTTAATGACTTGGAAAAAATCTCCGAGTGGGGGCTTGCTAATAGAGTCGAGTTTAATGCTAGCAAGACTCAGTGCTGTCTGTTAACCCACAAACGAGTGAATTGCCCCTTAGCACCCCTTTATATGAACGGTGTGGATCTCGCGGAGTCAGATGCTCTTGACGTTCTGGGCATATCAATCAGATCTGATCTTCGCTGGAACGATCACATTTTCGATGTGTCGAAAGAAGCGGCCAAGTGCCTAGGTTTTTTAAAACGGTGTAAGAAATATTTCACTCCAAGTGACCAACGCGTGATCTATACCTCATATATTAGGCCGAAAATAGAGTACAATTCGCACATTCGGGCATGAGCTTAAAGATTTTATTTGGAGCTTTTGGACCGAATTCAACGACGTGCGATATATCTGATAGGAGATGAAAACATTTCATCTTCTCTCAACTCTCTTGGGCATCGACGCAATGTTGGTTGCCTAAGCCTTTTGTATAAGTACTACCATGGGATGTGTTCAAGGGAGAAACATGACTTGACGCCACCAGCTCGTGTGTTTCCCAGGTCCACTCGGGCATCACACCAAGCCCATTCCTACACCATTGCCTTGATGCCTAATAGAACCTCGCATTACCGAGATAATTCGTTCTTAGTTCGTACAATAAAATTGTGGAACAATCTCTCTGCGAGCGTGTTCCCCGGCAGTTTTGAACTATGTAAATTTAAAACTAATCTTCACCGACACTACTCCATCTTTCCACCCTCCAACTAACTATCACCCTTCTTCCGAATCAACACAATTCTTTCGCATTAATACGGGGCATCCCCTGAGCTTTGGATTAGTCTAAAAAAAAAAGAAAATTCAAATGTATAGGGGTCCAGCTAGACCCAAGGTGTACAACAGAAGGTTTTTAAATCGGTGTACAACGAAGGGTTAAAATATACCATGTCATCAAGTCCGAATCTGATGTTTGTTTTTTGCAGTCGAAAATTAGGACTGTTAACATGCAATAACAATACAGTTTAGCTACTACAGCATTTTCGCACATTCTAAGCATTCACCCATTCAAAGCCACAACCATAAATCTTTGAGATTTTCAACGATATTTGTAATAGTGGTTCAAAATGAGTTAATGTGGGAAAAATTTACCCACCAACACAGTGATTTGGCTCGAGGACAACACAAGACGTCACGACTAACTATGCAGACACATAACCATGCAATTACACAATAGTTTTTAATCTATTTTTGAGTTGACCTTTTGACAAGTTAACATCAAAAAAGCTGCAATTGTTAACTAAGTTACTCATGCGGTTTAATGGAGCAGTTTACATATAATTTGTTTTACTAAATGGTTAAAATTTATAAGAGAAAGAAGTTCTGGAGAAACGAATACACCGGTTATGCGTTGGTGTAAATAGACAATATCTGCAGACTTCCTTTGCTCACTCAGTGATTGCATTTTTAATAGTTTTAAACGATCCTCATAAGGAGGAAGGTTTATACTGTCAAATCCACTTAGGCCCCTTAGTGCAAACCTAACAAAACGTTTTTGGACCCTTTCTATATGATCAACATGCACATTGTAACTTGGGCACCAAACTTGACTTGCGTATTCTAAGTGAGGACGCACAATTGCATAATACAACGTTGTAATTGTAATCATACTATTAAACTCTTTGGCCCAGCGTTTTATAAATCCAAGCGTTGAAGATGCTTTTTTACAAATGTAATCAATATGGATGTTAAACTATAGCTTAGAATCCATGTATACACCGAGATCTTTCACGACATCCACACGACTTAAGGCAGTATCTTTAATTTGATAATTAATAATTAAATTGTTCCTTTTACGCGAAAAGGTCATAAAAAAAATAAAAAAATAAATAACTGGCCATTTAGCCCTTGAAAGGACTTTGGCCTTGCTTCTTATGATCAATTGTGTTGTGCGTGTTATTAAGTTTGTACACAATTGACCGAGAACCGGACCTACATGCTTAACGCCGACTCCGAACGGCGATGAACGGAATGTTCTCGTTCTCAAGAAGCTTTACAAGGCATTTTGATTACTCTCTGAGGTTTTGCCATTGTCTGCAGAGAGGTGGCGGCCGTACAGAAAAATTATTTTAATTCAAATAATTCTCTGTCGCTGCTGGGGTTCGAACCTGGGTTTCCAAAGTTCGTTGACATAGCGGCCACGCACTTTAACCAACGCCACGGACGCCACAAAGGTCATAGTTTGGGATTTATCTGGGTTAAGAAACATTTTATTTTTAGAACACCAAACCTCAAAAGATTTCAGATCAGACTGGAGTAGGGCTTAACTGTCTTGTGAGCTTATTGTTCTGTATATTTTCCTATCATTTGCATAAATAAGCAGAGAGTTTTTTATGATGTGAGTTACATCATAAATTGCTAAAATAAACAAAAGTGGACCAAGGTGGCTACCTTGAGGAACACCGGATTCCGCTATAAACTCGGAAGACAACACACCTCGTAATCGTATTTGATAAGATCGCTCTGACAAATACGATTTAATCCAGCTAACAAAATATTGTGGAAATCCCATAGACGTGAGCTTAAATAAAATAAGATTGTGAGGAAGCTTATCAAATGCCTTACTAAAGTCAGTCTAGATGCAGTCGACCTGATTACCAGATTCAATCGAATTTAAGCAAAATGTTGTAAAATCGAGAAGATTAGACACAGTGGATCTGCCATTAACAAAACCATGCTGACGAGTCGTTAAAACTTCTCCGCAGTGAACCTTAACGCGATCGTAAACCATTCGCTCAAAAAGTTTGGGAATCGATAAAAGCTTAGCGATAGGCCTAAAATTTATAACCTTTTTTATAAATTGGACTAATAAATGAATTTATTCAAAAAAGTGGAAAATAGCCTTCGTTAAAACATTTATTAAATAATAAAGAGAGAGGTTGACACAAAACGGAACCGCATTGAGTTATCACTGCGGCAAGAACTTCATCAGGTCCAGCACCAAAATCCTCATCGATTGATGCAATATACTTTAGTATATCCTCTGATGTAAAGGATATAGGTCCCAAAGAAACCCTGGGTGCGGAATTCATATATTCAAAATAATCTTTATCAGGATCAAAAGAATCTGAACAAAATGACTCTTTAAAAAGATTTGCAAATAAGCCACAAATTTTGACGGGATCGTCAGTAAATCCATCAGGAGTTTTGAAAGATGAAGGGAATCCATCGGATTTCTTCTTTGTGTTTATGAATCCCCAAAACTTTTTTTGATCCGACAATATTCTCAGCTTAATATTGTCTAAATATTCACTATACAATGCAGCTGAGCTATTTTCAAATTCCAGAAACAAACGTTTGTAGGTTTCTAGGTCATTTGAGTCTAAGCTACAGACATATTTCTTCCATGTCTCACTCCTGTTGTTGCGAAGAGTTTTTAAATCCTTTGTGTACCAGGGGTACGAAGAATTTTTCGCAAATTTGAGCCTATATGGAACGGACTGAGAGAACATAGCAAAGAGTTCCATATAAAAAAAATTAATGGAATCATCAAGATTATTTCCATTTATATACTCTAAAATAACATTAAGTTTGTTATGAAGTAAATGATTCAACCACAAAAAGTCAGCTTTTTTAAAATTAAATTCATAAACTTTGTCTTCCGAACTCGAATTAACTATACTCTCTGTCCGATTTATACCAAATGCTCAATGGTGGATGGTATTCATCAACAGTTGACAGAGCATGAAAGGCCCTCTTAACATTGACATTGTTACTGTCAGTAGTAAAGACCAGGTCAAGAAGTCTTTCCAGACTATTATAAACACAACTAACTTGTTGTAAGTCAGAACATATATTGTCAACAAATATATATTCAATCAATCTGCAAGGCTTGCGTAGACCTCTGCACTACTCGTCGGAGGAACATACGCATTTATCACATATACATTGGAGTTACAATGTATAATTTTAACGCATATTAGTTCTAAGTTAGATGAGCAGGGAATATCAACAAGGTAACTCACAAAGCAGTTCCGTACAGATAAAAGGACACCACCACCGACAGAAGAACTATTGTCAGTGAATCTGTCCCTTCTAAATACTTGAAAACTATTGTCAAAAAATTCCAAGTCAGTAATGCTTCCATTCAGCCACGTTTCTGTTAACGCAATAATATCCTCAGAGCAATTCTGCGACGACAGGAATATGTTTTGCGTCTTTGAACGCAATCCCCTTGTATAATTCTTTTGGGTCTGACGGGCGGCTGCGGTCGTCCTACGAGACTTATTTTTAGGCTTGAATTCACTAACGAGAATATTATCGGCCCACATTCTAGAGTTTAGTACAGTTACAAAGTCTTCAGCTGCAACTGTAAGAATAAAAAAGTCGTGGGCACTAACTTCGCTAAAAAATTACAAAATTTTTCTAAAATCATTATTCAGCAAGTTAAGACTTTCTTCAAAAGTGTTTTTATTTTTAAAAATATCTCATCAGGAGAAAGGGCTCTGTACGAAGGACAGTACCAGCGAAGCCCAGAAAGGAGAGACAATAAACTGTCAGCACACGACCTTGAAATGCGAACACAAGAAGCATGGAACATTTGCTCACGAGGACCAGAACAACTGAACATCGGGTACAGTATATTTTGGCTCTTACACTGCTCATTCAAAGAACAAGCAGCAATATTGTGAACAGAAAAATAATACATTGAAAAAAAAATAAATGAAAGTTTAAAATTCTGAGCAAATGTTTTTAAATTCAAAAAGTGCTTCTCAGTTTGACTCAGAATGTGCTTCTCAGTTTTACTCAAAAAAGTGCAGTGAACGAATACAGTCACAAGTAACAACAACAATTGAAAACGTTCACTACGCTTAAGAAAAACAACACTGCCCAAAGAGGAATTAAAAAAAAAAAACAAGACAGACAAGCAAAGCAAAGCTAAAAGTTGGCTTTAGCTCAAAGTTGTAATTAAAATAAGCTCTATCTCAATGTTAATAAATGTTAACGTTATAACTTTCTCCCGAAAATTATTAATATAAAACAATTTAAAAGAATAACAATAAGTCTTGCACAAAAAACTGCGGTTTAATCTTCACTATGATAAAGATATATTTAGTGCTAGTAAGCAACTAGAATTCATTTCATGAATCAAGAATTCGGAAGACATGCTAAGGAGTTGAAAAATGTGTGGGACTAAGACTCTATACAGTGCACTAAAGCGCCCACTTCTTAAATAAAGCTGCATTATTTGAAACTAGTTTTTGATTTATATAATGAAAGATTCGAATCAATCAAAAACCAATTCTTGTTTTTTGCGTTTGGAGACTATTTTGATCCTCGAGACTTGTGAAGCTTGCCACCGTACGAACATAGACTTCTGAATTTGATGCCTTCGTATTCAAGAATAACGTTACTAAGCTCAATGGTCACCTATGATGTTTTAACTGGAGCTATAAACATCGCATATATATGTAGCAATTAAAACACACACTTTTCATTTTAATATACTTTCATTTTAATATGTATAAATTTATTGAATGTTTGTTACATTTAGTTTTGTTAAATTCAATGTTTATTACATTTAGTTTTTATAATATAATTGAAAGAATGTTTGTTACATTTAGTTTCTTTTTAATTGAATCGAACCACTTATTACATTTAGTTTCTTTTTAATTGAATCGAACCACTTATTACATTTAGTTTCTTTGTCAATTATTACATCCGTTTACGTCCGCGTCATTATCGAAACTGCAACTCTCTGTCCGTTTTATTTTTGTATCCGCTTTGGTTTTCCGACTGCTTTCATAAGCTTGTCAGTGTTGCTTGTTGACAGTTAGTATGTTTGTCCACTTCTAGTTGTCCTTTGTCCGTCTGTCACACTGTCAAACCCGTCTGTCATTCCTACATTCGGCCGTCCTGCACTGTCGTTCGCCCCGAACGATGGACACCAAGCCTTCATATATTCAGCGACTGTGGTTGTTTGAGAAGGTCCTTCATGGTCGCCAATTTTGGAGACTTCATATCTTCCGTGGGAAAGTCTCTTAAGTACAGTAAATGGTCCCAAGTATTTTGCTTTCAACTTCAGGCCTGAACCATATTGAGTTCTTTTAATAGCAACTAAATCTCCTGGTTTGTAGTTGTACTCCAGTTTACGCTTTGCATTAAATGTTCGACGATTTTCTTCCTGTATCTTCGAAATGTTTTCTTGGGCTTCTATCCGAATGTTTTCACGTTCGTTGTTTAAGTCGTCTATAATAGAATCTTCAAGTAAATGACGAAGGTCGATATCGTCAGCAGTACGCATATCCATTCCAGTAAGTACTTTAAACGGTGCAAACTTGGTGCTCCTGGGCGGAGTATTGTTGATGATACGCTGGATTTTATCCACATGTTTATACCAGTTGGCTGGGTTGTTATGGCAAAACTTGGCAAGCATAGGTATGATGATACGATGTATTCGTTCCACCTGGCCGTTTCCACGTGGTACTCCCGTCGCGATCAATAAATGCTGAATACCCTCTCGTTGGCAATATTCCTCAAAAGATTTCGCTGTAAAAGCCGTCCCTCGATCGGTTATTACTCTGCGTGGATTGCCAAATATAGCCGATTGCTTTTCTAGTCGGTCGATTACAGATGCAGCATCGGTACTACGTGTAGGGTATAACCAAACAAATTTGCTGAAAGCATCCACTACGACAAGCAGATGATTATATTTTTTATGCGTTAGTTCCATGGGGCCTACGTGGTCTATATGTAAAGTCCCAAGTGGTCTGTCTTCTTTGTTAATAGGGTGAAGCAGCCCCTCCTTTTTGCCCACTTTAGCTTCCACAACGATACACTCGATACAGCTTTTAACAATTTTTTGTATTTTCGCCCCAATCTGCGGAATGTAGAATGACTTTTCAATGTATTCCTGTGTTTTTCTTGCTGATAAATGTCCTTGTCGATGGGCCAGACGAATAATCTCCTCTTCCATAGTTTGTGGTACAACTACCAGTTCTTTTACAGAATCTTTATATAAAAGACCATTTTTTAAGTAAAAATCTTCATAGTCGTTGCTTTCCAAGACTTTGACGATTGCTTTTGTCCAATCATCACATTGCTGAGCTTCTTTAAGCCGAAAACTGAGAGAATCTTCGAGAAGCATGGATGTCATTCGACTTAAAGCATCCACATGCTTCATTTTCGTAGCAGATCTGTGCTCAATCTCATAGTCAAAATCTTGGAGATACATAGCCCAGCGTGTGACTCTAAGAGGCACGTCTTGTTTCTTCATGGTTAGTGTAAAAGCGTTACAGTCCGTTACAATTTTGATTTTTTTACCCAGAACATATATTCGCCACTTCTTTAAAGCTTGGATTATCGCGAGTACCTCCAATTCGTATGAATGGTATTTCTCTTCTTGAGGCTTTGTTTTGCGGCTCATGTACTGTATTGGGTGGTATTGTTGATCGTTGGTGTCTTTTTGAAGAAGAACTGCGCCATAGCCGTGCATAGATGCATCCGTGTGTATCTCAGTTTGAGCGTTAGCGTTGTACAGTTTCAGAACTGGTGCTTCTATGAGGGCTGATTTGAGTTGCTGAAATGCCAAAAGCTGCTCTTCAAGGATTTTGAATGTAACGTTTTTCCTTAGCAAATCACTTAATGGCTTTGCAACAACTGCATATCCTTCCATAAACCTTCGAAAATATGATGTAAGTCCCAAAAATCTTTGAAGAGATTTCTTGTCGTGTGGAACTGGAAACCTTTTGACTGCATCTACCTTTTCTTCTGATGGCTTTATACTACCGTTCTCAACAATATAGCCAAGGAAATTTATTTTCTTCATTAAAAATTGACATTTTTGCCATTTAATTTGCAGTCCAAACTCAGCTGCTCTATCCAAAACTATCTTGAGCTTTTCGATACCTTCGGCCTCATCTTGTGCTGGAACAATTATATCGTCCATATAAATGACGATAACACCTTGCTGCACCAAATCACGGAAAATAGCTGATACATAGCGACAAAAGACCGCAGGCGAATTGCATATTCCAAAAGGGACGAAATTAAATTCGTATTGGCCACTATGCGTTACGAAAGATGTATACCGTTTTGAACTTTGTTCCACAGGCACGTGTAAAAAACCATTAGCCAAATCAAGAGTAGTATATATTTTTGCCCCTTGTAATCTTTCCAGGACGTCGTCCATCAGCACCATCGGAAAATTGTCACGACGTATCTTCTCGTTAAGTTTTCTGAAATCGCAGCATAACCTCTTCGTTCCATCCTTCTTAGTAACAAGAACTACCGGCGAGGCATACTCAGACGAGCTTGGCTGAATTATACCTTCCTCTAACCACTTGCTTACTTGTTTATCTATCACAAGCTGGTCAGCATACGACGTTCTGCGTGGTGTATGATAGACAGGCGTATCATCCGATAAAATAATCTTCATCTGCACTGGAGAGTTTGAATTCTGTGCAGGAGTATACTGCTTAACTAAAGCGGTTATAGCTATGAACTGATCTTTGACGAGATGTGATACATTCAAAAGCTCAACATTTTTAACTTCTTCAAACTCGTTTTGCATAAGCATGCAAATTGACTCAAATTCGTTTAACAGTAAAAATTTGTTTGCATCTTCATGAAAGCTTGTCAGAACTGCTTGTGAAGTTTCACTAATCTTTTCGTTTGACTCTATGCTATTGACTCTTTTAGTTACTTTACTCATAAACTCAGCTCCACCCTCAGAAAACAATATGTTAGCTTCACTTAAAATGTCATTTCCAATAACAGCCTCATAACGAAGGTCATTACTGTTGGTAACGTGAAAAGTAATGCCTAGAGTAAGCCCATCCACAAACATGCTAGTGACCACACTGCCAATCGTAAACAGTTCACTTTCTTTAATGCCGACAAGTCGTCTCTTTTCTGAACTCAATTCCAAGTTCTTTATTTTGCTAAAAGTATCAAAACGAAGTAAACTTAAGTCGGAGCCTGTGTCTACCATTGCTTTAAAAAATGTATCACCAACTTTAACTGTTTTAAAAATTAGTCCACTATACTGTCGAAGAGGCGCATTTATCATTGTATTAACCTTACCGCCCTCTTTCTTGATTTGTTTCTCAGGACATTCAAAACTACGGTGACCCAGTTGCCCACACTTAAAACATTTGTATTGTTTGTCAGCTGCATTGCAATCTTTAGCGAAATGTGACGTAGCCCCACATTTGAAACATTTTTTAATCTTGCTGTCATTTACATGCGACGTTGTTCCTGGAGAATTTTGCCACTGATTTGATTTGTTTGATGACTGACGTAAGCCATGCACTCTCTCGTACACTTTCAACTGCTCTTTTAACTCAGCAACAGTTTTGGCCTGATAAAGAACTGTTTTATTTACTTTTGAATCGGGTATGCCCTCTACAAAATACCCTACCAAACTAACTTCATCTAAATTAATTGGCTTTGCTATTTCCATAAGCGTATATAAATATTCTCTAAACGATTCACTGCTCTTTTTACGGCGACTCTGCAGCATGCGATGTATATCTAGCGAAGATAACTTGGTGCCAAATTCGTCCACCATTGCTGCTTTTAATGAAGCCCAATCTCTTATGCCCACCTGACTCCGCAAAAACAACTTCGCTGCAACTTTTAGCAATTGCTTTGCGTACACAAATTTTTGGAGTTCACTCCAACCCAAAGTTACCGCATTATCTTCAAACTCTTGTACCCACTGATGAACATCAAGAGCATCGGTTCCATTGAAAGAAGGCAAGCTATCTTCAATATCTTTCAGTGTAAAATTGTGTTTGATGACCGCAATTTCTTGTGAAGGATTTGCCGCTTCTTCGTAAGCGGATTCGACTTCGCTTTCTTCATCATCGCTATGAAGGAGGTTATAGTGCCGAAGAAGTCTGTCTCGTAATTCACTCTTCCGTCCTTGTATACCTAACCCAACCGCCCTTAGCTTGTCTTTCAGTGTCACCACCGTCATATCTAAAATTGTCTGTGGATCCATTATATGTCTTTCAATTCAATTAACAAAATTGTAAATATTTATTCAATTGTATATACTTTAGTTATTCTTAGTTTTTTAGATTTAGTTATTTCAAAATAGAAATATAATAAAAATAAAAATTAGTACATTTAGTAAAATTAGTATTAGTATCAAAATTAGTTTGTAATAATAAATGTAGCATAAGCTGAGTTCGATATTTATAAGTTCATATACGATAAGATTTGAACTAAAAAAAACGATAACGATAAGCAAAGTGTTTCAAGTTTTAAAGAACTTCAAAACAAGTGACTTCAATTCTCTTTTGTTTTAAATTTTAATTCAGCTTTAGTATTTTAATCAACTATCAAATTTAATTCTTACAGAAAAAATATTTGTTAAACTAAACAAATTGTTGCAATTTTGAAAAGTCTTTGCAATTATTTAATTTGAGTTTTTCTTTATTTTTTCATAAATCTACTCAAGCAAGTTTGTTGAACATAAAATAACACAAATAACAACAGCTCACCGACGATTGCTTGCTAAAATAAGGGTGGGTTTTTCCTTTGCTCTCACTTACTGCTCTCTGCTGTCGCTAACACTCTTTGGCTCTATTCAAACTTCTTTTCTATTTCTTGTGTTGTCTTTGCTTTGATGCTTTTTCCCCTCTGCTTACTGCGTTCTTCACTTCAACACTTCCTCATCATGTAACTATTTCGCTGAGCTTCTTACTGCTCTCTGCTGTCGCTAACACTCTTTGGCTCTATTCAAACTTCTTTTCTATTTCTTGTGTTGTCTTTGCTTTGATGCTTTTTCCCCTCTGCTTACTGCGTTCTTCACTTCAACACTTCCTCATCATGTAACTATTTCGCTGAGCTTCTTCGTTACTGTCGCCTGTTGCTCGCTTGTTGCTTGTTGCTATCGCTGGCACTCGCTGATTCTCTATCAACTTCTGTTTTATTTTGTCTCTACTGCGAATTTCTAGATTGTTCCACGCTCGTTGCAACTTTTCTTTTGTAGTTGATGCTACGGCAGTTTTTTCACGAGTGAGCTGAGGAACTTTTTGTTTAAAGGTTTTTATGACATCTCCACATTCCAACTCCACACACGCGATTCAAATAACTCAACCTCTATCAGCACTCCAGGACAATTTTATATTTAAATATGGCTCAGCTCATCCCGGTTGAGTCCCCAAGTTGTAGCAATTAAAACACACACTTTTCATTTTAATATACTTTCATTTTAATATGTATAAATTTATTGAATGTTTGTTACATTTAGTTTTGTTAAATTCAATGTTTATTACATTTAGTTTTTATAATATAATTGAAAGAATGTTTGTTACATTTAGTTTCTTTTTAATTGAATCGAACCACTTATTACATTTAGTTTCTTTTTAATTGAATCGAACCACTTATTACATTTAGTTTCTTTGTCAATTATTACATCCGTTTACGTCCGCGTCATTATCGAAACTGCAACTCTCTGTCCGTTTTATTTTTGTATCCGCTTTGGTTTTCCGACTGCTTTCATAAGCTTGTCAGTGTTGCTTGTTGACAGTTAGTATGTTTGTCCACTTCTAGTTGTCCTTTGTCCGTCTGTCACACTGTCAAACCCGTCTGTCATTCCTACATATATCTAGTAAGATAACATTAAATTATCCTGTAAGACTAATTAGGCATAACATTTATTCATACAATAAACCAATTAATAGATGTTTCAGAATACTCAATAATATCAGCGACTCTCCGGCCATGACTAAGTCCACCTTCAAGCGTACCCTTTCAAAATCACTTTCCTCTAATTAAAAACAAACTAATCTTGCTATCTATATCAATAACTCAAAATCCTTGCCTTAAAATTATAAAAATTTCCCTTAAGTAAATACTCTCAATGTTTGCACCCTAATTATCTATCACAATCACCTCTTTGACTGTTTCCTCTTAATTATAAGATAACATAGTAGTGATAGTAATGTACCTTTTCTACTACTATGTATAAAATATATTAGTATGTAAGTTCCTTATACTTTTATTTTCACTTTTGACGGATTACGCCCACTTCGAATAGCATAATCTTTAACACCAAAAGAAGGCAAAAAAATATCTGTTAGAATAAGTAAAGGGTGATTTTTTAGCAACTTTCTTTTTGGCAACAATGATTTTGGCAGCACAGCTGTTGTCGTGTAACATGTTACTGTTAAACAAGTTCAGTATGGTCTATAATTTCACCATGAATTTCACTTACAAACGAACAACGCTTGCAGATTACTGAATTTTATTATCAAAATTCATGCTCGGTTAAGAAAGTGAGTGAGAAAATTCATCGTGCAGTTCTTCCATTTTATGGTCAGTTTGGGCGACCTTCTGAGGCGGCTATTCGGAATCTTATGACTGAATTTCGCACCAAATTTACGTTACTGGACATTAAACCACCAACACGCATACGTAGAGTAGCACAGAGAAAAATATCGTAGCTGTATCCACCAGTGTTGTTTCTGACCATGAATTCTCGATTCGGCGCCGTTCGCAGCAATTGAGCCTCTGTAACTTCACTACGTGGAAAACTTTGCGGAAGGATTTGGGTGTAAAACCTTTTAAAATACAGCTGGTGCAAGAATTGAAGCCACACGGCTTAACAACGGTTAACTTTTGGTAAGTAGGCGCGGCCAAAGCTGGACGAAGATCGACTTTTTTATCGGAAAATTGTGCTTAGCGACGAAGCTCATTTTTGGTTGAATGGATACGTGAACAAGCAAAATTGCCGTATTTGGTGTGAAGAGCAGCCAGAAGCATTGGAAGAACTGCCAATTCATCCCAAAAAATGCACTGTTTGGTCTGGATTAAGGGCCGGTGGCATCATTGGTCCGTACTTTTTCAAAGACCACGAAGGCCAGAACGTTACTGTGAATGGTGAGCGCTACCGTGCGATGGTTATAAATTGTTTTTTGCCCAAAATGGAAGAACTGGTCTTGCCTGACATGTGGTTACAACAAGAAGGTGCCACATGCCACACAGCACGCAAAACAATGGCCCAATTGAGAGGCGAGTTCGGTGAATAGTTTATTTCACGTTCGGAACCGGTAAATTGGCCGCCTAGATCGTGCGATTTATCGCCTTTAGACTATTTTTTGTGGGGCTATGTTAAAGCTCATGTCTAAAGGGACAAGCACGCAACGGTTGACGCACTGGAAGCCAATATTGAAGAATTTATTCGTGAGATACCGGCCGATATGTTGGAGAGAATATGCCAAAATTGGACCCAGCGTATGAACCATTTGAGGCGTAGCCGCGGTCAACATTTATATGAAATAATCTTTAATTATTGAATTGAATGAAATTTTATGTGTTTTTTAAATCTAATCCGAAAGCTCTTAAACAATCACCCTTTAAATTGCCTTGTTTGGCCAATAAATAAACAAATAATTAAATATATAAGCAGTCGCAGCGTCTTGGAAACCACTGTTGTCACTGTTGACAACACTTAGAGATCCAACGTAAACTTCTCCAACAATGCACAGTGTCGCCATTTGCCGTTTGAGCGCTCGAAACTATAAAATACAAAATTGAAAATTTTAAACTTTTTTTTTATTCTAAGTCAAAATTGAATCAAACTTTTTAAATTCGTGGTCGTTTTTTTGTATCTATAACACTTCTTTAGATATATGGGTCGAAAGTTTGAACTTTTTTGTTCTTTGCGAAAATTTTTCACATTCAGAATTTGTTTGAAATTTGAAATGGTCCTGTAAATAAACGTTTAAAGATATTTTATTGCTGTTTTTTTCTTGAACATGGGTATTGTAATCTCTAATGATAAAAATCACAAAAATTTTCAAATCGTTTACTGTTTGACCACAATAAATATGGTCAGTTAACCCTTATTTTTCACGATTTTTGAGGTTTAGGTAAGGATAAAAAGTAAAGATTCCAAAAGATTCGTGAATGACATGCATAAAATGAATCCTTGGAGTACCTCTTTACATCCATATATGATATTCTGCCGGGCTCTGCCGGACGTTGAACAAATTTGTCATTTGAAGAAAAAATAACGATATTTCCTGATATGTATTGTGTTTTCATAATTTAGTTATGCACTAAACAAAATAGTATAACTTAAAATTTTATGCACTGTTTCGTTTTTTTTTTTTTTGTACATCCTAAATATGACAATATGACATTATGGTATATAAAAAAAAAATATTTTTGTCACCACTTTTTGCAAATATCTTACAATTTTCTGTGTATATTGCGTGAAGTTAACTTTTAATTAAAAGTGTGTAATTATGCTTCCTTTACGACAGTTGTTGACTTAAGTCAAAATAATTTTTTTAAGACTCTTAGTAACCATTGCATTTAAAAAAAATAAAAATAAAAAATATTGTTCTAAATAACAGAGGTACTATTTTTTATCAGTCAATTTAAATTGAATATAATAGATTTCTGCTAAAAAAATGCAAACTTCTAATACTAAAGAATCAGCTGTAAATAGGTTAATATTGTTGTTTTGTTTTGTTGTTGTTGTTATTTTTTACTTTAGGTTCTCATTTCATGCTTTTGTTTGAAATTAGTTTTGCCTAAAATCAGCTGATTTTTAGCTGAAAAAAAGTTGGTTTGTTTACTTTAAAATTGAAAGTTAAAAAAAGCGCGAGTTGGTGGCACATTTTTATTAAAAATGAATAATTTAACAATTTCTATTGAAGATATGAGCCGTTTTCTTTGAAAGTGGTGTAAGTGTATTTTATTTTATATGGAGATATGAGAGATTTTGCATTTGAATAATTTTAAAAATATGGATGCATGTTATTGCACTAGTTTTATATTTTTTAAATGTTAAATTGATTTAAATTTGTAATGTAATAATTTTTTTAAAGTTATTAACAAAACTTTATCCTTTTAGTGACTTCAAAAGGACTTACACCACTATCAAAGTCAGCAAAAAGTAAAAATCGTACATTTACAAAATATTAACTACGGGATCTCAATTGAAACAAACCAATTTCTTATTATGAAATTTTTATTAAATCATTTTTATAAAAAAGATGAAAAATAACACACTAAAAAGGATTTATTTCAACATTTACTATTCAACCGAAATTATTTATACTCTTACTATTAATATATTTTAACATTTTTCATTATGATTAAGTTTTTGAAAATAGTCATGATGTATTGGAGGGATGTATGGCAATGACTCAATAATATCTGTAAATTTTTCGAATGTGATGGGTCTGGAATGATGATATAAACGTGTTAGTACTATGTTAATAAAGGGTCCGCCATCTAACGTTTTTTTTTTCAACAAGTGCTTATTTCGTGAATGGTAACACTTAGCACATGTCTGATTTGACAGATAATTAGTTTTATCCTTCCGCTGAACGAATATGGTTGTGTATACGCTTGAACAACGCTGGGAAATATTGCGACATTACTTTGAATATCATGGTAATGTTGCAGAATGTGTGCGAAAAATGCGTACGGATTTTGGAAGAACAGAAGCACCGTCAGCTCCGTATGTTCGTTATCTTGTGAAAAAAGTGAAAGAAACTGGCATCCTCATCGATAAACCAAAGCGTGAAAAGCCAAAAACAGTGAGTACACCCGAGAATATCGCTGCTGTGGCCGAAAGTGTGCGTGAAGCGGCATCAACATCAATTCACCGTCGTTTTCAACAATTGAACATTTCGGAGACATCATTGAGACGAATTTTGCATAAAGACCTTGGTATGACGCCATAAAAAGTCCAATTGGTTCAGGAGTTGAAGCCAACTGACCATCCAATGCGTTTTCGCTTCGCTGAGTGGGCCTGCGATCGACTTACAGAAGATGCCAATTTTGCCAAAAAAATCATCTTTTCAGATGAAGCCCATTTTGATCTTGGCGGGTATGTAAACAAGCAAAATTGTCGCATTTGGGGCACAGAAAACCCGCACGCATACATTGAAAAGCCTATGCACCCAAAACGAGTCACTGTTTGGTGCGGATTTTGGTCCAGAGGCATAATTGGGCCATTTTTCTTCGAAAATGAGAAAGGAGTGGCCGTTACAGTCAATGGCCATCGTTATCGGGCCATGTTGAACGAATTTTTGTTCACAAAAATTGAAGAGGAGGATATTGGCAACATTTGGTTTCAACAGGACGGCGCTGCGTGCCACACAGCCGAAGCTACACTCGATGTTTTGCGCCCTGTTTTTGAAGATCGCATTATCAGCCGCAGAACTGATGTCGTTTGGCCGCCTCTGAGCTGCGATTTGACACCGTTGGACTATTATTTGTGGGGTGCCCTCAAAGATAAGTGTTACAAGTGTTACAAGTGCCTACAAGCCAGAGACAATTGACGCTTTAAAGGACAATATTCGTGAAGCCATTGGTGAAATACAGCTGCACACAATCGATAATGTGCTTACAAATTGGACCGATCGTGTAGGCTACTGCATGGCCAGCCGAGGCAGCCATTTGAATGAAATTATTTTCCATTATTAACCGGAAGGATTGTACATTCAAATAAAAAAAGAAATTTGCGAAAATATTCAGTAGTTTTTTTTTTATAGCATTTTCAAAAAAAGTTATTTGGCGGACCCTTTAATTTAAGTTTTTTTTTTTGTTCTGTAAATACTCACCTGATTCTAAATTGCAATTTTGCATTTTTATAATTATAGAATATGAAATGCACACTTCTTACCAACTTAACACTTAATAGTTTTAAACGTTATAGTACCAGAGACGGGCCCGTAGCCAGGATTTACCTAAGGGGGGGTTTGGATTAAAAAATAAATATCGATAGTTTTTGATATCGATAAATGAAAAGGTATTTTTTATATAATTACCAAAAAGATGGGAAAAATCAGTGGCTAGAAATGAACAATACTTTGAAAAATGAATTTGTGACAAATTTTTCACAATAAAGCGACAAACTTGAAAAAAAACACTTTAAAACTTTTTTGTACACCAAATACATAAAACAAAAATTAATTAACATTATTTTTGTTTATTTTATATATTTATACTAGAGAAACCGGCAAACTTCGTCCCGCCCTAAATTCGAGCAATCACGATTCCACCCAAAATTAATTTTTTATCGAACATTCATGATCGATAACAAATGGTGCCAATCGAATTTCAATTATTGATTGAATGAAACTCTCCAATATCCCATATTAACACGGAATGTAATAGGCTGCTATTATTCGAATTCAAAAGATTGTGTAAAAGAATTCTATTAGAAAATTTTTTTAGTACATTTCAATTTGAATAAAAATAGTCAGCTCAACTGTTAGTTTTGAAGCCATGAGGTGGTCTAAGGATCGATCCTCACAATGGGCAAACAAATAATTTTTTTTAAGTTTTTTTTTATTTATTGAAATGACACCTTTTGTGATTTTTGGAGTAAAAAATGAATACGTTGGAGCTTTCTTCAAATATGGTTTATTAAGTGCTTACATTGAATTTATCAACGAAAAGTAATTGGATGAAATATATTAAAAAAACGGAGTTATATTCATCGAAAGTAAGAAATACGCATTTCTGATAGTTTTTTGTTATTCTAAGGAAATGAAGTTATTAGAAAAAGACGCTGTACTAAAATTTTGTGCAATTTTGAAGATATGTGAATGTTTTTTGACAGAATTTTCTTTTAATTATTTAGACGCACAGTTTCGCTAATAAAAGTACGCTATTAGGATAATTTACGTTTCTTGTAAAGGAGCAGAATTAGGGGCGTGGTAAAAACCAAGTGTGCCATAACCTAATCTAGGATTAAAGTAATGTGTGTGCCGAATTTGAGTTAAATCCGTCCAGCCGTTAAGATTTGTTGGCTATTTAAAGTTGTCTGATGTGGCAATTCCCATACAAAATTACCAATTTCGATTTTTTGATTTTTCCGCTGTTCCTTGAAGTTTTTGTAATTTTCTTTCTTTCTAAACCACATCTGTATTAAGGCAAACAATACAAAAAAGGAATTATTAAAATCGTCCCAGCCGTTTCTGAGCCTTAGCAAGACTAACGCACACGCATTTGATTTTTATATATATAGATTAAGTCTTCTTATTTTTTTTTTTTTGTTAATTCTAATAACACAGCGTCCGCTGTGACACTGCAATCCCTATGTATGCTTAAGGATGCACACCCGCTAAATACAGAAAGACGCTAAAAAAATAAAATTTTCAAGACAAACTTCTAAAATGACGATAATTAAGCATCTTATATTATTATTTTTATAATTTACTTGCAAACTTATATCGGTTTAAAATTCAATATAAAAATAACTACGATTAGAATAACGACATTTTCTTGTATTTCCTGACTTTTGTAAAGGCCACAATGAAAAGGTTAGAAAATTTTATTTAAAAAGTTTTTATTATCATTCGGTAAAATTACCAAGTGGCGTCCGTGGCGTAGTTGGTTAAAGTGCGTGGCCGCTATGTCAAAGAACTTTGGAAACCCAGGTTCGAACCCCAGCAGCGACAGAAAATTATTTGAATTAAAATAATTTTTCTGTACGGCCGCCACCTCTCTGCAGACAATGGCAAACCTCAGAGAGTAATCAAAATGCCATGTAAAGCTTCTTGAGAACGAGAACTTTCCGTTCATCGCCGTTCGGAGTCGGCGTTAAGCATGTAGGTCCGGTTCTCGGTCAATTGTGTACAAACTTAATAACACGCACAACACAATTGATCATAGGAAGCTAGGTCAAAGTCCTTTCAAGGGCTGAAATGGCCAGTTATTTATTTTTTATTTTTTTTAAAATTACAAGAGGTTGTAATCCTGCACCTTCAAAACCAGTGCTGAAAAATACGCAAAACTTGCAATAAGCTGCATTTTCCAATTTGGAGTAAACCAACCAATGCCAACGGTTCAACCAAGAATGCTTAAATCGGAGTTTGCGAGAACCGCTGGCAGGAAAATTAAAATTTGGTGAAGCCACATAAATGCTTTGAAAACTTTTAAGGCGGTTCGAATCGGAAATATTGCTCATCAACTTGGAAATATCGTTATTTGGACAATGATATGCTCTTGAAGTCGAAGGCAGTTCCGATGAATCAAATGATATTTCTGGAACAATTTCTACAATCATACACACACACTTAGAGTTATAAACATTAAAAGTAAAATATTAATACCACAACTTGTTCACCGCTTTCCACATAGCTGTCAACATTAAAGCTTTCTACAATTGCAGGTTACAAAGGAAGTTCTGAGGGGTTACTCTGTAGTTCGACTCGGAAGACGATTCTACTCGAACGCTAAATTCGAGTAGAAAGATAATCGGTACTCACTACTTCACTCGAATCAGCGTTCGAACGTATTTTAAGGAAGTAGGCAGCACTGCTGCCATATGTGAGAAAACTGTCAAAAAAATATACACATAAATAAAGAAAAAGGCTATTTCAATTTATTTAAACTTATAATAAACTTATAAAAGAACAGTGTAATAATGGATTCCGTCGCATTGTGGTATGTTGAAAATGAAGAAGTGGAAAGAGTTCAATTAAGAACTATTAGGGATAAGTCCGATGTTCTTTCTCTAAACGATAAAAGGTAAGGGAGTGCTTACCGTAAGTTTTTTTTCATCAATATTTTTCGATTATCTTTAATAGCTTTGTGCAAAATTTCCGGCTTAGTAAGGATGCATTTTTATATGTGCTAAACAGCATAGCAACCGAACTATCAACGCCAAAAAAGTCGACAGCAATTCAACCGATAGTAAAGTTGTCCGCAGCTCTTAAGCTGCTTAGTCAAGGAGGGTATCAACATCAAATCGGTCAAGATCACCACATAGGGATGTCTCAACAGTCCATGTCACGCTGTTTGGTAGAAGTCTGTAAAGCTATGGAAAAAACATTATGTCCGAAGCACATCAAATTTCGAATGTCTACAGCGGAAGAGAAGCAAGCGAAAAGGCACTTCTTTCAAAAATGTGGAATTCCAGGCGTGATTTATGCAGTAGATGGAACTCACATCCAGATGATTAGACCAGCCACAAACGAACACCTTTTTTTCAATAGGAAGCTCAAGCACAGCATGAATGCCATGGTTGTAAGTACTTGCTTGACAAAAATTGTGTTAATCACTCATTACCTTTTTTATAAGATGTGCGATCAGAACATGGTGATAAGAGCGGTCGACTGCCGATACGGTGGAGCATGCCACGACTCACACATCTGGAATTTATCCAATGAGAGATCACATCTAAAAACCCGTTTTGAAAATGGAGAGCGAGGCACATGGATTCTTGGTAAGCATCCGTTTTAAGCCTTGATTATATATATATATATTTAAATGTATTTTATTTTATTTCTTTAAGGCGACTCCGGATACCCTTTAGAGCCTTGGATACTGACTCCTTACCGGAACGCTGCTGAAAATTCTGCAGAATCGTTGTTTAACGATCGACATGCGAAAGGAAGGGCGGTAATTGAACGAGTTTTTGGAGTTTTAAAAGGACGGTTTCGGTGTTTGTTGGCAGCCAGAGAACTTCACTATTCGCCGGAGAAAGTTGCTTGCATAACAAACGTTTGCTGCACCTTGCACAACATATGCTTGCTCTACAATGTGGAGGTACCTCCCTTAGAAGCCACTGAAACAAGTGATGATGGTTTGCATTTTCCCACAAGTGAAATAAGCAACAATATCACAAACACTGCCAGAAACTTACGCGACGAAATAAAAAATAGTTTAATAATTAATAGATAAATATAAATATTTCATTGTAACATTTTAATTTGTATTTAATACACATTTAATATAAATGTAAAAACAAATAATACAAAAACAAATAATACAAAAACAAAAATAAGGCATTTCATGTGGTAAATAAATAAAAATTAATATTAACTAAACTACATAGTCTCATTTGATGTTATCACTGATCACTTTTTAATACTTTAAATCAATCTGAAAATCACAGATCATCGCAGGGTTTGTAATTTGTATTCTGAAATTCTCTTTTTTAGTTCAAGTTTTTCCATACTTAATTTTCTCTTCTCAATTTCTTTTTTCTTTTTAAATTCAAACTTTTCTTTGGATAAGGCATATTTTTTTTCTTTTAACTCATAGTTTTTCCGAGCATATCTACTCAAACTTTTCAAATTTTCGCAAACTTGATTAAGTTTTTCTACGGAATCTTTTTGGTATATTAATTGATTTTGCACTTGTAATTTCAAAAGATTTTCTTGTCCATTAGGCAATGCCGATGGACGCATAGTGGTTCTTGCAGAAACAGCAGGAACACTTAAGGTGCTGTTAATTTCATAGTTTTGCGCATTTACTTCTTCTATTGCATTTCCGCTATTCTTGTCGAGAACGTTAACAGACGAAGTCAGTACAGAGATGGAGTCATCAAAAGCATTGGCTCCAAAACACGTTGTTCCAGGTGTCCCATTTATAGCGTCTTCCATGCTCATCAGTGCAACCACTTTCTCTTCCGTGTTCGTTAGAGAACATAGTTTTGAGGGCCCACCACCAGTGCCTGACATGTTCAGTCTATTTTTTCGCAACTTGGATTTGATATGGTTTTTGTAATCAACCCAAATCTGTTAATGTTAAATGCCATTAATATAAAAATTTAACAAAACAAGATAAGATATACTACTTTTTTCCACTCGACAAAGGTGTGAGTAGGAGGTCCGTTAAGATTAAGCTCTTCTGCTAATCTTTTCCAAAGGTGGTCAGAGGTTTGCTTCGCAGCTACACCTCTTACTGGACCTTTAGACAAATCCGTATGCTGCTCCATGAAGTCAACCAACACTTCGAATTGACGCGGCTTTGTATTTGGTTGCTTTACTTTCAGCGCCCTAAAATAAGTTTTACAATACAAACAAAAATACATTTATAGTTAATTAAAAAGATGTTTCAATTGCTTTTTGTGTCTTGAAAACTTACATTTTTACGGAACTTCCGAATGCGTTCTTGCTGTCGAATAGATTTTCTTTTATTTAATTAATTTGACAGTTGTCATCGAACAACGGAGTACAAACATTTCCGAATGTCAGAAGAGGGAAAAAAGAAATCCGAGTGTCAAGTATGTAACATTCGAGACTCGAACTACAGAGTGTCAAACGTTCGAGCTCGAACAAATCTGCGTTCGAGTAGAACTACAGAGTAACCCCCCTGAAGACTTTTCAGATTCCAAAGTTTCTTGAACGTTTTCTGCAATACAGATGAAATATAATATTATTCGGATTTTGTCGGTTCCGCATCAAGCAAAAAGTTAATCCATTAATATTCAATCAATGCAAACACGCTAAAAAAAAAAACACAGCTTTCAAACATTCAGAAATATTCCGCAACTTTTGAACACATTTACGCATTGATAAAGGAAAAAAAATCATTTAAATCAAGCACTTACTTTCCACCGTTCTAGCCTTTTTTACTTCTGGTTTCTGCAGCCAATTAAGTAGAATCATTTTTGTAATTTTGACACAGTAAAATTAACAATAGAAACTCTTAAACTTATCTAACGAAACTCAATCAAAATTTCACCACTTTCACGTAACACCTGTTTACGTAAAGTTCAATTGAATGTATCGAACTTTTAGCGATACTTAAGCATGTTGATGTTTTCGCTGTTGCTGTTTACACTTGCAGTTTGCACTGTAAGAGAAAAAAGACGCACGTGCAGCAAGTATTCGCAAATTGGCAAAGATATATTAATGCTAATATATTATTTTTTTATAATTTTTAGACCATAACCCTACCCTAAAAACCCCTCCCCCTTGTCTACGGGCCTGACCAAAGATAATGAGATTGGAAACTTCGGCAAAAAAGGGATAGCTGTATGTAAAATACAGTCAATTCTAATGCAAATATTATAAATGTGTTAGTAAAATTTCATGACAAACTCACCCCTCTCCCTATATTCACCGCTCCCCAGGGAAATTGAGCGCTGGTGAAAATGCAATGTTTTCAGCGAAACCACCACCATACACATAGGGAAAAACTAACTTACAATTTTAATTCAAACATTTTCATGCATATACAAATTAAAACAGAGTTTTTAAAACAAAATTAGAGTAGTTTTGAAAGAAACTGAATTATATTTTTCTGTTAACGACAGCTCTTGCCAATAGAACAAGTGTTTTTATTTTAAATTAAATTTTTTTTCCATCAATACTATTATAAACGCAACTCCATAAATTAGATTGACAATACTCACATTTCTGTATTGACAAAATTTCTTTATCGACTTTTATTAACAATATTCTTGTTCAGCTTAAAACAATTTTCTTTGAAATATGCAAGACTTTTTTGAGTGTAGTACCCGTTTTTGACAACTAATGGGTGTTTTTTTTAGGGGTTTGTTTTTCGAATAGAGATAAAACTGGCATTTTGTGGTCAAATTTGGCAACTCTAATGTCATTTATGTTCAGTTTGGTTTGCCATTTCATCATGAACAGGTTGACAAAAGAACAACGCTTGCAAATCGTGCAAATTTATTTCGAAAATAATGGTTCAGTTCGCGAAGTTTACATCGCAAAATTTGGTTCAGTGATGAGGCTCATTTTTGGTTGAATGGCTACGTCAACAAGCAAAATTGCCGCATTTGGGGTGAAGAGAATCCACATGAGATCCTTGAGACGCCATTACATCCACAAAAACTGACTGTTTGGTGTGCTCTATGGGCTGGTGGAGTCATTGGGCCATACTTCTTCCGAAATAATGCTGGAGAGTCAGTTACCGTTAATGGAGACCGGTATAGAGCCATGATAACCGACTATTTTGTTCCCGAATTGGATGGAATGAATGTGGATGAGTTGTGGTTCCAACAAGACGGCGCTACATGCCACACAGCGCACGTCACAATCGATTTATTGAAGGAAACATTCGATGACCGCATAATTTCGCGGAATGGACCTGTCAATTGGCCACCAAGATCGTGTGATTTGACACCATTGGATTATTTTCTTTGGGGATATGTGAAGTCGCTCGTCTACGCCAACAAACCAGAAACGTTAGGGGATTTGAAGGCCAACATTCGTGGCGTTATTGCCGACATACGGCCCCATATGCTCGAAAAAGTGGTTGAAAATTGGACCTGTAGAATTGGCTTTATTCGAGCCAGCCGCGGCGGCCACATGCCCGAAATCATATTTAAACATTAATGGCATAAAATTATCCTTCCAATAAAGCCAAATTGATGGACATTAAAACGATTTTCTTGTGTTTTATTTCAATTCGAAGTTCTATACCTCTAAAAAAAACACCCTATATGAGGTAAACTCACATACACAATACGTGATTGCATAAAAAACTGAAGAACAAGCATTTTTAGCTGTCAAAATCAACAGAATTCACAATAGAAACGAAGTTTCCCCATCTCATTATCTCTGATAGTACGTCTCACTTCCTTCAATATAAGGCTCATATTACACGGTGGCCGTTTGCCCGGCGTGCAATGAATCTTTTTTACTCTCTTCCACATTTTGCACGCTAGTATGTTACACGTAAGAAAAAGAACGGCAGACAGATTTTGACACTTCTTTCAGTTTCATTACTTTTTCTCCTACACTTTATTCCAACAAGGGTTTCCTACAACTATTTTCTTAATACTGTTATAGTACAATAGTAGCACTTTTCTTCCAAAAATGTACTTTTTAGCTACTTAAACACCCAAATCTTTAATTTCACCACCCAGCAACAGTGTTTTGCAAGATGTACGCTGTATCGACACCGGGCTAGAATGAACATATTTTGCCCGCTGTTCCAAATGTTCATCCTCTCACACCCTCAATTGTTTTTGACAGTTTTACGTTAAAAGCAACAACAAAATCGATTGTACGCCGGACAAACGGGCACCGTGTAATATGAGCCTGAGTGAACAAATACGACACATTACTAATGGGTGTTTTTTTTAGGGGTTTGTTTTTCGAATAGAGATAAAACTGGCATTTTGTGGTCAAATCTGGCAACTCTAATGTCATTTATGTTCAGTTTGGTTTGCCATTTCATCATGAACAGGTTGACAGAAGAACAACGCTTGCAAATCGTGCAAATTTATTTCGAAAATAATGGTTCAGTTCGCGAAGTTTACCGTAAGCTCCGTCCATTTTATGGTCGACATAATCGTCCATCAGAGCAATTAATTCGGTTAACCATGGGTCGTTTTCGCACTACGTTTACTCTATGTGATAATACGCATCCGCAGAGACGTCGAACAGTGCGCACCGAAGAAAGAATTGCCGCTGTAGAGCAAAATGTTGAAGAGGACCCGAATGAATCGATTCGCCACCGTGCACAGCAATTAGAGCTTTGTCCATCAACTTTATGGAAGATTTTGCGCAAAGATCTTGGCTTGCGACCTTACAAGATCCAGCTTGTGCAAGAATTAAAGCCGCGAGACCATGCAATGCGTCGTGATTTTGGTGTATGGGCCGAAAATGAGATTGATCTCGATGCTGATTTTCATCGCAAAATTTTGTTCAGTGATGAGGCTCATTTTTGATTGAATGGCTACGTCAACAAGCAAAATTGCCGCATTTGGAGTGAAGAGAATCCACATGATATCCTTGTGACGCCATTACATCCACAAAAACTGACTGTTTGGTGTGCTCTATGGGCTGGTGGAGTCATTGGGCCATACTTCTTCCGAAATAATGCTGGAGAGTCAGTTACCGTTAGTGGAGACCGGTATAGAGCCATGATAACCGACTATTTTGTTCCCGAATTGGATGGCATGAATGTGGATGAGTTGTGGTTCCAACAAGACGGCGCTACATGCCACACAGCGCACGTCACAATCGATTTATTGAAGGAAACATTCGATGAGCGCATAATTTCGCGAAATGGACCTGTCAATTGGCCACCAAGATCGTGTGATTTGACACCATTGGATTATTTTCTTTGGGGATATGTGAAGTCGCTCGTCTACGCCAACAAACCAGAAACGTTAGGGGACTTGGAGGCCAACATTCGTGGCGTTATTGCCGACATACGGCCCCATATGCTCGAAAAAGTGGTTGAAAATTGGACCTGTAGAATTGGCTTTATTCGAGCCAGCCGCGGCGGCCACATGCCCGAAATCATATTTAAACATTAATGGCATAAAATTATCCTTCCAATAAAGTCAAATTGATGGACATTCAAACGATTTTCTTGTGTTTTATTTCAATTCGAAGTTCTATACCTCTAAAAAAAACACCCTTTATATTTCATACAGTGACTTTATTTTCTATAATATTTCAGGAAATTTCAGGAAACTATAAAAATCATTTACAATAATGTCATTTAGAATGTTGCACACGTATAAAATGTACTAAAGAAATTATTTGGTACAATTTTGAACTAAATAGTAGAATTTCTTTGAGGAAATTGGACTTACACCATTTTCAAAGCAATTATATTTGGAACCTCATTAACTACGAAAATTTTTAATGATAAAAACAATGAAAATTTTAACAGATTTTTTTTTAAAAAGTTTGTAAACAAAAAGTTAATTGTAAATAGTATTAATTTTTATCATTAACTCATTTTTTGTCAAAATGGACTTACACCACTTTCAAAGAAAACGGCTCATATGTCATTTATTTGCATAGAAAATAAAGCAAGTGAAGGAAATTTAAATTTAAATGAATGTGATGTACGTGCAAAAGTTTGCAAATAATTTGACGATTTCGTCAGATCCGTAAAAGGGCTTACACATCGGCGAATCTGTTCGTCACACGGCGGCTATGTTCACACAAGTTCGCTAGTTAAGAAGCGATGTTCGACAGTTTGTCACACGGTTGGCCGTGTTTACAAAAATTTTTGATTTTCTCTGTCGAACAAGGGATGCTGCCGAAAATGATGACAAAAAACAACAAAAATCAATGGCTTGTGTGACGAACAGGTTCGTTCAATTTGAACGCTAGCTTTTTTACACACGTTCGCGCCGCCATATTGTTCGACGAACAGATTCGCCGATGTGTAAGCCCTTTTAATAACATCGGTTAGAAGTATTGACAAGATGTCATATTCTGGGGATTATAACGGTATATTCGGTGAAATAGACGACTTGATTAAAAAGTAGATATATATAAAATTCGAATCTTGTTCTTGTTTTTTGACTTGAAAGTATTTAGTTGTAATTGATTTGGTTATAGAGGAAAACAAAACATTAAACTAATGTATGAATTATTGATTTCTATTTTATTGATATAGAAAAGTTTTGGTAGCTTCTGGGTTTGACCTAGAATGATATAGCGAAGAAAAAGGTAAATTTGGTTTTTATTTCGAATAAAATTTTACATTGATTAAATAATCTAATTTTACTTTATATTTTAAAGGTGTATTTTTAAAGGTACTTTGAGCAACAACGGGTTAAGAAATTAGAAAAATTTAAATGCATTTTAATTTTCTTATTCTGTTAGAAATGATATAATTTCAAAAGTTTTATAATATCAATCACGCATTCAAAGGAATCCTTTGTTCGATGAAAATGGGGCAACCCAGCAAAGCCCCCGTTTAGCTTTTTTGTCAAGCTTTTTTTCTGTGTTCATAGTGACATAGATTTAAAAAAAAAATAAAAAATAGAATTTTTAAAATATCTTTATAAAATACAGGTTTCGTTAGCTAGGAAGCTCAAACTTATTTTTTAGTTGACTTTGGGGCAATGCCACTAAGCTCTCCTCTGCTCAATTGAACTTATATCTTGCATTTCTATAGCTAGATAGATTTCCAATCAAACAAAAAAAAAAACCGGAGTAAATTATCTCAACCCGTTCAAAAGTTGCAGAATTTCGATCACTCAGGGAGCATTTCGCGACACTGTGCAATGTCCGTATTGAAAATAAAAGAAAGGTAAACTCTTACCAACAGAATTTTGTTGGGATGAGAAGGCAATTGAGAAGCAGTGCCCTCCCTCGACGAACAAAACTCATGCTCTATAAGTCACTTGTTATGCCCGTCCTACTATATGCAGCACAAACTTGGACGTTGAGCAGTTCTGATGAAAATACTTGGGAGCCTTCGAGAGAAAGATCCTTCGTAAGATCTGTAACGACATAACCGCCTATGTGACGCCCTGTCAAAATTATTTTAATCAGTGGCAACACTTCGTACACCACTTTTGACAGAACGCCATTGAGTGTTTACCACGGTGGGAACTCCGATTGGTTGGGAGTCATAGACGACCGGGTGGCACGCTTGCTCTTCCACAGCTTGAACTCGCCGGATATGTGGGTAGGGACGTAACGATACAAGTAAATACAAGTAAGTATCGATACTTTTGTTTCGATACCCAGTATTTTTGGATCCGATATTTTTTTTCCGATACTTACTTGGTATCGAAAAATAAGTACTGGTATCGATTCATTTTTGTGTGTAAACAGCTCAAAGAAAATGAGAAAAAATGTGAACACGGCCTTAACAAAAAAACGCATTTTCGAACGCTTTCTAAAATTTAATGTTTATATTCTTTGTTTCATTTGCTTTTATTTTCATACCAACCATTATTCTAGCTTCTTCTTTTCAAAAATCGCAGGCCGATTTTGACGAAATAATATTATTTTTAAGTGTATTTGTTTTAATGAATTTAAGCTGTTTAAGTCTGCAATTTATTGTTAGATTAAAAAAAAAATTATATTTATACACATTTTTATAATTATAAAGCTATGGTTCGTATTCTTCGACCCAAATAAAATTTTGAGGGTTTATGCAAAAATCCAAATAAGTTATCGTTAGTTTTGCCTATACTTGAAAAAAGTTTATGTTTGTTTTACCTGGCTATTGTTTTATTTTTTTAACAATTTTATATAGTTTTTGTTGTTTTTATGTTTTGTTAAAAATGAAATAAAATTGAATTATTTTTTTTTTTTTAATTTTTTCTTAGTGTTTATATTCTATTTTAATCGGGTCTTCTGAAAATAGGGTTAACAATTTTTAGTCTCTTCTATAAACTTTACTTTAACCCATTTTGTAGCACTACCCGATTCCGTTAAGATATCTTTATAATTTTGGCTCTTTTTATGGTTACTCTTGAACACTTTGCGATCATATTACGATGAAAAATTCACTTTCAACGCAATGCAATATTCCACTACTCTATTTTTTGGATGTATTTTATATTAGGAACATTTTAGTAATTTTTGGAGCGAGCGAGCGAAGCTCCCATGGAACAACTTGCATGAAGAATGTTTAAAGGAGCAGAACTCTGAAATGGGTTGACCGATTTTAATATATCTTTTTCTAAACTGTTCTACTGATCTTAAATTAGGTGCCTGCGAAGCCCAAATTTGGAAATTCTGTTTAGTTTAGAAATTTATTGAAAAAAATATTTCCATATCTTTCTTTGTTGATACATATTCGCTTAATTCAGTTTGCTGCTAGCCTGCTTCTGTATGTATACGTCGTTCGCTTCGCTCGCTCGCTATAAATAACCGAACAGCATGGAACAACAACAACAACAAAAACATTAAAGCAAATGTTGTTCGCTGCAACAGCTGTTTATTACTAACTAAAATAAATAACTGCTATGCTGAAGTTTGTAAATGGATGCAAATACATTCAAATTAAATTGTTTAATGTTTTTACTTTCATGTGTTGGTAAACCCTGTAAAATAAAAGAAATTTGCAATTTTTTTTAATTTTTTATTATTTGGTGACTGGTAGGCTTATTAGCTTTCATTGCTTCCACTAAGAATGTGCTGATTTTAACACCAACTCATCAAACCATTATCAGATTCTATCAATTCATGACTATAACTTATGGTGTTTTCGTTTATACCAGAAAATGTTACCTTTTCATTGCCCTCTTCTTTTTTCGTGTTCGATTGTTAAATAAGTGCAAACGGGTGAAAAAAATCTGTGTTCGTTTCTTAAAATGTTACATTTATATAGGGCAAAAATGGCACATTTCTTGCCCTGCGAAATTTTTTGAGGGGAGAATGTTGCCCTGAAAATCAGCTGATTGCTTTAAACGAAAATATTATGAAATGCGTGTGTTAGACAAGGTTAAATATATGCATTCATAATTTGACACTTAAATAATATTTTTAAAAAAGCAAATTTTTTATTTTTGGCGCACACAAATATATCAGCTGATTGAGTAAGCAGGGTAGTGTTTTGTGTTCGAAACCTGCACTTTTTGAGGGTTGAGTGCAACACTTGAAAAATGTTGCACTGTGGTAGGGCAACATTTTTTTGTAGAAACGAAAACACCAATAGATTTAAATTCAAATAATTAACAAAAAAAAACCAATAAATGTTATAAAATCGTCTTTAGCAGTTTTAATAAAATGAATTTTTTCGACAATATTTGGAAATAATTCTAAGCCTCCATTCCTATCCATGTTGCGATCAATATCACGATATTCTAATTTGTAGGTCCTAGGATCTAGGATATTGTGATATTGATCGCGATATGGATTGAAATATAGACTTAGAAATGTTTCTAAATATTGTCAACATTTAGTTCATTAAAACTGCACTAAACGGTTTCGTATATTCAGAAGCATCAATAGGGATCACTCACCATTTGAATAGAGATGAAAGCCGGGTTATAGTTTTTGTTCAAATTGCTTTAAACAACAATTTAACACAATAATTAGCAATACTAAATTAAATAAGGAAAGTGTTCGTAATGAACCAGATAATGAGTCAAATTGGACAGAACAACAAAATTTCAGGGAATGTTCATTAAGAGTATCATTAGAAGAACTGTCTACAAATCAAATTTTTATTTTTTTAATCAGCGTTCATCTTTTTTTTACACTGGACCCCCGGTAATCCGGCCCCTGACTAATTCGGCACCTGTAATCCAAGATTTCTATTATTATTGAATATTTTTTTGACAATCTTCGCTAATGTAGATAATGCATTATTGAACAGGTTACTTACTTGTACTTGTATTGATTGATATATATTATGATTTTATTCATAATTTTTGATTATTTTAGTATGTACATTTATTTGTACACAATTATTTCCTAATGTAAAGTTATTATTTTTTGTAAGTTCCATAGCATTAATAACGTCAATTTTATAATAAAACGTAAGCTTTCTATTGTATTGTTTAATTTACTTAATTTGACACACATAATGGAGTATAATTTGTACTTCAGAGTATAACATACATAAGCTTATCATTTTTTTTAAGCTTTGACCCAAGGTTTTAGGTGCAAAACCTATTCAGTCAAGTCTGCTTTGGTTCGAAATGGGGTGGTAGATTAGTGTGAGTGATGGGTGCATCAATTCAATTCAATTCAATTCAAGTAATAAGGCAATCCTATCCACAAACTACGACTCCAAGTCGTAAATATTGATGAGTTTTCAATTTCAGCTGATTACTTAATGAAAGAAAATTGCAAACGCAAAAGGTCAAAGCGTAGGATCATGTCCTAGCTGGGATTCCAACCCGGGACCTCTGGGGTGGCAGTTGATCACGTTTGACGCACATTTACCGCATTTGTTACCATTTGCGTTAACGCATGTTACCATTTGCGTTATCAATGTTACCATTTGTCACTTTGTGGCCAAATTGTATGTAAACGGTGAACTTCCGGTACATTTTTAGACACATTTTTGAAAATTTTTAACGTGAATAATCACAAAAAAAGCTGAAATTGAAGAATACAAAATTAAGAAGCTGAAAAATGTTGGCAATGCTGTGACAATCATCAATGCTTTACACACCCACGAGCGTTGTCAGACTCTTTCGACGATGCAAGAGGTTTAAGCCAAAAATTGAGACTTAAATTAATGAGTCAAAATCTTTTTCTATTAGTAGGACTGTGCAATGGGCCACAGGTGAGGTTGTTGAAATTTTCTATAACAATTGCGAAAGTGGCCGATTTATAGAGGAATTTCTTTTGTGCATTATGATCAAGTTTCCCAATTATTCTGGACCAAAATACAACAATTTAAATGTTCTACTTATTTATTCCGTAGTGGTATCATTCAAAAAAGGATCAACCAATTTTACTCGCAACAAATTTTCACTATAACTTGCGTATGCCATTAATATTAAAAATTGCAAAGATTAATTCTCACTCAAGCAGTTTTCGATATAAGAGAAAGGGAATTTAGGTTATATTCCTTATGATAAGAAAATAAATAAAAAGAAAGGATTGGTTCAAAAACGCCAAGAATACAATAAAATATTGTATTTCAACTAAAATATATTAACATTTTTTTATTAATTGATGTTTGAGATCTGGTCATTTTATTGACAAAAAGTAGAATCCCCATTTAATTAAAATAAAAAAACCTATTTAATATCTTTGCTTATATAGTTTTTAGAAAAATCTATTGGAGCTAGCAACTCAACAAAATTGCCTCCACAACGTACCAATTTATGTGGCTAGCTAGCAAACGCGTAAGTGTTTGCTAAGCGACTGCTACGACCTAGTATAATATACATAAAAGTTGGTGTTGCGTAAAAGCAACAGCGGTAGAAAATGGGTTAAAATAGTTCTTAATAAAGCTTAATTTTAAAAAAATTATGATTTGACGTCAGTTTGCTGCAAAACACTGATACAAAGTTTACATAAAATTGTTTCATACCGGGACGTATGAGTGATAATTATTTTTAACCGAAAAGTATCGATATGAGTAGGTATCGATACTTTGTTCCTACTTATATGAGTAGTATCGGAAAATTTTCCAAGTACTACTCATATGAGTAAGTATCGATACTTTAGTGTTATCTAGTGTCCCTAAATGTGGGTTCGGTTTGGTGTCCATGTCACCCTGTAAATCGTGCACAAAGAAAAAATAAATCGTGTCGGGTTTAAGGTGAGAAACAAAGGTGGCAAAGAAGTGAGAATGAAAAGAAAGAAGAAAACATAGATGGAATAGGTATAGTATAAGAGGGAACAGATCTATCCTTAGTCCTTAAGGGATCTTACCTTAGTCTAGAAAGAAAAACACAACGCCATTTTGTGAAGAAAAAAAAAAGGAAACCCAAGACAGCCGGATGTCACGCTGTTCTCGGCGGCCCACCCCAAATCAGTATTGACTAGATACTGATCCATGATATCCCTGCGCCGGTATTTAAGGATATCCGTGAATATACAACTTGTCCTAGCTTTATTGCAACCCCACCTTATTGGATATTCTACTTATTCATACTTAGGACAAGAACAAATGAACAACACAAATTTTTACCAGAATTAACATTTATACATTTATTAACATAGATTATTTTTTTATGATTGCTTTTGAATCAGTTTGGAACAAATGGAATACAAAAATAAGAACACTTATATAATACAGAGAAAATTTATTTAATATAATAACATCAAAAATTATTAAGATTTAAGAACCAGTTAAGATTTTATTGAGTTTTCTTTAGAGATATACTCTAAAACTGAATTCAGTTATATATGAAATTAACATTGTTTGAGAAAACAAAAAAAAAAAGGAAAAGTTGAATTCTACTACGAGGGATACTTTAACGATACAACACACAACATATAAAATTGGTACCAAGTTTACAATGTTATAGACATATATCAACGGTTTTTTCTTAAATGAAAACGAAGATTCGCCTAAATATTATGTAATGTAATATTTAAATTAGTTAAATTAATTCACTTGCAACATGTTTTTGTTTGTTTTCTCTTTTGCATTTGTTTGCTCTATTCACTAATATTTTGGTGCATTAATTTTTAATAGTAAACTAATTATATATAATTATGTTTTTTTTTCTAAAATTTTGTGACCTAAACGGTCTTACAAATGGGGCCGAAAATTTCCCTATATGACTTCTGACCTGTTTTGACCTCTATGCGTGACCTTCTCCGAGGAGTGTTGATGGAAGCGACCGTGTCTGCTGTCCACGTGACCAAGTCTACCACGCCTGCGCCCTATTGGTGCCGATCGTCAGTGAAAATAATTGAAGAGGAATACGTTGATGGAAGCGACCGTGTCTGCCTACACGTTTGTGGTGGCCAAGTCTACCACGCCTGCGCCCTACTGGTGCCGAGCATCAGTGAAAATAATTGAAGAGGAATACGTTAATGGATGCGACCGTGTCTGCCTCCACGTTTGTGGTGACCAGTGTCGCCAGATGAAATTACCACCGAAATTGTCTGTTTCTCACACTTAATCCTCACAAATTACCATACTCACGAAATGCCTCAAAATACCATAAGTACTACTTATCGTGCTTTTCTGGCAACCTAGGTGGTGACCAAGTCTACCACGCCTTATATAATTTCTTAAAAAACGTGTGTTCTCGCGCACTGCAGAGTATGAAAAGGGCAGAGAAACAGGAAAAGCCTTTTCTTGTGGTGCTTTTTTTTCCGTCGCCTCTTTTTATTTTTTTTGGGTTTCATAGGAATCAGTGTTCAACTATGTTACGGCTGTATGAGTTCGCCCACACCAAAACCTATGCGGCTTGCTCTAGTTTCATACCTGCATCTACACGATACCCACGATATCGAACAAAATACCTTTTATTTCACAAGGTGAAAATACGACTATATAGAATAGGAGCGACAACTGGCTATTTTCTCACAAGTGTCTATTTTATTTTATAAAAGAATTTTTCACTTTTGAGAGTTGATGCAAAACGGGCAATGTCACTCCTACCACTATTGTATGATTGTGTGAATACAACATTAATATTTATCGGCAAGAGTGATCGACACCTTTATCGCTTACTGTTCAGTGTTTAGTTGGAATTATTGGTAAAGAGGAAAAAAAGAATGGCTTGTATGTAAGCAGGTAAGTGCGGTATTTATCAAAATTTAACAAAAATTTTTCTTTGCAGGTGAACGCAACAAAACCAGGGCCTTTTCATATGTCTACCAGGCAAGAGCCTTGTCATGTGTCTGACTTCTAATTTTGTTGATATTGGCAAAACATGAATTTCTGATTCACTCAAACAGTTTAACTTTCTTGTAAGCTTATAAGCACTGGCGTGGGTCACCATATTTTGGCCAAATAAAGCAAAGTATGGGGAACATTTGGTAGCACTGTGAACTGCTGCACGCAACGCACACTCTATTTCAGGCAGAAACAAATCCCAATCCCCTTGGCCCTCATTTAAATATGAACGAATGGCAGCTAAAACAGACTGGTTAACTCTTTCTGAAGCGTTAGACTGAGGTACATATACTCCAGTGGTCATGTGGCGTATTCCAAAGCTTTTTAAAAGTTCTTGAAAATCTTTAATCTTAAACTGCTGCCCGTTGTCAGAGTGTATCACCTCAGGGACGCGAAATTTATAGAAAATCTCAGTCATTAGAAAACGACCTATATTTGTAAAGGTAGCTTTGCGCAGGGGCTTAAGTAAGACAAATTTGGTCGTGTGATCTAATACAATAAAAATAAATGCATTTCCGCCACGTGAAAAGGGGTAGGGTCCTAAAAAGTCAACGAATAATTTTTGAAAGGGTTGATCAGTCGCAGTTTCTGCACCCATTGGTGGTCTTTGTTTTTGATTATTTGACTTGGATTCTTTACAAACAGAACAACTTCGAACAAACTCTCGGACTTATACGGACATTTTGGGCCAATAGAAAAATTCTTTAATTCCGGTGGCTCATGGAAGTTTCGTATGATTTCTGGTGTTAACGCCGTCGGAACCCAAAGCTTCCACGAATAACTTTCGTCTTGTACGTTTTCCACAGGAAGAGTTGTTCGTTTGTAAAGTTTGTTGTCATTCATTCGGAGATCTGGTAACCTGTCTGCGTTTTCTTTGTAGGTTAATATTGTAACCTTTTCTATGTTCAATATCAAAATTAAAAATTTTTAGTTTAAGGCTCCAGCGCGCTAAGCGTCCACTAAGGTCTTTTTGCCCCATAAGCCACTTCAGGCTTGAGTGATCAGTGATCACAGTAAAAGGGAGTAGTTCGATATAGGGTCGGAATTTTGTAACTGCCTCGACCACTGCCAGACATTCTTTTTCGGTTACTGTGTAGTTTCTTTGGGCTGGATTTAATTTCGAGGAAAAGTAGGCTATTCTTCTTCGTCCTTTTGAAACAACACAGCACCTATTCCGTAGTTTGAAGCGTCACACTGAACGAAGAACCTTCTACTGGAATCAGGGTTCACCAGAACTGGAGAGCTTATTAGAGCATTTTTCAACTTCCGGAATGATTATAAAGCTTCCTCTGAAAAAACAAATTTTTCTTTCTTCTTCAAGGTTTCGGTGATGGGTTCGGCGATTGTAGCGTAATCTTTCACGAATCTTCGGTACCACCCGCTCATCCCTAGAAAAGCACGAACTTCTTTTGGATTCCTGGGAGGCATAAGATTTGCTATGGCCTCAACCTTTTCCGGGTCTGTTCTTAACCTCCCCTCACCTACAATAAACCCTAAATATTTTAACTTTTTGAAACAAAACTTGGATTTCGTAATATTTATACAAAGGTTCGCTCTAGTAAGATAGCCAGCTACCTCTTCTATCAGGGATATGTGAGTGTCTAAATCAGGAGATACAATAAGGAGGTCATCTAGGTAAACGAAAACACGCTCCCTTAACCTGGAAGGTATCACTTTACCCATTAAGTGGCACATCCGTTGGGCTGCATTGCAAAGCCCAAAAGGGATAACAGTAAATTGGTAATGTGGTCTGCCAGGCACTGTAAAGGCTGTCTTAGCTTTCCCTGTCCAAAGGTATCTGCCAGAAAGCGTCCTTAAGGTCGACGCTAGTGATATAGAAGGTATACCCAAGTCTGCTCAACAGTCCTTCTATATGAGGAAGAGGATAGACGCCTTTAACGGTTCGTTCATTTAATTTTCTAGCATCTAGGCACAATCGATTCTTACCCGGTTTTCTTCGGAGGGTTACCGGATTGTTCCATGGACTTTCGCTTTCTTCTATGACGCCCATCACCAACATCCTATCCAACTCCCCATACAGAAGTTATTGGACGGCAGGGGAAACAGGGTAATGTCGCTGCTTTACAGGGAGCGCGTCTCCTGTGTCTACTGTATGAGTCTCGAATGAGGTTTTTCCTAGTCCCTGTTCTGTGAAACTACGGCATTTCTTTATTGCAGACTGCAGGCGCTGTTCATCGAAGTCAGTTAATTGGTGTTTGTTTGGGTTAGTTGTCTTAATCGATAGATTGCAAATTGACCCAAGTAGTCTATCTTTTAGCCCGAAAAGTTCCCAACAATCAAAGCCTAATATCACTGGTTGGTTGATACTTGATACAAGATAAAATGTTAAACTCTTCTTTTTATTCTTGTACTCTACTGGGACTTCCTTAACTTTCAAACCTAGACGCGCGCATACCCTGAGGCCGTTCTTCCCTAAAACGCTGATATTTGCTCCCGAGTCTAACAAACCTTCCCAAGTTTCATCCATTACTTCAATTTTTGTATATGGCCGAATATCACCTTCCTTTAATAAGATCGAGTTAACTAATTTTTTATAATTATTCCTTTTTTGTCGAAACCTCTCGGGCTACCTGACCGCTTAGGTTAATGTTTTTATTAAAAATTTCGTCTCTTCTTTGCTCATAATTTTAAAAGCTTTCGCTGTAGGATTGTGAAGATTTGAATTTATTTGGGCTTGAGGGTTTTAAATCAAGATTTCTTTTTAAAATATGAATAGTCGGTCCCTGGGCATTCTTGCCTAATTTAGAGGTATCTTTTGAAATAGGTGTGGTGGTAAGATTTGACCGAACTACATTGCTTTTGAGTGTGACTTCTCGGTCATATTCACACTCAATTTTGAGTTTCCCTGACATCTGATGCATTGAGGAGTGACAACGTTTTCTAGGCCACATCTATTACAAAACAAGTTACGCTAGGGTACAGGGCATAGTATAAAACTATGACCGGGTTTCCTACAATTCCAGCATATCATAGGCTGCATTCCGCTACCTGTTTTCAAATTTACCGCTGCAACTTCGTGTGAATATTCGGAAAGTTGAGACTCTGAAATTATATTGGATGCAGGGAAAATTGTATTTTCTAATGCAATTTGCGAAAACTGATTTTGTTCTGTGGGTATAGAACAGTGTCGGCAGACGCCTATACACGCGTGCTTCGTGAAATTTCGTATTTTTACACCGACATATAACTGACTGTCGTGCTTTTACACCAACGCTGCCGATTATTCGTAGCAAGAGCTACGTTTGTTTGACGACCTACGAAAACATGATGAAATATTATATGTCTGCGCATATAATAAACATCTGTTTTAAAAAAAAAAAAAAAAAACTTCTTCACGCCTTCTCTGGTTTAATACCAACAAAATGTTGGAACCTAGATTGATACGTGATAAAGAAGTAAACAAAAAAGCGCAACAACAAAATCTTTGCAGAATCAATGCAGTCAACTTTTTGAAATTTTGCGACCAGCAAAAGAGTAGAAAAACATTGCTTTGATAAAGTGCAGCGCTTCTATAATTACGCTTTGGTTTTATTGCTATTGCGCTTATTAGCTTGTCAAAGTTAGTAGACTGCTAGAACCACTGAGACTACTGATGAGTCGGAGAAGAGTCCTACGAAACCATGGTCTAGTCAGCTTGGTTTGTTCTGCAAAAAACTTTGTTGTTGTAGCAACCTGTTGCTTCATGAATTATTTGGCATAAAGCTCTTAACATAATTCTTAAAAAATATGTTTTTTAAGAATTATAAAAATTAAATAAACATATAAAAATGCCACAATTTTGTCACTTAAATAATATTAGTACTATTTGGAGTGGGTAAAATTTTACTAGTAAAAGATTGCTTTCCAAATAAATATGTAATATTGATATTGATAATAAATATATACATATTGATATTATTAATAAAATATTAAAATTAATGTTATTATTAATAACACGGCCCCTAGACAATATATAATATTGCACATTATTTACCTAGTAAAAAATTTCATTTATTTCAATTCACTTTCATATACCTGCATTCATTTAGAATGCCGCTTAATGTTAATAATAAAAAATTTGGTTAACCCTCCTGCGAAGTAAAATTTTCACAGTGTAAGCCAATGAGAGATTCTTTGCTCTCACTTGGGCGCACACTACTACAAAAATGAAAGAACTGTGTATGTATTTTTTTGGCCGACACTGGTATAGAATATAGAGCCAAAGGATGTTCGATCTCATTTAGCCTAAAGTTTCTATTATTATTGTAACTTCTCTTAAGCATTGTCTCGGCCCGTTTTCCTTCAAACATGAGATTTTCAATGGAATCACAGTGGATGGGAAACATTATTTGTTGTAAAGGACCTCGCAGATTATCTTTTATAATCTGAACCAATTCGTTTTCACTGATAATATGAGAGAACTGGTTTCTTAACTTATTAATGTTTGTAACAAAATCTTCGAAAGACTCATTATGCTGCTGTCGCCTGTCCATTATAGCTCGCATAATCTCAAAACCAGACTGATGCCTTCTTAACCTACGGATCAGTGCAGATTTCAGCTGTTCCCATGCGTAAATTCTGTATTGGCGAACATAGTCCCAATACCAATCAGCAGCATCGCCTGAAAGCAAGGTATAAAATGAACAGAGAACTGCTTCCCATTGGCATTGGTTCATTGCCTGAAGCATCTAAACTCGGAAAACGAAGTCTTAGACTGAAAGAGTCTTATTGGTTCCGTCAAACTTTAAATCCCATTTTTGAACATCTACTGATCTTCTAGATATTGTTCGTTTGTCAATCTGATTAATGTTATTTTGAAGGTAATGCCTGTTTTGGAATTGGGATTGAATATTCTGATTTATTTGCGCCTGATTTTGCGTTGAACTTATTGGAAGATTTTGCGGACGGACATAATCATGGGTAGACTGAGAATTAGGCCGTGATCTATGTTCAGCTTTCTCCTCCAACAGTGTTGCCATAGGTGGAACCTGTCGTTGACGATAATTATTTGGTCGCATTGGTGCTGATGGGATAGGCATTTGTAGTCGTGGCAAGTGGGGTATATCTACTAAATGGTTGTGTTGCTGCTGTGGTAGGTTAAGAGGATCTTGGACTTTTAGCAAGCAGTTATTTCCTGCTGCAGGGGCATCTAAATGTCCATTCGCTTCTGAGGGTCTAGAGGCGTAAGAAAGGGCAGAAGGTACCACATTCTGATTTCTTGGTAGTTCTTATTGTTCCTTCTCAATCGTATCGTTCATCATTCGTGGGATTAATTCCCTAACGCGATTCTCCAAACCTCCAAGTAGGCTTGCTTCTGATGCTCCAATGGCAGAGGATATGTAATCCTTAAGGGTCATACCATTGGGACTAATAACGGTATATAAAGTTACAGCAGGTTGAGTTTTAGGTATCACTCCCTTAGAAGCTGCTTGGCTATCTTTTGCTAGCGATTGGAAAGCACTACTTGCGCCTTGATGAGAAATCAAACTGAACTCAGGTCTATTCATTCTACAAGTCGAATTTGCCGAATCATTTGATGACAAAGAAGGAGATTAAGGTTTGTCTGGATAAGTTTGATTATTTTTAATCATTTTAAAAAATTTTTAGAAAGAAATTTTTTAGAGAAAACAAAATAATATATATATAGCCTTATACTAATTAGTACAAATGGATTATAATAAATACTCGAACTGTAAGATTGGTTTTTATTTCAATATCTTTCAGGAAGCTTTCGTTTATGAAAACGGTGGTGTTGGTATAAAGTCTTTAAAGGCAAAGTTGTATATCGGTTCTTTCTTGATTTTTTTTTTCACAAAAATAACTTTAAAGCCGAAGTTTGTCGAAATTTCTAGCATTATTATATTTATTCTCAAATATAGCTGATAAAAAATATCTTCTTAAATAATATCTTAAAAAATATCTTCGAAAACTTTTAAGGCTTAACAGTAATCAATTCTCAAACAATAAACTTCTAACAAAAGAAGTTGAAAATAATGATTATGCTGGTACTTGCGTAAATATTGGTTATGACAAGGTAAGTTTTAGAACGTTGGAACTAAATATTGAATTTTAAATGTTTCAGTCACCTTACTGCAACGCGAGAGGTTACTCAAGAACACAGACGGGACTCGTGAACGCACACTTAGTTAAGCACATTCCGGCTTCTTTAAGGACGTCTCACCCACCCGGAAATAGTAACAAATCCTATATAGTGTACAATCAAACTACACAAGTCTAAAACAAACGAAAAAGAATTAAGAAACGGAAAAATAGAAAGAAAATTAAGATCGAAATTGCACTATAACACTACGCAATACTATATAAACTCACTGGTATTAAAGTTAAGTAGACGTAGGATTACATTTGAAAAAGAAAATTAATGGAAGAGAAAAGACAAAAAGAGGGTAAAATAACAATTCACTTTTACTTCCAAACTTTACTTCCAAACAAAGAGCAGTCCAGAGTCTCAGCGCGGTCAGTCGGATATTTTACCTTGATGCCGCGTCGAATCTCAGAACTGTTTAACGTTTGGAAACATTCGTGGCCCCACGTTGGGCGCCATTTCTTGTAACGACATAACCGCCTATGTGACGCCCCGTCAAAATTATTTTAATCAGTGGCAACACTTCGTACACCACTTTTGACAGAACGCCATTGAGTTCTTACCACGGTGGCAACTCCGATTGGTTGGGAGTCATAGACGACCGTGTGGCACGCTTGCTCTTCCACAGCTTGAACTCGCCGGATATGTGGGTTCGGTTTGGTGTCCATGTCACCCTGTAAATCGTGTACAAAGAAAAAATAAATCGTGCCGGGATTAAGGTGAGCAACAAAGGTGGCAAAGAAGTGAGAATGAAAAGAAAGAAGAAAACATAGATGGAATAGGTATAGTATAAGAGGGAACAGATTAAGATCCCTTAGTCGAGAAAGAAAAACACAACGCCATTTTGTGAAGAAAAAAAAAAGGAAACCCAAGACAGCCGGATGTCACGCTGTTCTCGGCGGCCCACCCCAAATCAGTATTGACTAGATACTGATCCATGATATCCCTGCGCCGGTATTTAAGGATATTCGTGAATATACAACTTGTCCTAGCTTTATTACAACCCCACCTTATTGGATATTCTACTTATTCATACTTAGGACAAGAACAAATGAACAACACAAATTTTTACCAGAATTAACATTTATACATTTATTAACATAGATTATTTTTTTTATGATTGCTTTTGAATCAGTTTGGAACAAATTGAATACAAAAATAAGAACACTTATATAATACAGAGAAAATTTATATAATATAATAAGATAAAAAATTTTAAGATTTAAGAACCAGTTAAGATTTTATTGAGTTTTCTTTAGAGATATACTCTAACACTGAATTCAGTTATCTAAGAAATTAACATTGTTTGAGAAAACAAAAAAAAAAGGAAAAGTTGAATTCTACTACGAGGAATGCTTTAACGATTCTTCGTTAAGGTTATGCCCAGATATGGCACGCTAAATTCAAAACTACAACACACACCATATAAAATTGGTACCAAGTTTACTATGTTATAGACATATATCAACGGTTTTTTTCTTAAATGTAAACGAAGATTCGCATGAATATCAATAGCACACAGTGTTGTGATAATACAAAACAAAAATAATCTCTAATTTAGTTAAACATGGGTTTTCTGAGAATATAAATCAAAAAAATATATATCTATTATGTAATGTAATATTTAAATTAGTTAAATTAATTCACTTGCAACATGTTTTGTTTGTTTTCTCTTTCGCATTTGTTTGCTATATTCACTAATATTTTGGTGCATTCATTTTAAATAGTAAACTAATTATATGTTTCTAATTATGTTTTTTTTTACAAAAATTTTTCGTTTTTTTTTTCTAAAATTTTGTGACCTAAACGGTCTTACAAATGGGGCCGAAAATTTCCCTATATGACTTCTGACCTGTTTTGACCTCTATGCGTGACCTTCTCCAAGGAGTGTTGATGGAAGCGACCGTGTCTGCTGTCCACGTTAGTGGTGACCAAGTCTACCACGCCTGCGCCCTATTGGTGCCGATTGTCAGTGAAAATAATTGAAGAGGAATACGTTGATGGAAGCGACCGTGTCTGCCTCCACGTTTGTGGTGGCCAAGTCTACCACGCCTGCGCCCTACTGGTGCCGAGCGTCAGTGAAAATAATTGAAGAGGAATACGTTGATGGAAGCGACTGTGTCTGCCTCCACGTTTGTGGTGGCCAAGTCTACCACGCCTGCGCCCTACTGGTGCCGAGCGTCAGTGAAAATAATTGAAGAGGAATACGTTGATGGAAGCGACCGTGTCTGCCTCCACGTTTGTGGTGGCCAAGTCTACCACGCCTGCGCCCTACTGGTGCCGAGCGTCAGTGAAAATAATTGAAGAGGAATACGTTCATGGAAGAGACCGTGTCTGCCTCCACGTTTGTGGTGGCCAAGTCTACCACGCCTGCGCCCTACTGGTGCCGAGCGTCAGTAAAAATAATTGAAGAGGAATACGTTGATGGATGCGACCGTGTCTGCCTCCACGTTTGTGGTGACCAGTTGTAACGTGGTGGTTTTGCATGTTGCATTCTACAATCCACCAGAAGAACAGAGTTAATTAAAAGAGAGCTTCGAGTCCGTCTATCATCTCTCTCATCATCTTGCCAGACTATGCTCAGGGATATGTCGTGGGAGTATAAACGGACGACCGCAGAAACAAAACAAAAGAAAGCAAAAACAATCATCTTTAATAGCATATAATTAATCTCAATATTACCCAAAAAATATTACGCAAATAAATGTGCAAGGTTCTCATGTGCAGTGCATCCAAGCAGATATCCGTCAACATCATGTTTTCCGCAAGAATATAATGTTTCTGGAAAACTTGATGTTGCTATAACATTTAATGTTGCTAATGAGCAAAATGTTTCTGACGATGATGATGCCGCAGAAGACATGTTGCTAATGAGCGAAATGTTTGAATGATGAAATGATGATGCCGCAGAAGACATGTTTCTAAGGCCTACAAACTAATCAATGCCTAAATAAAGACATTTATAAGGTTTTATAAACGAGACACTTTATAGATTTTTCAATTTTCATGATTTTTGTTTTAGATATGAGATTAGAGAACTAGATATGATGAAATTGCAATAATCATAAAAAAAAAATAATGTACTCCATGACAATAATTCATACCACTAGAAATTATCTTATTAACTGCTATGTTAAATTTCGCTTGCTTAGTAAAGCAACATTATAAGCGGGATTTGTATACGAACATAAATTAAAGGTAAAAAAAAATTGAAAGTTCCCACGACTTATAGGAATAGCAAATCTATAATTTTATGATATGATTTAATTTTTAGCTCAATCAATAAAATAATTTTAATACATATGTGTTTGGTGTTAACTTTAAGTGGTTTTTAATAATTTTATGAATACGAAAATTAAAAAGAAACTTACTTGATTTCCTGGATCCGACGATCGTGACATGTCATGAGCGTTCGATGTCTAAAAGTTTGCTGGAAATCTGATGATAACTAGGCATTAACTAGACTTAACTTATTAAACACCACTTCACCATTATTAGAAGATTAAACAATAATTCTTTTTCTTTTATATATATATAGATATACTGACACATATATATGCGTTATATATATGCGTTTTATATATGTATACACATGTGTTTATGTGTAACTTTAGTTATGAGGTGATGATTGACGTTGGAGCAAACATTCAATATTTTGCGTTTCTGCATAGCTGGAATTCATGTTCGTCACAAAGCCGGTTTAGCAACCAATAAATTTCCTATAACTCTGCACTTAAAGAATAGCTTGCTGCTTTCTGTAATTTAAGATAATTTATTTGTACAATTGAGTACACATGACTCAATATTTTCAACGTCTTACTGTACCTCTTTAGTTTGTTGTAAAAATATCATTAATTTTGTTTTAATTATTAAATTGATTGGCATTTCTCAAATGCTTTCCAATTACACTTGATTATTGTAATTTTAAACACACCGTTCTTAATTGAATTTAATCTAACCTTCTCTTTTAGAGTTAGGCTACGAAATTTTTAATAATGTTGACTGCCTTCGTTGAAATATGAAACGCAAAAGAAAGTCAATTCGTCACCTTTATTCTAACTAACCTTGTATACCCTTTGTTGGAAACTGTTTACCACTACGTAGTTTAATAAGTGATTATGTTGAGGTTCAGCGTCTCTATTAATTTACATAAACATTCAACTTTACTAATAATTTGTTTTATTTTTCTTCTAAGCTGACTCCAGTTTTTTTATTATTACAAAAAATTTAATATTCATACATCTTTATTTCCATTTTATTGTTAGTTAATTCTATATAATCTCAATAAGACCTTTAAAGCTTTAACTAACATTTTTATGTTCGTGTATCGGTAATATTGTTCACTGAGAACAAGTGGAATTCTTTGTACAATAAAATAAAACCAAATCTGTGCCAAATCTAGCAAAGGCATTAACTTCATTTTAAATCGGAAAATTTAAATATTTTTATTTCAAGTGAAACCTATAAATATTTAAATTTTTTTAATAATAAGCAATTAGTAATATTTGTTTTTTTTTAATACAAGTATATCAACGAAAAAAAATTTTTTTTTTTATTTTAAATTTTTTTTGTAATGATGACACTACACAGTGTCGCCAGATGAAATTACATCCGAAATTGTCTGTTTCTCACACTTAATCCTCACAAATTACCACACTCACGAAATGCCTCAAAATACCATAAGTACTACTTATCGTGCTTTTCTGGCAACCTAGGTGGTGACCAAGTCTACCACGCCTTATATAATTTCTTAAAAAACGTGTGTTCTCGCGCACTGCAGAGTATGAAAAGGGGGTGAGAAACAGGAAAAGCCTTTTCTTGTGGTTCTTTTTGACGTAGAATACGTCATTATCGGAGGTAAGTAGGGTGGTTGATAGTGATCAGGTGTCGGTATTTATATCACTTTTTGAGCCTTTGGTGGGCCTAAAGTACTGATCGTACAATGTTGATGTTAGCACTTGTTGGTCTGCTTGATCCTCAATGCGACAAAAATTCATGTTAGAACTCTCTAACTTATATAAATTTTACACAATTACATGAAATATAAAGCCAACATTTGATGTTTTTGTTTGCTTAAATTTGCTACCTATTTATCGAGTTTCCGGTTTTATCGACAAAACCATCAAATTTGTATGGGAGCCCCCCTAAGGAGTGGTCGGAGGAAATAGGTGTTAAAGGAAAAAAATGTTCCTTTTGCAAAAGTAATGGGGGTCGGTGATACATATTAACCCTTTCCGGCACAAACACAATAAAATTTGTATGGGAGCCCCCCTAAGGAGTGGTCGGAAGGAATAGGTGTCCAAGGCAAAAATGTTCCTTTTGCAAAAGTAATGGGGGTCGGTGATACACATGAACCCTTTCCGGCACTCTTTTAAAGGTCATATGCTCAGGTGTATGGAATAAATAAACAAAAACCATAACATTTGTATGGGAGCCCCCCTAAGGACTGGTCGGAGGGAATAGGTTTCAAAGGTAAAAATGATCCTTTTGCAAAAGTAATGGGGGTCGGTGATACATATTAACCCTTTCCGGCACAAAAACCATAAAATTTGTATGGGAGCCCCCCTAAGGAGTGGTCGGAGGGAATAGGTGTCAAAAGCAAAAAGATTCCTTTTGCAAAAGTAATGGGGGTCTATTATACCTATGAACCCTTTCCGGCACTCTCTTAAAGGTCATGTGCTCAGGTGTATGGAATAAATATTTTGCTAAATATTTTTTAAAAAAGATGCCATCAAAAGCGAATGGAATAATTCTACGTCTTGTGTTACGACATAGTCGAAACTACTGTATCTTTTTTTTCGTCTTTTTATTTTTTTTGGGTTTCATAGGAATCAGTGTTCAACTATGTTACGGCTGTATGAGTTCGCCCACACCAAAACCTATGCGGCTTGCTCTAGTTTCAAACCTGCAAAACAGAAATGGCTGGCGCAAACTTTTATAAGTGGCTTAAACCGATCAACGATTGTAAGCGCCAGATAAACAACAGCAATGCTCTTGATTCTGCATAACGATCTTTACTGAGGGAATGAATTTAATGATGAATGAGACGGAAATCGACGATTGCTAAGTTAAGGCCCAGTTCAAATTTTTTTTTTATAAATTTTCGAATTTTTTTTTTTTATTTTAGTATTTTCAAAAACATCCTAAGAATGTGTAAAAAAATTTCAGAATAAAATTCAAAGACATTTAAGACATACACCTTGTTGCATCAGACAGCTTGATATTGGCTCTCATTTAAACTTTAAACGCGTTTTTCTCGAAATGATATTTTTTGAAACGGCTTGCACTCTAACTCGAAAAGTATGTGTCCGATTAACTTAAATCTTTTTTCATTTTGTAAAATAATTGAATACGCAGTGCGTGAACCAGCAAAATCAAATAAAAAATATTTTGTTTTGCTTTTTATTTCATTTATAAGGTCCAATTTCGTGTATGAAAAATGGAATTTTTTTCTTTTATGCGGCATTTTTTTATTGTTTTTAATTTTACACTTTTTGTTGGTTCACGCACAAGACAAAACTGTTATAAAATTTTGGTTTTTTGTTTTTTTTTATCAAACCACCTGAAGAGGTGATATCGTGCAAGCCGCAAGACGACTCTTGTTCGCGACCTCAACTTTTACGCGCTGAATAACCGTAAATATGGCTGCAAAAAAAAAAAAAAAAAACAAAAAAAAATTGTTAATCTAAAAAAAAAAAAAAAATACAGACATTCAAACAAGTCCGTTTTTTTACTCAAAAAATTGAAACTGGGCCTTAAAACTATTACTAAAAATGCTGCTTAAACTTCTTCAAATCCACCTTAAATATCTTAACTTAATGCGTTAAACTGGTTAAATGCAAAGCTATTTGGTGGTGATAGCAACCTTAAAATAAACATAAATGAGAATTTGCCTATTGTTACGAGAAATCTCTTTAAAGCTGTACAGAAATTCAAAAAAGAAAATCATTTCAATTTTGTTTGAGTTAGGAATGGTATGGTGTCAATGCGTAAGAAGGAGGGAGATCGTATAATTATTGTGAATGCAATTGAAGATTATTTTTTTTTTTGCATTCGCCCGGAGGTATGAGATTTTCATAGATACGTATGACTCGTGCCATCCGCATGCACGATTTACATTCTAAAAAGTTCCCGGATCAGCCGGACTGCTAGAATGCACCTACGTACTAAAACGTACCCCCCATTGGCAAATATAAGCCTCCATTAAGCACAATTGCTTGGCTTTTCAGCGGAAATTAAAATTAAATAAAGAAAAATTTGAAATTTGAGAATTTTTGTGCTTATGTAAATAAACATCATCGAATAAAAGCACATTTTTAATAATACGAAGCAACACAAGACAACAACCAAAGTAATTTATTAGACCATATATAACTTCATTTATAATTGTTGTCATTCAGTTTGGGGCCATTGTCCAACCCAAGATCCTACGTGGAAAAGAGATGCAACTCTCAAACACCAAACCAATACCAAACATAGCACAGATATACAAGTATATCTTATACTTGAATATAGTTATATATTCGGGTCACTAAAATAAGGGAACACCGAGCTAAAGTTATTATTTGGATATGTATTTGGGCCAACGCAGGTAAAAACTTGTATGGAAAAGAGATAAACTCTGATTCACCAAACCGAGAGACACGGTATACATGGTCCAATTTCAAACTTGGGAAGCTATAGAACTAAAGATCAAGATAAAATAATTTCATGAAAAAATAAAGCAACGAAACTAAATAAAACGAAAACTTAAAGTATCTATTATATTCGATGATGCTTATTTGTTAAATCGTAAAATCTGCACAATTATCGCGAGTTATATTTGTTATCACAATGATTGTGTTAACTATTCAAATGTAATATCATTTTGCGTTTTAAGACATCCACCGAGTCAGAAAAATTTATCAAGTTCAAGTTGGGCATAATTAGAAGTGCACTGACTCAACTTAAAAAGCTGGAAATGTCTGGCTCCGCTCCTAGGGATGTTGAAGTTTAATGAAGAAAGGAGGTATTGTGAATCTATATCGCCACTGAGTAATTTGTATAAAAAGGAGACATTTAGAATAATTCTTCTGCTTCTTAAGGAAGGCAGGGAAATAATTTTAAGGCGGGTTTCGTAAGGGGAAAGAATAATATTGGGGTTGCAACGATAATGTAAAGCAAAAAGTAAAAATTGTTTTTGAACCGATTCTAATGCATCGATGTGGACATTGTATTTGGGGGTCCATATTACGGATGCATATTCAAGAATTGGTCTAACAAGAGAGGTATAAAGTATCTTAGTAGTGAAAGGATCGTTGAATTCTTTAGCCCATCTTTAAATGAAACCAAGGACACCTCTAGCCTTATTTACCACCAAATTAACTTGAAGATTGAAACGAAGTTTATGATCCATAATTACACCTAAATCAAGAAAACTGTGAACAATTTCTAAGTTAGTATTATTTATAGTGAAATTTATACTATTAGCAATTCGACGTGAGAATGTCATTTGCTTACATTTTTTTAAGTTTAATTTTAAAAGGTTTAAATTACACCACTCCACTAGACTATTTAAATCCGATTGTAAGAGTTGTTGTTCTTCAGGTGATTTGTAAGTTAGGAAAAGTTTCACGTCATCGGCGTACATTAAGACGTTAGAGTGTTTTATTGCAGAAGGAAGGTCATTTATAAACAGTAAAAATAAAACCGGACCAAGATGACTTCCCTGCGGAACACCAGATGTGACCAAAATATTTTTTACATAGAATTCTTGTATAAAACTTTTTGAGAACGATTCGACAAGTACGAGTTAATCCAGTGTAATAGTTTGACGGGAAACCCAATTAGATGAAGCTTTTTCAGAAGAAGATAATGATTAACACTATCAAAAGCTTTGCTAAAGTCTGTATAAATAACGTCAGTCTGTCGTCCTTAAGTAAAACCTTTAATGACACGCGTAGTAAACTCCAAGAGGTTAGTTGACGTAGATTTTCCCTTTAAGATACCATGTTGATGGAGGAAATGGAGGAAGGTACGACGTGGGTTATTTGATCAGTCAAAAGTTTCTCAAATAACTTAGGGATTGCGCTTAGTTTTACAATACCTCGGTAATTGGAAACTTCAATTTTTGAGCCGAATTTATGAAGAGGTATTATATAAGATTTTCTCCATATATAGGGAAAATGACCACTGTGCAAGGATGTGTTGAACATTTTTGATAGGGGAGAACACAAACTAATAGAACAATGTTTTAAAATGCAGCTCTGGATTTCGTCAGGACCCGTCGTAAAAGAAGATTTAACGAGATTTAACGTCGAAGGTAATGCATAACTATATTAGAATCTATAACGGTGGTTTCAAAACCCAAACCAAACCCAAACCCAAACCAAAAAATTTTTTTAAAAATTTTAATTGTTGCACAGGTCTCTAGCAATAATTTGGCTTTTACAGATTGAAAAAATATCAATTAGTCGACGAGTTATAGCCAAAAAACCATATAAACAATATGCTGAAAATCGGCATTTGACTGCAAAGTTCGAAGGTCGATTAAAAAAAAATTCGAACTAACATAAACAAACGCCGCGATACGGGTCTTCTAATTTAGCCTCTTTTTTGACCCCTCACTCTCAGTGTGGCGTTCGGGGCGTAGTTGGTTAAAGTGCGTGGCCGCTATGTCAACGAACTTGGAGACCCAGGTTCGAACCCCAGCAGCGACAGAAAATTATTTGAATTAAAATAATTTTTCTGTACGGCCGCCACCTCTCTGCAGACAATGGCAAACCTCAGAGAGTAATCAAAATGCCATGTAAAGCTTTTTGAGAACGAGAACATTCCGTTCATCGCCTTTCGGAGTCGGCGTTAAGCATGTAGGTCCAGTTCTCAGTCAATTGTGTACAAACTTAATAACACGCACAACACAATTGATCATAAGAAGCTAGGTCAAAGTCCTTTCAGGGGCTGAAATGGCCAGTTATTTATTTTTTTTTTTTTTACTCAGAATCGACCTAACTTTAGCTAACCTGAATTTGTTCCACAGTGTAATGAGAAGCCTTTTTGCAAGGTATCATTGAGTAACTGTACTGAAGATTCGACATCATAAAAAGAGTACGAAGACCTATTATTTAAAATTGGGGACCAGTCAATCCCTGCGAGAAGAGCATCAAGTTTAACATAGTCTGGTTTCTTAAACTTAAAAATTTTTTTATTTCGCGTATCTGGAGCTAATTTATTTTCATTTTCGTTGGCAAGTAATATTGTTATTTCAACGACGGAGAACGACGGAGATTTACAGAAGTGCATCTGTCTGCAAATACAAGGTCAAGAGATCTATAATTTTTATTAAGAATATTATTAACCTGTTGAAGATATAGATCAGACAACTTATCTAAGAAATCATTTATCCAATCAGAGGCAGAATAGGAATAAGAAATGCGAAATCATCGGACAAACTCCAGGGCACGGAAGGTAAGTTGAAATCACCTAAAACAATGATAGTATCCATATTGTTAAGCATGTTATGGACAGTTTCGATGGCATTAATATGGTTTAAGTAAATTATTAAATCACTTTTAGGTTGAATGTAAGAGCAAGTAAGAAAAATAATATTATTATTTAGTTTAACTGTTACACAAATAAACGCCAGATCGTTGGTGCCAGGAATTGTTAATTCCTCAGAAGCTAACGAGTTATGGACACCTATCAGAACGCCACCACCGATCTTGTCATAGCGATGTTTACGAAAAATTTGGTACTTATTGCACATTATTTCAGAATTTAAAACGTGAGAACGAAGCCAAGTTTCAGTAACAATTATAAAGTTATATTCGAAATCAAAACTGTTAATGAAAATATCGGAAAGTTTAGAATTGAGACCTCTATTGTTTTGATACACAAGCTCTAATTAAGACTTGTGATTTTTTAATCGTTTTTTGTATGGTACTGAGGACTATTAGAAGGACGAGGCAAGTGTACAACATTTGCAATGCGTGGTTTGTTTTTGAATTGAAATGCATGAACAATTGTATTACGGGGCAAAAAATTTACATCTACAAGAGTATTAAATAAATTTTCCGGAACAGTCAATCTAAAAGAAGTAGTCAGTCTCGCATTTGAATATTTGAATTTTTGGATCGAAAGAGGCATAGAAAGAGGCATACCATTATTTAACTTTGAATTAATAAAAAATTGTATATCATCATATCCGCTGAGCGTCAACAACTGAAGTTTCAAAAGTAGGAGTTTCAACAATAGGAGGAGCAATTGAAACAGCTTGAGCATAAGAAATAACAGGTTGGTTAACTGGTATGGATGGTGCAACATTGGCAAGGAAACGGTCTCTGGTACATTTAAAGCAGCTATAGAGGCAATCGCGTCAGTACAAATGCCAATATCGTCCGCAATGTGACGTTCAACAGGTTGTGGTATTGGTGGTGTTAAGTTAGTTTTCGGCTCATTGCGCAGGTTCATGTATTTCTTTTTATGCTTAGTTGAAGCAATTGGCTCATCGATATATTTACACTCATCAAAAAGTGGTTGGTATTTCAAGAATTTGGCAGAAAGCAAAGAAAGTAAAAAAAATAAATAACTGGCCATTTCAGCCCTTGAAAGGACTTAATAAATAAAAAGAAAACCAAAAAGGTAGTAAAAATTCATAAAGTAGTAAAAGTAGTAAAAATAATAGTAGTAAGCAAAAGTGACAACTTGAAGTGATGGCAACCCCGATCAATTGAGTGAAGTGCCCAGAAGTATGCAACTATTTTTCAACGTATTATTAAAGTATGTATAATAAATAACAATTATGTAGCTACACTAAGGAAAATAACGCATATTAACTTTATCCACGCCTGAGTATATATTTCATTTAACCCGCATCCATCGGAAGTTTCTAGAAACGAAAAGTACGTTGTGCATCAATTTGATGCAGATACAAAAAGACAATATTATTCATTGGAATATTTTCAATGTATTAACTATTCTAACGCGATAAGTATAAGACTATCTCTAACTGTAAACTGCTCACTTGTTTATTTTGATATTTTAGGAAGGTAGCCAAAATTCTAAATTTAAATAAATATGCATATTTGTTTTTAATATATGAATGTGTTTCAAGAATTTGCATCAATTTGATGCAAACGATTGATGCGGATTAAATATTTACGTGGATAAACCAAATATTTTCCTTACAACTCGTTTTTTTCCCGTATTTAAATTTTATTTATGCCACACACATATTCCATACAGCTGCCAAGCAGCAGTAGCATCGCATTCTGTTCCTGTGCGATGCTGCTGCAGTTTCTTCGCACCAGCAGTTGCAGGTTTCTTATAGTTCTCATTTAGTTAATGTTGCAAGGGTAATATAGGATAGGTTGAGTGACAACTCGGTATTTTCTCAAGAATGTCACTCCACTCTACATGATTTCATCATGCATCGCACTCACCATCTGACTCACAAATCATATTTTCACAAAAAGAAAATAAAATATACCACTAAATGGCGTTTGATATGGACGCAGCTCATGGTAGTTATTCAAATAAATTGTTTTTCAATTTCAATATTTTTATATAAATTTTCCTTAAATGCGATAGTTTTATTTTCAAATAGTAAATATTTGAAATATATTTAAAAATATTCGTGCATAATTTTAATATATTTTTTATTAATTCTGTTTAAATATTTTAATATTTTATTTAATTAAAAAGTATTTAAATAATATTTAAATATTTACGTATTCGATTTAAGTAAATGCGTTATTGGTGCAAAAATGACTCGCTTTTTGGATAAATTAAAAAAGTTTTTGGATAAATTTAATATTTTTTTCCCTTAGTGTAGACAGAGCTAGGCAGATGTCTTAAACGTAATTGCAATAGAGACGAAAAAGAAAGATATATAATAAATAAAATGTAGAGAAACTTGTTCAGCCACATTAAAGAAATATTAATAATAGATAATAGAACACTTATGTTATTAATAATAAAATATAAGCAAAACTTATCCGTTGTTCACATAAGTACAACAATTTGTTATTTATCTTTAAAAAACCACTGAATTTAAGTATAAACTCTGCACAATTTAACAAACACAACATAAGCAAAATTTACCGCGTTGCCATTTATGTCAATACAATTGATATTTTTTTGTCTTTTGCTAATTTTTTAGATACCACATTATGATGATTTGCGTGATAATTTGTATGATCTTCATTTGTATAATTGTAATTATGTAGATTTTCAAAATATTTCCTTTGCCCCAAACAACAACAACAGTAACAGCTTTTACGTTATTTCCCAAAATATCAGAAGTATGCGAAAAAATGTTGATAATTTTTTATTACTTATTGCTTCTTTTTCAACAAAGCCAGCTTTCATTTTCCTAACTGAAACTTGAATTTACGATAATGAAAAGTTTCTTTTTGACGTACTGGGCTTCAAGTTTTTCGCTAATTGCAATAACCAGTATGCGGCTGGTGGCGTGGCTGTTTTTATAACGAATTATTTAAATTGTGAATTCTCAAGTTTTAATCTCATAAGTTCTGACGTAATCAAAGTTAAAAGTGTATTGATAGCCAAATTTTTACATTTATTTGCGTATACAAATTTCATGGAAACTCATGCCATGAAGTTTTTTTTAAATGATTTAGATGATTTACTTAGAACAGAAAAATCTGAAAATGTTGTTTTATTAGGTGATTAAAATCTTAATATTCTACAAGACTCCGTAGCTGTGGATAACTTTCTCTTTCTGATAGCTTCTTATGGACTTGAATCCTGCATTTATAAGCCCACTAGAATAACTGACCACTCAGCAACTTGTATTGGTCATATTTTTATTCGCTTAAATCAGTCAAGATTAAGTGGCGTCCGTGGCGTAGTTGGTTATAGTGCGTGGCCTCTATGTTAACGAACCTGGAGACCCGGGTTCGAACCTCAGAAGCGACAGAAAATTATTTGAATTAAAATAATTTTTCTGTACGGCCGCCACCTTTCTGCAGACAATGGCAAACCTCAGAGAGTAATCAAAATGCCATGTAAAGCTTCTTGAGAACAAGAACATTCCGTTCATCGACGTTCGGAGTCGGCGTTAAACATTTAGGTCCGGTTCTCGGTCAATTGTGTACAAACTTAATAACACGCACAACACAATTGATCATAAGAATCTAGGTCAAAGTCCTTTCAAGGGCTGAAATTACCAGTTATAAATTTTTTTTTTTTTTTAAATCAGTCAAGAAATATTTCAATCCGCAGCTCGGTCTGCAATCTCTATTTATCGGATCATTGCCTTACATGTCTATGGTTTGAAAATATTGTAGTGCATAATAGTGTAAACTCGCCACATGATTTATACAGATCAATAACCGATTTCCAAGAATTAAACAATTTCCTTGTCATTGAGTCATGGGAATGTGTATATGATGAGCCAAATCCATCAGCAGCTTTTAATCTCTTTATTGACACTTTATCATCCCATGTAAGTCGATGTACCAAAAAAAAGTAAAGTTGCCTTCTCCAACAGTAAAAAAAGGCTGAAACAGTGGATGCCTCCGGAACCACTTACTAGAATTAATAAAAAAACAAGCTTTATAAAAAATTTAAAAAATATCCATTAACAGATCGATTCTGTGCGTTACCAGTAGCAGCAATATTGATACCGAAAGTCGTTACCGGTTTTAGAAATCGGTATTCTGTGCACTCGGTAACGCTTTACTGTTGTAACAGTCGTAAACACACCTTATTGAAATGTAGCTCTCTCTTTTATGTGGTGAAATATGAACAATGAAAAATGAGAAGTAAATACAAGGAATTAATTGCATTTTGTTAACTTTTAATATAATGCTTGCTTTTCTTGGCAGGAAATATGCACTCACTACGCGGGCGCAGCTGCGGTGATATCTATATTTAATTTATATATTTACTTTATATATAACTTTATACATAGTGAATTGTTAAGATTGTTATTCATTCAAAAGTGCTGAAGAAGCAGCAACAGTGAATTTTACATAGTTTTTTATTTTTATTTGTTTCAATTTCGGTTTGATTGTAAAAGTAAATTAATTACTCAAAACACGAGCACTTTTTTGAACCACTAAAGCGCTAAAACTGAAGTTATTCCTCTTTTTAAGAAAGGTAATAAATCTTTAGTCAACAAATATAGACTATAGACCAATTACGCTTTTCTACTTTTTCAAAAATTTTTGAAAAAATTGTGAAATTTAGAATAGTTGAATTTTTAAATAAATCTTAAGTTTTTTAGTAACTGTCAATTCGGCTTTAGAGCAGGACGTTCTACTGAAAAGCTCTTAGAATTTTGTTCATATATTTACAACTGTTGAGGAGAATGAAGCCCTGTTATCATAATTTCTATTTTTGACATTCGCTATCCAGTATTAGTTTACCGAATACATACATTTTTGTTCTTATCTAGTTTTTCTTATACATACTGAATTTTGATTGCTGAAATAAACGTGTTGAACTTATTTAATAGCTAGTTTCGCGAATACAAACATTTGGCATCCCTTGCGGGGAACCTGTTTCTCCAAAAACAATACGAATAAATCCTTAAAAAATAGACATTTAATTAAAAACCGGCTTTAAGTTAAAAGCTGTTTAACTTAAAATCTTGCGAACGTGCTGAAACTTTTATATTGCTGTTGTTGCAATGTCGTTTGCCAAAGAAGAATCTATCGCTCGTGTTATACAGAACTTTTCTGCAAACACGAACAAAACTGGAAAACAAAAGCAGACCAAAGGTTTCCTTGTGGCAAGAAAGAAGCTCCTCGAAGAATATTGGACCAAATATACTTTAGTTCATGAGGAGCTCGTCGCTTTGGAAACGAATATCGACAGTGCTGCAGAAGCTAAGAGGTTAGCCGACGATCAACGATTTGCAGCAGTTGAAGCAGCTTACTGCGATGCGCATGGTGATTTGATTGACCAGATCGATCAAATGACGCAGTTGTTCAACCAATCAGTAGCACACTCGTCTCCCGATGTGACTGCATTGACACACTTGCACACAAGCTCACCAAAGTCGAAGTTGCCTAAAATCGAGCTGCTAAAATTCGGTGTATTGTTTCAAGAGTGGTTGACATTCGAAGACATGTGAACCACATGTGTTTTAGATGATATCACGCTTGCAGATGTGCAACGCCTCTACTATTTAAAAAGCAGTCTACACGGTGAAGTGCTTTTGCGGAACTTGCCCATCATGGGAAAACAATTTTCAAACAGCGTGGGACATTCTGCTGCAGCGATTCGACAACAAGCGTCGCCTAATTAAAACTTATGTGCGAGATATTGTGGCACTGCCTTCTATGACCTCAGAGTCAGCGTCATCCTTGCGCACAATTTTAGATGGAGTGACCGAAGCTATACGCGCACTCGAGCAGCTTGGTCTTCCGACTGCGCAATGGGATGACTGGTTGGAATGGGAAATATCGCTTGCATCTCGTAACGAGATTCCATCATATGCTAGCGTGAAGCAGTTTTTGGAAAACCACATACAAGGTCTCGTAGTTGTTATGCCAACTCATCCACCAGAAGCTAAACAAAGAAACTCAAAGCAGCCTGTCAGCATGCAATGGCAATCCGCAGCCACCAAACGAATGTGCAGCAGTGCCCGAACTGTGTGATGGTAAGCACATTCTAATGTTTTGTCCTAATTTCAGGGGCCTGACAGCGTTGGCAAAACTCAACTTTTGCCCAACACAATTTATGCAAAAATTGTTTCAAAGCAGGCCATGATGCTCAAGAATGCTCATCTTCGTGGGTATGCAAACACTGTCAGCAAACACATCAAACTATGTTGCACGAAAGTCTCCATAGCGGCAACGTAAACCATGCATACACAGCGAACAGCGAAATAGAGCAGCCATTATCTCCGGTGATGCTCCCTACAGCTCAGATAGGCTTGAGGTCTGAGACCGGACACCATTTTGACAGTTGACAGCTTGACAGTAGTTCACAAGCATCTTTCATCAGTGAATTCGCTGTACAACGTTTGCAACTCACTCCTCGTCGACTGCAAGTTCCTGTGACTGGAGTGTGTGGATCAACGGTTGGAATAGCCATTGGCGTGGTCCAATTCTCGATCAACTCTCTCATCGACTCGGAGTTCAGCATCAATTGCTCAGCTCTCATACTGCCACGGCTAGCGCACCTGCTGCCTAACAAACGAGTGGATTCGAAGCTTTTTGGTGATTTCTTGGAGCTGGATCTTGCTGATCCAAAGTTTTATGAACCTGGATCCATCGATGTCATCATCGGAGCCGACCTGTTTGGTTCTTTGCTGCGTGGTGAAGTGCAAAAATCTACAAATTGTGCTCCTGTAGCACAAAATACGCATCTTGGGTGGATCGTCAATGGAAGCTTGTCCACATCAGCGACTCTGCAGCTGAGCATCACCTTCCAAGCGTCAACTATAACAGATCTGAATGATCTCGTACAAAGCCTTTGGAAGTTCAACGAGCTTGAAGACGGAGCATCGTCATTGACCATGACACAAGATGAGCTTTACTGTGAAAGGTTCTTCGAGCGTACGGTACGGCGCAACAGTACAGGTCGATACATTGTAAAATACCCTACAAAAGACTCCATAGATTTATCCGAGTTCGCGGGTACAAAAAACAATGCCTTCAAACTTTTCCAGTTCCAACTTAACTGCCTTGAAAATGACCCTGACATGAAAACGCTTTATGATGGATTTATGGCTGAATATGTTGCGCTAGGACACATGGAACCAGTTTGCGAGACCGAAGAGCCGACACCAGTTGCTATGTTCCACATCATGGTGTCTACAAGGAGACTAGCTCCACCACCAAATTGAGAACCGTGTTCAATGCGTCTCGAAAATGTCAAGCAGGTCTTTCATTAAATGATTGTCCACATGTGAGGTCTAACCTACTGAAGTGTAGGAGGTCAGGATCACCATAAAGTGTGGCGATAAAGTGTAGCAGACAGGATCGCTATAAAGTGTGTGTGTGTTTCAAAAGAAAAAGAAAGATAGTTAGTCTATTTTTATAAAGCTGACAAAGCTTTGTTGTGATGGCTTAAGAGCCGTTCTTAACAAATGTAAGTCTGGTTGTACCTAACCTGACAAAGCTTGTTAAAATAATACTAATTGTATTTAGTTTGACTTTAAACTGAGGTTCAGAATTGATTTATTTCGTGATCGCATTTGGTTTATATAGCCAAATCGATCCTATTCCAATCAGATTCTCTCTTACATTTTACATGTTACAAATTCTTACATACTATAATTAACATTACAATAATTCTTACGCTATAAAATCCATAAATTCTTATGCTCTAAAATCTCACAAATACATAAAAACTTATTTCTACTTGGAAATTCTGAGTTACGTTTAAAGTGCAAATGCAGCATATTCACCAAATGTCACGTGAGACAATGCTCGTTTGCTTATGGTTTATGTTTACAAGCGCTTACAATGTGTCAACCCTCGCTCGTTTATGGTTTTTCATTTTAATGTTTATAATGACTAACAATGCTACAGTAGGTCAGTGGCTAAGTTTCAAGTAGGTATGGTAAGTACACTACACTACAAAGGGATCTCACATTAATTATACTAAAGTGGCGGATGCATAGAATCGGATTTATGACCGACATTGAAAAATGTTATCGACAGATACTAGTCGAAAAAGAAGATGCTGAACTGTAGCGTATTATTTGGAAAGGTAAGGACGGGAATTCTACTGTGTACCGGTTGCTCACTGTAAGTTATGGCTTGAACTGCTCGCCATACCTCACCATGAAAGTTTTACAGACGTTAGCTAAAGATAAAGAAGCTTATTTTCCTAAAGCTGCTAAGGTCTTGCGTGAGTCCTTTTACATGGATGACTGCCTGCCTGGCACTGGCAGCATCGAGGCTGCACTCGAACTACGTAAGCAGCTCCAGGATATGTTAAAGTGTAGAGGGTTTATTCTCCGGAAATGGTGTTACAGCACCTGTGGCCGCAGTTACATCCGCTTAGCCTACGAGCGATCTGACAATGAGCCGTCTCTCAAAATATTCCAGGATAAACACTCTTCTGCCAGTTACATCATGGTGCCACCGATTTATTCCCGCTGCAAGATCCAAGCAACATGAGACGGTGTCATGGATCACAGCCATCGGAAGAAGATCCGCATTAACATTTTGGATTAGGTATGTTCAAAATAATTTCTTTGCTAACGAAATTTTGTGTCTTCAGCAGAAGAAGCCCATCAGCCCCCAAAGTAAATTGTTGAAGCTAAACCCGATGTTGGACGAATCTGATGTCATGCGTCTTAATGGACGGCTTAAGAATGCTATCCTTCCTGTCTCTGAGCGGTTTCCAATAATACTACCTAAAGATAGTCCATTGAGTAACCTCCTTATATCACAAGCGTGGAACTCAAGCAAGGCTTCACTGTCTACGAAGACGCTACTGGCTCGGTCTGCAATAAAAAACTATATCCATCACTGTGTGATATGCTTTCGTCAAAACCACCACGTGACGAACCAGCTCATGGGAAGCCTTCCCGATAATCGCTGTACAGCAGCGCCCGCTTTTTGTCATTGTGGGTTGGATTACGGAGGTCCATTCAAGATACGTCCTATGAAAGGGAGTGGCTATCGTGATCATAAGGGATACGTGGTGCTATTTGTGTTTCTAAGTACACGCGCGATTCATCTTGAGTTTGTCAGCGATATGATCACTGATGCGTTTTTAGTTGCACTACACCGATTCTTCTCTCAACGTGGATGCAGTCATGACATATATAGCGACTGCGCAACAACATTTGTCGGCGCAAACTCGGTCTTGAAAAAAAATCTATAAGCCTTTCGACAGCAACTCAAAGCCGGTGCGCAATTCGTCGAATGCCACGATGTCTCATGCCATTTTATACCATCTAGCTCTCCAAACTTTAGTGGTATTTCGGAAGCTGGCATCAAGAGCATGAAGCACCACCTGAAGCGCACTATTGGTGAAGCGATCCTGACGTTTGAGGAGATGTATACGGTACTCAAACAGGTTTAGGCAGTTCTGAATTCGAGGCCTTTACCGACCCTTTCCGATGACCCTACTAACATCGCTGACTCCGAGCCATTTTTGGTGGGCGGCCCGCTCATCAAGATCGGCCTGTTGACAAGGTGCAAGTAGCTACAACAAATACAACAAGATTTCTGGAAGCGCTGGAGTTCTGAATATCTCCACGAGTTACAAGCTAGATCTAAGTGGCGCCAAGTACAAGAAAATCTCAAGGTCGACAATCTGGTTCTGGTTCGAGATGAGCGGCTACCACCTAGTCAATGGGCCTTGGGTCGCGTCGCATTCTTGAAATTCATGCTGGAGACATTGACCGAGCCCTGTTTTCATAATTTCTATTTTTGACATTCGCTGTCCATTGTTACTTTATCGAATACATATATTTTTGTTCATCTCTAGTTTTTCTTATACATACTGAATTTTGACCGCGTGCGTTTTGATTAGATAAATAACACTGTTGAACAAATTCAGGTTAGCAAAAGTTACATAGGTCGATTCTGAGAGTGAGTGGTCAAAATTGATGCTAAATTAGAAGACCCGTATCGCGGCGTTTGTTTATGTTAGTTCGATTTTTTTTTTAATCGACCTTCGAACTTTGCAGTCAAATGCCGATTTTAAGCATATTGTTTATATGGTTTTTTGGCTATAACTCGTCGACTAATTGATATTTTTTCAATCTGTAAAAACCAAATTATTGCTAGAGACCTGTGCAACAATTAACATTTTTAAAAAAATTTATTTAGAAAATTTTTGTGGTGCTTATGAAGCTTATGAAGAATATGTTGGACAAATTATTTTTTTTTCATGCTTTTTGAAAATATTTTCCACAAAACTTAGTCTATTTTGCTTTCTGTTTGATCTACAATATGCTTCTCAGTTTCTTCAATAAATTTCATTTGAAAAGAAAATGGTCTTAGTCGATAATTTGCGTTAAAAATCCCAAAACCATTAAATAAACGATTTAGGTAAAAGTAATTAAAAAGGGAAGTTCCAAGAATTAGGAATTAGTAAAACAACTTTTTTGTTTTCAACCACCGCACAGGTAGTGATGTTCGGTATTTCACAGGGGACGGACGTGCCGGTCGACCTTCCCCTTGCTCGTTTTTTGTTTTAATTGAGTTTTGTTTGTATATGTCCAATCGTTCCGTCGGTGTTTTGTGGTAAAGTTAAAGTTAAATTTTAAATTAAATGTTTATAAAAACAATAAGAACAAACAAAACAAAAAAAGAAAAAATATAATAAGAAAAAAGAATTAGGAATTAGTAAAACAACTTTTTTGTTTTCAACCACCGCACAGGTAGTGATGTTCGGTATTTCACAGGGGACGGACGTGCCGGTCGACCTTCCCCTTGCTCGTTTTTTGTTTTAATTGAGTTTTGTTTGTATATGTCCAATCGTTCCGTCGGTGTTTTGTGGTAAAGTTAAAGTTAAATTTTAAATTAAATGTTTATAAAAACAATAAGAACAAACAAAACAAAAAAAGAAAAAATATATATATGCAAGTGACGAAAACAAAATAAAAACAAAAAGAAAAAAAAAAGAAAAACAGCAGCTAGTTCAGTAGCACAGCTGAACAACAACAACAACAAAATCCACAGAAACCAGTTTTTCAACAGCCGCCGCAGCAAGAACAACATCGCTGGATTGCTGGAGTTTTTTGTTTTAGCTAACCACGCGAGGGGCTTTTCTATGCTCCTCGCAGGGTAAGTAATTGTTGTTTTTTCGTGTCCGTCTGTTCCTCCATCCTCTCCGCTTAGTTTCGACTGTGAGTGAGGTTGCACTGTGAGCAGAATTGTGCTGAGGCAAAGGCATAACACTTGCCTCTGTACTTTTCGCTTATGCTCTCGGTGTTACTCTCTTTGCAGTTGTAACTAATTACCCATATACCTTTTTTGGTTTTAAATTTACACTGTAAGAAAATTTCGGGTCATTTTCGTATAGATTTTTGCAATGTGCGTGGACTGAGGACGAATTTTTTCTCGGTTTATGCATATTGCACTCTTAATAGGCCTCAAATAATGGCACTGAGTGAAACCCAGGTGAGCGAGGATGCAGATCCACTGGATTTTCATATACCTGGGTATCACTTACTACCATTGTTTTCCCTGCATAGGGGCATCGCCCTTTACATAAGATCAAATGTAGCATATCAGTGCAAGCTGAGTCTGAACGTAACCGATCCGGAGTTTTGTTCCTTGTGGGTGAAGTTCAGGGTTCACTCGCATTTGATGCACTTTTGCTACGTGTATAGAAGTCCGAATTTAGGGAGGGAGTCCTTTTTTACCAAATTGGACTCTCTCTCTGATTCAATAACGCACATTTTGGTGTTGTTCCCTGACAGCGAGATCGTTGTTGCTGGCGATTTCAATGTCCACAACCCGGCTTGGTTATGCCATTCGGGGGCAACAACACCTGAGGGACAATATGTTGAGCTCTTTGCTGAATCGAACCAACTGAGTCAACTAGTGAAGGAACCAACTTTCATCCCTAGAGTTGGTCTGCAAAGCCACAAAGTCCTAGACCTTTTTCTGACTTCGCATCATGATAAATATGATGTGAGTGTCCATGCACCTCTTGGAAATTCGGACCACTGTATCATATCCGCTGCTTTTCCATATTATAACCTATGTACTTTTGCGCCTAAAGCCCCGAAGAGGATCGCTTGGTTTTATGGAAAAGCAAATTGGACTGCGGTAAATAATTTTTACCGTAATTTCAATTGGAAATTATGTTTTGCTGATAGAAATGTAAATGCCGCGGCTCTAATGGTACAAGAAATAATTTTATTGGGCATGAGGTCTTTCATCCCCAATAAAATGAGAGGTATTAAACCAAAAGACCACTCCTGGTTTAATGAGACTTGCAGGATTGCAGTCAGGTCCAAAGAGGAAGCCTTTCAGAATTGGCGTTCCAGCAAGAATGCTGATACTAGAAGACTTCGAATTGAGGCTAGGAATCGCTGTAATGCAGCTTTAAAACGCGAAAAGTTTCTTCACGAAACTCGCATCAGAGAACAGGTTCTTATCTGCCCCAAAGGGAGCAAAAACTTTTGGTCATTCGTTAAAAAGTTAAACATCAGACGTCCTCGTCGATTCCTGCTCTTTTAAAGGGTGACCAAACCTTCACTGACTCGGCTGATAAAGCGAACCTATTGGCTGGAATGTTTGCACAAATTTCACAATTCCGGCTAGCAATTAGCCACCGCCTTCTTTAGAGAATAGATCATCGTCAATGGAGGAGATATATTTTCGAACGAGAGCGGTCAAAAGAGTCCTTGCAAACCTCAACATAAACAAATCTTCTGGCCCCGATGGTATACCACCAATTGTGCTTAAAATGTGTGCTTCTACACTGGCCCGACCATTGCGTAACCTTTTCAACATCTCAAACAGGACAGGAGTGTTTCCATCTTGTTGGAAGGTTGCCAATGTTCAGCCAGTACCTAAGAAGGGTGATGCCACGAACCCTGAAAACTACCGACCCATAGCGATATGCTCTACGCTTTCCAAAGTCATGGAGAGTGTAATAAACTTCCACCTTATGAACTATCTGGAGCGCAACGAATTGCTGAGCGACCGTCAATATGCACGGAGAAATGGAACCAATGTGTTCACTTCTTTGGTGAAGGCGGGGTTGTTGCTTAAGCGCTCGTGTCAAAACTAATTGCATATGGTGTTGGTAGTACCTTTGCTCGATGGATCACATGTTTTCTTAAGGACAGGTTGATTCGTGTCGTGGTCGACGGCATTTCGTCCAGTGAACATGCCATCGTAGCTGGAGTACCCCAGCGTTCAGTCCTATCGCCAAACTTTGTTTCTGGTTTTTATCAACGACCTTCTGTCGTAGACTCATAACCCAATTCACTCGTTTGAGGATGACAGCAGCATATGTCAATCATATTCTTTCAAAAAACGCCCGAGCTCTTTGGAGATTGAGAGAAAGAGGCTTAATATGAATGACACACTGGTTAATGACTTGCAAAAAGTCTCCGAGTGGGGGCTTGCTAATAGAGTTGAGTTTAATGCTAGCAAAACCCAGTGCTGTCTGTTAACCCACAAACGAGTGAATTGCCCCTTAGCACCCCTCAATATGAACGGTGTGGATCTCGCGGAGTCAGATGCTCTTGACGTTCTGGGCATATCAATCAGATCTGATCTTCGCTGGAACTATCACATTTTTGATGTATCGAAAGAAGCGGCCAAGTGCCTAGGTTTTTTAAAACGTTGTAAAAAATACTTCACTCCAACTGACCTACGCGTGATCTATACCTCATATATTAGGCCGAAAATGGAGTACAATTAGCACATTTGGGCAGGAGCTTCAAGATCTTATTTGGAGCTTCTGGACCGAATTCAACGACGTGCGATATATCTGATAGGAGATGAAAACATTTCATCTTCTCTCAACTCTCTTGGGCATCGACGCAATGTTGGTTGCCTAAGCCTTTTGTACAGGTACTACCATGGGAAGTGTTAAAGGGGGATACATCGCCACCAGCTCGTGTGTTTCCCAGGTCCACTCGGGCAGCGCACCAAGCCCATCCCTATAACATTGCCTTGATGCCCAATAGAACTTCGCATTACAGATATAATTCGTTCTTCGGTCGCACAATAAAATTGTGGAACAATCTCCCTGCGAGCGTGCTTCCCGGCAATTTTGAGCTATGTAAATTTAAAACTAATCTTCACCGACACTACTTCATCTTTCCACCCTCCAACTAACTATCACCCTTCTTCCGAATCAACACAATGCTTTCGCATTTAAAGGGAGCATCCCCTGAGCGTTGGTTTTGTCTAAAAAAAAAAAAAAAACATAAGCACCACAAAAATTTTCTAAATAAATTTTTTTTAAAAATTTAATTGTTGCACAGGTCTCTAGCAATAATTTGGCTTTTACATATTGAAAAAATATCAATTAGTCGACGAGTTATAGCCAAAAAACCATATCGCACCTGTTCAACAAAAGGGTAGCAACTCAAAATTTTGGAATTTTCACTTTTTATTAAAAAACGATACATAATGATCAACTTTACCCACTGTAAAAATCTCCCATTATTTTGTCTACTCTTTCGCCAAAAAAATACCGTTATGTCACTCATGTCTTCAGAGTAACTACTCATGTATCAACAAAAGAGATTTATTGTTAGTTGCGCCCACGTGTTTCAGGCATTTAGATCGCGGTTTTTCCACTAAAGAGTAGTATTTCGAATTGTTCCCTTATTAGTGTTATAACGGTTGTTGAATATCTATTCGCAAATATCGTTCCAAAAGAACAAAAGGAACAAAAAGAAACAAAACTTTTCGGCAACTGAATTGAGCAAAAAACAATTTTTTTTCTTTCACACTGAATACAGCAAAAAACCCAAAATACAGAGTTGCATATAAAAATTAATTTAAAAAAGTAGTGTTGCCAAAAAAGCAGTAAATTTAGTCTGCGACATAATACCACCCCCTAGTGCTGATTCCCAGCATGATCGCCGATGTCGCTGTGTCGTAAACCAAGTTTACACAAATTGTTTGCTGGTCTACGATATGTATGTTTTGCTGTTCGTACGTCAACAACGCGGACAAATCCATCTTCCCCAGGATGCAGCTTGACGATGATTCCAATTGGCCAATCTCCTCGTGGTGTATTATTTTCCTTAAGAATTACCATATCTCCTTCTTGTAGATTTTCTATATCTTTATGCCATTTAGATCCGTTTAACAATGTTGGTATATATTCCTTAAGAAAACGCCTCCAAAATTGATCAATAAGTAGTTGAGTAATACGCCACATGCGTTTTTGTGTTGAGTCGTGTTGGCTGAACTTTCCAGGGCAGTAAATAATTTCATTTTGTTGTAATAAAATATCATTCGGACATAGTCCCAAGTCATCTTCTGGATCATCTGATTCCAACACATATGGTCGACTATTTACCAAATGCTCTGCTTCATAAAATACCGTTTGGAGCATCTCGTCGGTTGGGTTGCGGTCTACAGACAGAACACTCTCAATTGCTCTTTTAAAACATCCAACAATGCGCTCCCAGCAACCACCAAAGTTTGGGGCATTGGCAGGAATAAATCTCCATTCAATACCTCTCATTGCAAGAGTTGACTTAAGACTGCTTTCTTCGAGTTCTTCAAGGGCTTCAAGCAGTTCTTTAGAAGCTCCACGAAAATTGGTCCCATTATCCGACCACATTATTTCAATTTTGCCTAGTCTTGCCATCATTCTACGTACAGCCATGATACAGGAATCGGTGGTCAGCGAATGTGCGATCTCCACATGTGTAGCTCTAGTGGTCAGGCAAGTAAAGATGACGCCATACCTTACGCGATAAGTTTTTGTGTATCTTCCGCTACTTCCTCTGCCTTCTCGAACATAGAATGGCCCGAAGTAGTCGATTCCGGTAGCAGAAAACGGTTTTTTGAATGTCAGGAATCTTTCGGTTGGCAGCAGGCCCATTTTTGGCTGGATCGGTTTTGCTCGGTGACGTGTGCACCACTTGCACTGCTTCAGGATAGTTTTGATGAAATGATTCATTTTCGGCATCCAAAACATTTCCTTAAAATTGTGAACAACAACTTGAGTTCCGGTATGATTCGCTTTCAAATGCATGTCGTGAATTATCATTTGTGTAAATTTATGTTTTCCGTCAAGAATTATTGGATTTCTCGTTGCTATTGGAACATCTTTCGCTCTTTCAATTCGTCCAGATAGTCTCATGACCCCTTCATTATCTAGATAAACATTAAATTTGGTTAGTCTTAATTTGGAAAATAATTTACCCGACTGCAGGTACGCCAGGTCGGGAAAACTGTCCCGCTGCACTATTTTGTACCAAGCCGTTTTCGCCCATTGCATTTCAGACACTCTGAGATCACCGCGAAAAATTGTATCATCTGAATGGTTAAGTTTGTGTATTCGAACATTGTGGATGAATCTCTTGACCCATGCTGTGGACCGGACAATTTTATTTAGGGTGGACACTCTTTTTATTATGCTCTCGAACAACGTATTATCTTCCTGAATTATCATCATAAATTGATGCTGTTTTTCGGTATAAGCTATGTCTTTTTGTTTTGGCCAATTTTCTTCTTTTTGCTTAAGGAAGTTGGGACCATCGAACCACTCATTAAATTTTTGAGTAACTGAGGTATCTCGTGTTATTATGTCCGCGATGTTGCTTTCGGTTGGCACCCAATTCCATTCAATTCTTTCAGACTTTTCACATATTTCACTTATACGGTGGGCCACAAATGATTGCATTTTCTTGTCACTGTTAATCCATGCTAAGACTGTTTTCGAATCAGTCCAGTAGTAGCGTTGGTCAACAGTGATCTGTAGCTCTCTTTGAGCGGTTTCGGCCAGACGGCACCCCATTACAGCAGCTAGTGTTTCAAGCTTTGGAATTGTAACGTGTTTAAGTGGTGCGACCCTTGCCTTGGATGTCACAAGGGCTGTATCGTATTTTTCTTCGTCGCCTTTTTAATGTAACACCAACGCAAGTATACTACTGATGCGTATGCCTGACTACTTGCATCATTAAAAACATGAAGTTCAGTTTTGTGTGCCTTTTGCCGATTTGATGTGTACAATCTAGGAATTCTCAGCGTCTCGATCGTGTTTAGATCTTGCAACCACTGTTGCCACTTCTTAAGAGGACTACCTGTTATTTCTTCATCCCAATTTATACCGGTTTCCCAGACCTCCCTCATCAGAAGTCGGCCGTTAATTGTAACTGGTGTGACGAAACCTGTTGGATCGTAAATAGAATTTACAGCAGCTAAGACTTGGCGCTTTGTTGGTGTCTTCGAGCCCATTAATATTTCGCTGCTTATTTTGTGCATTGTATTTCTTGAGAATTTAAAAACATCCTCTTTGGCATCCCAAAGTATTCCAAGAACTTTATGTTGCTCGCCTGAGTGTTCTCCAACATGCGTAATCATTTTATCTGAGCAAACTTCTGCTGGCAGCTTTTGTAGAACTTCTTGGTTGTTAGAAATAAATTTCTGAATATGAAAACCACCGCTTTTATGAATATTAATTACTGCGAGAATAAGTTGCACAGCCTCGTCCACTGTTGCTTGTCCTCCAAGAAAGTCGTCAACATAGTGGTCCTCCACAATTGCTTTAACAGCTAGTGGATCTGTTTGTTGAAAAAGCTCTGCGTTGTAATTTTTTACAAATTGAGCCAAAAAGGGTGATGAGCATGTTCCGAACAACATAGCTTGCATCTGGTAAACTGTGGGTTCCTTATCCTCTGCAAGATTACGCCAAAGAAAGCATTGTGCCGCTGCATCCTCATCTGCAATACGTACTTGGTTGAACATCTCTTTTATGTCACCTGCAAAGGCGACACGGTGTAAGCGAAAGCGCATCAAGACACCAACGATAGATGCCAGCCAATCGGGGCCTGTCAGCAAATTATCGTTTAACGACATTCCATTGCATTTTGCGGCTGCATCAAATACAAGTCTTACTTTTGATGGTTTATTTGCATTTAAAACTGGGAAAGGGAGGTGGGAGGAACCAGAGTTTGGTAGAGTTAATAACTATTTCAGCTGATATTTTACGAGCGTAGCCATTTGTAATGAGTTTTTCTATCTCATTTTGATAAGCTGTGGCTAAAATACTGTTTTTTCTAAGTTTTCGCTCCAAACATTTCAGCCTCTGGAGTGCCATAGGTTTGCTGTCAGGCAATTTCAATTTCTCATCCCTCCAAAGCAGTCTGACTTGATACTGACCCCCGACTTTCTTTATAGAGCTTTGTGCCTTTTCCAAAGCTTGCCTGTCTTCGAGAGATTTTGTTTTATCAGCTTTTGTTGCACATATACCGAAGCTTTCTAAACTATACTGTTGCTTGATTAGTTGATGTAGTTTATCATTTTCAAATTGACAACATGTAAAATTCATTTCTTTCTCTCCTATCTCCACAGGACCATGCAATGCCCAACCCAGCTTTGTTTTAGATAGCATCGGGCCATTTTCCTCAGGATCAATATCTGTTCGTGATGTTATCAAATTAGCGTGTCGTTGTCCGATGAGGAGCATTGGTTGTAAATTATCAAAGCTTTCAAAATTTGATTCCTTAACATAAGGGTATTTTTCTGCTAAAATATTATATTTTATGTCTTGTCTTGGTAAATTTAAATCTGGAATAATTCGAACATCTTTGAGGCTATATTTGTCACTGGGATGGCTACCACTTATATTTATCGTCGCAATTTCGGCTCCAGCTTCATACCTGTATATTCCACCCGTCCAGTCGAAACAGAATGCTTCCTTACAACCACGAATTCCAATCTCTTTTGCTACCGTCATGTCCAGTAGAGTTGACGTACTACCTTCATCAAGAAATGCTACGACATCTTTGTGTCCGCTGGATCCATAGATCCGCACTGGAAGCATCTTCAGTAAAGCCATCTTTTTGTGTTCTGTAGCACAGCCACTAAATGAAACAGAAGGTTGTGCTGTAGTTTTTTGTTTGTGTAGCAGTCGATTGTGAAATTTTTCACAATTATCAATTTTGCACATTTCGCGTTGATTGCAGACATCCTTATGTGAACGAAGACAGCAGTAGCATGCTCCTGTTTGTTTTGCCAGGTCCCAACGTTTCTTTGGATCTGCTTTCTTGAAAACCGGACACTGATCTAAACTGTGTTTGTCGCCATGGCAGACTAAGCACCTTGTTTTGCTTTTTTGATTTTCTTATGCTTTCTTTTGTACATTCGTTTTAGTGTGCGAGTTTATCTCTCGTACTTTTTTGAAAAAAGACATATCTCGCATTAAGTCAGCTTGTTCTTGGCACCATTTTGCAAAAACATTAAAATCGGCATTAATCGCCCGTAGATTATTACTTCTTAGGAACAATCCCCACTTTTCAAGGTAACTTTCGGGAAGCTTGTCCATCAATATTGCAAATAATTTTTGTTGATCAATTAAATTTTTGTTAGGATGGTTCATCACTGACTGAATATTTTGTACCCTGCAGTTGAAGTCTTGAAAGGTTTCCATATTTTTTACATTCTGCACCTCCTCAGCTTTCGAAATCAGCTCGAGAGCGACATGTTCTGGGCCGCCATAGAAATCATTTAAAATACGAAGGATCCTCGTTGGATCAGCAGTTGATATTAAAAGCAGCTCTACCTTTTCCCGTGCTGCACCTTTTAGGCATTTGTTGAGTCTGTGAACATTCTCCTCATCCGAAAACCCGCATTCTCTGCTCGCAATATTGAATTGCGATAAAAAGTGCTGCCAAGCCAACGCTGATGATCCATCAAATTCCATTGTTTTGGAGCCGATAGTTTGTCGAGCAAGCATGTTTGCGACAGACCGGTGTAATTGCTGAAAATCGTTTGCATTTTGGCTGTTTCCGTACTGGTTTTTGACCTCACCAAACTGTTGATTTTCGGATACGTACTGGCAACCAGCTACTGTTTCCAGCAATGTTTCGTTACACTCATTTGGAGTCTGCTGTTCATTATTTGTTCGTAGATTCTGTTCTCTTTGTGTTTGTATCCACGTTGACACTCGCTCAGATTTTTGAGTTTGATTAATAGTTTTAGCAGAAATTGAGGGTTGCGAAGAATGAATGCGAATTAGTTTTGATTCGGTAATAAGAGCATTTTTCCTACTTACCAAAGCCTCGCATTTCGCCTGGAGCACCCTCATTTCAGATCTTGCTACTTCTAGCTCAACGGTGAGTTTTTCTTCATCAATCATTTGCACCTGCTTACGAAGTTCCAACTCGCGCTGCAGAACTGACGCCTGTGAGCTTGATATGCTGCTTCCTCTAATCGGCGATTTCTGGTCGAGTGTTCCGACAACCGCCGGTGCAGTTTTCGACAATTTTTCTACTATAGTTGTAGCCATGTCAACTGCTGTTCTGTTTTCGTCAGCCACAATGTCCAGAAATTTGCAAATTTTTTGCAGCGCTTCATCACCCAGTTCTCTTTTTGCAAATTCGACGTATTCTTCTTTATCGTTTTGGGGAATCTCACAAAATCTTTTCAAATGTGTTCTAATAAGATTGTCTTTTGGGTATTTTTTGTAAATTAAAAAATAAACATCTCGAAGCTTCTGCGCATTCCAGGAATCAATGTGTTCTGCGCATTGCTGGCTCCACTGCCAATTGTTTTCAGACATTGTGAATTTTAATGTTTATTTTGTGGACTGTAATTCACCGCCTATTAATGATCCGGCTCGAAGGACTTTGTTGAATATCTATTCGCAAATATCGTTCCAAAAGAACAAAAGGAACAAAAAGAAACAAAACTTTTCGGCAACTGAATTGAGCAAAAAACAATTTTTTTTCTTTCACACTGAATACAGCAAAAAACCCAAAATACAGAGTTGCATATAAAAATTAATTTAAATAAGTAGTGTTGCCAAAAAAAGCAGTAAATTTAGTCTGCGACAACGGTGTTATCTCTACTTAAACAAAGAATTTTCAACGAAATGGTAGTAACTCGAAAATTATTTATTTCTCTACAAATACTTAACGAAATAAAAAGAAATCGAGTTTTGTACTGTAGTGAACAAGATATCTTTACGATGGCATAGTTTTCTTTGCATAATATAAAAATAAAAAAATAAATAACTGGCCATTTCAGCCCTTGAAAGGACTTTGACCTAGCTTCTTATGATCAATTGTGTTGTGCGTGTTATTAAGTTTGTACACAATTGACCGAGAACCGGACCTACATGTTTAACGCCGACTCCGAACGGCGATGAACGGAATGTTCTCGTTCTCAAGAAGCTTTACATGGCAATTTGGTTACTCTCTGAGGTTTGCCATTGTCTGCAGAGAGGTGGCGGCCGTACAGAAAAATTATTTTAATTCAAATAATTTTCTGTCGCTGCTGGGGTTCGAACCTGGGTCTCCAAAGTTCTTTGACATAGCGGCCACGCACTTTAACCAACTACACCACGGACGCCTTTGCATAATATATCTTTAATATTAACATAAACAGTTTTTTGCCTCTACTGAAAAATAGAAAATTTTGAGTTACTCCCTTTTGTTGAACAGGTGCGATATAAACAATATGCTGAAAATCGGCATTTGACTGCAAAGTTCGAAGGTCGATTAAAAAAAAAATCGAACTAACATAAACAAACGCCGCGATACGGGTCTTCTAATTTAGCCTCTATTTTGACCCCTCACTCTCAGAATCGACCTAACTTTTGCTAACCTTTTGTTCCACAGTGTTATTCAATAGCTAGTTTTGCGAATCCTAAACAACAACAGTTTGAATTGCAACAAGCAATCAGCAGCATTATTTCTGTGGTCACAAGGAATAACAGCCTAACTCAAAATATCGTAAATACGGGATGTTTTATTTTCCTTACTTCGTCTGCTTTCTAGAAGTTAATGGAACAATCGAACATGAAACTTGTAGATACATGAATGCCCTTTCATTTGGCAGAAAAACCAGATCGCTTTTTTACTGGGAAACAGACGAGATAAGGAAAATAAAACATCGCGTATTTACGATATTTTGAGTTAGGCTGTTATTCCTTGTGACCACAGATTTGTCGATATAACGAAGGCTTTTAATATTGTTGATCATAAAATTCTTCTAAAAAACTTTTTAAATGTGGTTTTAGAGGCTCTGTTTATGATTGGTTTTCATCTTATTTGACAAATAGAGTTCAAACAGGTAAAATTGACAATATATTTAGTAATTTTGGTAGTATTAACATTGGAGTTCTTCAAGGCTCAGTCTTAGGTCCCATCCCATTTTTAGTATTTATTAATTCTTTCCCAAATCTTCTTGAGAGGCAACTGTGGCATTTGCAGACGATTTGGCATGCACTTTTTCATGCGATTCTGTTTTTGAGACTATAGTTGAATCCTGAGACTATAGTTGACTAATGATTTGGCAAACCTGAGGCACTGGTTTACTACATATAAACTTGTTTTAAGCGACAAAACTAAAATTATGTTTTTTAATGTGGTTACCGGCCAACAATTGAAATTCCAGACTGTATTTTCCACTCAGCTGACTGCGTAAGGTTTTTCATAAGCAATAAAGTGTGTAATGAGTCAAATTATGTGCAAACCCATGACCCATCTAATACCTGTTCTCCTAAGGGTGTTCCTTTTAATTGTGTTGAAACGTTTAAGTATCTTGGTGTACTGCCGGACTAAAAATGAATTGGCTTGATCATTCAGCTGCACTAAAAAAATAATTGTTGGCAGCTATAAGACAGCTGTTTCACTTAAGGTTCTTTTGCACAACAAAACTTCTTAAATGTATACAGTTTGGTATTTTTCATTCCGAATTGGAATATGCCTTGCCATGTTGGAGTGGTACACACAAGTTCAAAATAAATCCCTTACTTACTTTGCACAAACATGCTATTCGTATTATATGTAAAAAAACTACCCGTGAAAATAGTTTCCCCCTGTTTAGGAGTGTTCTTCCTTTGAAACACTTCTATTATTTTAAAGTACTAAAAATTTTTTTTATAAGGTCTGGTTATTTAATCGAACATGTCATTTGAATTTTTACTTGAGACTTAACAATCAAAGACTGGCGTTGATTCCTCCACACAATTTAAATCACTTCTTGGACCTTTTTTTCTCGGTTGGTCCTAGACTGCTTAATTGTCTTCCGTATTTTGTTAGATGTCTTCGTAACAAACATGTTTTTGTTAGGGAAGTGAAAACTTAGCTACTTAATAAATCCTATGAAAATATTTATTCGCTTATTGATGTAATTAATTAATTCTTTGTATTTATGTTTCAATTTATTCGATAATTTTATTTCATATTAATTCATATTACCAAACCAAAAATAACTTTTTTGTCTGTTTTTTCTTGCTACCAAATTTTATTATTTTATTTTATTTTATTTATAATGTCAATGCTCTGTCTGATGACTGTCTGTACTTCAAATTTTTTTATATAAATATCTTATTTGCTTAAGCTAACCCACATTCGTCTCTAGTTCCTTTGTGCTCTATAGAATGTGGCAGTATTATTATTGTTATGATGTTACAATGCTATTTTAATAAATAAATAATAAATAAGTAATAAAGTAAGTATTATATATTTATTTTTCTATTTATTTAGTCAAAGAATTCCATACTTGACAATTAATGTTTAACTTAAAAATATACAAATCTAATAGTTAATATTATTAAGAACATTTTTAATAATATATGTTATTTATCAAAAGAAAAATCCAAAACAAAAGAATTTGTAATTAAGTTTATTTCAGTAGGAGCTTTCAAAATGTTAGCATATATAGCATAATTGGTTTTTTTGGTACTTGTATAAACAATTTCTTAAGCTCCTAGCAGGGACATTAAAATTTATTAACTGCAAAAGAGTAGGACAATCTATTGGACCATATACAATATCAAATATAAAAAACAGTGGCAATATATTACCACTATATTGTACGGTGCATTGTAGCGTTTTTAGAATTAAAAGCTTACATCGATCAATATCCGAGGGATTTTCAACACATAGATTTAGAGCATGGCTTCTTGAACTTTTTTCATTCACGACCCCATTTATGATTACGAGTTTGCTGGCGACCCCATATAAATTTATTTATTTATTTATTGACCAAGCAAGGCAATTCACTTAATCTAACAGGTTTTTTTTTATTTATTTTTGTTCTCTCCCCTTTCCTTGTTTTGGTGTTCGAAGATATGCAATTCGATGTAGGCATAATCCACCCACCTAAATGACATGAATTTACGAACACGTCAACAGAAAAGACAAGAAGAAGAGAACAATTAAAAGTTACTTACAAATACTAGCATATTTTATACATATTTAGTATTAGAAAAGGAAAGAGGAGAGGGAAAGTAAATAGAATGAAAGTTCAAGAATTGGGTAGATTAGGAAGAGAAAGAGACTTGGATAGATCTCGCTTGATCGCGTGGGCATAATCCGCCCACCTAAATGACATGAATTTACGAACACGTCAACAGAAAAGACAAGAAGAAGAGAACAATTAAAAGTAAAAGCTACTTATAAATACTAGCATATTTTATACATATTTAGTATTAGAAAAGGAAAGAGGAGAGGGAAAGTAAATAGAATGAAAGTTCAAGAATTGGGTAGATTTGGAAGAGAAAGAGACTTGGATAGAGATCGCTTGAATGATGATTTAGACATGGAAGGTGAGTAGTGGTCGGATATACTATTGAATTCTCTACAGCAACGGCTGATGGGTTCATTACTTGCATATGCAGTATGATGCTGATATTCAGTTAACAGCCGAGTATGTCTAGTACGTCTTATAGGGTCATTGAGGGTAATCTTGCTAGAGATGCATTCGCAATTAGTTACACCGTTCAGAACATCGAAAGTAAAGCATGAATCCATTACCGTTCTTCTTATTGATAGCGTCATCAAATTTAATAGGCTGAGTCTGTGTTCATACGGTGTTACAATATTCGCGGGGGTTATAGGTCTCTCTCAGAGCGAATAGGACAAATTGCTTTTGTATGGATTCGATTCTATCACAATGGGATTCAAAAGCTGGATTCCACATATTGCAGCCATATTCGAGTATTGGACGCACTAGTGCACAGTACAGGGATGCAGTGACCCATACATTCTTGAATTCATGTGCTCGTCTTTTAATAAATCCGAGCTGTTTGCAGGCCCTGGATACAATCTTATCATAGTGTAGATTAAAACGCAGTTTGTTGTCCAAGACCACTCCAAGATCAACTATATAATAGACCCTCTTAAGTTCGATATTATTGAGGCGATAGTTGTAATTCGTAACTTGGTTTCTACGGAAAAAACTTATCACGTTACACTTATTAGTACACCAAACTAATACACTTATCACGTACACCAAAAAGTTTGTTTTGGGTACACCAGGTCTCAAGAGTGAAGAGGTTTAACTGTAAGAAGTTGAAATCTTCCTGCGATTTAATTACGTGGTACATTTTTAGGTCGTCCGTACATTTTGTGGAATATCCTTCAATTACTATGGACAAGTCGGATATGAAGATATTGAAGAGAAGAGGACCAAGGTGGCTACCTTGCGGTACTTCAGAGGAGACTTCGATTTTCTTCGACAAGATTCCTTGGAATTTAACATATTGGGATCTATCACGGAGATAAGTTGATAGCCAACTAAGTAAAGATCCAGAGAAACCGAATTTTTCTAATTTATTTATTAAGATGCCATGATCAACACGATCGAAGGCTTTATTGAAATCAGTATAAATAGCATCTATTTGGTCTCTTTTCTCCATCTTAAAACGTCAGAAACCATGATCATGAAGTTAGTGGTGGTGGACCAACCTTTTCGAAACCCGTGCTGCTGCTCGTTTAGTCGAGGGTTGGCAAGGTGTTTAAGCTTTTCGCATATAATTTTTTCGAATAGCTTTGGGATGGCTTACAAAATTGCTATGCCTCTATAATTGTCAACAGAACTTTTTTCACCGTTTTTGTATATTGGTATTAGGTGGGAAGTTTTCCAATAAGAGGGAAACACTCCAATAGAGAGTGATTTGTTAAATATTATATATTTATAACGGCAAAAGTAGTTGGTCCAAGCATCGTACCAATAACGTGGGGGGTATTAGGTCTGGTCCAGATCCTTTGCTTGCATCTAAACCCTTTATTGATATGTCTTCTTTCGTCAAGCTGAAGTTTTCAACCCTGTGTTGTGAATACGGAGTGGGGGGAAAAACATCAGACTGAGTAGATGGAGGACAAAATACCTCCTTAAAATGATTTGCGAAGAGGTTACATATTTCCTGAGGGTTGGAAGAGGTAACATTATCTTTATGCATGGATGAAGGTTAACCGGCTGATTTTCGCTTCAAATTTACAAAGTCAAAAAATGTTTTGGGGTCCTGGACAATTTTTTTATATAATAATATAATATAAAAAAAAGATAAATAAATATTTTTTGATGATTTATTTATTAGGTAACAATATACATATACATATGAAATATGTATATAGTTTTAGAATTCGTTTAGAAACATACAAAATTAAAATTAAAAATTGTACAAAAGTTGTAAAATTGTATTTATTATAGTTACAAAAATTACACTGGCTTACAGCCAATATGTACAATGAATGCCACTATCTTTTGCTCATGTAAAATATCTCATTCTGCCACTTCGTTTTCGAGATATTGCCCACTGTAGGGTTTTCAACGAAAAAAAAAAGTTGGTTCCACTTAATTGCATATATCTCCAAAAACAACAACAGTAATCAAACAAATGATATATCAAATTGCGGGGATTTTTCTTGTTTTTCAGAAAAATTAAAAAAAAAAAAATAGTTCCAAATTTTATTCAGAAATCAAAATATTTAGTACAAAATATTTAGTACAAAATATTTTACTTAAAGCCTGCATTTTTACGAAAAAAAATAAGTTGTTGTTGAAGAAAATCTATTGAGAAATGAAAAAGTTGTGTTTAATAGAACGGAAGTATCCAAATTATGGTTTAGTCATAAATTTTATTGTTATATAAATAAATTGGGTTATTGTAATATAATTTTTTATTTTCTATTTTTATTGTTCATAAGAATCAAATCAAGTCTTGCGAAAGAAAAGATAAGAACGAACAGGCTACAATAAAAACAGGTAGGCTCACGACTGAGAGTGCTACCGACGAAACCGTAACATCCTGATTTTGACACTTATGGCTTATAAGAAAGAGAGCAGAGTCAGTCGTGAGCCTATCTGTTTTTATTATGCCATGTAAACATAAGTATTATTGTGAAATTCATTTATTAAATTTTCATAATTATTTTGTTCTTTTTTTTGACAGTTTCGGCGGTCGCCGAATTTGACCTTATCAACCCATGTCGCTCGGACCATGATACATGATTACAAGGTAGGGTCATATTGAAGAGAGTAAGCTAGTTGTCAAAATCAGCTGTCAATTTTTAGTTTTTTTAATTGTTGTTGCTTTTTTCGTTTGACGTTTGTAGCTTCTATAGCTTTGTTGTTGCAAAATTGCTCATTTGAGCAGCCATCTTAAAACGGAGCTTACCTTGTAATTGTATCATGGGTCAGACTTAGTACATTTATCATTTGAATAAAGTTTTCAACGAGCGAAAACCAACTTATGGAAGAACAGAAGAAAGAGAAAAACAAAACTAACAAGTGTTTCAAGTATGGAATTTCGAACGGTTCATCGAATTATACTGAAGTTTTCCTAAAGAATTTCAAAATATTTTTAGTTATTACAAAAACTAGTATTCGGCCAAAATATTCGGCTTTTTATGCCGAAGCCGTAGCCGAAAGTTGAAAAATCGGCCGAATACCGAAGCCGAATATTCGGTCGGACACTACTATACACTTTACTAAGAAGGACAATATCTGCTATTGCGAAGACATTCCTGGCTTATTTAATACCTTCGGTCAGCCGTACGTTCCCAAAGAGTGGCGTTTGTTTATTGATGGCAGCAAACTGAGCTTGAAGGCGGTATTACTGCATATAGGAAACAAAAAGCCATCGATTCCGATCGCACATGCAGTCAACACAAAGGAAACGTACGAAACAATGGCGAAGCTATTGACATGTATTAAATATGAACAACACGACTGGAAAATATGTTCTGATCTCAAAGTCGTTGGTATGCTCTGTGGTTTACAGAGTGGCTACACAAAATACTGCTGTTTTCTCTGCAAGTGGGACAGTCGAGCACGTGAACACCACTATTACAAAAAGGACTGGCCAGAAAGAATTGAGTCTAAAGTTGGAGAGAGCAACGTCAAAAACGTTCCACTCGTCAAAAAGGAAAACATAATTCTCCCACCGCTGCACATCAAACTTGGACTTATGAAAAACTTTGTCAAGGCGTTAGACAAAGAAAGCGAAGCATTCACATATTTGAAAACAATTTTTCCAAATCTTTCTGATGCCAAGATAAAAGAAGGTGTCTTCGTTGGACCGCAAATAAAAAAGGTGCTAAACGATCTTCAGTTCGCAGAACTATTGTGACCAGTTGAGGCAGCGGCGTGGGATTCTTTTAAGCCAACTGTTTCTAGCTTCCTCGGGAACAATTAAAGTGAATCTTTCGAGAAAATAGTCATCGAGTTGCTCAGGAACTATAAAAAAATGGGCATAAATAAAGAGTGATTTTTTAAGTGCCTGATAACTTTTTTTTTAAAAAAAACGCATAAAATTTGCAAAATCTCATCGGTTCTTTATTTGAAACGTTAGATTGGTCCATGACATTTACTTTTTGAAGATAATTTCATTTAAATGTTGACCGCGGCTGCGTCTTAGGTGGTCCATTCGGAAAGTCCAATTTTGGGCAACTTTTTCGAGCATTTCGGCCGGAATAGCCCGAATTTCTTCGGAAATGTTGTCTTCCAAAGCTGGAATAGTTGCTGGCTTATTTCTGTAGACTTTAGACTTGACGTAGCCCCACAAAAAATAGTCTAAAGGTGTCAAATCGCATGATCTTGGTGGCCAACTTACCGGTCCATTTCTTGAGATTAATTGTTCTCCGAAGTTTTCCCTCAAAATGGCCATAGAATCGCGAGATGTGTGGCATGTAGCGCCATCTTGTTGAAACCACATGTCAACCAAGTTCAGTTCTTCCATTTTTGGCAACAAAAAGTTTGTTAGCATCGAACGATAGCGATCACCATTCACCGTAACGTTGCGTCCAACAGCATCTTTGAAAAAATACGGTCCAATGATTCCACCAGCGTACAAACCACACCAAACAGTGCATTTTTCGGGATGCATGGCCAGTTCTTGAACGGCTTCTGGTTGCTCTTCACTCCAAATGCGGCAATTTTGCTTATTTACGTAGCCATTCAACCAGAAATGAGCCTCATCGCTGAACAAAATTTGTCGATAAAAAAGCGGATTTTCTGCCAACTTTTCTAGGGCCCATTCACTGAAAATTCGACGTTGTGGCAGATCGTTCGGCTTCAGTTCTTGCACGAGCTGTATTTTATACGGTTTTACACCAAGATCTTTGCGTAAAACCTTCCATGTGGTCGAATAACACAAACCCAATTGCTGCGAACGGCGACGAATCGACATTTCACGGTCTTCAGCAACACTCTCAGAAACAGACGCAATATTCTCTTCTGTACGCACTGTACGCATTCGTGTGGTTGGTTTAATGTCCAATAAAGTAAACTGAGTGCGAAACTTGGTCACAATCGCATTAATTGTTTGCTCACTTGGTCGATTATGTAGACCATAAATCGGACGTAAAGCGCGAAACACATTTCGAACCGAACACTGATTTTGGTAATAAAATTCAATGATTTGCAAGCGTTGCTCGTTAGTAAGTCTATTCATGATGAAATGTCAAAGCATACTGAGCATCTTTCTCTTTGACACCATGTCTGAAATCCCACGTGATCTGTCAAATACTAATGCATGAAAATCATAACCTCAAAAAAATCACCCTTTATGTCTCTGAAAATTCACTTTCTGCACTCCCATTTGAATTTTTTTCCGAAGAATCGCGGTGACGAACATGGGGAAAGATTCCACCAACAGATGAAGGCAATTAAAAATCGGTACCAAGAATTTTGGGACGAAGGAATAATGGGCGACTATTGTTGGTTTCTCATCAGAGAAACCGATCCCGAATTGAATAAACGACAAAACAAGAATTCTAATCATTTTAAATTTCTGAATGAAAAAAAAAATTATATACAATGTAAAAACAATATAAATGATTTAAGGGAACAATAAAAATTATTAATAATAATTATATACAATTTAAGTAATGTAAAAATAATGCAAATTATTAAAAGAACAATTAAAATTAGGAATAAATGATTTTATTACAACAACCTTTAGTTCTCATTTATTTAGATGACAATAAAATATGTAAGTCGAAATGCATAAGTAGATAATCACACAATTTGGGTGATTTCGGTAAATTAAACACAACTTTTTCATTTCTCAATAGATTTTCTTCAACAATAGCTTATTATTTCGGAAAAATACAGGCTTTTAGGAAAAAATATCAAAAGTAACTAAATATTTTGATTTCTTAACAAAATTTGCAACTATTCTTTTTTTGTTAAATTTTTCTGAAAAACAAGAAAAATCCCCGAAAATTGAATTTATTCCGCCAAAACTAACAGCTCAACCAAAAAATGATGCTGGCATTGTTTGTAGGAAATTTTATTGGCTTTCATTTGATATAACATAGGTATCATTTGTTTGATTACTGTTGTTGGTTCTGGAGATATATGCAATTAAGTGGAACCAACTTTTTTTTCGTTGAAACCCTACAGTGGGCAATATCTCGAAATCGGAGCGACAGAAAAAAAAGGAAAATTTTTTTCGGAATTAGCGACCGATTTTACATGAGAAAAGGATAGTGACATTCATTGTACAATCAACTTTTCGAATAACATAAATAAAAGGGAATTCTGACCGTCTTAGTTCGCTCGAATATATTCGAACGTAGTCGTTGAGTGGTAAGTAAAAAAAAAAAAAAAAAAAAACTGGCCATTTCAGCCCCTGAAAGGACTTTGACCTAGCTTCTTATGATCAATTGTGTTGTGCGTGTTATTAAGTTTGTACACAATTGACCGAGAACCGGACCTACATGTTTAACGCCGACTCCGAACGGCGATGAACGGAATGTTCTTGTTCTCAAGAAGCTTTACATGGCATTTTGATTACTCTCTGAGGTTTGCCATTGTCTGCAGAGAGGTGGCGACCGTACAGAAAAATTATTTTTAATTCAAATAATTTTCTGTCGCTGCTGGGGTTCGAACCCTATTAAACTATTGTTTAAATTTATCACTCTTACACAAAATGTTCAAAAATAACATGAACTGTCACGTAGTGACTTTGAGACACTATACGATGGTTAATTAACAGTTCATTGATGGCAGCGCCAAACTATTTTCAATCTTTTACTACAACTCCTTGTGGGTTTTAATTCAAGGAATTCACTTGCTGGCGCAGGCTTACTTCATGATTTTTTGTGTTTTCTGCGCATATTCGATCGTGGGCGCTGCCAGTTCAAGTAAGCTTACATGTTATTCTAATATGTTGACTGTTGGTTGACGTTACTTGCTTTTTATGTTTTTTGCTTTCTATTTTTGTGGGAACATTTCGATAAAAGTATTTTATGTATTTTGTGTAAGTGCTTCGAAGTCACATTATCGCGACACTTTCGGCACTTATTTTCTATGTTTTTTAATTTTAATTCACTCGCGCACAACGATTATTAACGATTTTCCTATTTTAATTATTAATATGCCGGCACGATCGCAAATTTAACACTTAATTATTTAGTGTGAATCAGCGCGAACAGCTGATTCAATTATTTCGTTGTGGATCCCAAGTGCACAATAGTGCCGACGACAAGGGCTGCCACCTGTTCAGCGGAGACGGGTGTGGGTATTTATACTCCAAAGTGATTAACGCGAAAGACAACGATGGCGGTGTGTTTGATAAGACTTTTTGATCAGTCTTATCAAACTTATGCACCGTGGGACAAAAGCAAATAAACCACGATAAAAAAAAATATTATTGAAATATTGCGATTTTTTTTTACGAATTATAGATAAAAAAAATACCACGAAACAAAAATAACCCAATTTTTGGGTCGCACTCTAGTTGTGGGTTCAAGGGGACCACTTGAACCCTCACACGATTCCACCGGTAGAATCAATTTATTTGACCTGCTCCTGACGGAACTAGGCTCGAGTGCGGCGGGCCTAACACAAAAAAAAAACGCGCCAAAGCGAGAACAGAGCAAAAAAAAGCACGCGATAGAAAAGTACGGAAAAAAAGAAGCGCGGTAATACCGAGAAAAATTAACCGGACAATCAAAAAGTAAGCCCTGTGTGTGGTGAGCGCACCAACACACACAAGCAAATACACAAATATATAAAGGAAAAAAGGTACTCCCTGACAACTGAGGTCCTCCGTTCCTGGCCTTCCAGGCCTATTCGTCGGTCTTACCTGGCTCGCAGCTTCGAACCACTTCACTTAGCCCTTTTTTTCAATTTTCGACCGTTGGTCGAAAAATTACTTGGCACTTAATTTGAGTTTTTTTTTCTTTTTTTGCACACACACTCTTCTTGGCACGCTTCCACCTTTTTGTACTGTTCAGAATGAACTGAACTGCCAACCAGCGGTGCAGACTGGCGATATTTAGGTTCCACAAGATGGGAACCTAAACACAGCCATCTTGTTTCTAACACAGATGCGGTTTTCGCAGAAACCGGTATTCAAACCTGAAGGCTTTGCTCACACCTATTTTTAAAATCTTTTTAACGATTTTTCAGGTGCATCTATGAGCAAATTTAAATAAAACCTTCTACCCGCCAAGTGTTTTTTCCATCTTGGCGGCATCTGTGTTAGTATTGGTGTGGCAACACTCCACACCTTCCACAACCCACAATGGTTACCCTCATTGTGAATTGGCCAAGTGATTTTTACTTTTTTTTACAATGACAGTCCTAGTCCTGTTCGTTTTATTTTTCGCGCAATTCCGTGCGTTCAGTCACTCGTGGGATTTCAGTTTCGTCGAACATGGAGCACAAGGAGAAACCTCAGCCATATCAAGTTACAAAACGATAAATACAGTGGTTTGTTTAATGACCACTGGAGTGCATGTGTGTATTGGGCGCCACTCCAAACGCACAGTGATTACGTCCGGACAAAACACATTCGTCATTTTATGGCTACACATAAAATGGTCGCCGTGTAGCTATGTCCGTACCTCACTTTGGCGCAACTAAATTTTTAGACCGCGACAACATATATTAAATAACATTCTTTTTTTCAATAAAATAAATGAACTCTTTTTGTTTTAGTGTCTCTAAGTCACACCTCGACAGTTAACGTTTTTCGAACAGCGTGGCAGGAATAGGGTTAAATGAGGTATTAAATTTTTTCTCAACATTTTTTCCCATAAAATAGTTATTTTTGGGATATCAACAAATAAAATTTTTTCTTGTCAAATTTGGTGCACTCTAGTACTTCAGGCACAACTCCAGTACTCCATTCTATGCAGTTCTCCAGTTCACAAAACTAGAGAAAGAAGAATTTTAAAGAAATTTTATAAAATATGCTTAAATTATATTTCATTTATAAATGTTGTAACACATACAAGAAAACCGACAATCCTTAGGACCCTTTCATATTAGGGAGTTACCGGAAAGTGAAGAGTAAAGGTTGGAAATAAAGCCCATATAGAAAGTTATTTGATTTTAGTTATGTTTTTTCTTATTTATGATTAATGTTTATTGTTCAAACATAATTATTTTGGCTTCAAAAAATTTATATTCTATTATACTATTATAACAGATATATGTGTAGACTTACATAAATGTGTAGCTATGTTTCATTAATTTAAGAATGAATCATATTATTTAAAAGTTTATTTCAGACTCGCACAAAACAATTTCTTTCAGTCTAACAATGTAATTTATAAAAAAAAACCAGATCTTGCTAAACCTGAGCTTGATGAATAAATTTGGTATATTTTATTTATATTCAAAAATATATTCCACGAAATGATTTGGAAATCAGAACTTTTTATAAAATTCAAACCAGCATTAACATCATAACGTAATATTTGAAAATATTTATTGTACATATACTTTCAGCTTCGCAGTCATTGCATCAAGTTGTGCTTCATGCCCTCAAATCAAATGTATGCGCCCTGATTGTGGTTTGAATTTTTGTTATCACTGTAAGGCGGAATGGCATCCAGACCAAACTTGCGATGCAGCCAGAACTTCGAGGCATATGATCCGAACATCTTCTCTGAGCTTCAGCCATGATTCTCACCGAGATGAAATTAAACCTTGCCCGAGATGTCAAGTCCTTATTATTAAAATGAATGACGGTTCTTGTAATCACATGGTCTGTTCCGTTTGTGGAGCTGAATTCTGCTGGCTCTGTATGAAAGAAGTCAGTGACTTGCACTACTTAAGGTAGGTACATTTATTTATTTCAAGGTTTCTAGTTTAAAATAAATAAAGTTTCAACAAATGTTCGTTAAGGAAAAAAACAACTTTTACACTTGCAAATCAGAAAAACTTTTACGCTTGCAAAGTTTTCTTTATACCCTAGACAGACATGTAGTACCAAATGTAGAATAATATGGAAACTATATGTGTGTCATTAGTATTCCTAGTTTTTGTTCTAAAGCAAATGGAGTTCCGTACTACAATAGCATACAATGTACCATTGAAATTAAGTGGTGTTCTGAAATGTACTACGATGGATCGCAATGAACACAGCCAAAGCTTTAACCCATTAAGCCCTACGGATGCGAAAACGCACCACAAAAATGCATATTTTTAAATAGTCATAGCTTAGACTAAGTACAAGATATCGGAAATCTTATTTTTGCATTGAGAAGCAGAGGAATGAAATATTTTTTCATTCTTGACATGTTTTGTCCTTTGATGTCGTCTACCTATCCATATCTGTAGTCAAAAATGGTGAATTTCCAATTAAAAAAAAAATGTTTTTTTTATTTATTTAAAAATATATATGCAAAAGAAAAAAAAAACAATGATGAGGATCGAAACTAATAGTAGTCTTCTTTATACTAAAAAAATTTCAGAAAGATAACTTACCTTATCTGGCCACAGGACACCGTGGTGCGTTTTCGCACCTTTAGGCTTATGTGAGTTCCCAATTAGTATTGAAAAAATACATAAGAAAAATAATGTATAAATACGAATAAAAAATATAACGGTTGCCGCAACGGCTTGCCATGAGCCTGTAGAAAGGATATCGAGATGAGTAAAGGAGAAGATTTTATATTCATTCGTGGGTTTCTGCGATCGAAACTTTTTTAGAGTGCAAATGCACTTGCAGCTGCGCAGTGACATAGTGATGAATGAAAGCTTAATGTAAGCACACAGTGCCGATACCAGTGTAACAAAAGCAGTTTAGCATAGCATCGATATAAAAAGCGTGGTCAGTGTGACACAGCGCCGCTGTCTGAGTGCTTACATCATTATTCATTGTTTTATTTTATACGTGGTCAGTCGTGTTCGTTGTGCTGTTTTTAAAATGATTCGCCGAGGAAAAAATTTTACATTAGCCGAAATACAAGAAATTATTGAAAATGAGTGGAGTGCTAGTGAAAGTGAAGAACCAGAAACCAGTACATATTTTTATTCGCCTGTTCGTAAGGCATTGAAAAATGCAGAGAAGATGGATGTTGTCGTTCTGCCGCCAGAACGAGTGGATGCAATGTCTGACACTGAGGATATTCCTGACGAGATAGTTGGTGACAGCGCACAAGAACCCGCAAGCCAAGAAATTAACAATCTCAGAGAAATTGCTGGCGGAGCCGAATTACATATGCAATTCAGTGAAGAATCGGAGGATGATATACCATTGTCATTACGTCATTTAGCACCATCATCATCTCGTAGCCAACGGTTATTAGAACACAATGCACAGCCGAAATAGCGAAACCGGCCTTCAGCATCCGCGTACTTGAATGCTCCAGTCGATGTGTCGCAAAAAACTTTAAAAGTATTGGTAGAGAAATACTGTAAGTTGAGAGAATCTCTAATTATTACGGATTATCTTATTGGTGTTGTTTCATTTTGCATATTATCTGTAGGTAATTACTCTCCTATTGAATTGTTTGAGCTCTTCGTCGATAGAGAAATGTTAGACCATATTGTTCAGTGCACCAATTATTATGCATCCGTGGACAAATCGAATACTGATTTTCGAACCTATACCAACGAAATAAAAGCGTTCATTGGTATTCTGTTTCTTACAGGATACCATTCATTGCCATCGTTTCGTTGTTATTGGTCAGAGAAACCCTCGCTCGGAAGCCCATTAGTGAAGATGAATATGACGCGCGATCGATTTATGCGACTCAAAATATATTTTCATGTATGTAAGAATGATGAATTGGACGTAACTGACAAATTGGCGAAAGTGGCACCGTTTAATAAAATTCTCAATAGGAAGTTCATGCAATTCGGTGTGTTTGCACACCATCTTAGCATTGATGAACAGATGATCGCTTATTACGGCAAACATGGATGCAAGATGTTCATACGTGGAAACCCCATACGCTTTGGATTTAAATATTGGGATCTCTGTTCCTCCGAGGGCTATCTTTTTCAGTTCCAACCATATGTAGGAGCAAATACCAACAACCAAAATGGGTATGGACTTGGAGAGAATGTTGTAATGTAACTATTACAGCATTGTGATACCCCGAATAACCATACTGTAGCGTTTGATAATTTCTTCACTTCATGGAAGCTCATGAGCCGACTTAATGCAGAAGGATTCTTTGCTGTGGGCACTGTACGAGAACAACGTACAGGCAAAGCACGACTGGTGGAGAGCAAACAAATTATGAAGAGAGATCGTGGCGAAATCGATTATTCATATGATCAGAATAACGATATACTCGCTGTTCGTTGGAATGATAACGCGGTAAGCTAATTTAGATCGTTTGAATGTAATGATCTTATCAATTTGTATTATATGGATGCCATGAACTAATGCCTCTTTATATTTTATATCACAGCCGGTGACTGTTCTGACGAATTACCTCGATATAGAGCCATATCACAGCGTCAAACGATACGAAAAGAAGGCAAAAGCAATGGTCACTGTAAACCAACCCGATGCGATATTCCAGTACAATAAACGCATGGGCGGCGTCGATCTATTTGACAATGCTATAAGTAACTACAGAATCAAGTTACGTGGAAAAAAATTGTATTGGATATTGATTACGAATGGTTTGGATGCTGCACTGGTCAACGCATGGAAGTTGCATTGCGCAATTACGAAATACAAGCGGGATGTTTCAGATATTGAACATCGCAATCGCAGTGATCACAGTATGTCACAGCTCCAGTTCCGGATTGAAGTCACGGAGGCGCTGCTACAAATCAACAATGTTGCTGTGGCTCGTGGTCCGAAAACACCGGATACAGTAGCGCAACTTCGTTTACGAACGGATGAGGTTGGCCATGCTATTGCAAAGCGTGGACATCGAATTCGCTGCCGTCAATGCAACTCCCATACAATATATTTTTGCCCAAAATGCAAAGCAGCAATGCATCCAAAGTGTTTTATTCTATACCATAATGCTAATCCGTAGCAATAACTATTCATATAGATAGTAATTTCTTTTCTTTCTATCTATTTATATATGTAGCAATAGTGTTTTCACTAAATTATTTTATTAATAAAAAGTCTTGAAATTGTTTGTAAAATTAATTTCTTAGAATGTTTCATTCCATTCAACACAATTTTTTTTAGAAGTAATTAAGAACATATTGCGGCCTAAGGGTGCGAAAACGCACCTTCGTATATCTAATAAGATAGGGTGTGGGTGTGGCAATGGGTGTTTGCGCACTATGAGTGACTTAAGTACTCCACACAAAAAGTTTTAACCTCCTGCACCCACGGGTTTGAGAGCCGGGCTTAATGGGTTAAGCTCTTTTGTCAAAATCATATGTTTTCGATTTCCGGCAGCATAAACAAATTAGCTGCTGTACACTGGCCATTGACCAGCAAGTTCAGCATCTTCTTAAAATCCCTTTTTTTAACGCAAACGTTTTATATTGTTTGCTTATTAATGCCCTTGAAGCAAGTATAAAATATTGCGAGTGCTGTGACCACGCACTGCGTTGCAATTTTAATTGAAACTTATATGTTCTATGAAATGCTCGTGGTGAAAATAATATAAGTGATTTTAAAAGTGTTTTCAAATTCAATTTTCTACATTTTGGTTAACGCCACTAGCTTGAATTTATTAAGACATCTTTACCATCACATTAATAAACTTTTGGCATATTATTTATTTTTATACTCCCACGTTTAAAAAACGTAAATGGAGATGTATTAATTTTGTCACTCCGTTTTTAACGCCCATAAGGAGGCGTGGTAGGTATAGAAAAGTATATATATTCTTGATCAGCATCACCACCCGAGTTGATTAAGCCATGTCCGTCTGTCTGTCCGTCTGTCCGCCTGTGATCACGATTACAGCCGTAATTTTAAAGCTATCATCACGAAATTCAATATTTAAGCTTTTATCTAAAAAATAAAGGTCAAGTTCGAGAATGAGCCAAATCGGATGAAAACCACGCCTACCTCCCATACAAATTTACTTTATCAAAAAGGTAAAATCTCTCTAAAATCCACAAAAATAAATATATTGACTTAAAATTTGCACTTTAATATATAACGTGTACTATATCGACTCATAACCGCCAAAATATCTTAAGCGCCAAAAAGAAAATTTTACAGGAGAAGGTTTTTTTTAATTATCTTTGCTATTAATTTTATCTTTTATCTCTTATCTCTTTGCTATTAATTTTATTTTAATAATTTTATCTCTTATATTGATTAATTTCTTTTGGAGAATTTCATCTTAAGCGACACTTTGCTGTCATGAAAAATGTAAACAAACATGTAGTGTGTACTTAAGCTAAAATTGCTTTTGGTTTAAATTCATAATCTAATTTCGTACACCTATGAAATTTTGACAGACGATGTAAACCATCGCAAATTATCGATTTTCATCAAAAAACATAAATCGGATATTATGTCGCTTAAGATATTTTGGCGGTTATGAGTCGATATGTATGAAATTCAACCAAATAGAGTGAAAACCACGCCCACCTCCCATAAAAAGTGACTTTATCAAAAAACAAAAGCGAATATTTTCTGTCAAAACCATAACGAAAACGATTTTACAGATAAACTTTATTGATTGCTTAAGTCTTTGAATATACTTTGGTTCGGGCGTGGGGGTATTTTAGCTTCGGCCCAGTCGAAGATCATTTCTTACTAGTTATAACTAAAATAGTAAAAAAGTTATATAATTATTTATATGTTCCTGAAAGATGTTACAACTTAATTTAAAAAAAAATATAAATCGTTAAGCAAATAGTAGCTTTCCAGGATAGTACGGGTGCTTGTTTAACGGTTTTAATATTCTACATAGTTATAGTAGGGGTGGGCACAATTCTTGCCCGTGCTGCGACTGCGTGTAAGCAGCGGGCAAGCAGCGTGCGAAATCAATTGCATGATGAATTTGGAGGTGAATCGGATTGCGGAACGGAAAATCCTCTTTGTAATCCTCTTACAATATACAATCACAAGAGCGCTTTTGAGATTGCGTTAGTACAGAAAAATATGCATTAATCTCACGTACAGAACGATCAAAGCTTCAGTGTTCAAGCGAACGTCAAGCAGGCAACATCTGCGCTGGCCTGTTGCTTGAATAGATGACGAAAAATTGTACACTGTACAAAATTTCATGCATGCAAATTTTTTGATGCTTCTGCATCAAACTGTATAATTTTTTTATTGCAGTAGTTTTTTGTTCATAAATTTTTTTTTCAAATAAATATAAATGTTTATTTTAAATCATCTACCCTGAAGTCCGATTTATTTTTTGTTAAAATCATTCAAGATCTATAACAATTTCTTTCCCAACAAACATTGTGGCGAGTGGTGAATCGTTAACGAATCACTTATGAATCGCTGTTTTAATTGTTTTCGAATAGTTTCGTTTCTACTGAGTCAGAGATTGGCTTGATGCTTAAAGAAAGCACCTATTGAAATCATGACTTTGTTAAATTCCATTGAGGACGCTTTTAGCATCGATTTGCTATCGAATCGCCTTTCAACATTTTTGTGGTTCGTTAGCGAATCAAGTCTTTAAATTTTAGCGATTCGTTAGCAAATGGCTTCTCTCATTTTTAGCAATTCATTTACGAATCACTACTTTTATTTTTAGCGATTCGTTACCGATTGACTTAAGCTTTATTTTACGATTTGTGAACGAATTCTTATGTCCCCAATTATTTCCGATATTTAATATATCTTTCTTATTTAAAAATTTGTGATTGTTACCTCTTATATTAATGCGCAAACTTTAAACCGCCTCCCTTTTTACCCCTTTTTTAAACAACACATTCGAATGAAACTTATATCATTTGAAGACTCTGGTTCATACCAAAATTTTTATTCAAAATATCTGTCCTTAAGATAAGATAAGAAAAGATTCGTTATCGAATTGCTTTTTTTAGTTTTGGAGACTCGTTAACGAATTGCTTTTTATATTTTTGGGGACTCGTTAACGAATTCCTTTTTCGGATTTGACGATTCGTTATTATTATTATTATTATTATTATTACTTGAATTTATTTTGTACAATAAGACGTGGTCTTTTATAGTACATCAGTGGACATAAGTATAACAATGCAAGGTGACTTAAGATAATGATTAACATTAAAGTATTGAAAATAATCAAATAAAAGCTATATTAAATTAAATAAATAAAATTAAGTCAAAGATGAATTGAATAATTGAATTGATGATTAAATTGAATTAATGAATTAATAATTAAATAATAATTTAATGTAAAAAAAGTAGAGATAAGGAAAAGACATTTTAAGAAAGAAAAAACAAAAACGATATAAATGATAAGTTGAAAATTAAGAAAGATAAGAAAAGATTGAGAGATTTAGTTTGATGGCTCGAAATATTTAAAAATTGCTCTTTTAAAGCTGCTACTTAAGGTTATTTGTTTAATATTCATCGGTAAAGAGTGCCAAATTCCAATGATGCTTATAAAAAAGTACCTGCTACTATTGAGATAATTATACCTAGGAATAATTAAGTTCATACATCTCGCGGACTGAAAAAAGTTAAGTTTATTGTAAAGATATTCAGGGCATTTGGTATACATAAGTCTATGCAAAAAAATGAGATTACGAATTTTTAGATAGCTTGCTAAATCACATCCTAAGATATCTTTACTTTTAGCAGAAATATGATCATACCGATGAATACCATAGACATATCTTGCTGCACTATTAAACGCTACTAATAGTTTGTGCAATGACTGTGAGTCAAGTTGACAATAAACATTTTCAGCAAAAGATATAAGTGGCATTATAAGTTGCACAACAAGCCTACGACGAGTTTCAACTGGCGTATAGGCAAAGGAGAGTCGTAAGTTTCTAAGGGTACCATATATTTTCCCGACAGTACTATTTATATGGTCAGTACAAGTAAGCTTTGAGTTCATTAAAAAACCCAGGTTCTTAACTTTTTTAATAAATTCTAATTGGTTACCTCCAATAAACAGTGGTTGAATGTCCACAAAACTAGTACAATTTCTAGAAATTGCCATAACTTTGGATTTTAATGGGTTTATAACAAGTGAGTTAGCCACAGCCCAATTATTTATGGATGATAAATCAGAGTTAAGTCTGAAACTTAGGTCTTCTAAAAGACCAACAGGGCGAGACAGGTATAGCTGTATGTCATCAGCATATGCATGAATATAAGCATATTTACATGCTTTAAAGATGTCATTTAAAAATATGGCAAACAAGAGGGGTCCTAGTATTGATCCCTGTGGAACACCAGTTTTAATGTTTTTGAGAGAAGAAAGATTATTGCCTACCCTAACTCTTTGCGTTCTACCCTCTAAATAATGTTTAATTAAACTAGTTGCGTTATGACTAAAATGAAAATATTCTGTTAGTTTGTGACAGAGCAGGAAATGATTTACAGAATCAAACGCTTTCGAAAAATCAATAAGACACAGCAATGTTATAAAGTTTTTGTCATATTCAATCCTGATATCATCAGTTATTTTTAATAACGCTGTCGAACAGCTGTGTCCAGCTCGAAACCCTGACTGAAAAGGCGATAGCAGACTGTTTTCATTAAGAAATTGAGAAATTTGTTCAGCCATGATTTTTTCGAGCACCTTTCCTAAGGCGGGAAGTATGCTTATTGGTCTATAGTCCTTACAGTCAGAAGCATTAGCAGTTTTGGGTACAGGAGTCACTGTGGCAGCTTTCCACATGTTAGGGTATCGCGAACTAGTTAAGCTATAATTTATAATGTGTGTCAGAGGCTCAATTATAAAAGGAAGAACAATTTTAACAAATTTAATTGGCATCCCATCGACGCCAACTGAATTGGATTTAATCTGCATTACACACTTCGTAACAAGGTCAACGTCGACAGGAGTGAACTCAAACGAGGAAAAAATAAAATCATTTCGAATAGAAGGTGAGTTATCGTAGCTGGTACTTGTATTTGGGCTACTCAAGAAAAAATCATTTAGAAGATCAGGATCTAAATCGCATTCGTTTGACTCTTTCCCAAACACTCTGAGATTTTTTATATTCTTCCAAAGTTGTTTTGAGTCCAAATTTGGATTCAGTTTTGAATTAAAGAAATTAATCTTTTCTTGTTTAACTATTGCTGAAGCATTGTTACGACATATTCTATAATGTTCCCAGTTTAGGCTAGAGCGATTGTTTTTCCATTTAGAATGTAGTCTATTTCTTAACCTAATAGCACCTAAAACACGATTAGTAAACCAAGGACAGCGGTTATTAGAGACAGTCACAGTACGTACAGGAACATTTCGATCGAAAACAACATTTAATTTATCCATGAAAATACTAAGTTTCTCATCCACTGAGTCATACAAAAAACAGTCATTAAAACTAATTAAAGACAAATCATCACAGAGATCATTTATATTTAAAGATTTATAATCACGAAATGTAAAACAGGACTGAGTAGTGCAGTTAAAGCTAACATTTACAGAACAGAATATCAAATCATGGTCAGAGAGAAATGTCATTTGATCGAATTTTAACACTGTAGATATATCAGAAGTTAAACACACGTCAAGTAAGCTGGGCTCACAATCGTTCGCATATCTTGTTGGAATTCTATGGTTTGCCAACCTCAAACCACAAGTTGTGGAATGGTAATCAAAATTATTAGTTAAATCATCATTTTTCAACAAATTAATGTTAAAATCACCACACACAAGAAAGAAATCATAATTGGTAATCCTATTAAGCAGGTCATTGAAAAACGGTTCGACAGTATTACAACGATTAGGGTTATAAACACAAGATATTAATATTTTAGAACAGTTATCACTGATTTCAACATTTAAAAACTCACAGACATCATCACTTTTGTTGACAAACTGAACATTAAAACAAGACCGACAATAAATTGCAACGCCACCACCTCTTTTATCACACCTATCACTACGAAAAAGTTTATATCCTCGAAAGCTATAATAATAATCAGGTACATCAGATTTAAACCATGTCTCAGACACGCATATCACATCTACATCCGAGTTCTCAAAAATGTATCTCGCGTAGTCCAATTTAAGTCCGTTCAAACTCCTAGCATTAAAATGTATAACATTAAGACCTTTGTCTTGTTTACAGAGCACTTGAATTAGTGCTTTGTAACAATCAATAGCACCATTGGAAAGTCTCCTAATAATTTCTGTCATTTTTTTAACAAAACAAAACAAGTAGCTAAGAACAATATAGATTGCAGAGGAAATAACTAGAGAAATTTAAAAGATAGTTGAAAGCAGAAAGAAAAATATGAAGAAATATTTAGGAGAAAGAAATGTAAATATAGAAATTTCAGACAGGTAATATATAATAATAAAAGTATAATAATCGAAGCTCTTATTGATGTTGGTAGTTTGTAGCTCTATCCAGTTAATCCAGCAACACAGTCAACGCTCTTAAAATCTCGTACCAGTTTGGCCTCACCTTCCCACACAGCTCTTACAAAAACTCTCCCACGCAAAGAGAACACAGCAATTAATCGATTTTCCCGCTTTAGCTTGTTAGCATATAACATAATCGCTCTGTTTGTTTTAGTGAGGCCTTCATGTATATAAATTTTCTCACCTCCACCGCACTCAATGTCACTTAGCGTAAGTTGCCGCTTGCTTGTTTTTTTAAAAGATGCAACAGACTTAAACAGAGAGTTGCGCTCATATGCAGAAGAGAGCTTAGCAATGATCGCTGAGTCTGCTTTGCCTTTAGTCGCCCTCACTCTAAATATATTTATAACTCGTGGAGCCTTGTGTTTGATAGCAGTGCAAATTTTGTCAAACACACTAATGAGGTTCTCGTTGTCACAAAAGGGAACGCCATTAATGATTATATCGGCAGAGGCATCTTCGTTCTCCAATTTCATCAACTGAGATTTGAGTGTATTTACATCATCGTAAGGCGGTGACTCAGTAGGGGCGACAGGGAGGGTTTCAAATGCCTGTTTCAGCTTGTCTACCTTCTCACTCAGCATGCTAAACTCTTTGCAACTTTTTTCAACCACTGTCACTCTTTCGATCACGCTGCGCAAAGTTAACGAAGGAGGAATTTCTCCCGCTCGCGATATTACAAGTGAATCGCTTCTAATAATTACTAATGAATGAAATGTACGAGAATGCGATTCGTTAGCGATAACATTAGTGAATCAATTTGTTTGTTGGGTTGTTTCAAAAAATCAAATCTAACATTCTATGAAATTTTTTGTTATTTTTTTATTTTCATTTATCATTTTTCCATGAACCCATCACCGTCCCATAATAAAATTTTGTGCACTTTAAGCCGAGATATACAAACCAAAAAATTTAAAATGGATTGTTTTCAGCTTTTTACATGTCCGCTTGTTTATCTGTATTTCACTTTAACCATCTGTCACTGTGTTTAATTTTTATAATCCGTCCACTACACATTTATTTCATTTCGCAGTATAAATAAGAGCAAAGAAAAAATCTCAAATATCTATAAAATTTCCGCAAAACCACTTTAGCACTACTTTGTTTTCACTGTGCTTTATAAATAGAAACCGTAAGAGCGAGAGCATGCTGTTGTGAAAAGTAAGTGTTGCATATCTAATATATTAAGAGGATTGCTTATTAAAAGGGAGTTTTTTTCTTTGAATTACTACCAGCAGCTATAAAATCGCTTTGCAAAAACAACTTCTTGGCATATTTATAATTGTTTTGCAAGAGCATGCAACCATTACAATTCTACATCTGCCTCCTAACATATTTTTAACTAATATTTTGTTAGAACTGAATCACATAATAAATTTATACTTTTATTTTGCGCGTAACTACTTAAAAGCAAGTTTAGGACACAAGACGTTATCGAGATATGATTGAATTCAACGTGATTGAATTCAATTAAATTCAAAATGTTAAATAGTAAAATTATAAAACGCCCTTTTGTTTTGGTATAAATGGCATGCAACATTGATTATGAACTGCTCTGAGCGCAATGAGCACAAGTATCATATCACTATCTATATTACGCTCTTCTTATGCTCTATCTCATTATATTTGTGCATGTCCCTCGTTTCCTTTACCGTCGAATTTATGAAGCAATGCTGTCGCCCGTGAAGCAAGCAGCGGGCAACCAAAATACACGTACGGGCAAAATGCCCATACGGGCAACTTTGCCCACCCCTAACTTATAGCAACAACAAAAATAAATTGTGCAAATTTGCGCCATTTTGAGCTATGCATTTTTATTAAGGAGACTACCCCATACCCGAACAATTTATTTACTTAGTGCAAACGTTTGTATAATCCAGAGGAGGCGCTGCCGGTATAGAAAAGTACATATGTATATTCTTAATAAGCGTTACCTCCTTAGCCTGTCTAGTCATGTCTGTGTGTCCATCTGTATGTTGTCCTTGAACTCAGGACTAGGGGAAGGAGATGAGACAATTTCATGAAACTTGGGACACATGTCTATATGATCCGAAGGATCTGCTCATATGAAGTTTTTTTTATCATTTTTTAAAGTGTACTGTATTTAGGATACAAACTTCCTATAGAAGAATGGCAAGCTCGAGGTGTAAATAAAACAATAATAGAAGAAACAAAAAGAAAATTTCAGCAAAGCTTTAAAGACAGAATCGGGTTAAATCTAAATAAGCCACAGAATGGTTTCGGCAGTAGCAATGATGCGAACACTGCCAGGCGATTTTCTAATTACCCAGACATATCTTCGCAGACAACAGGTGTTAATGCTATTATAATAAAAAGATTTCAAACAATTGTGCAAGCTTTAGCTAATGGTTTCAAAATAAATCTTGATAAATGTAGAGCTTCTGCTTTAGAAACTGCACAAATATTTGTTCAAAAATACAATGGTCCCTCCATGCCCTCCCTCCCTCCTATGCCCTCCACAGTCAACAAAATATTAATACACAGTCATCAAGTAATTGAGAAAATTCTGCTTCCAAAACTTAAGCTTTTGGAATTGCAAGCTGAATATTTTTTAAAATATATGGCAAATTCTTTCCGTTACTCACGATTGCCATTATTTTTTTTAAGTCTCCAGCCTGAGATATCATAAAACACGCATAAAAATGACTCTTAAATGAATCCTTTTTATAAGAGTCCTTTTTGTGAAGTATCATAAAACACGCATAAAAATGACTCATATCTTACGAGGGCTCACAAAGTGTTTGCTGGGTAGCATGAGAATCTGCAGTTCAGTTACCATATTGTTTTCAAAGATTTTTTTCCTTCACAGTGTAAATTGAAGCAGTGCTGCCGCGCTCTCTCGGACACACACACAAGTATGCATGTTTATGTGTTAGTCTGCCCATCACTGATCTAGAGTAAACACAAACACGGATATCTTGAATTTTTTGGTTATATCATCAGATCCCGTTCTTGTCAGCTTGCAGAAACCGACAAAATGTAATCGTAACGCACTAACAGAAGATTTTGTTTTATTAGAATCCCCAGACGTAAACTTGCGTACAGGAATCCATTTTCTATCATGTTCATCTTCATGTGACAGTGAATCGGAAAGTTAGATACACAAAATTTTGTGTTGTAATATGTATAATAAACGTTAAAAACACATTATTTGTCTTTAGTTCCGTTTGTATTTTAATATTTGCATTGAAAATAATTTCCGCCATGTTTTCATAATGGCGTCCGTGGAGTAGTTGGTTAAAGTGCGTGGCCGCTATGTCAAAGAACTTTGGAGACCCAGGTTCAAACCCCAGCAGCGACAGAAAATTATTTGAATTCAAATAATTTTTCTGTACGGCCGCCACCTCTCTGCAGATAATGGCAAACCTCAGAGAGTAATCAAAATGCCTTGTAAAGCTTCTTGAGAACGAGAACATGCCGTTCATCGCCGTTCGGAGTCGGCGTTAAGCATGTAGGTCCGGTTCTCGGTCAATTGTGTACAAACTTAATAACACGCACAACACAATTGATCATAAGAAGCTAGGTCAAAGTCCTTTCAAGGGCTGAAATGGCCAGTTATTTATTTATTTTTTTTATGTTTTCATAACTTTGGCCCCACTGTATAAAATACTTATATGACAAATATGTTCCTCTCAAAAAGCTCATATTTAAAAATCCTAAACAGCCATGGGTTTTCAAGCGGGGTTGAAAAACTATTAAAAACCGTAAAAAAAATTATAGTAAGTGGAAACGTAGTCCCACTGAATACAATTGGGCCACATTTCGCAGGTCTAGAAATGATGTAACACGTATATTACGACACTCTAAAAAAGTTCATTTCATGAACAAACTTAATGTGAATTTACCCGAAAAGGTCTTGTAGAAAAATTTAAAAACCGTTGGTGTTAAGAAGGTGGTGATTTCAGAATGTAACGTGGACCCTGACATTTTAAATATGTTCTTCCTACAATCAAATAAACTCTATGACAGCGGTTCATTTTTAATAGATCATCGAATTAATTATAGAATTAATTAATTAATTAATTACGTCTTCAACAATCCCAGAGCAATGGAGGATAGCCAACGTAATTCCCATTGCACAGAAAAACAATCCAAGCCATCCGGAAGATTTTCGTCCAATAAGCATTCTCTCTGCCCTATCGAAATCGTTCGAAAAACTTCTTTCGATATAAATTGCTAACCATTTAAAAGTGAATAACTTACTAGCCGAAAATCAATCGTGTTACAAGACAGGACATAGTTGCACTACTGCGGTTCTAAAGATAATGGAGGATATTCGATTAGCATACGATAACGATAACGATTAAACTGCAACCTCACCAATTATCTAAATATATGCAATTTCCTCTTTTTGCACAAAGTAGTTAATACACGTTGTCCCGAATACTTGTTTAGAAATTTACGTTTTGCGCTGTCGGGTCGTATACTAAATTTTATAGTACCTGAATTCAAATCTGTTATATCATCTAGAATGTTTTTTTTTAGCGTTTTGAAACTGTGGACTATGTTACCAAAGTCCGTTAAAACCGAAAATAATAAAGTGCGCTTTAAAATGCCTGTTTTTAATTTATTTAAATAATTTGTAATTTGTGTTTTAACATTATAATTAGTAAATTTACTGTTTTTCTATGTTAAATAAAGGGGATATTCTTTTTCTTTTTAGCATTTAAGCTTATGTATATTAAAATTATATTCGCATGAACTTTACAATGTTAATGTACTCCAAGAGACCTCAGTCTCACATGTACAATAAAATATACTTTATAAATAAAATCAAAAAAGTACTTCACAGGACACTGATGAGCATGTCTTTTATATCAGTATCATAAACATCAACCAGATATAACTCTTCATTTAGATTTGGGTCAATTGCAAAAAAAAAACGTACACAAAGAGGTTTTCATGTTTTGTACTAAAATTCTAGTTTGATTTATTTTTTATAATCATTAAAACACGAGTTGTTAAAAAATAATTCAAAAGTTTTTATTACTGCAGGCTTTTAAATTTTTTTATAATAAATAAAGTACAAAGTAGAAATTATGCTGTGTATAACTAAAGCAACTTAAACTAAAGAAATTTAAATCGATTGAAAATACAGGTTATAGGGTTAATATTTGGTAAAATAACCATTATTTTTAATAACCGCAACACATCTGCGTGGCATTGAAGCTATAAGGTTGTCAATTATAGTTTGTGATATGCTTCGCCACGACTGTGTCAGTGTCTCAACAAATGCCGCTTTATAAGAAAACCTTTGCCCACCGACTCGTCGGTTAAGGATTCCGAATAGATTTTCTATTGGTTTTAAATCAGGCGATTGAACTGGTAAATCCAATACCTGAATCCCTTTTGCGCAAATTCACATCTTAACGATCATTGCGGTGTGCTTAGGGTCGTTGTCATGCTGAAATATCCACCTAGGTGACATTTCTCGCTCAGTAAAGGGCAACATGACTGTCTCTAAAATCTCTTTATAAATAAATCGGTTCATTTTGTGGGTAATTTCATAAACTGGATCTTGTCTAAATCTAGAAAAACAAGCCCAGAACATAGCCGAGCCATAGTCTTTATGCTAAACTGTGACCTGACAGTTTTGAGGTTTAAGGCTCTCACCTCTTCGCCGATGTACTGTGGCCATGCCATCGCTGGTAAAGAGATTAAATCTGGTGTCGTCACTAAAAAGGACTGTCTTCCATTGGTCATCAGACCAATTTAATGAGTTCTTGCAAAATTTAATTGGGAACATACAAATTTTTATTTTATTTAAGCCAAAAGGGATTATGTCTTAAAAGCAAACCTTCGTTCTAATTTTTTTTTTTGTAAGCAATTACTTCTTCGCTGGTCTGCAACTTCTTAAGTCAGCTTCTAAAGCACGTCGGCGAAAAGTACTCGAGTCCACGTTTAAATTTAGTTGATTAACAACAGACTGAGATGATAAAAAAGAATATTTTTGAAAAGCTACACGGAAGGAACAAATTTACTATTATTAAGAAGAAAAAAAGCTCAACTGATTTCTACTTGCAACAAGTGGAATTTCACTTTATTTTAGTGGAAATCAGAAATTTGAGTTTCTTGCAACAAGAAAATAATTTACTCAGTTTTCAAAAAAATTTTCCAGTACTATATACATTAGCGTAATCTAAGAAATTATTTTCTTATTGCCAAGTCGAAGCAGTTTACTGTTACAAACACTTCCCTGCAAGACATGCCTAACCCAGCGGGAAAATAAAAAGCGCTCCTAGAAACACGGCATTTTATACACAGTTTAGGTATGCTTTGAGGATGCGGTCTTCAGAGTTCAGATTTGTGGAGCTCATATTTTTATATACATTTTGTTCTCAAATAATCAAGCAGGCAAATAGCAGAGCGTTAAGTCATTCGATTGTTATGCCAGCAGTCCGAGTTCAATCCCTGCATGTGACAAAAAGCACAATTTTTTTGCATCTTCATTTGTCGTTTACGAAGTTAACTGCATCCACAAAGTAAATTTTGATAGCGCAGCAAATATCCATTTGATTTAAGTAGATTTTGGCTGGAATATTTATTTTGATACATCAGAAAATAATTAACTTGATTTAAGCTTATATTCGCTGTGTGCTATCTGTGGCCGTAATTTTCTTAATCCCGACTGAATTTGAGTATATTTTTCTATCCGTGTAGGATTACATGTCGGTCCTCTCTTTGTGTTGTTGTTTTAAGCTTCGGACCACCCGAAGGGTTTTCACATTTTTTTTAGTCTCAAACTTTTTTATAAGACATGAAATTATTGATATATTTGTTTTGTAATTTTTGATAATGAAATAAGTGATGCTCCTGATTTATACTCATCAATTATTGCTGTTTAAAGCACTCTGGATATTTATCACGCGAAATGACGTTTTGATAATTTCAAATGCTTTCTTCAAACAAAGAATTTTTTGCAAATGACTCTTTTCAGTCTAAATGAGTAATAACTAAGCAAAAAATTAAAAATATAACCGACATTTATCGTTAATCGGAGTAAAAATTATTTAACTAAAGTAAGTTGTTTTTGTTATGCACAGTCAAAAATCGCTCTTTCCGTAACTACTCTCATTGCTGAAATACAATTCTTTTTTACTTCATTTCTTTTGATGCTATATTGAGCGCAATACATGATTAAGTAAACATAACTATTTGAATTTTGGGGAAAGAAGTAAGACGATAAAGACGATCCTCACAAGGCAACGCGTGAGGGTCAAGGGGGCGATCTTCACATGGCAACGTGTCTGACTGCCTCAACCTGGTGAGGCCAGCATTATCCATGTCGAACTCGTCTCAAGTCGACGCAAATCTCTGCGTGGTGTCCTCTAGAAACAAAATACTGGCAACCGTTAGTTTTACGGCTAATCTGAGCGGCGGGCTCCCCCTGCCTTTAAAGGGTTGTGCGTTGGGTTTGAAGCCCACCACGTAAAAACAAATTTCAATGAAAACTTTAAGAAAAAAGATAAAAATGATCCCCAAATCTGATGACGACCACCGCAATCGAAAAACTGACAATGATTTACGGATATGCACTTGGAACGTCCGAACCCTTAATTGGGATGGTGCCTCTATCCAACTGATAGATATCTTAGAAAGATACAAAGCTGATATCACTGCAATCCAAGAAATGCGATGGAAGGGACAGGGTTGCTTACGGCAAGCATCCTGTGATAGCTACTACAGCGGCCATGCGGAGAAGCACGAATTTGGAAGCGGATTCCTGGTTGGCAAGAGACTACGACATCATGTTCTGCGATTCACACCTGTGAACAAACAACTTGCCATAATCCGTGTCAAGACAAGATTTTTCAACATAAGCCTGATTTGTGCGCACGCTCCGACAGAAAATAAGGACGATGAGACCAAAGACAGCTTCTACGAGCGCCTTGAAGAAGCCTATGAGCGCAGCCCCCGCCACGACATAAAAATCGTGCTTGGTGACTTCAACGCCAAGGTGGGAAAAGAAAATATCTTTGGTCCAACAGTCGGAAAGTTCAGCCTCCACGACAATACCTCCGATAACGGAATGAGGCTGATTGACTTTGCCGCAGCGCGAAACATGGTCGTTAGTAGCACTAGATTCAAGCATCTCAATATTCATAAAGCAACTTGGCTGTCTCCTGACCAAAAGACGCGTAACCAAATTGATCACGTTTTGATTGACGGAAGGCACTCTTCCAGTGTTTTAGATGTACGCACGAGCCGTGGTGCCAACATAGACTCGGATCATTATCTTGTCGCAGCCAAGATCCGTACACGCCTGTGCGCAACTAAGAATGTGCGCAATCCAGCACAGAGAAAGCTATACGTCGAAAAGCTGCAATCAAAGCAAACAGCCGAAGACTTCGCGACTCGACTCTCACTCCTGCTTCAAGAAAGAACTCCTCCGATCGACGATATATGCGCGCAGTGGAATCATATTTCCCACTCTATGCGTACGACTGCCGAAGAGGTGATTGACTATCACCACCCTCGCCGAAACCAGTGGCACGACCAAGAGTGTCGCGACGCCAAAGGGAAGCGGAAATGCGTGAGTGCTAGAAAATTGAGATGCATGGTGACAGGAATGATGTCCGAAAATTTTTCGAAAAAATAAGACGCCTGGCCGATGGTTTCAAGACCGGGGCCTCTTCCTGCAAGGATGAAAATGGGAATCTAGTGACAGATATCCAGAGTACACTGATGATGTGGAGGGAACACTTCTCTAGGCTTCTGAATGGTGACGACGACAACAATCCTATTGTGGACGACAGCGTTGAAGTTCCCCTGCCCGACCATAGTGAAGTCTTGAAAGCTATAGCTCGGCTTAAAAACAACAAAGCCGCGGGAGCCGATGGCTTACCTGCTGAGCTCTTCAAGAATGGAGGCGAAGCTCTATTTAAATGCATTCATGAGCTTCTATGCAGAATATGGTCGGAAGAATGCATTCCAAACGATTGGAACCTCACTGTGCTCTGCCCAATCCACAAGAAAAGCGATCCCACAATTTGCGCCAACTACCGTGGGATAAGCCTTCTGAATAACGCATATAAGGTCCTGTCGAGCGTACTATGTGAAAGACTAAAGCCCATCGTAAACCAGCTGATTGGACCTTATGAGTGTGACTTCAGACCTGGAAAATCGACCATAGACCAGATATTTACGCTACGGCAAATCTTGGAGAAGACACTAGAAAAACAAATCGACACACACCATCTTTTTGTCGATTACAAAGCCGCCTTCGACAGTCCAATAAGGAATCATCTATATTCCACCATGTCTGAATTTGGTATTCCTGCAAAGCTCATCCGCCTTTGCAGAATGACACTGAGCAACACCAGCAGCACAGTTAAAATCGGGAAGGACCTCACTCCTCCATTCGATACTCCATTCGATACTCCATTCGATACGAGGTTTCAGACAAGGTGATTCCTTATCGTGCGACTTTTTCAACCTAATGATGGAGAAGATCATCCGAGCTGCTGATTTGAGACGCAGTGGCACGATATTTTACAAAAGTATTATGCTGCTGGCGTATGCTGATGATATCGATATCATTGGCCATAATACGCGCGAAGTCAGCGCAGCATTCTCCAGGTTAGCGAAAGAGTCGAGTCGAATGGGTCTTGTAGTGAACCCAGATAAGACGAAATACCTAGTGTCAACATATAAACAGTCCCAGTGTCTTGGAAACCACGTCACTGTTGACAACATCTCCTTCGAGGTTGTTAAGGACTTCGTCTACCTGGGATCCAACGTAAACTCTTTCAACGATGTCAGTATTGAGATAAAGCGAAGAATAACTCTTGCCAACAGGTGTTACTTTGGGCTGAGTAGGCAATTGAGAAGCAGAGCCCTCTCTCGACGAACAAAACTCACGCTCTATAAGTCACTTATCATGCCCGTCCTATTATATGCAGCACAAACCTGGACGTTGAGCAGTTCTGATGAAAAGACTTTGGGAGCCTGCGAGAGAAAGATCCTTCGTAAATCTTCGGTCCAATCTGCGTCAATGGCGAGTACCGAATTCGATGGAACCACGAGCTGTATGAGCTGTACGCTGACATCGACATAGTTAAGCGTATTAAAATCGAGCGGCTCCGCTGGCTAGATCATGTTGAGCGAATGGAAAACGACGCTCCAGCGAAAAAAATATTCGATTCGGTGCCCGGTGGTGGTCAACGCAGAAGAGGACGGCCACATCTTCGTTGGAAGGATCAGGTGTTGGATAACCTGACTACACTTGGTGTTTCCAACTGGCGCCAGCAAGCGCAAAACAGAAATGGCTGGCGCAATTTCTTATACGAGGCCAAAACCGACCTTCGGTTGTAAGCGCCTGATAAGTAAGTAAGTAAGACGATAAAAAATATGAAGAAGTTTGCTATGCCAATTTTGGTTGCTTTTGATATGCACAACACTGTATATGAGAAAATCACTAAAAATTTAAAAATGTTGCAAATTAAAACTGATTGTGATGTTTGTAACGTTATTTCATCAGTTAAATCAGCTTTTACAAAAATCGCCATTTCATTCCATACCTAAAAAAAAAATAAAAAAACATTATTATTTTAAAATTTTAACGGGAAAACTTAAAATTTTTCACAAAAAAAAAGACATCAACTTGCAGCAATGAATAATAGAAAAATGTTAAATAATAAGCAATTTCAGAAAAACCAACAGGGTGACTTTCAATACATTTTGTGACGTTCAATACATTTTGTTGCGCTTAACCAATTAATGTAAATTAAATTGGGATTTTAACAAAAAACAGGTTTATTCTTTTACTAAAAAACAAAAAAAAATAAAAAGTAAAAATAAAGTATATAATTCAGCTATACATAAAATGTTCACAAATTTTTTTTTCTTTATTTTTTTACAAAAAATTAAAAATTCAATAGCTAGCTGAATATGTATTGAAAATTTATTAAGACTTCACGTTTTACAATATTACTTCTGAACCCTTTAAAACCACATATTCATTTTATATCATTGGAAAGGTATAACCTAGCGTAAAAACGTAAAAAAATTAAAATTAAAATAAAGAAAAAAATTATAGCACGTGTTGCTGGCATGGTATTAAACTTAAACAAATTAAGAATGAGTCAACTTATTGCAATAGTTTCAAAAATTTTGTACTTTTCCTCAAAATAAATGAAATAACTCTTAAAATGATACTATATAACCGGTAATCGGTCGTAAGTTGATTGAGCTACGTTGTTTCAAAAGAGACCATATTTTGGCCGCGAAAAATTATTCTAAAAATGTATTACTTCGAATTTGGATTTTCAAATCAATAAACCAATACAAGAAAAATATTTGAGCCAAATAGGAGATTATCAGCGCAACTGATCACTTCAATGTGAAATGGGCGATATCAGTTAGTAAATACTAGTGTCCGATCGAATATTCGGCTTCGGTATTCGGCATATTCGGCCGATTTTTTAACTTTTATATTTTGGCCGAATATTAGTTTTTGTAATAACTAAGAATATTTTTATAATTCTTTAGGAAAATTTCAGTAAAATTCGATGAATTCCATTCGAATTTTGGAACCATACTTAAAATACTTGTTGGTTTTGTTTTTCTCTTTCTTCTGTTCTTCCATAAGTTGGTTTTCGCTCGTTGAAAACTTTATTCAAATGATAAATGCAGTGAGTCCTACCCATGATACAGTTACAAGATAAGCTCATTTTAAGATGGCTGCTCGAATGAGCAATTTTGCAACAACAATGCTATAGAAGCTACAAATGTCAAACGAAAAAAGCAACAACAACAATTAGAAAAACTAAGAATTAACAGCTGCTTTTGACAACTAGCTCACCCTGCTCTCCAATGTGACCCTATACTCAGAAAAAACCCATATCTTTTCTTCATAATAAAAATCTCTATTTTTGATAATAGCAATTTTCTCTTTATCAAATAAAATTTTCTACAATTAGAATAAATTTTCACACATTCGAAGAAATATTTCTTCACTTGTCGGAAATGAAAATATTTCAAGCCTCTAATAATGATAAGTATTTTTCTCGCACTAAAAAAAATTCTCATTTATAGATAAAAAATTCTCATTTATAGATAAAAAATTCTCATTTATAGATAAAAATTTTAGAAAATGAAAAGTTTTCTCTATTATAGATAAACAGTTCACTACGCGAAATATTTTCTTCAATAAAAACAAATAATTTTTCAAAAATAAAAGTCTTTTTCTCTAAGAACGATATATTTTTCTTATATTTCTCTTTTTCATGGAAGCTTTTTGCCATTTTTAGGGAATTTTTGGTATCACAATTAGAGAAAAGCATTTTCTGGAGCAAACTCTATACCATTTCTCTCTAAATATGATGCCTTTTTTATCATATTCCGAGAGACTTTTCTGAGTGTACCTTGTAATCATGTATCTGACCGACATGAGTTGATAAGATCGTACATTAGACCGTATCACCAAAACTAACCTATATTTGACCCCATCTCAATCATTAGATATTTAAAAGACATTTTCAAAAAAAAATTTTTTTTTAAAATGGTCCCTATGGTGCTTTTTCTTGTTTTCTTCTTGTTACTAGAATTGTTTATTAAAGTTGACGATTATTTTTCGTTGAGAGTAAATTTAACTAATAAAATCATGCTCTGTTACAAACTCTGCCCAACAGTAGTTATTGTCGGCTTTAAATGACACCACCACCCCCCTCATCATCGTCGCTTCCGTTCATGAACAAAGAATATTTTAACACTTTGTACCAACAACAAAAAAGGGCATCACCACCACCTACTCTTCTTTTTCGCTATGCAGTCAACAAGAACAACAAACGTCTTCGCTTTGCCTGCATCATTGTTACAACAACAATAGCATCATACATCAGTTCTTCGTCTTCGATATGAAGCCCAGTGTTGCCAGAGAGACTATTTGAAATTTACCACTATTGGGGAAAAAATTTACCACTTTAGGAAAAAATTTACCTTGTCCCAAAATAAAAAAATTAAAAAATTTTTAAATGATTAACAACCGTTATAATAATTTTTTTTGTTTGGTATACATAAACTTCAAAAAACAATAAACCCATAAAAAAATAACATTTGTACAATTCACACAGCGAAAAGCAACGCTTATCCGACAACCGCTTCCATTCTGGACGAGTTCTCAGCGGATTTCTCCAAGAGAGGATCGCCAACCGACAACCGCTTTGGCTCTATTCGGGCTCTTAAACTGCTTGTGAGAATGTTTAGAGAGGTAACAGTGCTGCCAATAACTCAAAAAATTAACAAGTCTAAAAAATTATTATTTTCACAAAATTTACCACTTTTGATAAAAAATTACCTTTTTTACCTCTGCCCAAAAAATGAGCCAAAATTTACCTCAATTGGGGAAATTTACCTCAATCTTGCAACACTGATGAAGCCTGTTCAAACCTAACAGGTCGTATTCGGCAATTTCGTGGACCCAACCACCAGCCCTTTATCCAACATGGCAGCACCACATACATACATTGAAATTATCGATTAGACCAAATTTCAAATCACTGATCCACCATGTCTTCAGTTTTTTACTCAAGAGCAACTGACTGATCTACAGTACTCGGACGTCATTATTAAAATTCCTGGTGAACATTATAGCAGACATTTTTTTATGAAATAAATGATTAATTTTGACGTCATATATTAAATCGTATTTACCATGTTATATTTTTATTAGTTCATTAGTAAGCTTGATAGCTATGAGCGCTACAGCCAGCTTGAAACCCGTAATGATTTAGAAAATTAATAAAAATTCAAGTGTGAGTGACGAATATTTCGGAAGTGTTATTTTTGGGATAAAATCGTTTGGAACTGCTCCAAAAATGAATTTTATGGATATCATTTGTTTCCATGGTCTTAATGATTTTTTGTGAGCTTTAGTTATTTGCTCATTTTAGATTTTGTTAACATAGTACCAACTGAGATAAAGTGGGTGGTAATTTTAAAAAACAAGATTCGCGAAAAAATAAAATCAGAAAATAATTGCAAAAAAACAATAAACACATATATGAAAAATCATTGGGATCGGACAAGAAACACAGAAGATATAAAGAAAACAAGAAAAAGGGATCATTTAAAAAAAAAAAATGTTTTTTTTAAAAATGTTTTTTAAATATCTAATGATTGAGGCGGGGTCAAAATGGGTTTACTTTTTTGCCATACAAGGTGATACGGTCTATCGTACATGTTGAACGAACTGGCAGAAAACTCAAACATTTTTATTTTTATCCGACCATTTGCTTTCGATTGATCATACATGATATAAAAAAAAACGAGTTACGCTAGAAATTTTCTGCGAGATTTCAGTCAGTATCGAATTTCTGTAGCTTTTCTCAACTGACAGTTGAGACAGCTGAAAAATCATTGTCAACTGCAATGCTGAGAGAAATCAGGCAGAAAAACTAATGCGCTTAACTCGAACTTAATATTTGTCGTTTTTTATTTTACTGAAATAACGAAAGCCAGTACTAAATTTTATAATTTTTTGTACTTGAAAAAAATTTTATTAATATTCGGCTTCGACTTCGGTATTCGGCCGAATACTTCCACTTGGCAGTATTGCCTTTTTTACTGTCGTCTAGCCTCGAAAAATACCATCTAGCATCTAGCCTTTTTTTAGTTTTTTTATGTTTCTTCTAGCCTTTTCTAGCCTTTTTTGATATATTGCTTAAGATGTATGGACCAGAGATTTGTTTCAAGCTCCTTTAATTTTTCAACTCCCTGCAAGTCGAGGCAGGGAAACAAAAAGTTTGTGCGAATCAAATTAATTAATTTCGTCACTTTGCTTAGAAAAGTATAAGTAGACGCTCGTCAGTGGCCTTCTACGGCAGCGCAGTCGCTTAGACTTGAAGAGTAGAAAGCTTAATTTTTTCTACCAATTAATGTATGGTAGAAACAAAATAGAATCAAGTCTGACTTATGATTCGTTTTTCAGAAGCTAGTCGTGGCTTGTAGTGTAGAAACATATTAAGTTTCTACAAGTCAAGTCAAAACTTGATTTTTTCAAGTTACTTGATTTTCAATTGACTTGTTGCAGATCTCTGGTATGAACCCAGTGCAACCCTGTGCTCTAAAAATAATATAATTTTCAGCATTTCATAAATAAAACGTTATTTCAGCTGGAAATGGAAAAAACAAAAATTCTTTGCAATTCTGGCTTACTAAATATTTCAATAAAGTTTCTAATGGCGTCACTGCCCACCTACTGAACAAAACGCCGGCCCACCTACTGAACAGATTTTCAGACATCGTGCAAGCATAAAATTGTCATTTATATAATACGATTGCAAATGGTGTTTTCAATCATTTTAAAGTTTTTCTTTTGCAGTTAATTGATATTTTCGTGATTTTCGTCCACGTTTAGATAAAATTTCAGAATGCCGTCGCCGAAAAGTTAAAAGCAGAACAAATATGCGATGGCTGCAGACATCAAAGAAGTTAAACTCGACCCTAAACCACTCTATTGTTTAAAGTTTAGTGAGTCACTGTGAACCATTAAAAGGATGAACTTTTCATTATCGCTCAAAAACTAGTGTTTTTGCTTCATTTTCTTATTTTTACAGTAGTTTATTTTAGGTATTCAGTAACTGGGCCGATTTTTTTCGGGGGTCCATTTTCGAGAGTTTTGCTAGAACGCCTGCCAAAATTGTATTTTTCGTAAACTTCAAATCCGTTTAAAATTCTTGTTCGCTATTAAACTCAGCTTTCAATCGAAACCAAGAACTCTGAAAAATTATGTTTTAAACCAAAGTTATGGCCTCGAAACAAAACGTGTTCAGTAGGTGGGCATCCTCCCCTATAAAAAATTTGAAAAAAATGTTAGTTTTGTTTTCTACACGAATAATTCAATTTTAAGTAATTTTAGACATAAATAAAATTTTTAACATATTTAAGCGTTGTTACTTTTCAGTTAGTTCTGTTAACAACATACCACAGCGCCACCTATTGAAAAAAATAGATGCGTCGAACTTTCAGTTTGATCAAAACAACGTTTGCCGGGTCAGCTAGAATACATATACAGGGTGGGCCATCTAGTAGTTTCTTTATAAATCATAGGTGATTTTGACACTGACAGCTGTTTCCCGCTCGAAATCTTGACATAAAGTTAAAAACTCCGCGCAAAGAAATGAGTCGCTTTACGCTTGAACAACATTGGGAAATATTGAAAAATTATTTTCAAAGTGCTGCGTAGCCCAAACAGTGCGTTAGTTGAAAACAAGATGATTTGGGCGAAAAATTACCGAAATTGGAGACATGAATTTGGACGACCCCTGGTTCATTCACAATGGCGCGCCGTGCCACAATCGATCTTTTGCGCCAAAAGACCAAATTCCCAAATCGTTTTATTAGCCGTATTGGCGATGTCAATTGGCCGCCACGGAGCTGCGATTTGACCCCTTTAGACTTTTTTTTGTGGAGAGCCGTGAAGGGCCGATGTTATGCCAACAATTCGGAAAGGATTCAAGCACTTAAGGCCAATATCATCCAAGCAATCCATTAGCTACAGACCGAACCCAACAGGTCTTGGAAATTTGGAGTGACAGAATGCGCTATTTTGAAGTCAGCCGAGGCAGCCACTTGAACGACGTTGTGTTCCATAATGGGAATGTTTGCTCTTACTAATAAAGCCATAATACATAGAAACAGCTTAATTTTATCGCATTTAAAAAAAAAAAACTTGTATGTGGCCCACCTTGTATATTGAGAATAAACTGGTTGTACGGTTATGCCTTCTTTGACATCACTTTGATTTTTTTACATAAATTTTTATTCTTCTTTTTTTAACTCACTTTAAAAGAAAAAATGTATGTTTTTAGGAATTGTTTGGTGTAATTTAACCGGAAAATGTTTGATTTTTCTAATTTTTAGTAAAAGGTACTGAATAGAATTAAAAAATGCACACGCACCTGATTGACTGCGATTGAACTTTCAATCTTTTGAACTCGGGATCTTATGGAATGTTCTCTTTTATAGTTTAGAATTTGATATAAAATATATCCGGCTCAAAATGGATCACAATGTTAGCGTTGCAAAGGAACCCTTTAGGAATTTGGTATTTTTAATCTCAGGTTGGGATTAAAAACGTTGGAAATAGAAAATATATTAAGGTCGTGAGATGTTGGAAAAATATTATTTTTATTTGTGCTCTTACTTACTGACCTACGAAGTAATCTTAAATCTAGAAAGCTAAGAACTAGGTAGCTTAAATATATAAAAATACATAGAGAGAAAGAAAAAGAAAAAAATATTATTTTAGGACAGCGTGAAGTGCCACCTGATGGAAGGTAATATTTTTATTTTTTTTTTATTTTATTTACTTATTTATTAAATCATATTCATTAGTTCTTTATAAATCTTCATAGAACATTTTTCTTTTACAATGTATACATAAGTACTTAGTGAATAGTGGAGGCAATTTATATTCAACAGAACAGTATTAAATGCCTCTTTAGTAATTAAAAAATTCGGTGTATATAATTTAGTGTAAGATGGTAAGTGATTTATCTAAAATGATTAATTAATGTTAAATTATTAAATGATTAATTGTTTCATTGTGGGGTGTTCATCAATGTTTTAAATTTAAATTAAAAAAAAAAACTATACAGGAAGTATTTAATCAAAGAGTAGTTTAAACTATCCTCTAATATTAGGGAGATATAAAAAAATTAATAACTATAACAAAGTATAAGGTAGTTAAAAAATCAGTTCTCAATCTATGAGACACTAATCATCAATGTCTCGATTTCATTAAAATTTTGCTCAAAAAGCCAAAATTTTACGCATCTCAGAAAAACATGGATTGATCTTAATGATCTTAAATATGCCGGTAGCTTATATAATCTACATGACAGAATTGGAAAAGAATTCCGATAATTTATTGTGCGAAATGAAGGGACGCAAACATGTAATTCATAATTATCTCTCAGATTGTATTTTATCTGAATTTCTGCTATTGAGGTAACCACTTTTAATGAAAAAGATTTTTAAAACTTTGAAATAAAATAAATGTCTAAATGGAAAAATATTCAGTAATCTGAATAGATCCATTGAGTAGTGTAAGCGCACAGTACTTTGAGCTCATACAAAAGTGAGGAAAAAATACAAGGAGTCGTTCGATTGTTATGAAATTCTGCATGTTTATGAATTTTTGGTTGCTGATTTCAAATATTAATTCAGATTTTACGTATATCAAGTATTTGCGCCAAAAATTAGGTTTTAATAAACAAAAAACTAAATTTCCTATATTAAATTTAAAATTAAAGTTATTAGAACTGGTAAAAAAAAAGAAAAACAAAAAAAAATTTTAAACGATTAAAGCTTTTACTTTTTAATACTGAAAACCATTTGGCAATATCTTTTTTTTTTGAAAAAGATAGGCATATAGTTTCCTATGCACTTTTTCGACAAAAATGCTACTATACATGTAAAATAATGTTTTGCAAAACAAAAAAAAAAAAAATATTCGTATTGGTATTTTTTTTAATCAAGTTAATATGAGTAAATAAAAAAAAATATTTTAAGGGGACATATAGGTTACAAATTTAAACAAAAAAAAAAAAATTTTCGGGAATTTTGTTTTCATATCGTTTTCAAATTTTAAACATATATTTATTAACATTTAAAAAATACAAAAAAATTTTTCAGAATTTTTGAAGCAGTTTTTGACGTAATTTGATTTTTTTTAAAAAAATGCCAAAAAATTGACGTTGTGCAGGATATCACCAGTCTGGAATATCTAAGCAAAAAATAAAAAAAAACGAATTAATCCTTGTTTAAGTGGCCACCGCCTAAACTAAGTTCATTTTTATCTGCCGAAAAAAACAAAATGGCGGCTATTTGAAAAAAAAATCGATTTTCGGTGTTACAAAATCGGTCCATTTCATTTGGTGTTAATCATCATGTGCTAAAAAGAGTATTTTAAGGAAACATAACCTTTATTTTAATTTTATTTTTTTGTCTAAACTAACATCAGAATTTTATTTTATTTGTTAAGAACATTTTTTTTTTAAAAATTCTTTAAAAATTATAAACAAACTCCGGTATAGTCTAAGAAATATGGTAACAAAATAAAGAATAATTTTTGAGAAAACATAAATTTTAGACCATTTTTCAAAAAACGATTAAGGATCGGAAGAAGTCGGATAAAGTGAAAACAGTTTCTGAAAGAATAAAAACAAAAAAAAAAAAATTAGAATATAAAAATGAAATTGGAATTATGTGGAACTTTTTCCTTCTTGTCTGCTAAAAATAGAATATTTTCAAAATGTTTTTTTAAACTTTTTTGATAAATTTAAATAAATTATTTGAAATTTTTTTCATACTATACAAAAACCAAAATTTGTTCAGTTTTTTTGAAAACTTAACAAACAAAACACTTTAATTGATTAAAAAATGTGCTCACAACATTTTTTTTTTTATAAAAATTTTGCGCTTTACCGCAAAATAATTTTTGAAAAATATCAATTTTAGACAATTTTTCGAAACGCGTTTACTCAAAGAATCGGAAAAAATCGGATAAAGTGAAAACAGTTTCTGAAAGAATAAAACCAAAAAAAAAAAAAATTGAAATATAAAAATGAAATTGGAATTATGTGGAACTTTTTCTTTCTTGTTTGCTAAAAATAGAACATGTTTCAAAATATTTTTTAAATTTTTTTATAAATTGAAGTAATTTTTTCAAAATAATTTCCAATTTTTTTTTAACAAAATATAAAAACCAAAATTCGCTCATAGATTTCTTGAAAATTAAAAAAAAAAAACACTCGAACTGTTTTAAAAATGTGCTCACAACATTGTTTTTTCTTTGAAAGAAGCGCAAAATAGAAATTTCCATTAATTAGAGGAAAATATGATTTTTAGACCATTTTTCAAAATGCGATAACTTCAAGAAACGGTTGAAAACGGTAATCAAATTTTAGAATCTGAAAGGTAAATACATGTATAACAATATGTTGGAAAATGGAAGAGATGTTTTTTTTTTTTAAATATTGCAAAGTTTTGGAAAATATTTAAAACAATTTTTATTTTTTTGGAAATTTTTCAATTTATTTTCTTAAGTTAAATTGAAAACATATTAAAAGTCATTTATTTATACAATATTTTTCTTGAAATAAAATCAAAAATCAAATGAATTCGGCTAAAATTCCGCTTAGTCATTTTTTCTTTGCAAGATGTGCAAAATCAAATATTCCATAACAATAAAAATACATAAAAATGGTTGACTTTAAAGAGGTATAGTGACTTCAAAAATTGATTTTTCTTAGTGAAAGTATTATCTAAAAAACGGTACCAAATTTGTCAGGTTCTGTTACAACAAAAATCTTGATTTATTCCTATGGGACAAAGTACTGTGAAGCGGTGCCTTCCGCAAACTTTTTGTACTTTCGTACAACTTCTATTGTACGATACATCATTCAAATGGATTGGGCATGAGTTAACATATATAAACCTTTTGCAATTTGGGGAATGAAACATTAAATCAATATCTGGAGGTTCTTTGGAAACAAAGCTTGAAAGTATAATTTTTGTTTTACTACTAACAATCATATCATGCACTGCGAACCAATTTCTTAATGTATTTAGATCAGTGGTCATCAAACTCTATACAACCATTCTTTGTTTATGTATAAGAGCTCATTGAAAGCTTTGCACTGAAAAAAAATACTACTTGAGTCTCAGTCCAGCTTTCATGCAAGATAATGGTTCGCTTATTTGATTATTCAGTGGCACCGGAAAAAATTTTCATCTGGTGTATTATAAATCTATGGAAGAGGCGTGAGGGGGGAAATATTTTTAAAAAAATTTACGATTTACGTATGCTTACTACTGTTCATAATAACATAATTCATATCGAAGAAACATATTAACATTCAATATTTTATGCACTGTTACAAAAAATGAGAAAACTTTAAAATAGGAAAGGTTAATTTCATAATTTAATTTCAATTTTGAAAATTCAATTTTTATTTAGTTTTTATTTAATTCAAATTTCAATTTTTATTCCGATAGCACACCATACATTGACGTTCAGAAAAAATAATTTCTGCAAAAAAGAATTGCAACTCCCATTCAAGTAAAGACATTTTGCATAGAAATAGCAAAAACTGATGTTTTTATGAGTGTAGCATAAGTTGCGTATGCGCAGCAAAAAAAAAACAATCTAACAAGCATGCATGTGCCGCAGGTCTATTCTTCATGAAATTTCAATAGATACTGACGCAGTTCAGTGCTCGTCCGTGAATTAATATGTTTACAGAAAGCTTTTAAGCACAAAAGCTCAAATGCCCGCGGGTATAGGCTTTGATGATCACTGATTTAAAGCAGTGGTCATCAAACTCTATACAAGCATACTTTGTTTATGTATAAAAGCTCATTGAAAGCTTTGCACTGAAAAAATATACTACGTGAACCTCAGTCCAGCTTTCATGCAAGACGATGGTTCGCGTGTTTGATTATTCAGTGGCGCCGGAAAAAATTTTCATCTGGTGTATTACAAATCTATGGGAGAGGCGTGAGTTGGAAATGTTTTTAAAAAATTTTGCGGTTTACGTATGTTTACTACTGTACATATTAACATAATTCATATCGAAGAAACATATTAACATTCACTATTTTTGCCCTGTTACAAAAAAGGAGAAGACTTTAAAATAGTAAAGGTGAATTTTATAATTTAATTTCAATTTTTAAAATTCAATTTTTATTTAGAACTGTCAATACTTACTATACGAAATTGTCTTTTTTTTAATTCTTTAGGTTTTTTTCGCTTTTGATTTAATTTAATCATATATTGAGGTTCAGAAAAAATATTTTCTGCAAAAAAGTATTGCAACTCCCATTCAAGTAGAGACATTTTGCATAGAAATAGCAAAAACTGATATTTTTATGAGTGTAGGATAAGTTGCGTATGCGCAACAAAAAAACAATCTAACAAACATGCATGTGCCGCAGGTCTATTCTGCATGAAATTTCAATACACTAAGGGAAAAAAATATTAAATTTATCCAAAAACTTTTTTAATTTATCCAAAAAGCGAGTCATTTTTGCACCAATAACGCATTTACTTAAATCGACTACGTAAGTATTTAAAATTTATTTAAATACTTTTTTAATTAAATAAAATATTAAAATATTTAAACAGAATTAATAAAAAATATATTAAAATTATGCACGAATATACTTAAATATCTTTCAAATATTTACTATTTGAAAATAAAACAATCGCATTTAAGGAAAATTTATACACAAATATTGAAATTGAAAAACAATTTATTTGAATATTTCCCACGAGCTGCGTCCATATCAACCGCCATTTAGTGGTATATTTTATTTTCTTTTTGTGAAAATATGATTTGTGAGTCCGGTGGTGAGTGCGATGCATGATGAAATCATGTAGAGTGGAGTGACATTCTTGAGAAAATACCGAGTTGTCACTCCACCTTACATGAATTCATCATGCATCGCACTCACCACCGCACTCACAAATAATATTTGCCAAATATCCATGATATATTACCCTTGAAACATTTACTAAATGAGAACTATAAGACCTGCAACTGCTGGTGCGAAGAAACTGCAGCAGCATCGCACAGGAACAGAGTGCGATGCTGCTGCTGCTTGGCAGCTGTATGGAATATGTGTGTCAGTGTGTGGCATAAATAAAATTTAAATACGGGAAGAAAACGAGTTGTAAGGAAAATATTTCATTTATCCACGTAAATATTTAAATGAAATATATACTCAGGCGAGGATAATGTTAATATGCGTTATTTCCCTTAGTGTAGATACTGACGCAGTTCACTGCTCGTCCGTGAGTTAATATGTATACAGAAAGCTTTTAAGCACAATAGCTCAAATGCCCGCGGGCATAGGCTTTGATGATCACTGATTTAGATCATTATTAATTTCAGCTACAAGGTTTAAAGGACTAGTAGCCGTATATGCTATACCAAGGTATTTCCGATCATATTTTGCTTAAATATGGAATTTATATATATTAACAAAATGATAGGACCAAGCACCGACCCTTGAGGCACACCTAAGTTAATCAGAATGGAATCACTTATTTGTTCATCCACTTTTACTTGTGTCCAATCTTGTAAATAATTTTTAAATCAATTATAAATTCCACCCCGAAATCAAGCGTTATACATTTTTTCCAAAAGCAAACTATGGTTTACCATACCAAATGCTTTGGTAATATCAACAAATAGACTTGCAAAATCTTTTTTCATCCAGCCCTTTATTGATTTTTGAGCAAAAATCATGCAAAGCGTCTTCCGTTGACATAACCTGTCTAAAATCATATTGCAAACTGCTAATAAAATTATTTTTGTTTAAAAAATTCAAAACACGTTGCTTGATAGCTTTTTCGAAAATTTTTTGCTGCTGACAATAAAAAAATTGGTCGATAGTTATTTTGTTTCTTTTGGATCACCTTTTTTGAACAGGGGTATAACAATGGCACATTTTAGCTGATCGGGGAACTTTCCAGACAATACACTCTGATTAAAAATAAATTCTAGTATGTCATCAAAATTATACGATATATTTTTCAGAGTTCAAATTCAAAATTCGAGATACCATCGTTTCCACATGAATTTGACCCACTGACCTTATAATTTTTAAAAGCTCAAGAGAAGAAATCTTTTCGAAGAAGAAACTGTTGCTACTTACAAAGTCCTTCTCAAGATCAGAAGATGCATAGTCTTTGAGGAATCGAATTATCCTGCAGCACAAATTGTAATGCAATCGTAGCAAAGAAGTTGTTAAAAATATTTGCAACTGTGGAACAATCCGAAGTTATGGAAGAGCCACTTCTTAACGTCAGAGTATTACAATTCTTTGCTTGTCTGTTTGCAATATTGTTTAACAACTTCCATTCTAGTTTGAGATTACCACTGAACTTTTCAAATTCATTGCGATAGAAATTCTCACGACATTCTTTAATATCATTGCGTATAATTTTGCTCATCCGTTCGTAACGAATTTTTAAAGAGATATTGTTTGGGTGTTTTGAAAGTTTTTTTCCCAGCCTATTTTTTAAATTGATTCTAGACAAGAGTTCACGGTTAATCCAAGGTTTTATTATATTTTGGATCCTCTTTGGTTTAAAAATATAACTAGATCCTTTAATATGAACTTGTAATCGCAAAATAAATTTTTGATAGGCCTTGGACACATCATTCTCCCAACGTAGACTTTCGTTAAGAATATTGTAATTTATTCTGGTCTGAGATTTTGAATGTGTGAGTGTGTTATTGGTTTTATTTGTGAGACTACCTAATATGAGACCCGTCATATTAGGGTTTGTTATTTTAATCTCAATGTTTATTTTTAGCCCTACACATGAGTTAACAGGGACCTCACGAAAGCGGCCAAGAATATGGTCTAAGCAAGAGCTACGACTCAAGAGCCGTAGGCTTGAGCCTTTGACTCGTTTTCGTTTAATTCGGTCGTGTTTTTGCCGCTTTCAGTAAACAATTTGTTTAAATAAGAAGTCTAATTTTTTAACAAACGTAGTGCGACTGCGTCGAAATTAGCTTCGTATGAAATCGCCTTGCTAAGCTTGGACACTTTTTGTGCTGGCTTTTTTTTGCCATCATGCTCTGTGCTTGTGGCCATAAGGTTGAGCGTGGTCAACCTAAAGTGCTCTGTACGAAATGCAATGATTTATTTCACTTGCAATGCGTCAAGACATTGCTGATGTGAACTTTATGCAAAGTTATGGAACCCTTTTCCATTGTAAGTTGTGCAGCCATGTGCCGGAATTCTATTCGCTTTCGATTACATCATCTCGCACCCTGATATAAATAAGAGCAACATTTAATGTCACAAATGTGGATGAAGCAACTTTAAAAAGAGTAAATTTTAAATTAACAATAGCAAGCAGCGACTACTTGAAAGTTTTTAATTCGGCATTGTGGCCTGCTGACGTACGTGTTCGCCATTTCTCTTCATTTTTACAACATGGCGGAAAAATGTCTTCACTCGATAGCTTACAAAGATTGCTCACAGTCGCATCTAGCTACACTAGCAGCAACAGCAACAACAATAACAGCTGATATAACGTCACCCAGCACACTACATTTTCAATCATCACATGTTTCTAATAGCATTAGCGCTGTAAAAAAATTGCGTAACTACTAATGAAGCCAATAAAATTAACATCTACTACCAAAATATTTCTGATATTAGAATTAAATCTCGATCTTTTCTGAAATGTAGTTCTCTTGCTGAGTGATGAGATCATATTCTCTTGAATATGATGTGATTGTTCTTACAGAGACCTGGTTCAATGCATCGCTAATAGGCTTAACAGATGTTTGGACTTAATCTTTATAAACAATAATATGAATTCTAAGATCTTTTTCCATTTCCAAAATGGAAAGCCGTTTTCCATTTTCTGCTTCAGACAGGCACAACGTTCGGTTGGTCATTGAACTGGAGTTTTGTTTTTTCATCACTAAGGACTGCTAATGATGTTGTATCATTTAATTATAAATTAGGTTATTTTAATCTTTTGAATTATCTTTTTGAAAATGTAGACTGGTTTTCTTTGCTTAATAGAGCTGATGTCTCTTCATGTTTTACTGAATTTTAAGCTAAGGTAAGCGACTAAAAATTTACATCGCTTATAAATATATCTAATGTAATGCCAAAAAAATGACTCACGAAGCATTGCACCTTAGCCAAACATCTAGGGTATATTATTTTCTTTTCAAAAACCAAACGAGAACTATAAAAAACAGGGAGTATTCAGCGATAAACTTTGCTCATGCAAGTTCTCAGTGGCTTACCTACACTATTGGTTAAAATGTTATATACTTGGCTTGGGTGAATCAAACATTTTTTTTATAGGCAGGGTATCGAAGTATGTGCTTTCAAAGCAATATATTAAACAATATATTACTTTGGTGAATAACCATATGTTTCTAATTTCCATACAATTTTCGTTAGCCAAGCCGGTGATTTCGTTAGCCAAGCAAGGTGATTTTTCTTTTTTTTATTGCTTTTTTCTCGGTGTACGTTTAAAAACATTTGCAACGCCCATAAGGAGGCGTGGTAGGTATAGAAAAGTATATATATTCTTGATCAACATCAGCACCCGAGTCGATTTAACCATGTCCGTCTGTCTGTCTGTCTATGATCACGATAACAGCCTTAATTTTCAAGCTATCGTCACGAAATTCGATATTTATGCTTTTATCTAAAAAATAGAGATCAAGTTCGGAAATGAGCCAAAACGCATGAAAACCGCGACTACCTCCCACACAAAGTGACTTTATCAAAACGGTAAAATCTCTTAGAATTCCACAAAAATTAATATATTGATTTGAAATTTTGCATATGAGCTTTGATATTTAATATACACTCGGAGTATGAAATAGGATGAAAACCACGCCTACCTCCCATACAAAGTGACTTTATCAAATAGGTAAAATCTCTTTTAATTCCACAAAAATTAATATATGGACTTGAAATTTTGCAAATAAGCTTTAATATGTACTCTAAATATGAAATTCAATCGAGTAAAAACCACGCCTACCTCCCATACAAAGGGATTTTATCAAATAACAAAAGCAAACAAAATTAAAATATTTCTCTTCTGATTCAATATTGTTTTATTTAGCTATAAATTTATCATCAAGAATATATAGGTATCAAATGTAAATAATACCATGTAAATAAATAGGTGACCTCACATCAAGTTTACTATGTAGGTTTGTCTTTTTTTTTGCACAAACTAGACAACTTTATCAAGTACCCAGTACGTACTCTAATTGATTTTTCTCTTAAACTAATTAAGATCCCATTCTGCAATTTTTATGGTAAAATTGATAAATGTTAAACTTTAATTTGCCGTTAAAAAAATTTAAATTAAAATGGTCGAAGTTGTTAAAAAAATATTTGAAATACTTACTTCCGGTTTAAAACTGGAAAAAAAAAATTAAAATTTAAAAACTGATTAGAAAATTAAAAAGAACAGTAAATTTCCTATAAAAATATTACATTCTTTATTTTACAATAATTATCTTCAATATGATAACAAAAAACCCTTCCGTCAATCTGGTGAATTCTAAAGAATCCCATATCTTAACAGCTAAACCTCAAATCAAAAAAATATTATGGGAACACGTTCATATCCCCTAGAAGTACATACAAATATGCAAAATATGAACGAATTTCAGAACCTTACTTTTTTTTTGTTCTCCGCTTCACATGAAATGCCCCATATTCGAAACAAATTTTCACATTCTTCCTAGATATGTGATCAACAATTTTATTTTATTTGCTTCCATAGGTTGCATAACAGTGATGTGATTAATGTGTTTCTGAATGAACTCAGTGAAATGCTAGAAAATAGCTCAAAAATGGTAGCCTTGTTGTGTTAGGTGATATAAATCTAAATATTTTAACAGAGTCAAATGTTGAGATAAGTACTTATTTTTGCTTTCGTCACACGGACTTGAATCTTGCATAAATCGACCAACTCGAAATACAGATTTTTCAGCTTCGTGTATTGACCATATATTTGTAAGATATAACCAATCTTGTGAATCAGCCGTAAGTAGTTCTGTCTGTGATCTACAAGTGTCAGACCACTGTTTAACATGTCTCTGTTTTGAAAGTTTATCGGAATCTAATGGTAACAGGACTAAACCTTATGATGTTGTTATGAAAACTAATTTTGTATTACTCAATAATAAATAAAGGTTTGAATTTTGGAATGAGGTTTATGATGAAGCGGATCCATCAAAAGCGTTTGATTTGTTTATGCAAATTTTAATAAAGCATCTTAATCACTGCAGTTATACAAATAATGTAAGAAATTCTAATTTTAAAAAATTAAAGCCTTGGATGATTTACGAACTTCATGTCAAAATAAATGCCAAGAATAAACTTCACAAAAAAATCTTAAAAAATGTTAACAATAATATTTTGAAAGCTCAATATAAATCTCTTTGGAAAGAAATTAAACCTGATATTGTTCTATGTAAAAACAATTTCTACGTTAATGAATTCAATAAAATAAAGGGTGATGTGAAAAAGGAATGGGGATTGGTTAATAACTTTTTAAATAAATCAGTTAAAAAAGAAGAAATTTCTTCTTTAGTTACAAATGGCGAATCCTTAACAAATGACACTGACAAAGCAAACGCGTTGAACAATTTTTTTGCAAATGTTGTGAAAAGTGCCATTCCTGATAGAGCCAGCAATATAACTTGTAGCTGTTTAGATAGAGAACCGTTTCAAAGACAGAGTATCTTTGTTGAACCCGCATCTTCCTCAGAAATCTATAAAGATGTTATGTCACTAAGTTATTCAAATGCAAAAACAGAAAATAATTTGTCAAATACTTTCATAAAAAAGATTGTGCACAATATTGTTGACGTACTTTGTCACCTAATTAATAAAAGTCTTCATGTTGGAATATTACCAAATGAACTAAAGAAGGCGGAAGTTATTCCTTTATTTAAGAAAGGTGATAAACATTTACGGAATAATTATCGTCCAATTTCTATTTAACCAGTATTTTCGAAGGTGTATGAAAAAATCATGAAACCTCGAATAATGAATTTTTAGATAAAATTAAGTTTTTTAGCATCAACCAATATGGTTTCAGAGCGAGTTTATCTACTGAAGAAGCTCTCTTAAATTCTGTAGTAATCTTATACATATATATTACGCAAACCCAAATTTTGTCCGGCCTAAGGCTTTTTAAGTACAAGTCCAATTTTAATAAATTTAGTATGGTTTGATAGCATGAACCAACAAGACAAGATCAAGCAATCAGCAGTGCGAGAAAAAAGTATTTTTTTCGTGCCACGTCATCGGTCACAAAAAAAAGCTATATTGCATACGTTTTTCATGCAAAACATGTGAAAATTAAAATAAAAGTGAAAAATTATAAAATGAACAAGTTTAATTCTCGAAAAAAGTGTTTGAATACTTTGTTTATATTTTCATGCAGTAACGAAATTTAAAGTAATTTTTTTTTGCTGTTGCAATTATTGCACGTCGCTACAGCACACTTCATTTTTATAAAAAACACAAAAAATTACTGAATTATAAACACTAATAATTCTTTAAAACTTCAAGAAATAATTTTTCACATATAATCGCTACACGTAAACAAAACAATTTGTGACCGATGACATCAGACCTACCAGCTTTGTTTTGTTTACAATAGGGCGGCTCTTTTCTTTGCATGATCTTTATTTCTCACTGAGCTCTCTGTGAGCGTAACTTTTCACATGTACATAAAACCAGTGATGTTAACATAATTTGTTGAAATTACTGTGTTGGGCACGAAAAATTACTTTTTTTGGTGCAAAATTACTGTGAATTGGAACAAAAATTACTGTGTAATTACTGTATAACTAAAACGAATAAAAAATCAATTCAAACGCAAATTTTTATACAATTGTTTTATTATATCGGCTGTATTCATAAAAAATTGTGAGCCTCTTACAAAGCCTTCATAAAAAAAAATTTAAAAACAATATTCATAAACGTTCAATAGCGTTAAACATGTCTTTGAAATGCTTCATAAATGAGATAATTTTAAAAATTGTTAAAAACTTAAAAAAATTTGAATTTTATTTTTGTTCTCATCTGAACACAAATTTTATCAAAAATGTATAAAATTATTTCAAAATATATCAAAAACAAACAAAATGTCAAAAAATGTTTGAAAATGTTTGTTTATTTTAAGGATTGTTTATTGAGAGGATTTTTAAAAATGGCTGAAACATGCTATAAACTCCTCACAAAGCATTTCTGCAAATTATTTGCTCTCATTTCAGCACAAATATTGTCTAAAATTATTAAAATAATTAAAAATATAGCATTTACAAAATATGTAAAAAAAAAAATTAAAAATATTTGACAAAAAAATTTGTCAAAACATTTAAAAATATTTACAAAAAGACCTAGAGCCCAAAAAATAAAAAAAAAACATAAAAAATTAAGGTCGAAGAAAATAAACAATTTACATAATTTACAAAACAAAAAGAGCACAATAAAATTACAATTTTTTTCTGTGCAGACGGTAGTTTCGAAAAACTTTTGATGGGTAAATATCAAAGAATGATGAAATTGTGACAAATAAATAAAATGCCATTGATTTTATCTAATACACAAACCATTATTTACACTCATCCCACTTCAAATCGAAAGTGTTTCTATTTTAACTACAAAGCAGCTAGTTTATGAATAAGAAACGAAATCAAAAAAAAAATAAACCCATCAGAGTTGAGTGTTGGAGTAAATGGAATTGTAAATAGACAAAACGGTGCGGTTGCTATTCGATGTGAGAGTGAAGAAGCTAGAGCAATTTTAGCAAACGAAATGAAAAATAAATTGAGTGAAAAATACGATGTCCAACTGCCAAAAATGAGAAACCCCAAAATTTTAATATCAGGAATGAGTGCTAATTTGGAGAGTGAGAAAATTATAGCCGCAATAAAAAACCAAAATGATTTTTACTGCAAAGAACTGAAATGTATTAAAGTGTATAAGTCCTTTAAAAATCCTCGAGTGTACAATGCATTGATTGAAGTCGATGGTGAAGGCTTTAAAAGGATCATGAAAGAAAAAAGAATAAATATTGAATGGGATAGATGCGTAGCTTACGAAAGCCTTAATGTAATAAGATGTTTCAAATGCTGGGGGGTCATTCCATATGAAAACGTCTAATGGGTGAGCTGCATAGTTTCCGATTTTGATAAAAAAATTCAAGGATGATCTTATGGGTATCTAATACTAAAAACCGTAGTCATTTATTTTTTTAGTTACCTAACTTCGGATCGGCACCCATTCGAATTCCGAAATTGAGTGATTTTCATAGTCTCATTAAGTAGGGTAAAACTTTTTTTTTACGGCACATATAAATGCCATTGTAATTTTATTCGCATTTTAAAAGATGTGAGGCCTATATTAATATGAAATTATTTCATCTTTACAATTAACCATTGAATGGTAAACCATTGAAAATTTTATAAAATTTGTTGATTTTTGAGATATTGCATTAGGTCCTGTGCCGACACTATTAGTCCAGGACCGCTGATTTTTTTCAGACATGTATTACTTGCACTCTAAATTAGGAATTTATAGTTTTAAGTTTCTGGACCATCATATTCTTAAAGAAAAACAGCTTTGAAAATTGAAAATTTCAAAAAAGGTCCTACTTCAACCTCTAAAACGGACATGTGGAGGACCTCAAAAAAATCTGAAACTTAAAGGAAATATAGTCCCCACTTTTATCTTATATGCCTTTTAGTTTGGTTCTGTTATTTTTACTTTTCATAAAGATACAATTTTTTTAAAATATACCTTTTTGATATATTCAAAAATTTTACTTGAGGCACAAGTTCTAATTTTTATTAAAAAAAAACTATAGTAAATACAAAAGTACATTGATAAAATTAGATTTTAATCATATATTATTCATATGAAATTAAAAACTGCGATTTAGTATTATTATATCCATAAATAAAATTAAGTTTTTATACTTGTTAACATACATAATAGTGATAAGAAACATAAATTTAGTAAAAGGTTACAATTCACATTTAAAAAAAAAACATTTACCAAAAAACGTTCTTATTTAAGCCAACGATACTTTTACCGGCGGCCGTGGCGCAGTGGGTAGAGTGCGTGACCCATACGCCAAAGAACCCTGGTTTAATTTCAGCCTGTGACAGAAGTTTTTTCAATTGAATTATTTTTTCTGTTCGGCCATTACCCCTCTACAGCCAATGGCAAACTTCAGAAAGTAAATAATACATATAAAGCTTCTTGAGAACATGTACATAAGCCGTTCGGAGTCGGTATAAAACTAGTGGGTCCAGTTCTCGATCAATTGTGTTTAAACATTTAATAACATCCACAACACAATTTGATCATAAGAAGTGCGGTCAAAGTCCTTTTAAGGGCTTTATATATATATATATATATATAAATAAATTAATATATATTTTGTTTTAAATTTGGCATACCCTGGTATAAGATTCATGTCTTTATTTTCTTCACTAAAAATGTTATTTCTCTTAAAGAATTCATTATTGTCTTATTATGCATCGATAAAGGATTACAACAAACTGTGTCAAATCTACTAAAAAATAATTCGATATATTTCTAATAATGGTTAATATGTATTTTAAAAGTATCGTTGGCTTAAATAAGAACGTTTTTTGGTAAATGTTTTTTTTTTAAATGTGAATTGTAACCTTTTACTAAATTTATGTTTCTTATCACTATTATGTATGTTAACAAGTATAAAAACTTAATTTTATTTATGGATATAATAATACTAAATCGCAGTTTTTAATTTCATATGAATAATATATGATTAAAATCTAATTTTATCAATGTACTTTTGTATTTACTATAGTTTTTTTTTAATAAAAATTAGAACTTGTGCCTCAAGTAAAATTTTTGAATATATCAAAAAGGTATATTTTAAAAAAATTGTATCTTTATGAAAAGTAAAAATAACAGAACCAAACTAAAAGGCATATAAGATAAAAGTGGGGACTATATTTCCTTTAAGTTTCAGATTTTTTTGAGGTCCTCCACATGTCCGTTTTAGAGGTTGAAGTAGGACCTTTTTTGAAATTTTCAATTTTCAAAGCTGTTTTTCTTTAAGAATATGATGGTCCAGAAACTTAAAACTATAAATTCCTAATTTAGAGTGCAAGTAATACATGTCTGAAAAAAATCAGCGGTCCTGGACTAATAGTGTCGGCACAGGACCTAATGCAATATCTCAAAAATCAACAAATTTTATAAAATTTTCAATGGTTTACCATTCAATGGTTAATTGTAAAGATGAAATAATTTCATATTAATATAGGCCTCACATCTTTTAAAATGCGAATAAAATTACAATGGCATTTATATGTGCCGTAAAAAAAAAGTTTTACCCTACTTAATGAGACTATGAAAATCACTCAATTTCGGAATTCGAATGGGTGCCGATCCGAAGTTAGGTAACTAAAAAAATAAATGACTACGGTTTTTAGTATTAGATACCCATAAGATCATCCTTGAATTTTTTTATCAAAATCGGAAACTATGCAGCTCACCCATTAGACGTTTTGATATGGAATGACCCTGGGGTTTTAATCATAAATCAAGTGTATGCAGTGAGAGTAACCAAATATGTGCGAAATGTAGTAAAACAGGGCATTCCTATAGAGAATGCAAAAATTACTTTTTGAAATGCATTAATTGTATAAAAGCCCAGGAAAAGTTGAATCTCAATGATCTGAATGTAAACCATGACTGCAGAGACACTACATGCAGCACACTTCAGAGAAAATTGAGAGTAGAAGCCGAAAAAGTAATGTACTAGCAATCAAACTTAAAGTGCCTGTGCTTGAATATTGGAGGGATTCGTACAAATATTAATCAACTCGAAGTAATAGTTGCAGAAAATAAATTTGATTTTATCTGTGTAACTGAAACTCATTTGACAGAATCCATACTGGACTCAGAAGTACAGTTAAATTGTTATAACATGATAAGATGTGATAGTATATCTAATCACACTGGTGGAGTGGCCTTTTACATAAGACACGAATGGCATACTCAAACAATAAAAGTGATTTCAGTTGGAAAAATGATCTGGTAGCTAATAATAAAAGTTAAATTAAAAAATATAAATTTAGTGCTAGTGGCGGTATATAGATCCCCTGATAAGCAAAAATCACCGGAGGGTATTTTTTGCGAATTTTTTAAAACTCAAATGGAAGAATGCGAACTTTTAGGAGATCACGTGATTGTAATGGGTGATTTTAATGTTGACTGGCTCGAAAATAATATAAGGTATGTTTCATATATATAACGCCACTTCGAAATTGTTGATGCTCTGTAACAGTTTATGTACAACAAATACAATGTTCTGAAAATATGTTTGTCTATGTGCGACAACAATAGTTAGCAAGTTTTTAGTCTCTGCTGATAACGGTACAGAAGTTATTGCTAGAAATAACTTTTAATGCTGTCTCATATTTATAACGCCACCTGCAGTTATTCGTTTATTTGCGTTCAAAGTGTAAGGTTTAAAATTTTTTAACATTTCTTTTCAATCGGTATAAACGTAAATTAAAAAAAAAAACGTAAATTAAAAATGCCCCGTGGAACTCAACTCAGTTGTGAGGAAAAGGGAAAAATCGTGGTTTTGAAAGAAGAGGGATATGGAGTAAGAGAAATCGGTCGTAGATTAAACCGCAGTCACAGAGTGGTCCAAAATTTTTTGAATAATCCCGAAAAGTATGGGAAAACGAAAAGGTCAGGACGAAAAAAAATGCTCTCTGGCCGCGATGAGCGTAAAATTATTCGAGCCGCGAGCAACACCACACGCAGTTTGAAAGAATTACGTGACGTTGTGGATAACAAAGTGTCACGTACAACGGTATGGCGAGTTCTACATGAGTGCAAACACATTCGAAATGAACTCATGAAATGTGTTCCTGCACTTACGACTGCTCATAAGAGAGCACGTTTAGAGTTTGCAAGGAGAAACTGGGTATAAATTGGCCATCCGTAAGCTTCTAAATGATTTTTAAAATGGGTTCAAATATTAAAACTTTTCATTCTCATGTCATTTTTTCCGACGAAAAAAAATGGAATCTGGATGGTCCGGATGGTCCGGATGGATTTCGGCATTATTGGCACGATTTGCGGCGCGAACCCATCCAATTCTCCAAACGAAATTTTGGTGGAGGGAATGTAATGATGTGGGGTGCGTTTTCAGCACAAGGATGTTTGGAACCGCAGTTTGTGAGCTCAAGGATGAAAAGCTCTGATTATGTTCGTGTGCTGGAAATAGTTTGACTCCGTTTTTGGAAGAAAACGTGCACACAGAGTGGGTTTTCCAGCAGGATAATGCCGCAATCCATACAAGTCGGGAGACAAAAGCTTGGTTTCAAGCAAAGGCAATAGATTTACTAGAATGGCCAGCACGCTCACCAGATCTTAATCCCATCGAAAATTTATGGGGAATTTTAGCTCGTCGAGTTTATAAAGATAACCGGCAATTTCACAACGTTGAAGAGCTAAAAGCAGTTATTTATGAAAAATGGGGCCAAATTAAGCCAACCATAATAAAAAACTTAGTGGATAGTATACCTAATCGTATTTTCAATGTTATAAGAGTCAAAGGCGCAGTTATTTAACAAATTAAAGCTTTGAAAATACCAAAAGGTCTTGTTTTATTATTTATTTAGTTAAAAGTTTGAAGTGGCGTTATAAATATGAGACAGCATGGAAAGTAATTTCTTGCAATAACTATTGTACCGTTATCAGGAGAGACTTCACAATTGCTAACTATAATTATTATGCATAGATGAACATATTTGCAGAACATTGTGTTTGTTGTAAACAAACTGTTTCAGAGCAATAAACAATTTTGAAGTGGCGTTATATATATGAAACATACCTTACATAAAAGAAAAATTGAAGAAGTTATTAATGATAATTCCTTCAGACAAATTGTTACTGAACCAACCAGAAGAACGAGAACCTCATCAACTCTAATAGACTATGTAGTGACTAATAATCCATGTGTTAAAGCAAATGTAAAAAAAGAATTTAGAGTGAGTGACCATGAATCAATTGATATTGATATCAAAATCAACGCACGGAACGAAAATAAAAAAAAAATCATTCAGACTATAAATTATAACCAAGAGACTTTCTTTCGAGAACTAGCTCAAAGAGGCTTTGCAATGGTGAATTATTCTATAAGTTGTAACCAGTCAGCAAATTCTTTTAGTCAGATTTAGTCTAAGTGATTCCTTGAATAGAATGATGATTAAAAAGGAAATAACAGGAGGAAATCAGTGTAGTGCTTGGTTCAAATCTAATCTTTATAATTTGAAGAAACAAAAAATTAAATTATACCAACTTGCAGTAAGGACAAACAACTTAAATGATTGGCATAAGTACAAATGTTGTAGAAACATATACGTATACGAACTAGCCTTGGCAAAGAACAATTATATAAAAAGGAAGGTAGACGAGGCATATGACCAAAAATCAATGTGGCGAGCAATAAAAACATTAGTCTTAAACGAAGAGAAACATGAAATAAATAAGATTGTGATGAATGGAAGAAATATAATAAACAAACAAGAAATGGCGAACGCTCTTAACAGATTTTTTATAGACAGTGTTGAATGTATAAATGCAAATATTCCGTATGTGAAATATGAAAATCTCCTTGAAAGAAGTGAAAACAGTTTTAAATTTGAGTTGCTAAATTTAAATCGTTTAAAAACTATCATGAAAAATATGAATAACAAAAAAGACTCTAAATTTCTTTCCGTGACGATGATGGTTGACGCGTTTGACATAATTGGACCAACATTTCTGCAGATTATAAACGAATCTTTACGTTCTGGAATATTTCCTGACCGCTGGAAGGAATCAACAGTGGTACCGATTGAGAAAGTGAAAAATGCTACAACCCCAGAGAATTTTAGACCCATCAATATATTAACGACAGAAAGCAAAATAATTGAAAAAATTGTTCATTCACAATTAGAAGATTATATGGAAACGCATTCATTGCTCTCTGACTACTAATCTGGCTTTCGGAGAAAACATAGTTGTGAAGCGCTGCTGAATCTTGTTGTTGCTCAGTGGAAGTCGGAAACACAAGACAAAAAGTCATAGTAGCCGTTTTTCTTGATCTGCAAAGAGCGTTTGAAACAATTGACAGAGATATATTGCTGCATAAACTTTATATGTACGGCATAAGTGGAAACGAACTTAATTGGTTTAAAAGTTATCTTTCGGGAAGAAAACAAAAAACAAAAGTAGGAGAGTACGTTTCTAAACCAGCGACAGTTACTTTGGGTGTACCTCAGGGTGCAGTTTTGGGTACACTTCTTTTCATCATCTACATAAACGACATGGAGAGGGTTCTACATAAATCGAAGATATGCATGTTCGCCGATGATACTCCATTGTATGTCACAGGTTACTCTGTTGAAGAATGCATCAGTCAACTTAACTCTGATTTAGAAAACGTTGGAAAGTACCTTAAAATGAAAAAACTTAAACTAAATACAAATAAAACAAAAGCCATTATTTTTAATGGTGACTCTAGCAATAAAATTGTTGTAAACGGTGATGAAATTGAATACGTAAAAGAAATTAAATACTTGGGTATTATGTTAGACAATCAGTTGAAATTCGATGTACATATTAATTACATATGCAAAAAAATAGCCAAAAAGATTGGATTTTTTCAAAGAATACGCAAGAAAATATCAAATAGTAGTGCAATACAAATATATAATGTCATGATTAAACCACATTTTGAATATTGTTCAACAATTTTGTTTCTAGGATCATTGCAAATGATAGAAAGACTTCAGAAATTGCAAAATAGAGGAATGAGGTGTATCCTAAGATGCAGCCTTTTAACGCATATTAGGTATATGTTAGACACCTTAAACTGGTTGACAATCAACCAAAGAACTATGATGAATGTGATATTATTTATATTTAAAATAAAACATAATTTGCTCCCAAAATATTTAAGTTGTCAGATAGTTTATGTTTCGGATGTACAACCCTATAATTTAAGAAATAATTCAGATTTTAGAGTAGGGTTCTTTCCAACGAGTAGAGCACAAAACAGTTTATGGCATAAGGGTTTAAATTTATTCAACAGTTTGCCAAATAGCTTGAAAAGTGAGGGTAATAGCAATATATTTAAGAGAAATCTTATCATTTATATAAAAAATAATTATAATTAGGATAAAAATATAGATTTAAAGTAAAAAACTGTACTGTTTCTTTAAATAGCTATAAGCTAAATAAATAAAAAATAAAGAAACTTTTAAAAGACTTTCTATTGAACGTTTTAAAGCTATTTTAAAATATTTTTATGAATACGGCTTATAATAAACAAACGTAACAAATATGTTTGGATACTTAATACATTTAATACAACTAAGAATTTTAGATATTATTCATCTAAATGATCGTACATAGATCTTCCAAAAAGCGCAAATGGTTTCTTTGGAATTGTACGGTTGTTAGTGCTAGCCATGTACACACCAGGCATGATTTTTTCGGTACAATTGTACTATTTTGGTACAATTTTACACCTTTCCTACTTTCCTACTACCGAAGCGTTTTCGATACATTTTATTTCACTCAGTTAAAGTGTGTACGTTTTTAAATTTGCATTTTTATAAAATGCAACACTTATCAAGTAACTTATTTTTTCATATTTTTGCACCCCTGTTGATTTAGTTAGAAATCAATCAAATTCATATATAAATAATTTTCCAAGATCTATTGTTGTTCCTGTATTTTTATCTAACGATTACCGCCAAATTTGTTCATGGCTTGATTCTGAATTCAGGCGAGCATTCGAAAGGTTTCTTCTGAGTTGAAAGTTGCCTTAAAAGTGCACACGCAAATTGAATACATTATACCCATTCAATAAAGAAACGCGCTGGACGTAAAGGAATAAATTGATAAAGAAGTTACTAAAATTTTAGAACAAAACTCTTGATAGCAATCTATTTTTTTTTTTTTTTTTTTTAAGATGCACAGAGAAGCCGCAAAAATCTTTGGAAAATGCTGGGAAAGATGAAAATTTGTCTCAAATGTATGCAAAAATAATAAATGTATATTATATAAGGACATCATTAATTTTAAATTCTAACGATCACTTAAAACCAGGCAAAAAAATATGAAGTAGCATTCCTTCAAGAATGGAGGTCACAGTTTCCTTGGAGGGAAATGAAAATTCGTTATAAGGTCAGAAGCGCACGCTGGTGGCCTTGCGCATATAGAACGTAATTCTTTAGCAAGCGTTGTAAGAATATTTTCAATTAAAAATTTAATAAAAACGAATGAAATAGACTTAAAATAGCAACAATTTCATCTTTAATAAAATCAAAAGAAATTTTTCAAATCTAGTGGAAAACAATGCCACAATATTGATTTTAGAAGTTACATATCAAATGAAAAATGTTCTGTACAAAAAATTTAACAGACAGTTAAGAATTGCTTGACTGAAAGGTTTTACCATAAACTTACACGTTGTTTGCTTTATTTATTTGTTTTTTTACTATAAGAAGAGCTCTTAACTTGTTGTTTATAAGTTATAAGTTTGTTTATTAGTTTTAGTTCTTATGTTTTACTTCTAAGCTTTTATTGTGGCGGCCTTGGCGCAGTGAGTAGAGTGCGTGACCCATACGCCAGAGAGCCCTGGTTCAATTCCATCTGACACAGAAAGTTTTTTCAATTGAATTAATTTTCCTGTTCGACCGTCACTGCCTGCAGACAATGGCAAACCTCAGAGAGTAAATAAAGCCATGTAAAGCTTCTTGAGAACATGCACATTAGCCGTTCGGAGTCGGCATAAAACTAGTAGGTCCAGTTCGCGATCAACTGTGTAAGAACATTTAATAGCACGCACAACATAATTTAATCATAAGACGTTCGGTCAAAGTCCTTTGAAGGGCTAAAATGGCCAGTTTATTATTATTATAACGTTTTATTGATCTCAATGAATTTTAATTTAATGAATTTTATAAGACATGTTGACTACCTTATTAAAAATGTTTGTGATTTATTATGAGAATTAAAACCGTAAAAAAACACACAATTGAATTTAAATAAATGTTTTTTTTTTGAAAATTTATTCGATACTTTTTTCTTTCATTTAGTACAATTTTGTCTGCATTTCTATACCAAATTGAAAAACTCATTTATCAACCCTGGTACACACTATAATTTGCAAAGCTATCAAGGCATCGTTAAATTTTGCACTAATTTCCAGAGATGGTATATTATGAGAGGGACAGAGATGTTACAAATGTGATTTTAGCAATTTTTTTCTAAAAAACCGTATATTTTTGTCCGGCCATTGAAATTACTTGTTATTTAAAAAAATTACTGTCGTACTTATGAGCAGTCAAATTACTGTAGAAAACAGTAATTACTGTGCAGTTAACATCAGTGCATAAAACTCACAACAGAAGAGAATATAATTCAGTCGTTCGCTGACGGTGATGCTGTGAGGATCTATGTCGTTTAGAGCTGCAAATTATATGTACACTCGTGAAAAATCAACTTGTAGATTCATAATATTTTTTTATGCACATATTTTTTAGTTTGTAGAATTTTAAATTCGTATATATTAAGGTTTCATATAATTAATACATATTATCTATTAAGACGTTTTGCATTGTTCCTTCACATTCCTTATTAATTTTTTAATACTTAATTTTTTGATTACTTGCTTACTTATTTTATTTAATTCCTTAATAATTCCTTTAATTATTTACTTACATATTTTTTTGGTATTAATTTTAATAATTCATATATATTAAGATTTTATAATATTAAAATAATTATTCGTATATATCAAGGTTTCATATAATTCATTCATTGATCATAAGAAGCTAGGTTAAAGTCCTTTCAAGGGCTGAAATGACCAGTTATTTATTTTTTTTTATTTTTATAATTTATTCATATTATCTATTAAGATTCTTTACATTATTCATTCATATTACTTGTTTTAATTAATTTCATAGAAGAAATAATGAACAATACCGATGACTAAAAATAAGAACATAAAATAAAAAAGAAAAACTTACAAATCTAAATAATTGTGACAACAATTTCGCTCAGTGTGCGCAATTCGAAAGAGCACCAATACTAACAAGACAAAATAAAATGTGACTGTGTTAGAATGCCCAGCCCTGGTTTAGACCAGTGATGTTCACGTAGTACCACGCGTGGTGAGACTCGAAAGTTTTATTCGAGAATCGAAACACGTACACGATCGAATGCACGAAGTTCTCTCAATCAGTTGGCGCTGAAACTTCAAGCACTACACGAAATGTTTTAGGCTTATGAATATACGTTATTTTCTGAACAATAATAGTAATAATGATAATGATAGGGAGAATGGTAATGATCGTGATAATGATAATGATACTGGTAATTATAATGATGATGACAATGATAATTATAAAACAATTCTTGCTTAATACCTGTACAACAATTTTTATCAGTGCAGAGAACGAGAGAGCTACTAAGACAAACACAAAAGTTGCAAATTGTGGTAGTATGCGTGTGAACACCACTGGTTTAGACCTTTAGATGTGCAAACTGGACTTTTTATTTCTTAAAAATTTATATTTTTAAGTTATAACTTATTAAAGTTTGCATATAATTGTTGTTGTTGTGTTGGTTTTTCTTTTATAAACAGAGCAGCTGAGAACAACGTTATCAAACTCAGAGCAAAACTATTCGCTGCTCACATTATCTCTCTTCTGTCTCTTCTTAATAGAGCGTCTGTTAACAACAAAATGAAAGTCAGAAAAATGTAAAGCTTTCGCAAGCAGCTCGCGCTGAACGCTCGCAACCAAGATACATACAAGTTTTTTTTATTGCAATTTTCCGCTATTGCAACGGCAAAAATCTTAGAATATTATTATTATTATAGGTACTGGGGCCAGCAACGCGCACCGGTGGTCGCTAGTGTATCTAATGGTTTAAACAACAAAAAGCAATCTGCTGCACTTTTTATAGACATAACCAAGGCTTTTGACACGGTTGACCACAAGATTCTTTTGAACAAAGTATATAAATGCGGACTTAGGAGTACGGTATATAAATGGTTTTGCTCAGGTTGCAACGAGAATTTAGAAAACAGGTTGCAACGAGTAAAATTAAACAATAAATTTAGCTCATTCGTCTCTATTAACACAGGTGTACCGCAAGGTTCTGTTTTAAGACCTGTACTTTTTTTAATTTATATAAATTAAATTTAAGCAACATGGTTTCCGTAAAGGAATATCAACTACCACAAATCTTATAATTATGATCTCTGATGTTTTAAATAAAATGGAAAAAGGACATCACATAGATGCAGTCTACACTGACTTTAGTAAAGCCTTTGACCGTGTTGATCATGATATTTTGGCTTCCAAAATTGAAAAGTTTGGTATCTTTGGTATTGCTCAACTGGCTGAGGTCCTATCTGCATGGCAGGTCCCAATTCGTAAAGTTTCAAGGCACCTTATCTAAACAGATTTTGCTCACATCCGGCGTACCACAAGGTAGTCACCTTGATCCACTCCTCTTTAATATTTTTATACAGCCTATTATACAGACCTATCTGATAAACTACGCGATATCCCACATCTAATGTATGCAGACGACCTACAAATGTACCATGTTATTAAATCGGAAACAGATGTAATCCACTTACAGTTGAAACTGTTATCTCTACAGCACTGGTGCAATCAAAATAAGCTTTATCTGAATGTCAATAAATGCTACGTAATAACCTTCTCGCGTGAAAATGTAGTAGCAAGTAACAGTTACTTTTTCAATAGTATTGAAATTAATAGAGTCAATCATATCGTTGATCTTGGAGTAGTCTTGGACAATAAGTTGCGATTCAATCTACATTACGATAAAATTGTGTCTCGGGCCAGTAAACAACTCGGTTTTATAAAGCGAAGTGCCAGAGAATCCAAAAAAGTATGGGTCACTAAGACATTATACTGTACATTAGGGCGTATCGAATTACAATTTTTTTTCGAATTTCACATTCTAAGAGGTCTCAAAAGTTGCATGGGGTTGTCAAGATCACCCAAAAAAAAATTTAAGGAAAAAAAAGGATGTCTTCCTGCCCCGCAAGGACAAAGTTGTTTTTTGAGGAAAACAGTGAAAAATAACGACTTTACAATGCTTTGACTTTTATCAATAAAACTACGTATGTCTTATAGCAAAAGTAAGTATAGGCTTAAACTAACAATACATTGCTAAACACGATGCCACTCACGATTTTTATCCACAATGTCCTGTGTAAAGGATATACGAAGCTAAAGTTGTAATCGAGATAAAACAGTACTTTTGATTGTTACGTAGTAGTCTAAATTTTGGTGGTATTGATTATACTGCTAACGTATTCCTAAAAGTTGCCGAATTAATAATTAGCATAATTTTTGCATATGTATTTTCCTATTTTTGAGAAATGTTCACTTGAATGCAATTTTTTAACTTTTTCAAAAAAATTAATATAAGATTTTATATCTCGGGTACCAGAAATGGTACCGAAGAAACTTTGCTCAATTTGGATTCTTTTACGTCCTCTTTCTGGTGCAGACTCTCACATTCCGGCTTGTTTAAAGTTTTCAATCACATATTGAATTGAAGAACGAGGTGGGAAAATAGTTTTCGATATCTCTCCCAAAAAGATATCGTTATGCAATGAAATGATCCACTTTTTTATGTCAACTGGAATTTTTTCTCATGAAATTTATTTAAAAGTACATTTAACGAAAAGAATGAAGAGTCAATTTTACTTAAAAAAATAAACAAACTTAAAAAAACTATGTACGAACAAGAAACGTAGAGCGCTCTCTTGGTGTATGGGCAATTAATTGAGTTTCTTTTCAGATGTATGATCGCTTGTAAATTTTTTACAATAAAAGTATAAGTTGGACAACCTTTTCTTATCTTAATACAAGAGAAGTAAATTTAAATTTTTCAAGTAAAATTTATTTCGGTTTATTTGATTGATTATTTTTCTTTATACAGTCAAATTACTGTTACGACTTCTTGTGTACGGACAATTGTTTGAGACAGTGTAACTTTTTCTCTTATAACTTTTATATCTTTAATATCATCTGCTTTTAAAAAAAAAAAAAAAAAAAGATTCTTTCATGGTGAGATCATATAAAAATAAAAAATCAATTTAAAAATTAAATAAATAAAAATTTTTAATCTTAACATTTTGAATACGACCTTTCATTATTTAAATTGAAAACAAATTTGAGCTTTAGGCCAAGTATGTTGACAACAAGACAGCATGAAGACAAAGAAGGCAACAATCAATATGCTCTGCTAGCGGTAAACCGCTGTGATCGAATTTCGAAGATGCACATGAATTAGGCAATACCTAAAAGTATGATACGATCTAGGTTAACCTTGATACAGTGTGTATCGAAGTAAAGGGTGATTTTTTTGAGGTTATGATTTTCATGCATTAGTATTTGACAGATCACGTGGGATTTCAGACATGGTGTCAAAGAGAAAGATGCTCAGTATGCTTTGACATTTCATCATGAATAGACTTACTAACGAGCAACGCTTGCAAATCATTGAATTTTATTACCAAAATCAGTGTTCGGTTCGAAATGTGTTTTATCGACAAATTTTGTTCAGCGATGAGGCTCATTTCTGGTTGAATGGCTACGTAAATAAGCAAAATTGCCGCATTTGGAGTGAAGAGCAACCAGAAGCCGTTCAAGAACTGGCCATGCATCCCGAAAAATGCACTGTTTGGTGTGGTTTGTACGCTGGTGGAATCATTGGACCGTATTTTTTCAAAGATGCTGTTGGACGCAACGTTACGGTGAATGGTGATCGCTATCGTTCGATGCTAACAAACTTTTTGTTGCCAAAAATGGAAGAACTGAACTTGGTTGACATGTGGTTTCAACAAGATGGCGCTACATGCCACACATCTCGCGATTCTATGGCCATTTTGAGGGAAAACTTCGGAGAACAATTAATCTCAAGAAATGGACGGGTAAGTTGGCCACCAAGATCATGCGATTTGACGCCTTTAGACTATTTTTTGTGGGGCTACGTCAAGTCTAAAGTCTACAGAAATAAGCCAGCAACTATTCCAGCTTTGGAAGACAACATTTCCGAAGAAATTCGGGCTATTCCGGCCGAAATGCTCGAAAAAGTTGCCCAAAATTGGACTTTCCGAATGGACCACCTAAGACGCAGCCGCGGTCAACATTTAAATGAAATTATCTTCAAAAAGTAAATGTCATGGACCAATCTAACGTTTCAAATAAAGAACCGATGAGATTTTGCAAATTGTATGCGTTTTTTTTAAAAAAAAAGTTATCAGGCACTTAAAAAATCACTCTTTAGATAAGAACTTAAGCGTTCTCTCTTTCAAAATAAATTCCGGGTAACTTTATCGGCATAATTGGCAGTATAAATAGAACCTAAGTAGCTTGAGTGGATCACAATGAAAAGTCATGCAAGACTACTGATAAGTTGGTGTAGCGGCCAACGAAACAGACTGTATAGTCAAGCTGTGTGATTTGCTCTATATAGAGCCGTTGTTGTTGTTGTTGGTTGTTGACTTCTTTGTCTTTATGTTGTCTTGTTGTCAACATACTTGGCCTAAAGCTCAAATTTGTTTTCAATATAAAAAAAAATTATAAAAACTTACTGTTTGAAATTTCACCTCTACCTACCTTCTTAAATTTTATTAAGCTTTGATAAAACTTTTTATTTCTTAAAAATTTCTATTTTTTAAGTTATAGCATATTAAAGTTTGCATATAATTGTTGTGTTGCCTATTCAATTGTTAAACTTTTAAGTATTAGTAAGCTTAAGTTAAGCTTACTAATAATTGTATTGATTTTTTTTTTTATACTATTGATGATCACGTTGATTTAGTTCAGTGATACCAAATCTTCTTCCGTGAATGAAATTACACATTTCATGTTCACCATTACACATTTTCGTGTAATTTTGCACATTTTTTGTCATATTTTAAATTTTTACACATTTTGAGTTTAACATTACAATTTTTTGTGTAGTAATTTAAACCTTTTTTGTGTAATTTTAAATTAATTCTGCACAACTTTCTGTTTAAAAATAAACAATTTCTGGTTATTTTCATTAAATGACACCAAAAGATAATAATTTCAGGCAACAACAGAAAATTCAACAAAAATTTACGGTCATTTTGATAGTTTAGAGTTTAGAGTGTATATAGAGGGTGGTTAAATTTTAAGGGCCGATGTTGAATATTAACCACACCTAAATGTCAAGTTTTTTTCTGCATTTCATTTGACATTTCTCAATTTCAGACTAACTCAATTTGAACCGTTGAAGTTATTCAGGCTTATTATGAAAATGGGCTTTCAAATCAAAATGCATATCGAGCACTTTGTGATTTTTTCGGTAAATTTAACCCTGCAGTATTCGCGTACCTAAATGTTACGAGAGTGGTCGCGCGGATTACATATGTAATCCGTTTTTTATAGTTTAAAATAAGAGATGGCAATTTGAAAATGCTAAGTTATTTGTTTTAATTTTTATTATTACTTTATTTTATATTATATTTATTTAAAAAAACAACATAAACATAATTCTTATAGTACGTAAAATCAATGAATATCGATTGCAGACAATTGTGAAATTCATAATTTTGCATGACTGGATTACATATGTAATCCGCGCGACTACTGCAGGGTTAATCGTCCAAATGTGCGTACAATCGTGCAAAAATTTGAACAAACTAGGTTTGTAGGAGATGTGAAAACACCAGTGCATGCTCGTACAGCTCGTACTGCAGAAAATATTGCTGCTGTTCGCGATAGTGTGGCTGAAGAGCCGTCCATCTCAACTCTTCGTCGTGCCCAACAATTGCACCTCTCACGCTCGTCGTTAATGAACATTATGCATAAAGACTTGCATTTACATGGTCAGAATTATGGCAAGAAATGGCAACAGTGGATGATAAATTTTCGAAGAAAATCATCTTCAGTGATGAGGCACATTTTCACCTCAGTGGATTCGTCAATAAGCAGAATTGCCGCATTTGGGCGAATGATAATCCAAGAGTGATTGTCGAAAAACCAATGCACCCACAAAGAGTGACTGTTTGGTGCGGTTTATGGGCTGGTGGCATCATTGGGCCGTATTTTTTCCAAAATGAGGCCGGTCAGACAGTAACTGTGAATGGTGTTCGCTATCGTGAGATGATAACGAACTTTTTATGGCCCGAATTGGAAATATGGATGTGGACGATATGTGGTTTCAATAGGACGGTGCCACTTGCCACACAGTTAACGAAACAATGGCTCTTTTGCGCGACAAATTCAATGGCCGTGTTATCTCACGTGGTGGCGATGTCAATTGGCCGCCAAGATCATGTGATTTGACACCGTTGGACTTCTTTCTTTGGGGTTATTTGAAAGAAAAGGTATACGTCGATAAGCCAGCAACAATTCAAAAGCTAAAGGATGAGATAATTCGGCACATTAACGGCATAGAACCTCACTTATGCCTCGGCGTCATCGAAAATTTTGACCTTTGGATGGAGGTGTGCCATTTAGCCGATATTTTGTTCCATGCATAATTGAACCATACCAATATTATCATAATAAAAAGAAATGACAATCATTTCCTCAATAATTTGTGTTTTACGGCCTTTAAAATTTAACTACCCTTTATATATATAACGTAAATAAATATTTCATAAATATTTTTGAAACCCCCCGAAATATATTCCTGGAACCGCCCCTGGCTGAGAACAACGTTATCAAACTCAGAGCAAAACTATTCGCTGCTCACATTTCGCTCTCTTCTGTCTCTTCTTAGTAGAGCGTCTGTAAACAACGTAATGAAAGTCAGACAAATGTAAAGCTCATGCAAGCCGCTCGCGTTGAACAATTTCAACCAAGATACAAGTTTTTATTGCAATTTTCAGCTCACATTTCTCTGTTGTCTGTTTCTTCTTAATAGAGCGCTTGCAAACAACGAAATCAAAATCATAGAATGCATACAAACACATATATTAACTTCCTATATAAGCCCTAACCACTATTAATTCGTACAGCTGCATTTTTCTTCGTACCTTGTTCATAATAGATTTTTAAAAATTTTACTCACAACTTTTTGATAAAAATATTTCTTTTTAAAAAGCCCTTGTTGTAGCTGTTAAGAAATAATATTCATGTCATGTAAACAAATACATTGGTCGTGGATAGTCGTGTTCTTGTGCACTCCGACAAAAAATTTGATTTAAGTGTCAATTTCATATTAAAATAAATATAAAAAGACATACCCACGTGTATACACCGTGGCAAAACCTAGCAAACTAAAAAAAAAAAAATAAAAAAACAATAATTAATATTATTAAACAGTGATTTAAAGTTGTTGAAGCATCAACAATAACGCAAAATTAGCTCTTATTAGTCATTAATTTTGCTGAGATAATGAGTGGCGCAAATGCTGAAGTGAGTGTAAGTGCTATGAGCACTAGATCCAGAAAGCCAACTAGCTCAGTTATGGGATCTACAATATCAACGGCATCTTCAATTTCAACTCCAAAACTGAGCACACCTAGCTCAAAGAGCGCAACAGGCGGCCACACTCTCACTGTACATGAGCTCACGGCGGAGCTAAAGAAGCATACAGATGCCATCATGAGTCGCATGACTGCTGAGATCAACACTCTGAGGGGCGACGTAATGCAGCAGATTTCTCATATTGAAGGGAGATTCACTCAACTAGAAAAAGCACTCAACACCTTACAGTCGCGTGTCGAGAAAATGGATGTGGAGGAAAACGAAAATCTTGTTATGTGCAGAAATGAAGTTGCGGCTCTTAACGAAGACTTAATGAGCGTAAGCTGTAGGTGCGATGAGCTGGAGAGAGGCAATCTCGCAACAGATGCTATTTTTTTTGGTGTACCTAAACTGCCTGATGAGAATTTAACTATGTATTTCTTAAGCCTCTGTAACACCATAGAGTGCAAGCCACCTGTTCTGAATTCTATTTTCCGGCCTCGCTCGCGTAACCAATCCTCTGACTCACCAATAATTTTAAAATTTAAAACGTCGCAAGATCGAAATTTGATTTTGAAACGCATAGGTGCTCTCCGTAAAGCGCAGGGTAGGCAACTCTGCCTTCGAGATGTTGGTTTGGACTCGGATAAATATATTTACATGAATGAGAGTCTGACTATGAGAAATCGTCATCTTTTTCAACAAGCAACTCAAATGAAACGCCGCAAGCAGCTCTTCTCCGTTTTTACAAGAAATGGTTCTGTGTTGGTGACAGATTGTAAAAATGGAAATCCAATTAAGGTGATCAACGAAAAAACCCTATTGGCCATAGTGGAGAGGAATGAAGCTGTTTTTTTTCGTCATGACAACGACAAGTAGTAAACTTTTAAATGTTTTGTTTGTTAATTCACTTTTAAAATTATTTTTTATATTAACTCTTTTTAATAACCTATTTTCCTCTTTTTCTTTTTCTGTCTCTTACTATTTCCTTAATACTTATCTCTTATGTTTTAAGCGCTCAAATTTTCTAACTGAGTTCTTCGTAATATTGTTTGTGTTTTCGAATGTGTTTGCAAATTCTGTATCTCAATGGGTGATATAGTTCAGACTCTGGGTCGCTCCAACGATTTATCGAATACTCTTCTTAATTTGATTTGTAAATTTAATAAAGGTTTCAACATTTGCCATTTGAACGCTCAAAGCCTTAAAAATAAAATCGATGATCTGCGTGTTCTTGTTGATAATAGCATGGTGGATATTGTGTGTTTATCTGAAACTTGGTTGAAGGCGGAGATGTATGACGATCTATTTAAGCTTAATAATTTCAAACTAATTCGGGCAGATAGACACATCAAAGTTGGAGGAGGAGTATGTATTTATTTAAAAAGTTCATATAAGTTTCACATCGTCAAGAAATCCAACCTTAATGACCTAATTGAGTACATTTTCATTGGGGTCTTGCACAGCTCAGGTAATTTTTTAATCGGATGCGTTTACATGCCTCCTTGCATTGCAAATTCAACACTCATCAGTGGACTTTTGGAAGATTTAGCTCCCCACTATACAGATGCTGTGATTTGTGGAGACTTTAATCTTAACATAATGAACAACTACAATAGAGAGTTCATAGATATGGTCGAGCAATTTAACTATAAGCTTGCGAATAAAGATATACCAACGCATTTTAGACCAAACTGCTCACATTCCTTATTAGATTTGTTTTTAGTTTCTGATCCTAAGTTAGTTTTACACTATGACCAACTGTCTGTGCCTGCTTTTTCACACCATGACTTAATTTTTCTTTCCCTGAATATAACTCCAATGGGTTGCAAAGAAACTTGGCTCTATATACCGCAATTTTCAAGAATCAATTTGAATAATTTATTTGCCGAATGTCATGGCTTAGACTGGAGTTCAATTTATACAACAAACAATACAAGCACACAAATAGAATTTTTTAATAAGAATATTACTACCCTGTTCGCACGACATGTTCCAGTTAAGATAAAAAAAATAAATCAAACTAAGCACCCCTGGCTTACCCAAGAGGTAAAGAACCTTATTGATAATCGAGATAGTTTATATAATAAATGGAAAAGATATCGGTGTTCTATTATCTACAGTCAGTTTAAAAGTGTGCGTAACGCTGTAACTGCCCTTTTGAGGAGAAATAAAAAGTCATTTTATGAAAGCAAATTGCCAGCTGTAGCTCGAGCTCATCATTTTGGAAAAATATACGCCAAGCCGGGATAACCAAAACATCGCAATTCATGCCTGATTGCATAAATCTTGATGAACTCAATAAAAAATTTATTCAGCCCATTGAGACACCAATGAACGACACACGTGCATCTGCCCCCAGAAGCTCCACTGGAAGCGGATTTGCGATCTCGTGTATCGATCCCATAAGTGTTGCTGAAGTTATATTTAAAATAAAATCGAAATCTGTTGGTTCAGATAACATTCATCCCGAATTTATCAAAATTCTTCTTCCAGTTATACTTCATCATATAACGTATATTTTCAATACAATTATAACAACTTCACAATTCCCATCCTTGTGGAAAATAGCAAAAATCTTGCCCTTGCCGAAATCATCTATGTCGAATAATCCAGAATATCGCCCAATAGCTATTCTACCATTTCTGAGCAAAGCACTCGAAATCATTATAAGCAATCAATTAAAAATATACTTTCGCAACAATAACCTCATCACAAAACATCAGTCTGGTTTTCGAGCGAAGCATTCCTGTACTACCGCACTTTTAAAAATATGCTAAGATATTCGGTCTGGTTTAGACAAAGACATGCTAGGTTTAATTGTTTTTCTGGACTTTTCAAAAGCTTTCGACTGCATAAATCATAGTCTTCTTGTGAAAAAACTTAGTTCCCAATTCTCGCTGCATGACTCATTGTGTAATCTTGTGACGTCATATCTTGAAGATCGTTCACAATATGTTTATCTCCAAAATAAACGCTCGTCAATTCTAAATGTTTCATCTGGTGTTCCTCAGGGCTCAGTGCTAGGCCCACTGTTATTTATAACTTTTATTAACGATATTGTTGATTGCTTTACTTCATGTGAGCATCATATATACGCTGATGACATACAGTTGTATAAGCTTTTTCCCAAATCCCAAAAGCATATAGCTTCAAGTGAAGTCAATTCGGAATTGGACAGAGTCCTCCAGTGGACAATTCGAAATGGTCTTAATCTAAATGGTCTTAATCTAAATACCACTAAAACGAAAGCCATGCTCATCGATAGACGCAAAAACATCGAAGAGCGTCCTCTACTTTTGCTTAATAACTCCTCGATAGAGTATGTCGAAAGCTTCAAGAATCTTGGAGTGTATTTCAATAGTTCTCTCACATGGAACGCTCACATTAACCGTGTTGTAGCCAAAATGTATGGAGCCCTGCGAGGATTGAGTCCAACCTCAAAATTTTTGTCAAATGAAGTCAAGCTTAAACTTGTTAAATCCTTCATCTTACCCATTATTTTGTACTGCTGCGAACTCTTCTCGAATCTTGATCAGGAGTCACTAGGAAAGCTTATGGTGGCATATAATAGCTGCGCGAGATTCATATTTTGCATCGACAGATACACCCACATTTCTGCCTTCACCAAGAAAATAACCGGTTGCTCGTTAAAAAGCTTATTAAGCCATCGCACCATCATCATGCTTTACAAAATTATTCACTCCAAAGAACCAGACTATCTTTTCAGTTTATTAAGATTCGCTAGGTCTCAAAGAACTGCAACTCATTTTACCTGTGCATAAATATCTTGCAACCTCACGACATTTCTTTGTTCATGCGAAAAATCTTTGGAATATGCTACCCACCCACATAAAACGAATAGATAACGCAAACACTTTCAAACAAAAATTATTGCAGTATTTCATTGATACTCAATAACTTTCATTGTAATCATCTTTTTCTCTTAGTCTTGCTTTCTCTTTCACAATTTTACCCTACTCTCACTCATAATTTCTATACAAATCATTTTAATAAATCAAGTTTATATTCTAATTTATATATTAATTAATTAATGTTTTTATATTTTACTTTTCTTTAAAATCAAAATTGTAATAAAATCTATTTTCATTTTTGTTAATGTTTGTACACCCTTACAAGAGAAATCTTATCTGTACAATATATTATGTCCATAAATAAATACATAAATAAAAAATAAAAATAATAAAATTATATTTTTTTAATATATTAACTAAAATATTTTGTATGAACTGAACACACTTTTTTAATGTGCATATTAAAGCTGACAACTTTTAATTCGTACAGTCCCATTTCTTATAAAATAACGGGATAATTCTCAAATAATCTTCGCCAGTGTGCATTTTAACCGTTATCGATAGCTTTTAGATGAGTTAGGTGGACTTTTGCTGGCATTTTTTAATTAGTCTTCAACAGTGTGAACATGGTGCGTGGCAAGCCAATTTGTGAAAAATGACATAAAAAAACATGACTCTGGAAAAAGTTATGGTGATATTTCTAAAGATTTAGGACTTTCTAGGGCATCAATACAATATATTATAAAATCTTTTAAAAAAAGTGGTTCATTTGCAACAAATGTTGATAAACGCGGTTGAAATTAACTGGAAGAGACTTAAGAGCATTGTACACAATAGTGGCTTGTATTACGGCCATGGATTACGGCGCTTTTGCGTCGCACAGTGTTGCGAGCCCATACAAAAGTTGGACAAAAATAGAAGGAGTCGTCCGATTTGGATGAAGTTTGGAGTGGTGAATTATTTAAGGTCGCTGATATCAAATATGAAAAAAATTTTAAAAAAATTAATTCCATCATGTCTAAATTAAGGTTATAAATTTCAATTTTTGAGATTTTTAAGCTTTTTAAAAAATTATTACCATATTTAAAATTCTTAAATTTACAATTTTTTTAATTTTGGTTTAATATATGATTTATGAATTATCAAAAAAAACATTATTTCTTTGAAATATGTTATATAGTTTACATCTTTTAGATATAAATATTTTTGTAAGAGTATTTTTGTACTAAACTATGCTGGAAAAACTTATATATTTTTAATACATTGACGTTTTCTTCTTTTTGAAAGATATTCGCTTTGAATAATAAAATGCAAATATTATTTTACTAATAATTATTTAATATTTTCTTTATGTACATTATTTGAATTAAAAAAGTGCTAATCTTCATCTTTATTTTCATTATAAATATACAAATTGATGTTAGAATCTTCCTCAATTATCTTTTTATTATATTTACTTTGTCTTTGAGAAGATAAAAGAGGGTCATAAGATGTGTATTGGAATTTTCTCTTGAGCACTTCCGCGTGTGATTAAGACGAGTATATCGAATATTTTTGTGGCTTCCTTCTAAAGCTTCTTCAGATAAAGTTCCTGCGAAAATAATTATTGTGAAAAAATATATCTTAGATCGAATTACTTCAAACTACAATATTAAAAGTTTAGTCACCTATTGGTAAATCGAAACATTTTACTACTTCGCATCCATGTACTAAAACTTTGTGTACAGAGCAAGGCATATAATACCAATTGTAGCACTCTATGTACAAGTTCCTCGTTTTTCTCAGCAGCTTACTAAATTCATCAATTTTAATGATTTTGCCACATGAGAGGATTCTTAACACTAATGCAAAGTTGTATATAAGATCTTTGTTAAGTCCTGTGATTTCTGCAGATACTTCATAGTTTAAAAAAAACTTCCTAGCCGTATTTCCGTCGTTTGTGGTGCCATAACCTGTTTTTACATAATCCACTAGCAGGCCCAGTCTCTCTCTAAACTCTCTTTGTATTCGTGTTTTAGTTTCAGCAAAAACCGTTTTATGTTCTGCTCTTACTTGCTAGTTTTTAAATGCCAATCGATAGGCTATATGCAGTAAACATCAAAAAACCTTATCCAACAATGTAGTGTTGAAAGTCCATACTCATAATGATTTATATTTGGAGTTTTAACCAAATCAATTCGATTCATTTCAATAGGACTTGCTTTGCATATAAAACATCTACTTGTTGAATTGGTTTCAGTTAGAATATTTGCAATGGCACCATCTATCATTGTACAGTGCATTATGTATGAGACTTCAATAGGTCTTCTATCAAGATCGATTATGTCGCATTCTAACTCATTTATCTGGTTTTTCATAGCAGCATTTTCTCCAATAATAATATTTTTATTTTCTTTTGCCATGATAAATTTCACAGGTCTACAGAAAAGAGTGGAAGAGCATTTTTCATTGACCCAAATTTCATTTCTGGATGTTGAGTCAATTAATCTAAAGTAATAAAAATGTTTTTTTACTATATCTATACTATTATATAAAAGGGGTCTCTCAAATTTTCATCGTTCAATCAAGGGGGTAAATGTTGAACCGATTTTAATAATTCTTTCACTATTCAATTGTTATAATAAGCGACCCTGCTACTGGGTACTACGTTTTTGGTAAATCTTTTTATTTAACTATTTAAGAATTCAAGCATTTTAATCCATGCTGCCATTGTATAAGCAGCACGAAATAACAGCAAACAATAGCTTAAGCTCTTTGTTGAGAGACAGAGGTGAGATTGTACAACTCACCGCGCTGGTCTCTTGAGTGGATAGTTGCATTCAGTTAATTCCTATATAATAAGCATACAAACTATAGTATAAATAGTATAAATATAAATAGTATAATATATAATAAATAAATAGTATAAATAGTTTGTATGCTCACTGTCGGCAACTGTACTAAAACTAGGCTATGTCCATCTACTAGAAAACTGGGATGGGCAATATGTAAGGGGGTGTGGGTCCGCCCATACAATTAAAATTTGTATTATCGAATAGCTTTGAAAGTAAAAGTATCAGTACTTACATACAAACTCAAAATGGAGTTACTATTTGGTGATCTCCTGCTACTGGGAAACTGTAACGGGCAGTGGAAAATGACAGTGGTGTTAAAGTATGACTCTAAGAAAATTTTTGAATATAATTATTTTGTTCCATGTAGTTGCAGGGTGCAGCAACGCGCGCCGGGAAAAGGCTAGTAAAATTATACAAAGGTTACTCACTTTATTGGAACAAAAGCAATTAAAAATAAGAACTCATCGTTGAACTCGCTTGAAGAAAAACTCTGCTTATACCGACTATGGCCAGAACTTCCATCCATACCCCACTTGCAGATAAGTGTAACTTTGTTTTGGAGTAAATTAGGTTTACATAAACTCAAAACGCTTTCTGCTGTCTTTCGCATTAAAGGTTTTAAAGGAACTTCAGCAGAATTTTCTGAAGCTATTACTGGCGGTACTAACGTTTTTTTTAAGTTCTGTGTAGCATAATAACTAGGAAAGCAATTTTCATGCAATTTGTTCACTGTTTTTCGCAAAATATTGTACTTTTCTACAGAAAGGTCCAAATCCATATACAGCGTTAATCCCTCCATTGGTGACAAACTTTTTTTTTTTCTAGGCTCACTTTCAGGATTGCTATTTGTTTTAGCAAATTGGGAAGCAAAATCTAACTCTTCCGCAGAATATTCACCAGCTATATCAGCTATTCTCCTTTTTTTTGTTTTTTCTGATGCCAAGTGAAATTGCATTTGAGGCCTTCCGCGACTTGTGCTAGGTTGCTAAATTATAGATTAATTTTAACTTTTTATATTAAAAATATTTTATTTTCTTTAAAGCTGTTTACTTACATCATCTGGATGTGGAAATTCGAAAGCTTTGAGATTTAGCCAATTCGAATTTTTTTTTAAAAAATATTCATTTTGTAACCACACTCAATCCACTTTCTTTGAAGTTTTTGACAAAAAACGCGTACTTTTTGTTTTACTTGATTTTCATCAAATACTCTTTCATCAATTTTTTCTTTAACAAAAGCTACGATGAAAGATATTTTATCTCGTGGTCCAGCACTAATCCAACTATTAAATAAATCGGAATTATTAAAAATATATGACATTTTTGCTACAAATCTCGCGTTAAACTTTTATGTAAAATGTTTAATTAAAAACGGTAAATGCATTGTGGGTGGCAATAGTAATCATAGGTGTACTCTACTTAAAAAAAATTTACGTAATTTCCAGTAATTGCCTAAAAAACTATTACGTTAATATATGTTTGCAAAAGAAATATATATTTTTCCGAAAAATACAATTAATTAAATACGAATCTTTTATTTTTTAGTTAATTTGTGCCCAATAATTATTGCAAGATCTTTAAAGCCCTTCTTTAACTTGTAGGGTACAAATTTTTAAAATTGTTCGCTTATTTCTAAAATGAATTAAGTTTTTTTTCCGGTATGATATATTTCTTGTATATATTAAAATACATATTATTCAAAAAATGTCCTATAAAAAACAGACTTAGATCATTTTTTAATAAAATAGATAAGAAACATGTTTGATTACATTTGTATTGCTGTTAAAACAATAACAATTTTTCGAAAAATTATGAAAAATTGCATTTTGTACCATTTTTAAAAATACGATTACTCAAAGAATCGGACGTATTCGGAAAAGTTTTTTATAGATTCTAAAAGACAATAAACCATACTTACAATGTTTGTTGGTTTCAAAGGTGATCTCAGCGGAACTTGGAAGAAGCTGACTAATAAATTTAACAAAATTTTTTATTTTTCCATAGTTTTATCAATTTTTGAAATTTTTGAAAAAATTTAATTTAACTTTTTTCTTCCCAATAACAAAAACCAAAAATATTAAAATATCTTGAAAAATGAGTTAACAAAAAAAAAATTTGCCTAAGTGCTCGGAAACGAAAATTGTACCATAAAAAAACTATGAAATTGTATTGACTTTAAACAGGTGTAGCGTCTCCAAAAATTATTTAATGGAACTAAAAATTTAAATTCTTCTTAATTGGAGTATTTCCTTTACAACGATACCTGTTTTGTATGATTTGATGAAAAAAAATTGTTGATTTTTGTCCACTAGACGCAACAGTGTGCGTCGTATGGGTTTACTAGTTTAATTTAATCACCATGTGGAAATTGGGGTGTCCACTTTCTGTGACTTGTTTCAATCTTATAGAGCGTATTAGGAGGTAACATACTCTAGATTAAACAATATGAGTAGCTTAAACCTCTTTGCATTCCAAGTACTCAAATAATGTATGTGTGTGTGAAGTTTTGTGAAAATCCAAGAAGGAATTTGAGATCAACTGATTATGGGTTAAATTATTTTGCTACTAAATTTTTATTCGATGTATTTTTTTTTTGCATAAAATTAATGAACAAATTGAAAATTTCATTGCTAATATTAATTTTATTTCATTTAGTCCATCCGGGTGTACATTTTGGGGGAAAAAACCCTGGTCACGAAAGAAAAAAATATTTTGGCAGCTTGGAACGTTAATTGGTGCACCAGTAGGCATAGCATTACTTGCTGGAATAGCGATCCCTTCAATAGTTATTGGTAAGTTTTTAAATATTAATATACAATTTTTGTAATAAGTCGGACATTATAATATTTGCATTCCTCTTTCATAATTGAAGAAAGGTTCTTAGAAAAAAAAAAATTCTCTTCGATAAAATAATTGGGAAATTAGTAACCTTCGTGTTATAAGTAACTAGATATAAATTGTCTAGTCTTAACTTATGCCATGCCTACACAGAAAGTTTAGGTTGAATTTAGTTTGAGTTTCTCCAGAGCTGTTCACTCAGAGATGCGTCGGCAGAATTGTGTTTAGTGTGACATTTCTTTGTTTACTTTTGTGTTCTCATATTTTTTTGGCACATCCACCAACATGATATCAATTCCACTTGAGGATAAGGCTGCAGTCATCTCTGCGTACACATGCGAGTTCTCCATTGCGCTGCGCAAATCGAAATTTTTATCGGCCAATACTGATATGAAGATTTCATCTTCTACACTTATCCAAGTTCTTTTCTTCGCTTTTTTTTTAATTTTTTGCAAATAGTAAATTGCATAATTTTAGAACAGTTTTTGACATTTCTCACTGTACAATTGTACTTACATACATAAATAATACTACACAAATTATACCATCAACAAACAAACATTTATTTAAAGTTATACCTGCTACCTGCAAAAGTGCTAGATTGCTTATTTGCTTTTAATGCAAAGAATGATTAATTCGCATGTTTTGATTTTAAGTTCAATCACCGTTTATGGTTTTGTTTTTTCTTATTTAGCTAATTGTTTGTATGTTGCACTTTTTTTTTGCTTTTAATTTCTTTTATTTACGATTGTTTTTAAATTGCGTTTTATGCTTGTAATTTATGTTTTGTTAATGTTGTTATTATAGTAGTATTTAATCACCGATTTTTAATTAATAAAATTGATAATTATTTAGGTCCGCGATGGTAGCACCTCATACATATAATTTTGACTAACCAATTACATAATTTAAAAAGTCAGAAAAAGGTCATCAAAGGTCAATTAGTTTCTTTAATTGGTCAGGGATTGAACATTTTTTATTCACTGTTAAAGTTTTTCAAGGTCACCTAGAAATGTTGGCACCTCATCATCAATAAAAAAAAAATAATACCTAAACGCAATAGAAAATAGTCTGCTGAGAATTGGTCAGCATAAATAAATAATTGGTCAATCGAATTTAATAGCTAAAATAATAAATTATGTTCAGGCCCATCGAAGTGTCAGGGCAGTGAGCGCATCCCCACCATGAACTCCAAAAAGAAGAAGTATAATTTTTTTGTTATTTAGTGGTAGTTCATTTTGAATGCTATTAATAAAAATTTATATTTATTTAATTTATTAATATTTGATATCTACTGTTGATATTTTCAAAATAGTGGATTCAAAGCAATTCCTGTTTTTTGATGGGGTAAAATACCGGCCAAGCTGAGTAATGGCTTCGAAAGTGTTATTCGGACTCTGCTCCGTCAAAAGCAATGGCTGAAATCGCGAAAAATCGGGTCCATTTCAAGAATAAAAAAATTATTTTTCACCAAGACAATGCACCGTGTCACAAATCGATGAAAACGATGGCGAAAATCAACGAATTGGGCTTCGAATTGCTTCCTCATCCACCGTATTCGCCAGATTTGGCCCCCAGCGACTATTGGCTCTTTGCTGACCTCAAAAAATGCTTGTCGGCAGGAAATTTGGCTCCAATCAATAGGTGATGGATGAAACTAAAACGTATTTTGAGGCGAAGCAAAAATCGTTCTACAAAACCGGTATTGAAAAGTTAGAAAAGCGATGGAATGAATGTATTGCTCTTGAAGGAACCTATGTTGATGAATAAAGAAGAATATTTGCAAAAAAAGTTTTTTATTACTTAGTCTTGGGACTTATTGGGCCATGTGTTTTTTAATAAAATTAACCACAAAAGAACTATTCCGAATGTGCAAAAAATATAATACCTGAAGTCTTCATTGAGTGGAGAAGCAGCAAAATTAATTCAACATTTCTCTTTGAATTCAGGGAACTATGAGGCTAGTTGGAAAATACTCCAAGACCAATACAACAATTTACGTCTGATAACATCAACACTTATTCAAAAAATCCTCAGTCAACCAAATCACTCTGCTGATATACCAAGCGCCAGCACAATAAAGGCATTGCACGACGTTTGTTATGAGAGTCTCCTTGCGTTACTAAATTTGGGAATCGACACTTTAAGCTGGGACCCACTTTTGTTGCACCTTTTGCTTAAAAAACTGGATAAGTAAATACATATGTTATACAAACAAACATTAGAAAAACCAAGAGAATTGCAGACGATATCTCACTTCATTGAATTTCTGGAACTCAGGTTCCAATCACTTGAGGCATTGGGGAGCAAGGATAAAAAGGCACCCAGTAAAGTAGTTTCTTCCGTTGTAACGCGAGAAAAGACTAACATCTGTGCAGTATGTAAGAATGGTCAGCCCCCATTATAAAGCTGCAACCAATTTTTGCAATTAAACACCAAGGATAAGATTCACCAAGTAAAATCCAAGAATTTATGCATGAAGTGTCTCAAGGCAGGACACACATCTCAAGAATGTAAATCGCGCATTTGTACTGATTGCAATAAGAAACACAACACACTATGCACTTGGAATCATCGAAACTAATAGGACAACAGTATACATCGACACAACCTGAAAATAACTCGGTCTCATTGTCAGCATTAAACAATAACAAGAAACAGTCATATGTTTTACTAGGCACGGCAAAAATTATTCTGATGGCTTCCAATGGCATGACAATAGAATGCAAGGTCATTATGGATTCTGGATCGAAAGTAAACATAGTCACATCAAGAGTTGTAAAGAAATAAGGATTGTCTCATAAATCAACATCAGTTCACTTAGAAGGTATTGAAAAGGGAAAAGAAAACGGCCATCATCGCATTCATATCACTATGAAATCTAAAACACATAGCTTCACATCCCCATTAGAGGCTGTTGGTTTAAAACATATTGTATCACCTCAAACATCGATGGCATTGGATACTTCTAATTGGGCAATTCCCGACAATATACCACTAGCAGATCCAACCTTCCGTGGCGTCCGTGGCGTAGTTGGTTAAAGTGCGTGGCCGCTATGTCAACGAACTTTGGATACCCAGGTTCGAACCCCAGCAGCGACAGAAAATTATTTGAATTAAAATAATTTTTCTGTACGGCCGCCACCTCTCTGCAGACAATGGCAAACCTCAGAGAGTAATCAAAATGCCATGTAAAGCTTCTTGAGAACGAGAACATTCCGTTCATCGCCGTTCGGAGTCGGCGTTAAGCATGTAGGTCCGGTTCTCGGTCAATTGTGTACAAACTTAATAACACGCACAACACAATTGATCATAAGAAGCTAGGTCAAAGTCCTTTCAAGGGCTGAAATGGCCAGTTATTTATTTTTTTTATTTTTTTTTAGATCCAACCTTCAGCCAGCCCACGTACATTTATGTGTTGATTGGAGCTGAATTCTACCATCAAGTCTTGTCTGTAGGAAAAATTAAAATTGATGTCAACATGCCAGTATTACAAAACACCGTTTTTGGATGGGTCTTCTCTGGCAAGATGACTCAGTCATGCGTCTACACACTTGCATGTGGAGTTCTCACTGGTGAAGACGAAACCAATACTCTAATTGAAAGATTTTGGAAGATCGAAGAACTAAATGAGACTGAACCAGCACTATCAGAAGTTGAACGACAATGTGAAAATCACTTCACACCAAATAAAAAACGCGGTAACGACGGCAGATTCATTGTCAGGCTTACATTAGCCAGAAAACCTACAGAATTGGGAATGTCTCAAAATACAGCTTATATTCGATTTATGGGACTAGAACGGCGGCTTGCCAAAAAAGCAGACCTCAAGACACTATACATCAATTTTATGCGCGAATATGAAGGTTTGAGCCACATGACAAAGATAAACCTGGATAATGTTTTGTTTCCAAATTACTTTATTCCTCACCGTTGTATACTTGAACCTGATAGCAGCATAACAAAACTTCGTGTAGTATTTGACGCATCGTGCAAGACGTCTTCGCTCAACGTCATTATCACGGCCCCACAGTTTAAAGTGAACTGTTCTCAATCTTACTTCGCTTCAGGACACCTTAATTCGTTTTAACAACCGACATTCAAAAAATGTATCGACAAATCAACATGCATAGTTAAGATCGAAGATACCAACTCATATGGTGGAGAGAACACTCTGAAGAACCACTCAACTGTTACCAGCTTAACACAGTTACCTACGATACGAGAGCAGCACCTTATTTGGCAACGAAATGCTTAGAAACACTTGCAATGAGTAATCAAGATAAACGACCATTAGGGACAACAACATTAAAAAACGACTTCTATGTAGATGATGGTTTGATTGGCTCCAATAGTTTGACGGAGTCAATCGAAAAACAAAGGCAGCTCACTGCAATTCTGTATGAAGCGGGATTTACCTTAAGAAAATGGTGCGCCAAGTACCCAAGACTGTTAAAAGGAATTCCAGAAGAAGACTAAGAAGTTATAGCATGTCAAGCAATAATAAGCCACAGGCTCGGCTTGACATGGTTGCCAAAAACTGATCAATTCTGCGTCAAGGCCAACTTGAATAAAAACACCATACTAACAAAACGCGTAGTTGCATCAGATCTGGCAAAAATGTTTAATCCATTGGGTATTCTCGCACCTGTTGTAGTAAAGGCAAAACAATTTTTACAACAGATGTGACTACAAAAAACATCGTGGGATGATCCACTATTGGCTGAATCACAAGCGACATGGAGTAACTTCAGGCGAGAGATGGAAGAATTAAACAACTTCAATATCAATTGACACATATTTTCATCTTATGTACCCAAGGAAATACAATTTCACACTTTCGTTGATACATCAGAAAAGGCATATGGTGCTGGAGTTTATATTCGAGTTGCTTTAACCAGTGGTGAAATTCTTGTTAGATTATTTTGCCTCAAAATCTCGAGTTGCTCCAATAAAAAGACTACAATACCAAAGTTAGAATTGTTCGCAGCCGTATTGGGAGCTCAGCTAACAACCAGAGTTAAGGAAGATTTGCAACATAATAGCTACAAAACATACTACTGGTCAGACTCGCAAATTGTATTGGCTTGGTTAAACCGTATCAGACACAAGTTTCAGGCGTGTCACAAGTTTCACAGACACGCCGTATCAGACACAATACCAAGTTTTTGTTGCTCCCAGAATAACAAAAATACGCGAACTAAGCCTACCTGAAAAATTAACATGAAAGCACACGTCATAACCCTGCTGATTTGGTTTCAAGAGGAATACCTCCAAAAGATTTTCCTTAATGTTGTTTATGGCACTTTGGTCCAATATTTTTACATGCAATAAAAGATAATTGGCCAGCTAAGTTTCGAAGAGCATGATGATAGAAACTGAAGAAGAAAGAAAGAAAAAACCACTACCATCAGTTCAAACTACGCTTGAAAATATAAACCTATTCTATACAATAAACCATGGGAGTTCTTTTAAAAAATTTCAACGTGTCGTGGGATATGTTCGTCGTTTCATTAATCACAGCAAATGCGGCAACCTTTCACATCAACATGAAATTGTTTTGACACCACAAGAATTAGATCAAACCTTGATATCTATAGTTCGTGCCATGCAAAGGTATGGCTTTAGCGATGAAATAAAACAATTAACCAAAGGAACTGAAATCAGAAAAACCAGTACGCTCATCGGTCTAATGCCATTTACTGACGATGCTGGAATTCTATGCGTAGGCGGTCGTTCAAAAAACAAAGCATTACCATATAATGCAAAACACCAAATGCTACTGCCTTACAATGATGTAATAACTAAACTAATTATGCAAATGATTCACAAGGATAACATGCACTGTGGACCAACAACACTTTTAGCTATCGCTCGACAAAGATTCTGGCCCATCAATGGCACGATCTATTATACAGAATTGCATAGTTTGCGCAAGAGCAAGGCCAAAATTGCTTCATCAAATAATGGGAAATCTACCAGCAACAGGAGTAACTCCTGCGCGATCATTTATCAACATAGGAGTGGAATTTTGAGGACCATTTTGGATTCACTACAAGCTGAGAGGCAAACGACCGCATAAGGCTTATATTGCTCTTTTTTGCTGTTTCGCCACCAAGGCAATTCACACGGAATTGGTAAGTGACCTAACAACAAAAACATTCATCGGAGCATTAAAACGCTTCATCGGACGTCTTGGTCATTGCCAAAATTTATATTGTGACAATGCCACCAACTTTGTGGGAGCAAAGAATAAGCTTGCGGAGTTAGAAACAACAATTTTCAAATCAAAGGCACAAGAAGATATTTTGTCAACATGCAGTCAGCATGGTATAAACTTTAAATTCACTCCACCACGTGCCCCTCATTTTGGGGATTTATGAGAAGCGGTGAAGTCAGAAAAACATCTACTACTAAAAAACGTTTCAACAGAATCGCTGACATACGAAGAACTAGAGACGATAATCATTGAGATTGAAGCAATACTCAACTCTAGACCAATTTTACCAATGTCAAACGACCCAACTGATCTAACTGCCTTAACTGCCTTAACTCCAGGTCATTTCTTGATTGGAGAGCCGATGAATGCACAAATTGACACAAAAGCGCTACCTATAAACACCAGTAGATTAGGTAGATGGAGATTAGTATCCCAACTAAAACATGAATTTTGGAACCGATGGTCAAGAGAATATCTCAACGAACTGCAGTACAAAAACAAATGGAACCATAAATCAGCCAATATCAAGAAAGGCACTATGGTGCTTATAAAAAAAGACAACCTGCCCAGTTCAGCAATGGCCTCTAGGAAGAATCATCGATACATACATTGGCAATGCGGATGTGCAAACATCTTCAGGGATATTAAAAGACCAATCCACCCTCTAGCGCCACTTCGAATTAGCACTGAGTCCCGTGACAACACAAACAGTTATTACTCACAAGACGCCATAGAAAACATAAGTGTCTCAACAACTGCAAATCAGGCTGAGGAAGATACAGGAAGGCCAACATCGAAAAAATGTCGAACATCAGTAACTACTTAGCTACATAACCACAGCCATTATCGTAATTTTACTATTACCACTTGTTTATGCAGATAAAATTAAAGTAACCAGATTCAGGGAGCTTTTGGGCATCCATTTTGAAGATATAAGTACATTAAAAATAGCGTCAAGTCAATGGAACTTCCTTGTATATTATGGTCTTGAGCCGTTAAGGTAAGAATTATCAGCATTATCGAATGGAATTCGTATAGCACAACAGAATTATCAGCATTATCGAATGGAATTCGTATAGTACAACAGCTATGCGAGAAATGCAGCAAAAGAGGGGTTGCGACGAAACTATACACAATTTTCTATTCACCATGCAATCCCTCCGTCTCGATGATACACTACTATCCAAACGAGATAAAAGAGGAGCCATGAATATAGTTGGAAACATTGCTGGATCATTGTTTGGAGTTTTGGACAATGAATACGCCAAGAAGATGTTTCAAACAATTGATGAAATCCGAAATAATGACGACCACCTAATGAACTTGTTGCGTAATCAAACTTCAGTGATTGACTCAACTATTAATCTCCTGCGAATTGACGCTACTACTACAAAGTTGCGGTTTAAACAATTAGACTCACAATTAAACAACCTGGCAAAACAACTCAATCATGTTAGTACTGATGAATTTCAAATCAAACTGCACCAAATGTTTCTATCAATCTCAGCTCAATTTAGGTTACTAATGCTTAATTTGCAATGAGTTCAAGGGGCATTACTCGATGTGCTAGCCGAAACACACCATGGAAGAATAAAATTTTTGTTATTGTCTTGGAATCAATTAAAAGAGGAATAAAAAACAATAAGAGCTCATTTACCACCTCTTTTAGAGTTACCTGTTGACAGCGACGATTTTCTGCAACTCTACAAGCTAATGACACTCAAGGGAGGTCTAGGTCCTCATAATGCTGTGTTTCAGATAACGATTCCTCTTATCAATCCAGAACAGTTCGAGATCTTCAAAATGATTCCAGTTCCAACATATATAAAAGACACCATGATTACTATTAAACCATGCACCTAAGCATTGGAAGTAGGGCCTCACAGGGATCAGTACATTCCGTTGAATACAGCTGATTTACAGCATGCACAGTTATATCTCCTGATCGGCGACTTTGCTTCAACCTTCAAGCCAAATACCAGAAAAACGCTGAATCATGCGCCTGCGAATTGGGCCTGTTGGTGAATGAACCTCAACCCACCTGCTTCTTGGAAAGAGCTCGAACAAATTCCACACGGATTCAATTAGAGAAAAAGAACCAATGGATATTTGTACTACGAACACCAACTCGAATTACCACCGTATGTGATCAAGATTCATCACAGCGGACGCTAGAAGAAACTGGCTTGTTATTTCTGGAACAAGAATGTATCGTTAAGGGAGAATCAATTAGTATCACGGGATACCAAACATTTTCAACCACCTTAAGAACAGCATTTGCAAGCTTTGGTAATGCTTCACAGCTGGCTAGGCCGACACAAATAAAACATCTACTCTCTAACTTCAGTACAGCACACTACGCAGAACAAATCCAGAACCTAACAACACTTCAAACAATGCTTGGTAAACTTGACATAAGGTCTCTATTTCATCATTTTCAAATGCAATATCACGTCACCACTTCGTTATCGAGCATAGCGCTCATATGCTGCGGACTGTTTGTAATCATTGAAATATGGCGCTGGAGATCCAAGGCAAGAACAAGTTCAGATATAAAACCCGACCCTGCACCCAGGAGCAGAAAATCAGCAGACTTTTCTGTACACATGTAGCGCTGTTGATAGGCAACATCATTTTTGAACTGCGTTCAACCCGGGCAGAGTGTACATTTGTACATAAATAATACTACACAAATTATACCATCAACAAACAAACATTTATTTAAAGTTCAGCTACCTGCAAAAGTGCTAGATTGCTTTTAATACAAAGAATGATTAATTCGCATGTTTTGATTTTAAGTTCAATCACCGTTTATGGTTTGTTTTTGCTTATTTAGCTAAATGTTTGTATGTTGCACTTTTTTTTTTGCTTTTAATTTCTTTTGCTTACGATTGTTGTTAAATTGCTAAATAAACTTAATGTTTTATGCTTGTAATTTATTATTATATTAGTATAATAATATATATATTATATTATATATTATATTATTATATTAGTATTTAATCACCGATTTTTAATTAATAAAATTGATAATTATTTTGATATCCAAACCAAGTGGTGTCAACTTATTTTCCTCATCAACCTTTGAGTTCAACTGCTCAAAGGACCAAAAACTATTCATCAATCTATGAGTTTAAGTCTTCAAAGGACCAAAATCAATTCATCCACCTTTGAGTTAAAGTGCTCAAAGGCCCAACTAACATGCAACAACCTTTGAGTTAAAGTGCTCAAAGGCTCATTCGCTGCTCAAGGCATTGTATATCCTATTAAAAGTTATGCATTTTTTAGTATATTATAAATAATATAAAGGTATTCATGCAAAGAGGGAAATTTGTATATTGGGCAATTAGTTATTTTTTTGAGGTAGGTTGTAGGTTTTTTGAGGTAGGTAGGTTGTATAAGTTTATTACAAGTGTATAAAGTATATAATAAAAAGAGGATTGTCTATTTTTACTTTGGAAAAATAGTAGTACATGCAAATTGATTGCTGCTAGCTAGTTTTGTATATAGATAACAAAATGCCAATTGATAAATATAAAAGCATAATAAATGGGCATTACAAATTTGGACTCCGCTGTCAAAAAATAAGAAAATTAGAGGATCGATTTTCTCACATTAAAATCAAATATTTATACTCCCAAATTTTTATTAGTTTTTAAATAAAAAAAAGTACTGCAAATACCCCGAGAGCCAGAAATTCCTTAACAAGTTCTCGTCTGTGAATCCGAGAAGAATTTTCACACCTTTTTATGATTGGCAAATGAGTTTCCTTACAATTTTGCCGCATGGTTTGCTACGCTTATTGGCGAATGTGATAGAAAAAGCACGAAGCCGGCAATGCTAATTCATTGTCAAACAAATGTTTAATTGTTGATTTTTGTGTAAAGTTGTGAAAAATATAATAATATTTAAACGTGAGTATTTATAATAAAAACTGGCAAGTGTTAGTGCTAAGTATTTAGTATGTTATCTTTTAACACACATATGTTTTTATGTTATTTTAAAAAAATATAAAAATTAATTGAACTAAAGATTTATATAAATATCAACGAAATTTCTATTATCAGTCTATTAAGCATTGTTATATTAAATGTTCCAAGAAAAGTTCGTTTTGGTTTCTTTGCCGAAATTTTATATATCTTTGCGTTGCAAAAATTTTACTTCATTGACGAAGTTTCCTTTGAATTTTTGTTTTATTTCCTTGGCGAAATTTACTAAATATTTCTCAATATTTAGTAAAGTAATATATCAACGAAAGCAATATATCTTGCTTTCGTTGACGAAATTCCTAAATTTTTTTCACAGTTTTGTCGGCAAAAATTTGGACACTTGTATGAAATTTTCGTGCATGACTTGTATGGGGGACTCCGTAAGTTTTTCTGAAGATACGGAATTTTTGTGTATGAATCTCCAATGAATCCTGTGAGAAACAGCCAAGTGGGTTGTAAAGAAAGGCCATGCCTTTCATGGTTTTAAAGTTCATGTTTTTGAAAATTTTTGTCAAGTTGTCAAGCTTCTCTACGAATAAGAAATTAATAACTTATAAGTTGACATTAGATATTGCCACCTTTACTAATGGATGTAGTGTCATATTTAAAGGAGTAAAAAAAAAACAATTTTGTGTTATATCAATTCTACAACAAGAACCAAGTTGGGTAAATTTTTTAATAAAAGTACAGTAAAAATGAAAAAAGTAATTTTGGCAAAAACAAGAAAAATAATGACATCAAGCAATCACATTTTATAAAAAAAAATACATATATATCTGCATAAAATATCGATTAAGGTATAATATACATGTATCAACCAAAAACAGGAGCTGTTTTCAAAAACATTTTTTAGAAATAAGAAGTTATTATTTTGTTTTTTAAATTTATACAGGTTATTGTACATAAAAAATACTTCATAAAAATATTTTCTTTTTTTTAAAATACAGTTCTGGCTTTTGTATAGAGGGCGCTGAATATGGCATTGAAAAAAAGATATCCAAAACGGTTCGATGGATATGGCCTTTCCCATGCATTGGAAACAAAAAAATCAGATGACATTTTAAAGCATAGACCATATATTAAGCATCTCCCCTAAGCAAGACCCCCGGGGTTTTTTCTTTTAATTAAGGCGGAATTTGAAGTAAAAAGTTCAAAAAATTTATAAAAAAAACAAAAAAAATAGATACTTGAATTTAGGGGGATGCTTAAAGGACAAAATACCGAACAAAATGCAAAAAAAAAAATCTTTGAAATTGAACCAATAGATTTCGAGTTATCTATCGAACCGTTTTAAAAAAACTAGTCTCGAGGAAATTGCGCTTAAAGTTTTTTATATGTTGTATGGAGCTTAGACATAGGTTAACGAAAACCTTTATAACTTCTGTTTTTTTTAAAATATCGATATAAAAATGTGTACGTATATTCTTAAAACAATAAAGAACACATTAAACTAAAAAAAAAAATTTTTCGAAAAATTTACACGTATATTATACCTAAATCAAAGGAACATTTTGTGCCATAAAAACTGAAATTGTGTTTCCAGATATTTAATTTTAGTTCAGTTTCACTTGTTATTATTAAGTTGGAAAGAAGTCTCTGGGTCCGAATTTTCACATATAATATGTGACATTTTTCATTATTACGCAGATTATATTAAACTTAAAAAAGATTTTAGCTTTATAAATAAAATGATTTAATGGTCTTATGACAATATCTTCCAATTTTTCATTGATTAAATAAAATTAAAATTGCATGATTTCGGAAAAGGGTCGTTTTGTGGGATTTTTGTATAGTTGCTTTTATTGGCATCACCAAAATGACAGACGCACGATCTTTCAACGCAACATTGAGTTTTGCAAAGTTTGAGGTCGTCCGCTTTAACAGCTAATATCGTAAAGTTTTTAGAATGGAGACCAAAGTTCGGTTTACGCACGACCGACCTAACGCAGTATTGCGTTTTAGCTATAACTCTCTTTGTAGACATGGCATAACTCCCTCAATTGTATTACCACCACTGCTTATAAATCTTTTTGTTACGTTTTGTTACGCACTAAATGACAAGACGAGTGATATTAGACGGAGAGTCAGCGCAAAAAAATGCTTTGAATTTAAAAAAGCTGATTTTCTGGCAATTGGTTATCGTATTTGTGTACACCACATACTGCGGTCAGTCAAGCCAACTGTAAAACAGGCGGGTCAAAGCTGCTATCAAACGTGTCATTTTTTCGGTGGTAATGAAATGAATTTAAAACGGCTGAAAATTGTTTATACATATTAAATAACAGTTATGACAGTCAGTCAGTTAAATGTCGGTACAGAGTTGGTTAGTCAGCCGCAATGTATGTACAAAAAATAAATAACGTGCAATTTTTTTAAAAAGTTATATTAATATGTAACCAGTGTCGGACTAAGATTCGATGTCGCCTTAGGCCTTCGCTGATGTACCGCCCTTTTTTCTGTGTAAAAATGATTGCCATAATTATGTATTTAATTAAATGATAATTCTAATTATAATTATATCTAATTTTAATTCATCTAATTATAATTATATAATTTTAATTACATCTAATTAAAATCATATCTAATTTTTATTAGATCCAATTAGAATTATTTACTAGTATTGCAAATTATCAAAAATTATCCAACACAAAGTTTTTTGGTTTTTACCTTCGTTAGGGGGATAACGTGTATTGATAGCTATCTCTCTCTATCTATTATAAGCTGGATTCACTGACCACCTTTAGCAATTTTTTGCGAAAATTAAAATTATGTTAACCTTTTCCGTACAGGAGTGGTGGATATATCGAACATAAAAAAAATTAAATTTTTTATATTATTACAAATAAAAAAAAAACTAGTAAGAAATGATCTTCAACTGGGTCGAAGTTCAAATACCCCAACGGCTGGGGTATGCGACTTTTTGACGCTATAAAAAAAACATTCTCTAATAGTACAATTTTTACAAAACCGGTTTTCGAATTATTTAAATGATACAAATTTTTTACTTTTTTTACTTGCATATATCTGTATAGTTTTTATTTAACAAAATTAACAACTCTTTTATTAATAAAATAAATAACGGTTTTGCGTAAGGTGAGAGTTTTACGAACGTTTTTGGTCAGAATTTTTTTTTTAATTTTTTATTTTGTTGCTTACAAGTGTTTGCTATAGAAGATTAAATTTGTGAAAACTTTTCCAATAAATAAAAACTGTACTTTTTCGAAATTCATAATAAACACATATAGAGTCGAAGAAGAATAATTGTTTTATCATTTTAGTAGGTGATAACAATGCATCATGAATGAACCATTTTTGTTCATAAATGAGTTCAAAAATTAATCGTAAATGTTTTGTTTTCCATTCATAAATGATTTCAATCATAATAATTTCTTTTTATACAAATCATCGATATATAATAAATAATATTATGCAATAATAAAATTTATAATTCAATAAGGTTAATTTTTTAACTCATTTCTGAACAAAAAAGGTTCGTTTTCTAAAAGCAATTCAGTGCGGCGATTGATTCAAAAAGGGGAAAAATAACCTTTTCTAGGGTTCTTTTATAAGTAATTTCAGAACAAATAAATTACAGTTTATTGTTCTTTTTTTATCTCATTTCCTAACAAAAAATGTTAATTTTTTAAAGACAAAAAGGTTCATTTATGAGTGCCGAAAATGAACATTTCTACCCAAAATGGTTCATAAATGAATTCGTAAACGGTAGTTTTGGTTCACTGGGTAGAATTATGTTTTGAGTTTTTCTTTCAGTATTTTTAACACATGTTTTTTATCTTTTAATGATTGTCTCTGTATCTAACTTAATGCTTTTAAATTTGTTTGGGCATTTCGTGCAAGAAGCCTTGTTGAATTTTCTCATTTTTTAAATATTTCCAGACTTCGGAGTTCATGTCAAGCTGTTAATAATTTAATATATTTTGTAGAAAATAATGCATAAAAATAATGATAAATAAAAATCATGTTTAACTTACATTGAATACGCCAGCTGCTTGTAAATGCTGTTTTGACAAAAGAAAGCAAAAAGAAATGACCTAAGCATATGTTTAAAGAAGCTCAAATAAAGCGAAATAAATAATAAATGTTAGAAACGTTATTGAAATGTAAAAACGCAAGTAGAAAAAACAGGGTTGCTCAAATGCAATAAAAAAGTGGTTTGAAGATTTTCACAATTTTAAAGTGAAGATTTATGTATTTCTTAACTATTTCAGCAGTAGAATAATTCGAGCCAAAAAACCGATTTTCGAATTATTCGTAAATTGTGATTTAAAAAAAAAACCGGGTCGAATAATTCGAACACAAGGGTAGGGTTTTGCACACCCTACCCACGGCCGAACCAAAGTATATTCAAAGTCTTAAGCAGCCACTAAAATGTTTTGTATGGGAGGTAGGCGTGGTTTTCACTCAATTTCGTTTAATTATATACTCAGAGTGCATATTTAAGTTTATTTGCAAAATTTCAAGTCCATATATTAATTTTGTGGAATTAAAAGAGATATTGCATTTTTGGTAAAGTCACTTTGTAGGCGAGGTAAGCGTGGTTTTTATTCAATTTGATTGAATTTCATACTCAGAGTGTATATTAGACATCAAAGCTCATATGCAAAATTTCCGTTTCTAAAAAAAAGTCTAAAAAGAGATTTTACCGTTTTGATACAGTCACTTTGTATGGGAGGTAGGCGGGGTTTTCATCCGATTTCGCTAATTTAAAACTTGATCTTTATTTTTTAGATACAAGCTTAAATATCGAATTTCGTGATGAGATAGACAGACAGTTGCGCTTAATCAATCGAGTGGTAAAGAGCTGCACAACTGCAATCAATAGCCGTTTCAAAACATTCTCATAAGAACGAAATGAATTGCAGCAACTAACAGTGTTCGGACTTTACTGCAATTGCAGTAGATCTAGTCCGCTTTTTAGCAAAATTTAATGTTTTCCTGCGTGACTGCGGTTTTTTCAACTCTACTTTGTATTTATTTTTTGGGTTATTTTTGTATTTATCTTACAAACGACAGCAAAAACATACAATTTCTTATGAACGTTTATGTACGTTGCATTACGTCAAACATAACTAAACCTTTAATACCATTACATAAAAAACTAGAAAGATGGCAGCATAAGTGTTAAATTAATAGTCATATTAATTTTGAATACGTAAAAAAAATATGTTTCTGCAAAATGCAAATACATTGTATTTAGTTATGTATATATTTGTATTAAAAAAAAAAACTAAATAAATAACTGGCCATTTCAGCCCTTGAAAGGACTTTGACCTAGCTTCTTAGGATCAATTGTGTTGTGCGTGTTATTAAGTTTGTACACAATTGACAGAGAAATACAGGCTTAACGCCGACTCCGAACGGCGATGAACGAAATGTTCTTATTATCAAGAAGCTTTACATGGCATTTTGATTACTCTCTGAGGTTGGCCATTGTCTGCAGAGAGGTGGCGGCCGTACAGAAAAATTATTTAATTGAAATAATTTTCTGTCGCTGCTGGGGTTCGAACCTGGGTCTCCAGGTTCGTTGACATAGCGGCCACGCACTTAAACCAACGACACGGACGCCAACATATTTGTATTTAGGTATTTTTTTATCAGTATAAAATTTACGTACGTGGTTGTAAATTAAAAAAAAAAAACTTCTGCGAAAAAATTCGTTTTATTGCGTTTTTTTCTTTAAGGTATACGTGTAAACTTTTCGAAAATAAAAATGTTTTTTTTTTAATATATTCTTTATAGTTTTAAGAATATACATACACATTTTTAAATCGATATTTAAAAAAAAACAGAAGTTATAACGGTTTTTGTGAACCTATGTCTAAGCTCCATACAACAAACAAAAAACTTCAAACGCAATTTCCTCGAAATTAGTTTTTTTAAAACGGTTCGATAGATAACTTGAAATCTATTGGTTCAATTTCAATGATTTTTTTTGCATTTTATTCATTATTTTGTCCTTTAAGCATCCCCCTAAATTCAAGCTTCTATTTTTTTTTTTGTTGTTTTTATATCAACAAAAAAGCGCTCGAAAATGTATCTGTTTTTCGAACTTTTTGCTTCAACTTTCACCATAATTAAAAAAAACCCCGGGGGTCTTGCGTAGGGGAGATGCTTAATATATGGTCTATGCTTTAAAATGTCATTTGATTATTTTGTTTCCTATACATGGGAAAGGCCATATCCATCGAACCGTTTTGGATATCTTTTTTTCAATGCCATTTTCAGCGCCCTCTATATAAAAGCCAGAACTGTATTGAAAAAAAAAATATTATATAAAAAGTATTTTTTATGTACAATAACCCCCCGTATAAATTTAAAAAAAAAATAATAACTTCTTAAATCCAAAAACAGCTGAAATTTGAAAACAGCTTCTGGTTTACACGCATATTATACCTTAATTTACTGGGATTTACTAATTTTCAAGTCCGAACCCTGGCAACTACATTTAAGAAAGTTCATTCACTGCATTTGCATATGCGTCCGTCTACTCGCTGGCGTAATTTACGCAAGAAAATTGTGGCAGAGTTCAATAAAAGTTGAAATATTTTGTATTTTTCTTGCGTAAATTGCATTTTTCCAACGATACGCACGTACACATTCGTTGGCATTAAACTCTCTCTCATAAGCTTTCACACATTTCTATTGCATTGCGTTCAACGAGTAGACGGACGCATATGCAAATGCAGTGAATGAATTTCCAGTTTAAGGGAACGAATGGAGTGAGAGTGCGCCCGAAGCGCTTAGTACTTGTGGTACTTGTGTACCACATGCAATACTCTCAAAAGAGTACTCTCAATTTTAGAGTATTCGTTTGAGAGCACTTCCAAATGGCTGAGCGGAATTAAATTGAATAAGAGAAACTGAAAGTTCGATCTTATTTTTTGTTGTTGTTTTATTTTTATTAAAGTGCTAGTACTAAGATATATATGAATATATTACTAAGATAAATACATAAAAAGTAATTAAAAAAGCAAAAATTCTTAGTGAATGTGTGACCTTTTGAAAATAAAGCTGAAAAATAAACTTTAAAATGAAAATGTCTGAATTTATTACAATGTTGGTTTATTCTCTGAAAAATGACAATATTATAATTAAGACAATAATTTAAAACGGAATCAGTTAAACTTACTTCTTTTGCGCTCTACGGTTTTTTAACAAAAGTTACAAAAATTTAACAAACTAGGCATATTTATAACATTACAAAAACATCTTAATTAGCTTACAGAATACAAAAACATAATATAAAATTTAAATATAGTCCTAATATATAACATAAACATAAACATCAGCATCTGTATTGTTCGGCTGGAAGTTAAACTGCTTTGCTAGCTTCGTGGTTGCCACCTCGATTTTCAACATCCCCACCCCCGTGAACTGATCCGGATGGAGAGGATTCACTCTTTTCCAAAACAATTTCAACGTCCAACACTGCGTTGTGACCTTGGAGCATTGATATCACATGCAATAACAATCGAGTTTAGCTACTACAGCTTTTTCGCACATTCTCAGCATTAACGCATTCAAAGTCACAACACAAAAATCTTTGAAAATTTCAACGATATTGATATTAGTGGCTCAAAATAAGTTAATGTGAGAAAAATTTACCCACCAAAATATGGTTGGGCTCAAGGACAACACAAGACATCACGACTAACCATGCAAAAACATAACCATGCAATTACACAATAGTTTTTAATCTACTCTTGAGTTGACCTTTCGACAAGTTAACTTCAAAAAAGCTACAATTGTTAACTAATTTACTCATACGGTTTAATGGAGCAGTTAACATATAATTTGTTCTACTAAATGGTAAGTAAATTAAATTGTTAGCATTTCTACTGCTTCTACGATTAGAGTTAAAATTTATAAGAGAAAGAAGTTCTGGAGAATCGAATACACCGGTGATGAGTTGGTGCAAATAGACGATATCTGCAGACTTCCTTCGCTCACTCAATGATTGCATTTTTAAAAGTTTTAATCGATCCTCGTAAGGAGGAAGGTTAAAAATGTCAAATCCACTTAAGCCCCTTAGGGCAAACCGAACAAAGCATTTTTGGATTCTCTCTATTCTATCAACATGCACATTGTAACTTGGAGACCAAACTTGACTTGCGTACTCCAAGTGAGGACGCACTATTGCATAATACAACGTTGTAGTCGTAATCATGCTATTTAATTCTTTGGCCCAGCGTTTAATAAATCCAAGCATAGAAGATGCTTTTTTACAAATGTTATCAATATGAATGGTAAATGAAAGCTTAGAATCCATATATATTCCCAGATCTTTAACGACATCCACACGACATAAAGCAGTATCTTTTATTTTATAATCAAAAACTACATTATTCCTTTTTCGCGAAAAGGTCATAGTTTGGCATTTATCTGGATTAAGAAACATATTATTTTTAGAACACCAAACTTCAAAAGATTTCAGATCGGACTGGAGTAGGGCTGAATTGTCTTGAGAATTTATTTTTCTGTATATCTTCATATCATCCGCATAAATAAGCAGATGAGAGTTTTTAATGATATGGGTCACATCATTAATGGCTAAAATAAACAGAAGTGGACCAAGGTGACTTCCTTGAGGAACACCTGATAGCGCAATAAACTCAGTAGACAAAACCCCTCGGAATCGTATTTGATAAGATCGCTCTGTCAAATACGATTTAATCCAGTTTACAAAATATTGTGGAAATCCAATGGACTTAAGTTTAAATAGAATTAGATTGTGTGGTAACTTATCAAATGCTTTGCTAAAGTCAGTGTAGATACAGTCGACCTGGCAACCAGATTCAATGGTGTTTAAGCAAAAGGTTGTAAAATCGAGTAGATTAGATACCGTAGATCTGCCATTAACAAAACCATGCTGACGAGTTGTTATGACTTCACGGCAGTGAATTTTTACCCGATCATACACGATTCGCTCAAAAAGTTTTGGAATCGATGACAGTTTAGCAATGGGCCTGTAATTAATAACATCATTCCTGCAACCTTTTTTATAAATAGGACTAATAAATGATTTTTTCCAAAAGAGTGGAAAATAACTTTCGTTTACAGATTTATTAAATAACAAAGAAAGTGGTTGACACAAAATTGAACCGCATTGAGTTAACACTGCGGCAGGAATTCCATCAGGTCCAGCGCTAAAATCTTCATCGATCGAACTAATATATTTTAAAATATCCTCTGAGGTAAAGGATAAAGAGTCCAAAGAAACTCTGGGTGTAGAATTCATATGTTCAAAATACCCCTCATCAGGATCAAAGGAATCCGAACAAAATGACTCTTTAAAAAGATTTGCAAATAAACTACAAATAATGACGGGATCGTCAGTAATTCCATCAACAGTTTTAAATGATGAAGGGAATCCATCGGATTTCTTCTTTGTATTTATGAATCCCCAAAACTTCTTTGGATCAGACAGTATTCTCAACTTTATATTGTCTAAATATTCATTATATAATGCAGCTGAGCTATTTTCAAATTCCAGAAACAAACGTTTGTAGGTTTCCAGGTCATTTGAGTCTAAACTACAGATATATTTCTTCCATGCCCTATTCCTGTTGTTGCGAAGAGTTTTTAAATCCTTTGTGTACCAAGGGTACGCACAGTTTTTCGCAAATTTGAGGGTAAATGGTACGGACTGAGAGAACATAGTAAAGAGCTCCGTATAAAAAAAATTTATGGAATCATCAAGGTTATTTCCATCTAAGTACTCTAAAATAACATTTAGTTTGTTATGAAGTAAATGATTCAACTTCAAAAAGTCAGCTTTTTTAAAATTGAATTCATATACCTTATCGATTGAACTCGAATTAACTATGCTCTCTCTGTCCGATTTATACCAAATGCTCAATGGTGGATGGTATTCATCTACAAAAGTCAGAGCATGGAGGGCCCTCTTTACAATCACATTGTTACTGTCTGTAGTTAAGACCAGGTCAAGAAGTCTTTCAAGACTATTATAAATACAACTAACTTGTTGTAAGTCAGAACATATATTGTCAACAAATATATGCTCTTGGCGAGTCTTCGAATTTGATGCACAAAAATATGTATCATCGTCGGAAGAATGCCATTTTAAGTCAGGCAGATTGAAATCGCCCAACAGTAAAATGTCGTCATTAACGTCAAGTAGATTTATTATATATTCTATGCAATCCGCAAGGCTTGCATAGACTTCTGCACTGCTCTTTGGGGGAACATATGCATTAATAACATATACATTGGAATTACAATGTAACACCTTAACGCATAACAGTTCAATATTGGAAGAGCAGGGAATATCAATTAAGGAACTGACAAAGGAATTCCTTACAGCTAAAAGGACACCACCACCAACAGCAGAAATATTGTCAGTGTGTCTGTCCCTTCTAAAAACTTGAAAACTATTGTCAAACAGTTCCAAGTCAATAATGCTTCCGTTCAGCCATGTTTCTGTTAACGCGATAATATCCTCAGAGAAATTCTGAGATGCCAAAAATATGTCGCGTGTTTTAGAACGTAATCCCCTTACATTTTGATAGTAAAGGGATAATCTATTTAGTTTTTTTGTGTCTGATGGGCGATTTTATTCGTCCTTCTAGACTTATTTTTAGGCGTAAACTCAGAAACGAGGATATTATCGGCCCACCTTTTAGAGTTTAGAACAGATGCGAACTCTTCAGCTGCAACCGTTAGAATAAAGGAGGCGTGGGAAGGCTTGTTGCCAATTTTTTTGCATGAACATAATGCATTTTGACTAAATAAAATATTTTGTTTGACAAACGTCAATATATTTTCAGTTGTTGTGTCGGGCTGAAGACGTGAAATGAATAAGCGTTTTCGCCTCGACACTGCCCTTAAATTAATTATTGGGTTATTGGGCTCAGTTGAAATCACATTTGGACTATTAGCCAATGGTGGAGTATAAAAAGGAGGTGAAGAAATAATTGTATTATTGTGTATTAAAGGCATAGCTGAGGGCTGCATAGCCTGAGGAGGGTTTGAAGACGTCCTACGACGCTTATTATTTTTATTTTTATTTTTATTCTTCCTCTTCTTTTTAGAAATATTCTGGTCTTCTTCAGACTGAATGTTTGTTTGCGTCCCGGAAGAGATTGTCTGAGACAAAGAAGGCGAAATTTTTTCCGGTGAAGAACATTCATCATATACGCTAATACTAGGTGCGGCACTAACTTCGCTAAAGAATGTTACAATTTCCCTAAAATTGTTATTTAACGAGTTAAGACTTTCTCCAAATAGCTTTATTTTAGAATAAAGCTCATCTGGGGAAAGGGCCCTGCACGAAGCACAGTACCAGCGAAGACCTGATCGGACAGACATTAAATCGTCTAAGCACGATTTGGAAATACCCGCACATCTCGAATGAAACATTTGCTCACATGGGCCAGAACAACTGAACATTGGGTTCAGAATATTCTGGCTTTTGCATAGCTCGTTTAGGGAACAAGCAGCAATATTTTCAACAGAAAAATAATCCATGTTACAAATTGAGCTGAACGTGCCTAAAGGGTTAAAAATCTGTTGCTATATATGTAGTGAGCGCACAGTTAAAAAACAAATACAACACTAACTACGCTTGATAATAACAAAACCGAGCACAAAGAAGAATAAAATAAAAACAATAACAAAAACACACTAAGCAAGCAAGCTAGCAAGCAAGCATGCAGACGAAACACACTAAAACAAGAATGTTATTAGCACAAATTATTAGCACAGCCCAATTAAATTATAACATTTATTAAATATATAAAAGAAAACTTGAACTTTTACCAAAATCACAACGTTTATAAATTGTATTTTTAAAAACACTCACGAAATACTAGATACAAACAAAAAAAGATACAGATCAACACTAGACAACCTGTGCTTAGGGGTTCCGAAGGTGAGCTCCACTTTGTACGTCTGGTTAGTTCAGGCAAATATTCTTGAAGCCATTGCCGCCACAGCCCATTCTTCAGATTTTGCAGGACACACCACTGAAGACAAAGGTTCTGAATCGTCTGGTGTCACTGGTAAGTGAGTCAAGGGTCTCGAGTTTACAATGTTCTCTGCTTCGATAAGGAAGCTCTGAAGAGTAGCAAGTCGTGGAGCATTCTCTTTTAGTATTGCATGTAGCGCCTTTTTGATAGACTGCATGGAGCGCCTTGATAGATCGGAAGCGATTTCCAAGTGGACTGCGCGTATTGTAAGGCAAGTAAACAATGCTATCCATATCTTTTCTTTCTGCGGACGAATTGTCACATTTACTGGTCCAAAATAGTCTAATCCGGTATAAGAAATGGTGGAAACATAGGGATTGACTTTATCAACTGGTGAAGATCCCATTTGAGGCTGTCGTGACTTGGCCTTTCTCCATTGACAGACTAAGCAGTTGAACTGGATACTGTTTACCAAGCGTCGAAGCTAAGGAATCAAAAATTTTTGTCTAATTTCGCTCATGACTGTAGATACGTTGATATGGTAAAATTTACAGTGGTAGTATTGGACGAGCAGACGTGTAAATCTGTGCTTCTTTGGGAGTATGATTGGTTGCCTTGCTTCTATAGATATGCAGGTGGCCTTCTCTATCCTGCCATCCACCCTTATCAAACCATCATCGCCGATGAACGGATTCAACGTCTTCAAGTCACTGCTGGATTCTATTGTCTGCCACTTTTGAGTGTTACATACTCACTTTCATACACTTCCAATTGCGCCCAATAGCACAGATCTCTTTCAGCGGCCAGCTCTTCTTCGGCAGTAAGATTCCCACTTGACAATGTCTCTGAATTAGCCTTAAGTTTTAAATTACGGATAAATCATTTTATCCAGGCCGTTGCTCTCTTTAGCCTGCGAAAGTTAGAAAAACGATTAATACAGGGTAAAACTACATTAACTTGCCTTGTCAATAGAAGAAAGTTCTTTGCCTGAAGTTCTGTGTAGCTATTATCTTCGCTGATCGACGTTGTATCACTGGGCCAATTGATTTAATTTTCCTTTTAAAATTGCGGACCGTTTATCTATCTGCCGCCTAAGTCGTACTGCTTGGAAAATCTGGCACGTGTTGCTTCATCTGCTGGACTAAAATCTTCGGGGGACCATCTCCAATCTTCAGCCTTACTACTACCTAAAATTTCTGAAACTCTATTTGCAACATATTGTTTATAGGTTCGATGATCCGAACGAATCCAGCATATCACTGTTTGGGAGTCACTCCAAAACACACACATTCTTATTTTAATGGTGTCACACTTTACAATTGATTCCATTAAGCGAACCGCCATTACTGCAGCTTGCAGTTCGAGCTTTGGAATTGTATGGTAGCGTGTAGGTGCACAACTAGATTTTGCAGCAACAAAAACTATTCTAACTTTGCAATCACTTACACTTGCTATCAGCGTCCGCAAAAATGTGCAAGTCCAGCTTCGCCTTCTCAAAATTATTAAAGTAACAGCGTGCTATACGGAGCTGTTCAACCTTTGGCCACTCTTCCATCCAAGTCTTAAAGGGGCGATACAGCTCGCCAGATAAAGGTTCATCCCACGTTATTCCAGCCTTCCACACTGCTTGCAATAACACTTTCGCGGATATTAGAAAAAATCAAGAAACCCGAAAGGATCGAACACTGACATCACGATACTAAGCGCTTCTCGTTTTGTGGGTTTTCGGATTCATTTTAATATTTCTGTTGGCACATTGTTAAATTTTAAAATGTAAACAAACTCATCTGTTTTTGGCAGCCAATGCATGTCCAAAATTCTTTCCGACTCTCCAATTTTTGTTAATTCACAATTGTCTTTGGCAGCGTTTCAAACCGCTAGTTTTTATTGTTCTGAATTTGAGACAATGTTTCTTAAGACAAATCCTCCTGCTTGATGAATTTGTATGACCTCTTTGACCACATCGATCGCCTCTTTTTCTGTTTGGAAGCAATCAACATGGTCATCGACGTATTGTCTACCGATGATTCCTTCGACAGCTCGAGGAAATTTCTGGTAAAACTCTTGGGCATTTATATTTTTGATGTATTGTGCTATAGTAGGTGAGCAAGTGGCACCAAATATCATTCGTTCCGTCACGAAGGATTCTGCAGGCTTGGACTTATCCCCTCCTCTCCATAAGAAGCGCTGACTATCTTGGTCTTCTCTAGCTATCTGGACTTGATGGAACATTTCCTTTATATCTCCGCAGATAGCAACTGGAGCTAGCCTAAATTTAAAAAGGATGGCTATTAAAGGTTGATTAATATCTGGGCCTGAAAGTAAGTTTTGATTAAGGGAAATGTCGCGAACTTTTGCTGTAGCATGAAACACTATCCGTAATCCATCCTTGTTAGGATTACGTACTCCAAAATGAGGCAAATAGAAGGTTTTGTTGGTGTGCTGTATTGTTTCAAATTCGGTCAGTTTTCTGGCATAACCTTTTTCCAAAAAAGAATTTATTTTATTGATGTATTCCTTGGCAAAGTCCTTATCTCTAGCCATCTTTCTTTCCACGGTTTCCAGTCTGCTCAGAGTCATTGGGTAGCTGTCTGGAAATGGCAAAATATTCCGTTTCCATAGAAACCCTGATTCGTAACGATTTCCAACTCTCTTTGTTGTATTGTTCAACAAGTTTATCGCTCGTTCATCGTCTTTGGATAAAATAGTTTTTGTATCTGCTTTTACTCCAAACGTCTCAATATCAAAGTACTCCTTCATCATTGTGTGCATTTCTACTATTTTGTTCTCATTACTTTCCGTATATTTTCGATAATGTAACACATGTCCGGTTAGCGGCTTCTTTATGTTTCGAACTGGTCCGTATTCCATCCAACCCAATATAGTCTTGACCGCTATGGGAGCAGAGTCTTTTGGGGCACGAGGTACTGTAACGAAGCTGCCGGTCTTCCGGCTCTATAGCTGAGATATGCTCAGCCGCTGTCCAGGACTCGTCACAAAAATGTATAGTTTGGGATATTTTTGTTAAAAATATAGTTTATTTAGAAAATATTTAGTTTTCCTTATCTTACAAATGTGATCAAAGTAAGTTGGTGTGACGAGCGATGTGGTGTTGGTGCGATGAGAGATATATTGTTGGTCGAAATCGGCTGTGCGTTTCGCGAATCAGGAGTTATCGCCTTGGCTGATGTCCGTGGTGCTAGTCTGGTTGCTATACTTTTCCCTGACTACCCACTTACGCCCTGACCGTCAAACTCTAGTCTTGTTAGGCCGATCTGACGATGCGCCTTCTAGGTGTCTTTTCCCTCCCGTGCGACCTGACGGTGCGCTTAATATAATTCTGTAAAGTCCCGTTCACGATCAAGCGACCTTACGATGCGCTTCCTAACCTTCACTTGACCACCCGTGCGACCTGACGGTGCGCCTTAACAAATACTCTACCACTATTCCTACAACAAAATATATACCTTGTATTTGTCCTCAGCCTCCGCTGTCAATCCTTCTTGATCCTCCGTATTTGCCGCGACCTCTTCCGTTGATAGTCTTCAGCTACTTGCTTCGAATTAATTCTTCTTCTCCTCTTCAGTTGGTGGTCCTTCCGCTACTTTTCTTGTGTTCGCTCCTCTTCGGTTGGTGGTCCGTCAGCTACTGCTTGCTATTAACCTCTTTCTTCGATGGTCCGTCAGCTACTGATTTTTCAATCCACTCACTGCTTCAATCGTACCTCTTGTTAGACTATGCTTGCTGGCACCTCGAGTTGTATTTGTGTCTGCATGTGTCTCTCGTTAGGCTTTGCTTGCTGGTAACTCGAGTTGTATTTGTATTTTCATGTATCTCTCGTTGCGCTATGCTTGCTGATAATTCGAGTTGTATTTGTATTTTCATGTGCCTCTCGTTAGGCTAGGCTTGCTGGTAACTCGAGTTGTATTTGTATTTTCATGTATCTCTCGTTGCGCTATGCTTGCTGATAATTCGAGTTGTATTTTTATTTTCATGTGCCTCTCGTTGCACTGTTGTGTTAGGGTAAGATCGCTGGTAGGGAAAATACTGGTTTTCAACGTGTGTTTCTCTCTATCTCTGACTGATGCTCAATGTTGTGTTGAAATTGTATGATAGGCTTTGCTGTACTTTTGCCGCATTGACTGCTGCTCACACCAACAAAATATATATACCTTATACTATGCGTTTATGTTGGCACAGGGTGCTTAGTTACATTCTATATCTAATTTAATTAGTTTAACATAGTTTAATAATTCAGTAATTCAATTAAATATTAGAATAAAAATGATTTAAATTCAAGTATTATAATAATAATAAATAATTGAATCTAAAATAATTCAGTTTCTGCTTTGATGATGGAAAACTTGTGCACCCAAAATTGACTGCTGGTTTTGGGTCGTCACACTCCCCCCTTACTTCGCCGAAGAATAGATGCGCTTGCTTACCACGCCACTGCGTGATATCATAATTCGGTACCATTTTTCCACGTACCTGACGTCGTCGTGATAGTTGCTTCGATGGCACCCATTTCGCCTTCAGCTCCCTCATGAAGTCTTCTAAAGTGGCGTCGTGCTCTGTGGGTTCTCTGGGCATATCGTTTATGAAAACGCTTGGACCCTCTGGGAGAATCTCGTTCAAATCTTTCGTCATCTGTCTACGTGGAGCTGCTTTTGGCTAAGTCCTTTCGAGACTGGGAGATACTTAACCGTAACTTTTCTGCTAGGCCTTGGCTCGTCCTTGGCGTGTCGACTTTCGTGTCTGGTAATGGGTTGTGACCCGTTTGCTGTGTTGCTTCACTTTCTCGAGGCTCCCAGGCTAAATATTCCGGTTGGGAAGACGGTGGGAGCTCTACCCATGAAAAATTTGTAAAATTAGCGCAGACGGTAGACCGTGGTTCTTCTTCCAGATGTGTCCGCATTTTTCTTGCTCTCTGCTGTTGGCTTACTTTATAACTCTGGCAACTTTTACATCCCCTAGCGTACTGACTTATGTTGCGAAACATACCCGGCCATCAATATTTATTCACTACTCTGCATATGGTTTTTCGTATTTCGAAGTGGTCGGCGGTGGGTACATCATGATTTTCTGCCATAATGTGGAGTCTTAAATAAGTGGGAATGCATAATTTCCAAGACGAACCGTCTTCGTCGCCAATGGTTCTAGGGAAATGACGGTACAACTTTCCACCTTCTATAATGTATTTAGGATATTTATCCGGACTAATCTCGACTTTTCTGATGCGTCGCTCGTACCAATAACATTTCTTCCAATCGCTCTTTTCAATGTGTTTAGCGACATAGTTGTCTATCCTGCTGCCTTGCTGTTTTTGTTGCGCCATAGGTGACGCAGAAGTCGTGGGCTTTGAGGATCTTACAGTTGCTGTTGATAGATACACAGTTGGTAACGCAGGTGTTGCTGCCCTTGATGAATACACAGTTGATGACGCAGGTGTCGCTGCCCTTGATGAATACACAGTTGATGACGCAGGTGTCGCTGCCCTTGATGAATACACAGTTGATGACGCAGGTGTCGCTGCCCTTGATGAATACAAAGTTGATAACGCAGGTATCGCTGCGATAGCAGTTGGTGACGCAGGTGCTGCTGCGACGGCACTTGATGATGCAGGTGCTTCTGCTCTTCGTCTTTTCACAGTTGATAACGCAGGTGTCGCTGCCCTTGACGGTTGCACAGTTGATGACGCAGGTGTGTCGCTGCCCTTGATTGAATACACAGTTGATATCGCAGGTGTCGCTGCTACGACGGCAGTTGATGACGCAGGTGCTGCTGCGATGGCAGTTGGTGACGCAGTTGCTGCTGCGATGCAATTTACAATTTCTCGGTACTTCTTCGCCTTCCGCATTAATTGTAACTTTAGGCTGAAATCGCCACATTGTATAGAGGTTCCGATGCCGGACAGGAAATCCATTCCCAATATCAGGCCGTCCACTACTTCTGGAAGAATCAGTATGTCTATCTTTACTGCTCTGTTTCCAAGCGATACTTTTGCTTCTAACGCCTCATTTGCTCTTTGTGTGCTTCCATTAGCCATAGAAACATCTGTCCTCGTTGGTTTGGTCCTTATTCTTCATCGTAGCTTGTCTGCATAGTATCGGCTAATAAAACTCCTCATCGCCCCCGTGTCGACAGTAGCGTTCATTAAAACGTCTTCAAGCGCCACTGTAGCCACTATGTGACCCTTTTCGGCTCGAAGATTGTCTAACGTTGTCGAGGCACTACAAAATTTGGCTCTTGCTGTTTGGCTCCCCTGTCTTCGACGGCAACATTCATAGGTCAAAGTGCCCTTTCGACCACATTCCCAACAAAAATCTACAACTGGATTTTGGCAGTTTTGCGCTAAGTGACCGCTCTGCCCACAGCGTCGGCAAGCTGTGCGAGGGTCGATGAACACTGCTGGCATCATCTGCCTATGACCTGCTTCTGCCCTCTGAGGTCCTTCTCGCTATCGGTTCCTTTCAGGTATATCTAGATTTTCGAAGTCGCCTGCCAAACTTATTAATTCTGCAAGGCTTGAGAACTCTCTCCGCTTTACGTAAAGTTGTAAATCGTGGCTGCTGTTTCTGTAAATTCGCTCCAATTGTTGTTCTTTGTTTAAATTACCATGGCGCATCAAATTTTGGATGGCTATAACGAATTCCTTAAATTTTTCACTTGGCATTTGTTGACGTCGTCGAATGTCGTCTTCCAGACGTTCAATGAATCTAGATGGTAGGAAAAACTCTAGAAAATCAGTCTTAAAGCTCTGCCAGCTGTTCCAGTGCGCGTTGTTATTTCTGTACCATTGAAGTGCTTGGTCATTCAGGAACTCAGGCATGATGCGTGGTAACACATTTATTTATTTATTTATTTATTATTATATCGTCAAACAGACTCTTATAGACTGCTTAAAATAATTATAAGTATTTATAACTCTAAAAATTAAAATATTTACAAAACAATTTAAAATGCAATGTTAACAGAAGTAATTACGTTAAATAATTAAGTTAACTTAAACCACCAATGTTTGTGAAATTTAATCTTAAAAATTGCTTTAATGCGTCCCTACTTAGATGAGAGTTGAAGTCTACATAGTGACAAACTGAATTTGCGTGATTCAAGCACCGGGTAATAGGTTCATTTATGCAACAATTAACCCTATGATATGGTACATAAAATAAATTCCGAGTCCTTAATTGTCGAATGGGTGAGTAAAAACTAACCCTAGACAACAAAAAGGGACAGGTTATATGGTTGTTTATGATGTCTCTAATAAACATTATAGCGAAATATTTTCGGCGCGATTCAAGATCCTGCATCCCAAGGAGCAAGCATCTTGTGTGAAGGATGGCATATCAATATCCCATTGTAAAAGTCGTATCGCAGATCTAGTGAATCGCTTTTGGATTTTTTCGATTCGTATAGACTGAACTGAATAGAAAGGATCCCACACAATGCAACAATAATCCAGTATGGAGCGTACAAACGAAAAGAAAAGAGACTATAGGGATCCGAGAAGTCTTTGGAGTTTCTTAGTATAAAACCAAGCATAGAGCTTGACTTTGCTACAATGAAGTCAATATGCTTAGAAAAGCTTAGTTTAGAATCAAAAACTACTCAAAGATCTTTTTTTCTCATAAATTCTATTTAATTCAACACTGCCCAATACGTAGTAAATAGTACAGGAGAGTTGTGCCTACAAAACGATAAGTGTTCGCACTTTGCAGTATTAAGCGGCAACGAATTTAAATTACACCAAAGGGATAATTTCTGTAAATCTTCATGCAGATTAACGCAATCAGAAATATGGTTAACCGGATAGTATAACTTGATGTCATCGGCGTACATTAAGCATTGCACATGTTGGAAAGATGCTGGAATATCATTGATAAATATTAAAAATAGTAGGGGTCCCAGATGACTTCCTTGTGGGACACCCGAGAAAACATTTATAATATTAGACGAGAAATTGTTTATGCGAACTACTTGAGTACGATTGGACAGATAAGATTCGATCCATTTCAATAAATTGGAATGAAAACTAATTATCTTCAGCTTATAATTTTCATCTAGATCATACATTCCTGCCAGCTCCTCGACACGCTCTATAAAGGACAGTGGGTCTTCAATCCCATTAAACTTCACTGACCACTTTGTTACTCTGTCCATGATTGCACTGTTAGACATTCCGCTAGCTGCAGACCTCTGCGCTTCAGGATATGCTTGAGGCGGCATCTGGTGACTTGGACCTCTGTCGATATTAAAATTTTGTGAAAATTCGTATTTTCGTGGACCTCCGCCTTCTGGTGATGGTAGCATTGGGGTTACCGATGGTGGCACATTTATTTCATCAGGAAGACCCGATCCTGGTGAGCACCCTCGTCGGTGCTTAGCTTCTAGCTCGGCCAACCGTTGTTCCTGTTCATGTTTGAAGCTGCTTTCATATATGCAAGCCGCAAACCGCTTCCGTAATTCTTCGACGGAGCCTTCAGTACCAAATCCGAACTCCTCTGCGTAAGCCAAGAGGTCTTCCCGTCGAAGTGAGTACATCCATGATATCTTGACCATTTTGGTGTCGTAATAAGTATGCTTTTACCTTCTGTTATCCTTGTTTTTTTTTCCCCCCAATTTTAGTTATATACGTCTGTATATTATTTTGTTGTAAATTATATGTTTAATTTAGTATATTATTTGTATATTATTTTTATTTTTATATTATATATATTTTTTTCGAATTAAATCTCTTTTAAATCTGCGGCGAGAGATATATTGTTGGTCGAAATCGGCTGTGCGTTTCGCGAATCAGGAGTTATCGCTTTGGCTGATGTCCGTGGTGCTAGTCTGGTTGCTATGCTTTTACCTGACTATCCACTTACGCCCTGATCGTCAAACTCTAGTCTTGTTGGGGCGATCTGACTATGCGCCTTCTAGGTGTCTTTTCCCTGCCGTGCGACCTGACGGTGCGCTTAATATAATTTTGTAAAGTCACGTCCACGATCAAGCGACCTTACGATGCGCTTCCTAACCTTCACTTGACCACCCGTGCGACCTAACGGTGCGCCTTAGCAAATACACTACTAGCTCTTTAGCTTGAACACTGCGACCTGACGGTGCGCTTCCTGGCCTGTACTTTACCACCCGTGCGACCTGACGGTGCGCCTTAGCAAATACGCTACCAGCTCTTAGACTGAATCAAGCGACCTGACGGTGCGCTTCCTATCTACTTGACCACCCGTGCGACCTGACGGTGCGCCTTAACAAATACTCTACCACTATTCCTACAACAAAATATTTACCTTGTATTTGTCCTCAGCTTCCGCTGTCAATCCTTCTTGATCCTCCGTATTTGCCGCGACCTCTTCCGTTGATAGTCCTCAGCTACTTGCTTCGAATTAATTCTTCTTCTCCTCTTCAGTTGGTGGTCCTTCCGCTACTTTTCTTGTGTTCGCTCCTCTTCGGTTAGTGGTCCGTCAGCTACTGCTTGCTATTAACCTCTTTCTTCGATGGTCCGTCAGCTACTGATTTTTCAATCCACTCACTGCTTCAATCGTACCTCTTGTTAGACTATGCTTGCTGGCACCTCGAGTTGTATTTGTGTTTGCATGTGTCTCGTTAGGCTACGCTTGCTGGTAACTCGAGTTGTATTTGTATTTTCATGTATCTCTCGTTGCGCTATGCTTACTGATAATTCGAGTTGTATTTGTATTTTCATGTGCCTCTCGTTGCACTGTTGTGTTAGGGTTAGATCGCTGGTAGGGGAAATACTGGTTTTCAACGTGTGTGTTCGCTCTATCTCTGACTGATGCTCAATGTTGTGTTGAAATCGTATGATAGGCTTTGCTGTACTTTTGCCGCATTGACCGCTGCTCACACCAACTGTAACGAACTTTGTAGCCGGGGTTAGCTCGCCGGATCGCCGGGTTCGTACAAAAACCCGTATTCGTATTCGCGTAGTCTTTTTAAATTATAAATATAAGGGTTCATTTAACTTCACTATTTAAGTCTTTATTTCAAATGTTTGTTTTCACAAAAGAAAAAAAAATCATTTCACACATTTTTTATCCATTTGCTAAATAATCGCCGTTGCTCCTGATCTCCTTCGAAGTCCTTTGAAATAGGATCCGTGAATTCCGTTCGTTTGTCTGTCCTCTGAGTATTTGCGATGGGCCGTCCGGTATAGAACCACTCGGGCCAGGTGTTAGTTTGGTCGTTATCCTTGTACAAAAATATGGTCTGAACCCAAGTGGGCGATCGACTTGGATGCTTTTAGAGCAGACCGTCCGGTATGAAACCACTCGGGTCGACAGAAAAAACAACTTTCGTGATGCCACTGGTATGTTTTTATGACCGGCCGTCCGATATGAAACCACTCGGGCCGACAAGAAACACTGTTCACTACTGCTTTTAGTCACTCGTGCTTAGTCACTTGTACACTTGTTCACTTGTTCACTGGGTTACTCTGTTACTTGTTCACTTGACTCACCGATGTGCGTTGTTCGCGTGTTGACTTTAAAAGAGCCCCACTGTTGGTTCGCTGACTTCTTTATCCCCAAAAAGGGTAACGGGACCTTGTTTGTGTCGCCAATTTCCATTTGATCTCGACCTTGAATTTTGCTCGCCTAGAGATAGCGGCAACGTTTTGTCTGCATGTTATTGTTGTCATAGTCGCTGTTTAATGACCCCTAGTATTTTGTTATTGCCACGTGTGGGTGCATAGAATGCATGTTGTTTGTGTATTTTGATCATACTACTGGCTCGCTGTATGTTTTGTTGTTGTTTGATTGCGGGTCGCCCAGCTGCGTGTTTTATGGACAGGGGCGGTTCGCGGGTTCTTGTCCAGGTGCGGTTTAGGGTTGCAGGGCGGGTTCATGTTTTTCGGGGCCCTTTGTGCAGCGGTGTTTTATAGGGAATTGTACGGCATAAATTCAGCGAATTTAGTTTTTTAGAATTTTTTCAGGATTTCATTTTAGTTTTTTAGTGGCAGCCCTACTAAATAAGTGTTCTCGTTATTAAGTAATAACTCACCACACTGTAGGCTTTGAGTCGGCAACGTTAAATCAGAAGTTGTGTAGACATTTGACAATTTGTACTTTATTGACGTTTCTGCTACTCCACTCACAGTTAATTCTACTACTTCCGTTTTCTGTCACGTGGTTTGGTTGTTCAGCCATTATAGTTGCAAATTTTTCGATTTTCCGCGTAATCCTAGCTGATCTGCTAACTTTTTGTCTATCATGGAAACATTGGTTCCATCATCGATAAAGACATAGGTTTCGATTACGCTTTCCATAAAGTTTCACGGACATGATTTGGAACAAACGGCACAGTTGTTAAAACCATCGACGTGGCAATTCGATAAACTATGTGGCTTGAATCAACCACTGCATTAGTTCGCGTCGCGTCTCGGTTCTCATTTTGTGTGCAGTGTAGAAGTCGATGATGTACCTTGGAGCATCCTTCCATTCCACATCGTTTTCTGATAAAACAGTTTGTAATTTGATGGCGCGTTTGGAGGCAAGAGAAACAAATTTTTGATTGCTTCACTTTTTCCCATCGTTCGTTGATCGTTAGCTGTAAAAAAATTAGACATTCAGTTAGGGACTTACATTCGTTATCGCAGATTTGGCATTTTCGACGAGCAACACTAACGCATGCATATCTTTGTTGTGGCTGATTGCTGTTTTGCGGTAATTTTGATTCGTCGCGATCGTAGATGGCAGTGAGTCTCCTACAATATTGGCCAGACGTCTCAGTTTGTTGAGCCACTGGCTGAAGTCAACTATTGTCGGTGGGTGGTCGAGCATAACGTATTGCTCTGCCCACTGCATTTGCCTCTCTGTCGGTAGTTTAGACACAAGTTCACTAAGAAGCGATGCATTTGACAGATGGTGCTCGCCCCTAGCGTTCTTCGTGAATGTGGCCTTATTGTTTAATTTATTTGCGAAGTTGACGAGTGAATCTAGGTTACCTTCGACCAGAGGCGCAACCAGAAATTTTTTTTGGGGGGAGTTTTATAACTTTATGTATATAAAAAAAAATGTACGTTACCATAGCGGCTATGGTGTAATGAGTCCAAATATTGCACTCAAAACGTTAATTGTACCACAATGGCAGCAAATAGAAGGGGGCATTTAGGTTACAAATTTTAAAAAAACCGACCGATTTTGCAACCTCGAAAATCGATTTTTTTTCAAATGGAAGCCATTTTGTTTTTTTCGGAGGAAAACAATTATCCTTCTTCAGGCGATAGCCACGTTAACAAGGATTAATTTGATTTTTTTTTAATTTTTCCTCAGATGTTCCAGACTGGTTATATCCTGCACACCGTCATATTTTTTGGCATTTTTAAAAAAAATCAAATAACGTCAAAAACCACTTCAAAAATTCTGAAACAAATTTTTTTTGTATTCTTTAAATGTTAATAAATATGTGCGTAAAATTTGATTCCCGAAAAAAATTTTTTTAAAGTTTGTAACCTACATGCCCCCATAATGATAAAATTTTTATAAATAAATATTTATTAGAATAGAAAAAATTTTATTTATTATTTTTACATTAAAAAGATTTTAGTTACAGGATTAAGGCGATTAAGAATAATAAAATACACTAAATTATATTTTTAAATCCAGTTTACGCTTACTTTTAGAGAGTTTATTTAAAATAATATCCACTGATGGTGTCATTTCTCTGTACAGATAAAGCAATGTGAGGCCGTTTAGTCTATTTGCAACATCGTGCTTTTAGGTTTTGAGTCGGCAAAGTACTGAAAATGTTCATTAATTTTCACATGAAGTTACTGGAAGAGTTGCAAGGATAATAAGTAAATTATTGTATATATCACCCATTTCAGATTGAGGTGACCTATCAGTCGCACTGACCATCTCCGATTTGGCTCAAATTTTGTTCCTAGATTGGTTTATTACTTAGAAAATCAAATCCGAAGTTATAAATTTTTAGAACCATTTTTCAAGGCCAAAATACGGTGTATTTTGTAACGACGTAGCTCAGTCTATTTAATTCCGATTTTAAATCGGTAAATAAGGTATCATTGGAAAGTTTATTTTGTCTATTTTAAGGGAAAAATATAAAACTTTTGGAAAAATTGCAGTAAGTTGGCCCATTCTTTATTTCAAAGTTTAATTTCATGCCAACAACAGACGCTTTAATTTTTTTCAGTTTCTTTATTTTGGTTTTTTATACGTTTTAATACCTTTTCACAAATATACAATTAAGGTGTGTTCTTGAAGGGTTCAAAAGTTCTGGCGTAAAACGTGCTGTGTCAAAGAATTTTCAATACAAATTCTATATCTATATCTATCAGAATAAATAAATACAAAAATAAATTATTATCAGAAAATTATTAGAAAAAGAACTGATTTTCATGTTTTTGCCTATAGCTCAAAAACTCGAGCTGATGGAGAAAAACGGAGTCTTTATCTGAAATCAGGAAACCCAATTTGTCTATAATCAGCTGAAAAATCTCCGGCACCAAAATGACTGTGGCGAAGTGTTATGCTTCAACAGCAATCGATTTGAATTTAAATTTGTGTTTTTCGCGCTTTTGATAAAAACATGTTATTACTTATCATGTTTTTCTTTTTGTGACAATAATTGGGTGGGGGGGGGGGGGGTTTAAACCCTAAACCCCCCTTTGGTTGCGCTTCTGCCTTCGACTATCGAAGGAATGATACGCACCTTCTCGATCTGACTTTTGATCAGTTGTTCTGGCCTTCCGAATGTTTCTCCGAGAGTCTCCATGACGGCGTTTACGTTGTTAGAGCTTGATAACAAAGATTCTACTACTTCCCTAGCGCGTCCCTTTAGAGAGTCTCGAAGGCGCATTATGTTGTGTAGCTGGGAGTAATCGAACTGTTGAGTTGTTGTCTCGAATGCTTCGAAGAATGTCGGCCACTCCTCTGGAAGCCCTGGAAAGCTAGGAAGAGGGTAGATTTTACCATCGTGTACAGGCATGATCCGTTGACCTTCATCATTGACTCGAACATTTTGTTGCATGACTGGTGGAGCTAAATATGGCGTCTGCAGGTAAGATGGCTGTATTGATGTTGAGGGTTGCAAGAGTTGCGTCGGCTGAGAACATGACGTCGGCTGAAAACATGATTCGGCTGAAAATATGACGTCGGCTGAAAACATGACGTCGGCTGCAAATGTTGCGTTAGCATCGGCTGGGAAGCTGTTGTATACAATGGCAGCGATGATGACTGCGAGAGAGGCGTCGACTGAGAATATGTCGTCGGCTGCGACTGTGACGCCAGCTGTGCATATGGTGTAAGCTGCAAATTTTGCGACGTCTGGGGAATAACCATATATTGCAGAACTGATGATGGCTGCGAGAGTAGTGTCGGATGTGAATAAGGTGTTGGCTGTAAATATAGTTTTGGCTGAGAAATAATTGCGTTATGGGTAGCTAACTATGGCTGAGAAACTGGTGTTGGCTGCAGATACAACGTTGGATTTGACAGTGACATCTGGTGAGAAAACGGTGTTGGCTGTAATGGCGGCTGCGAAATTGACGTTGGCGGAAAAATTTGGCGGTGACTGCTTTTGCCATGAACTTTGGCATGAACCTTCACTTATTTCATTTCTTTTGTCTACTCTGTTGTTCTGACTATTGGAAACCAAGAGTGTCTGGATTGCTTGCATTTGGCGTTTGAATTCATTCTGCATTTCCTTGAGCTGTGAGTTAAAGTCGCGTTTGAAATCCTCTAATCCATATATATCGTTGTCCATAGGTTTTTGGCTGTAAGATGTGGAAGCTGACTGTGTGTGTATTGTTTGAGTCTTCGAGGGCTGTTGGACTTGCGGATTTGGTTGCGGCTGAGTGGATCTGGCTGGGATCTGTGCTGGAGGTAGCTGGACAGCTGAAGAACTGGAAGCTTTGGTCGGCGATCTATCTATAGGCATATCGGATTTATTCTCTTCAACTTATAGCGGCAATCCCTTGTTGATTCTATAACCCGTTCTGGTAAGTGGCATGAAATACTAATGCAGATTTTACTATTTAAGGTATAATATACGTGTACATTTTTCTAAAAAAAAATGTGTTCTTTATAGTTTTAAGAATATATAAAAAAAAACAGAAGTTATAACAGTTTTCGTTAACCTATGTCTAAGCTCCATACAACAAATAAAAAACTTCAAACGCCATTTCCTCGAAACTAGTTTTTTTAAAACGGTTCGATAGATAACTCGAAATCTATGGGTTCAATTTCATTAATTTTTTTTGCATTTTGTTCGTTATTTTGTTCTTTAAGCATCCCCCTAAATTCAAGTATCTATTTTTTTTTTATATAAACAAAAAAACGCTCGAAAATGTATCTATTTTTCGAACTTTTTACTTCAAATTCCGCCATAAAAAAAAACCCCGTGGGTCTTGCGTAGGAGGGATGCTTAATATTAGGTCTATGCTTTAAAATGTCATTCGATTTTTTTGTTTCCGATACATGGGAAAGGCCATATCCATCGAACCGTTTTTGATGTTTTTTTTTCAATGCCATTTTCAGCGCCCTCTATATAAAAGCCAAAACTGTATTTAAAAAAAAAATATTTTTTTAAAGTATTTTTTATGTACAATAACCTGTATAAATTTTTAAAAAAAAAAAATAATATCTTCTTATATCTAAAAAAATTGTTTGAAAACAGCTCCTGTTTTTGGTTGTTACACGTATATTATACCTTAATGGCGTTAGAATTATCTGAATTAAACTTAAACCAAAGAAAAAATAAAAATGTGACCTTTTGAAAATAAAATTGAAAAATAAACTTTAAAATGAAAATGTCTGAATTTATTACAATGTTGGTATATTCTCTGAAATATTAACATATTATAATAAAGACAATAATTTAAGTTACTTTTAAACTTACTTTTAAAAGGTACAAAAATTTAACAAACTTGGATTTTATATAATATTACAAAAACATCTTAATTAGCTAACTGGATACAAAAACATAATATAAAATTTAAATATAGTCCTAATATATAACATAAACATATATGTTTCATCATTCATCAGCATCTGTGTTGTGCGGCTGGAAGTTAAACTGCTTTGCCAGCTTCGTGGTTGCCACCTCGATCTTCAACAGAACTGAAATGTAATTTCATGAATTTTGAAAATATTATCCAACTCAGCTTAATAAAATATTTTTATTTATTTTATTTATCCAACTCAGTTTTCCCATATTGTTATGAACGAACATTATTTCGTTGACAAATTAATAAAAGCGAACAAAATCACAATTTATGTCTATTTGTTTGTTAATTTGTAACTCACATTATTTAAATTCATATTGTATAAAAAATAAAATATTTGACAACATTAGAAGCAAACAACACTGAAGCAAACACCAAAATTCACCGAAACTGTTTAAGAGTATTCTCAATACTTCGAATACATCCCATAAAAAACAGGTTTAGAGCGTAACTCATTTTTTTCGAAATAACATTTTTAATATATTTTGGTGGACCACTCTCAAATACCCCTCATTTAAAAAATCAATGTGCTTTTTCGTTGTTGTTTTGCCTATTTTATATATTTTTTATTTTTTTAATTTATTTAAAAGAAATACAATTACTAATAATTATATTACTTATATTTAAGGCACGAGCGGAATGCTAAAGGCCAACTATTTTAAATAAAAACAGCATTAAAAACTTTTATATCCAAGGTTTTCCAAATTTTATTCAGTTATTTTATTCTCCTGTAAAGTAACAAAAATAGAGTTACGCCTTTTCTATATTAAGCCATCGATATATACATTTTTTTTTTAAATTTTTAAAATATGTTTAAAATATTCCAATGGCATCAAAAAGGCGATGTTTTTGCTAAGCCGAGATTGAATTTGATTGTTTTAATCCAAAGCGCAGACAGACAGAAAGACAGACGGGCATAGCTAAATCAACTCGGGTGGTGATGCTGATCAAGAATATATATACTTTTCTTTATCTACCACGCCTCTTTACGGGCTTTACAAACGGAGTGACAACATAAATATACCCCATCTATATACCCCCACGTTTACATCTTTTAAACGTGGGGGTATAAATATATATGTATATCAAATGACACTTCGGAGCTGAGAGAGTTGACATGCTCTCAAGCAAAGTAAGAAACATTGCGAAGTTTTGGGCTGACTGATGGGAGTTGTTCCACAATATGGTTGACTGACCATTTTATTTATGGTTAATATACATTTGGGTACCCCTACAAAAGTTTCAATTTTTTTTAAATAAATTCCACGTTACCTATTTTTTGTACATATATTGGGGCTGACTGACCAGCTCTGTTCCGACATTAAACTGACTGACTGTTATAACTGTTTTTTATATGCAATATCCAATCTGTATAAACAATTTTCAGGCTTTTTATATTAATTTCATTACCACCGAAAAAATTACACGTTTAATAGCAGTTATGACGCGCCTGTTCTACAATTGGCTTGACTGACCGGAGTATACATATGTGTGTACACAACTACGATAACTAATTGCCAGAAAATCAGCTTTTTTAAATTCAAAGAATTTTTTTGCGCTAGCTCTTAGTATAATATATATCATACAGAACGAAGACTTTGAATTATAAAGGACGGATTGACAACTTATATATATATGCAATAGAACGAAAACCAAATACCAGTGGCGTAGATAGCTTTTTGCAATGGTAGGGGATGAAATTTATTTTCGTGACTAACATGCAAAAAAAAATTTTGTTGTAAAAATCGATATAAAAAAAAAGTAAACTTTTCATTTTACATTTTTTGTTAAATGTTTTTAAAGTGAAACATCCAGCAGGCTTATGTAAAGAACGGCCAAGTTATTAAACGATATTTTTAAGTTTATTTAAGAAGGTTTGAAAATTGTAAAATACAGAAAAAAAATGAAGTAATATATAAGTATGAGCACAGCACGACCGCTTCTCGACACAGTTACTTTTCGACTGCCTTGTTAACTTCAGGGTTGTCGTTTTCACTTGGATTGTTTGCAAATTCAAGGACTTCTTCAGCCAATGTATTTCTTAGTCAATTAATACGAGTTCTTTACGAGTTGGAAACTTCTGCTTTGCGCCATTAGAAAGAGCACACATTAGTCTATCCGAATCGCCAAAAAAGTGAAAAATGATATTTTCACACCGAAGGTCCCTTTTCGTAGACCGGGTCACATATATTGTTTTTATCCTCCTTGGATTGTTTTTATCCTCTTCACATCCGAAAAGGTACGCTCAGGCGTGCGTGGACACTGGCCGTGTAGCTAAAATTTTTAATAGAACGTATATGTTTCAAAAGTTATCCGGGCAGTTATATAATGCTTTTAAAGTATTTAGAGGCTGAATGAAACCTCTATGGTTCAGATATAACTTCCACATTTCCAACTCTTTAAAAACTTTAGACACACTTACGTCAAGAAATTTACCGTAAAAGTTAAACGGAATTCAAATTCTTCAGCTTATTTTTCAATTTCTGTAATTTGAAAGGGATGAAAATACTGAAGTATATTCAATCGTTTCAGTATATCTTCGTATTTAGTAAATTTTAAGCAAATTAAAAAAATTTTTTTTAAAAGATTTCTTGACCGAGTGAATTTATCGTGTTTAATGCCAACTATTCAACACAAATCCAAAGTAAATATATCAGTCGAGTTGGTTTAATTTTTTTATTATTTTTTATAATGTGATATGTCGAACACCAAATATCGATTTCTTAGTTATTTAATTTCATTTTCGAATTAAACCTACCTGATAAATAAAAAAAGGAGAACACGACAAATTTTGAAAAAAATTAAGAAATGGTAAAAATATATTTGTTGATTAATAAAGACTAATTGTTGAGCTCGAAGTCAAGTAAGTCAATGAAGAAAATGACTAACAAAAACAACTCTGTTTAGAGTAATCACACAGCACACTAAACGGCTGTTTCGTTGGCCGCTACACCAACTCATACCAACTGGTAATTTTCTCGGCAAATTGACAGAATAGGTTTAAGTAAAGTAACTGAGTTGATCACAGGAATGTATCAAAATCACGCAAGACTACTGAATGGAGCGGCCAACGAAACAGCTGTCTAGTCTGCTGTGTGATTTACATATACAGAGTTGTTGTTTTCTTCATTAACTTACTTGACCTCGAGCTCAACAATAAGTATTAATAATTGAATAAGGGAGGTCACATTAAATTAAATTTTATTTATTTATATTTAAATTTATATTTATATAAAATGTAATATACAACTTGTTATTATATTATCATGTTCATATTATGCTGTTATGAATACCCTTATTATATTGTAATTATATTGTTGTAATATCCGACTTGTTATTATATTACATGTTTATATTATGCTGTTATGAATACCCTTATTATATTTTAATTATATTGTACGAAAATGTGCACATGCCATAAGCATTATTCTAACTTGTAGTTGACAACTCAAAGAAGAAACGAATAAAAAAACGACGACATGACAACTCGGTGAAAGACTCGGCCATTCTGTTTTTGGCGATCGAACTCTAAGAGAAAAAAGATTAAATTGAATTAAATTCGTGCCATCAAAAATAGGATTATATCTTCAGATGTGGGGTTCGAACCCACGCTCCCTCTCGGGAACCAGAGGGAGCGTGTTATAATAAATTATACGAAGCCCAATTTTTCGCAGTTATTTGTTAATTGCTTAAGGTCAGCTCTAGGTCCAAAAATATTTTCTAGCAAAACAAGCCATACATTAATCGATCTTAAACTCTGCTTAATCGAAGTTTTTAAACCTGATTGATTAAAATCATTTTTTCATATTTAATCAGTTATTATAATTGATATACTTTTTATAATATGCCATATACAGAGATCTTATATCAAATTATTTTATAATAATACAACCATTGTTTCACTCACCATATGATAATATGACATATTTTCAGGCATTCCCGTTTGGGTAGGGCGCAAACTTCTGGAGAGATATAAATCAACAACAAAACAAAAAAGGAATGTTTCCGTAATAGTTGGTGTAACGGCATCTGTAAGTAAACTATTATACGTTCTATAATACTGACGTGCTAAGGATAAACTGCTCATCTGCAATTTGAAACCAATGGATATTTTTGACATTTCTCTTGGATATTGCGACATTTTCAGGATGTGAGCACAATTGTCATATTTAAGGTTTTTCTTTTTTAATAACCACGCTACAATTATTTGAAAAACAAAATAAAAATTAAACAAAAAATAAAATAATTGAAACGGTTCGGTTAAATTTACAGATGAGTAGTTTATGCTTAGAACGGCAAATAAAGACATGATACACTTAAAATAGTAGATTACTAAAATAAACTCTCTCGTAATTGCAACGTATAAACACAAAACCCAATTTTAATTTTTTGCTAATAAGCCATAATATATTTTTTATGAAAAATTGAGTTGTGGAGATTGATAGCGAGCTAATGTTTTTGAATTGACACACACACTCTCGGTCACAACCGTTACACTCTCGTCGATACGCATGGTACACGGACAGATTGAAATTCTATTTTATGTAACGCGGACACCTGCCGTATAGGTCTAATTCCAGGAATTGATGCCCAGGAGATTAATCTTCAGGACGTCAGTGCCATGCTAATAGATATACGACGTCCGTCGTCCGTCATGCCTGGCCTAGGCGTCACCTCTATGACTCTAGACGCCACCAACGCCCTGTCATAGTTAGTGATGTGACGAGTCGAGTTGTTTTACTCATTAACTTGAGTCATACTCGAAATCCTTTTTAGCCTTGCCTCGAGTGGTCAAAAATTAAGCGATTTGTTTTTGTATTCGCTGTTTTAAAATGATATGCTTGCGAGTTTTTGCGAGTTCGTTGGCTTAGAGCTCGCATATGAAAGTATGGTAAAATTAAAAAACAAAGCAAGCGTTGAAAAATACAGTTTCAAATGTTCTTCACGATTGCGTAACAAACTTTTGGATGTGTAGTGTTATTGTTATTTTTTTTTTTTTGTTAGTTTTATTTGTGTGGTTGCGAGTCTGACTCGAGTTGCGAGTTACTATAAAAAAATAAACGAGTGAGGTGGCAGCAAATTTTTTATCAACAGTTGAAATTCCTAGACTAATTTAACCTAACTAATGTAACCTAAACGGATTTTTCAATAGTATTTGCATGGCAAAACTCAAAAAGTATTTATCTTATAAATATAACGCAAACCCAAATTTTGTCCTGAGTAAGGCTTTTTAAGTACAAGTCCAATTTTTATAAATTTAGTATGGTTTGATAGGCTTAGACCTGTAGATGTGTGGATTTTTTAAGTTATAGCTTATTAAAGTTTGCATATAATTGTTTTTATTATGTTGGCTTTTATTTTATTAACAGCAGCTGAGAGCAATGTTATCAAACTCAGATCAAAACTATTCGCTGTTCACATTTCGCTCTCTTCTGTCTCTTCTTAATAGAGCGTCTGTTAACAACAAAATGAAAGTCAAAAAAATATAAAACATATTTCGCAAGCCGCTCGCGCTGAACGCTCGCAACCAAGACACAAGTTTCTACTCAAGCTAAAATTATTCTGACGCGAGTTGACTCGAGTTGAAAAATAATTCGACTCTTCACATCACTAGTCATAGTAGTTTCAACACCGGTCGCACACCATACTTAAGTGTATATTTAAATTAATAAATATACTGTATGGATAGCAACCAATTCTGGAACACAACAGGACCAATTGTGGGTGATTAATTGGGTCATCATCCACATTTATTGGTGGAATTCGAGACCCATCTATGTATCTCTGACAATGTAGGGCATGCCACCCGGTTTTTTAGCTCAACTCCTCGCCGATCACAAATTTTAAGGATCATTGCTATTCCCTCATAGGGATACGCTACCATTGATCTAGTCAAACGGTCCACCTACTCCCCAGATTGGGCGACCAACTCCAGGATCTGGGTAGTCCCTCTACATTTACACAGGATAGGGCGAATCCGTTGCCTGCGACCATCCTCCTTTATCCTGGCTTTGGACAGGTTGTTCGTGAAAACAGGCGGAATTCGTAAACGGACAGGTACCATGAGTGTTCTCCACTAGGAAGTCTGCGAAGTTTTTGCATAAACTTGCACCTTGCACTTGCACTTGCACCGTACAGTACGCGCGTTGGGTGTTTTTTTTTTTTTGCCAAAAGTGATTTTCAATAAATGCACAGTTTATGCGACACAGTGATCACTTTAGAAATAAGTTTGTAATACTTGTTTCACGGAGGTATGTAACTGACTGACAGACAAGTTTTTGAGCGGGAAAAGCTGTCAGCGCTCAAAAAAATGTTTTTAAAAATGATACCTGTATTTGGACCAAAATGTATTAATATTTTTTTATATAAACAATTTTATGTATTTTACAAGTATATATATATATTTATAGCAAGCATCCGCGGCTTTGCTCTCGATATGCACGAATATCTATTTTATTTTTATTGTTTTTTAAACAATTTCTCGCTTCTTAGGAAAAATCCTAGAAAATTCAAGTTTTAATAGACTGAAATCATTTTGATATTATTTGAAGTTATTCAGCGAATAAGAATATAATTATTCAATAAATTGAAATCACATTAAAATTAAAATTTTATTTTTTATGTATTCATTTCAATTAATCAGAAGAATGCAATTCATTAAGAATGCTGTTCACAAATTTTGCACTAAATTTGTTCATTGTTCAATTTTTATTCTTTATATATTTATAGTTTATTTTATATCTCCTATCTATGTACATACAAAGCAATTACTGTGCGTTAGTCTTGTAAAAACTCGGAAATGGCTTGTCCGATTTTAATCATTTTTTAGTTTAGGAAAAAAGAAAAATAGGAAGTACCCGCGGAAATAGTCGTTTTACAATGTTCATTACAACTCCAAGAAGAGGACGAGCTGACATAGGTTTACGATGCCAGTCAAATGAGCGGTGAGCAATAAATCGCACTGATGACCAGCGAGCGACGGATAATGAAAACAGTCGTATTGTTATGTTCAGACAAGTAGCATATCTAAATGAAACAGAGTGGCATATATAAGAACACGTGTTATGCCGAACGATCTTTAAAAAGAAGACTTCACACTTTGAATTGTACTTTAGAATTAATTTATGAAAAGCTGTCGAGTGAGCTTCCAAGCTTATATCGAATATTAATCATTGTTTACCGAACGATCTTTTGCCATGACGTTTCATGGCATTGGTTTTGAGGGATTAGGGGAAGTGCACATTTGAACATAGCGTGGGTTAATGTTTACATTAACTCAACGCTTGGTTATATTTGTTGATACCTTCTTGGGATGCTTAGCTTATCCCAAAGAGCTGACAAATCTAAATTGTGTGTGTGGCAGAATTCTTTATAGGAATTTTCTACGAAATTGCTTGAGTGGCTTATCCCCACAATAAGTTGCAATATTATTAACAGTAATAATTGTGAGTCACCAATTCTGTTGTAACATAAACAATTTCACAATGATACAAAGTATAATGTTATTATTACAAACAACATTTTGTTTAAATTAAGCCAATGGCTTAACACACGCATAATCAAAAACGGATCGTCCGATTTGAGTTGTCTTTTTCTATTGTTGTGTCCACCTCAGCGCAAGGAAGCTTTTAACGTCTTAGGTAAATTGTACAATTCTTCCAGAAAAATCGGAAAAATCGATGTTTCATACTTAATTGTTTTACAGTTGAAATGGTTGCCAAAGTTCAATACTGCTAAAAGTTGCACGAATGTACGAATATTGGCGATTCTCCGTGCAAACCTTACCCCTCAACAAAGCAGCAAAGTACATCGAGAACATACGTCGCGACTTCGTGATATTTGTAGGACCGGAAAGCACACGAACCTGCAGAACGACTGAGACAGCAGCGCGATTGCGATCTGCATCAGGCATGATAAATTCAGTACTAAAGTACTGAATTCAGTACTTTTCACTTTTCAAAACTACCGCAGTACCTCCGCAATGATTTCAGTATTTTCTTAAAGTATTGTCTTAAAAAAAACTTGTTTGCACTTTGTTTACTTATGAAGCAAAAATAGTTTCCGATCTCTGATCTATCGGATCGTTCGTTTGCAAGCTACTTAAAAATTGTACATCACTAATTTTAATTGCAACCAAACCCAACCAACTTCATTTTGTAATAGCTATAAATTTCAGCCGCCAAAAATATCCAAACATTGCATAAAATGGAATCAGATTCGAGCAGCGATAAGTAAGTAGTTTTATTTAATAACCATAAGCTTTTATTGATTAAATACATTTCTATTAGGTTAAGTGATGATGAGGCATCGAAGCCTTAACGCAAGGAGCACGTGGCTGCCTTCCAAACGGAATGGCTAAAGGAGTTTCCGTAGATAGTACGCGATAAAAAGAATGGAAAAAGATGCACGGTGTGCAATGTGTCCATCGTTGGAGGCCTAACGCACATCCAACGTCATGCAGCTCGTTATCGCCACATAAAAAATTTTGCAGTTTCAAAGTCAACGCCGAAGCTGCGTGATTTTGTGTCCAAGCAAACTGCTAAATCATCATCAGCACGGAGACTAGAAGTGATGCTAAGTTTGTTCGTAGCAGAACATAACATCCCATTTTCGGTTATGGATCATCTTAGCACACTATTAAAGCGAGGTATTCCTGACTCGGATGTGGTAAAACAATTTACGATAAATCGAATGAAAGCCCAAAGAATCGTTACAACTATTACTGGACCGGAGAATACTAAAAAAATTTCTATGTTTTGTCGTTTACATTACGATGAAAGCACCGATTGCACTGTGTTAAAAAACTTGGCGATTATTATTGATGGAAAGTTTTGGAATGATGGAAAGATGGAAATTTTTGATGGAAAGTGCAAGGATAGATTTTTGGAGTTGGTATCTTTAGAGCAATCTACAGCACAACCTATATACGAAGCTATTTTTAAAGTATTGGACGATAACTGCATCCCATTAAAGAACATGATAGTCTTTACATCACATAATTGTTCTGTTATGATGGGCACCTTGAATGGCGTTTAATCGCAAAATTAAAAGCGAAAATTCCAAACCTATTTGTTAATGGTTGCGTCTGCCACATTTTAAATCTAGTGTCATGCGCAGCATCACAGTCAATACTAGGTTTTATTGATAAATTGAGAAATTATTTTTTTTTTTTGTAAATAGCACTAGCCGAAAATTAGATTTTTTGAAATTTCAAGAGTATTCTGGAACGAAATTACATGTTATTTTAAAATACGCAACCACGAAATGGCTATCACAGCAGCAAGTAGTAGATCGAATTCTAGAACAATGGGAGCCCTTACAGTATTATTTTACTTTAAGCAATTTTGAAGTAAGTAGTAAAAATGAGAGGCTAGAATTTATTGCTAAGGGATTAGTGAATCCTATTTATAAAATGATTTTTATGTTTCTTTCATTTGTATTAAAACTTAAAAATGATATAAATTTAGAAACGCAGTCAGAAGACGCTCGCATGCATGTTTTTTTTTACCACGCTTATCTTTTTTATTTCGGCAAATGACTAGGAATTTTATCGCAAGCGATAGTTTAAAAAATATTGATGTATCAAAACTTAATTTAAATGATAATAATTTACCATTGGAAGACTTTTTTGTGGAACCGAGGTATATTTATATATTAACAAACAATTTATTTATAAGGAACTGTTATCGAATTTAAGAAAATTCGTTAATATTAATATTTTCAATGAAAATTTGTTAAGATTTTTATGTAACATTCTGTGAATCTTTAAGAACAAAAATAAATTTTTAACGATGAAAAGTTACAATGATTTAGAAAATTTACACCGGAAAGTGTAGTTACTGGACAAACAAATACCATTGTTCCGTTAGTTTTAAAATTGTTTCCGCAAAATTTAAAAAATATTGAAATTATTAATAATGAATTTAGAGCTGTTTGGGGAAATTTGTCCGAATAAAAGTCGAAAAGGTGTTTAATTTAATTCGTTTAATATTCACTTATTTTTAATACAAAACTTCTAATTGGTACAAATTCCGCGTGTTAACAGCAAAAGCTCAGAAAAAGCGACCAGTGTCAAAAAACGAAAAAATGTATGTATGGAATGACAAAACGAAAACTTAGAATCCAAAGAATCAAAATAATATAAACCAGGGCTGCACTGACGTATTTTGGTAAACAATCTTAAACATTTCCGCCCACCTCGTCCAGACTCTGTGGCGAAATCTTAGTCTGAGGACCGCCCACCGTATGCGAATAGGTTACCTGATTGAGGGTCGATCGGAAGCAATGAAACCTTGGAAATTGGCCGCTTGAGAACGGTGTCCTTGGTCCTGATAGTAACAACCCTAATTCGCCCGTCTTCTCCTGGAAAAGTACCGATGATTCTACCCAAGGCCCACTGAGTTTCACTCCGGCTTCCCAGAGGCCCCCAAAGTTAGGAGCAGCTGGAGGGATGAAGTGCCAGTTAACGCAAAGCTTAGAAACATGTAATGCAGCTGCGCTCTGTTGGACGTGAAAAGCTTGTAGTTCTTCTTTTAGAAAGGTATTCGCGCCAATAAAATTAGTTCCGCGATCACTGTAAATATCTGAACAGATCCCTCGCACTGACGTAAATCTACTCAATGCTGCGATGAAGGCTTCTGCCGTCAAGTCACTCACCAACTCCAGGTGGATTGCTTTGGTTGGCAGGCAAACAAAGAGTGCGACGTAACCTTTGTAGCTCCGGTGACCACGACCCTTGGAGGTGCGAACGCTAAAGGGCCCTGCATAGTCGACGCCGGTGTGCATGAACGGCAAGGATGGATTGCAGCGTTCAGATGGCAAGTTTCCCATGATTTGTGTGAGCGGCGCACATGTTTGCCGAAAAAATGGGACACAGCTCCGAATTATTCTTTTGACCACAGTGCGGCCGTTGAGAATCCACCATCTTCTACGAAGGAACTGCAACATTGCTTGTGTGCCTCCATGTAGCGTTCGTTGATGTGCATCGTTGATCAGTAAAGCCGTCAAATGGTTGATTTTTGGTAGTATGATAGGATTGCATTCGCTGAACGGAATGTGCGCGTTATTCAATCTTCCACTGAGGCGTAGAATTCCCTCAGCATCTAACGTCGGATTCAGTTTAATAACCTGGCTGCTTACAGGAAACGATTGGTTGCGTTTAAGGCAGTGAATTTCTTGTTGAAAAACATGGTTCTGAACTCGCTTGACCCAGAAAATCAATGCTGCGTTGCGCTCAGACCATGAGCAGAAAGACTCAGTCGCATGTGGTTTCTTGCGGACGGCATTGATAAACCGCTGACACCAAGCTGTCGTGGCGAGAAGTTTCTCGAGTGTGGAGTATTTCTCCAATATAAACGATGGCGCAGCCTCAGGTTGAGCTACGCAGGCTTGTGCTGTTTTCAGGTCGGGCAACTCGTCAGGAATTTGTGGTTTTTGTTGTGGCCAGTGTGCTTCAGCTAGCTTCAACCATGTAGGACCAGACCACCAAAGCGGGTGGTCAATCAGCTCGCTTGTTGTTATGCCACGACTGGCACAATCCGCCGGATTGAACTTTGAAGGCACGTAGTTCCAAAGCCATGTGGATGAAATATCCTGGATTTGTATAACTCGGTTAGCTACAAATTCTTTGAGCTTGCCAGGACTTGTTCGTATCCAATAAAGTGTTGTTTTGGAGTCCGACCATAGGTAACGTCGAACTGAAAAGCGTTGTGTACTTTTCGAGAGAGCTTGGCTGCGAGAAGAGCTGCATACAGCTCAAGCCGCGGTATGGTGACACGTTTCAAGGGAGCAACCTTCGTTTTTGCCGTGAGCAAGTGCACGGTTATGTTTTTCTATGAAATTACTTTAAGATAAGTTACTGCTGCATAAGCGTGGGTAGATGCATCTGCAAAGGCATGAAGCTCATATGATAAAATGTGCGAAGACATATGTATCCAACGTGGGATTTTGACCTTAGCAAGGTTTTTCAAGTCGTTCCGGAACACGATCCAGTCCTGTTGAAGATCGCTTGTTAGCTCGTCATCCCAGTTTAGTCCGGAAAGCCACAGACTTTGAAAGAAGATTTTGCCTCGAACAACAACTGGGGCGAGGAATCCAAGGGGGTCGAAAAGTTTAGACACGTCCGAGAGCAGCTGTCGTTTGGTAAAAACTTTGATTGTGTAGTCAAGGCTGACTCTATAGCTGAATTCGTCCGTCTGAGTATACCAAATCATGCCAAGAGCAGTAGTTCCTTCATCGAATGGTACCTCTAACTTATCCGCAGGTTTGTCCTCGTTTGGTGCGATGGCCTCAAAAAAAGACGAAGAGTTTGAATTCCACTTTCTTAGTATGAATCCACCTGCTTGCAGTAGTGCCTTGAGCTCCTTGGCGTCCTTGATTGCATCTGCGGGGTCATCAGCGCCAGACAGCACATCATCGACATAAAAGTTGTTTAAAAGTGTTTTTGATGCATCTGGATAACGCAGTTTTTCATCGCTAGCAAGCCTTCGAAGGACGTTGATCGCAAGGTACGGAGCGCAGTTCGTGCCATAGGTGACGGTTAAAAGCCGAAAAGATTTCGGTGCTTCACGTGGACCAGATCGGGCGATACATTTTTTCGATATCACCCGTGAAGGCTATCTGATATCGACGCCAGTTAAGAACGATTGTTGATAGGTCGTTTTGCATTTTCGGACCAGTATGCAAACAATCATTAAGCGACAACCCTGAGTCGCTCTTTTGCGAAGCGTTAAAAACCACTCTCAGTTTAGTGGTTGAGCTCGATTCTTTCACCACGCCATGATGTGGTAAATAGCAGACATCGTTCGTAGTTGAATGATTCGAAATTTGCTCAAGGTGACCAAGCATCAGGTACTCCTTCATAAATTGGCTGTAACTTTGCTGCATGACTGCATCACGAAGAAGTCGGCGCTCCATGCACTTCAAGAGATTCATGGATGCATGATAGGTTGATGCAAGCTGTGTCACGTCGGCACCTTCCTTCACAGGCAATCTGACAACGTAGCGGCCATTTTCTAGACGCCTTGTAGTTTGTTCGAAGTATTGTTGTAACATATTTTGTTACATTGGCAACGTTCGGACGTGTTTTCAGCAAAGTCTTATTAAAAATTATATAAACGCATAAAACGAGCTTTTTTTAGCTGCAATAACTAACCGGCACGAAAACATAACTATTGCCACCGTTTGTGCTCATAATTGACTTAATAAGAAATAAAACCGCCGAATATTTGTGCAATTAAATTGAAATTGAATTATTAAATTCGGTCATATTCTGGGCTGAACTGCTTTCCGCCATAAATTTGTCGCCTTGTCGTGCGTGTTTCTTCATTGTCTTTTGCTTACTGTCGCTGCATCGGGCCTTCCTCTATCTGGCTGTTATTGGCATCGTCATCTCCCACATTACTGTGCTCTCTTCGTGTTGCTGTATATAGTCAACTGAACTTATGACTCCGACTCCTATGCAAACTCGCCAGCGTGAGCAGCGCGGCAACAACAAAAGCGACGGAACGCCAAAATTAATAAACAGTGGTGCTAATAATTTTGGCGCTCAACTACTCGCAGTAGAAGAACGTCTGAAAGCGCATGAAAAACAACAAATTAAAGAATCGGAGGAGCGTCTTCGAGTGCACACTGATAGTCTGTTCAGTAGGCTCTCTTCAGAGCTAGGCCGGGTTGTCAGCAGACTGGAGTCTGAGGTGGGCTCACTGGAAAAGAAATTAAGTGAGTGTAACCTAAAAATACACTCACTGGACCAGCAAGTAAGTGCTCTAACCGTTCGCTGTGATCAACTCACGCAACAGCTAACCGAAAGCAGCAGTGCTAACAACAACAACCAAAACAACAGCAAAGTTGATCATTCTTGTGACGCTGTTCTCTTCGGACTGCCTTTGTTTGAAGAAGAAAATTTAAAGAGCACTTTTAATTTAATCTGCCGCTCCATCGATTTCCTCTCACCGCCTGTAAGAGATATATTTCGTCTCAAACCGAAATCTACCAACACAAGCGGTGTTGTCATTATCAAATTCTATACGCCTTTTGATCGAAATTGGGTGTTGAAGGCATTTGGAGATTATCGTCGGCTCGCGAAAAAAGCAGTAAATTTAAGAGGCACTGGCATCGACTCTGATTGTAATGTTTATTTGCATGAGAGCATATCAGCTGATACGCGTAGGGTTCTTCAGGCGGCGATCATATGCAAACGGAAAAAAAGCATATTCAATGTATTTACTCTGCGAGGCTCTGTATATATCAGAATTCGAAAAAGCGGAGAGGGAGTACGTGTTGACAGCATCGATGAATTGCAAAATGCTATCCAAGCGGACAATGCTGTATATGATGATGAAACTTAGGGCTGCTGATGCTATATTATATCTTATATCTATTATTTTATTTATTATTTCCTACGTTAAGTTTAATCAGCTATTTATTCTTTTACTATCTATAATTTTCTCATTTTTCTTTCTCTATTTTTCTACATATTTGTTCACTTACTTTCATGCTTATGGTTGTGTTGTTAATATGATTTTTTATGGTTTTTACTGCAAATAATGATATTCCAAAGATTCTGATCGGCGTTTTATGTAAGCAACACTCCGGTTTGAACATTGTTCACTTCAATGCGCGTAGCCTTAACGATGTAAAGCTTGATATTGTTCGACATTGCTTCGAAAAGTCAGCCGTTGATATCATATGTATATCTGAAACTTGGCTTCATGAAGATATAAATGATTTTCGATTAAATATTAAAAACTATAAGCTTTATCGCAATGATAGAACTGATAAAAAAGGCGGGGGTGTTGCAATTTACTGTAAAAATAATTTAAATGTTTGTCTGTTGGGAATGTCCAGTGGTTCTGGGGTAGAATATCTCAATGTTGAAGTACGTGTTAATTGTGCTAAGGTCTTTGTGTCGTGCGTCTATAATCCCTATCGTACCAGTTGTTTGGATCAATTGTTTTCCACTTTGTTAAATTGTTCAATTGGGTATGATCATTATGTAATGTGTGGTGATTTCAACATTAATATTTTATGTAAAGATAATGTGGTAGGACACTTCATTGATAGACTTACTGAAGTTGGACTTCGTACAGTTAACACTACTATTCCTACGCGATATGCAAATAATGCTTCTCCTAGTTTATTAGATATATTTGTTGTCTCCGATATTTCTTCTGTTTTGCTTTTTGATCAATTGTCGTTTATTTCTGACCATGATCTTATTTTTTGTACTTTAAATGTAAATATGTCTCCAGTTGTCGTTGAAAAAACCATTACTTATAGAGATTATAAGTCCGTTGATTATGACTCTTTGTTCAGTGACTTGTCTACAATAAATTGGTCGGAATGCTGGTTGTTTAGCTCCGTTAATGAGAAACTTAGGTTTTTTATGAATAAAATTTGTGAACTTTTCGAATCACATGTTCCACTAATCACTCGTCGAGCTACAAACCCTAATTGCCCCTGGTTTACAAATAATGTTAAATTAGCCCTTAAAAAACGTAATAAGGATTATAATCGGTGGAAAAGAAACCCAACAACATTAAACTGGGAGCTGCACAAAAGATCAAGAAACCTAGCTAATTCTATAGTAAAATCAGCAAAACGCATGTTTTTTATGTCCAGGTTAAGTTCAGCACAATCTTCCAAAAAGCTATGGAACAATTTGAAACAAGCAGGCGTATGCAATCTGAAATCCGACGAATGCCAGGTTGAACCTAATATTTTAAACGAACACTTTATTTCAAATTCTACGTCTTCTTGTAATGAGTTTTCGTTAGACACGAGACCTGTAATTTCTGAATTTCCTATTAATTTTGAGTTTGTGGCCGTCGACGAGTGTGAGGTTGCCCGATGTGTAGCTAAGATCAAATCCAACGCAGTGGGTGAAGATGGAATACCCATTAAATTTATCAAGCTCATTTTGCCGCATATCCTCAGCCCGCTTACTCATATATTAAATCATTGCTTCACAAGTTCATGTTTCCCTGATGCTTGGAAGGCAGCGACAATCATTCCCATAGCAAAAAAACCAAATCCTCGTCATCCGTCCGATTATCGACCTGTTAGTTTGTTATCATCTTTGTCAAAAGTATTTGAATCTCTCATGGCCGGACAAATCTCAGAACACATTAAAAGATTTAATTTTTTGTCTCCACTTCAATCGGGCTTTCGGTCAGGACACAGCTGCTCTACTGCTATAACTAAGATTTTAGATGACATCAGAGTGTCGTTTGATGTGGGACGCATAAGCCTTCTTTGTCTCTTAGATTTTTCGAAGGCATTCGATTCTGTTGATCATTCGATACTGTGTCGTAAATTAAATGTTAACTTTGGTTTTTCCAGCACGTCTGTCCGTCTGTTATATAGTTACCTAGTTGGTAGGTCTCAGAGAGTTAGGGTGGGAAACAGTCTTTCCGCTTTCCGTTGCTTATCGTGTGGGGTGCCTCAAGGCTCAGTACTTGGTCCGCTTTTATTTTCAATGTTCATAAATGATATCTTTAGCGAATGCCGGTATGTCACTATGCATGCATATGCTGACGATCTTCAATTGTATTTGTCCAGTCCTATTGGTTTTGTTGATAATTTATGTTTTAAATTGAATGAGGATTTGAGCGAAATTTCTAAATGGGCTACAGCTAACAAGCTTAATCTTAATCCACTTAAGTCATACGTCCTGCCGATTATCAAAACCAGTTATTCTATGGCTAATATACCAACGATTTATCTAAATGGCGTAGAGCTAAACTTTGTTCATAAAGTAAAAAATCTCGGTTACCACATCAACTCTTCACTTTCTTGTGAAGATCATGTTAATGCTATTGTGTGCAAAGTTTACTATGTCCTACGGAACCTGAGATGGGCTGCATCATTTGTACCTTTCGAGACTAGAAAAAAGTTAATACTCCAGCTTATAATGCCCACCATAACGTACTCAGAAGTTGTGTATAGTAAGCTTGATTCCAGGTCCAAACTTAAATTGCAACATGCCTTTAATAACGCTGTCAGATATGTTTATGGCCTTAGAAAATTTGACCGCATCAGTCACGTGAGCAATCAAATTCTTGGTTGCAATATTTTCAACTATCTGGATGCAAGGAACTGCATATTTTTACAAAATTTGATTCATACAAAAACTCCGAAATACTTATTTGAAAAACTACAATTTTGTAGATCAAACAGGAACTTGAATCTTATAATCCCTCAACATAATTTTTTGAACTCTAGCAGACTTTTCTTTGTAAACGCCATCAGAATTTGGAATTCATTACCTGTAAGGATTAAATGTATTCAGAATAAACACAACTTTAAGTATGAAATTTTCAAACACTTTTCTTAATACTATCTGTTTATTCTTGTGTATACTTTCTTTTCTCTAAAAAAGGTTCACTTTTTTAAATTAAAAATTCAAACTATTTGTTTGTTAGGTATATTTTACTAGCAGTTGTTGATATTAATATTTATTCATATGTTTAATATTTATTATTTTTACTCTTAATTTATTACGTTAATTCTCTCAATGTTTGTTTGAAGCTATATTAGTTATTCTTGTTATATTTATTCATTGGTGTTTATTACTTGTTGTTATTCTGTAATTCTTATTAAATTTAAAAGACTCTGTCTTATATGTAAACACTATTTTTTTTAATAAATTGAAATTGAAATTGAAATTGAAACATTCTTGACAAGCGCGTTCATCCTTTGTGAGTGCAGGACTCAGACTTACTTCTTCCAACTCCCAAAATCTACGCAGCGAGTCATCCAGGTCAACGATGGTGAAGTTGCAATTGCATGCTTCTTCGCTTGCTGCGAGCTTGTGCTTCGAGGTGAGACCACCGAATACAACCCAGCCCAGATGAGTGTTTTGAGCAATGGTGTTGTTGATTTTACTTCGTTTAAAATCATTCTTAAGTATCACGGCATAGTCTGCAGCGCTCAAGATGAGGTCAATGCCTCCTGGAACATTTAGACTGGGATCTGCCAAATCCAGCTCTTGAAAGTCGACCAGTTGACTAGTTGGAACTCTGAATGTTGGAGTAAGATAACCAACACGAGGAACAACTAATGCATGTGGTTTGAAATGATGCTGCCTTAAGAGATTTAGTCGTAAACTCAACGATACTTCGAGCGAGTCCGATTTTACTGCCACTGGCTCCATTCACTACAATATGAGCGGCTACTCGTGTTAATTGTAAGTGTTTCGTAGCAAATTCGCTTATAAATGAAGCCTCAGCGCCGCTATCGAGTAATGTCCTAAGAGTGAGTTTGTGCCCACTGTTGGACACTACTGAAACTAGTGCGGTTCCTAGTAGCACCGGTGAAACCTCAGGAATTGATTTTGTTGATGACTCGTTGGGAATCGTAGCATTATTTGCAGTTACGTTTGTCGGTTTAGCAACCGTATGCGTTGATGGACTCGTGCTGACATTAGGACTGAAATATTCATGCAGCATGGAGTGATGCATTTTGTTACAAAGCTGACAGCGTCGATTTGATGAACATGCTGACTGTTGATGCCCATATCTCAAACAGTTGAGACACATGTTGCACTTTTCGATGAAATGGTAGCGCTCCTGAGGAGACTTTTTTCTGAAATCTTCACAAAACATGATGATGTGTTTGCCGGCACACCCAGGACAGCGTCCAGGTGCGGCATGATAGTTTTTGACTCCATGTTGGTGTTTATTTTTGGATGAAATTGTATCTTTGAAGGCAGGCTTCGAATCCAGAGAGCTCTGGAAAATTTCTAGAGATTGAGTACGATTCTCTAAGAACCTTTTAATTTGATCGAAAGTAGGTATTTCGCCACCAGAAGTGAGGGAAAGCTCCCAAGCTTTTCGTGTGACTGGGTCCAGCTTGTGAACAATAGTGAAAACTAGCCAATCATCCCAGTGTTCAACAGGACGATTCAATTGTTCCAGGGCGCGAACAGCTGAGATGACGCCATCGAGCAGCTTACGTAAATTAGATGCACTTTCCTTTTGAGCGGCTGGTAATTGAGTAATTTCAGCTAAATGCGCGTTAATGATGACGCGCTTATTCTCGTACTTGCTTCTTAGCAACTCCCAAGCAACAGAAAAGTTTCCATCAGTCATGGTTATATTCTCGAGTCCGTGCGCAGCTGCACCTATAAGGCTATCTTTCAGATACTGCAACCGCTGAATATTTGCGAGTGATGTGTTTTTTATGACCACCGACGTAAAGAGATCCTTAAATGAATACCAATTTACAAAGGATCCGTCGAATGGTGGAATCTTCAGACGAGGTAGACTTTGAGCTGGACTATGGTGAATGATATATGATGATTGTTGTTGCGTATCATCCGCGGAGCTGGCTAGTGGTGCGATCAATTCATCTAATAACTCATGTAGATCACCCATAGCCTCAACATAGGTACATTCAACGACATCATACTCGACTAAATGAACTACAGCAGATTTTTCCTTGAAATCAGCTTCTGAACTCACTTCGTTGTAGAGCACCACATACCTTGACCAATAGTGCTCCAGAAGTTGTCTGCGTGCAGTAACAAATCCCTTGGTTTGCTTTGCTTTTGCAGTCTTGCGCGTATTTGCGGCAAATTTGGATATAGCAGCTTCACTTGCCTTCAGCTGTTTTAACTTCTCCATTTTTGCTTTTATCAAACGCTCGCAGAATGTAATAATAACAGAAAATGTTCGAAAAAATAAATAAAACTTTTAAATTATCTTACCAATTTTATTGCAAGTTATTCAGTTCAAACTATGTTTATTTGAGTAAAAGTATTTTGAAAGGTCATAGTTCGAAACAAAATAAAAGGTAGTAGTCGAAATTTATTTTGTTTGAAACCATGAAATTAAAGCAAAAGATGAAATGTAAACAAAGTAAATGTCAACCGCGCACACGTCTCACACTTTATTTGCTTTTGTTTTGTTTTTCGTTTTCTTTTGTTCTAGCGGAATTTATTTTTTTTTTGTTCGAAAGAGATAGAAATAGCGACATGTTGGATTGACACTTGACACTGAGGCTCGACATAGCTGCGACGCGCTAAAAGGTGACTGCGCTGCCCGTAGACACTTGCAAAAGGGTGATTGCGCAAGTTTGAGGTTAGGGTCTTCGTGACACGAGGAAAAGTTGTCTCACTATGTACATGAAAATGTTAAGTTGTGGAGAACAACGTCAAGAACCCGCACTGAGATCACTTTGTCGAATAGATCGAACACGCGCGTATAAAATTAGCTGAAACACGTTGTGGAAACGGATTCCTTTATTTTTATCATAGCCGATGTACGGAATAGGGTTAAGGTTTTTTAGTCACTCGCGTAAGGAAACAGGTTCACTTGAATCGAGAGTTTGGAAGTAGATTCCTTTTTTTTTCTTTTCGAAGGGAGCAGGTCCCCGCAAGGGATGCCAATGTTTGGGGAAATTTGTCCGAATAAAAGTCGAAAAGGTGTTTAATTTAATTCATTTAATTTTCACTTATTTTTAATACAAAACTTCTAATTGGTACAAATTCCGCGTGTTAACAGCAAAAGCTCAGAAAAAGCGACCAGTGTCAAAAAACGAAAAAATGTATGTATGGAATGACAAAACGAAAACTTAGAATCCAAATAATATAAACCAGGGCTGCACTGACGTATTTTGGTAAACAATCTTAAACAAGAGCTCTTGCTGATTTCGAAATTTTGCAAACTTTCAAAAGTTTGAAAATAGCAGAGTTTTGGGCTAAAGTTGGTTAAAAATAAAAATAATGAACTTATGTTTGGTAATATATATAAAATCGTCGAAGGAATACTTTCCATACCTCATTCGTCGGCTAACATCAAACGTGTTTTTTCATATCAAAACTTAATCAAAAGAAAATGTCGATTTCAAAATTAATACAAACAAAAGACCCTTTTAAAATCAGATGGAGCGTGATGCTATAATATCGAAATTTTTCAAGAGTTATTGTGCAAACATATTAAAAACGTAGATATTGAAAAATTGTAAGACTGAATTAATACCTGTGCCCTATTTCACCAAATACAAATTCAATCACAAAATTGTACTTCTTAATCACAATTACAAATTTGTGAAGCGTCAAATTTATTGCACGAATTACAAATCAATATTTCACAAAATAAGAAGCAATTTCACAGGTTTGTTATTAACAAGCTACAAATTGTAAAAATAAAATTGCGAATTACAATTCAACAATTTTTACTGTTTCTCCAAAATTAAGAGAAACATGAAAGCAAAAGCAGTTTTTACAAATTTGTGGAAGTCAGTGGGTATGTATTTTGGATGAGCCGACAAAATAAAGTATACTAAAAACAATATAGAAATACTTCTTGGAAAATTTTCTGAGAAAAATCGATTTTTTTTTTCTGTTTCATGATTATTTCAACTTAGCAAGAAATAATCTTCGACTGGGCCGAAGTTAAAATACCCCCACGGCCGAACCGAAGTATATTCAAAGTCTTTAGCAGCCAATAAAATATTAATCTGTAAAAACATTTCTGTCGTAGTTTTAACATAAAATATTCGCTTTGTTTTTTGATAAAGTCACTTTGTATCGGAGGTAGGCGTGTTTTATACCCAATTTCATTGAATTTCATACTCAAAATGCATATTAAATATCAAAGCTCTTTAAAAAATTTCAAGTCCATTTAATTATTTTTGTGAAATTAAAAGAGATTGTTACTTTTTGATAAAGTCACTTTGTATTGGAGGTAGGCGTGGTTTTCATCCGATTTGGCTCATTTTCGAACTTGATCTTTATTTTTTAGATAGAAGCTTTAATATCGAATTTTGTGATGATAGCTTGAAAATTGCGGACATAGTCGTGATCACACACAGACAGACAAACAAACAGACAGACGGGCAGACAGACGGACATGACTAAATCGACTCGGGTGGTGATGCTAATCAAGAATATATATACTTTGCTATACCTACCACGCCTCTTTAGGGGCGTTTCACACGGAGTGACAAATTTTATTTACTACTTTTACATTTTTTAAATGTGGGAGTATAAAAATGGCCCAATAATTCAAACAAGATCTTGTTCTTTTGAAGCACTTAAACGAAATTTTTCATTAAACTGGAAAAAATCATTTATTAAGAAATTTATTCGGGGTCATTAAAGTTATACATAGGATATTTGGGTCTCCTTTTCACTGCTATTACTCGAGCTGCTATGTATTCGACAGCGCAACTAACTTGAAAATGATGTACACACGATTTTTTCTTGTAAAAAATTCATACATATTGTTTAAATTTGTGATCAAATAACAGCTTGGTGAAACGGGAAACTAAAAATTTGTAAACAATTTACATATTTGTGAGTTATAATCTACAACTTCAAGTCGCAATTGGTGAAACAAATATCAACAAATTTGTTATAAAACACAAATTTGTGATTTGTGTCTTACAACTTTATTTCGCAATTTGTACAATAGTGGTAATACGAAAAGTATTGATTTTTTTACATTTTTCTTGAAATTTTCTTACAATTCACAAATTTTGTAACATGATGAAATAGGGCACTGATATTTGATATATCATTTTAATTTTATTTATTATTAACTAATTTTATTTTTAATGCAATGTTCCTTGATGCAATGTTCCTTATTAATGTTTTAATGTTCCTTGTATAAAATACAATATATTATTAATTAAAAAATGAATTTATGTTTTTATATACATAGGTTTTTTTTCACATACTTAAAGCATTGTTATGTTTCTTATATTTTTTATTTAATGTTTACGAATAAAAAATATATAAAAAAAATCGCGAATTTTTGGTGTTTTTTTTTTTAATTCTATGCTTTTCAGTACTTTTATAAATCCGCAAAATAGCAAACCGAAAATTGGAATCATCATCCCTGATCTGCATCGCCAAGTTGAATCGAAACGCTTTCTGTCATTCCACAAACAACGGCAGCCGATGAAATCAACTATTGCCCTAAGCAGTTAAGGAATAACATAAAATAACATAAAGCGTGTTACGCATTATAATATACGAAACAGAACAGACAATTCTTTTCTCTTTTTATCTTAGTTTGTACACCTCTTACACCGAACCATTCACGAATTTATATACGTCTTTTGAATAACCGTGATTGTATTTCTTGCGCGTTTCTTTGCACCAATCGACACGAACCTTTTTTTGAGAAATTGTCAAATTATGTGGAATCCAACGTTTACAAATCTTTTTCACAGCTATGTGTTCATGTAACATGGTATGCTTGCTGGTCGTGGTATAATAATACAAGGTAGCATTGACAACTGCTTATTTTCTCTTCTACAAGAAAACAACTCCTGTCAATATAACTGTTTGTGCAAATGCATCTGCAGCTGCTGAAGTTGTAGCTGCTGAAGTTTCACTTCTACGTTTTCAATATTGTTTGTGTTTTCAATGACTGATTGTGTGCGCTCTCTTTTAAAGTATATTTTTTGACAGGAGATGGTTTCCCAAGCAACTGTCAATGCTACCTTGTATTATTATACCATGCTTGCTGGTGAAAGTAAGGCCCAGGGATGTCTCAATCTCACGGTATGTGACATGACTATCAAGCTTTAGCGCACACCATCGCAGCACAATAACAAATTTTGGACGTCTTTCACGAAATTCGTCAGTGAGCGAAGTACGGCCCCGCTTGAATTCTGTGAACCACCGACAAACAGAGGTTTTTATAGTCCTTCATGGCCAAAAGTCGAATTGAATTCATTAATGCCATTTTGTTGAGATAATTCACGTCAAAAGTTATAAACAATAATTCTATTTTTTTGGCGAAAGCACTGTGAACAACACAATAAGCAAAAAATATAGTGTATAAATATAGTACATATATATTAGGGCGGGTCGATTTAAAAATCGCTCAATGCTCTGTGAAAATCGTATTCTAGGGATCAAAATAAGAAACTTCGCCAAAGGAACCATACCTCTAAAACGAATTCTGATGTCCCCCAATTTGGGTCGAACTTTTGGGTAGGAGCAAATTTTGAAAAATCCCACTTTGACCCATTTAGAGTGCTCCAATCGAATCCAAATGTATGACCGACCCCCACTAACTTTGGAGGCCCGATCCACCCCCTGGAACCCCCTGTGGGGTTCCCCATACAAACATTTTAAAAAATCACCATTTTTGGTCTTCACATGAAAAATGAAAATCTGATGTCCCCCAATTTGGGTCGAACTTTTGGGTAGGAGCAAATTTTGAAAAATCCCACTTTGACCCATTTAGAGTGCTCCAATCGAGTCCAAATGTATGACCGACCCCCATTAATTTTGGAGGCCCGACCCACCCCCTGGAACCCCCTGTGGGGTTCCCCATACAAACATTTAAAAAAATCACCATTTTTGGTCTTTAAATGAAAAAATCAGCGAAATGGCTATGTTTTTTCTTTATTTTTATTTATTTATTTATAATAATATTGATTATTTATTTTTAATAATATCTATTTTTTCTCTTTTGAAATTTATTTAGTCAGAACATATGTAAATGAAAAAATTAATTTAAGTTAGTTATAGAAAAGAAACTAAAAAAATTATTGTTTGAAGTCTTTTTTACTTTCAAGTCTGGGCAATTCCGCACGGCTCTCTAATGTCGTCGCCATAACAGCCTCTACATTTTCCGGTATAACCCGTTTGGAAACGCTAGCTAGCAATTGAACATGTCGTTCTGTTCCTTGTATGTGTGATGGAATTTTTGGATCATTAAACGGTGGAGCATCTTGATTTAAATATTCTTTCAATGTATCGTACGGAATGCTTCGTATGAATGGTGGTTCAAATACGTTATTTATGTCATTCATATTGATCATTTCCGTGTAACTTGTGCAATTAAACTTTATATCTGGTTTTTTATAAGCTCTAAGTTGCGTTGGGTCGTCAACATCTGTTCGATAGCGTAGAATTATGTTGATAGCACAGTCGCGCTTTTCTTTGCTATCATCAAACAACATTGATAACAAGATATTTTCCGAATGCGCGACAATTTTGCGTAAACGAGGTTCTAGAAATCGTGACCAACTAATGAAGTTGAAAAATAATGCACTGCCGTACACGATAGAGCTGTAATACTTGATATTGAAGTTCATTGGCACATAACATTTAATTATAAATTCAACCAGAATTCTTAAATTTGCATCTGGATTTTCCGTTGTCACATATAATCGTAATAATCTAGCGGCCTTGGTGAGCCACCGAGAATGTACAATTTACCCAGGTTTGATGTTAGCCAGATCCACCGAAACCACGCCGCTAGAAATTGCATGGGCCATGTCGTATAAGTACTTCGAATCGGTGGAAAATTAAATTTTTTTCTGGAGCGGGGGCATATTTTGCAACTCAATTTTCTGGAAGCCGTCCACCACCTGAAAATATATAATAATAAAATGATTAAAAATGGTTGACAATTATAATAAATGAGTGATAGCAATAACTTACCGGAAAGGTTTCACAAGTTTCGATTTGACGGCTCAGTTTTCCGGTTGCCGATCTTGGTCCAGTGCTGGTTGATTTATCCAAAGCTTCAAACAAATGCCGAAACGGAAGTTCGTTGAAGTGTAGAAGGCAAACGAACCAATGCAATGGTCTTTTTAACAGCAATTCGAATCGTCGTATAATTCCACCGTGTGGGCCAGTGTTTGTTGGCTCACCGTCAGTGCATATTCCAATTAATGCATCCAGTGATATATTCTTATTGTTGAAAAAAACATTTAATTTGGTTGTTTTGTATTCAGCGGTTTCATGTTCCAGTCTTACGTAACCAATCAATTCAGATTTGGGTTCTCTCAAAATAACAAGATGAGGTTCTTTTACCATCCTAGTATGATACTTCTCATCAACTTTAGCTGTCGTTAAAGTATCATCTTTTCTGCCATCGAATGAAAACGCTAACAAATTGGTATGATCTAACCGTTTGCGAACCACTTCCTGTCTGCATTTCTCTTTTTCTCCGCGAACTTTCGATTTATCCATGATGAGAGGTTTGCCATGCTTATCTTTCATTTTAAAATCTTGGAAAAGAGCGGTTCCCAATGCCGATGCTACTCTATCAGGCACACCAAATCTGTCACATACCAAGGTAAAGTTAAAACAATCGTATCTCTCTGCGTATTGTGAACTTGTGCTTCTATCCATATCTTCTTGAACCGGTGGCGGTGCGTATGTTGAATCATCGGGATCTTGGTATGTTGGCATTGATGACATAGACGTTGCTCCTTGCTCTTCAGTTTCCATCACAACTGCATCCATTGTTAGTCTTCTCTGATTATGTTGATCGTGCATGAACTCTTTGAGGCGTTCGGAAACCCAGCCGCATGCACATGGAGCTGCCTTCAAATCGCATTTACATGTTCCAATGTAAAAAATTGTTTCCAGAGATTTAACATACGCTGTAAATTGTTGGGTTTTGTTTCTTCTCTTGATTTGCTCTTGATACTTGTCAAGCAATTTATTCAATTTATTAAATACACTTTTTTTCAGCATTATTTCCATACCAAGTTTTTCCCAAATTACATTCAACTTCTTATCTTGTACTTGAATAGTGAATGATTTATGGGAAAACTTTATTGTTCTGTTTTAGCACGTTCGCTTAAGTAAAAATAATATCTCAAGATATCCAGATGGGTTGGTAAATTAAGATCAGTCAAATCAGTAGACACACCAAAAACAGTAACATCGTGCTTGGGTATATGACTCATTGGGTTTTCGATAGTTGTTGATGTTGTTGTTGCTTCATCTTGCGGTGTAGAGGATGGTGGATTCATTGTAAGCGTTTTGATTTGAAATGGTCAACTTCACTTATTATTTTTTTTTTAAATGTTTTTTTATCTGAAATTAGCACTTTACACTTTGAGTTCTTCACAACGACTTAATGCATTCACAAAAACTGTTGCGTTATATATGGTCTACGAGACGAGGTAATAAGAATGAAATGGTAATTTCAATTCTACCTGCTGTGTCTTGTGGGGGCTTAAAAACGCACACAAGTAATTTTAGGATCTGCAATTGTGTCACAGTGATACCTTAATTTTTTAAAAGGGTTGCGGTGCATTCCAGTGATACCTTAATTGTTAAAATGGTTGCATAAAACGGGCATTTCTTAAGAAGGTGCCATAAAATACCCACAAAAAGGGTTGTACTTCATTTCTTAAGTAGTTGCTATAAAAAAACTACACAAGTAAGTTTACGACATGCAGCTGTGTCTTGTGGTGCCTTAAAAAACGCACACAATCAATTTTCCGATTTGCAATTGTGTCACAGTGATACCTTCATTTTTTAAAAGGGTTGAATAAATTTCTAAAGAGAAAAAAACTCCAATAAGAAAAAAACATACGCATTTCGCTGATTTTTTCATGTAAAGTGCCAAAACTGGCGATTTTTTTAAATGTTTGTATGGGGAACCCCACAGGGGGGTTCCAGGGGGTGGGTCGGGCCTCCAAAGTTAGTAGGGGTCGGTCATACATTTGGACTCGATTGGAGCACTCTAAATGGGTCAAAGTGGGATTTTTCAAAATTTGCCCCTACCCAAAAGTTCGACCCAAATTGGGGGACATCAGAATTCGTTTTAGAGGTATGGTTCCTTCGGCAAAGTTTCTTATTTTGATCCCTAGAATACGATTTTCACAGAGCATTGAGCTATTTTTTTGCCTCCCCACAAATCGACCCAGCCTAATATATCTGTGGTCACAAGGAATAACAGCCTAACTCAAAATATCGTAAATACGCGATGTTTTATTTTCCTTATCTCGTCTGTTTCCCGGTAAAAAAGCGATCTGGTTTTTCTGCAAAATGAAAAGGCATTCATGTATCTACAAGTTTCATGTTCGATTGTTCCATTAACTTCTAGAAAGCAGACGAAGTAAGGAAAATAAAACATCCCGTATTTACGATATTTTGAGTTAGGCTGTTATTCCTTGTGACCACAGATATATGCATCACTATAAATGCATGAGCTTTAAATTAAAAAAGCTTTGATAAGTACCTCAAGGTACTTAAGCGGGTCCTAGCTTTAAAACCGTATCCGCTTTAGAACCACAAAAACTTGACATCTTAAGGTAAGGTACTCATGTATTACAACAAAAACTGAATTTGCGGATATACAAATGCGTTCCTGTTTATATTTTTTCGGGTAGTCCAAATACAAGTATATTGTTAGAAATTCAATAAAATGGAAAATTTATTTTCCTTTGGTTTATTACTGCTTTATTAAAAGAACAAAAAGTCCCAAAATCTTGTTAACATTTTCCGTCTATATTTTACGAATTTTGGTTTTTTTCTGTCTATTTAAGTCGATATTTGCTGTTAGAGTCAAAATTGTTTCTGGTTTAACCGCATTTAATCGATATTTAAGGGCTCCCCATAAAAGAAGTCTAACAGGTCCAAATAGCAGCTCCGAGGCAGTCATTTGACATCGCCAAAACAGCTAATAACACGATTACCGATAATGATTACACTGTGCATTAAGCCGTATCAAAGAAAAAAGAAATTATTTAACTTTTACGAAAAATTCTAAGTTTTATTTAAAAACAAAGAAGTTATGTTGGTTTTAAATTTCAGTACATATGAGCACTCTGTCGGCAAAAACGAAAAGTGTATATGACCGCGTAAAACAACAACAACAACATAAGGAACCCAGCTATTCTCAACACACCCGACAATTACAACAACAACGATGCTTAAGGTACTATTGCAATGTGATGCTATATAGAAGCATATTTTTATATTAGTTTTTCTTGACACTTTAATTGTTATTTATTCAATTTTATTCTTGTATGCATATAAAGTGAATATTGTCAAGTTTAAATAAAATATATTACTTTTTGTCATAATCGGTTGTCTTTCTCCTAGAAGGTGTTAAATTAACATTTAGAAAAATCGCATAAATCGGCTGCCATTTTTCTAGTGAACTGATACAACTCAAATCAAATTTTGTTTTTTTCATAGTCATTTTGTATGGAAGGTGGGTGTGGTTTCACTCGACTTGGTTGAATTTCATACACAGATAACAGATTATATATCAAAGTTCTTATGCACAATTGCAAGTCCATACATTAATTTTTGTGGAGTTTCAAGAGATTTTAAAATTTTTTATAGTTACTTTGTATGGGAGGTAGGCGTGGTTTTCATCCGATTTGGGTCATTTTCGAACTTGACCTTTTTTTTTGGAAAAAAATTAAATATCGAATTTCTTGATGATAGGTTGAAAATTACGGCTGTAACTGTGATCACAGACAGACAGACGGACAGATAGACAGACGGACAGAGAGACAGATGTACAAACAGACGGATGGATTTGGCTAAATCGACTCGGGTGTTGTTGCTGATCAAGAATATATATACTCTTCTATACCTGCCATGCCTCCTTATGAGCGTTACAAACGAAGTGACAAAATTAATATACCCCTTTTACGTTTTTTAAGCGTGGGGGTATTAAAAAAAATATTTATTTCTTTTCGAAAGAAAATTTAAATGCGCAAAAAAATGTTTGTTGCTTGTAATTTGTTAATAAAAAAAAAGAAATAAAAATTTAACTTGAAAATTTTTCACTCGCTGAACCAAGGGTTTAAAAACAATAAAGAAAAGTCGCAAAAGTTTAATAATATTTTGAATTTGAATATTTGAGTTGTATCAGTTCACTAGAAAAATGGCAGCCGATTTATACGATTTTTCTAAATGCTAATTTAACACCTTCTAGGAGAAAGGCAACTACCGATTATAACAAAACTTAATTTTTGACTTAAACTTGACAATATTCGCTTTATATGCGTACAAGAATAAAATTAATAAATAACATTTAAAGTGTTAAGAAAAACTAATATAAAAATACGCTTCTTTATAGCATCACATTGCAATAGTACCTTAAGCATCGTTGTTGTTGTAGTTGTCCAGTGTGTTGAGAATAGCTCGTTGGTTCCTAATGTTGTTGTTGTTGTTGTCGCTTTACGCGGTCATATACGCTTTTTGTTTTTGCCGACAGAGTGCTCACATGTACTGAAATTTAAAACAAACAAAGAAGTTATGTTTTGGAATAAAACTTAGAATTTTTTTCGCAAAAGTTAAATAATTTCTTAAGAACTTTAATCCTGCATCACCAAATTTGTGACTAGGGAGTTTTTCAGAAAGTGATGTTGAGTATTAGGTGAAGAAAGAGTGCGTAGAGCAATCAAAATTCGCTCCCGCTCTTCTGAGTTATCTTTGTTATTAATTTATCATTTCCAAAAATTCAAGAGCGTATGCAAATAATATATTTGCTCCCTTTTGAAATCCTCAATTTTTTCTCGCTCGTTTGTTTGTATGCTGATTAATTTTAAATGAGCGTTTGTCGTGATGATGCGAAAGGGTGAGTTTTCATCGCTGGTGAGTTTTTAAATGATGCATTCATTTCGCTCGCTCGTTTTCATTTGATACGAAATTTTAATTGATTATTTCCTACATAATAAGTGGAAATAATCAATTTTTACCCTTAAGTTTTTTTTTTACACAATAGGCATGTTAATTAATATTTTTCTTGATCGTAAGACACGTATTTATTTTTATCCGTATTTGCAATTCTGCCCATTTTTATTAGAAAAATCACTTCACACTTTGTGGAATCACGTACAACAATAAGCAAGCATAACTTCTTAACCCCTACCCATGGTATAATAATACAAGGTAGTATTGACAGTTGCTTGGGAAACCAGCATCTGTCAAAAAAAAAAGTCAAGAAAGAGAGTGTTCAATTATGCTTATGTTTTCGCCATTGTTTATATTTCAGAGCTTGCAAATAACCACACATTTGATAACAAAATATTGCATATTTTATTTTATTAATAGTGAGTTATTATTGCTAGAACGAAGATAATTTGTAAACTTAATGTTATTAAGTGCAAATATAAAAAAAAATGTTGAAAACGTTTAAGTGCAGCAACCTCAGCAGCTGCAGATGCACGTGGACGAAATTGAAGAAGTTTTCAATTAAAATTAAAACACCACGGCTGGAAAACGTTAAACATATCACACATAATTTTTTCACAACTTTCATTATTATAATTGTTTATTTAACGCACATATTTTGCGGAATTTATTTATTTTTACATTCGTTTAATTCTTGTTGCACGAACAACTGTTTTTGACAGATGGTGGTTTCCTTGTTGCTGAGAAAATCTATACTTGTCAATGCTACCTGTATAATTGTATCATGACTCCTACCTAAATATAAGTTCAAAAATATTTACAGTTACAATTCAAATAAAGCCAATAAGAAGAAAAACAATCAAAAATAAATGAGCGAGTGCTAAAATTAAAATGAAATGAGTTTATCATTGAAAAAAACTCCCGAGCGAGAAGTATAACAGGAGTAAATTGCAAAGAGCGCTCTTCAATTCAGAGTTTTTCAGGAGCGCAAATTATGAGCGAAAACTATTAAAGAAAAATTAAAAAGTTTTTATCACTCTGAACATTTAACGAAAGAGCGCTTTTTTTTTTTTTTCTTCACGAATGAGGAAAACGAAATGAACAGTTCTTCAATTGAGTCATATTGCTGAGGAAGAGTGTAATTTTACTCTTCACTTGCGAGTTTTTGCGAACCGTGGGAAAATATGACGCTGCAGTTCATACATTTTCATGAACATAGTCCCTCCCATGACCTTTTCAACGATATATAAAATTTTAAAATCGGACTACAAACAACCGAGTTATAGACAAAAAAACCGAGTCCGCTGTTTTTGCCACGTCCACAAAAAAACATTTTTACACTCCCGTAATTTTCTCGACATTACAGTTGATATAAGGCGGTAACATTAAGATTTTTTTTTTCATATGGAGCGACACGGCTCACAGTGGGATTTCTTCATACAAGCTGCTGCAAAAAATCGAAGGAATCGAGGTAGGGCTTTGAAATTTGGCACACATCTCTCATATTGCCAAATTAGATGAAAAATAAATTTTTGTTAAAATCCGCCCACAACCACGCCTACCTCCCATATGACGTAAAACTAAAAGACGTTGTATTTTCCTTATTTTCATATGTATATTAATAAAAATGACTACCAGTGGTTGCATTTGAGTCCTCAATTATATTAAAATTTTAAGTGCCACGCCCAACGCCCATATGATAAATTTAATTTTTCACGATTTTCAAAAAAACAGATTCAAGCCTTTGTAGTTTGTGATCGAAGCAGCACTTACATCTATATAAATAACTAAAGACTAATATGTTAGCTGAACATTTGCAAAAAAAATTAGGGGGCCATGGCTTAGCGTTTTTTTTTAATTAACCAATCATTGCAAATAAAAGTCAAATTTGTACTATAAAATTATATTATAAATTATAAATTATAAATTTTATTCTTCAACTATCATTTCTTTAACTACATCATCTAGTTCTAACAGATTTTTATGCGGCTGACGTCTTATACTACTTATATATGGATCAGATGATGCAAGCAGAATGGAAAACATCAGTATTTGTTGCAGTTCTACTGCACTTTCTAGAAAACATTAATCTATAGTTTCTGTAATCTTTATTGCGTGCTTCTTCTGCTTCCTCGGATAGCATACCAATAGGAAGTACTGCTGCATCAATAATGTCCTTTCCATGTATAAGTACTTTATGCACAGTAACAGGCATAAAGTACCACTTATATTTTTGAACAAATAGCTCAGCTGTATCCCATGCAAATTTTTGAAACTTCACACTATCAACTTTCTGTCCACACGTTATTATCTGCAGAATGATTCGGAAGCGATCTATTAGTTCTTCATTAACACCAGTTATATCAGCAACAAGTGCAGGATTGGAGAAGAAACGCCTTGAGGTATTGCCATTGTTCGAAGTGCCAGATCCTTGTTGTACAGCATCCACTCGCAAATTCATTCTTTCTTTAAATGCCGTCTGAATTCGATCCTTGTTCTCTTGTTTTAAAATCTTATTTCTTGCTTCGATCGCAGACCACTTTTGAAAAGGCAAGTTATACGCTATATGGAGTATACATTCCATAAATTTTATTCGGGCGTGTAATGACGAAATGCCCGATTTACAAGCCTCATTGTCAATACTCTTCATTGAAATTTTGTCCAAATGGTTCATTTCAGAGGGCTTTGCATTACAAATGTAACATACGGCGGATGAAGCTGTACCTGTAATTGTCTGAGCCGTTTTTCCATCTAGCATCGTAAATACTAAATTGTGCGTTACATTGAACTGTTTGCCGAATACTTCAACATTCGTTTTCCCCAAAGCAGCAATATCTGATTTAATGTTCTCAACAACGGTTAACACTTTTTGTTTAGTCTCCTTAGTAAATTCGAAGAAAAGTGGTCGACAATACCTTGTTGATGATGGACTTTTATTGCGCCATTGTTCTTCTTCAGTGTTTGTTTTCAAACTTAAAGGCACCATCGATGCTAATAGCAGACTTCTATCGCTTACATCAGGTGGCAAACTCTGATTGTACTCTGCATGACCCGAAGAACCATCGCAACCCCACTTCGACGTAAGAGTGTAATTTGAATTTGTCATACCATTAACCTTTTCGCTTGAAAAACTTTCAAAGAGACGCTTTGTGGTGTGATCCATCATACTTTGCAAGCTTGCAGACGCTTCCTTTTCTGATACTCGGATTTCATTGGGATAACATTTTTTCTTCTCCTCAGATACCTTTATATAAGGTGGTAAAATATCATATCCCTCTCCTTTCAAAACATTTTTTATTGTTTCGTATTGATGTTTTGTTAACTCTGCATCCAGCAATAACGCTAGCGCAGTAGACGAAGGAATATATGAAAATGATTTAATTTTTGAGTCGGTAACTCCACTTGCCATTTTTAATTGTTGTTGGCTGTACTGGGATGTTAAATCGGCAGCTTTGTACCTTTTACTACGATATTTGCAATCATCGAATTCCTTAACTGGCCTTCCCTTGTTCCTTGAACAACAAGGTTGATCATCAGCAAGTGATACTTCAAATATATCTTAAAAAAATTTGTTATGGTTTACAAAGTTAACAATAAATGATTTTTGTTTCGCAACTTACTTTTTAGCCAGACATCATTTTTCTGAAAGAAATACGCTTTTATTTTGTGCGATTCCGCCCAGCGTTTACAAAAATTACCAAGAAATCGCTTATGAATGTTTTTTGTCACTATTTTGATTTCATTAATCGTAAGCACCGAGTTTTTTGCTTTTATAAAATCCGTTAATAAATTAACATTATTACCACAGTTAATAAGTTCAATACACAATTCATGATATGATACAGAAAATGAACTCATTTTAATAATTATTTTTCACAATTTTATTACACTTTTGGTCTACCAAATTTTATTTACCTAATCATATGTTTTTGTTTTTTATTTTGTTATGCTTTTCTTTGGAATTGCTGTCAATCAGTTATTAACAAATTGTTGCTAAAGTGTATGCCTAAAAGTAGGCACACTTTTTTTATTACATTTAATTGCAAAATTTCGTTGTAATACTATTGACTTTTTTTATAAAATTTATGCGTTTGTAAAATATTGAGAAAAGTTGGTGGATTTTTTTGAGTAAATTTAAAGAAGACAGTCCCACCTTTCATTTTTTTGCAACCAGAACACAACGATCGATAACGCTCACCTTTTTTTTGTCCAAGAAAAACTAAAAACACTGACTTTTTGAGTGCCTTCAAAAAAGAACCTAAATATATATTAAAATATTACGGTAATGCAATTCCTTTACTTCTAAATTAATGCTGAAATACTATATTTTTCAAATATACTTACATCATATAGATACGAGAAAAAGAAATTATGTTTCCAGCCCATTGAAATGGGATGAAAATCTAAGGCAGTTGCTGCAGAATTTCGTTTAGGTGACTTTACCGCGTTATTTTGTAAAAAAAAAATTGTAGAAGAAATTGTATGATGAATTTATCTTAATTAAACAATTCTCTACAAAACTGCATCATTACATTTTTGATATTTTACACTCAAAAAAGGGGGTTTTTGCAGCCAAAATCCTACAGTGCGGCTTACTGTGCATGTACAAATATCCTTACCTTGGATGGTTATACTTCGTATATACATTCTAATATGTCTGTAAAATATGTATAATATTCTAGGGTTTAGCATTATTCGAGGACCCTGAATTTAATGGCGTTAATCGTTTTTCAATCCTTCGGCCTGTTTTCGATAAATTCAAGGTGTAAGGTCAAGTGCATGTTGATGCAGTTTTTGTTATTTTTCAAAAACTTTTTTACATTGATTTCGGCTTCATGCCAACGAGTGAAATATTAACAATTACCTTCAGAATAATTTCTTACAACAATTTAATGCCCGAAACCCAACACTTATGGTCCGAATTGACCCCATAAATCCAAAAGAGCCATTTTTTCGTATAAAACCAAAATGAGCCCCAAAAGTATTAAAACACAGTTTGTTATAAAGGGTGTTTTTTAAGAGCTTTCGGATTTGATTTAAAAAAAATACAAAATTTAAAAAAATGTATGAAATCTTTATTTGAGTCGATAGAACGATCTATATAATTCAATGTTTAAGGATGATTTTATGTAAATGTTGACCGCGGCTACGCCTCAAATGGTTCATACCAGTGTTGCCAGAACTTTTTTGAGAAAAGCGCGAGATTTAAAAAAAATATCGCCCAAAATCGCCCAATGAAAAAACAAATCGCCAAAAATCGCCATTTTTTCTAAGAAATTTATTATATTAGAAAAAACAAATTATATACATTTTTTTTCAAATAATATTGAGATCTGTTAATAGTATTAGATATTCTTATTTTCATATTTTTGAGATCTATAAAAAATAATAAAAAAGCTACTTCATTTTATACGAGAATTTTGATCGTTAAAGAACATTTTTTTAGAGACTATAACTTTTTAGAATTTTTCAATAGGCAACTTTAAAAAAAAACTTTTTGCAAAAAACGTAGTTCATTCAGCCATATTAGACTCTTCCTCCGTTTCGTCAATTCTCGAAGTATTGTTTAGTTCATACATTGATTTAGTTTATACAAGATGAATGTCAACTTACAAATATTGTCAAACATTTTTCCGCCTACGGCTGTCTTAATTTTGTATGCCGATTACCAAAATTCTTCACTTTCAGATGGCACTTTGTTTTTAAAAACATTGCTCCATGAAAATGTCAACAAAGATTCGTATTCGATTTCTTCTGCACGTCGCTCTTCAAGAGATAGATAATGAAGAGGGAGTTCACGGAAAGAAGGTCTTATATAGTTAAAACATCTTTCAGGACATAAAATAAAAGCATTTTCAAAAATTTCTAACAGACTAGGTAATCGTTTTAACATTTCCTTGATTAAAACTATAATGAAATTCTGGCATTTTGATAGTATGTCTATCATAACAATATCATCACTTAATTTGTGAATTTCTTCATGGAACTTATAATGAAATGTAAGGTCATTAATTCTTTTATAATTGCTTTTATCCGCTAAAATTTTATTTAAGCTGAATGTAGCTAAATTATCAAATTCGAAATTTTTGACAATGTCTTCTTTTATCGTTTTTGAAACAAGTCTTTAAATAAATGTTGTGATTTCAACGTAAGCTTGAAAAAAGTCAACTTTTTCTCATTGAAAATATAAATTAAGTGAGTTGATGTTTTGAAGAAACGGTCTCAAAAAAATAAGTATTTCGATATAAATAAATTATCGGTAAGGGCTTGTGAGCTGGGTTCGGTCGCATTGTTAACAGAGTGTTCCAAAAACTTAAAACAATTGTTTTTTTCTTTAATTGAAATTTTAAACACATTAGATGAGTTTATGAAAAAATATTGTTTTTACAAAAATCGCCCAAAAAATCGCCAGGCGATTTCCTAAAAATTTAAGCGCCAAAACAAGAAAAAAAGCGCCCAATTGGCGATAAATCGCCCAATCTGGCAACGGTGGTTCATACTTACTTACTTATCTGGCGCTTACAACCGTGGATCGGTTTTGGCCTCGTATAAGAAATTGCGCCGGCTATTTCTGGCTTGCGCTTGCTGGCGCCAGTTGGAAACACCAAGCGGGGTCAGGCTATCCATCACCTGATCCTTCCAACGAAGATGTGGCCGTCCTCTTCTGCGTTGACCACCACCGGGCACCGAATCCAATATTTTTTTCGCTGGAGCGTCGTCTTCCATTCGCTCAACATGATCTAGCCAGCGGAGCTGCTCGATTTTAATACGCTTAACTATGTCGATGTCAGCGTACAGCTCATACAGCTCGTGGTTCCATCGAATTCGGTACTCGCCATTGACGCAGATTGGACCGAAGATTTACGAAGGATCTTTCTCTCGAAGGCTTCCAAAGTCTTTTCATAAATCTGCTCAACGTCCAGGTTTGTGCTGCATATAATAGGACGGGCATGATTAGTGACTTATAGAGCGTGAGTTTTGTTTGTCGAGAGAGGGGTCTCCTTCTCAATTGCCTACTCAGCCCATAGTAACACCTGTTGGCAAGAGTTATCCTTCGTTTTATCTCAATACTGACATCGTTGAAAGAGTTAATACTGGATCCCAAGTAGACGAAGTCCTTAACAACCTCGAAGAAGATGTTGTCAACAGTGACAGTTTTCCAAGACGCTGGGACTGTTTATTTGTCGACTCTAGGTATTTCGTCTTATCTGCGTTCACTGCAAGACCCATTCGACACGACTCTTTCGCTAATCTGGAGAATGCTGCACTGACTTCGCGCGTATTATGGCCAATAATATCGATATCATCAGCATACCCCAGCAGCATAATACTGTTGTAGAATATCGTGCCACTGCGTCTCAAATCAGAACTCGGATGATCTTCTCCATCATTAGGTTGAAAAAGTCGCACGATAAGGAATCACCTTGTCTGAAACCTCGTTTGGTATCGAATGGAGGAGTGAGGTCCTTCCCGATTTTAACTGTGCTGCTGGTGTTGCTCAGTGTCATTCTACAAAGACGGATGAGCTTTGCAGGAATACCAAATTCAGACATGGTGGAGTATAGATGATTCCTTATTGGACTGTCGAAGGCGGCTTTATAATCGACAAAAAGATGGTGTGTGTCGATTTGTTTTTCTAGGGTCTTCTCCAAGATTTGTCGTAGCGTAAATATTTGGTCTCAAATTGTTCATACGCTGGGTCCAATTTTGGCATACTCTCTCCAATATATCGGCCGGTATCTCACGAATAAAATCTTCGATATTGGCTTTCAGTGCGTCAACGATTGCGGGCTTATCCCTATAGACATGAGCCTTAACATGGCCCCACAAAAATAGTCGAAAGGCGTTCAATCGCACGATCTAGGTGGCCAATTGACCGGTCCCGAACGTGAAGTAAACTGTTCACCGAACTCGCCTCTCAATTGGGCCATTGTTTCGCGTGCTGTGTGGGAAGTGGTTTTCTTGTTGAAACCAGATGTCAGGCAAGTCCAGCTCTTCCATTTTGAGCAAAACAAAATTTTAATCATCGCACGGTAGCGCTTGCCATTCACAGTAACGTTCCTGCCTTCGTCGTCTTCGAAAAAGTACGGACCAATGATGCCACCGGCCCATAATCCACACCAAACAGTGCATTTTTTGGGATGAATTGGCAGTTCTTGCAATGCTTCTGGCTGCTCTTCACACCAAATACGGCAATTGTGCTTGTTCACGTATCCATTCAACCAAAAATGAGCTTCGTCGCTGAAAACAATTAAGTGGATAAAAAATAAAAAAGTGGATCTTCATCCAACTTTGCCAGCGCCCATTCACCAAAAGTTAACCGTTGTGGTAGATCGTGTGGCTTCAATTCTTGCACCAGCTGTATTTTAAAAGGTTTTACACCCAAATCCTTCCGCAAAATTTTCCACGTAGTAGAGTAACAGAGGCCCAATGCCTGCGAACGGCGCCAAATCGATAACTCATGGTCAGCAACAACACTGGCGGATACAGCTTCGATATTTTTCTCTGTCCATACTCTACGTATGTGTGTTGGTGGTTTAATGTCCAGTAATGTAAATTTGGTGCGAAATTTAGTCACAAAATTCTGAATAGCCGCCTCAGAAGGTCGCCCAAACAGACCATAAAATGGAAGAAGTGCACAATGCATTTTCTTAACCGAGCATGAATTTTGATAAAAAAATTCAATAATCTGCAAGCGTTGCTCGTTTTTAAGTCGATTCATGGTGAAATTATAGACCAAATTAAACATGTTTAACAGTAACATGTTACACGATAACAGCTGTGCTGCCAAAAACAGTGTTGCCAAAAAGAAAGCTGCTAAAAATATCACCCTTTATTGGTTCCATAATCGGGCAGAAAAGGTTAAATTTTGTTACATTAAATGTTGGTATTAAGTAATCATTACATTAAGTTGGTATATAATCTTCCTAGATTTAAAAAAAAAATAATCAATTGAATGCTTGTTGCGTGCGTGCTCACAATACCTTTAAATATAATAAAAACCTGGTGTCAGTAGTCGGCAACCCTGGATAATATATGTAGGATCGGAGTATTTGACTGACAAGGCAACACAGACTTGACGAAACTACTGAACGAACAATGAACGAACGCAAGCTTGATGCTAACGAGCACGACGATGACAAGTTGAGTAAAAACACAAACGTTGTCGAGAACACACGCTCGCAAGAACATATAAAAATAAAATCTGTTTGAAATGTGTAACAATACAAAATAAAATGTGTTTGAAATGTGTAACAATAGAAAATACATAAAATGCGTTTGAAATGTGTAACAATGCAATTTAATATAAAATAAGACCAAAAATATAACTGAACCTAATTAATTTGTTAATATAATTAATAAAAACAAGTCCGTGTGTTTTAATCTCCTCAATTGGGGGCTCGTTCGGAATGTACGCGTGTGCCACATGTGTGTAAAACAATAAAATAAAATTACAAATTTAAACAATCTAAAGTAATATAATAAATATTATATATGTATGTAAAATATTGCAACGAGTTTAATTTACATGCAATAATAAATGTACATAGTACATGTGTGAATTTGCCTCAACACAAAACTGTACACCGTACATTAGGGTGTATCGAATTAAAATTTTTTTTTCGAATTTCACATTCTAAGAGGTCTCAAAAGTTGCATGGGGTTGTCAAGATCACCCAAAAAAAATTTTAAGGAAAAAAAAAGGATGTCTTCCTGCCTCGCAAGGACAAAGTTGTTTTTTGAGGAAAACAGTGAAAAATAACGACTTTACAATGCTTTGACTTTTATAAATAAAACTACGTATGTCTTATAGCAAAAGTAAGTATAGGCTTAAACTAACAATACATTGCTAAACACGATGCCACTCACGATTTTTATCCACAATGTCCTGTGTAAAGGATATACGAAGCTAAAGTTGTAATCGAGATAAAACAGTACTTTCGATTGTTACGTAGTAGTCTAAATTTTGGTGGTATTGATTATACTGCTAACGTATTCCTAAAAGTTGCCGAATTAATAATTAGCATAATTTTTGCATATGTATTTTCCTATTTTTGAGAAATGTTCACTTGAATGCAATTTTTTAACTTTTTCAAAAAAATTAATATAAGATTTTATATCTCGGGTACCAGAAATGGTACCGAAGAAACTGCTCAATTTGGATTCTTTAAATATTTCTGAACAAACCCTTGTCTAAAAGTTTTAATTTAAAATACCAACTTAAGGCCACGATTTTATTTTCTATTTTGATAGTTAAAAAAAAAAATACTTCCTAACATGAAATTTAACAATTTCATCTAAAAAATATCAAAGTAGAAAATAAAATTGTGGCTTTAAGCTGGAATTTTAAAATAATACTTTTAGACAGAGTATTGTTAAGAAATATTTGAAGAATCCAAATTGAGCAAAGTTTCTTCGGTACCATTTCTGGTACCCGAGATATAAAATCTTAGATTCTTTTTTTTTAAAAAGTTGAAAAATTGCATTCAAGTGAACATTTCTCAAAAATAGGAAAATACATATGCAAAAATTATGCTAATTATTAATTCGGCAACTTTTAGGAATACGTTAGCAGTATAATCAATACCACCAAAATTTAGACTATTACGTAACAATCAAAAGTACTGTGTTATCTCGATTACAACTTTAGCTTCGTATATCCTTTACACAGGACATTGTGGATAAAAATCGTGAGTGGCATCGTGTTTACCAATATATTGTTAGTTAAAGCCTATACTTACTTTTGCTTTAAGACATACGTAGTTTTTTTTATAAAAGTCAAAGCATTGTAAGGTCGTTATTTTTTAATGTTTTCCTCAAAAAACGACTTTGTCCTTGCGGGCAGGAAGACATCCTTTTTTTTCTTAAAATTTTTTTAGGGTTATCTGGACAACCACATGCAACTTTTGAGACCTCTTAGAATACGATCTTAATTTTTCGATACGCCCTACCGTACATATGTGAATTGTGCCTCAACACAAAACTGTACATCGTACAAACATACATTTTTAAATTGTGCCGCAACATAAAAACTGTACATCGTACATACATACATATGTAATTGTGCCTCAACACAAAACTAAAAAAGAAAACGAAGCAGCTTGCGCATATGTTTTAAATTGAAAATAAGAAACTGTTGCCAAGTTCAAAAATCCATAAGCAACAGAGATGGAAACAGTAACAAGAGTGAGCAGGAGTAATAACATTATGAGTAGTGTGGCTGCTGAACTTAAATTTGAGAAGAACTGAAAGTGATGAGCTGTCGTCAAGACGAAAATCTGGAAATCGAAACAAAGCTATAGAGAGAGAGCAAGTAGGAGAAAAGCGTAACGCGGCTGTTGAGTTTAAATAGGAGGAAAACAAAAGCGGTGATTGTGGTGTCGTCAAGACGAAAAATCCAGAAGTAAGAAAAAAGTCAATAAGGAAGAGTAGAAGAGCGAGGAGAAGAAAAACGCAGTTATTGAGATAATTTCGCAAATAAAATCAATCAAAGCAAACAAAGGAAAAGACGCCCTTAAGCATAAGCAGCAATAAGTTGGAAACACGGGAGTTAAAAAGAGCAGCAAACAAACAAAGCAAACAAACGAAGCAAACAAACAAAGCTAGCAAACGAAGTAAACAAACGAAGCAAGTAATAAAAACAACCCTTATTTCACGGAAAGCGTTGGTGAGCGTATCAACTGAAATAAATTTTGATAATTTTATCTTATCAAAATTATATGAAACTTATATCAACTTATATGAATTTTTTTTTTTTCAAAATTATATGAAAACTTTGTTTAAATAACTTTTGTTTACTTTTTAAAAAAAAATTTCTTTAATAAATTCATTTTTCTATTTTCATTAAAAGTACAATACATTGAAACAACAAAACAAAGAAATTGAAGCTTAAAATATTACTTTTGGCCTTAAATTAATTTGAACTTGTATTTTTGTTTGTTGTTTTGGTCTCAATATTTGAATTTAACTGAACTAAGAGAAAATATATTGCAAATATATGATAAGAATATTTTAATACTCTTAATAAGTTTTTGTATTAAATAGTCACATATATTATATACATATATTGAAAAAATTATTTATTATATAATTAATAATAAATAATAATGGATGTTAATACATACCATATTAATGATGACCGTCGACAGTTTGAAGGAAAAACTAAAGGGATTAACATTAGATACAACCGGAAGGAAAGGTGATTTACAGGATAGACTTTTAGTACACTTAGGCTTGACCAGAAATGAGGAGGGGGAGGCTGGTGAAAGAGGGGGAGAAGAAGTAGAGGTAGAAGAAGACGGGCAGTCGGAATATAATGATTTTAGTGTGAATATGGGTCAGGTAGCGGGTGGACTACGATCCACTTTTACTCTCAGGGATATTGAAGATTCTTTATCACCCTTTTCTGGTTCTGGTTACCCTAGCATTGAAAAATGGCTCCAAGAGTTTGAGGAAACTGCAATTACAGTAAACTGGAACGACCTCCAGGAATTTATTTACGCAAAGCAGTTGCTAAAGGGCGCTGCTAAAATGTTCATAAGGAGCCAGCCTTCAATAACAAATTGGAAATCTCTTAAGATTTCGCTTAAAAAAGAATTTGGGGAAAGCTTGTCATCATTAGAGGTACACAGGCTTTTGAAGAGTCGACGTAAAAAGACTCATGAGGGAAATCGAGAATATCTCTATTGCTTAATGGAAATAGGGAGCCAGATAAAATTGGATGAAGAAAGCCTAATTCAGTATTTCATAGATGGCATTCCCGACTCCAATTCTAACAAAATTCCACTTTATCAGGCACGCTCAGTCTCTGAACTTAAACAACAGATTAAGGTGTATGAAAAGATCAGAGGCGCTTCTCAGCAGCCAGTAAGCTCTCGAGATATGCATCAACAATCTTTCTCTAAAGTTGAGCCAACTATTCAGTCAAAACGTCAAGAAGTTAAATGTTTTAAATCTGGAAACCAGGGACATATAGCGAAAGATTGCAGAGTGAAGTCTATCACCTGCTTCAGATGTAATAAATTAGGGCATAGGGCATCAGAGTGCAGAGTAGCAACAGACAGATCAAACATAAAAGTGGAAAAAGAAAACATCATTATGATTGCGTCGTATTCTGATAAAGATTCCAGCTGCACACAATTTTCACGCCCATGTTACAGAATAGTCAAAGACCTAATGATTTCTGAAGTTAGTTTTCCAGCACTTTTAGATACTGGTAGTGACATCTGCCTCATCAAATACAACATTTTTTCAAAGCTTGGAAATGTACAGTTGAAACCAGATAAAAGAAGCTTGCTCGGAATAGGGCAGTCCTTTATCAGAACAATGGGGTGTTTTATTGAAAAGGTTAAAATAGATGATGTTAACTTACAGATTTCGTTTCATGTAGTTCAAGATGAAGACATTTCATATCCAGCGGTAATCGAAAATGACATTTTTGAACAAGTTAGTATGGAAATAGGGCCAGAGGGAATAAAAAAGATCAAACAAGTCAAATCAGATTTTCCTAGAGGTGAACAAAAGGGTGAAATAAATGCAACTGCTGAATGTAGTAAAGAAAGGAATGTATTGGCGAAAGGTCGAGAAGAGGAAGGAATAAACTTTTTGCAAAGCGAGTTTAGGGATATTTGTTTAATAGCAGAAGAAAGTACTGAGTTAGCCTTTGACTTGTCACATTTAAATAGAAAGTATGCAGATAGTCTAGTTGAAATGGTCAATTCATATTCACCACAAAAGCGCTTAAAATCATCAATTGAAATGAAACTGATTTTGACAGACGATATACCAGTGTATGAAGGGCCACGTCAACTGTCGTACGCAGATCAATGCTTTGTTCAAAATCAATCGCAAGAGTGGCTTGAAGAAGGCATTATTCAACCTAGCTCTTTGGAATATGCCTCTCCAATCGTGCTTGTAAGCAAGAAAGACAGTAGTAAACGCTTATGCTGCGATTATAGACGACTCAATACCAAAATAGTTCGCGATAACTTTCCAATGGTAGCCATAGACGACGTTTTACTCAGACTACAAGAAGCTAAGGTCTACACGACCCTTGATCTGAATAATGGGTTTTTCCATGTGCCTGTGCATCCAGACTCACGAAAATATACTAGTTTTGTCACGCATAATGGGCAATTTGAGTTCCTTTACGTGCCCTTTGGCATTTCGAACTCGCCTGCAGTTTTTTGCAGATTTATTTTTTCAATTTTCCGCGAGCTGGTGCATGACGGGACTATCATAATTTATATGGACGACATTATTATCCCATCAAGAGACGAAGAAGAGGGCATTCAGAAGTTTAGGCTAGTTTTATCAGTAGCGGAGTTGCATGGGTTAAAGATAAAGTGGAAAAAATGCCAGCTGTTGCAAAGGAGGGTAACATTTTTAGGCTATGTCATCGAAAATTCGACAATCAAACCATCTCTGGAAAAGACTCAAGCCGTAAGGAATTTCCCCCTACCGGGTGAAAAGAAATCGCTGCAACGATTTTTAGGTCTCACGTCTTACTTCAGACGCTTTATACCCAATTATGCATTAATAGCGAAACCTTTGAGTTACCTTTTAAAAAAAGACACAAAATTTAAAATAGAGGACGAAGAAATAATTGCATTTCAACAACTAAGAACCGCGTTGGAAAACGCACCCGTTTTAAAACTATTTAATCCGAAAGCTCTTACAGAAATACATACAGACGCTTGTATGTATGGATACGGTGGCGTTCTTTTGCAAAAAGATACCGAAGATCAAATGCTACATCCCATACAATATATGAGCCGAAAGACGTCACCGGCAGAACAAAAATACCACTCGTACGAATTAGAGGTTCTAGCGGTTATAGAAGCATTAAAGAAATGGAGAGTGTACGTTTTAGGAATGCCTATCAAGATAGTAACAGACTGTAATGCTTTTGCATGCACAATTCGGAAAAAAGGCGTACCATTAAGAGTAGCTAGGTGGGCTCTTTTCTTACAGGACTATAATTTCAATATAGAACATCGTTCAGGGACTAAAATGCGACATGTCGATGCATTAAGCAGAGCCTATTGCTTGCTGACAGATGACTCTCTCTGTCACCGTCTGAAAAACACCCAACTTAATGACGATAGAATTAAAGCTATTTGCATGGTTTTAGAGAAAGCAGATTATGAAGATTATTATATGAGGTTCGGAATTCTTCATAAAGATCCAGCTAAAGAACAAATAGTAGTGCCATCCTGCATGGAGAAAGAAATTATAGAAATAGCGCATCGCCAAAATCATTTTAGCGTAAAGAAAACTAAGGACCTATTAGAGAAATCATACTTTATCACCAACGTAGACGAAAAAGTAGCGAAAGTAGTTAGAAGTTGCGTTAAGTGTCTTATATCAGAAGCTAAATGTGGAAGAGGGGAAGGATTTTTAAATCCGATAGACAAGTCTGACAGTCCACTAGACACTTACCATATCGATCACGTGGACCCAACTGATTGCAAAGCGATACAATTACATTCTCGTTGTAGTGGATGCTTTTTCCAAGTTCACTTGGTTATACCCTAGGAGTACTGGTGCAGAAGAGGTTTTAGATCGGTTGCAAAAACAGGCTGCCGTATTCTGTAATCCACAAAGAATAATATCGGACAGAGGTACTGCATTTACCTCGAAAGTATTTGCAGATTATTGTAAGAAAGAAAATATACAGCACCTTTTAATAGCGACGGGCGTGCCAAGGGGAAACGGCCAAGTAGAGCGCATGAATAGAATCGTTGTACCTATGTTGACTAAGCTGAGTATTAACAGTCCAAATTGCTGGTATAAGCATGTTGAAAGAGTCCAACAGGCTATAAATAACTCTCCACCACGAAGCACGCATATAGAACCTTTTAAAATTCTGACTGGATTAAACATGAGGGTTTCGACTGAAGACTGTATAAAAAATATTTTGGAAAAAACTGTTGTTGAAGATCTGAAGGCTGAGCGTGATCAGATAAGAAGTGAAGCACGTCAGACTATTAAGCTACTACAAATCGAAAACCGCAAAGGCTATAATAAATCTCGAAAGCCTGCTACTCAGTACAAACTGAATGAGCTTGTCACTATAAAAAGAACGCAGGCTGAACCAGGTCTAAAACTTAAACCCAAATATTTAGGCCCATACCAAATTAGTAAAGTTTTAAATTATAACCGTTACCTTGTTGAAAAGATAGGCGATAATGAAGGTCCTCAAAACTGTTATACTGTAGCAGATCACATGAAAAGATGGGGTTCGTCGTCGGGGTCGATCGATGAGTCAGGAGGGCCGAATGTAGGATCGGAGTATTTGACTGACAAGGCAACACGGACTGGACGAAACTACTGAACGAACACTCGTGAGCTTGATGCTAACGAGCACGACGATGACGAGTTGAGTAAAAACACAAACGTTGTCGAGAATACACGCTCGCAAGAACATATAAAAATAAAATCTGTTTGAAATGTGTAACAATAGAAAATAAAATGTGTTTGAAATGTGTAACAATAGAAAATACATAAAATGCGTTTGAAATGTGTAACAATGCAATTTAATATAAAATAAGACCAAAAATGTAACTAAACCTAATTAATTTGTTAATATAATTAATAAAAACAAGTCCGTGTGTTTTAATCTCCACATATATTTATAAGAACAGTTTGAGAGGTAGGAACTTAAAAGTTCATCACTGCATGATCGACTAAACTTTTAAGTTTTTCTTTCTTTAAAAAGGTTTTTGTCCTGGCTAGGATTGACGCATATGTTTATGTTGAGAGTATGTGAACTGGATAACATAAGAACTATGTTTTCTGTGTGTCTGATATTCAAGCCAAGTCAATGGATTAAAATTGTCCAAGTTAGGGCATTAACATTGGGCAAAACGGAAGTTTGGCCAGTACACCAAAGTAATGCTCCAATTCTTCAGGGTAAGAGAGAGACAGAATGAAGTTAGACAGATCGGAGCCAAGAAAATTGCGTAGGTGGGAGCGACATGCACTGGCTAAGGTAGGCAATGACCCCAATATAGATAACATATGTGTCAATATAGGATACCAAGAAAATGGCGTAGGTGGGAGCGACCTGCACTGTCTAATGTAGGCAATGACCCCAATATATATGATCCCAATATACATGTGTATGGGTTGTCATTTTAGGATACAAAAAAAATTAAACTGTTTCTTTAATTTCTGGCTTTTAGTTGTCCAGTCGTTGAAGTTAAGTGCGGTATGAATATTAATAGTTATAAATTAGAGGCAGTGATTAAATTTGAGTTAAAATAGAGGCGACATTCCAGTGTTTATTCTAAGTGTTTTTTTTTTTAAATAACAAAAGGTAAAAAGAATACTATAATTTTTGCAATAAAGTGTTTTAAAGCAATCCTTAAACCAGGCAGAATTTTACATCGCGGAGGAAAACCTTGTAAAATAGATTTAAAATCTGAGAGAAAGGAAGTAGGAATACCAAAACATATATTTAAACACTCAAGGGAACATGGTGAGTTGTAATAAACTTTATTTTGAACAAGGCTCATAGGATTTACTTTTATAACAAGAATTAAAAACCAGGAACAAAAAGATACGCAGCCCAGAAGTGAGTACAGCACGTCACTGCTGAAATTGTTGCCGACTGGACAACCTTTCGGAACCGGAAACAGATAAGTTCCATAAAATATAAAGAAAAATTTCATTATAGAGCCATAGAAAATAAGATATATAGGCTAGAAGTACCTTAAAGGCTCAGTTAATTACCCTGGAATTCAAGTTTCCTTGCGGTATTAATACTAATAATTTTTTTTGTTTATATATTTGTGTAAAAATTACCCAAAAACAAAAAAAAAAAGAAATGAAAGAAAATCATTAGGGAGACTAAACCTACAAAGAAAATTAGAAGAAAATTGTAAAAGAAACAAAATCCTGTAAAGAAAATGAAAGAAAATCTTAAGTGAAACTAAACCTGCAAAGAAAATTAGAAGAAAATTGTGAAAGAAACAAAGTCCTGAAAAGAAACTTAGAAATACAGAAAAACCTGAAAAGAGAATAAGAACAAAACCTGGAAAGATATAAAAATAAAATAATAAATGAAATTAAAATATGTAAAAATGAATAAATTGATTTCAAAAGAAAAGAATTATAAATGTAAGAAAATAATTTCATCAGTATTTAAGAGTAGTCTTAAGATAAAATTTTAGGATAAACTTGTTAAACTTGATTCACTACAGGGGCGCGAATAATAAAAGGGTTTTGAAATGGTTTTAGTACGCCCACTTTAGAGAGCTCTCTCGAGTTAGGACCAACTAAAGTTTAAGTTCGTTGCATCAATCTAATTATTTGAAATTGTTCTGTGGTGAAACGGGTTGATAGGCCTTCAAGTTTTGTTATAGTTGAAGCAATTTTACTTAAATTATTTTATTTATTTTTATTGAAGCGCATGAATTACCGCAAGCATTTATTATTTATTAGATGGAATATGTTCATAAATAAGTTTATAAAATAATGAAGATATAAAAAAAAAAAAATAATGGCGTGCTAAATAGACGTTCTTGGGGTCTCTGAAGGGTTGATATAGGGTAAGTACTTAAAAATGTCGTGAGCGAAGCCATTGTGAAATTTCGTTGGGTGACTGGAAATGGTGGTCGGTCACATGGTAGGGCGGGTGCGCTATAAGACATAACATCCGTCTTGTTCCTCATCAATTGTTTTCAATTTTATCTTATTTAGATTTTTCGATTATTGTGCGCCCTCGACCAGATATGGCTGGGTCGAATTTATTACCCTCCCTGACACCAATGAGCTAGTGGAGCTGGGCGCCACATCTGGTACGATACCCAGGGTCATGCAGCAATAATGGTGCCCAATTGAATAAATTAACAAAACATCATTTACGTTTTAGTAGTTGAAGCAGAAATGTCACAAAAGTGGCATTGAAATCTAATTATAAAAGCCTTTAATGAAAAAAAAAACAAGTTGAATTTAGAATCAGTTACGAGGTGTTGATATAACGACATCCACTTGTAAGCATAAATTTTGTTAATTTATAGAATCTCTAAAGTCAACAGTTTCTCGTTAAAATAAAACTAAAATATTTATTAGAGTGTCCCTTATTTTGCGATTTTTGGAAATGTCAAGGGGCTGAAAGGTTTTTTTATGCGTTTTTTTATTCTAAGAACGAAACTACAAAAATTTTTTTTTTACGACAACGTTTACCCGTGCCAATCGGGCCCGAAAGTTCCGAAAAAATGCCCATATTAGACCATATTTGCACAAATTAAAAAAAAATCTTTTCTCTGCTTTTTATAAATGTTTTCCATTTTTTGGAACACATACATAAGAAATATGATATCCACAAAGTTTTTTTATGGTGGGCGTGGTTACTGCCCCTGCTGCGTCGAAATTTCTCCCGCAGCCTTTTCCCACCTTTTCATGAAATTAGTGCAATTTAGGTATTAATATCAACAATAAATAAATACATTTTTATTATGCTAAAAGTATGATTACATTTCATTAAATTCACATTATGTACTTACAAAAATTAACAATAAATTAAAAAACTAGTATTTTAACCTGCGGCGGGCGCGCAACAAGCTAATACCTACAAGCAGTCTTATTGCGGCTTTTCAACCGAAATCATAGTTTTTTTTTTTATAAATAAAAGATATCAAAAACCAAAAATGTATGCCCCTGGAGGGTTAAATTATAATAAGAAATACAAATTAATTAAAAAAGACAGAGCCTTATTTGGAGCTTTTATGCTATTCATTATTATCGGAATCCGTCAAGTCTGTATTTTTGTAGTTCTACTATACATCAAAGTCTGGTTTGAAGCTACTAATAGCATAAAAGCTCCAAATCAGGATCTGTCTTTTTTAAAAGATTTGGTCGCATACAAGACAATTAACAAAAAATATCCATTGCTGCAAGTCAAAAATTTGGTCGGCATCTTTGGTACCTTGGCGAAGAACTTGTAGCACTCGCTTTTTTCGATGATGCAGTTTCTATTGAGAGAAAACGCAGTATGGTGACAGCATTGCAAGCTCAGAAGTTTCCATGTAATCATCCAATCGCAAACCCAAATTCTTTAAATGAGTGGACAAAAAAGATTTAGATTGTTTTGCATCTTGTCGAACAACAAATCTATTTCGTAGGTTTAGTTTGACATGCAATTTTTTAAAATATGATTCTGACGAATGGGAAAAAGATGAAGAATACCAGAGAGTAAAAAATTATTTTAAAGATCTTTGTATTGTAAATGATGTTGCGGAGCGTGGGGTACAACTTGCTCAAGAATTTCTCGAACTTACAAAATCAGAAGCGCAGATACAAAACCTACTTTTGTGGCCCAAAATACTCGAAAAATATACTAGAACTGTCAAAAAAAAAAAAAAATACATGCTCTTAAAAAAAACTTATAATTAATTTGTATTTCTTATTAAAATTTAACCCTTCAAGGGGCATATATTTTTGGTTTTTGATATTTTTTATTTATAAAAAAAACTATGATTTCGGTTGAAAAGCCGCAATAAGACTGCTTGTAGGTATTAGCTTGTTGCGTGCCCGCCACAGGTTAAAATACTAGTTTTTTAATTTATTGTTAATTTTTGTAAGTACATAAAGTGAATTTAATGAAATGTAATCATACTTTTAGCATAATAAAAATGTATTTATTTATTGTTGATATTAATACCTAAATTGCACTAATTTCATGAAAAGGTGGGAAAAGGCTGCGGGAGAAATTTCGACGCAGCAGGGGCAGTAACCACGCCCACCATAAAAAAACTTTGTGGATATCATATTTCTTATGTATGTGTTCCAAAAAATGGAAAACATTTATAAAAAGCAGAGAAAAGTTTTTTTTTTAATTTGTGCAAATATGGTCTAATATGGGCATTTTTTCGAAACTTTCGGGCCCGATTGGCACGGGTAAACGTTGTTGTAAAAAAAAATTTTTGTAGTTTCGTTCTTAGAATAAAAAAACGCATAAAAAACCTTTCAGCCCCTTGACATTTCCAAAAATCGCAAAATAAGGGACACTCTAATATTTATATCCAGACTTTAAAGTAGACGATAGCTTGATAGTTGACAAAAGTTAACACATCAATTGTATCGATCATAGTAGACGATAGCTTGATGGTTGACAAAAGTTAACACATCAATTGTATCGATCATAGCTGGAAGTGCACATTAAAGAATAATCTCTAGATACACAATCGTGATTTCCATAGAAAGATGCATCCATCTTTTTATGCTTTATTGTATTCTTTATTTTAAATGGTACTTATTGCTAATTCAAAGCAGTGGCCGGATCAGTGTGCATTCAGTGGATCACGAAGCACTGTAATATTTTTTAAATAATGGAAAATGATAATCGATCCACTAATTGGATTATCCCGAAAAATTTGAAGAAAGTATGGAAAACATTTAGCAATATTTGAGAGGCGTAAAAAAAAAAAAAAAAAAAAAAATAGGGCTTCGTATCACGACATTACAAGTATACATAAAAAAAGTACATCACCAAAATCGAAACCCAATTTCAGGACTCCCCATATTTTTGAGTATTTTGTAAATAATTAAACAAAAACAAGTTACAGTAGTAGGTTCTATTTAAGACCAAGTAAAATCTCTAATGGATAGCGCGGATAAGACAAAACTTAATCAATCAGCGAAGCGTGGCATAAATTTTGACTGGAATAGAAGTCTTAATTCTGAAACGTATCAGAAAATGGCTGTACAACATTCGCCGAATCAAGGACGTAGTAGCACCGGCCCCTTTAGGGGAAGTTTATTAGTTTCGCTAAGAAAAGACACAGATAAGGAAACAAATAATGAAGAAAATGTAGGTGCGATAGGTGCCCTTCCAAAGGCAAAAGAATGTAACCAAACCAGGCAGAAATCAGGGTTTCCTCCTGATACGACTGTACCCCCACCTAGGACAGACGGTAACTTGTTGCATCTGAGAGATGCGTGTATCTCTTACAAAAATACTACAGACATGTCGGGTGTCTTACCGAATGAGATGAAGGCAGCCATAAACCTGGCGGTCGCACAAGCTCACGAGAGTCATCGCTCATCGTTGAAAGAAGAGGTATGTAGTCAGATGCGCGATCTCCTGAAGATAGGTTTTGTTGATGTAATGCAGGAAATCAACAATCTTATAGAACCATTAAAAGCTGCAAAGATAACACCAGGCTCATCAGGCGCTAGTGTAAATAACTCAGATCATGCTCAAACCGATGATCAGATGGGCGTAGTTAAGTCCATGGCTCTATTAGGTCTATCTGAAAGAGAAAAAAAGTTAGAAAATGAATTTAGAAAAACAGGAAGTAACTATCATTATAAAAACCACAACACGACCCATTCTAAGCTCCATCCATCACAACGGCAGGTCAATACTAGTGTTCAAGGTGCACAGCAAGTCCAACAACAATTTCAGCAGAATCAAAATTTTGAAAGACGTGATATACTTAGACAAAGTTATGGTTTTGCGGACTTATCGGCCAAACAGGTTTACGGCGAACAAACAACTTCCGGTTATAATCAGAGGCAGCCATGTCGGGCTGAATCAACTGAACCATTCTTTTCCCAGGCACCACAGCCAGTAGGCAATCTAGGTGAGCAATCACACCGAGATCAAGTAGGTAACCATTCTTTTAACATGGCGAACACGGTACGTGTTGACAAGTGGGACATTGTTTTCGATGGCAACCGAGGTTCTTTGTCCATTGAGGATTTCATTTTTAGAATTGAATACCTCCAATCGCGATACGAAGTACCATGGCCAGAGATTATGCGAGATTTTCATCGGCTAGTGAGCGGTCAAGCCAGAGAGTGGTTTTGGCTGTTCATAAAAACAAATGAAGTACAAAACTGGAAGGCGCTTAAGTTCGCGCTGCTAAGGCAGTACCAGTCAACCACTAGCGACTTTGAAATCATGAGAGAACTTGTTGAACGCAAGCAACTGTCGGGAGAGCCCATAGACGCGTATTTCCACGCGATGCAGAAGATTCGTTCACGCCTGAAAATTAACATAGCTGAGTATGACATGGTTAAAATCTTGAAAAGAAACTTACGTGATAGTTTAGCCAGGATCGTCTATCCTATGTGCGTGTATCATGTAGATCATTTGCGCGTGTACCAACAACAACAAGTTCCAGCACAGCCCAGATACCAGCAAAGAAATCACCAAGTGAGCGAGCTCACTTATCAAGAAAATTCGGAACAGTACGATGAGACGGACGGTGATGACTATAAAGTGGTAAACGTAGAAGCAGTGCAATTGGGGCACCCAAGACCCAACCATTATCCAGCACGGGCACTGGAATGTTGGAACTGCCATAAACCAGGCCACACCTATATAGAGTGCGCAGCTCCGCGCTCTATATTCTGCTTCAAATGTGGTCTTCCGCGTGTAATAACCCCCAACTGCCCAAATTGCAATCCGGGAAATGCCAAGCAGGGCGTGATCAATCCGGGCGAGTCACGAGCAACCCAGACGCCCGTAGCACCAGAGACGCTGGAACAATGACAGACTTGAGTCTCACAAACGAAACATCTGAAAATGTAACACAAATTAGAATTTAAAAAAAAAATTTAAAAGAAGTAAATAAAAATAAAATAAATAATAGTTATAGGAATCCATTTAAAGATACCAAAATGAGTTTCGAGGATAGAATGCGAAATTATAATGAAGTTCGAAACCGTATTTTCGACTCAAACCAGTTAGGAGGCACTAAAAAAATTTCTCGTCGAATCCAAAAGGTACGAGAACAATTAAAGATACGCAAATCAACACGCAACTTAGTCACAGCATCTGTCAAAAGCGCCTGGACAACAGATCCTCGAGTTTACGCCGAAATAGAGATTTTTGGCATAAAACTTAAAGGTCTATTGGACACGGGAGCTTCTGTAAGTTTGCTTGGACGAGGTTGTCATGAATTTCTAGATAAAATAGGCATTGAACCATCTATTGGGTTCGGGGAAAAGTTTTTCTGTTAGTATTTTATAAAGGAAAAGAGTTTGAAATACTGTTTTATTTGCGTCCAAGCCTCGATCAGCCCATGTATCTTGGAGTAGATTTCTGGCGGAAGTTTGAACTCGCACCAAAAATATTTGGTGTGGCAGAAATCGAAGAAGTAAGAAGTAATACAAGAGGACAAAAATTATGAAATCGGTGAGGACTCTATTAAAACGGTACAACATGAGCTATCAGACGATCAAAAGCATATACTTGAAAATACAGTGAAAAGATTCAAAACATACGAAGAACACGGTTTAGGACGCACTAGTATCGAAAAACATAACATTCAGCTCATTGAAGGTGCTGAGCCGGTTAAGGATAGATATTATCCAGTTTCTCCGGCAGTACAAGAACTATTATACGCTGAAGTGGATAATATGTTAGAGCTAGGAGTTATCGAGACAAGTGAAAGTCCTTGGAGCCACAGAACAACCTTAGTCAGGAAACCAGGAAAGAATCGTTTGTGCCTCGATGCACGTAAACTGAACGAGCGCACAATAAAGGATGCATACCCCATCCAAAAAATTGAGGGCATACTTAGTAGGATAGACGAAACAGTATACATAACCAGCGTCGATTTGAAATTCGCTATCTGGCAAATACCGCTGGATGAGAAAAGCAAAGAGTATACTGCGTTTACTATACCAGGTAGGCCCCTATATCAGTTTGTGGTGATACCGTTTGGTTTGTGCAACGCGGCACAACGACTCTGTAGACTGATGGATAAAATAATTCCTCAAAGGCTCAAAGACAATGTGTTCACTTATCTCGATGACCTCTTGATAATTACACGCGACGTTGACACTCACATAAAACTTTTAACAGATGTAGCTGATTGCTTAAAAGAAGCTAATTTGACCATAGGTCTAAAATAATCAAAATTCTGTTTTAAAGAATTGCGTTACTTAGGGTTTGTGATAGGCGGAGGAGTTCTAAAAACGGACCCAGATAAGGTAGTTGCGATTGCGAAAATTCCGTTACCTCGAACTCCTAGGGATGTACGCAAATTTTTAGGAACTGCCGGGTGGTACCGACGTTTTATTAAAGACTTCGCTTCAACTGCTGCTCCGTTGAGCGACACTTTGAAAAAAGGCGACAAGTTTAAAATGACGTCGGAAGCGATAGAAGCATTCGACGCGCTGAAGCAAGCGCTCACGACAGCTCCGGTTCTTGCGCATCCAGATTTCGGAAAAAGATTTTATGTTCAATGTGACGCTTCTCAGTTTGGCGTAGGTGCGGTACTATTCCAAAGTCAAGAAGAAGGCGATAGGCCTATAGCGTTCTACTCGCAAAAATTGAACGGTGCCCAGCAAAATTACAGCACAACTGAAAAATTTGGCAGCCGTGCTTGCAGTAAAACGTTTTAGGCCTTATATTGAACTAATGCCCTTCACCATCATTACCGACCACACCAGCTTGAAGTGGCTCATGGGACTTAGAGATCTTAGCGGACGTGTCGCGCGATGGTCTCTTCCGTTACAAGCATATAATTTTGAAATTGAATATCTCAATGGATCTGAGAATGTCGTTGCGGATGCATTATCACGTACATTTGAAGCTATTCCAGTGAAAGAGGTCGACTTTTTTGACTTTGAAACAACAGAATTCAACTCACCTGAATATCTAGCTCTCATTGAAACGGTTGAAAAGAATCATGAAAAACTGCCTGATTTGAAAATTGTTGATGGAGTTGTTTTTAAACGAATCGAAGGTACAGGTGATGATTCGAACGAAAACTGTTGGAAGATGTGGATTCCAGAAGCGCTTACATCGACACTCATTGTAAAAGCTCATGAACCGCTTGATGCTTCGCATGGAGGCATAGCCAAGACGCTCCATAGGCTTAAAAAGTCGTACTATTGGCCACGTATGACGATAGAAGTTAGGAATTATGTCCGCGATTGTAAAACCTGCAAAGAAACCAAATCCGTTAATTTTGTTATGCGTCCAAATATGAATTCGGAAGTAGTTACATTAAGACCGTTTCAGAAGCTCTATATTGACTTCTTAGGAAAATATCCCAGGTCAAAAACAGGCAATGCTTATGTGTTCGTAGTGGTTGACCACTTTACGAAGTTTGTTTTCCTAAAAGCGATGAAGGCAGCAACTGCCAGCAATGTTGTAAATTTCTTGGTTCGAAAAGTCTTTCATACATTTGGCACACCAGAAATAATCCACTCTGATAATGGGCAGCAGTTCACCTGCAATGAATTTCAGCGTTTAATCGAAAATTATGGGATAAAACATCTTAAAACCGCCTATTATTCGCCACAATCCAGCGCCTCGGAACGCGTGAACCAATCTGTTCTTGCTGCGATCCGAGCGTATCTTAAAGATGACCATCGAGATTGGGATGTTCACCTGACAGAAATCGAAGGTGCTTTAAGAACATCTTTTCATGCGGCCATTGGCGTCAATCCCTATTTTGCGGTCTTTGGACAAAATAAGTTTTCTCATGGTACTGAGTACAAGTTGGCAAAAAAACTTGGGGCTCTAGAAGACACTAAAATTGAAACCTATGAAAGAAAAGATAAATTTGAATTAATCAGAGATTCCATAAAAAACAATTTACATAAAGCATTCGATAAAGGAGCACAATCATATAATAAAAGAGCCAGAGAGATCCAATTCAAGCCAGGTCAGGAACGCAATTTTGTCCAAAGCGACTTTAAGAAAAATATAAATGTGAAATTTTGTCCCAAATTTGTCAAGTGTAGAGTGGTTCAACATATTGGAAAGAACATGTATGAGTTAGAAACGCTGCATGGAAAATCTTTAGGAATTTTTCATGCTAAAGACATCAAGCAGTAAAATGTGCAATATAGGATTAAGGACTAGTATATACCAAACGTGCAATATTTACAACTTAAATTATGTGACGTCTATCAATGTTATTTGTTGTTCATTGGGGTTGGGGAATGGGAAATTTATAGTTTTATTTTTGTCTAGTCATTTTCAATTAACTTAAATTCAAAAACAAGTAAATTTACTATATTTTGGATTGAGGATATTATCAAAGTGGTTGGAAAAGAGTGAAACTTTTATTTCCAAAACACTATTCAACACTGAAGAGTTGTATAACATTATAACATTAAATTATCTCAAAGGAACGAACAACATTTTTACAATCCCTATTAAGAAAAATTTTAAAACTGTAATAACTACCTCACATAACTGTGTAACTGTATGCACTAGTCCGAAATAGTATTGTAAAAAAAAGTATATATAGTATATGTAAAAAAAAAAAAAAAAAAAAAAAAAAAAAAAAAAAAAAAAATCTTAATTAACATAATTCGTGTTCTCGTGGTCTCACGCAAGTTCACCCAAGATGTCCTGAGAGAATGTCCAAAGTTACCTGAAAGAAATTAAAACAAAGTACCCTGCCCCTTTTTTTTATATCATATACAAATTACTTCCCGTCATCATTATCTCCAAGTTGTTTATCGGAAAAAAGCACTTTCCTAATTGTACAACACCATTCGAACCACGAAAACCCTGTAAAATCCAATAAAATCATATATAACAATGATAAAACCTATGCCGAAATACTTACATTAAACAGCAGCATTCCTGACCACGTGAATAAAACCAATAAATACACTGACAGCTAGAGATGAGATACCATATTTTCCGGTTAGAGATGAGTAAATTGCAATAGTCGTAATTGCGGTGCTGCCAGACAAAAATGTTAAAATTAACTAAGGGTCAGAACACACCACAGTTATAAAGCCCGGCTAGCTCAGTCGGTAGAGCATGAGGGACAGTTTCTCAGGGCGTGGGCGTTAGCCTACGTAGGGCACACATAACGCAAGGAAAACGAAGAGATGCAGTAATGTAAGAGTAAACAGAGCACCCAGCCTTTAGCTTTGCGTCGCCAGGCCTAACAAATTGAAAGTTTTGTTGCGTGCGTGCTCACAATACCTTTAAATATAATAAAAACCTGGTGTCAGTAGTTGGCAACCCTGGATAATATATTTATAAGAACAGTTTGAGAGACAGGAACTTAAAAGTTCATCACTACATGATCGACTAAAATTTAAGTTTTTCTTTCTTTAAAAAGGTTTTTGTCCTGGCTAGGATTGACGCATATGTTTATGTTGAGAGTATGTGAACTGGATAGCATAAGAACTATGTTTTCTGTGTGCCTGGTATTCAAGCCAAGTCAATGGATTCAATAACATTGGGCAAAACGGAAGTTTGGCCAGTACACCAAAGTAATGCTCCAATTCTCCAGGGTAAGAGAGAGGCAGAATGAAGTTAGACAGATCGGAGCCAAGAAAATTGCGTAGGTGGAAGCGACCTGCACTGTCTAATGTAGGCAATGACCCCAATATATATAATCCCAATATACATGTGTATGGGTTGTCATTTTAGGATACAAAAAAAATTAAACAGTTTCTTGACCACACGAAAACACGGACTGAAATAGGCTTTTAGTTGTCCAGTCGTTGAAGTTAAGTGCGGTATGAATATTAATAGTTATAAATTAGAGGCAGTGATTAAATTTGAGTTAAAATAGAGGCGGCATTCCAGTGTTTATTCTAAGTGTTTTTTTTTTTTAAATAACAAAAGGTAAAAAGAATACTATAATTTTTGCAATAAAGTATTTTAAAGCAATCCTTAAACCAGGCAGAATTTTACATCGCGGAGGAAAACCTTGTAAAATAGATTTAAAATCTGAGAGAAAGGAAGTAGGAATACCAAAACATATATTTAAACACTCAAGGGAACATGGTGAGTTGTAATAAACTTTATTTTGAACAAGGCTCATAGGATTTACTTTTATAACAAGAATTAAAAACCAGGAACAAAAAGATACGCAGCCCAGAAGTGAGTACAGCACGTCACTGCTGAAATTGTTGCCGACTGGACAACCTTTCGGAACCGGAAACAGATAAGTTCCATAAAATAAAAAGAAAAATTTCATTATAGAGCCATAGAAAATAAGATACATAGGCTAGAAGTACCTTAAAGGCTCAGTTAATTATCCTGGAATGCAAGTTTCCTTGCGGTATTAATACTAATAATTTTTTTTGTTTATATATTTGTGTAAAAATTACTCCAAAAACAAAAAAAAAAAAATGAAAGAAAATCATAAGGGAGACTAAACCTACAAAGAAAATTAGAAGAAAATTGTAAAGGAAACAAAATCCTGTAAAGAAACTGAAAGAAAATCTTAAGTGAAACTAAACCTGCGAAGAAAATTAGAAGAAAATTGTGAAAGAAACAAAGTCCTGAAAAGAAAATTAGAAATACAGAAAAACCTGAAAAGAGAATAAGAACAAAACCTGGAAAGATATAAAAATAAAATAATAAATGAAATTAAAATATGTAAAAATGAATAAATTGATTTCAAAAGAAAAGAATTATAAATGTAAGAAAATAATTTCATCAGTATTTAAGAGTAGTCTTAAGATAAAATTCTAGGATAAACTTGTTAAACTTGATTCACTACAGGGGCGCGAATAATAGAAGGGTTTTGAAATGGTTTTAGTACGCCCACTTTAGAGAGCTCTCTCGAGTTAGGACCAACTAAAGTTTAAGTTCGTTGCATCAATCTAATTATTTGAAATTGTTCTGTGGTGAAACGGGTTGATAGGCCTTCAAGTTTTGTTATAGTTGAAGCAATTTTACTTAAATTATTTTATTTATTTTTATTGAAGCGCATGAATTACCGCAAGCATTTATTATTTATTAGATGGAATATGTTCATAAATAAGTTTATAAAATAATGAAGATATAAAAAAAAAAAATAATGGCGTGCTAAATAGACGTTCTTGGGGTCTCTGAAGGGTTGATATAGGGTAAGTACTTAAAAATGTCGTGAGCGAAGCCATTGTGAAATTTCGTTGGGTGACTGGAAATGGTGGTCGGTCACATGGTAGGGCGGGTGCGCTACAAGACATAACATTCGTCTTGTTCCTCATCAATTGTTTTGAATTTTATCTTATATAGATTTTTCAGTTATTGTGCGCCCTCGACCAGATGTGGCTGGGTCGAATTTATTACCCTCCCTGACACCAATGAGCTAGTGGAGCTGGGCGCCACATCTGGTACGATACCCAGGGTCATGCAACATGCTCTACAAAATTACGAAAAAACTTAAAACGAACTTCAATATTACGAAATTCTCCCTATTACAAATTAATTGCTTGTTGTACTGTCATGTGTTTTTGATCTCCATACAGCAAACATTTTTCAAATAAATTTTTGTTTCGCATACATATATGTGACCCGGTCTACGAAAAGGGACCTTCGGTGTGAAAATATCATTTTTCACTTTTTTGGCGATTCGGATAGACTAATGTGTGCTCTTTCTAATGGCGCAAAGCAGAAGTTTCCAACTCGTAAAGAAGTTTGTCAGGAATTTTCCAAAAAAAGAGCAGAAATGAGTGTTTATGAATCAAAAGACGCATAAAAATGATTCAGTAAACGTAATCACCTCTTCACTGTTGGTCGTTAACTAAAAAAAAAGAACTCGTATTAATTGACTAAGAAATACAAATCTGTATTAATAGACTAAGAAATACAACTCTGTAAGAATAGAGGATAAGCTGAAATAAATGAAAAGACGCCATTCAGTGTGCGACAATTAAACGTTTACAAACAGCTGTTTTCTCGAAAACTTGTTTTTACACCGAAGGTCCCTTTTCGTAGACCGGGTCACATATGTGTAACTTCAAATCATTGAAACCTCCAAGATTATTATTTATTTATAATGAATATTCTGTAACAGAGGTCTGCAGCGTTATATTGCAATTGCTTGTACACTCAGTTAATATATAGTGTTTTTTATGACTCAATCTCATTGATACCATGCAACGCATTCTGCGCTATCGAATTCACTTCCAACGGCAATGGTTTTGCAGTAGCTGATCAAACCAAAACACTATGCGATGTTTGCTTCGATTGCAGCAGTACATATCGGTGTTTGTATAAAACAGGTATGAGTATACACTGCAACGCATGAGCGCAATGAATATAAATATGAGCTCTTTTGAGTAATTGAGTCGAATACCATTACATGTTGATTTGAATTTCGGCTAAGCAGTGATCAGTGTTGCCAGAACTTTTTTGAGAAAAGCGCGAGATTTAAAAAAAATATCGCCCAAAATCGCCCAATGAAAAAAAAAAATCGCCAAAAATCGCCATTTTTTCTAAGAAATTTATTATATTAGAAAAAACAAAACAAATTACATACATTTTTTTCAAATAATATTGAGATCTGTTAATAGTATTAGATATTCTTATTTTCATATTTTTGAGATCTATAAAAAAGCTACTTCATTTTATACGAGAATTTTGATCGTTAAAAAACATTTTTTTAGAGACTATAACTTTTTAGAATTTTTCAATATGCAACTTTAAAAAAAAACTTTTTGCAAAAAACGTAGTTCCTTCAGCCATATTAGGCTCTTCTTCCGTTTCGTCAATTCTCGAATTATTGTTTAGTTCATACATTGATTTAGTTTATACAAGATGAATGTCAACTTACAAATATTGTCAAACATTTTTTCGCCTACGGCTGTTTTAATTTTGTATGCCGATTACCAAAATTCTTCACTTTCAGATGGCACTTTGTTTTTGAAAACATTGCTCCATGGAAATGTCAACAAAGATTCGTATTCGATTTCTTCTGCACGTCGCTCTTCAAGAGATAGATAACGAAGAGGGAGTTCACGGAAAGAAGGTCTTATATAGTTTAAACATCTTTCAAGACATAAAATAGAAGCATTTTCAAAAATTTCTAACAGACTAGGTAATCGTTTTAACATTTCCTTGATTAAAACTATAATGAAATTCTGGCATTTTGATAGTATGTCTATCATAACAATATCATCACTTAATTTGTGAATTTCTTCATGGAACTGATAATGAAATGTAAGGTCATTAATTCTTTTATAATTGCTTTTATCCGCTAAAATTTTATTTAAGCTGAATGAGCTAAATTATCAAAATTGAAATTTTTGACAATGTCTTCAATTTTGAAACAAGTCTTTGAATAAATGTTGTGATTTCAACGTAAGCTTGAAAAAAGTCAACTTTTTCTCGTTGAAAATATGAATTAAGTGAGTTGATGTTTTGAAGAAACGGTCTCAAAAAAATAAGTATTTCGATATAAATAAATTATCGATAAGGCTTGTGAGTTATGTTCAGTCGCATTGTTAACAGAGTGTTCCAAACACTTTTAAAATAATTGTTATTTTAAACACATTAGATGAGTTTATGAAAAAGTGTGGTTTTCAAAAAAAATCGCCCAAAAAATCGCCAGGCGATTTCCTAAAAATTTAAGCGAAAAAACAAGAAAAAAAGCGCCCAATTGGCGATAAATCGCTCAATCTGGCAACGGTGGCAGTGATACGAATGATCGCTCACCAACAATGAAATCAGCGCAAAAACACTGCAAATTGACTGAATATTAAAGTAAATTTTGCAGTATATGTGCTGATTTCATTGTTCGTTAGCTTAAAATTCGTATCTCTGCAAATTAATCAATTTTTGTTTAGAATACAGCGTAACTAATTTTTATGAGGGCTGTTCACATTATCCAGGCTGTCACATAGGATACTATCGAATGCTGATATCTCAGTTTTCATCCGATTTATTTAATATTTTTAAATATTTAGAAATTTTATATTTTATTAAATAAAAAAAAATCATTTGGTGATATGTATTTCAAAATTTTAGATTCCAAAATTTTTTCTCAATTACAGCACATGTTTAAGAAGGTGCATTGCTACTTTAAAGGTCTTTTTTGCAGGAATCGTAATTATTATAAGTGATATCCAAAAACTCAAAATTTAATTATTATTTTTAGATTTGTATTTTATTGTTCAACAGTAAAAATTATCTTACGATTTTTATTGTTTTGATCAGAAATAATATGTTAGTTATTTTTTTATTTTTATTTTCTTCTTCAAGAATAAGAGTTTTTTTTTTATTTTTATTATTTTGCTTAAGAATAAAATTTGTTTTTCAACTTTTATTTTTTCTCTAAGAAATAAAAATTATTTCTTAAGTTTTATTTTTCACGCTGAAAAATAAAAATCGTTTGTCCAGTTTTATTTTTTGTAGGTTGGGAATAAATATATAAAAATCATAAAATTTTTATGGGAGGTGTTATCATACAGAGTCTATGATTTTTATATATTTACTAGCTGACCCGGCAAACGTTGTTTTTCTCTGACTGAATATTCGACGAATATATTTTTTTCAATAGATAGGGGTTATATGGCTGTATGCATTAGCTGAAAAGTAAAAAAGCTTGAAAATTTCTAAAATTGCATTTTTACCTAAAATGACGTAGATGACGTATCATGTTGATTATTATAGTGCTGATTATTATATACAGAGCATAGCTGTTTTTTTCAAAAAGGTAAAATAATTGATTAAGTACGATTCTTTTCTCTTTGTAATCGTAATCACATGATTACGATTACAAATAATCAAAAAATAATAACGATTACTTGAGATTACGCAAAATAATCAAAAAGAATCAAAAGTAATCCAAAAATAATCGCATTACTTTTCGAGATTATATTTGATTATTTTAAGAATTTCAGTCTTAGGTACAAAAATTTTGTTAAATCTTATTAAAAAAAACGAAGTTATGTATTTCATTATAAAAAAAAGACTGACAAAAAACAAGATCGAGAATAATGTATTATAGTACAACATAAACGAAACAAAAATAAAACCTTTTTACTCTAAATTACTATTTGCATTCATAAGAACTAATTTTTCAAAAGAAAAATCAGACAATGATTGCCGTCTTGGAGTGTTTACTATGCCGAAAAAAAATAGTCTCTCAACTGGCGCTGAGGGTATTAAAGGAGTATTGAATGAAAGAAATGGTTCCTTCAACAAGCCATACTTTTGCCAAATCATTTCAGCACTTGAATTGTCATGCAAGAAGCAGAAGAGTTGGTCTGTTGGCATCACTAATCGGGTTTAACGGTGTCCTGTGAAGAACCAGTTGTGTCAATTTCATCATCACTTTCACAAAATATTCCGTACTTTATACTGAAATTCTTAAAATAATCAAAAACGAATCAAAGATAATCTTTAAAAGTCATCGAATTATTTTTCTGATTACTTTTGATTATTTTTGATTATTTTGTGTAATCTCAAGTAATCGTTATTATTTTTTGATTATTTGTAATCGTAATCAATTACTAAACATAAAATTCTTGCTTAAGGATAATATAATCATTACAATTCTTTTTAAAAAATAATCTAATTGATTACTAATCGTAATCGCAATTTAACAGCTATGATACAGAGAAATTATATATGTACGACGCCAATAATTTTTTTCTTCTTTTCATCATGTGACCGAAAACCTCAGCATTACTTTCGTTCGATAACATTTACCGAAGCGCCAATAGGCACGGAATTCTAATTTCATGAAACTTGTTTCATTGTTGTTGCATTTTTACTGTATCAGCGGTTATCTCCGTGGTGTAGTGGTTCCAAAATGTTTTTAATTTTCGCTATAGATATAGATATAGATATAGATATAGATATAGATATAGATATAGATATAGATATAGATATAGGTATAAATACAGATATAGATATAGGTATAGATATAGATATAGATATAGATATAGATATAGATATAGATATAGATATAGATATAGATATAGATATAGATATAGATATAGATATAGATATAGATATAGATATAGATATAGATATAGATAGGGGTTTTGACTAAAAAATAAGGAATTCTAAGTACAAAGAAAACTATCAAGAAATGGATGTACAGAAAATATATATTGAATATAAAAGTATAAGATTTCAGTTATACATTTTCAGATTATTTTTTAGTATTCCGAGTAAATACAAAAACTCCATACAAAGCTATTCTATCAATAAATTAATGCGTCGGGGTACGGAAAAAAAAATCGTCCAATACTACATCTACACGAACTCCAACGTCCAGATGAATATTAAGTGCAGCCAATCCGTTCAGCCGATTTTCGCTCATAGTAGAACACAAGTAATTTTTTAACCGGCGTAATGTTGATAAAAACTTATTAACAAAAAAAAAAAAAAAACCGACTTCAAAATCACTACAAAGTAATAAGTAATTTTAAATAACTTTTCCCATTAATTTCTTGGTCAAATTTAAAAAGTTATTTGTATATATTATAATATTGGAAATCTTATCACTTTAATTTTTTTCTATTTTGTTTTACTATCATCAATATATTAATTGCATTATGTACATAAAAGCTTTGAAGTCGGCGCTTATCTTACTAAGTCGAAATCTTATTATTTTAATTTTTTCTAATTTGAATTTATTACCATAAAAATATTAATAACTTTATGAATATAAAAGCTTTTTAGCGATTTTGTTTTCAGTGGCAATTAAATTAAGATTTAAAATGACTACAGTGTCACCAAGGCAGCATAGCATCAAATAAAAAAGTTTAAAATAGTGCAGGGATGGTAAAAGATGATGATTGTGTGTCCAAAATTAGCGCCGATTTATAATACATATAAATAACTTTTGAAATTTGACCAAGAAATTAATGGGAAAAGTTATTTAAAATTATTTTTTACTTTGTAGTGATTTTGAAGTCGGTTGTTTTTTTTTTTTTTTGTTAAAAAGTTTTTATTTCTTCCGAGAATCTGAAAAATTTTATTTAATAGTATTTAATAGTATTCTTAAGGAAAATTTCAAACATGAAACTTTGTTCATAAAAAAATTTATTTTATCAATTCCTGAAAGTTTGTTGGGTATTTTCCATTTTTGTCTCTTTACAATTTTTATTAAAGTGCCGCGCCCTTTCTCTAATACCGCCCACTTTATGTACCGTACTTTATGATTCTACCTAGCCCTGTGCCAAATTTGAGTTCCCAAGTATCAATATTAACCGATATATAGTACTTTCCTTAAAGTACTACACCCTATGTACAATCCCGCCAACTTTTGTAATGATTCTACCTACCCACCTACCTGCATACCAAATATAAGTACCCTAGTGTCAATATTAACTATACTATTTATAATATTGTCCACATAGTATTTTTATAATATTGCCACACCCATTAGTTGAATAACGCCCACTTTTTTACCTTAACTTGTAGTAACTGTGCCTACCCATGTACTAAATTTCAGTACCCTAGTGTCAAGATTATTCGACACAGAGTTTTTCTAATATTGCCACACCCCATTGGTGAATAACGCCCACTTTCTTGACCGTAATTTGTAATAACTATGGCTACCCATGTACTAAATTTCAGCACCCTAGTGTCAATATTATTCGATATATAGTGTGTTTCTAATATTGTCACACCCTTTTGTCAAATAACGCCCACTTTATTGACTGTAATTTGTAATAACTCTGCCTACCCATGTACTAAATTTCAGCACCCTATCGTCGATATTATTCGATATATAGTGTGTTTCTGATATTGCCACTCTTCTTTGTCAAATAACGCCCACTTTCTTTACTGTAATTTTTAAAATTGTGTCTACCTCTGTACTAAATTTCAGTACCCTAGTGTTAATACTATTCGAGATACTGTGTTTTTCTAATATGACCACACCCATTTGTCAAATAACGCCCACTTTATTGACCGTAATTTGTAATAATTCTGCCTACCCCAGTATTTTTACTGTAAATTTCATTACCCTAGTGTCAATATTAACTGAAATACAGTGTTTTTCTAATACTGACACGCCCCTTTGTCGAATATCTCCCACTTTTTTAAAAAAGGACCTCCGCGTTCATGATATATATCTGTTAACAAAAAATTACGGAAATCGGGTAAGTGCTTTAAAAAAAACAAAAAAAAAAAAAAATGGACAAACAATGAACCTCCTCCTTTTTGAAGTCAGTTAAAAAGTCAAAGCATTTTAAGCATAGATGGGCACTTTGCTGTACCAGTAAAATTGCAGTAAAAATAAATTTTTACTGATAATGAAATGTAATTTGCATTACCAGTAACACTTTACTGATAATGCAATTTGGTTTGCATTGTCAGTAAATTTTTACTGATTGCTGTAAAAAATTGCAGTATAAATAAATTTTTACTGATTGCTGAAAATAATTACAGTAAAAATTAATTTTTACTGATTACTGAAAAAAAATTGCAATAAAAATAAATTTTACTGGTTACTGGAAAAAAATTGCTGTAAAAATAAATTTTTACTGATTTCCGGGAAAAATTTCAGTAAAAATAAATTTTAACTGATTTCCGAGAAAAATTTTAGTAAACATAAATTCTAACTGATCATGAAATTTTATTTGCATTACCCGTAAAATTTTTACTGATTACTCAAAATAGCAGCTGGTAATTAAAAATCAATGCACACCCCATAAATAAATTAAATAAATCATTTAAAAAAAAAAAGCGATTCATTTTTATTCTTTTAAACATATATTATATATGTAGAATAAGTTCAGTTTATTAAAGATAAGTTTTATATGAAGAATATGTTTAGTTTTATTAAAGATTAGTTTTATGTAGTATAATAAGTTTAGTTTTATTTAAGATTCCTTCCAGGTAGTATAATAAGCATTCGCAAAGCATCTAACAATGAAACAACTCAACTCTGACGGCTGCTGAACAACGACTGCCTACAACTTGATGAGCGACGACAGACAAACTGATGAGAGGCAACTGACGATAGGCAACTGATGAGAGGCAACTGATGAGAGACAACTGATGAGAGGCAACTGATGAGAGGCAACTGATGATAGGCAACTGATGAGAGGCAACTGATGATAGGCAACTGATGAGAGGCAACTGCAAATACTTAACGAGCGACGATAGACAAACTGATGAGAGGCAACTGCAAATACTTAACGAGCGACGATAGACAAACTGATGAGAGGCAACTATGTTACATTCGGCCATCCTGATCTATTCATCTGCCTCAGATGACCATGCGTCTTCATTTTCTATGACATATCTCCAGAGCTTCATGTTATCACAGCTTGTTGATGTGTTAACAGGCCCTTCTCCTTCTGAAGCTTTTCTAACGTCGTAACGCCCATTACCTTTTACCTTCATAATTTCATATGGGCCTAAATATTCACTGGCCAATTTTCTGCCAGCAACGAACTGCGTACGCCGAATTGCGACAAGGTCCCCAATTTTATAACCAACTTCGTTTTTTCGCTTACTATCAAATTGTTTTTTATAGGCTGCTTGTGCGTTTTGTATTTGAATCTTCGCTGCTTGCCGCATTTGTTGTCTTTCTTCATCAAAGATATCGTACATTTCTTGCTCCAGCATCTGAACAATAAGATCGCTGTACGTATTGTTCATTTTTACGCCAAACATTAACTCAAATGGTGACCTTTTTGTCGAAGCGTGAACGAACGAATTTATCGCTTTTTGGACGTTTTGCACGTACTTAAACCATTTAGCTGGTTCTTCTGATGACAGTTTTGCAACAATCGCCAGAATAGAGCGATTGACTCGCTCAATCTGTCCATTTCCTCTCGGGACCCCAGTTGTATTCAGAATATGTGTGATACCATTATTATTGGTATACTCTTTAAACAAGTTTGACGTGAATGCCGCTCCTCGATCACTGATGATACATTCTGGATTGCCAAAAATAGAAGACCAGTCGTCCAGCTTCTTGAGTACCTCTTCGCAGTTTGTTGTTCTTGTTGGGAACAGTCACACAAACTTTGAAAATGCATCCACCATACTAAAGATGTATCTGTACTGTTTCGCAGTGGCATCCATCGGTCCAAGGTGGTCAATGTGCAGAGTCCTCAAAGGTTTGTCTCCTTTCTCAATACAATTCAAGTATCCCTCCTTTTTGCCCAACTTTTTGTTGTATATAATGCATTTTACACAATTTTCTATGACTTGTATAATTTTTTTCTCTAGATGAGGAATCCAATAGTTTTGCTGAACTGTGTGCATAGTTTTTTGAACTGCGAAATGACCAGCGTTATGTGCATTGACAATAACCTCTTTTTCCATGAGCTTAGGCACTACCAACATATCGTTACCGTTTACAGTTTTATACATTAAACCACCTTTTATTTTGAATCCTTCATATGGTCGATTCGCAAGAATTTCTGCAATAGCTTTAATCATCGTGTCTTTTTCTTGTGCGTTTTTGATTCTCGCTGAGATTTCTGTAGACACCAACATTATTTGTTGTGGATAGCGGCTTAGACAGTCGACGTGTTTGAGTCTATCTCCAGCGCGATGCTCTACTTCAAATTCAAAATCTTGCAAATAAACAACCCATTGCGTTACTTCTCGCGGTATATCTTTTTTTTTTAACGTTTGCTTAAATGCAGCACAATCCGTTATTAATTTAAATGGAACGCCCAATAAATAATGTCGAAACTTTTGAACTGCTAAGTACACGGCTTTTGCTTCGAGAATGTAGCTGTGTTGTAGAGCTTCCGCTTCCGTCGACTTTTTACTCCAGAAAAATACTGGGTATAGTTGTCCATCAAACCATTGCAATAACGTCGCACCAAATCCGTCTTTTGAAGCATCTGTATGCAGTTCCGTTTTGGCGGTTCTGTTATATATTTTTAGCACAGGCTCTTGAATTAAAACATTTTTCAACTGTTGAAATGCGTTCAACTCTGATGTGCCCATCTGGAATACTGTATTTTTACGTAGCAAATTTGTTAGTGGTCTTGCAACGTGTGCGTAGTTCTTAATAAATTTGCGAAAGAACCCTGTTAGACCTAAGAACGACTGCACGGCTTTTATATTTCGTGGAACTGCGAACTTACTGACTGCATTTGTTTTTTCTTTGGAAGGCCATATTTTGCCTCCATCAACAGTATGGCCTAAAAAATTTATCGTCGTCTGTAAGAAATGGCACTTCTTCCATTTTATTCTTAAACCATATGCTGCTGCAGTATTAAAGACCTTTTTCATCTTCGTCAGACATTCTTCAGCACTTTCTGCATGTATAACGATGTCATCCATGTATAAGTCTAACACATCAGCGTTGATAAGGCTTTGAAATACGTGATTGATGTAACGTATAAAGACTGCAGGAGAGTTGCAAAACCCGAAAGGCGCTCGGTTAAATTCGAATAAACCATCCCTGGTGACAAATGCTGTGAATCTTCGGCTGCTTTCCTCGACTTCGACGTGAAAGAACCCATTTTCTAGGTCCATAATAGTAAAAAACCTTGCTTTTTGCAATTTTTCCAGTACATCGTCAATTAAAGGAACAGGAAAACAGTCCTTTAATACCATTGTGTTCAATTTACGAAAATCTATACATATCCGATGAGTGCCATCTTTTTTCTTTGCAACTACAATGCGACTGGCGATGTTTGATGTAGAACGTCGTATAATGCCTGCGTTGAGCCATTCATCAATTTGTTGTTTTACTGCTTTTGCTTCGATTTCAGGAAGACGACTTGGTGCATGTCGAAACGGTATGACTTCACCATCAGGCACAATTTTCAATTTGACTGGACATTCGCAAACGTTTTCGGCTGGCTGGTAATTTTCAATCATGCAACGCACCTCTTGTTCATACTTCGGAGGAACATTGATGTCAGTGTATGTTTCTGTTATTTTATAAATACTTATCTGTTTTACGTCCTGATAAGTTTCCTCGCTCAAAAGAGGAGAAAACTTATATCCATCGATTGTCGCTGCAAAGTTGAACTTGCTAATAAAATCATAGCCCAGCAGTGCATCGCATTCTATGTCATTGTCTGCAACAACCAACATTTTTTGTGATATCTGCATACCATCTACTTCAACTTCTGCCATGAAATATCCAAGAGGATGTGTTATTTTGCTGCCGAAACCACGCAAATTAGAGACGCACTTTTTCAGATTAGCATTGTCGATTTTTTTGAATATTTGATGTTTTAAAATAGTAACATCTGCTCCCGTATCAACTAAGCATTTTACATGAATGTTGTTTACTTTCACTGTTTTAAATCGCTTTGTATCGTAAACAATGTTGACAGCTGCTGACTTATAAGAGCAATTTTTAGAAATGTGGCCCATGCCGTTGCATTTAAAGCATTTAGTTTGAGCTTCGCAATCTTTCCGCATGTGATCCGTGGATCCGCAATTAAAACAATGATATTTTTTTGTGTTAAACTCATTGCTCTTGCCATTATTGTACAGCATTTTTGGTTTCTCGTTCTCGTACATTCGACCATAAACATCATATTGCTCATAGAGTTCGTGGTATGATTTACAACTGTACATCATGTATTTGTATTCATTTTTTATATACAAGCCGTCTACTATATAGCGAATGATAGATTTTGTTTCTATGTGTCCCAATGATGCGACTTTTTTCATGTGCAACACATACTCGTGAAAACTTTCGTTTTTCGACTTCTTCCTTTCACACAACTTCTTATGTATTTCTGCACTTTCATATGTACGCCTAAATTCCGTTACCAGCGCTGTCTTTAGTTCTTGGTATGTTGTAACTAACACCGATTCCAGAAATAATTGAGCAGTTTTTATCATTTTTCCGCGAGCTTGCACATATTTTTGCTTATCTGTGAATTCATAAGCGTCCGCGTTTTGTTCAAAATTAGCAAACCAATGTTCCACTGGCACGCTGTCACCATCAAAACAAGGCACAACCTTTGCAAAACTTTCCGCTGCAATTTTCGGTTCGTGCTGTCTTATTTCATCAGCTCGAATTTTAAGTGTTAACATTTGTATTATATTTTGTAAGTTTTGAGCGTTTTCTTTTATTTGTGCTTCCATCCCTTCAGCGCTAATTTGAGCAACCGATTCCGTTTTACTGGCTTCTTCAACTACACTGTCCGAATTCTTTTTTGCTACTTGCAATCTTGTGTTGTGTCTCTTTTGCTCTTCTGACATGTCGGTGAAATTGTTTTCCATTCTTTCTTTGCTTTCTGCCTGCACCAATACATACACTTATACCATTTTTATTGTGCGGTTGAGCCCCCAAATGTAGAATAAGTTCAGTTTATTAAAGATAAGTTTTATACGAAGAATATGTTTAGTTTTATTAAAGATTAGTTTTATGTAGTATAATAAGTTTAGTTTTATTTAAGATTCCTTCCAGGTAGTATAATAAGCATTCGCAAAGCATCTAACAATGAAACAACTCAACTCTGACGGCTGCTGAACAACGACTGCCTACAACTTGATGAGCGACGACAGACAAACTGATGAGAGGCAACTGACGATAGGCAACTGATGAGAGGCAACTGATGAGAGACAACTGATGAGAGGCAACTGATGAGAGGCAACTGATGATAGGCAACTGATGAGAGGCAACTGATGATAGGCAACTGATGAGAGGCAACTGCAAATACTTAACGAGCGACGATAGACAAACTGATGAGAGGCAACTGCAAATACTTAACGAGCGACGATAGACAAACTGATGAGAGGCAACTATGTTACATATATTGCTAACTTGCTATACGCTGGTTTGGTTTTTGTTCGCTCAACAATCCATTCAAATTAATAACATTCAAATAATTTAATAACCACTTTGTTATAACTTTTACTTAAAAATATTTATTTTAAAAGGAGTTACAATATTTTTATTAAACAAAAAGATATTAAAAGGAATATATTAACTTCAAGGCACGATCACACGTCCGTTACAGTAAACGGTTGAAAAGCGACACACTAAATAGCGGAGCAGCGTCAACTGCTTCAGCCCAAAATGTCTTGTACATACAGTACAAAGACAACAACAAAAATAACGCGATGAACAGTTTTATATACATTGTAGTTGTATAAACAAATAAATTGTGTGCTGCTAAGAGCACTGTTGAATGTTATAAATATAACAAAAAAATGCAAGTTTGCATTTTTGGTATGACGTGCTTCGAAGTTATTTAGATTATTGACTGGACAGCCATCCGAAACCTTTGTTTCAAGTGACTGCATAGTCATGAAAGAATTTAACTTAATTATAACTTAATCATAATAGTTCGCATTGAACATTCCGCCCCCCAAGGACGATAGTTCTTCAAGTATGTGCGTAGCCAGAAAGATATGCTTAGGTAAGTAGACCTCAAGGATGAGGAGTAAGGCCGATGGAGGTTATTGATGAGTCGCCTGGTTGACTGGCTGCGCCTCGACTCGCAGCCGATGTGCCATTACTTTCATCGCTTTCTCGAGTGGAATCGTGGGAATCTATATTCGGAAGAAAACAAATTTTTCTAATTGGTCGTTTAAAAAATTTACCATTGCATTTTAAGGTTACTACGCGGACCAAGCTATCTTTGCCTGGATGAACTTCGGTAATGCGTGCTAAAGGCCATTTTCCAGGTGGACATCTCTCATCGTATAGTAAAACCAGATCTCCGATTCTTGCATTCGTGCGTGTAGTTGCCCATTTTGGTCTCGATTGCATTCGACTCAGGTATTCTGCGCGCCATCTTGACCAAAAATGTTGTTTCATCTGTTCTAGCAATCGCCAGCGATTGTTGCCGGTTGTTTTAAGATCGAGGAGATCCTCATTTGGTATGTTGATTGTAGGCTCACCAATAAGAAAAATGAGCGGGTGTGAGCGCATCGCAGTTTTCAACATCTTCGTTAAGTGGACTTAGTGGTCGTGAGTTTAGACAGGCTTCAATTTCAGCTAGAAGCGTAGCTAGTTCTTCATAGTTTAAAACATGGTCCTGCATGATTCTTTTCAAATGATGCTTGGTAGATTTCACGCCTGCCTCCCATAAACCACCAAAATGGGGAGATGCAGGAGGAATAAAATTCCAGGTAGTACCTTCTTCAACCAAAAGTTCTCTCAGATCCTTCGTTAACGCAGAAGTATGTTTTGAATGCATTTTTTGTAAAGCAGTATCAGCACCTACAAAGTTTGTGCCGCAATCTGAATATATTTGACTACATTTACCTCTTCTTGAGACAAATCTTCGGAATGCAGCAATGAAAGCCTCAGTGGAAAGGCTCGATACGGCTTCTAAGTGGATGGCTTTAGTTACCATACACAAGAATATACATATATATCCCTTTGAAATTTTCGAATTTCGAAGTGAAGACTGTCGAACATCGATGGGTCCCGCATAGTCCACACCGCTATGTAGAAATGGTCGAGCTGGCTTAAGTCGAATTGATGGCAAATTTCCCATAAGTTGCTCAGCAGTTTTGGCGGTATACTTAAAACATACTAAACAGCGTTTCAAGATGTTCTGTGCGATATGTCGAGCATTTGGTACCCAGTATTTACAACGAACGAAGTTCAACATCAATTGAATGCCACCATGTAATGTTCTAACATGAGCATCTGAAAAGATTAGAAATGTAAGTGGATTTTTATTTGATAAAAGAATTGGATGTTTCATAGATGCCGGAATGTCTGCAAGTTTAAGTCTGCCACCAACTCGTAAAATTCCAGTTTTGTCCAAGAAAGGACACAGGTTTGCAATAGCATGCCCCTTTTGTAGGCAACCATTGGATATCTCTTCGATTTCTCTAGAGAAATCTATCCGTTGAGCTATTCGAATAAGATGATTAGTTGCCATTTGTATTTCTTGAAATGATATAAACCCTATACGGCGATCTTCCTTGTTGAGACAGTTATGATGAAATCGAAGCAGGTAACTGGTAATGATAAGTGTTTTTCTCAATGTAGAATATTTTACTAATATATCTGGATATGACTTTGAAACAAGATTCGATACTTGAACGGATTTACGTTCCTCTAAGTTTGTGTTTACTGCTGGATCAATATCGGACGGCCAAGAGGCAGGAACATCTCTCAGCCAAAGTGGACCATGCCACCATAGATCATGGTTAACTAGGTCTCGCGGCATAACACCTTTTGTTGCGCAGTCAGTTGGGTTATCCTTCGTAGGTACGTAACGCCACTGACTTATTGAAGTCAATCGTTGAATTTCAGCAACACGATTTGCTACGTAAACAGTCCAGCGAATTGGTTGTGCTCTTATCCAGGCTAACACAGTTGTGCTGTCACTCCATAAAATTACTTCATCTATGGATCCTTCGAGTGATTCTGATACTTTGTTTATTAATTTTGCCAATAACTGTGCTGCACATAATTCAAGCTTTGGTATTGATAATGTTTTGAGGGGTGCAACCTTTGTTTTTGCTTGTAATAACTGTATTATAATGTCTCCATTTTCAATTATAGTCCTTGAATAAACGACTGCGGCAAATCCAACTTGTGAAGCATCACCAAATCCGTGTAATGAACATTTTCTTTGTTTAGAAATACCAATATATCTATGAATTTGTACCTCTTCCAAGTACTTAAGTGAGTTTCGATACTCCATCCACTCTATTCGTACACTGAAAAAAAAAAGTTAGCTTAAAATTAAACACAATGTGTTCACAAAATGTGTTGTTAATTTGACTTTTTTTTCATATGTTTTTCAAAATTTTTAAATACATTTGCTCTTACTTTGACGAAATTTGTTGCAAGCTATTTTTTAAACACAAATATCGTCAAATTAATAACAATTGTCGTCAATTTTAAAACATTTTTTTTTCAGTGTATATTGTCGGGGAGCAAATCGTCCCATTTGATGCCAGCGAGCCATAATTTTTGGAATAACAGTTTAGCAATAATTGTTGTCGGTGCCAGCCATCCTAGTGGATCAAAGAGTTTCGAAGCATCAGATAACAGGCTTCTCTTAGTTGGAGTCGAAGATGTATCAAAGTTAACTATAAATGAAAAACAATCAGTATATGGTTTCCAATATAAACCTAATGCTTTTATAAAATTATCTTGATTAAGTTCAAAAGAATCTGATGATTCCCTTAGCTCATGTGGTATTAATTGAAGTAAATCCATTGAATTTGAGGCCCATTTCCGAAAATTGAATCCACCAGCATTCAGTAATTTGCACAGTTCTTGTTGTAAAGCGAGGGCTTCTGGAACATCACCAGTTCCAGTCATGATGTCATCCACATAAATATCAGTCAAGAGCTTATCCGCTGCATTGGGATATCGATCATATTCATCTCTAGCTAGTTGTTGAAGAGTTCGAATTGATAAGAACGGTGCGGAAGTAGTTCCGTAAGTTACAGTGTTTAATTTATATATTTGAACTGGTTCATTTTTAAATTTTCCCCACAATATTTGCTGATACCATTGGTGTTCTGGTTTTATAAGTATTTGTCTGAACATTTTCTCAATGTCAGAGCTCAACGCAATTTTGTGTCTGCGCCATCGTAGAATTATCTGAGACAAATCGCACTGAAGAGCAGGGCCTGGTGCTAACTCTTCATTCAACGACCGTTGATTACGATATTTGCTAGATCCGTCAAAAACTACACGAAGCTTTGTTGTCGTACTACTTTGTTTTTCAACTCCGTGATGAGGAAGATAATACGCATTTTCCTTTACGTCATGTGGGTACTCGCCCACTAGTTGCATGTGTCCAAGATGAAGATATTCATCCATGAATTTGCTGTATTCTTTATACAACTCAGGTTTTCTCTCAAAAGTTTTCTCCATATTACGTAGCCTGATGCTTGCACCAATATGAGAATCTTTAAAGTCTTGAATTGATTTCCCTTCAATTTCAGCTTTGAATGGCAATGATACTATATACCGACCTTTGTCGTCTCTTTTATAGTTCGAAATAAAATGATTCTCACATGCAACTTCTTCTAATGTAGCTACCCGTGCTTGGGTTAATTCTTCTTGTTCCCAAAAGCGCCTTAATTGATCATCTATTTTGCAAAAATGAGTGCTAATAGTGAACTCTTGATTCAAAGTACTAATTGGTCCAGAGAGTATCCAACCGAAATAAGTTTCTTGGAAAAGTAGTCCATTTTCATTTTTATGTTGGCCCTCTTTTAAGATTAAACCATATACATCAGCGCCTAATATAATATCAATTGGACGTGATTCGAAATATTGAGGGTCAGCAAGATTGAATGGTAAACTTGATATTATTTTTAAAGGCGAAATGCTTCGATTTGGTAAATATGTTGATAAATTTGGCAAAATAAAAGCTTCAACAGCCACAGAGAATGTGTCATGATTTGAATATAGTCGCATATAAGTGGACTTCCGTGCATAGTTGACTTGATTAGGATTTACCCCATGAATTTTGAGGTGATTAGAATGACAGCGAAGTTTGTATGTTTGCACAAACTGTTCAGTGATAAATGATCCTTGAGATCCTTGGTCTAGAAGAGCTCTTGCCCAAACTCTACCATTTGGAGTTTCAATTTTCAGCAAAAGTGTTGCAAGTAAAATATTAGTTAAGTATTGCGGCTGATGCGCATCGAGAGTGGAAACGTGATGGTTTTGTAGACTGCTTGAGCATTGCTTGACTATGATATTTTTAGCTGTCTCACTTGGAGAAGTATTATGTAGGAGAGTGTGATGCTTCTGATTACACACTTGGCAAGTGTAGCTTGATTTGCAATCACAAGCCTTATGTCCGCTACTTAAGCAATTCATGCAAATTGATTGGCTTTTCACGAACTTAATCTTATCTTCCAATGAGTAAGATTCGAATGCCCAACACGAATAGAGGGAATGAGATTTTTTGCAGCATAGGCGAAGTGATGATTTGTTAAGACTGAATGTCTTAAGCTGAGAGCGCGGTGGCCCATTCATAGATTTCGGTTTAAAGGCAGCTTCAGCTGTGCCCAAGGTTTCTAACGTTCGGAAGGTACTTTCCAAGAATTGAAACAGATTTTCAAGTTCTGGAAGTTCATTTGAAGCTCTGAGAGTGTGCTCCCAATCTTTTCTAGTTTCTGTATCAAACTTTTGTACCGTAAGGTGTACAATCATTGGGTCCCAATTATCAGTAGGGATATTCAGATTAGCAAGTGAAGATAGACATTCCTTGGTAGTATCTAATAAAGTTTTGATCGCTGAGTGCGAAGGCTTACTACACTTAGGAATTGCGAAGAGCTTTTGGAGAAGCGTGTCTACAATAATGCGTTTATTGTGAAACCTGTCCTCCAATGTCTTCCAAGCTAGATCATAATTTGCTTCAGTTGCAAATATATGTCTTATTAAATGTTCTGCCTCTCCCTTGACGGAGCTCTTAAGATAGAACATTTTCTCAATTTTGTTCAATGACTTATTGTTATGAACAAGAGATGTGTACAGTAGACCGTATCACCTTGTATGGAAGAAAAATAAACCTATTTTGACACCGACTCAATCGCTAGACATTTAAGAGACATTTTCAAAAAAAATTTTTTTTTTTTTTTTAAGTGGTCCCTATGGTGCTATTTTGATTTTTTCGTTATATCTTTGGTGTTTTTCATCCGATCCGGAAAAAAATTTATGTGTGTGCTTGTTGATGTAATGCAAATATATTTGCATTTTTTTTTTTCCTCAAATGATTTTTTTTTCGACTAATTGCACAATCTATCTCAGTTCCTACTATGTCATCATGTTACAAAAATACCAAAAAACGAAAGCTCACAAAAAATCATTATAACCATGGGAACAAATGAAATCGCAAAAATGCATTTTAGAAGCACTTCCGACCAATTATATGCAAAGAATAACACTTTAATATCAATAAATGAAACGAAAAATTAGTCAACTGAACTTTGTTTGCGGCATGTACTTACGGGCAACCTATAAATAGAAATATGCAATAAAATATGTAACGAAAACGTTTAATGAAAAAAAAATAAATTTTTAAAAACATACCGTGGCCAGAGCGGGGTTCGAACACGGGAGCTTATGGCTGCCAAGCAGATGCTTTACCTCTGAGCCAAACAGGCTATACGAATTTTGTTGCTTAAGTATTATTTCAAATAATAGGATTTGTGGAAGACATCGTTGTCGGCATTTTGATCGAGCATTCGTATTTTTGAGCGGACACTCGTTATTTTGAGAGATATACAAAATTAATTTCATTATAAGCAAACGAAAAAACTCATTTATCGAGCACGAAAAAGCTTATGTTCGTGTAATGCAATTAAATTTAGCTTTACCAAGAACAAATAAAATTTACCGCAAACAATTTTAAGTTTCCAAAACACTTTGTCAAACGCTGCAAACTTAATTCTTATGCTGTAAAAGGCCTCCAAACGTTTTATTTCTCTGCGTGTACTTAGTGTGCAAAAGCACAAATCGCCGCTGTTCAAAGTTACTTATACCGCATGGTTCTTGTGGTTGATAGTGGCCACTGTGGTAAGAATTTAGCCAGCGAACAGCCCGGTGCTACCAGTACAGCGCGATGGCTTACAACAGCATCTCGCATCTTGCGCTGGTACGTAACGCAAGCGCAGCCGTCCCATAAATTAAGAGATCTTGCTATGTTCGTGGTCAGAGTGTATGCGCCATTCTGGTTTTTAGTCAAAAGCCAGCCACTTGCCATTCATGGCAGCCGCAATGTCTTTAAGTACATTTCATGGATACGTGATTTGCCGAACTACGTTCAGTTAGCCATCAAACCAACCATCGAAAGCAATGCCTATTATTTTCACCATGAAAATATATTACTTTCTATGATAACTGATCCGGATGCAACGGTGCGTGCAGACGGATACAGCAAAATTTTGCAAGCACGTTTAAACGCGCCAGGTCGAATTCGGCAATTTCGTGGGCCCAAGCACCAACCCTACATCAACTACAGCAGCAACATTTACACCGAAATGATTGATTGGACACAATTTGAGATCACTGAGCCACCATGCCTTCAATTTCACACCCAAGACCAACGGTCTGATATGCAATATTCTGATCAATTGATTAAAATTCCAGGTACGCACTGCAAAACACTTTCATACTTGTATAATAAATTAATCTATGCGTATTTAACTTTAAAATCTAAATCGTATATTTCATGTTATTTTTTCAACAGATTATCTTTGCCACTCGCAAAACACGGAGCGTTTCGTTCAAATTGTGCACCAGTCAGCTACAGCAGTCACTGACGAAAATCGTTTGGGGCACATTTTCGCGAAGCTTGATAGTTGCGAGCGCTACAGCTACCTTGAATCTCGAAAAGATTTGGAAGAATAAAAAACAATTTTTTATGATATTAAAGTGTTATTATTTGCATATAATCGGTCGGAAGTGCTTCTAAAATGCATTTTTTCGATTTCATTTGTTCCCATGGTTATAATGATTTTTTGTAAGCTTTCGTTTTTTGGTATTTTTGGAACATGATGACATAGTAGGAACTGAGATAGACTGTGCAATAAGTCTAAAAAAAAAACATTTGAGGAAAAAAAAATGCAAATTTATTTGCATTACATCAACAAGCACACACATAAATTTTTTTCCGGATCGGATGAAAAACACCAAAGATATAACGAAAAAATCAAAATAGCACCATAGGGACCACTTAAAAACAAAAAAAAAAATTTTTTTTTTGAAAATGTCTTTTGAATGTCTAGCGATTGAGTCGGTGTCAAAAAGAGGTTAGTTTTGATGATACGCTCTAGTGTACAGGTCTCGAAATGAAAACCATTCTAGGTAATCACCTGAAAATATTGGAACAGCAATTTTGGGCAGCCTTGTTTCTGCTCCCAAAATTGTGTCCTCTCGTTGCACATAGACTGTGCTAGAATGGGGTGGTGTGCATGGATCTATAACGCCTTCAGTTTGAATAATGTCTAAGAGTTCTCCCTTTAATTCAAAGCTTAACTCTCTATAATGGTAATATATATCTTCGGTAATGTATGGAATATCCTTTGATTCCAATGATGTTTCTTGAGCTATTTTTAATATATCGAAATGATTTTTCTTTACCTTATCAAAGTTGTTGTTCAGTTCATTTAACACGGTGGTAGAGTATCCTTTAGATTTGCTTCTTCGTTCACGTACCATCTTTGTCATGCGTGACAAATCGTCAAACGCAGCGCGTTGTTCTTCAATTAATTTTTCCATCGTTGTTGATCTTTCAGATACAAAATACAGTGCTGATAATCACTATTGTTCCAAAGAAATACAGTAGAGCAGCGGCACAGCAAGATAATTGTAGCGCACAGCAGGGCAGCAAGGAAGTACAAGATGATATTCCAATTAAATATAGCAGAGTTGTTATGAAGATGCAAACAAAAGCTTTTGAATGCATTTAAATTTCAGTTAAGTTCCCGGGTTTCGGCACCAAAAAATGTTCGCTCAACAATCCATTCAAATTAATAACAATCAAATAATTTAATAACCACTTTGTTTTAACTTTTACTTAAAAATATTTATTTTAAAAGGAGTTACAATATATTTATTAAACAAAAAGATATTAAAAGGAATATATTAACTTCAAGGCACGATCACACGTCCGTTACAGTAAACGGTTGAAAAGCGACACACTAAATAGCGGAGCAGCGTCAACTGCTTCAGCCCAAAATGTCTTGTACATACAGTACAAAGACAACAACAAAAATAACGCGATGAACAGTTTTATATACATTGTAGTTGTATAAACAAATAAATTGTGTGCTGCTAAGAGCACTGTTGAATGTTATAAATATAACAAAAAAATGCAAGTTTGCATTTTTGGTATGACGTGCTTCGAAGTTATTTAGATTATTGACTGGACAGCCATCCGAAACCTTTGTTTCAAGTGACTGCATAGTCATGAAAGAATTTAACTTAATTATAACTTAATCATAATAGTTCGCATTGAACAGTTTTTTTTTATAACTAGCCATTTCAGCCATTGAAAGGACTTTGACCTAGCTTCTTATGATTAATTGTGTTTTGCGTGTTATTAAGTTTGTACACAATTGACCGAGAACCGAACCTACATGTTTAACGCCGACTCCGAACGGCTATGAACAGAATGAATGTTCTCGTTCTCAAGCAGCTTTACATGGCATTTTGATTACTCTCTGAGGTTTGCCATTGTCTGTAGAGAGGTGGCGGCCGTACAGAAAAATGATTGTAATTCAAATAATTTTCTGTCGCTGCTGGAGTTCGAACCTGGGCCTCCAGGTTCGTTGACATAGCGGCCACGCACTTTAACCAACTACGCCACGGACGCCACGCTATACGCTGTTAGCTTTTCTTTAAACAAGCATTTCAAAATTTACATCGCTGAGTTCTTGCCTTCTGGACCGATTCACAATCCCAGCGAATGAAAACAACCGTTCTACAGATGTAGATGAGGGTAATGGGGTATTGTATTTTATAAAAACGTTTTTAATTGCTGGATGATTTTTTAGACAATTTGTCGTTGTGTCTCGTTCCACCAGATATAAAATTGTTTCCTGTAGATAATTTTCCGAGTCAGTGGAAACATACTGTATGCTAACATTTGTTAAAGTAGATAAACAAATACTCATATTAATACTAATATTTAATGGAAAATAAAGTAAAAAAATTTACCATTACTTTCTTCCCCGAAATCAAGGAATGATGTTTGTGGTGTTTGAGGCAGAGCACGAGTTTTCACATCGGCTATTTTATCGAGGGCTTATTAAAGGTTTCAACCATTTTTCAAAATTTCTCATTTATGAAGCCTTTAAAAGAGTTTATCCATTATTAACTGCAATTTTTTTCAGTAATCAGCAAAAATTTATTTTTACTGTAATTTTTTTCAGTAATCAGTAAAATTTACTTTTTACTGCAATTTTTTTCAGTAATCAGTAAATATTTATTTATATTGCAATTTTTTTCAGTAATCAGTAAAAATTTATTTTTACTGTAATTATTGTCAGTAATTATTAAAAATTTATTTTTACTTCAATTTTTTTCAGTAATCAGTAAAAATTTATTGGTAATGCAAACTCAATTTAATTATCAGTAAAAATTTACTGATTACTGCTATTTGTAATGCACTTAATATATAATGCAGTGTGCCCATGTCTGATTGTAAGGTCGTTATTTTTTACTGTTTTTCTCAAAAAACAACTTTGTCCTTGCGGGACAGGAGGACATCCTTTTTGAAGTGAGACTTCTTAAGCGGCGCTTCGAAATTTGAACGAGAATAATTGAGGAGTGAAATTTCAAGGTTAATTTACTTCATTTCGTTACACGATAGAGAAGAAAGATATGTTTAGTAGAGAGAATGAGAGAGATATACATTGTATAAAAGACTTAAAAAACTTGCTTGTCACCGCTGAGGATCGAACCTGCGAACTCAAGATGACAAAGACAACGCTCTATCTAACGAGCTAAACTCTTCATAGAAAAATTTACTCTACATACCAATTAATCAAACTACTTTTGCTGTAGATGCCCAGCGGGAAAATAAAAAGCGTTCCTAGAAATAGCGCTTTTTATGCGCATTTTTGGTATGCTTTGAGGATGTGCTTTTCAGAGTTCAGAGTTGTGGAGCTCATATTTTTATACACATTTTATTCATGTCGAAAACAAAGGGGAAATAGCACAGCAGTAAGTGGTCCGAGTTCAATCCTCGCATCTTATAAAATTGTCTCGCTTTGTTTTTTGTTTTTTTTTAAAGAGCTTTTTAACTATTTGTTTGTTAAGAAGCGCTTTCATCCTAGGATATCCAATATAAATTTTAATATGAATTTGGTTTACTTAAAAAGCGCTTCAGATGTATGAAGCGCTATGGAAGAAGCGCTTGTTTAGTGCTTTTGAAGCGCTTCGATTACCGCTGGGTGGCAAAAGCCGCAGATTGTGTGCTGATTGCGTTCTATGTGTGGTAGACAGGGGGGTTGCCATGACTCGGATAGAAGATAGAAAGATTCAGCGAAGCAGAAGTGAATAAGAGAGTTGCCCTGAGCGCATTATGATTTTCGCAAAGTGGACTCTCATACTAGGGCTGCCATGCCAATATTTTTTTAGAATACCAACGTTGGTATATCTCTAATTCAATATATTAATATAACCTCTATGAATTTTGCTCATATTACACATATTATATTATTATTCATAATATTGCGATATAAAATTATATAAAAACCCAAATTCATGAAGCATATGCTGTCGCCCATGGCGCTTACTTGACACTGTGCGCAAGAAAAGTTGGAATAAGTTCTTTCAATAGATAACTATTTTATACATATTGTAGTTATATAATTTTATATCGAAATATTATTAATAATAGTTAGTATTGCTACTAAGTAATATTAATACGCACATATGTTGAATTAAAAATATATCAAGTTGTATTCTGTATTCACATCTATATGTAAATACGACGCAAATTGGTTATCAAATTAATTGCTTTTCAGCCATAGGTCCATACCAGTGAATATTAAATACACAGAATATTTTTTTTAAAAAAACTTTTTATTGTATTTCTTTTGCTTAAAAAGTTCTGTCTTTGGCTTTAAGGTTCGATTATTCAATCGTAAAGCAACGCAACGTAACGTGACGTAGAGTTCTATCTTATGAAAAATAAGTGTAAGTGGTTAGTGAAATCGTAACGTAACCTAGCGCAGCGATGGGTTTTATTCCAGATAGAACTCTACGCCACGTTACGTTGCGTAGCTTTACGATTGCATAATCGAGCCTTAACACTAAAATGGTTATTATTCTAGAAGAGAAAGAGTGTATACAAAGAAGAAGTTTCACTTCTTTACTGTATACACGGTATACTGTATCTTTTTTTTTCCTTAACATTTTTTTTGGGTGATCTTGACAACCCCATGCAACTTTTGAGACCTCTTAGAATAAGATCTAAATTTTACGATACGCCCTTATGTACATGGGCTCCCTAATCCTATTGCTGCAAAAACTTTGTTGGTTTCGAATGGCTTAGGAGATAAAAATCGTAAATTCAGTGCAAGTTTTCAAGACATAATTGAAGATGACCAAATAACCAAATCGTCGAAGTAACCAAAACGTTACTTAATGAAGATTAATTTAAAAAATTAATATAAGCAAAATGCGACTAAAGTAGGCACACAATATTAAAACATGAAAACTTGTTTAAAAAAATCGCGCGATTTTTTTTTTATAACAATTTTTTTTTGCCTACAGCGCTTTTTTTATATTCTTAACATATATCAAAACATCAAAATATGGCGCTCTTTTTATTCACAACATACATCAAAACCATGGTTGAATAAATAAGGTTGTCTCGGGGCTGATTGTACTCTCTTCTCAGTACCCATAATTGTCAATCAATGCAAAGCAACAACAACAACTTCAACGGCTTTACATGTAATCAATTTTGGCTTTCAGATTTTGTATGAGTTGTCAACTTCGATTTGACATTTATGGGAACTCGCTCTCACCCATGCGACAAACTTATTTATTGAACTATGATCAAAACATTAAAAATTAATTTAAAAAGTCTCGCCATTAACATTATCAGTTACCATTCAAATCCCTGCATTGCCTAATTTATAAATTTTCTAATTGGATAATTTATACGTACGTTTTGGTTATTTCGACGGTGTAGCGTATAATTCTGCATTTTGAAAAACTGCCTTTTTAAACTTTTTTGGAAACCTGTTCGGTAAGCATAACAATATTGCGTCAAAATTTTACACTATTTCACATCACGAAAGTGCCTTTTTAAGTTTTTTTGGAAACCTGCTCGGTAAACATAACAATATTGCGTCAAAATTTTACACTATTTCACATCACAAAACGAAGGTTTCACTTATCTTTTTATTAGTTATTTGTTACCTGTTTTTAAAATTTAAAGTTTTTACTGGTTTTTTCTTAGTTTTTTTATTAATTTTTATTAATATTCTGAATATAATTCAGTGGTGCTCACTACATGGTTTCCCATAGTCCGCGGGCATCGTGTGTTGTTGAGCTTTTGCACACGAAGTAGCAATCGGCTCGATTTGTTTGTACCAGTGATATGATTCTGATTTAGTAAAAAATCCCGATCACATCCCGATTTAGACCTGTTTATCCCACCAAAATGACACGAAAAACCCACAAAAAAACCCACCCAAATATTTATACCAATAACGATTCTTTATGCAATTTTTGAAAAGAAATAATGATGGCCACCTGCTGAACAGGCCCACCTACTACTGAACAGAACAGAGTTCTGACGTCTGTGTGATGCGCCAATGTGTAATGTCACGCAGTAACATCTCATTGAATGTTCACTTTTGATAAATCATTGAGATGAATGCGCGTGCTGCTTTAGCCCCACGGCCTTTGAGAAATAAAATATTCGAATAAAACGAAGCTGAGCAAAAATAGCTCATCTCTAATTAGTGAATTCCAGAGTGTTTCTTATCGATAAAAAAAGGTATATGAGTAGTGTCATATACTCTCTTAAGTGTATGATAAATAAAAAAAATAACTGGCCATTTCAGCCTTTGAATTAATAGTTAATGTTTATTTTTCACGATTCGACGAGCAATCGAACAATATTGAGAAATGGGAAAAAAATATTTCACGTCATATCATGATAACGTACCTGTCCGCCTAATGAACAAAACGTTGGCCCACCTTCCGAAAAGATTTTCAGTAAAAAATTGTCATTTATATGATTGAAAATAGTGTTTGGAATTAGTTAAAATAGTTTTCGTGATTCTCGTCCACGTTCAGATAAAATTTTAGAATGCCGTCGCCTAAAGAAAAGTGAAAATAAGAACGAATATAAATTCTGATGCGATGGCTGCAGCCATCAAAGAAATTCAAATCTCTATTGTTTAAAGTTCAGTGAGTCATTGTGAACTATTGATAGGATAAACTTTTTATAAACTCTCAAAAACTAGTGTTTTTACTTAATTTTCTAATTTTTTTTCAACGATTTGTTTTAGGTGTTCAGTAGCTGGACCGAATTTTTCAGCGGTCGATTTCGAGACTTTTGCTAGATCGATTGCCAAAATTATATTTTTTGGAAATTTTAAATTCTGATTAAAATTCTTGTTAGTTATTGAACTTAGCTTCCAAATGAAACCAAGACCTCTGAAAAATTATGTTTTGAACCAAAGGTATAGCTTCCAAACAAAACGTGTTTAGTAGGTGGGCATCCTCCCCTACATTTTTTAACATAATAATAATTTTATAGTTTAATAATGTACATAATAAAGTTTTTCAATAAATATAACAAATTTATCACAAAAAAAAAAAAAAAATACGAAAAGTTAAACACTGCGTTTTTTATAAAAACTCTCTTAAGTGTATGATAAATAAAAAAAATAACTGGCCATTTCAGCCCTTGAAAGGACTTTGACCCAGCTTCTTATGATCAATTGTGTTGTGCGTGTTATTAAGTTTGTACACAATTGGCCGAGAACCGGACCTACAGGTTTAACGCCGACTCTGAACGGCGATGAACGGAATGTTCTTGTTCTCAAGAAGATTTACATGGCATTTTTTTTATTACATGGATTACTCTCTGAGGTTTGCCATTGTCTGCAGAGAGGTGGCGGCCGTACTGAAAAATTATTTTAATTCAAATAATTTTCTGTCGATGCTGGGGTTCGAACCCGGGTCTCCAGGTTCGTTGACATAGAGGCCACGCACCTTAACCAACTACGCCACGGACGCCACGGTGTAAGTGTATGAAGTAATCGTAAATTTCTTTCGTTGCATCAAAATTAAACTGAGCTTATATTTTTGTTTGTAAATGAGGACCTTATTTTCATTAATTTTAAGCCTCTTGAATATTTCTTACATATTTAAAATCAATGAAACACCAATTAAACGAAAAATTTTGAAAGATTACAAAAAAGTGATACCAACCAGTTTTGCTAAGAATTTACACTTTAAAAAATTATGACACAGAAGAAAATCCCACCTAAGCATCAGAAATCCCACACGTTCTCAAATAAGCCAAATATCCCAAGATGAGCCCGAAATCCCACCAAATCACATCACTGGTTTGTACACTGCTTAAAAGTTTGTTTTTTCTGCTGTGCTTTAAATTTAAAGTCAGTATGCTTTGAGCGTTCATGTGGTGAGGGTGCTGCACCCTGCAACTATATGGGAACATAATAGGTGTATTCAAAACTTTTCTTAGACTCATAGTTTGACACCACTGTTATTTTCCACTGCCGGTTACAGTTTCCCAGTAGCAAGAGATCACCAAATAGCAACTCCATTTTGAGTTTGTATGTAAGTATTGCTACTTTTACTTTCAAAGCTATTCGATAATACAAATTTTAACTGTATGGGCGGAGCCACACCCTCTTATATAATGCTCATCCCAGTTTTCTAGTAGATGGACATTACCCTGTTTTAGTACAGTTGCCGACAGTAAGCATACAGACTAAATTACCAAAATGTAGCCCAATCGACGAAAACCGTAGGAAATATAGCATTTTTATTGATTTGTGGGCGGTAAAAGGGGGTGTGACAGAAATTTAAACCATTTCGTACTTGAAAAAAATGTACTGCCAAACTTTCAGCTCTATCGGCTCAGTAATTTTGAAGTTTTCAGCCATCACACAGACAGCGTTTTGCTTTTTGTATATATATTTTGGATAAAGATTATTGGCTATAACTTTTGATTGGTAAGAGATACTCAGATAATTTTTTCTAATAAATTAATTTTTTTAAAAACACAATATTGGAAAAAAAAATTTTGTTCGAAAAAAATCTAGGGGTAGGCCTTGCTTTTTGAATCACAAAACTGGTTTTTAATTTTTGTGTAAAATTGAAACAACTTTTACTTACAAATGTTATAACTTTTAAATAGAGTTAAAAATTTGAGAATTTGAGTTTAAATTATGTTTACAACAAAATAATTTTTGAGTCTGTTTTTAAGGAAAACTCCAATATTTCAGACCTTTTTTGAAAAAAATATTTAAAATATATTTACTCAACTAACGGTATTTTTGCAATAAGGTTTTTATAGTATTTTGACGAAGCTTGATGAACACAATATTTAAAAAAGCAGCGGAGATATTTGAATCGAAAGTCACAAAATTGAATATCTGATTGTTTTTTTTGTAATTTTGTGTAACGATGTTGCATTATATATATCGTTGTAGTAAAATTTTTCATAGTTTTCAAGATATGTTCATGTTTTTGATATCAAAATAACGGACATTTTTTTTTTAATTTTACGAAATTTAAGAAATATTTTATATTTTGTAAATATTTGCCTACACTAAGGGAAATAATGCATATTAACATTATCCACGCCTGAGTATCAATTATATTTAAATATTTACGTGGATAAATCAAATATTTTCCCTACAACTCGTTTTTTTCCCGTATTTGAATTTTATTTATACCACACACGTACACACATATTCCATACAAGCAAGCAGCAACAGCATCGCACACGTACACACATATTCCGTACACACATATAATGCAATTATATTAGGTTGGAGTGACAACTCGACATTTTCCCACGAATGTGTCGTACCGATTGTCATTTGCCTGCATATTTTGCTTTATTAGTTTGCTTTATTATTGCCATTAGCATGGTTACTTTATTATCTTTTTTCGTTCTTTAGTTTTATACTATTTTTGACACATGGCGTCATAATATTGCACCGACTGTCAAAAATAATATAATATTAAGGAACGAAAAAAGAAAATAAAGTAACCATGCTAATGGCATTAATGGACGCAGCTTGTGAGAAATATTTGAATATATTGTTTTTTAATTTCAATATTTTTTATATAAATTTCCTTTAGATGTGATAGTTTTATTTTCAAATAGTAAATTTTTAAAAGATATTTAAAAAATTCGTGCATAATTTTAATATATTTTTTATTATTTCTGTTTAAATATTTTAATATTTTATTTAATTAAAAAAGTTTTTAAATGAATTTTAAATATCTACGTAGTCGATTTATGCAAATGCGTTATTGGTGCAAAAAAGACTCGCTTTTTGGATAAATTAAAAAAGTTTTTGGATAAATTTAATATTTTTTTCCCTTAGTGTATGTAACCTAAGAAAACAACTAAAAATATGCGAATTTGTAAAAAATTTGTACTACAGCACCATCTGGTGTCCAAGATGGTTCAAAGAAGACAGTGCTTAAAAACTCATCGCACCTGAAAACTACTATATACCAATTTTTATTCTAATCGCATGAGCGGTTTGGGAGTTTTAGGTGGTTTTGTAAAAAATTTGTACTATAGCACCCTCTGGTGTTCAAGATAGGTCAAAAGCGACAGCAGCAGAACACTCAACGTACATAAAACCACTTTTCATTCTAATCGCATTAGCAGTTTATGAGTTTTAGGCAGTTTTGTAAAAAATTTGTACTACAGCGCCCTCTGGTGTTGAAGGTGGATCAAAATTGATAGCCCACAAACACGCACCGTACCAAAAAACTTCTATACACAAATTTTCATGCTAATCGGATGAGTAGTTTAGGAGTCTATTGCGGCCTTACAAACATAAGCTCCTTTTTAATATATATAGATATACGTAAATATATTGCAATGTTTCAGGAAAAGCATTAATACATTTTTGCTTGATGTTTTCTATGCTAAAATAGCGAAAAACAAACACAAAAATAAAAAAGAAATGATTATATTGAAAATCCAACACTCGACAAGAGTTCCTTGCACCAAATGTTGTGAGAGCTTTTAACAACTTCTAGTTTCAGTGTAAAGCTGTGCACTCGGAAAGCTCTCTTTGTTGTTGTTTGAACCTTACGTTGATCACCACTGATATAATTTAACAATCTTTAATCTTGCAGTAGAGGTTTTCGCATTAATTAAAAATACGTTTCGGACTGAAAAAACCCGCTGTTGTTATATGTCCCAAAAAGCTTTTTCGTTCAGTTTTATTTAACAGTGATGTTAACGTATGAAAAAAGGCTGTAGTTATACATGATGTTTTTAGGTGCATCTATGGGGCGTTTTCACATTTACCGACACCGACACATAAGCACTACAGAATATTTGTACATGAAACGACACGGCACATGCAGTTTGGATTTTTTTTTTTATTATTTTCATTTGTTTTATCCCAAATATAGGGCTTTGATTCAACCAGTTCAATTATTGTCACAATATCATATTTGAAACTTACAAAACTCATAATGAATTCGACACTATTCGCAAAACTCAAATCAAAATATTTAACAATTATTTGACTTTTGCGAATAGTGTTCATTTTTTTGTGAGTTTTGTCAAGTTTCAAATATGATATTCAAATACTGGTTGAGTCGAAGTAATGTAATTGAAATAAAGCAAATGAAAATAGTAAAATCAAAATAAAATTGCATGTGCCGTATCGTTTAATGAGCAATTCGTCATATGAAATCAAAAAAATCATAGCTACATTCTTTGTTTCTTTACAGGAGATGTTAAAAACGTTCTTAACCCTAACTTTGGCACTATTTACATTTGTAAATATCCCAATTTTAAATTTGCCATAACTCCTTTCTTTTTTATTCGATTCGAATATGGCTTGGACTCTGTGGTTATTTTTTCGTTTCTTTTCTGAAAATGTCAAACGTTGTTTTTAATTTTAGAATTTTCTGATGCTTTTTGAAAATTTTTCATTTTTATAACGTAGTTTGGCACTATTTACATATGTAAATAATTATTTTGTATTTTAAAGGCTTTTATGGTGTTTCGAGAGAAAAATAACGGTACGCAGAAACGAAACCGTGAAAAAACAGTTGTCAACGCAGTGTGCTTTTGAAATACAAAAAATACGCAAAGTGCAAAAACCCCCTTACAGAATATATGAAAAAAAATGAACAATTGAAGTTGTATAGCGCGATTTGTTATAACAATATGTCATGTTTTGATATTGTAGCTGGAAGCGCTAATTTAATGAAGAAAAAGTATATTTTTTGTTGAAATTTGTTTTGTTTATTTATTGGAACTAAACTTTTTTTTTAATTTGATCTTCATACTTACATTTTGGTTATTTCGTTAAGGGCTGGACCGTCAAGTGTGCATAATATGTAAAACGCTTTATCGGAAGAAGGAACGCATGGATTTCAATGGTTAATATCTTTTTGAATATGTTACAGAATAACTTTTCTTTTGATACCCATAATGCTAGATTTTGTTGGAAATTTAAAAAAAACACGACTTTTCCAGTCCGATTTTCCCAACTTGCGAACCTTTTAACTTCTAAACCACTTGAGAGCGGCGTGAAATTTTTCCGGAATTGGACTTAGAAGGTGTTAATACATATATTCCACCTAAAAAATAATGTAAATTTTGAGTTTCTGGTTATCTATAATAATGCCAAAAAAAATATTTACAAATGTAAATAGTCCCAGATAGACGTAGTAAAAGATTGGTGCCAAAGTGAGGGTTAAATAACAAATATTTTGGATTTAAGTGTTATTCTTTCGACATCAAACGTTCGACGTCAAAAAAGAGCTAATAAATTAAGGAAATTCAAAAGAAATAAAGACGTTTAAACCTAAAATAAGTCCCATTTTATAACGTTTTTGACATCTCCTGTAAAGAAATAAGAAATGTAGATAGGGCTTTTTTGATTTCATATGACGAAATATTCTATCGATGTCGTGCCGGTGTCGGTGCTGTGTTGATTGGTCGTTTCGGTATTATGATCCAGTATTTACTGATTTGTTATATTTTTAACCGTTGCTCCTATATACAGTGCGTATAAGAATTATATGATTAAATTAAGTAAATATAAGAAATTTACAGTTTCGTGGCTTTGGCTGCTCCCTCTGCGTCCCGATGACGTCTATAATTTTTTATTAATTTGTGTCAGAGCCAAAGAATTAAACTTTACTACCGTATTATTACATTTATCTTAACATCTATACTCCATGCAAAGCCGATGAATTTTAGAAAATGCCTTTTTCAACTTTTTTTGAAAACTGCGCGGTAAAACATTACGTTGTTACGTCAAAAATAACAACGAAAGTACACATAAAACAGCACATACTTTTCCAACTATAGATAATAGAAGATATTCTGCTATTGCTGTATAGCAATTAGGGTATTCACAAGGTCTCATAAAGTCAAATGTCTTAAGTTGAAAACTTAAAAATTTACAACTAGTGTGAACAACCTCTCATAACTTATTGTGCTATTTCAACTCTCAATCAGCTGATGCAAAACTAATTAAAATAAATATTTGTTATCAGAATGCCAAAAGAAAGCGAAAAAGACAAAATAATAGCCTGTTTGTGCAAAAAGCATATCTTGGACGTTATAATGGCTGACTCAAGTAAGTATAAGATTGGTTGTTCTGTCCGTAAACTTAATCGCAACTCTTTTTCAGGCGACGAGGATGAGGACGAGGAAAATAACGAACTTTTTCTGATGAACATGGTCAGTTTGTTGAGTAACCGCAGAAGTGTCCACTTTGGAGTTCCAAAATCTGACCAATGGCAGCAAAACGTACTAAGGAAATTTGACGAAAATAGATTTAACCAATTGGTTCGCGTTCGTCGAGAGGAGTTCGCATATATATTAGAGCTAATAGAAGACAACGATGTCTTTAAAACAAATTCAAGAGCAGAACAGCTTCCGATAGACTTGCAGCTTAAAATAGTGCTTTATCGATTGGGCTCCTCTGGCGATGGACTTTCAATTCGGAAAATAGCGTCTCTTTTCGGTGTGGGTGATGGAGGCACTGTTCAAAATATAACAAAACGCGTTTTTAAAGCTATTTTGAACTTAAAAGATAAATTTTTATTTTGGCCAAAGTCAAGGGAGCGATTACAAATAGTTTCTGCAACAAAGGAAGAAATGCCTGGATGCGTAGGGTACATTGATGGGTCCGAAATAAAGCTAGCTGAAGCGCCCGTCAAGAAACATGAGCTATTTTTTTCTCGCAAACGTCAATATGCTATTAAGGTGCAAGCTGTGTGCGACTACAAATTGCGAATAAGACAAATAACAATAGGTTATCCAGGCAGTGTCCATGATGCAAAAATTTTGTTAAACTCTCCACTAGCAAAGCATCCTGAACGCTTCTTGTCTCCACCTCAATGGATTGCTGGAGACAGCGCATATCCACTAAAGCCCTTTCTGATGACACCATTTCGACAAAATAGCTCCGAACATACTAAAGAGGAAAGAGATGTTTTCAACAAATACTTCTCTAAATATCGCGTCCGGATTGAGAATTGTTTTGGAATTTTAAAAGAAAAATTCGGCAGCTTGAAGGAACTTAAATTAAGAATGATGAATGATAAAAATAAAGCGGAATGCAACGACTGGATTATGGTTTGCTGTATTTTACATAACGTTTTAATAAGTTTTCAAAACGAAAGCAAAAACAGCAGTGAAATTTTAGTACCAGATGTTTACTTACCTGCAGAAAGCAACACGAGAACTGGTTTAATTCATTTCATACATAATCAAAGAAATATTTAATGCTTTTATATGTATGTTTATATATTTTTACTTTTAAGTTTTTATTAAAACAAAATAATATTAAAAATAAAAAAAGATTTAAAACTCCAAAAAAAAAAAAAAAATAAAAAAAAATAAAAATTCACAGCACTTTTGAGTTCACTTAGAAATATTTTCGTATAAAGTTCAGTTATATAAAGGTAAGTTTAAGGCATTTCTGTAAATGTAAGTTAGTTATTTATATTTGCGATGAATCTCCTCCATTGCTAGCCTCTCCTTCATTTCTAGCTCCATAATTTTTATCTTTTCATAGCTCTTTAGCTCTTTTTCTTTTAATTCTACTTCTCTTTCTTTTAATGCTAATTCCTTCCCTTTTAAAATTAACTCTTGCTCTTGTATTTTTAACTCTTGATCTATTTTCTGTTTCTTTATTTTAAGCATTTCAGTTTGCATTCCCATGATGTCCGAAAGTGCAGTGCGAGAATATATCTATCATATTCTTACGGCTAGTAGAAGCTGCATGATCATTCTCAGAAATTATAGTAGTTGGCGCCATAGTTATGTCTTCTACATCAAGCTCGCTAGAGTTGAAAATGTCACTGCTGGATAAGTCTAAGCTATCTTCTATGACAGCAGTTTCTACTAGTCTGCTTCCAAAAATTTCTTCCAGCTCATAAAAAAATGTGCACATCTTTACTAATGTGGCTGAAATACAAGTGGAAAAAGTAAAAAATAAAGGTTCATATCTTTGAATCTTACTTTTAATAGTGTTCCTATCCATACTGCCAGCGCCGGTTGATCCTTCCCAAACTTTGGCTCTGTTGTAGCCTGCACGCATGTTTCGCACTTTTGCGCGTGTCAGCTTCCAGTCAACTTCCACTTTGGCTTCTAGCGAAAATCGCCTGTAATACGCTTGAGCCACAGGTTTCTGAAATTAATAACATTAGTGTGTTTAAAGTGATTATTAAAAAAATTCAAACCTCAAAATCTCTATTCGCTAACAAAAATTCAATAAGCGCCTGCTCCTCTTGCACTGTCCATTTTTTGTTGGGATTGCAGCGCACGCGCTTCTTTTTGGACTAAAAGGAAGACATTTTATAAATCTAAGTATATGTATGATGTTAGGAATTAGATCTTACCAGAGCACTTTCCACAGATTCCATTGAAGATTAATATATAAAAAAAGCTCCAAACAAGCGCTTAGATCAAATTAAATTATTCAAAATGAATAAGTTGATGTCAAAAATAGCTGATTGAATACGACACTCAATAAACATAGCTTTTAGGGTTGTAATATTTTAGTACTGTTTTTGTATGGAAGGCAACAACTACATTTTTAAACTAGTGTAAAATTTTATTACATTATGATAATATGACATGATAGCACACCTTGTGAATACCCTAAATATGTTTAAATTATTTTCATCAAATTAACATAGCCCTTTTATTGTCGTAACCGTGGTACCATCACTCATAAAAAAAAGAGGCACAAAAATGGATAGTGATAAGTGCAACGCTTTATTAAAATTACTATCCTTGTAATGTGAGCCTTTAAAATTACTATCCTTGAGTTAATAAAAGCCTTTTATTAGCTACTTGTACACAGGTGGCAGCTCATATGCTTTTGACAGCACTGTTTAGCTTATGATTTTTTTCTCGCTATTTACAGCAACAGCATTTGTCTCATTTCCTCGTTCGTGTTTTCGTATAAAGACGAAGTATCGCTTATTTTGCAAGAGTACTACGTCATAGACACTGAATTATATTTATTTACATATGCTTATGCTTAGATATTTAATTATTTTGAGCATTTTACTGTAGGGAATTTCATTAAAAAAGATATAGATTCTGTCTATATTACTATTAACATTGTTGTTGCTTCATTAGCTCATTTTTTCGATCATGTTTATAAGCAAGGCGTAATCAAAAAGAGCTTTTAAACACACAAAGGAAAATAAAGAAAAAGCTTTGTACTGCTTAATGTAGCATTTATGATTAATTTTCTATAAAGTTTTTTAGATAGTGTTTTATCTCAAATTTCAATAACTTTTTAGGGTAGGTTTTGACGAAGATACGTGATAAGCCATTTATATAATAGTATATATTCCCTATTGCTTGTAATTCACTGCAAAGTAACTGCAAATATTTTAAAGCGTTGGTTATGCAGTGTTTGCTTCATGCAGTATTTGCGTTGCTTGCCTTTATTTCGTTTCTTGTGAGCAATCATTCTTACCACTGCTTACCAGATGTTTAAACAAACTTGCGCTGGTTATCAACCAACAACGCAAACGGGAAATACCCAGTCATACGAAAGACTACCAGCGCAATTGGATTCGCTGGCGGCAGTTCGTTTGATACAACATCGCAATGCTTACGATGTGCGTTCATACTTGCATTGCATTTGGTATGAGTAGATTGCAAGCATGATACAATAAGAAGGTAGGATAAGGAGCTTTGACAAGACCTACTGCTTATGTCAAAAAGCATTTTAGCGATGCCACTTTTCTGTATATTTCATAAATTTTGGATAAACACATAGAAAAGGAATTTTATATAGGGTAAATAAGAAAAATTTGAATCAATGTGTCTATATTTGAAACTACGAATTATTAAGTTATTTTATAGCTTTATTTTCACTAATATAATATTGCCCATCATTTTTTGTTTATCTTTTTGTATCATTTATTTCTTGTTTAAAAATTTTATTCTAATGTGCATACGATATCTTAAAAAAAACTTTTTTAAGTCTTCTTAAGACAGTGGAACTGTTAAGAGATAAATTAACTTTTTTTTAAAAGTTCCTCGATTATCAATATTCTCAGCAATACATTTTATATAAAACGCTTACCCACGGAAACCATGAAACATGGATTTGTCATGGGATTTTTTCTTAAGATATGGTAGCACAGTATTTTATGGTTTTGACAATAGCAGTAGGTCTTGTCAAAGCTCTCTACCCTACCTTCTTATTGTATTAGGATTGCAAGTAACAAAAATGGTATCGCTTGCAGTTCTCTGTTCTGTACATCGAACTTTTCCTTGATGGTCTAACTGAAAACTAAAAACTAGATGCTCTCTTAAGAAACATTTGTTGAAATTTACAAGAAGAAACAGAGGCAACAGGTGAATCTATCTGAGGAAATATAAAAAATTTAATATATATAAACTAATAAAATTGTTTGTTGACTTTTATTTATTCACTTTTACATACTTTATTATAATAATATAATAATATCGTCGTTACGCATATAAAAAAGGTTATGTGTTTTTGAACTATTTTTCAGGAAACGAAAAAAACATTTTTGTTTTTTAACAATTTCAATACTGTTTTAACATAGCCATTTAACTTTCACATTTGCTAATTTCTGAACCAATAAAATATCAAAAAACTATTTGGTGAATAGATGGGGCATACATATGGCTATTAAATGGTAAAATAAAAAAAAACCGAAATTTTACACATAACCTTTTTTGTATGCGCAACGACGATATAATATAAAAATATAATTTAATATAATAAAATATATATAAAAAATAAAAATAAAAAAAGTATATAAAAATAAAAAACTACTAATCTTAATTGCTAAGTGAACTTAATAATACAAATATTTTCTTAAGAAACCGAAAGAAGTTTTTTTTTTAGTTATTACTTACTGTTGCAGATATTCCTGTCGTTGCGGCTGTTGTTGTTGTTTTTGTTGTTGTTGTTATTGTTGTTATTTTTGTTATTGTTGTTATTGTTGTTATTGCTGTTATTGTTGTTTTTGTTGTCGATTCGTGATCTGTCTTATTTCTGTTGAACTAACAAGAACAATAACAAGTTGTTGGTTGCCTATGGTTTGACAGTTGAGAATTTCAAACTGTGTTGACATTTCTGTTCAGTAAGGTTTGGCAATTCATCATGAATCGTTTAACGCCAAAACAATCAAGTTGAGGAAATTTACTTCGAAAAAAAAAATGTTCGCAAAGTTCATAGAGCACTTCGTCCATTTTACGGTCAACATAATCGACCTAGTGATTCGTGGCTATAATCGACCCAAGGTTGGTTGAACCAACTGGTGCTCCGTATAAATCTGAAAAGATCCATCAGTGGTACGTCCACGAGCTCTTGAAGTTCTCCGTACACTCTGCTTCCCATGTGGCGAAGTCGGCGTTGTTGGAGATTGGGACACTCGCAAAGTAGATGCTTGATGGTTTCTGTTTCCTCGACATCTCCACAGCTTCTGCAGAAGTCTGGATGCGGGATTCCTAGTCGCGAGGCCATTGTGCCTATACAACAATGCCCCGTGAGGACCCCTATTAAGATGCGAGTTTCATTTTTACTCATTGAAAGTAGAGATTGGGTCCTTTTTTCGCAGAGTTTAGGCCAGAGATGGCGAGAGATAACACAGTCTCTATTTGACCAATAGGTATTTGTGTTATTTCTGGCTTTATCATTTATTTTCTTCTTGAATTCTCCGATTGGAGCCATGATCGACACAATCACAGAACTTCTTTCCAGTTCAGAGCCCTCCCTAGCCAGTCTGTCTGCTATTTCGTTTCCCTCTATGTCACGATGACCGGGGACCCAGCAGATATTGACCTTGTGGGGAGGACTGATTCTGATGAGAGCTTGCCGGCAGCTCAGTACAGATTTCGATTTTGTTGTTTCGCTGCGGAGTGCTTTTATCGCAGCCTGGCTGTCCACAAAGATTGTAATACTTGATGGATTGATGTTCCTTGATTGGATTGTCGTAGCTGCTTTCTCGATCGCAAAAATTTCTGCTTGAAAGACACTACAGTAATCTGGAAGTCTGTATGACAGGGATATTTGTAGTGTATTACAGTATACTCCGGCTCCCGTGCCATTCTCCATTTTGGATCCATCGGTGAAAATCTGGATATCGTGTTCACTAAAAGGGTGGTTCGAACCCAATTCTTCTCTTTTTGGAAAGGAGAATGACATGTTCTGCCGAAAATCTATTTCCGAGGTGATGTAATCGGAGGTGGTGGCGAGATCCTCAGGACTATACTTTGCGAGTATAGACGCGTGTCCATGCGTCCAGTGCCTCCAAAGTTTAGCTTCCTTAAGTCTAAACGCCGCTTTGGTTGCAGTGGTTTTCATGTACTCGTCCAGGGGGAGGATGTTCAATATGACCTCCAGGCCTGCCTGAGGCATTGATCGTTGTGCACCAGTTATTCCTAGACAGGCCAGTCTCTGTACTCTAGAGAGAGAGTTGAGGTAACTTGTCTTCTCAGTGGCCTTCCACCATACAATCGAGCCGTAGGTTAGTATGGGCCTGACGATAGCCGTGTACATCCAATGGATGACATTGGGTTTCATCCCCCAATTTGTACCGAAGGTTTTCTTGCAAGCGTAGAAGGCACTGGTTGCTTTCTTTATTCTTTCATCAGTGTTGCTTTTCCAAGTGAGCTTTGAGTCAAGGATTACTCCGAGATATTTTGCTTTATTGGATAGCTGCAGGGTTCTGCCATTTATTTTTGGGAGGCAGAAATTCTCAATCTTGTTTCTTTTTGTGAATAGCACCAGTTCGGTTTTATCGGGATTGACCCCTAGTCCGTTTGGTACTGCCCACGAGACAGTTTCTTTAAGTGCTGTTTCTATCATGTTGCTGATGGTTGAGAGATGCTTCCCTCCCACCAGCAGTACGACATCGTCAGCATATGCTGTCACTTTAAAGCCTTTTTCGCTGAGAGTAGTCAGCAGTTCGTTTACAACTAGGAGCCAAAGCAAGGGAGATATGACTCCCCCTTGAGGTGTTCCTCTTGAAGTTGTTTTCCTTGCTTTACTGTTTCCGATTTGTGTGTTGATGAGTCTGCTTTTCAGCATTTCAACAATCCACTTGGTTATCTTTTCTTCCACTTGTAGATTTTCAAGAGTTGCCCTTATTGAATCTGTGCTTACATTGTTGAAAGCCCCTTCGATATCGAGAAAGGCAGCTAGGGTGTAATCTTTGAAGTGGAGGTTTCTCTCAATTACCGAGACTACCTCGTGTAGCGCTGTTTCCACCGACTTACCTTTAAGGTAGGCGTGTTGTTTGCTACACAGGTTTCGGTCATTAAGGAGCGATCTTATGTGTTGATCCAGAATTCCCTCTAATGTTTTCAGTAAGAAAGAAGAGAGACTAATGGGTCTATAATCTTTTGCGGTGGAGTGAGTAGCTTTCCCAGCTTTGGGTATGAAGACTACTTTCACCTCTCTCCAATTTACGGGCACATAACCCAGCCTTAGGCAACTGTTAAAAATTTTTAAAAGCCAGGTTGAGATAGCCGGCAGAGCGTGCTGAAGCATAGCGGGGGTGATACCATCGGGTCCAGCCGATTTATACGGCTTGAAAGATTTAATCGCCCACTCTGTTTTGTGCTCTGTTATTAAATTGGGTATATCAGTGTGGGTTTCTGGGAAGATGCTTCTGGATCTGTACGGGTTCGCATGTATTGCGGGATCGGTACAGCCAGGGAAGTGGGCTTCCATGAGTAGTGTCACTGTCTCCTGGCAAGTTTCCGTCCACGAGTTGTCTGGGCGTTTAAGGTAGCCCGGGGCTACCGGATCCTTTGATAGGATTTTGCGTAGTCGGGCCGCCTCGCTAGTGTTCTCAATGGATTCACAGAAAGATTGCCACGATTTTCTTTTAGCTCTTCTTAGGTCTCTAGTTTAGGAATTGAGAGCAGATCTGTAAGAGTCCCAGCCTTCCTCTTCCTTGCTTAACCTGGCCCTATTATGCAAACTTCTAACCTCAGTTCTCCTCGCTTTGAGATCGCTGTTCCACCAATTTTGTTTGGGTTTGCGACTCCTGGAGATTGGGCAGAACTTGCAGAAAGCCTTATTCAGTTTCCCTGAGATGAAATCGACTGCACTTTCAATGGCTATATCGTCAGGAAGGTCAACCTTACATGGGTGAGTGATCTGAGTTTGTAGCATCTAGTGTATTCAGTCCAATTCGTTCTTTTTGGGTTTCTAAATGGTTCTGTGCGAGTTGTATTCTTAAAGTCAATACTAAAGAGTATCCTAAAGTGATGTAAAAAAGAGCCGATAGAAGATACCCTCCAGTTTCTGACTATTTCCCTGTTATTTCCTAGCGAAAAAGTGAGGTCAAGAATCTCTTCTCTGATTCTATTATGAAATGTAGGATGGTCCTTATTGCATAATGTCAATTCAGATGTAAGAAGATATTCAAAAATGGACTCACCTCTTCTATTTATATCCTTGCTGCCCCATTGTATGTGGTGCGCCTTGGCGTCACAACCCAACACCATAGGGATGTGCCTAGTGCTAGCGTATGTCGCTAGATCTCGGACTGCCTTCGGTGGTGGGTCTGCTTCTTCGTAAGGCATGTAGGATGAGGCCAAAATGATTGGGTGCTCATTTGACTCCTTCTTTATGGCCACCGTGTCTCCGTCGCTGAATCTGTGAAGAAAGAGAAAATTTAGAGATTTCTTCACAAGAATGCAGCTTCTTATCTTGTTACCTTCGGTGGAGTGAAACAGGTTGAACTGCTTCGCCCCTAATCCTTGTACCCTATTGGCTATTATCCAGGGTTCCTGGATTAGAGCTACGTCCATGTCCTTCTCTTGCATGAAGATCATCAGATCTTCAGTGGCAGTGATGCAAGTTAATTTGCACTGTCTGCAGCATCAGCGCCTTTTCCCTCCAAATGGATTCTCACCTTCACTACCCCGAGACCAAATTTCAGTGCACCTGATCAACCCTTGATCAGGTTTACTGAGGTTTTGTCCATGGCAAAGGTAAGATCTTTACCGATGCCATTGGAACCCTTTTTAGACTCGAGTAGCTTCCACTCCTTAACCTTTGCCCAGTCATTCTGCTTCGCCAACAGTCCAATTATGGAGCTTTCCTCGTGCGCAGCAGGAGGTGGGATCCACATTTTGGCCAGTCGACGAAGTGGTAGTGCTGCACGGGGTAGTACCTTGAGTTTGGCCCCCTCCCAGAGTTCTCCTATGTTGGAGATGGTATGGGAAAGGAACTCAAGTGACTTCTCGTTGCTGCACCTGACGATCTTCACCCCCAGCACCGTCAAACTTGTACTCCTCCGAGTCGCCGTTTTCGATGTTGGCCATCATCACCTTGAGGATTTCGTTCTCCACAAGAAGCCATCTGTCCAGCGATATCCTACCGTCCGGATCTTGCTGGCCGATGATGGCTACCTGCAGGTCACTAGGCGCGCCTTCGAAACCAGGGGAAGTTCTGGGCCTTTTGGGTCCGTTTCCTCTGGTTTCTTCCTCGGATCTTTGCCGTTTGGCCTGCAATCCAGAAGTTCCAGTGCGCTCCCCGGTGGAGACTCTGCTTGCCGGGTCACGAGATGTCCTAGAAGGAGTTCCCGAGTGTCCGGCAAGCACAGCCTTGTACGATGGCTTCACCGTGCATGGATTAGATGCGGAGACGTTCTTTTTCCCCTCTTTGTTATCAGTTGACTTCCCCTTACGGTTCTTCCTAGACTTGGAGATTTGTAAGGGGGAGTCCGATTTTCTGGGTGCAGTCTCTCCCTCGCTGTTTGCCTTTGGGGCAGTAGCTGGGGGAGGGATTTCCGATGAGAGGAATTGAATCGAAGGATTCCTCCGAAAGGGGAACTAAAGTTGCATACGGAAGACGAATTGCTGGACATGGGGCTACGAACAAGCTGGGGTTGGGGTTGGACACGGCCACGGACACGTTTGGGTTGGACTGAGACAAGGGCACGGAAAGACTAGGGTTGGACAGGATGCTCGCTGTCACGGACGAGGTTGCAGCAGGCAGGGAGGAGTCGGACAGGGGTTCGGACATTGGGACGTTCGGTTGCCTCGAGCGGCTGGATTTGTTTGTTTCTTGGTTTTGGTTCATGTTTGGACCCACGAGTGGCGGAGAAAGGGTGGTCGATCTGCGCAGAGATCCGCAGTACGCAGACAAGGCTTATTATATTACCGATATCCGGATATCTGGCGCCCTCCGGATGGCTCCGTTAGCGACTGGGATTTTTAATGCTGGGCCCCCAGCCAGGCTGATTCTTGGTACGGGTCGCATGACGCCTTAATCCGGCCCAGACCTCTGTCCGATGGTTGGAGGTCTGCGAATTGAGCGTCCAGCTATGGAACAGCTTTGTCCCCCCAACTGTAGTCTCCATTTGCCAGATTTTTTGTCAGCCGATCTAGAGTAATTCGTGCAGTTATTAATCGTTTTCCCACTAATTTTACTCTTCTCGATTCAAAACCATCAACAAGACAGAAATGTGCGTACCGAAGAGAGTATTGCTGCTGTAGCGCGAAGTGTTGAAGAAGACGCCGAAATGTCGATTCGTCGCCGTTCTCAACTTTTTGGCCTTTGTCCTTCGACTACGTGGAAAATTTTACGTAAGGATCTTGGCTAACGTGCCTATAAAATACAGCTCGTGCAAGAATTGCAAGCCAAATGACCTTCGTTTACTTTGGTTTTTTTCTGATTGGGCTAATTTGAAACTGGCGGAAGATGAGCATTTTTACCGAAGAGTTTGTCTTAATTGATAAAGGCTATTTCTGGTTAAATGGCTGCGTCAATAATCAAAATTGCCACGTATGGAGCGAACACAATCCTCAAGCCATTAACGAATCACCATTGCATCCAATAAAGTTGACTGTTTGGTGCGGTTTACACGCTGGCGGCATAATCGGTCCTTATTTTTTTCGAAAAGAGGAAGGAGCTGCTGTTACGGTCAATGGCGAGCGCTGTCGAGACATGCTGACTGATTTTTTGTTTCCAAAAATTAACCAGCTAAACATCGACGATATGTCGTTCCAACAAGACCGCGCGCAGTGTAACGAGCCCATAGAGCGAATGGACAAAAATAGAAGGAGTTGTCCTAGAATCATGAAATTTTGTGAAAATGAGTTTTACGATTAAAGAATTATTGAAAAAATTTCGTTAAAATTTAATGAATAGCACATCTACCTCCCCTATAACCGAAATCGGTAATATGGAATAGTTCCCCAAACTATTATCCTAGATCAACAAAATTTGGTACACATAGTTTGTTTGAAGTTATAAACAACTGGTGTGAAAATGATCTAAATCGGTTGACTATTATGACCACCTCGCTTTTAACTGAATCGGTAATCAGGTATATTTATACAAAAATTTACCTCAGATCACTTAAATTTACTACACAAAGTTCTTTTGTAGCTATAAATAGCTTGCGTAAAAATTAACCAAATCGGCCAACTAGCACACCCACCTCCCATATAACTTGCTTTCCAGATAATTTGCCATTACTCCTTTCGACGAACCAAATTTTACTTTCGACGAACCAAATTTAGGACTATGTTGATAAGGTGTTTTATTGAAAGTTTTATTAAACAAATTATTTTTTTTAAGTTTTAGAAAGTTTTTTTTATTTTTTCATATCAAATTACTTATTTTCGACAAAACATGCTTCAGAAAAGAAGGCGTATAGTCTTTATTATTGAGTTTCGGCAAACCAAGTTTTGGGAACATAATGAAGAAGTGTTGACAAAAATGCTTTTCTTATTTCATTGCGTTTTGAACTTTGTTAAAAATTTGTTATTTTTTCATATAAAATGCTCATTTTCGCCAAAAAATGTTCCAAAAAATTGGGCGTAAAGTCGTTATTATTGAAATTCGGCAAACCAAATTTTGGATATATATTAAGAAAATGTTGATATTACACATATTAAAATTAAAAAAAAAAAACAAAAATGTTTTTTTTGTTTTGTTGTATTTTGAAATTTGTGAAAAAGTTATTATTTTTTCATACAAAATTGCTAATTTTTGCTATAACATTGTAACGAACCTCCGCTTTACAAGAAATTACACAATGTTTTTTTGCTCTTTACAAACTGTTCTTTTTATTAAACAAGGCCTTTATCTTTTATACAATTTTACAAGATATATGTATGTATAGATTTATGTGTATTGATTTTATGAGCCTTATTTCTCCAGGTCTGTGACTTCTCTTCTGCGTTTCGGCTTAACAGCTTGTAGGCCCAGCCGCGGCACTGTTACTCGATGAAAAAATGTGAACACGCGGCTTACAAGCAACGGACAATGTTCTGGTTTGAGCAGGCGGGCATACAAGCTAAAGGGCTGCACAAATGCATTTGAATCGCTTTACAAATCATTTGTGTGGTGCGCAATTACTTTCGCTCTTTTACTCTCAATTGCGGATAGCATTGGCGTGAGCGCAAATACTTGGTAGTGTGCGTAAATAAAAAACTAGTTGAAGGCATAACAAATGAGTTATTGACTCTCACTCAATATTTTTGTAAATAAAAAGAACTTGCAAGAGGAGTACAAGTAAGCAAGTAGTATAAGTATTTGAGTATTTTAGAAGATAAATTTTCATTGCATGTGTGGTTATAAGGGAGGGCAGGAGAGGGTTAATATGTATGACCAACCCCCATTACTTTTGCAAGAGGAATATGTTTTCCTTTTGGGACCCTGTTCAAGTGTAAGTGTAGGGTATAAATATACAAAAATCATAAAATTTGTATGGGAACCCACCTAAGGAGGGGTCGGAGTGGATAGGTCCCAAAGGGAAAAATGTTCGTATTAAAAAATAATGGAGGTCGGTCATACATAATAACCCTCTCCGACCCCCTATTTAAGCTGAAAATACTGTAACTGGTTAAGCACACTGAAAATGCCTTTTGATTTTAATACGCAAGTATTTGGAGTACAAGGTAGAACTATATAGTTATTTTTTCATTTGCCCTGATAGCGGACGATAACTTTTATAATTGACGAGAGCAAGTTGCGTATGCATTTGATCCGAGAGAGAGTGAGTTAAAATATGAATTGTTCTCTGAGCAACAAGTAACGCGCTTACGCTATCTCTTTGCTGAATTATTCTACAAGTGATGTGCTTAACTTAAAGTACTTGGTGTAATCAAAAAAGCAAATACATTTGTGCAGCCCTTTAATACAAGCCACGGACGTGGCTAAAAAAAAGTGTGAAGACAGGTGGGCCTACAAGCCACCGACTCTGTCTACTGCTACTGTAGGCGGGCTAACAAGCCACCGACGCACAGTGCGCTTTTTTTCGATTTTAGGATGACAAAACTTTTTTTATTTTTTGTAAATTTTACAAAAATATATTTTTTTCGACAGATAATTGATAAAATATTATGGTAATGATATTATGAAAATGATACTCTCTTCTGATATTTTTATGGAATTTTCAAAAGTTGAAACTTTTTTCGAACAAAAAGAAGCGCATTCCAAGCTAAAAATGTAAGGCAATTTGAAACATTTATTACTTAGAAGAAAAAGCATATATTTAAATTTAGTTTTTTATGTATTTTTTACTGACTTAATTACCATTGAATTTGTTACAAACAAAAACACATAAAATATATATAAGTTAATTTTTTTGCATATTTTTAAACTGAAATGTACGCCTTATTAAGAAATATGGGTAAGTCCTAGCGATCGAACGTTACATTCGGATACATTTTTTTATATATTTCGCCAATTTTATAAACAGTTTTCCAATTAAAATGAATTTTATTAAATAGCTCCCTTTTCGTAGAGTTTATAATAATTATAACATCAAGCATCTTACCGCATTTTACCCGAAATTTGTTATTTTTGTCGTGCGTTCGGACGTTACAAAAAAAGGAAGTTCTTGTGAGACTAACACTAAAGCTTAGATTAATTCTTTAAAATGGTGGGTCGCACCTTAGAAGTCTAAAAGAACAAATAACTGCAAATTATATAAGTTTTAAAGAAAATCCTACATCATCTTAAAAATAATTTTTTCTTAAGTCACAGTTAGCAATTTTATTTGTTCGGACGTTACGTGTCGGACGTTACACATTTTTCCCTCTAATTGAATATTCACATGAATAACGTAATAACGTAAAGGAATATGTGTACATTTAAAAATACAATTTTTTCATATATTGACTTTGAAATATTTCGAATTGGCAGTTATTGCTGCTCTCAGAGTTTTCTTATTTGAGCATAAAAGAGCATAACTTATCATCACAAATATGAGTGAAAAAAATTGAAAAAAAAACAAAATTACTTCAATTGACAATAAATCTGGCTCAATCAATGACTCAAGAGAATATAACCAAAGTAAGCTCTTGTATTCGATTGAAGAGATATTAAGCTTTTTTTTTGCAACAAAAACTTTAAGAAATAAGTAAATTTATCTTTATACCTCTGGTTGACCATTTTCTGGACAAGCCCATATACAGTGTCAAATCGTAAAAAGGAAAATTTATTCATATTTTCAAGTCAATTTTTAAAGAGTGGCATGTCCGTAATTGAAAAGATATCGCAAAGTCCTCTTACATTAAGAATATTTATACTCCAAAAAATTATTCTGCATATTTAGATTTATAAAGTTATGACATTTTTTTCGTAAGCTATTTTTGTCCGCAGTCGTTACTCTGAGCGGTGCCACCTGCTATACAGCGCGCTAAACCTTCAATTTATTGCAAAATCAATTTGGTGAAAACTTTATTTCCAGAAGTGGCCCCTCCTTCGTGCGACTTAACGCCTCTCGATTACTTTTTATGGAGCTATGTTAAGTCATTGGCTTATGCCGACAAACCAGTAACTCTTGAAGCATTGGAAGCCAATATTCAAGCCACAATTGACGTCATACGGCCAGATTTATTGAAAAAAGTAGTGAAAAATTGGACTAATCGAATGGACTATGTAACTTTTAGTAGCGGCGGACATATGTCGGAAATCATATTTAAAAATAAATGCCATGAAATTATCTACCAGATTATAATAATAAAAATTCATTCCAACAATATTTCTGTATTGTATTATTATTTAAAATTATCAAGCTCTTAAAAAACACCCTTTACTATCAAGTACGCTTTGCTAGACTGATCGTCGGCGTGGAAGCGGACCAATCGTCAGCATTTTGTCGTGGAGGCGACTTGATGTTTTAGATGTATTAACTCCCCCCCTCTCTGAAATGTAATCGTTCCTGATTCACGGAGTAATTTGTTTCGTTCGGTTCAACAATTCGACATTATATTTCCGAATAACCACGTCATTGGTTTGCTGGGGTTGTCTTCTTGTTATGATCCTAATCGTTTTGTTATTGCTAAGTTTGACGATTATGATTATTGATAAAAGTGATAATTACTCTTTGGCCTTTTTATTTTTTATATCCGAGCTGAGCAACAACTGTCAAAAACAGATCTGTGCTTAGTTTTTCCTTTGACACAGTTGTTCTCAAACTTTGTGTTACTTTTCATGATCAAAGTATGATCGGAGTGTTGGTTAGATGCTGTCGACGAGTTCAGAATTTTTTTTCTGATCACTAACCAATCGGCTGTCATTTAATTTCATTTGAAAGATCAAACAGACGCAAAAAAAAATATAAACACTTTTAACAAATGGCACATACCATGACATTTACTTATTTAGCTTACATAAAGCAACAAATTACATATTTTAGGATTAGGATATATTAAGATACCCAAAATGTTTCATAAGCAAATCGGACCGATCTATGTTTGATCTGAGTTTTTCAGCTAACGTCATTATCGGTTTTGACCAGTATCTACTCAGATGTGTGGTCTGACATAAAAACGAAAAACTCCTATTGTAACTTGTGTCGTCATTCCCGGTTTCGGGATATTCGAGAAACCGGGTTTTTATTGATTTTTCGGTTTTTTCGGTTTCGGTTTTTTTTTTAAATTGTGCATTTCGAATAACTCGAAAAACCGCGTTTGTCTGGTCGGGTTATTCGACATTTTCGATTACTTAAAATTCTTAACTTTTCCATTTTTTTTTTTTTTTTTTTTTTTTTCAATATCCAGCGTATAAAATTATTTACAAAATAAAAGTTTATTTATAGAAAAATTTGCAGCAAATCAAGTGGCAGCACTATTTTGTCTATTAGACACATCCACTAAAGTGCAACACTTAAACAGATTTACTGACTATTTGCCCAACATCTGCAATAAGTGAAAGAGTATTTTCCGTTCACTTATTAACTTAACTTCAATTTAATCAAAACAAAGAATTAGATTTTTTTTTTGTAAAGAAATAGATTGTCACCAAAACATTTAAATTTAATTTTATTCCTCACATATTATTTTAAACGTGAAACGAAAAGTTAAGCTGTGTACTTATTTTTTTAATATTAATGGATTCATTTCTTTTTATTGTATGTTCCTTGCAAGTCCTTACTTTTTTCATATATGTATGGAGTTAAATTACTATTTTTATTTTTATCTTACTGCCACTATTAAATACGCTTTATAAAATCTTTATTTAAATGGACTATATATACAGGGTGTTTTTTTTAGAGGTATAGAACTTCGAATTGAAATAAAACAAAAAAAAATCGTTTTAATGTCCATCAATTTGGCTTTATTGGAAGGATAATTTTATGCCATTAATGTTTAAATATGATTTCGGGCATGTGGCCACCGCGGCTGGCTCGAATAAAGCCAATTCTACAGGTCCAATTTTCAACCACTTTTTCGAGCATATGGGGCCGTATGTCGGCAATAACGCCACGAATGTTGGCCTCCAAGTCCCCTAACGTTTCTGGTTTGTTGGCGTAGACGAGCGACTTCACATATCCCCAAAGAAAATAATCCAATGGTGTCAAATCACACGATCTTGGTGGCCAATTGACAGGTCCATTCCGCGAAATTATGCGCTCATCGAATGTTTCCTTCAATAAATCGATTGTGACGTGCGCTGTGTGGCATGTAGCGCTGTCTTGTTGGAACCACAACTCATCCACATTCATGCCATCCAATTCGGGAACAAAATAGTCGGTTATCATGGCTCTATACCGGTCTCCATTAACGGTAACGAACTCTCCAGCATTATTTCGGAAGAAGTATGGCCCAATGACTCCACCAACCCATAGAGCACACCAAACAGTCAGTTTTTGTGGATGTAATTGTGTCTGAAGGATCTCATGTGGATTCTCTTCACTCCAAATGCGGCAATTTTGCTTGTTGACGTAGCCATTCAAACAAAAATGAGCCTCATCACTGAACAAAATTTTGCGATGAAAATCAGCATCGAGATCAATCTCATTTTCGTTTTGTTATTGCTAAGTTTGACGATTATGATTATTGATAAAAGTGATAATTACTCTTTGGCCTTTTTATTTTTTATATCCGAGCTGAGCAACAACTGTCAAAAACAGATCTGTGCTTAGTTTTTCCTTTGACACAGTTGTTCTCAAACTTTGTGTTACTTTTCATGATCAAAGTATGATCGGAGTGTTGGTTAGATGCTGTCGACGAGTTCAGAATTTTTTTTCTGATCACTAACCAATCGGCTGTCATTTAATTTCATTTGAAAGATCAAACAGACGCAAAAAAAAATATAAACACTTTTAACAAATGGCACATACCATGACATTTACTTATTTAGCTTACATAAAGCAACAAATTACATATTTTAGGATTAGGATATATTAAGATACCCAAAATGTTTCATAAGCAAATCGGACCGATCTATGTTTGATCTGAGTTTTTCAGCTAACGTCATTATCGGTTTTGACCAGTATCTACTCAGATGTGTGGTCTGACATAAAAACGAAAAACTCCTATTGTAACTTGTGTCGTCATTCCCGGTTTCGGGATATTCGAGAAACCGGGTTTTTATTGATTTTTCGGTTTTTTCGGTTTCGGTTTTTTTTTTAAATTGTGCATTTCGAATAACTCGAAAAACCGCGTTTGTCTGGTCGGGTTATTCGACATTTTCGATTACTTAAAATTCTTAACTTTTCCATTTTTTTTTTTTTTTTTTTTTCAATATCCAGCGTATAAAATTATTTACAAAATAAAAGTTTATTTATAGAAAAATTTGCAGCAAATCAAGTGGCAGCACTATTTTGTCTATTAGACACATCCACTAAAGTGCAACACTTAAACAGATTTACTGACTATTTGCCCAACATCTGCAATAAGTGAAAGAGTATTTTCCGTTCACTTATTAACTTAACTTCAATTTAATCAAAACAAAGAATTAGATTTTTTTTTTTGTAAAGAAATAGATTGTCACCAAAACATTTAAATTTAATTTTATTCCTCACATATTATTTTAAACGTGAAACGAAAAGTTAAGCTGTGTACTTATTTTTTTAATATTAATGGATTCATTTCTTTTTATTGTATGTTCCTTGCAAGTCCTTACTTTTTTCATATATGTATGGAGTTAAATTACTATTTTTATTTTTATCTTACTGCCACTATTAAATACGCTTTATAAAATCTTTATTTAAATGGACTATATATACAGGGTGTTTTTTTTAGAGGTATAGAACTTCGAATTGAAATAAAACAAAAAAAAATCGTTTTAATGTCCATCAATTTGGCTTTATTGGAAGGATAATTTTATGCCATTAATGTTTAAATATGATTTCGGGCATGTGGCCACCGCGGCTGGCTCGAATAAAGCCAATTCTACAGGTCCAATTTTCAACCACTTTTTCGAGCATATGGGGCCGTATGTCGGCAATAACGCCACGAATGTTGGCCTCCAAGTCCCCTAACGTTTCTGGTTTGTTGGCGTAGACGAGCGACTTCACATATCCCCAAAGAAAATAATCCAATGGTGTCAAATCACACGATCTTGGTGGCCAATTGACAGGTCCATTCCGCGAAATTATGCGCTCATCGAATGTTTCCTTCAATAAATCGATTGTGACGTGCGCTGTGTGGCATGTAGCGCTGTCTTGTTGGAACCACAACTCATCCACATTCATGCCATCCAATTCGGGAACAAAATAGTCGGTTATCATGGCTCTATACCGGTCTTCATTAACGGTAACTGACTCTCCAGCATTATTTCGGAAGAAGTATGGCCCAATGACTCCACCAACCCATAGAGCACACCAAACAGTCAGTTTTTGTGGATGTAATTGTGTCTGAAGGATCTCATGTGGATTCTCTTCACTCCAAATGCGGCAATTTTGCTTGTTGACGTAGCCATTCAAACAAAAATGAGCCTCATCACTGAACAAAATTTTGCGATGAAAATCAGCATCGAGATCAATCTCATTTTCGGCCCATACACCAAAATCACGACGCATTGCATGGTCTCGCGGCTTTAATTCTTGCACAAGCTGGATCTTGTAAGGTCGCCAGCCAAGATCTTTGCGCAAAATCTTCCATAAAGTTGATGGACAAAGCTCCAATTGCTGTGCGGTGGCGAATCGATTCATTCGGGTCCTCTTCAACATTTTGCTCTACAGCGGCAATTGTTTCTTCGGTGCGTACTGTTCGACGTCTCTGCGGATGCGTATTATTACATAGAGTAAACGTAGTGCGAAAACGACCCATGGTTAACCGAATTAATTGCTCTGATGGACGATTATATCGACCATATAATGGACGGAGCTTGCGGTAAACTTCGCGAACTGAACCATTATTTTCGAAATAAATTTGCACGATTTGCAAGCGTTGTTCTTTTGTCAACCTGTTCATGATGAAATGGCAAACCAAACTGAACATAAATGACATTAGAGTTGCCAGATTTGACCACAAAATGCCAGTTTTATCTCTATTCGAAAAACAAACCCCTAAAAAAAACACCCTTTATATATAAAAGAAAAATTTTTACGATGCCTTTTATTTTCCTCTCAATTTTTTATTAAATTTAACAATATATTTTATTAAAACCGGTTAACCGATTTGAGCCGGTTATTTTTTTTAAGTATTTGAAAATCTGGTTTCTAAAAAATTTTCATTTTCGGGCTATTGCAAGATATTGTATTATAAAGTATATTGCTTCGTTGTTCTGCTACTTTAAGTTTGAAATTACGTAATACTGCTGTTAAACTAATTTTATTTTTAATATTCGAATCTATGTCTAATACTTCGTTATCACTTAATTACAAAAGGTTTACAATATTTATTCTCGCTAAATCATTGCATATATTATATATGTAACTACGCTGTTATTAAATTTTACAAAATGATTTATTTCGTAATTTATACCTTTATAAAATATACCATTAACTTCGAGTCCATTTGTAAAATTAATACATAAATTTTAGTAATATTTAAGTGTTGTTATGTCCACATTGACAATATTCTTTTGATTTGACAAAATTGGTTTTATAAAGCTTTTCTCTACAAAAATGTGTGCAAATAACAAACTGCTTTGTACAGCCAATGTATAAGGAATATTTATACGGGAGGTTATAGCATGTGCAATATTATGGCATCAAATGTCAAAAATAGTATAAATTAGATAAGAAAAGAAAATAAAAAGCAAAATATGCAGGCAAATGACAATCGGTGCAAGACATTCGTGAGAAAATGTCCGGTTGTCACTCTAACCTTACATAAAATGTATCATGCGATCACCAATCGCACTCACAAAGAATCTTGGCCAAACATCCAGGCTATATAATATTTATAACAAAAAGCAAATGAGAACTATAAGAAACCGAAAGCAAGAATCTTAATTCTAAAAACTTCATTGATAACTGTAGGAACAGAGTGCGATGTTGTTGCTGCTTGTTGGCTGTTTCAGCCGGGAAAAAAACGAGTTGTTAGGCAAATATTTCATTTATCTACGTAAATATTTAAATAAATAAAATATATAAATATTATTAAATTATTATAATTAATAATTATTATAATAATTAATAATAGTTGTATTATTAAATTTAAATAAAATTTTAAATATAGAAAATTATACATATTCTTGATCAGCATTACCACCCGAGTCGATTTAACCATGCCTGTCTGTCTGTCTGTATGTACCTTATAAGTATTTAGTTAAAAATAACAAATTGAGTGCTCTCGAGTTGCTTAATACTTAAAAAATTACGAACTCTTCTTAAACACGATCATTAATTATGTTCGTGGTACATGGTACATGGTACATTGTTTTTTTTTTTTTTTGTTCTTTCATAGCGCGAAGGAAAAATTAACAATTGACCAAAAGTGCGTTTTCTAAGTGACAGAAAACAAAAATAATAATGAAATATAAAAAAACTTACTGGTTTTTTTGATTGCGGCCTCGGTAGTCGAGTAGGTAGCGTGCTCGACTGCTACCCCAGAGGTCCCGGGTTCGATTCCCGGCCAGGCCATGGTCATTCGCTTTAAACCTTTCGCATTTGCAATTTTCTATCCCCATTTCTAATCAACTGAAATTGAAAATTCATCAATATTTACGACTTGAAGTTGTAGTTGATGGTAGATAAATTTGTGGATGAGATTGCCTTATAACTTGAATTGACTGAGGTAAAGGCGTAACACTTGCTTCTAATCCAAATTCACATGTATCTTTGGCTTTCCACCACGCTTAATATATTCTTCACGTGTTTCACTTGATTAACCTTTCTTTCCCACTAATCTATTACCCCATTTTGATCCAAGGCAGACTTGACTGAATAGGTTCCATCTGAAATCCTTGGTTTAAAAAAAAAATAAAAAATAAAAAAATAAAATCTATGAAATTGCGAAAATGCTTCGCTTTTTTCGTGTGTCCAGTGACGCACCTGTGTTTTTTTATTTCGACGCGGTACATAATAAATACATTTGTTTTCCGAAGAATAGATACATCGCTTTAACAATCGAATCAGCAACTTTAGGCATTATGTTCGGATCCATTTTTAAAGATTATTTAGCACAACATCATCAACAACAACCCTGGAGATTGATGTCTGGCCTGTCTCTTCCAACTGTCTGCGAATTTTGTACTTAGCCAAAATATCTTTTCTTGGGACAGTTTTTGAAAGAATATCTTCAACATTGAAGTCAGCTAGAGGCTGTGGTGATGGTGTGCTTGAAGAATTTACCAAATCCGATACGGTATATGATATTGTTTTGTCGCTTCCACAACAAGAGATAAACCCCTACTAAAAGTAATTCAATTTGTAGTTTAACCAAAACAAAAAAGGAAAAAATGTTTAAAAAATAACATTAAGTGAATGGAGCAAATTGGATGACATAAAAAAAAAAATATGCAAAAGCATGTTTTTTGTGTTACATGATATGGTGAAATAGGTTAAAATCAAATACGATTTACATAAAAACAAAGAGTTTAAGCTACATTTGTTAGCACATATTTTTGCATATATTGCAATAAATACATATTTTCGCATATTTTTGCACATTTTCGCACATTTTCGCATATTTTCAGATATTTCGTGATAAATGCATGTTTTTTTATCTAAATGATTTTTTACAATTTTCGATTTAATTCAAAATAAAATAAAAATTAAGTCACCACTAAATTTTGCACTTCCCTACACTGGTTGAAAGCTGTAAATAAACATCTTTAATAAAATGTGACAGCTGATATTTTTGTGCTTCTTTTTAATTTATTAGTTAAAAAGAGAAAAACTTTATTCCTTAAGAACATATGATCGCAGAGTTATTGGCACTTGTCAAAAATACCTGCACATTTATTTTATTGAAGAGACTTTCTGTTTGTAAATTTAAAGTTAAAAGTTAGAAATATTTATTTATGGAAACAATAAAGCATTTACATTCATAAGAACTTATTTTCTTTAGATAATGCCAAAGGCAAAAGAAAAGCAATCTCCTAAGTTGGCAAGGTATGTTTCTGAGTTTCCAGTCCTTAGAAGCAATGGCGTAGCCAGGGAGGGGAGGTAGGCAACTGCCCCCCGCCCCCCCCCCCCCCCTAAATCTGAGATTTTTTTTTAATTGATGGCTTTCAAAGTAGTTTCTATATGTTACTCCTTTTTAATATGTGGTTTTTCCTATTTTTTTTTAAACTAGAGCTGGGAAAATCAAAAGCAAATCAGTATTTTTCAAGCGATATTGTATAATTTTGATGATAATTATTCATTTATATATTTGCATGGAGTAGAAAAAAGCATTTTTGAAGTGAAGCTTTTTTAATGCCGTTTGCATTAAGGTTTGAGTATCGGTAGTAACTGAATATATATGGGAATTGCTAATATCGAACAGCTTCAAAATAGTTTCCACTTCCATTTTTTCAGCACTTAATCGGACCATACAAAAAAAAGTTAAAATTTCCTTGTGGAAAAGAAAATGGTTGCGAACGCAGGCACTAAGACAAACTAGGTCTCATTGGCCACTCATATTGATATACATATAACACCTCTATAAATATGGCACAAAGTATCAGAGTGTGAGATCTAGAAAAGTGGTAGGTATCAAGGCAAACAAGGCCCGGTACGCCATACTGATAGTATATATACAATATTATTCATTCTGTGATTCTAAAGCCGATGAAGTCTTGATTCATCTTTTATTTATCACACCGAGTTCCTAGTAAGCTAAGACAAAGGTAACGAACGCAGGCACATAGACAAACTTGATAATAAAGCCACTTATATTAATGTATATACATACTATGCAGATCGTTCTCTCATTCGATATAGGAATAAGTCTGGCAAGTTCAGGTCCATTCGGATGTAAATGTGTTGACTGATTACCATCCAACAGTAAAAATGCCGTATTCTTGGAAGAGTATGTTGAGAATCAGTGGCGGTGCATCCAACAGTAAAAGTACCGTATCCTTGGAAGAGTATGTTGAGAATCAGTGGCGGTGCTGTAGATATTCTATTATTTTAAGTTTAATTGAGTATAGGGTTTCATTAAAAGATATAACATCTGAAACGGAATTGAAGTCTCCGCAAGCGCTTCTTAGTGGTTCATTTTACAAGTAATTAGTTCTACAAAAGTTCATAAAAAGTAGCTCAAAATATCTTCTTGGTCGAAGAGGAAGATTAAAGTAAATTTTACTCAGTAAGTATGGACTGTCAACAAATCCATGTATAAGTTGATAAATCCAGCAAACATTAAGCATGATTCTACGATTTCTCAGAGAAGGTAGGTTAACAAGCTTTAATCGATATTCATAGGGTGGTAAGTGAATGTTAGTATGACAATATATATTGCGTAAACAACACAAAAGAAATTGTTTCTGAACTGATTCTATATCGTCAACATAACACCCATATCTAGGACACCAGACAATTGACGCATACTCAAGTATGGGCCTTACAAGCGAAGTGAATAATGTTTTAGTAATGAAAGGATCATTAAACTCTTTTGACCATCGTTTAATAAACCCTAAAGTACTGTTTGCTCTGCTTATAGCTTTATTAATATGAATGTGAAAGCGAAGTTTTGGGTCCATAGTTACTCCAAGATCGTCGAAAACTTCTAAGAACTCAAGTGTATAGTCACTTATTTTGAAATAACTTCGAGAAGGTTGTCTACGAGAAAAAGTCATGTGTTTGCACTTTTTCAAGTTAAGCTTCATGCAATTGATTTCACACCAGTCACAAAGATGGTCAAGATCAGTTTGTAAGAAAAAAGAGTCTTGCTCATTTTTATATGACAGGAAAAGTTTAACATCATCAGCGTATAGTAAAATATTACTATGAATTACAACAGATGGTAAATCATTGATAAAAAGTAGAAACAACAGAGGCCCAAGGTGGCTTTCTTGAGGTACACCGGAAGTAACAGGGAACTCCTCTGACTTAACAAGGTTAAAGATAACACTTTGTGTTCTATTTAATAAATAAGATTCAATCCAAAGCACTAATGGTGTTGGAAAGCCGAGAAGGGTTAGTTTTAAAATAAAGAGCTTATGATTTACAACATCAAAAGCTTTACTGAAGTCAGTATAGATAACATCTGTTTGTATACCTTTTCCAAAATTCTCAATAGTCTTTGATGTGAATTCTAGGAGGTTAGTAAGAGTAGATTTTCTAGATAAGAATCCATGTTGGAATGGGGACATTAAAGATTTCACGCTATGTGATAATTGTGAGGTTACAATAGCCTCAAAAAGTTTAGGTAGGGCGCTAAGCTTTGCAATTCCGCGATAGTTATCTATTAAAGATCTATTGCCGGATTTATGCAGCGGAATAATAAAAGATTATTTCCAAGCCAGTGGAAAATAGCAAGATTGCAAAGACGCTGTAAAAAGCAAAGTATTGGGAATTACAAGTTCTTCACTGCAATATTTCAAAACACATGAAGGTATGTTATCAGGACCGCTTTTATAAGATGTTTTGAGGTTTTTTAAGTAGGTTAAAACTGTATCAACATTAATTATTGGGGAGCAAATGTCACCAGGTTGCACATTATAAGGGTAACTAAAATTATCGTAAGAAGCTGATGAATAAGTGGTCTTAAAGAAATCTGCAAAAATACTACAGATAGTAGAATCAACATCTGATTCAAATGTTTTATATTTCATGAAAGATGGATATGAATTTATCTTACGTTTAGTATTAACAAAGTTCCAAAACGATTTTGCATCAAATTTTATGTTTAATTTAACTTTTGTTAAATATATATTATAGGATTGCCTGCATATCACAACTATGAAGCAAAATCACAAATGTTATGAGTTTTTTGATACTTTTTATAATATTTCGATTTTAAGTTTCTCAGCTTTCTCAGTTCTTTGGTACACCAAACGGGACCAGATATTAAAGAGGATTTTCTCTGAGGCACTGAAGTTAAAAAACAATTATTAAGAGTACTGTTAAAGGCAAATACAGCAGAGTCAAGCGTTTGTGGCAATATTCTTGTGTTATTAATATTAAGTACAGATGACCAGTTGATAATTGACAAATTATTTCTCAAAATTACATAATTCTTTCTTTTAAAGTTAAACTCTAAGGCAGGATTTTGAATACGGTTTGATATAGATTGTTTAGGAAAATTCAGTGTGATTGCGATAGTTGGATGGTGTGCGTCTTCAGGATACACAAGTGGATCAGACCTATTAACTGAAACAATATTACTATCATCAAAATAAATAAGGTGTAACAAGCGTTTGTTTCTATTATAGTGGCAGTTAATTTGAAAAAGCCACTGGCTCGAAAGTTCATTTAAAAATGAGTTATCGGATGAACACTCTGAAGATGGCAAGAGCACTGCAGAATTTTCAGAGCAGCAGTTCCAGGAAACATTAGGAAGGTTGAAGTCACCCGTTATTAAAATATGATCGTAAGGCTGAAGTTGTGAGCAAATTTTATAAATCGACGCCAAATGTTTCCCATACACTTCAACACTAGAAAGTGGAGGTATATATGAACATGTGACATAAATTCTCAAAGTACCAAACTTTGCAAGAACACAGCAAAATTCAATATCTAAAGACTCAGATATTAATATTTCTTGTGAAAAGTGAGAAGATTTAACGGCAATTAGCACGCCACCTCCATTGCAAAAATTACTAGCAATAGAGTTTCTATCTTTGCGGTATATATTAAAATTGTTAGACAGAATTTCAGTATTTATAGTACTAGGTTTAAGCCAAGTCTCACTGAAAGCAATAATGTGAAAATGAATATTATGGCTTAAAATGTATAAGTCTGTAAGTTTAGTATTTAAACTACGAACGTTCTGATATAAGGCTAGGAACTGAAGGCAACAATCTAGTTTTTTGGTTTCACGTTGTAAACAGGTAAGATAGCCAGTGAAGTTTGAGGCGGTGATTTTTTAATAAATTCATGCACCAAAGTATTTTCCGTATTTAAATGTACGGGCATATAAGCGACAGCGAAATTTTGTCATTTCAACTCTCCACTCATGAATGTAAACTTGGCAACTTTGCACAAATTTGTCGCTTCAACAGCGTACTAGCTAGCGAAAAAAATTTAGCTGTCTGTTCGTTGTCAAAAACTGAAAAAATACTGAGTCCCTATTTTTATTTATGTATTTATTTATTTATTACAGGATTAACTTATATTTATAAAATTATAAGCTAATGGTAATTTTTTTTAGCTATAGCATCGATGGCCCTCAGCTCCTTCAGATCTATGTTTGTTTTAATTTATTTATTCAACATATGTATGTTATAGATAGAGTTTAATGTATATAATAATATATAATTTTATATTTCTGTATATAATACAAATATATAATTTTACAGCTTTATTCATAAACAAATTTTAGAGGCAGCGTAACTTTAAACGGGCTTTAAACAAGAAAACGTCATTCATAAACATTTTTTGCAGTTGTTTAAGAGCTGCGTAACTTAAACGCCGAAATTGGCGTTTAAACGCTGCGTAAATACAACCATGATTTTTGTTTTTCTTTTCGTTTAATATGGAAGACATGCTCCACATGTGCCCTTTGCAGCATTTTTTATGCGGCGGCCATTGCAAATCCATAGGAATTCTTAATTTTTGTGGAGATTTTTTATAGTTCAGACACAAACCTTACAAACATAAGCAGCGATTGAAAAAAATGTTTATGAATAACTATTTAAGCAAGGTTGCGTAGAGGTTGCGTAAAGCCTTAAACAGTGCGTAACTAAACAAGCGTCGAACATTTGTTTAAGGAAATCTATTGAATAAGGCTGTTAGTGTTTAAATGAAAAGATATGGGTGTGTGTGTGTGTATGAATAATTATATGAACAAAAGGAATTATAATTATTTCATAATTCGGAAGTAATTTTACATATAATTATTTTAGTTGTTTATATTGCAAAGTTTTAAATGAGATTGCAAAGGTTTGAACATTTAAGGAATTTAATAATGTGTCTTATATTTTCTGTGGAGAACGGCTGAACGAGATCAATAGTGAGTTGTAGAAGAACGGCTGAACGGGATCAATGGTAATTTGGTGTAATGTAGAGTTTGATGTAAAAAGGGGTTTGATATAGTTGGACGTGACTTGAAAATAAATTTTAAAACAGAAATAACATTGTGCTTATTTAATTACGACCGTTGAAATTCAGGTTTGTACATTGGCGACGAGGATGGAATCTGTTTTGTTGAGAATCGCTATCTGGTTTCTTACTAAAGTAGAATATTTAATTGTGAAATTCTTTCTAAATGTTTTTCTCTGCTGCAGTTACGCGGCCATTTGATTTAGGGCTTCTTTGCAGAAACCCGTGCGCTAGAGAGAGACGAGGTCATACTCAGTGGAATGCTAGCGGAATCCATAGCTGTTAAATTGCGATTACGATTAGTAATCAATTAGATTATTTTTTGAAAAGAATTGTAATGATTATATAATCCTTAAGCAAGAATTTTATGATTAGTAACTGAACGATTACAAATAATCAAAAAATAATAACGATTACTTGAGATTACGCAAAATAATCAAAAATAATCAAAAGTAATCAAAAAAATAATTTTTTTCTTTTAAAGATTATCTTTGATTCTTTTTTGATTATTTTAAGAATTTCAGTCTAAAGTACGGAATATTTTGTGAAAGTGATGATGAAATTGATACAACTGATGATTGAAATTGGTTCCTCACAGGACACCGTTAAACCCGATGAGTGATCCCAACAGACCAACTCTTCTGCTACTTGCATGACAATTCAAATGCTGAAATGATTTGGCAAAAGTATGGCTTGTTGAAGGAACAATTTCTTTCATTCAATACTCCCTTTATGCGCTCAGCGCCATTTGAGAGACTATTTTTTTTTTTGCCGGCATAGTAAACACTCCAAGACGGCAATCATTGTCTGATTTTTCTTTTGAAAAATTAGTTCTTATGAATGCAAATAGTAATTTAGAGTAAAAAGGTTTTAAATTTGTTTCGTTTATGTTGTACTATAATACATTATTGTTCTTGTTCTTGTTTTTTGTCAATCTGTGTTTTATAATGAAATACATAACTTTGTTTTTTTAATAAAATTTAACAAAATTTTCTGTACCTAAGAGTGAAATTCTCAAAATAATCAAAAAAGAATCAAAATAAATCTCGAAAAGTAATCGGATTATTTTTTTGATTACTTTTGATTCTTTTTGATTATTTTGCGTAATCTCAAGTAATCGTTATTATTTTTTGATTATTTGTAATCGTAATCATGTGATTACGATTACAAAGAGAAAAGAATCGTACTTAATCAATTATTTTACCTTTTTGAAAAAAAGAATCGAATAAGTAATGATTACGACGAGTAATCATTACTTAACAGCTATGGCGGAATCTAAGTGAAAGCGAACGCTTAAAACTAAGCGAAAAAAAAGAAACGAGTTGGTATGTAAGATCAAACTGGAAAGTCTTAGATAGATAGATAATTTGTTTATTAAAATAAAATCATTACAAAACTTATCGTTATCGCTCAATTTACAGAGATGGCATATTATATACCTTACTTCTATAACATTAATGTATGGACGAAAAAAATATTTACAAAAAGGTAACATAAATAAGGGAAGGAAAACTTTTTTTACAAAACCTTCAACAGAAATTAACTTAAAACTAAAACTAAGATAATGACTAGAGAAATATGCAAGACGTTTATTTGAATACGAAAAATATTTTTTCACAATATATAATTTGATGCAAACATATTGTATTTATAAGATATTAAATAAAGAGGAACTAAATTATTAATTGATACTTAGATTTAGGTTGTATACAATTGGAATATGTAATTGTTATCAGATATACTGCAAAAGAATTTAAATCTGTCTGTAATTTTTTTAATACGATCATCAATGAGTGTAACTTGACTCAATTCGTGTAATTTTTTTGTTTGAAAATACCACGGTAACTTTAAGGCCATTTTTAAAAGTTTGTTTTGGCTTATTTGCAGTCTTTTAGTTTGACTTTTTGCACAAACATCCCATACAGGACATGCATACAAGGCTATCGATTGAAATATCACTTTTACAATAATAGCCTTATTTTCGGCGCTAAGTTTAGAATTTCTGTTGATAAGGGGATATAACATTTTAATAGCAATATTATACTTTTTTATAATGTTTTGCACATGACACTGAAATGTTAGTTTAGGGTCAAGATAAACACCCAGATATTTCACGTTGTCAGACCATGGGATCTCAGCTCCATTAATATTTAGCTTAGAGCTAGGGAAGAAACAAGGACTTCTTTTTCTTGTGAAAAAGATAGCTTGGGACTTAGTAGCATTTATTTTTAATTTCCATTTGCTGAAAAAGAACATAGCAGAATTGAGTGTGTTTTGCAATTCAATAACTGTAGTTTGTCCAAAAACATCTGAGCAGAAAATACCTGTGTCATCAGCATAAAATGCATACTTACAGTTATTTATTTTGGGTAAATCCGAACAGTATATTAAATACAAAAGTGGTCCATTTAACTAGCAATAATGTTAGTTTAACAATTTCAGACCATTAAATTGGCAAAGGAAGAAAAGCTATTCATTTAATTGGGAAATTAGTAACACGTTAAATTGTGATTTATGAAAGCACATTAAATTGGGCCTTGTAAAAAAAAAAACACATTGAATTGTGGTCGAACAAAAAGAACCTTGGAGTTCGTTTGAAGAAATTTACAAACAAATAATTGAAGTGCATTTAATAGCGTTTAGGTATGATGAAAAACTCATTAAATTGGGAAAAATAGAGAAAATACATTTTTGGGTTCCATATGTTTTTTTTTCAGATACAATGAGCGAAGTCAAGCCATTCCTCTGCAACAGCATTGACAAGTCGTTATTAAGAAATGAGTGGGAGAAATGGTTTCGATCCTTCTCTTTATATCTTCAATCTGAAGATATTAAAGATGTAGTTAAAAAGAAGAACAAGTTGCTCCACCTAGGAGGCCCACAACTACAATAAGTTGCTTTTCATATTCCCGGCGCTGTTACAGAATATGACAACAAACTGCACAACGACGTATTCAAGACATTAGTTGAAGAATTAAATGACTATTTCTCACCAAAACGGAATTGAACTTTTGAACGTCATTTATTTCGTAGTTTAATGCCACAAGAGGGAGAAGAATTTAATAAATTTTTGTTGCGTTTAAGACATCAGGCATCAAAATGCTCTTTTGGAGAAACGCAAAAAGATATTAATGAAATTTGTCTTAAAGATAAAGTTATTAAGTCTTGGGCACCCGTCGAACTAAAGAAGAAACTTTTAGAAAAGTAACAGAGCTAAAACTAAAGGTTATAAACGCAAGATAGGAAAAGATGAGTGGGGAAATTCGAAATGACGATGAATTCAAAAAGGAGACTCGTGAATTTGACTGTTTTAAGATTGATGGCTCTCTAACGATGGATGAAACAATTAAGTGCCGTGTCGGAGGGCATAGTGTATCCATGATCATTGACTCAGGTTCTCGGTTTGCTGCAAAACAAAAAAGCTGCTTTTGTGGAATATTCGTACCGAATCTGTCAATCAATTTAAGACATATGCGGCAAATCAACTACTAAAAGTACTATATGTTTTCGAAGCACCAATTTCAGTTTACCAATACACGGAAATCGTGGCCACATTTTATGTGATTGAAAATGGAAGTCAATCACTTTTGGGGCGCGAAACAGCTATTCAACTTAATGTTTTAAAGCTCGGAATGGGAGTGAATCTGGTTGAAGCTACAAAAACGTTTCCAAAAATGTCAAACATTTTGATCAATTTAGCTATTGATTCAACAGTGAAGCCGGTCAAACAGCCCCTCTGACGCATACCAATCGCTCTTGAGAGGAAAATTGAGGACAAAATAAGTGAGGCTCTCGCACTGGACATCATCGAACCAGTTTCCGGGCCTAGCTTATGGATATCTCCTATAGTCGCTGTTTTCAAAGGAAATGGTGAAATGAGATTATGTGTCGACATGCGGCAGGCTAATAAGGCCGTTTTACGGGAAAATTACCCACTCCCAACCTTTGATACGTTTATGACGAAGTTAAGAGGTGCAAAATTATTCTCGAGATTAGATCTCAAGTGATTTAGATAATTCAGCGCCCGAAATTTTTCAACGCATTCTTGAAGAATTATTATCTTCGTGTAGAAAGTCATTAAATTATATCGACGATATAATCTATGGCAGTACGGAAGAAGAGCACAATAATGAGGTAAAAAAAGTTCTTGCAATTTTTAAGGACAACAATATTTTGCTTAATATCGACAAGTGCATATGGCGAGTTAAAAAATTGGGATTTTTGGGGCATATACTGTCAGATGAAGGAATTTTGCCAGATCCAGATAAAATAAAAACTACCCTGGAGTTTCGTGCGCCACAGACCAAAGAAGAAATCAGGAGTTTTCTGGGTCTAGTCCCATATGTCGGTAAGTTTATTCCAGATCTAACAGATATCACAGAGCCGCTCCGATGTCTACTAAAATTACACAGCAAGTTCAATTGGGGTCATGATCAACAGAGAGCATTTGAGAGATTAATAATACTTTTGTCAGAGTTGCCAAATCTTTCATATTTTAATCCTCAAAATAGAACTCGCGTGATAGCGGATGCAAGCCCAGTAGGCTTAGGCGCAGTACTGGTGTAGTGTACTTATTGCACACACTTTAATTTACACACTAACCTACCACAATGTAGTTTAGTCATTAATAAACATTGTATACATTTGTATACGTTTGTAAAATACCCAATGACCCACTGCAGCGTTTAGTCACGCTCAGCCAGAAACTTTAGACTTTTGTAAACAAAGTCATGAGTAAGCGAAGCATTGACACATTGTAAATGCTCGCAAACTCAAAGTCCAAGCAGAAGCTTGTAACAAAGGAATTATGCTGCGTTTGCATAATTCTTTCATTATTCCAATAGGAATGGGGATTCATGTATTGGTGAGAACTTAGAATTAAGATATTTACATGTTACATTTAGAATGTAAGAAATATTTGTAAGAGAGTTTCTGGAAAGAGAATTCCAGAAATATGTATTGGAATGTGATCGATTTGCCAATAAAAGGCAGAGTCGATCCCAAAATAAAGGCATTCGATAATTCTGATTCTTAAAGAGACAAACAGAAAAACTTAAAAGTCTTTCCTTTTTTTCTTAAAAAGTAGCTTGGTTAGCTGCAAAATAAACTAAACCAAAACCAATGTAAGAGCGGCTTTTTAGCCAACACTACAGAGCTTAGTAAGCTTTTAAAACTATACTAATTATATTTTTTTTTCTCCAAACTAATAACATTACATGGCGATCCTGCGGACGACCCCACAAAAAAAAAAAAAAAAATAAATATAGATGAATACTGACAGTCAAGAAAATATAAACAAAATATTCAAAAAGTGGGAGGATCTGGTAAAGGAACAACAGCAAGAGGAGTACGTACCAGAGCCAACAGCAGTAAATGCAGCTCAATACAAGCCAACTCCTAAGGATGCTGGTCCGAAACCTATAAATATCGAAGAATACCGGAGAAGACACCAGAACACAATAGGTAAAATTTCAGAAGAACCAAAACCAGCAAAAAGGAAGCGAGCTGGACGACGAGTGCGAAGTAGACAGAAGATAGCCGAGCTACATCGCATAGCAAACATCACATACGATAAAGAAAAGAAACAATATTTTAAAAATCAAATAAAATTAGAGAAATTAAAAGAACGACAATTTAGGCAAGAAAAATATTAATGATAAAAATTTCATAAGTTAAATTTATAATGGGAAATACGGAAAGCAAGAAATCCGAAAATTCAAATTTATTAAATAATGTTACTAGCAGCAGCATCGTGGTGACCGACCACAATCTTTTATATGTAGTAGTAATAATTTTAACAATATTAATGATTTTTAAAATAAATAGCTATTATAAGAAATATGTACAGAAGCAGTTGCATAAAAATGTATCAACTCAAGTTTAAAAACAGTATAAATGTATAAATAAAAATTACGAATATTAAGAATAAAATCATAAATGTAAATAGGCCATTTTTAAATTTTATGAACACAATGAATTTTCAAAAAAGAAAGCAAGAACAAATAGAAAAAAAAATCCACTAGATTCTTTAAAAACTAATGAAGTATTACAAATACCAAAACCACGCGACCTAATTAAGGAACTACAATTTCTTACTAGATTTTGGGAATATATAGGTATGACTAGGGCACCAACTATTAACGATTTAACTAACCCTGACACTACAGAAGAAACATTAAGAATGATAGACAAATTTGCAAATTAATAAACAGATAATTAAATGGAGACGGTAATAGAAAAGTTATTAGCTATACTTACAAATCTAAAGAAAAGTTCGGTACGGGGATACTCTTATGAGACCATCCTACAAAAATTACAGTCAATAGAAAAATATAAAGAAGAATTTGCATCACTTGCTATTGTCACTACCGACCAATCACATACTAATGCATTGAAAATAGAATTCAATAAAACATATACAGAAATTAAACAACAACTGCTAGAACAGTTGCAAAATAAAGCAGAAAATCCAAAAGAAAACAAACAAGAAGTAAATATGACTACTTTTAATTTAGAATTGGCCCTTAAGGCAATACCTTTATTTAATGGGCAATATAGAGAACTATCTTCATTTTTAAAAATATCGGAATTAATCCATAATGGATTAAATACAGAAGGTAAAAAGTCATTAATCGAGTTCATTTGCAATGTCAAACTGTCAAATAGTGTAAAAACATCGATTTGCGCGGTATCTGAACCAAAAACTTTCATTGAACTAACAGAAAAATTGGAAGGAAGGTATAAAAGTCACAAAAGTATTCCTACTATCCACACAACATTGTCAAATTTGACACAAAAAGGTTCAATACAAAATTTTAATGAAATTATATTAACACTCATTAGCGATTTAAGCAATATGCAAATCAAAGAGTTATCTACAACAGCGACTGAGACAGAAAAACAAGTTATAATGAAAATGAATGACAAATATGCACTCACAGTCTTTAAGAATGGTTTGAATGAAAAGTATAAATCGACTGTATATGCAGCACAACCACAGACACTTACAGATGCAGTAAATATAGCATCAGAACTAGAAAACGACTCAAATCAAAACAACGCTTCACAACTTTTAAACATAAACAGAGTTTTTCCAAGGAATAATAATTTTAGAGGAAATTCCAACAGACAATTTAATTATAATAGATTTAACAATAGAAACACTAATTTCAATTCAAATAGGTACCAAAATAATCGAAATTTTAGGCAAAATTACAACCAAACTAACAACAATCGATCTTTCGAAAACAATTACAATAGAACATCATACAACAATCAAAGAGGAGGTTCAAACTATCAAAATTTCAATAGAAATACAAGAAATAATAACAACAACAGAAACACTCAAGGAAGTTACAGACGAGTTAATATAGTAAATGCTTCGGAAAACGCACAAGCCCCGGAGGACACACGGAATGCACCTCCGGGAAACCATTAAAAATATTCAATATTACAAACAAACTAACTAATTATATAACGGTAGAATGTAATAATTCAAAAAACAAATTAACATTTCTCATAGATACAGGAGCAGATATTTCAATATGCAAAATACAAGTTTTACCTGAACAACAGAAAATTTTAACATACGACACATGCAAATTAATAGGGATTACAAAAGAAGAAGTTAAATCATTAGGAGGAACAGAAATAGTATTAAAAATAGAAAACAATATAAAGAAACATTATTTTCAAGTTGTAGACACAGATTTTCCAATTGCCACAGATGGAATAATTGGAACAGATTTTCTTAAACAACATATGTGCGTTATCGATTACGAAACTCACACAATTAAAATGACAATAGATGAAGAAGAAGTAATTATACCAATAAACATCCAACAATCAAAACTAGGAACATTTTATATACCACCAAGATCAGAGTTAATATGTGCTATAGATCTAAAGCTAAACCAAGATAGTGTAATTTTAAGTGAAGAAATACAGGAAGGCATTTTTATAGGAAATTCAATTGCACCTGCAATAGGTCACTGTCACATTAAAATTTTAAACACAACCGATAAAGAAGCAATAATAGATAATGTAGACATTCGAACGGAACCTTTAAAAAATTATTCAATAGTAAGACGAATCCAATCAAAACAAAATACAAATGACAACCAACGACTGAAAGAACTAACAAAAATACTCAATATTGACGGGATGGACAATGAAGCAAAGACTTCACTTTTCAAAATTTTTGAAAAATATCAGAATATTTTTCATTTGGACAATGAACAACTATCAGTAAACAATTTTTACTCACAAAATTTACAATCAACAGACAACACACCAGTATACATAAAGAACTACAGACTACCACACTCTCAACATGAAGAAATAAATAGACAAGTTGAAAAATTATTAGATGACGACTTGATTGAACCTTCAACAAGTGCATACAACTCACCTTTATTATTAGTACCAAAAAAGAGTGACAATAATTCGAAAAAATGGCGATTAGTAGTTGATTTCAGACAATTAAATAAAAAGATCGTAAATGACAAATTTCCATTAACTAGATTAGAAGACGCATTAGACCAACTAGGACGAGCTAGATACTTCTCAACTTTAGATATGACAAGCTCATTTCACCAAATTTCTCTAGATGAAAACTCAAGACATTTGACAGCCTTTTCAACAGCAAAAGGACATTATCATTTCAAACGGTTACCATTCGGACTAAAAATTTCATCCAATAGTTTTCAAAGAATGTTAACCATAGCATTATCAGGTTTAGAATCAAGAGCATTTCTTTATGTCGATGACATAATAGTTTTTGGATGTAGTTTAAAACACCACAACGATAATCTCATAAATGTATTTGAACGACTTAATAAATATAATCTTAAACTGAATCCTAATAAATGTCATTTTTTGAAACCAGAAGTAGTATATCTAGGTCACCTAATTACAAGAAATGGTATTAAAACAGACCCAGCAAAGCATAAAACAATTGAATTGTATCCAATACCAAAAAATTCTGATGAAGTTCGAAGATTCGTATCATTTTGTAATTATTATAGAAAATTTATAAGAAATTTTGCTAATTTAGCTAAAAGTTTAAATAATTTGCTTAAAAAGAAACAACCCTTCATATGGACAGAAGAATGTCAAAATGCATTCGAAACATTAAAACAAAAACTTATCAATCCACCAGTATTACAATATCCCGATTTTGAAAAACCTTTCATTTTAACGACAGACGCATCCGACTATGCATTAGGTGCAGTACTGTCACAAGGAGATATAGGGAACGATCTACCAATTTCATATGCCAGCAAAACACTAAACAAACATGAACTAAATAAACCAGTGATAGAAAAGGAATTACTAGCCATCCATTGGGGAATTAGTTTTTTCAGACCATATTTATTTGGACGCAAATTTATAGTGGTAACTGATCACAGACCTTTAGTTTCATTATTTTCTCACAAAAATCCATCTTCTAAATTGACGAGAATACGTTTAGAACTTTCAGATTACGATTATGAAATTGTTTATAAGCAAGGCAAGATAAACACAAATGCTGATGCATTATCTAGGATAAAGATAGACTCGGACTTACTGAAAACAATGATACCAAAAACAAACGATGAATCCGTGAAGAAGACTTTAGTAATAACAAGGGGCATGTCTGCAAGAAATATGGCAGACAAAGAGGAAATAGAAGATAATTGTAGCTTTCCACAGAAGACTGGCCACCTTCACATATGGGATTGCACATCTTTAGCTGACGTCAGAAATATAAAGAAATTAAAATTTGAAATAAAGAGCGAATATAAGGGTACCCAAATAGAAATTAAATTAAAAGATGTAGTACTTGTGAGATGTAGTGATAATCTAAACAAACTCGATTTGTCTTTGGAGAAACTATCATCAAAAATGCACAAACTAAACATCAAAGAATTAGCGCTAAATGAAGAAGATGAAATATTTAAGCACGTGCAGAAGAATGAATTTAAGAAAAAGTATAATATGTTGCAACATAATGAAATAAAGAAAAATCGCTCAGGAGTAAATATACTAATATATAAAAGTCCCCAAAGAATAGAAGAAGATATAATAAAATACAAGCTAATTGAAGAATATCACAACTCGCCTTGCGGAGGGCATTTTGGAGTTAGGAAGACAATTTTAAAATTAAAACAGCGATATATTTGGAAAAATATGTCTAAAATGGTAAAGAAATTCATCTCAAACTGTAAGCAATGTCTAATAAATAAACAGATAAGACATACAAAGGAACAGTTAGTCATTACAGATACACCAAACACTAGTTTTGAAGTTATAGCAATTGATACTGTAGGTCCTTTAAAAATTTCAAACGGTTACAGATATATACTGACAGCACAATGTGAACTGACAAAATTTGTCATGGCTTATCCAATGGAAAGCAAAGATGCAGCAACAGTTGCATCAACACTAGTAAATCATTTCATTCTTAAATATGGCATTTTTAAAGTTATAAAATCGGACAGAGGAACTGAATTTGTAAACGAACTAATGAAAAACATTTGCAAATATTTAGATATAAAACAAACATTTTCAGCACCTTACCACCACGAGACATTAGGAACCATAGAACGTAACCATAGAGTACTCAATGAATACATGCTTAACTTTGCAACAGATAATGAGTGGGATAAGTGGATATCTTTTTACACTTTTGCTTTCAATACTTCTCCAAATATAGACACAGGCTACTCGCCTTATGAATTAGTTTTTGGCAAATTACCATATATGCCAACTGATACAAAAATTAATAATACACCGGTATATGACATTGACTCATATGCCAATGAACTCAAAATAAGATTAAAAACATCAATTGATAAAGCAAAACAATTCATAAACAATGTAAAAGACAAAAGAAAAAAAGATAGCAATATAAAAACAAATAAGTTAAAGGTAGAAATAGGAGACTTAGTTTTAGTAAAATTAGGTAATAGAAAGAAAAACCAAAGTCCTTACCATGGACCATATAAAGTAGTTGAAACAGAAGAAGTAAATACTTATATAGAAATTAAGGGACAAATAAAGAAAATGCATAATAATAACTTGATTAAATATACAATAGACACATAAGTTAACTATTATTATGGGAACAAAAATAAAAATATTCATTCAAATTTAACAGTTAAAAACATATATTTTATTCATGTACAAGAACTAAAAAAAAAAAAAAAAAAAAAAAAAAAAAACAAAAAAAAAAAATGTTTATATAATTATAAGAATTACGTAATATTTTAATCCTACATTTTACATCTAAAATAGTCTACCAAAAATAATAATAAGAACTAAAATAGTGAATTTAATTTTCCACTAGATCATCACAATTATTTTAAAAATTTATCTCCTCATACATGAACACTCATTCGAATATAAATTTTTTCTTAAGGGCAAGGGTGTAGTGTACTTATTGCACACACTTTAATTTACACACTAACCTACCACAATGTAGTTTAGTCATTAATAAACATTGTATACATTTGTATACGTTTGTAAAATACCCAATGACCCACTGCAGCGTTTTGTCACGCTCAGCCAGAAACTTTAGACTTTTGTAAACAAAGTCATGAGTAAGCGAAGCATTGACACATTGTAAATGCTCGCAAACTCAAAGTCCAAGCAGAAGCTTGTAACAAAGGAATTATGCTGCGTTTGCATAATTCTTTCATTATTCCAATAGGAATGGGGATTCATGTATTGGTGAGAACTTAGAATTAAGATATTTACATGTTACATTTAGAATGTAAGAAATATTTGTAAGAGAGTTTCTGGAAAGAGAATTCCAGAAATATGTATTGGAATGTGATCGATTTGCCAATAAAAGGCAGAGTCGATCCCAAAATAAAGGCATTCGATAATTCTGATTCTTAAAGAGACAAACAGAAAAACTTAAAAGTCTTTCCTTTTTTTCTTAAAAAGTAGCTTGGTTAGCTGCAAAATAAACTAAACCAAAACCAATGTAAGAGCGGCTTTTTAGCCAACACTACAGAGCTTAGTAAGCTTTTAAAACTATACTAATTATATTTTTTTTTCTCCAAACTAATAACATTACACTGGTCCAGTTCGATGACGATAATGAGCCACGCATAATATCTTTTGCCAGCAAAAGTCTATTGGAAGTAGAAAAAAGATATTCTCAAACCGAAAAAGAGAGACCTCTCGAAGCTATATTTAAGCAACTTCGAAACCTCCTGCTAGAATCGAGAGATGGTTGTTAAGGCTACAAGCCTTTCAATTCAAAGTTATTTACCGCGCTGGGAAAGAAAATATTGCCGATTCCATTTCAAGGCTATGCAAAGTTGATAGTACAAAATCTTTTGACGAAAACAGTGATCACAGCATTTTTCACATTCTTTCATTCTCTACACCATCATCGATGAGCATCAGTGAGATTTCAAAAAAAAGTTCACAAGAAGGTGAAATTTGCGACGTGATTCAATATATTAAAACCGACTCATAGCCGCCAAACACTTTAAATATTTACTATCCATTTCGCCACGAGCTGTTAGCAGTTGGTAATATCTTACTACGAGGGACTCGTATCGTAATCCCGAAGCCTCTTCGACCAAAATTGTTAGAGCTCGCCCACGAGGGTCACCCGGGTGAATCAGCCATGAAGCGTAGAGTAAGAGCCAAAGTTTGGTGGCCTATGATTGAGAGAGAAGTTGAAAAACACGTTAAAAACTGTCGGGATTGCTTACTTGTTTCACAGCTTAATAATCCTGTTCCAATGGATAGACATGCATTTCCGAATGGTCCTTGGCAATGTCTTGCAACTGATTTACTTGGTCCTTTACCAAACAATGAATATATTTTCGTGCTAATTGACTTTTACTCCCGCTATCAGGAGATACAATTTTTGAAAAAGATCACTTCAGAGGCAATCATCTCCATATTACAAGAAATATTCTGCAGATTGGGTATACCTAAGTCTCTAAGGGCTGAAAACGGAAGACAATACGTCAGTTCAGAATTTAGAAACTTCTGCAAAAACCACAATATAACATTATTGACGACACCACCACGACGGCCACAGGCAAACGGTGAAGTGGAAAACATGAACAAGTCATTGGTAAAACGTCTAAAAATTGCCCATGCAAATAAAAGGGATTATAAAAGTGAAATTCAAAATTTTATACTGATGTATAATGTCACGCCACATGGAACTACGGAGTCAACTCCTACAGAATTAATGTTTAACCGGATTATTCGTGACAAGATCCCGGGGATTCAAGATATAACAGACGACATGTTAGACTCAGCAGCGAGAGATTTAGATATGATCAACAAACAAAAAGGGAAAGAGAAAGGTGATAGGAAGAGAGGAGCTAAAGAGTCGGATATAAGGGAAGGAGATAGGGTTCTATCGAGAAATGTGATTTTTCCACACAAACTAACACCGACATTTGATTCCACTGAGTACAAGGTAATGGAGAGAAATGGGAACGAAGTGCAGATAAATGGGGGCGGAAAAACCTCTAGGAGGAACTATAGCCATGTCAAGAAAGTGCCATCAACTGTAATGTCTGAACCTGATGTTTCAACTTCAGATTCAACACAGATCCAACCAGAACCACCGGATTTTGATTTTTGAAGAGTTCTATTGCTGAATATTTTTGGCTATATGTTCTCTTTTGAGATAGCTTTTTATGTCAAGGACGCTATAATTCGGAGTCATAATGAGGGGAGAGTTGTGTGCAAGTTTAGCGGCTTGGTCCGCATGTTCGTTTCCCTGGATTTGTACATGTCCTGGTACCCATAAAAGTCTGATTTTTGGAAAGTGTTTGGAGAGTATATTTCTTATCATTGTTAGGTAATAGTTATTATTATTGAATCTATGGCGGAGAGAGAATCGGAGCATATAACTTTTTGGAGTTATTTCGAATGTAGTAGAGGGCATGTAATATTGCGATTATTTCAGCGGAACATATGGAGGTATAAATTGGAAGGGTTGATAGTTTTATTATTTTTTTTGAGTCAGTGACGCTGTAACTTATATTATAATCGGTTTTGAAGCCATCCGTATAAATGAATATGTGATCCTTGAATCGTTCCTTTAAATTTAAGAATTTCGAGCGAAATATTTCTGGTGGTGTGGATGTGATTAAAATGCCAGGGTGGAGCTTCCGATGGAGGAAGCTTTATCGGCATGTATAGGATATTACGGGATTTAGCTGTTTCTATGCTGCGCAATAAGGCAGATGGTATTTTTTGCATTTTTTTCCTTTTAGCTACCTTTGTAATAAGTTGAGTATCCTGAGTATTGGGGTATCCTTACTGAATAATGTAGATTATATAGATGTAGAAATAGTTTAGCCGTGACGAATTCTCTTCGATTCTCTATAGTATGCATGTTTGCCTCAAAAAGCAAATTGTTTATTGGGGTGGTCCGATAAGCACCAAGAGATTTTCTTATTGCTGAATTGTAAAGACTTTTACCTTATTTAAGATTGACTTTGGGGCGGAGCCATACAAGAATAAGCCATAGTCAATCTTGCTGGTAATTAAAGCATTGGTAACTGATATCAATGTTATAGGATTGCAATTAAACTTGTAGCTTGATAAGCATTTTACAATATTGAGGCGATTTGACAAGGAAAGGATTAAATTTTCAATGTGCGTATTCCATTGGTACTTTTGTTGATAATTATTCCCAAGATTTTGAGTGAGTCTACTTTTTTTATTGCTTTGTTGTTAGAGTGTATTGTACACTTACATTTATGCTTGCGACAATTTTTATAATGATGAAATCATCTGCATAGGCGCAGAAATCAATTTCTTTGTGCATTGCTAAAATATCGCTTAGCTTATTGTACGCTATAAGGAAAAGTATGATTGAAAGCGGGGAGCCTTATGGTATACCATTATATATTGAGGATAACACTGGGGTCGATGACAATCATTTTAAATCGATGTCTTCCGATTGATCAATTACTGCTGTCAGCTGATTCAAGTCATCGGTGTCATGGTTCGCGCAGATTTCAAAAAGTGCTAAAGTGAAATAATAACTTAAAGTGAAAATTGCAAAACGCATTACAGATTTCTTCAGTTCAGTTGAGTTTGAGTTTTTGTAAAGTTTTTTTGATTTTTTTCAAAGTGAATTTTTAATCGACACAATATTTTAAAATTAATTTAACCTGAATTCAATAAATGTAACTTTATTTGGTCATTTGGCTTGCGTTTGTTTGATATACATAAGTTGAAAATCTTTTTCCCATTTAGATCGATTATATATAAAAACATCAGGTAAATAAGACACCATACATTAATATTGAACTATTTGCATTGACTCGTACAATGCATGAATGAAAGACATGGTAAAAAGAAATTTATAAGGTCTTGCCCCTCCCTAATTTTCATCCTGCCTACACCCTTGCTTAGAAGTGATGGAAGCATATTGTATTGCAAGCTTTGTAGCAAAACAGTAAATGCAGATTACAGGTCCAGTGTGATGCAGTATTTGCAAAGCGCCGGGCACAAAGAAAAATCCAGCCGACATTCAAACTTACCACTTCAATCACATCAATTTTTAACAGATTATACATCGAGAAGTGCAGAACTTACGAAAGATTTGTGTGAAGCCTTCGTGTCGTACATGTTCCTTTGTACAAAATAAGAAATGACTACCTTAAATCGTTTTTTAAGAAATATATTGATATAGACTTGCCATCAGAAACCACTTTGAGATCAACAGTTAGCAGCTTATATGAACTTACAATAAATAAAATCAAAAGAGCTATAAAAAACCAAAACCTTTGGATTTCAATGGATGAAACTACAGATGCTTCAGATCGATACGTGGCAAATGTGGTAATAGGTGTGTTATCTAACGATGAGCAAAATACAAAACAAAAATTTTTTATTAACACAGCTTTATTAGATAAAGAAAACCACTGCTCAATAGCTCGATTATTTGCGGATTTAGTTGATATTTTCGGCCCAGAATTCAGCAAAGAGGCACTACTTGTTTTCATCACTGATGCTGCACCGTATAGGTAAAAGCTGCAAAAGCAGTTAAAGTTTTTTACCCAAAAATTACAAATGTGACGTGTTTGGCACATGCATTGCATAGGGTATGTGAGGAAATTCGCAGTCGTTTCCCAAATGTTGGCCGACTGGTAGTAAGTGGCAAAAAATTTTTTTTGAAAGCACCCTCACTGTTGGCAATTTTAAGAGAGATAGAACCAGAACTACCTTTACCGCCACAAGCAGTCACTACGCGATGGGGAACTTGGCTACATGCAGCAGATTATTATGGAGAAAACTATCAAAAATATAACGTATTGCCAATATGTTGGATGCAGAAGATTCACAGTCTGTCAAAGTTATGCAAGAATTATTCAAAGAACAAAATTTGCGTTTGCAACCTATGTATATAAAATCTAACTTTTCTAGCTAAACTGAGGCCATCAAACAACTTCAAACATGTAGTTTAAGTCTGGAAAATCAAATAAAAATAGTAAATGTGAATGAAAGAAAAGTTTGGTTATATTTTAAGAAAAAATCAGAGTTTTAAAAAATAAAAAAAAAAATTGCTAGTCGATTTCAGATCAAAATTTAAAAGACACTTAATCTATTGAACGTACTCAATTTCAGAAATTGTTGCTTTTAAATATGCACCAATAACTTCAGTTGAGGTAGAGAGAAGTACAATGCTGCTTATAGTGCACAGATTTTTATTCGAAAACTTAGCACAAATGTTTATTGTTTATTGTAACAGCAACATAAGTAAATAATTTGGAGCTTTAAATTTTTAAAAATTAATTGTTTTCATTACTATTATTATTCATTTGTTTGTTCTGTTCTTATGTTATGTTTTTTACTGTAAAGAAGAATAAAAGCTTTTTATTAATAGTGAAGAATATTTTGTTCTTTTTAAAATTATTCAAGCGCATAATTTAAAAGAATTTTTTGCCTTTTTTAAGGATTGTATTAAACGCTTAAAATAATATTTATAGCGCATATTTTTGGTTGCCCTGCTTATAACTAAAATCGTAGTAGAAAAAGTTTTTTATGAATAACAATTATTTTTTTTTTTTCAAATATTTTCTTCTCTTCTTGGTTTTTAATAAGCAAAATCCAGAATCTAAGTTAATTCTTTTTTAACATTCGAAAAAGAATTTTCTCTGCGTAAATAAAACTTAAGGTTCACTTTTTTGGGTTTAGCGCTTTACGGTCTGAAAACGTCTTTTTGGACAAATGTATGCATCTACTTTGATGCTTTAGAACTTTGTCAAATTAGTGAGGAGCTCCTATCTTTATTTGACTACTCTTTATCTTTAATAATCTTTATTTGGCTATTTTCGAAGGTGATCAGCATAACACTGGTGCTTAGTCTTAAAGATGAATACGCTTTTAAAGTTAACACGCTTTTGTTGGACTTAAAATCATGGCTTCCAATTTCATTTCCTAACTAGCCTTTTCCCGGCGCGCGTTTCTGCATCCTGCAACTATATAGGAACATAGTAGGTGTATTCAAAACTTTTCTTAAACTCAGTTTGATACCACTGTCATTTTCCACTGACCGTTACAGTCTCCCAGTAGCAGGAGATCACCAAATAGTAACTCCATTTTGAGTTTGTATGTAAGTACTACTACTTTCACTTTCACTTTCAAAGCTATTTGATAATACAAATTGTATGAGTGGAGCCACACCCCCTTATATAATGCCCATCCCAGTTTTCTAGTAGATGGGCATTTTAGTACAGTTTTAGTACAGTTGCCGACAGTGAGCATACAGACTAAATTACCAAAATGTAGCCAAATCGACGAAAACCGTAGGAAATTTTTAGCTTGTATATTTTTTTCAAAAATATAAAAACATAATATGTATTGGAAAAAAAATTTTGTTTGAAAAAATCAAGGGGTAGGCCTTGTTTTTTGAATCATAAAAATGGATTTTAATTTTTGCGTAAAATTGAAACAATTTTTGCCTATAAATGTTATAATTTTTAAATGGAGTTGAAAGTTTGCGTATTTAAATTTAAATTATTTTTACAACAAAAACAATTTTTTAGCCTTTTTTTTTTTGAGAAAGACTCCAATATTTCAGACCTTTTTTGAAAAAAATATATAAAATATATATGCTCAACTAACGATATTCTTGCAATAAGGTTACTTAGTACTTACCATACCATACTTACTTAGTACTTACTTAGGTTACCATAGTATTTTGATGAAGCTTTAAGACAAAAAAAAAATTAACAAAATGTATAAAAACGCATTGGAGATATTTGAATCGAAAGTCACAAAATTAATTTTCTTAATTTTAACGATGTTGCATTACACATATCTGTGTCGTTTTATCATAACATCTTAAGTCTAAAAATCGTATTTAGAGATATTAACGATTTTGTGTAAAATCAATTGTGTTACAATTTTAGAAAATATTTTTAACCCACGAAGAAGTTTTACTATTTTCGAAGACAAAGTGGACTGATTTTGAAAAATGTTTTGTTCGAAAGATTGTTTTTTTCTTTGTTTTTATTTCAGATGTTTTGTAAAGAGAAGTGAAAGAAAAAATTGTGCCTTAATTAGACTTAAGATTTTTTAACGAAAGCTAGACAAGAGTTCTAAAAGATATAAGTGGACATAAGAGCTTCTTTTAAAATTGAAACGAGTTAGCAAATGGAGATAGGATGATATGTTTATTTTAATTTTTTAACAGAAAGTAGTTAAATAAACAATGTTCAGTTTTTATTTTCAGTTTTTTAAAACAATAAAAAATCCATAGTATTTATAACAGCAAAACAAAAATATTCATGTGTTTTCATTGAGTTTGGAAACAGTTTTTTTTTAAATAAGTAAATAATTATTCGTTACTTTCATCATATTCAGTTAAATCTGGATGATAATGTAACATATCTTCTGATGTTAAATTTATATAGAAGTCTCTATAAATTTCATCCACTAGCGGCAACATGTCTATGAGATCTCTTTTTTCTTTTTGGTGTTAATTTTTATTGGGGAGTCGTAGCAATATTTTACATCTTTTATTTTAATACAATTGATTCCTCTCTTTGTTATATTTATGCATTTGAAAGGATCTTCTTCACTTAAATATGTTTTAAAATATATTTTTCCATATTCCTTGGTATATCTGTACCATTTAATATCAAACCAACAGAATTTATGACCGTTGTCAGCTTCTTTTCGCCAAGTAAATACATTTTTCGATGCGTGTGCAAAATCGAATATATTCGATTGGTCCATTTCATTAACCAAAAATTTTTTGTTTACTCCGACTGATCTTATGAATTGGTACCAATCACGGGGATGATGAATTTTTACTGAAGATTTGTTTTTCTTTTTCTCTATCGCAGCATGGTCACTATCGCATTCCATGTGCGTACGACCAGGGACCATGAATTTGTGATATAAGTATAATGCTTACATTGTTTTCTAATTGCATGAAAATCGCAAACATAGTTACAATAAAAGAATTTCTGTTTTGACCTGGACAGCAATCACTGTAGAAAACAATATGATTTACATTAGCATTCAATTGCAATAAATGAGTGAATACGCATGAAGCTATTTCGTTTCCACCTCTTTTGGCTATTGCTTCATGCCACATGTGGGATATCGGTTGATTTGCTGCACAGTCATGTATGGTAAGATTAAAAGTCCATAATGGCCTTGTATAGAATGACAGTGATGTTCTCAACAGAGGTGCAGGTAGGCACTGCTGAAGATCAAAACAAAACACTTTAAGTTTACTATCATTTAAAGATTTTTGCTTATATTCTTTTTTGGAATCATAAGCTTGTTGTGCTAGATTGAGATGTTCAGTTTGCTTAAATTTTAGAGATTCAAGCTCTTCAGATTTGGCCACTTGTATTTTACATTGAAGCAAATCGCATTTGTGGCAAGTGTCAACTTTAGGTTTCTTAAATTTTAAATTGAGTGTTCCGAACAATTGAGCAAATTTTGACAGCGATACGGAATGGTCGTATTTTTCTCCATAAAGGCGATGATTGCTGCTACAGACAAATCAATCGGTAAATACTGCTTAGAGGTATCACGACGAGTATAGTGTGACTCATATGATGGAAAACATTTTATGAATTCTAAAATTTCCTTTTCTTTCGCAATAGAAAGTTTTCTAGAGCAAATGTGTTTTCCGCGTAAATCTCCACTGAGACCAAATCCTTCAAGTTTTGCCTTCACAACCGTTTTTTAGAATTGTTCTGACTCAGATAACGCAAATCTGAAGCATTTATTGCAAACTGGAATTTTATTACCACCAACCTCTAAAAAATAATTGTATGAATACGGTCTGCTTCGTGGATTTCTTTCATGTTTAAATCTTTTGATAGTGGTTGTTTCCTCAATTTCAATTAAGCCAGCAACATGTGCTTTTCGTAAGTTATAGGAGCCATTTCCCCAATTTTGCTTGTGTATGAATTGCTGTTCCTCGTACGTTATTCTATCATCGCATCTTTTTCTGCATGATTCCAACGAGCGCACAACACGAGCAGGAATAACTTTTCCCGAGGTTTTTTAATTCTTTTCGCGGCGTTTGTGAGATTTTCTTTAGTACTACTTCATTCGCAACACTTATCGAATTTTCCTAAATTTTAATAGTTATTATCACCAGCCAATAAATTAGTTTAGTACATAACTTACAACGTCACTTTCTGCATCTGAGCTGGGCGCAGTGCATTTACTTATATTAAAATTTGGATCAACAGCGGAATTAATCATCACTAGAAAAATCAACATTACTCACATTGTTAATGTCTAATATGCTCAATATTTTCACTTTCCATTTTAACAACCGAATGATCTTAACAACTTGACAGTCTTTAAGCAACTGAACAACTTATGTAGACAAAGATACGAAATGAACACACACAAAAACACACTTATGTTGATTTAAAATACCGTTATCGTCAAACGGAAATTTAGCAAACCATTCGAAGTAAACTTAAGATGTTATGCAAAACGACACATTTTACCTATTTGAAAATTTTAATTTTATCATAAGCATTTATGTCTATTTAAGTAATTAAAATCTGAAAATATTATTTATACATAAACGCGTAAGTAAACATATGATTTTGGATTATATTAAATTTGTCACAAATTGTCTAATATATATTGAGTTTATGTTGACATAAGTTTTTATGAAAAACCCTTAATAACCGATAGGACATTTCAAATAACTTAGGTTTACTTAAGATATTTTGACGTAGTAAATATATTCAAAAAGAATAATCCTTGAAAAGTTAACCTTGATAACTTTTTCGAAAAACGGAATATTTGAAAACGGATTGGATGCACATGTGGATTTTAAGAAGACGGACCAGAATATGACCTTAACTCGATTTTGACTTAACTCGACTTAAGATGTTATAATATATTGCCATAGATATATATGGTTGTAGTAAAATTTTTCATAGTTTTCAAGATATGTTCATGTTTTCGATGCCAAAATAACGGAAATTTTTTTAATTTTACTTAATTTAAGAAGTATTTTATATTTTGTATATATTTGCATATGTAACCTAAGAAAACTACTAAAAATATCCGATTTTGTAAAAATTTGTACTACAGCACCATCTGGTGTCCAAGGTGGATCAAAGAAGATAGTGCTGAAAAACTCATCGTATCTGAAAACCCGTATGCACCAATTTTCATTCTAATCGCATGAGCGGTTTGGGAGTTTTAGGTGGTTTTGCAAAAACTTTGTAGTACAGCGCCCTCTGTTGTTGAAGTAAGGTCAATAAAGATAGCGGAAAAACACTAAACGTAGATGAAAACTACTATATAACAATTTTCATCCCAATCACATGAGCGGTTTGTGAGTTTTAGGCACCTTTGTGAAAAAATTTGTGCTACAGCGCCCTCTGGTGTTCAAGTTGGATAAAAATTGATAGCCCGCAAATACGCACCCTACCAAAAAACTATACACAAATTTTCATGCCAATCGGATGAATGGTTTAGGAGTCTATTGCATTACAAAAACTCCTTTTTTATATATATAGATATCAAAACAGTGTGCGTGGTCAATTTTTCTTCAATAAAAACTTAAAATGGATTACTACGAACATAAAATAAATTAGCCAAATCGGTGTAACCGTTCACTCCCTTTTTCCCGTTCACATATATTTGACCAAGTTCCTAAGCGTCAAAGCTGCTGTGTCTAGAAAGTCATTTCCAGGCCATTAAGAGTTAATAAACTAGCTCTAAATTACAAATATTGCAATTTCTTGTTGACCAAATTATTTGCTTTTTGATGAATTTATACTTACATTATTCTGAATACGCTACTTTTGCAAATTATTTCGGAACATAATTTTTTCGCCAATCAATTCCCTTGTGTTGAATATTTGCTCGATGTCATGACTGTGCATGACTTTTATGATTTCCAGGGAATAAAAGCAGCAATCGCACAAAGCCTTGATTGCTTCTGCGAACAATTCCCATTCAACATAAAGGTTTAGCACATCCTCATGGATTTCCAAGACAATGTTGTCGTTTAATTTATATTCACTTAACATTTTATTTTATTTATTTTACTTTATTTTATTATATTTATACTTTATTTTCTTAAGCACTTTTCACAAACACTCTGCTTCACGTGAATATACCGTAAATTGCGCATGAAATCAACAGTTTTGTGTTGTTGGTAGAAGAATTAACTCTTGCTCGAATAACTTGGGTAGATCTCGTAATGAAACAAGAGTTTAATTGTTAAGGCAAGAAAGTTTATTGGAGAAAAAATGCTGAATCGTAAAAGTGACATCAATTTTGTGTTAAGAACGAAAATCTTGCTTTCAATTTGGATCACGTCTTTGGTACAAAAGTACATTCTTAATTGAACAATATTTTTGTTGGGGCGAATAATTTCACGCAGCAATTTTGAAAAAGTTGTAAGTATTTGTTTTAAGAGTGTTTTTTTGGCTCCATGTACCACTTGTTCGTTTGATTTGCTATGGTAAGGTGGGACTTCATGCTGATGTATATTATGATTGTTTCTAATGTAACTTTTAATTGATTTAGATTTAAGCGCTTGATCATTGTCACATACAATAATTTTCGTGTTCGGAATATATTAAGTATTTCCATTATAATTGGAGTATTTACAGCAGGAATTGTTCTGATTGTTCTAATTGTCCTGATCATCTTTGTTGGTTAAATCAATTACAATTTTTCGAGTATATATGAATTTAACACCTATAAATTTTCTCAATAATGATTGTTGCACTTGTCCAAAATATTCTTCTTCGCAGTAAATTGCATTATCTACATTTGGATTAATAGCTTCCTTTAATAACTGAATAAGGGTTCTGCTCATCTGTGAAATTTATCTCGTATCGAATATATTACTGAAACATAATTTTTGTTTTCTTTGTGTTATTGTCTTGTTTGTGGGCTACAATTTGGTTTCTGAAACTATTTAAACATGTTTGTACCATTTTAATTGTATCTGTTAAAGACATCTCTGAATGTAAGCCAGACTCAGTGGGTGATTTAAAAATTGCCTCGACAAAGTGTCTGCTACAACATTTAGACTACCAGGCTTATAAAAAAAATTTGGAGTGAATTCTTCTATGAAAGCCCTCAATCGCTTGATTTAAGCGTTAGGGTTTTTGTCTGACATTGAAAATGTAAGATATTAATGACATCAGCTGACAATTATGCAGCCGGGATTCAAGTAGTGAGAAAACGTTTTCAAAATCCTGCAACACTGGTCAACAATTGCATTAAAAAATTGTTGGGCCAAAGGTCTATACGGGCCGAAAACGCTTTCGACCTTAAGACATTAATGGATATCGGTATTGAAAATTTAGGAGTAGATGAAAAAACATCGGACCCGTTAGTCATTAACCTTATACCGAAATTAGACAGTGAAACCCGAAAGTTATATCAGCAGTCAAAAGGATCGTCATCTGATATTCCAAAGTTATGCTATCTTTTTGAATTGATCGAAGCAAAGTTTAAAGCACTCAAAAACAACAAAGAACTTTACTTTACTCACAAAGAACTCACCAACTTTATTTATTCAAGGAATAAGCTGGTATGAAGGTTCAAGAGCGGCGTGACAAAGTTAACACTGTAATGCATAATTTTTATTTTGCAAATTAAAAATAATTCTAAGATGGTTTTTATGTCACAAAACAAGAATTTGGTATAAGTTTTTTGATACATCGTATAGTTTAGCTATAAAATAAAAAAATAAAAGAGTGCCAAAAGGCACTGCTATGCAGTTTACGTTGCAACACAATTACTTTTTCTTTTAACTCCTTGACATAGAATGACATTTTTTTCTGATTTATTATAAACATTTCTAATGTTTGTTTAAAAAAAAATATTAATAATAAAAATATATATAATAAAAATATAAATAATAAAAATATTGAAAACAAGTTTTTCGAGCTCTAGGCCAAGCATGTTGTCAACAAGACAACATGAAGAACAAAGAAGGCAACAACCAACAACAACAACAACGGCTCTGTATAGAGCAAATCACACAGCTTGACTATACAGACTGTTTCATTGGCCGCTACACCAACTCATCAGTAGCCTTTGTATGACTTTACACTGTGATCCACTCAAGCTACTTAGGTTCTACATATACTGCCAATATGCCGAGAAAGCTACCCGGAATTTGTTTTTGGCAGAGAACGCTGGAATTTTTGTAACTGAGTTCCTATCTACTTTTTGATGCATACTGTACTAAGGTTAACAACCTAGATCGTATCATACTTTTAGGCATAGCCTTAATTCATGTGCATCTTCGAAATTCGATCACAGCGGTTTACTGCTATCAGAGCATATTGTTGTTGTTATTTTTGGTGTTTAGCTCCTCCCTTTTTTTTCCACATTTTCATTTTAGGGTTCAGTTAGTTTAACTGATGGTACACCTAAGATGGCGTGGAGACCATTTTTTTGTTATGAAAGACTTTGTTGTTTTTTTTATGTGATAAACACACAACCAATCATTTATCTTAACATTTTTATGGGCGTGCTCTCCCAGAATATATAATATTAATATTTTGTATACGGCCTCTAATTATTTATATTGAAAACAAGTTTTTCGAGCTCTAGGCCAAGCATGTTGTCAACAAGACAACATGAAGAACAAAGAAGGCAACAACCAACAACAACAACAACGGCTCTGTATAGAGCAAATCACACAGCTTGACTATACAGACTGTTTCATTGGCCGCTACACCAATTCATCAGTAGCCTTTGTATGACTTTACACTGTGATCCACTCAAGCTACTTAGGTTCTACATATACTGCCAATATGCCGAGAAAGTTACCCGGAATTTGTTTTTGGCAGAGAACGCTGGAATTTTTATAACTGAGTTCTTATCTACTTTTTGATGCATACTGTACTAAGGTTAACAACCTAGATCGTATCATACTTTTAGGCATAGCCTTAATAGCCTTAAAGTCATACAAAGGCTACTGATGAGTTGGTGTAGCGGCCAATGAAACAGTCTGTATAGTCAAGCTGTGTGATTTGCTCTATACAGAGCCGTTGTTGTTGTTGTTGGTTGTTGCCTTCTTTGTTCTTCATGTTGTCTTGTTGACAACATGCTTGGCCTAGAGCTCGAAAAACTTGTTTTCAATATAAATAATTAGAGGCCGTATACAAAATATTAATATTAAATAATAAAAATATAAATAATAAAAATATAAATAATAAAATATTTTATTAAAAGCAAAAACAAAAAAAAACAAAGGCACTATTTCAGTCAAATTTATAAAAAAATCTTATTAAAAATATTTTGTATTTTTAGCATACATGAATCGTGGATCCGTATATTTTTCTTCTTCCAGGTTAGGTTAGGTTGAGGTGGCTGAGCCGACAAACGACTCGTACACTTAGGCCAGTGCAGGCCCGTTGTGATACCACATAATCTCTTGAACCTATGAACCCTCCTCAGCAAACCTGTTCAAAGATGTTGAACTTTAGGATATGCTTGATTTCCAGGCATGAGACTTCCTTCGGTTAGTCCATTTAGGAAGGGATGTCCCAGAGTTGCCGTTCTTTTATCTGTCATACTTGATAACTTATTTCATCGTATTCCTCTCCAACCCTTCATTTTTCCTAGATAAAATTTGAAAAAAAATAATAATATCGCTCGTTTTCTTCAATAACGTTACAATCCAAAAACAAAAAAATTGAGTTAATTACACAGCACATTCGTGTTACCATGATCTATGCTGTGCACAATTTTGGTAACGATATCTTCTTCAATTTTTGCAGGAGAGTAGAATTTGTGATTCATTCACCTCAATATATTTCCGATTAGATCGTATTATATATCGATAATATCCAGTTTTTTTTGTCACTTTGTATGGATTAAACCATGTACATTACAGTAGTACTTGTATATTTGATGTTTTTTCCATATTTGAAAATGGTAAATTAATTTCCTTTGTCTGTTCAAAACTTAAAATTCTTCTCTTGAAAAATCTAGTTTTTTGAGTTGTAACGTTATTGAAGAAAACGAGCGATATACAAAACAGTTTTTAAATGCTTAATGCATACCGATACCTTTAGGCACAATAACTTTAAATGCTTACTTTTAACTCATTTAATAAAAATTTGACATTTCTAGTGACAATACTTCATAGCTTATATTCCAAAATACTTACCAGATTTTTTTGTTACTATTAATTCATTTTTTTTAATGAAATAAATACTTCAAAATCAACCCTGTTTACAAAACAAATTTTTACGTGCGCAGCGCTCGCTTTTACAAAGACAACTGACAATAATTACAAAATGCGCTAAGCTAGAAAAAATTGACCATTACAAAAAATACTACCCGAAGTGCATAGAATATATCAGTTTGATTTCTGAATTTGAAAAAAAGGTTTTCAGTTCTAGATTTGAATACAAACGTAAGTGTGCCTAAAGGCATTGTTATGCATTAGAGGGTTAAACAAACGTAGTTATGCTTAAATATTTTTCGAAGCGGGCATGAAAGCAAGCAATGCAACAGCAAAAGACGATGCACAAACTGTAATGCATATCGACAAAGTTTAGGTGGCTAAAACGGCAAAAATTCGTAAACTAAACGTAGTAGCAAAGTCATTTAACGTTACAGAAATAGCTGCAACTACCAACTTTCTGCACATTTGTTAATAAATCACAACAAAAATAGTGTTCATATCTCTTTTAGCATTGGCGTTACAGATTTTTTATTCTTTTACGAGCTTTAAAATTCTTCAAAAGCAATTTAAGACCTTTCAAGGACTTGTAGGAATATTTTTTTTTTATTTTGGAGAAAAAATAATTGGTCTCTTTCAGACAAAAACATCGATATGTCATTCAATATGATCAGACTTACTACCGAAGATATGATGAAAATGAAAAAAGAGAATCCGACTGTAAATACCAGAGATATGAAGTTATATGTCAATGCGCGACCCCTACGTTCGGTCAAAGAAAAAAAGATAATTTTTTTCGTAATTGTCTTGCAAAAGTACGTCATATTCGCTGGTATACGGCGCACTTTGTTTTTTTTTTGCATAGGAGGTGGTAGAGTCTAATGCACATTCATGGTAAAATCTATTCATGATGAAGCACAAACTTATCTAATCGATGCAATTGGCATGCCAAGGATTATTTCAGTGCTGCCAAATAAAAAAGTCGCAAACAAACACACATAAAAGGATTGCAACTTTCGGACCCTATCTTTACGGAATCAAAAGAAATAGACTTGCTATTAGGGTCAGATGTGTTTCCTGAATGTGATAACTGAAGGGACCTGCTGGAACAACAATGGCTCAAAATACTTTATTCGTTTGGATACTGTATGTACCTGTTATTAGATCACCTTTTACTGAATGACACAGAAACATGGTTATTGAAGTGACATTCTGCGTTAGTGGTAGCAGTGAGGATGATATACTACGAACATTTTGGCGAAAAAAGATAATGTGAAATTCATTACAAGTCGGCACACAGCAGAGATGAAACAAGATTAGCAAGCCTGGGGGATTCAAGAAAGATTGCTCAAAAGCGATTTTATTCATTGGAAAATCGATTTGAAAGAATTCTAAAACTGCGTGAAGAATATGTGAATTTTATGCAGGAATATTTAAGGCTTGGTCATATGGAAGGAGTTTGTGTGGCAAAAACGACAACATACTATTTGCCATGCCACGCACATTAAGGAAGACAGCACAAAAATAAAACTACGAGTGGTTTTTGACGCCTCGGCGAAAACAACATCAGGAAAATCTTTAAACAACATCATGATGACTAGTCCTAAACTTCAAAAATACTTGTTGCTGCTCGTACTACACTGGAGAACTTTCAAGTTGTATTTACAGCGTGCATCGAGAAAATGTACCGAAAGATACTAATTCATGAAGATGACAAGGATCTTTAACGTATTCTGTGGAGAGAGAACATAAATGATCCAATTAAAGAGTATAGTCTTAATACAGTGACTTATGGAACAGCATCAGCACCATACCTTGCAATCAAGACGTTGCACAATGGGGTATTTTATGCCAAAAGTGACGAATAATTGAAAAAAAAACGTTCAAGGTACATAGTGATGTTAGGTACCCGATGAAAGAAGATGAAATTCTGCATCACAAGGTGAAAGAATAGTTGAAAAATATTCTACCGTTTACCCGCAATGCAGTTTGAAAGTCATCATTTTTTTTCTCTTTGAGTGAGCACAGTGACAAACGTGTTTATTAGAAATTTTTAAAGTTTTTTTTTGTGTATTATTTGTTAAAAATTACAAAAAATTACGATGGAACCTTCTTGTTCAGGTATTTAAGCAATACAAAATTTAATTTTTTTTATGAAATAGTGTTTATATATGTATTAATTAATTTATTTTAATTTAACCTTAAAAAGTTGGATTTTTCGATATATAACTAGAGATAAAGTTGTGTGTTGAGTGGAATTAAGAAAAACTGTTTTGATTTTCGTAAGCTATGAACATTCAAGATATATTCTATAAAAAAAAAAGTTGCGTCAATGCTACGCACTTTCGCGTTATTTCGATTTTTTTACTTTAACTTGCATGTCACGAATTTACAATTTTATTTCGAAAAATTAAAATAAATGAAAATAAAGTACAAAATAAATCTAAATACTAAACAGATTTTGCTGTTTTTTTGTTTTTTTTTTTTTTTTTGTTGTTTACTAGTTCTCTTCTCCTCTTTTTTTATCCGCTATTTTTTACCCTACATTATGGAAAGCGTCATATTCAGTGCACCTTTCTCCAATTAAGGTAGATAGTTGATGTTTCTTTCAAACACCGGCTTTTTATATATTAAAAGAAGCAGATGAATATGTTAAGATATTAAATTAAATTATAGTTGTTCGATTTTAACACTTATTTTCTGATTTTGATATAAGTAAGACATAAATTGTTTGCCCTGCAGTTTGCAGGGTACATGTGAAATCAACATCATTGTTTATGTTTATTAACTATTGTTATTGCAATCCTTTGTTTTTGTATTTATAAAGTATAAAGTGTCGTTCAAAGCTTGTTTTGTGCAATTTGTAGCAATAACGAAAGTGATGTTCTAATATACTGATAAGTGATGTTCTTATATACTATGCAATTCGGTAAAGGGTACATAGCTAATGATTACATTTTGAAGCCGCCATTTAGAATTTCAAATTTTTGACTTCGGATTCGTAGTCAGCGACTCCACAAACCCCTGTATACAAAATTTTACCTCTATTAAACTTTTTTTGCAGAACATATCTTGTTCATGACCACGATTTTAAAGCTGCCATTTTGAATTTCAAATTTTTGACTTCAGATTCATAATCAGCGACCCCACAAGCTCCTGTATACAAAATTTTACCTCCATTAAACGTGTTTTGTAGAAGTTAGCTTGTTCGTGGCCGCCATTTTAAAGCCGCCATTTTGAATTTGAATTTTTTAACTTCAGATTCGTGATCAGCGACCCCACAAACCCCTGTATATAAAATTTTACCTCCATTAAACGTTTTTTGTAGAAGTTAGCTTGTTCATGGCCGCCATTTTGAAGCCGCCATTTTGAATTTCAGATTTTTGACTTCAGATTCATGATCAGCGACCCCAAAAACCCCCAAAGTACAATTTTTGTCTCGATAAGTGGCCCCTGTCAATTAATCGTCACTTTTGGCATACAATACCCCACTGTGCGTTGACTCAATTAGCTGAGGATGAAAGAATGAACTACCTGATAACATATGAAACGCTGTCTAAACAGTTTTATGTGGATGATTGTTTAGCAGGTACAAACTCTGTCGAGGAAGGGGAAAAACTGCAGCAAGAACTAATTCAATTGCTTCATTTTACGAAAATTTTCCAATTACGAAAATGGACGGCAAACAGGCCAGAATTGCTTCAATTCCTGCCAAAAAAAGATGTGGAGATGCAATGCAATATGGACTTCGATGAAAGCAATACGGTTAAAATTCTGGGCATAAAATGGTGTTCCAAAACAGATGAATTCAGCTTTAAGACTAACATGAGTCTTTCAGTTCAAAAACACTAAGAGGTCAGTGCTTAGTGACGCAGGAAGGTAATTTGATCCATTTGGTTGGTTATCGCTTCGAGGAGTGGATTGGCATCAGGAAATTCCAACAGATCTACAAGCGGAGTGGCACGAGTTTAAATCCAGGTTGCCAGCAATACATCAGCTTAGAATCCCAAGATGGATTACTTATTCTAAGCAAAGAAAAATCGATCTCCATGGTTTTGCAGATGCTTCACAAGCAGCATATGCACCTATTGTTTATGCAAAGGTGATGATTAATGGAGAAAGCCTTACTATATCATTAATAACGTCGAAGACAAAGGTGACTCCAGTAAAACAAGTTCAACTGGCTAGACTTGAACTATGCGCAGTGGCAGTTTTGACAAGATTAATTTATTACATCATAAATGGTTCCGACATACAGAAGGAATACAAGTATTTTACATCTTATGTAACGTAGACATCTGCCGTATGGCTTAATTCTACGTTGCCCCATGGAAGTGGGGTCGTGGTTCAAGGAATTGATGCCTAGGAGATAAACCTTCAGGACGTCAGTGTCATGCTAATTTATATACGACGGGCATCATATCTCTCCTAGAGGTCACTTCCATGACTCCAGGCGCGACCATCGCCCTGTCATAGAAGTTTCAACACCGGTCGCACACAAAACTTAAGAGTATATTTAAATTAATAAATATACTGTATGGATAGCAACCAATGCTGGAACGCAACAGTACCAATTATGGATGATTAATTGGGTCATCATCCACATTTATTGGTGGAAATTGAGACCCATCTAACATCTCTTGCAATGTAGGGCATTGCCACCCGGTTGTTTAGCGCAACTCCACGTCGATCACAGATCTGTTCGCGACATTGAACTACCACAGCCAGCACGATACTCCCCGAAGGGCCAGCCCTGCGATAGTCTCCCCGGGCGAAAGGAAGTTACTTCGACACGCACTTATCACAACACCAATACATTTGCATTCACCACTCTTGACTGTGGAGGAAAAACCACCACTACTTGGACGTGCTACAGCGTAGACCACATCGCATTTGACTGTGTGAGACACAAGGTCGCCACTATTTGCTCCATTTCATACTGGTACTTAAAGACCACCGGGATGAACACTTAGCCACCTACAGCACTTCTTGACTATACATCTTATTACACCTCATCAATCTAGTACTCCGAGGCTACTCAGATAAACCTTTCACACTCGGAGTACTCAATATGACATCCTTGATACACCTCATCAATCACACCTTGGGACACCTCACCAACTCCTCGATACACCTCATTAGTCTAGTACTCAAGGCTACCAAGATGAACACCGAGTGACACAAAGCACCCAATATGACACCTCCTCATTACCACCTTTTCAATCTGGTACTCCGAGGCTGCTAAGATAAACTTTTCACACTCGGAGTACCCAATCTGACACCTCTTGATTACGTCGTTTAAACCAGCCTTATAAGTCTAACAAAACTTTTAATAAGACTATCCAGGAGACCATACGAAATGTATCAGTGGGGACTTGCAACAGTACGTCTGTCGAGAGTAACGATTTCCCCGTGCTAACAAATTTTTAGGAGCGTAGGCATACACTACCGTTGATCATGTCAAACGGTCTACCTACTATACAAATTAGGCGACCAACTCCAGGATTTGGGTAGTCCCTTCTCATTTACACAGGATAGGGCGAACCCGTTGCCTGTGACCATCCTCCTTTATCCTGGCTTTGGACAGGCTGCTCGTGAGAACAGGTGGAGTTGGTTCCGACATACAGTATGATAAGGTTGCTGGCTAAAGCATCCTGTAAAATAGATAACGTTCGTAGCCAATAGAGTGTCATTTATTTAAGAAAACTTCGTAGGACAAATACGCTTTTTACCAGGAAAAGAGAATCCTGCAGACATTTCTTCTAGAGGAGCATATGGAGATAACCTTATCAACAACTCCTTATGGTGGTGTGGACCGCATTGGTTAAAACTTAATGAAAGCACATGGCCCATGGATGATGAAACCATCAGTGAACTACCTGAATCTCGAAAAATAGTTACTTGTGCAGTTGTCAATATGATGGACGAGCTGGCAGCGAGATACTCCTCATTAAACAAACTTTATCGAGATACAGCATACTGTTTAAGATTTGCATACAACGCTTAAAACAAAAAGTCTGCAAGAAGTATTGGCTGTTTGAAAGTTGATGAGATTGAGGCTGCAGAAAAGTTATTGGTGCGCTCAATCTTGCTTTAAAGAAGAAATAAAAGATCTAATGAGAAGCAGTTAAAAAAAAGCAGTTCACAATCCATTCGTAGATGCAGATGGCATTTTAAGAGTTGGTGGCAGATTGAGTCACTCAAATCTGCCAAATGATCAAAAGCATCCAATGATTTTATCCAATGCATGCTCATTGACAAAGCTTATTATTAACAGAGCACATTTGGATACGATGCATGGTGGAGTGAAACTGACGCTCAATTATATACGAAATAAGTTTTGGATAATAAGAGGGACACAAACTGTAAAGGCACTCAACAATAAGTGCATAAAATGCTTCCGTTTCAAAGCACAAGGGCAAACTCAACTGATGGGACAACTTCCGCAGCCTAGAGTTAACTTTTCAAGACCTTTTACTCACTAGGGCGTTGATTATGCTGGACCAGTGCATATAAAGTGTTCGCAAGTTCGTGAAGTCAAATCACATAAAGGCTATATTGCAATTTTTGTTTGCCTTTCGACAAAAGCAATACATATTGAACTGACGTCAGACCTTACCACGGAGGGATTTTTGGTAGTTTTTTAACGAATGATAAGCCGAAGAGGAGCAGTACATCATATCTACAGTGACAATGGTACCAACTTCGTCGGAAGCCATAACTTACTGAAACATATTCGAGAGAAAAATAAAATCTCTGGAAAGGGTATACAGTGGCATTTTATTCCGACTGGATCACCACATTTCGGAGGAATTTGGGAGTCAGCCGTAAAATCTGTTAAATATCATCTTAATAGCATTGTTGGAGAATAGATTGTTATAGAGAATATAGAGATGAAAGATAAAAGAAATAAAGGATCAACACTGTCAATTTTTATGCTTCTATGTCGACTGGCCAATCCAAGAGAGGTGACGGCGAAATATACGATTACTCATCCAAGTGTGGGACTGTTCGTCGAAGGTCTTGGAACAGCAAAGGTGTAACGAGGTACACTACGTTGCACATCTACATTGCCGATTTCAGTTTTTGCCACGGATCAAATGTCATTAAATCTAACTATGAAGAAAATGTCAAACTTGTGCAACTCAGCGAAGGTGCCGACAAATGACAGTCAATGCGACGAATTAGTACATCACTTAAAAGAGGAATGGAAAAATATATTCGATATATCATATATCATATATCAACCGATTCAATATAATTCCACGCAGGCAAAAAAGAGGAATCCTTGGAACAGTGATTACATCTTTATTTGGAGTAAATGACGAGGTGTACCATGATATCGAGTCTTTGGATAAAAATCAGAAAGAACTTATTAAAAATGCTAAAACTAACACCAAGATTATGTTGTCAACAATGGTCGCTGTAAATGAGACGGAAGCGAGAATAAATGCTAAAATAAATAAATTCACAAGAAAGTTAAATGAGGGAATACAAGCAATAAACACCATGAGTAAATGGTACTAGGCAACCGACGCCAACAAGGTAAACATTCACATTCTAAATACTTACTTGGTGGCTACAAGTTACATGAAAGAAGTTGAGCTAAAATATAATAAGCTGTTGAATGCGTACCTCAAACGAAGTCATCTCTATGAGTTTATATCCCATCAACAAGCAAATGAAATAATTACAAATTCTACAAAAATGTTGGGGGCAGGCCTAGAAGTTCTAGCTGAGCCACTTGATAGACTTGATGTTATTGTAACCTCAAATGAGTTTATAATAGCTGGATATGTTCCAATCACCGATATCGAGGATTACGAGCTGTTAAAAATTAACGCCATACCAGAAAAGATTATCTTTTCGAGGAAGTTAGAATGACAACTTCATGGTTCGGAGTGAACTTTGACATGCAATGTAACTTCGAATCATCAAATGAAGACATCATTAAGCGTCAAAATGGAATGCGACGACGATGATTTTGCAGCCAGCAATATATCTTAATATCGGCACAATTGAAAATTGCGTCATTCAAGAACTATATAGAAAATTATCGTTCAAAAGATGTCCATCGCGAAAGTTTGGTGCCTGAGCAACACCATCTGGAAGGAATTGTGGACTCACAAAGCATGGATATTTGTCACACCTTCTCAAACAACAGTAGATATCACTTGCAGTGTTCATCGTGAGGAAGTAATTTTGAATGAAACTGGAATCATCCACATCACGCCTGACTGCATCTACTTACTTACTTATTTATCTGGCGCTTACAACCGTAAGTCGGTTTTGGCCTCGTATAAGAAATTGCGCCAGCCATTTCTGGTTTGCGCTTGCTAGCGCCAATTGGAAACACCAAGCGTAGTCAGGTTATCCAACACCTGATCCTTCCAACGAAGATCTGGGCGTCCTCGACTGCGTTGACAACCACCGGGCACCGAACCGAATATTTTTTTCGCTGGAGCGTAGTTTTCCATTCGCTCAACTTGACCTAGCCAGCGGAACCGCTCGATTTTAATACGCTTAAATATGTCGATGTCAGCGTGCAGCTCATACAGCACGTAGTTCCATTGAATTCGGTACTCGCCATTGACGCAGATTGGACCAAAGATTTTACGAAGGATTTTTCTCTTGAAGGCTCCCAAGTATTTTCATCAGAACCGCTCAACGTCCAAGTTTGTGCTGCATATAGTAGGACGGGCATAATAAGTGACTTATAGAGCATGAGTTTTGTTCGTCGAGAGAGGGCTCTGCTTCTCAATTGCCTACTTAGCCCAAAGTAACACCTGTTGGAAAGAGTTATCCTTCGCTTTATCTGAATACTGACATCGTTGAAAGAGTTGATACTGGATCCCAAGTAGATGAAGTCCTTAAAAACCTCGAAGGAGATGTTGTCAACAGTGACAGTTTTCGAAGACGCTGGGACTGTTTATTTGTTGATACTAGGTATTTCGTCTTATTTGCGTTCACTGCAAGACCCATTCGACACGACTCTTTCGCTAATCTGGAGAATGCTGCACTGACTTCGCGCGTATTATGGCCAATAATATCGATATCATCAGCATACCCCAGCAGCATAATACTTTTGTAGAATATCGTGCCACTGTGTCTCAAATAAGCAGCTCGGATGATCTTCTCCATCATTAGGTTGAAAAAGGCACGATAAGGAATCACCTTGTCTGAAACCTCGTATCGAATGGAGTATCGAATGGAGGAGTGAGATCCTTCCTAATCTTAACTGTGATGCTGGTGTTGGTCAGTGTCATTCTTCAAAGACGGATGAGCTTTGCAGGAATACCAAATTCAGACATGGTGGAGTATAGATGATTCCTTATAGGACTGTCGAAGGCGGCTTTATAATCGACCAAAAGATGGTGTGTGTCGATTTGTTTTTCTAGGGTCTTTTCCAAGATTTGTCGTAGCGTAAATATCTGGTCTATGGTGGATTTATCAGGTCTGAAGCCACACTGATAAGGTCCAATCAGCTGGTTTACGATGGGCCTCAATCTTTCACATAATACGCTCGACAGGACCTTATATGCGATATTAAGAAGACTTATCTCACGGTAGTTGGCGCAAATTGTGGGATCGCTTTTCTTGTGGATTGGGCAGAGCACACTCAGGTTCCAATAGTTTGGAATGCATTCTTCTGAGCATATTCTGCATAGAAGCTCATGAATGCATTTAAATAAAGCTTTGCCTCCATTCTTGAAGAGCTGAGCAGGTAAGCCATCGGCTCCTGCGGCTTTGTTGTTTTTAAGCCGAGCTATAGCTTTCAAGACTTTACTATGGTCGGACAGCAAAACTTCAACGCTGTCGTCTACAATTGGGGTTTCCGGGATATCATCTCTATTGGCGGGATTTTTTACATGCAATAACAATCGAGTTTAGCTACTACAGCTTTTTCGCACTTTCTCATCATTAACACATTTAAAGTCACAATCCAAATATCTTTGAAATTTTCAATGATATTAATACAAGTGGCTCAAAATAAGCTTATGTGAGAAAAATTTATCCATCAAAATATGGTTGGGCTCAAGGACAGCACAAGACATCACGACTAACCATGCAAAAACATAACCATGCAATTACACAATAGTTTTTAATCTACTCTTGAGTTGACCTTTAGACAAGTTAACATCAAAAAAGCTACAATTGTTAACTAATTTACTCATACGGTTTAAAGGAGCTGTTAACATATAATTTGTTCTACTAAATGGTAAGTAAATTAAATTATTAGCATTTCTATTGCTTCTACGATTAGAGTTAAAATTTATAAGAGAAAGAAGTTCTGGAGAATCAAATACACCGGTGATGAGTTGGTGCAAATAGACGATATCTGCAGACTTCCTTCGCTCACTCAATGATTGCATTTTTAAAAGTTTCAAGCAATCCTCATAAGGAGGAAGGTTTAAAATGTCAAATCCACTTAAGCCTCTTAGGGCAAACCGAACAAAACATTTTTGGATTCTCTCTATTCGATCAACATGCACATTGTAACTTGGAGACCAAACTTGACTTGCGTACTCCAAGTGAGGACGCACTATTGCATAATACAACGTTGTAGTCGTAATCATGCTATTGAATTCTTTGGCCCAGCGTTTAATAAATCCAAGCATAGAATCCATACATATTCCCAGATCTTTAACGACATCCACACGACATAAAGCAGTATCTTTGATCTTATAATCAAAAACTAAATTATTCCTTTTTCGCGAAAAGGTCATGGTTTGGCATTTATCTGGATTAAGAAACATATTATTTTTAGAACACCAAACTTCAAAAGATTTCAGATCGGACTGGAGTAGGGCTGAATTGTCTTGAGAATTTATTTTTCTGTATATCTTCATATCATCCGCATAAATAAGCAGATGAGAGTTTTCAATGATATGGGTCACATCATTAATGGCTAAAATAAACAGAAGTGGACCTAGGTGACTTCCTTGAGGAACACCAGATAACGCAATAAACTCCGCAGACCCCTCGGAATTGTATTTGATAAGATCGGTCTGACAAATACGATTTAATCCAGTTTACAAAATAGTGTGGAAATCCAATAGACTTAAGTTTAAATAGAATTAAATTGTGTGGTAACTTATCAAATGCCTTGCTAAAATTAGTGTATATGCAGTCGACCTGGCAACCAGATTCAATGGTGTTTAAGCAAAACGTTGTAAAATCGAGCAGATTAGATACCGTAGATCTGCCACTAACAAAACCATGCTGACGAGTTGTTATGACTTCACGACAGTGAATTTTTACCCGATCATACACGATTCGCTCAAAAAGTTTTGGAATCGATGACAGTTTAGCAATGGGCCTGTAGTTAATAACATCATTCCTGCAACCTTATAGGATAGGACTAATAAATGATTTTTTCCAAAGCAGTGGAAAATAACTTTCGTTTATAGATTTATTAAATAACAAAGAAAGTGGTTGACACAAAATTGAACCGCATTGAGTTAACACTGCGGCAGGAATTCCATTAGGTCCAGTGCTAAAATCTTCATCGATCGAACTAATATATTTTAAAATATCCTCTGAGGTAAAGGATAAAGAGTCCAAAGAAACTCTGGGTGTAGAATTCATATATTCAAAATACCCCTCATCAGGATCAAAAGAATCCGAACAAAATTAATTTTTAAAAAGATTTGCAAACAAACCACAAATAATGACGGGATCATCAGTAATTCCATCAACAGTTTTGAATGATGAAGGGAGTCCATCGGATTTCTTCTTTGTATTTATGAATCCCCAAAACTTCTTTGGATCAGACAGTATTCTCAGCTTAGTATTGTCTAAATATTCATTATATAATGCAGCTAAGCTATTTTCAAATTCCAGAAACAAACTTTTGTAGGTTTCCAGGTCATTTGAGTCTAAACAACAGACATATTTCTTCCATGCCCTATTCCTGTTGTTGCGAAGAGTTTTTAAAACCTTAGTGTACCAAGATACGCACAGTTTTTCGCAAATTTGAGGCTATATGGTACGGACTGAGAGAACACAGTAAAGAGCTCCGTACAAAAAAAATGTATGGAATTATCAAGGTTATTTCCATTTAAGTACTATAAATTAACATTTAGTTTGTTATGAAGTAAATGATTCAACTTCAAAAAGTCAGCTTTTTTAAAATTGAATTCATAAACCTTATCGATTGAACTCGAATTTACTATGCTCTCCCTGTCCGATTTATACCAAATGCTCAATGGTGGATGGTATTCATTAACATTAGTCAGAGCATTAAAGGCCCTCTTAACAATAACATTGTTACTGTCTGTAGTTAAGACCAGGTCAAGAAGTCTTTCAAGACTATTATAAATACAACTTACTTGTTGTAAGTCAGAACATATATTGTCAACAAATATATGTTCTTGGCGGTTCTTCGAATTTGATGCACAAAAATATGTATCATCGTCGGAAGAATGCCATTTTAAGTCAGGCAGATTGAAATCGCCCAACAGTAAAATGTCGTCATTAACGTCAAGTAGACTTATTATATATTCTATGCAATCCGCAAGGCTTGCATAGACTTCTGCACTGCTCTTTGGGGGAACATACGCATTAATAACATAAACATTGGAATTACAATGTATAACCTTAACGCATATAAATTCGATATTAGAAGAGCAGAGAATATCAATTAAGGAACTGACAAAGGAATTCCTTACAGCTAAAAGGACACCACCACCAACAGCAGAAATATTGTTAGTGTATCTGTCTCTTCTAAAAACTTGAAAACTATTGTCAAACAATTCCAAGTCAGTAATGCTTCCGTTCAGCCATGTTTCTGTTAACGCGATAATATCCTCAGAGAAATTCTGAGACGCCAAAAATATGTCGCGCGTTTTAGAACGTAATCCCCTTACATTTTGATAGTAAAGGGATAATCTATTTAGTTTTTTTGGGTCTGATGGGCGATTTTATTCGTCCTTCTAGACTTATTTTTAGGCGTAAACTCAGAAACGAGGATATTATCGGCCCACATTTTAGAGTTAAGAACAGATGCAAACTCTTCAGCTGAAACCGTTAGAATAAAGGAGGTGTGGGAAGGCTTGTTACCAATTTTTTTGCATTAACAGAATGCATTTTGACTAAATAATATGTTTTGTTTGAAAAACGTCATTACATTTTCAGTTGTTGTGTCGGGCTGAAGACGTGAAATGAATAAGAGTTTTCGCCTCGACACTGCCCTTAAATTAATTATTGGATTATTGGGCTCAGTTGAAAACTGAATTGGAAACTTAATTACAGGGTTATTGTTGTCGTCGTCACCATTCAGAAGCCTAGAGAAGTGTTCCCTCCACATCATCAGTGTATTCTGAATATCTGTCACTAGATTCCCATTTTCATCCTTGCAGGAAGAGGCCCGGTCTTAAAACCATCGGCCAGGCGTTTTATTTTTTCGAAAAATTTTCGGACCTCATTCCTGTCACCATGCATCTCAATTTTCTCGCACTCACGCATTTCCGCTTCCCTTTTCTTTCGCCTGAAAATGTGTCCCTCTTTCCTCCTCTTCTCTTTGTATCGCTCTTTAGCAGCACGCGTTACAACCGACTACAGGGTAGCTTTGTAGGCGGCGTCTTTTTCTGCAGTGGCGTGGCGACACTCCTGGTCGTGCCACTGGTTTCGGCGAGGGCGGTGATAGCCAATCACCTCTTCGGCAGCGGTACGCATAGAGTGGGAAATGTGATTCCACTGCGCGCATATATCGTCGATCGGAGGAGTGCTTTCTTGAAGTAGGAGTGAGAGTCGAGTAGCGAAGTCTTCGGCTGTTCGTTTTGATTGCAGCTTTTCGACGTCTAGCTTTCTCTGTGCTGGATTCTTGGTTGCGCACAGGCGTGTATGGATCTTGGCTGCGACAAGATAATGATCCGAGTCTATATTGGCACCACGGATCGTGCGTACATCTAAGACACTGGAAGAGTGCCTTCCGTTAATTAAAACGTGATGAATTTGGTTGCGCGTCTTTTGATCAGGAGACAGCCAAGTGACTTTATGAATATTGAGATGCTTGAATCTAGTGCTACTAACGACCATGTTTCGCTCTGCGGCAAAGTCAATCAGCCTCATTCCGTTATCGGAGGTATTGTCGTGGAGGCTGAATTTTCCGACTGTTGGGTCAAAGATATTTTCTTTTCCCACCTTGGCGTTGAAGTCACCAAGTACGATTTTATTTCGTGGCGGGGGCTGCGCTCATAGGCCTCTTCAAGGCGCTCGTAGAAGCTGTCTTTGGTCTCATCGTCCTTATCTTCTGTCGGAGCGTGCACACAAATCAGGCTTATATTGAAGGATCTTGCCTTGACACGGATTATGGCAAGTCGTTCGTTCACAGGTGTGAATCGCAGGACATGATATCGTAGTCGCTTGCCAACCACGAATCCGCATCCAAATTCGTGCTTCTCCGCATGGCCGCTGTAGTAAATATCACAGGATGCTTGCCGTGAGCAACCCTGTCCCTTCCATCGCATTTCTTGGCAGTGATATCAGCTTTGTATCTTTCTAAGATATCTATCAGTTGGATAGAGGCACCATCCCAATTAAGGGTTCGGACGTTCCAGGTGCATATCCGTAAATCATTGTCAGTTTTTCGTTTGCGGTAGTCGTCATTAGATTTGGGGATCATTTTTATCTTTTTTCTTATATTTTTCATTGAAATTTGTTTTTACGTGGTGGGCTTCAAATCCAACGCACAACCCTTTAAAGGCAGGGAGCCCGCCGTTCCGATTAGCCGTAAAACTAACGGTTGCCAGTTTGCCGTTTCTAGAGGACACCACGCAGAGGTTTGAGTCGACTTGAGATGAGTTCGACATGGATAATGCTGGCCTCACTGCATCATTCAGTCAAAATTTAAAAGACTGGAGGCACACCTTAAAGAAGAAGTTTCAGCAGTGTTTCACTACTCGAAACCATTGGCAATGATCAACAGTAGTACCATGAGCAGTCAAGAAGCTGTTAACATATTAAATGAAACAGTTATTCTGTTAACAGCAGACCTAAGCGAATTGTTGAAGTCTAACGTAAAAGAATTAAGTGAATCCCTAAGTAACCTTCGCTCCACCAACTGGAAAACAATTAGGAAACATCAACAATGGATGAATATCATCTTAGCCACTATTACAGCAATCATATTTTTGGACCTAGTAACGATTTTTATAAGGAGTCAAGTATCAAACAGCTTCAAACGGTCGGACCAACATAGAGCTTCAACAGGTCAAGGGCAACAATAATTCCGCATTTGAATTATCGAATTAATGGCGGCATTAATGAATTAATGAATTATCTCCAATTTTTTTACTCTTTTATTAATTGTTTTTATTGCAAGACAAACATTCAAAATTGTCCCAGGTTCTTTATGCCTGCGTTTATGCTGACATAGCATACTGTAACATGCGCGCATAAACTGGGTCAATTTTACAATAATTGTTTAAAAATATTTAATTCGCAATAATTGATTATGCAATCAAAATAAATATGTTTCAACCTCGGTTTGGGTGATTTGCTTTCTTACCCAAACTGCTAAGTTAAGCTAAATAGCAAAAATGTATGCTTAATAATAATTGACAACAAAAAATCATTTTAATTACAAAGTATATATTAAACCTCTGCACGAGTGCGCTTGAAATGCGTTTCAAAGCACTCGTTTGTAGTGCAAGCTTTTGCTATGTTTTGCTCTCATCAATGAAATCAAGCCTAACACTACAGAGAGCACTCGTCGCTTGAGCAGAACAAGAACAAACAAAAACCAAACCAATGTTAGGCACGATTCGTAAAAGAAGTGTGCACTGACTAGAAAGTTATGTTGTCATGTACACAACAGCAGAACGCTTGGAGTTATGCTGTCTTTGAATAGCTTTGGAAGTTAATGCCGTATAACAATGAAACTCAATATGTATGGAGTTCTTACTTGGTATATCCTTCTACTAGAAAGTAAAATATGGGAAGTAGGGTACTGGGATGGGGATTTGACAAATGGGTGTGGCTCCGATCCAAATAATTCAAGTATCCAAATAATTCAATGAAGTGTAGGAAAAACTTAAGCGTATTAAGACCGTTTAGAGTTCTGTAGATTTCGTGTTTAGCCGTTTTTGGGGGTAGCTGATTTCGAATCTGATTTCAGAATTTTAATATTAAAGATGGTGGATAGGGTTGCCACCTACATTTTTTGTAGTTTAAAAAATTCGGTGCTGGGGTGAACACTAGGCAAAAATTGGTCGCTAAATCCGAATCCGTTGTCAGATGTTCAAAAGTATGATATTTTAACAATAGGGTTGCCACCTAATAGTATGTTGCTTTTTAAAGAGTTTTAAACATTATCTAACAGTTTAAGGGGGTCGCTGATTTCGAATCTGAAGTCAGAATTTTAAAATTCAAGATGGCTGATAGGGTTGCCACCTAATTTTTTTTCATTTTTACGAATTCGATGCTGGGGCGAACACTAGGTAAAAATGGGTCGCTGAATCCGAATCCGTTGTCAGAATTTCAAAATTATGAAATTTTTAATCCTATAGGGTTGCCACCTAAAAATTTTGAAATTCTGACAACGGATTCGGATTCAGCGACCCATTTTTACCTGGTGTTCGCCCCAGCATCGAATTCGTAAAAATGAAAAAAAATTAGGTGGCAGCCCTATCAGCCATCTTGAATTTTAAAATTCTGACTTCAGATTCGAAATCAGCGCCCCCTAAAACTGTAGAATAGTGATTAAAAGTTTTAAAAAAGCATATTTTTAGGTGGCAGCCCTATAGGGTTAAAAATTTCATAATTTTGAAATCCTGACAACGGATTCGGATTCAGCGACCCATTTTTACCTAGTGTTCGCCCCAGCATCGAATTCGTAAAAATGAAAAAAAATTAGGTGGCAACCCTATCAGCCATCTTGAATTTTAAAATTCTGACTTCAGATTCAAAATCAGCGACCCCCTAAAACTGTAAAATAGTGATTAAAAGTTTAAAAAAAACAAATGTTTAGGTGGCAACCCTATAGGATTAAAAATTTCATAATTTTGAAATTCTGACAACGGATTCGGATTCAGCGACCCATTTTTACCTAGTGTTCGCCCCAGCACCGAATTCGAAAAATAAAATAAAATTAGGTGGCAGCCCTTTCAGCTATCTTTAATTTTAAAATTCTGACATCAGATTCGAAAACAGTGACCCCCTAAAACTGTTTTACAATGTTTAAAACTCGTAAAAAATACATTATAAGGTGGCAACCCTTATGTTAAAAATTTTATAAATTTAAAATACTGACAACGATTTCGGATTTAGCGACCTAGTTTGACCTAGTGTTCGCCCAAACATCGAATTCGTAAAAATTACATTTCTATTTGCCAATGGTAGAAATAATTACTTCGCCAAGGTTCTGTTGTGTTAGGTGTGATTGGTGCATTTTTCGCTGTTAGTAATTGTTCTGTTAAAGCAAACCGAGAACATGGTTTGATTTGAAGCTGACGAGTGCTCTGCAGTGTTCGTTTGTTATCATTCAATGACTTGGATAAGCTCTGCTTGACTAACAGAGTTCTGTCAAGCTCTGAACTCTGCACTGTTGGATCTACTGTTGTGGAAAAAACGAGTGCATTTGTGCAGAGGTTTAGTATATATTATTTTTAATTTTAACTCACTATATAGATATGATTCTATTTAAAGTTTGATTGAGTATTAAGTAGAGATGGAGTGAGTTAAAACAGAGTAAAGCGGAAAAATTTAAAGAGGGGGGAGCGGGGTGTTTCCCCCCGGGCCCGGAGTTTTAAGAGGGCCCGGAGCGGCGAGTAAAAAAAGTAACAAAAAGCTGATTTTTGTTGTAGAGGAAGAAAAGTTAATATTTCTTCTTTGTTTTGTATTTACGATATCAAAAATTATAATGAAACTTGAATTTAATCCGTTGATACATTTTTTTAAGATGGACACTTCTGGATATATTTTTGACTTGCATTTATTCCTTTTTAATATATGTATGTCGTGACAACACAGTATACGAGTATGAGTGTTTCACTCACCACTAGAAATACCCAGTAGAAAATCTTCCTTATAGTATACAATATATAAAAAAACATGGTCGTTTCTCAGCGCATATGTGGACAAACAATATGCTGTTATGTTATGTTACGTACGCGATATTTATATAATAAGCCCTGATTTATCAAAATATAGAAAATGAGGTGGATAATAAATGAAAACAAAAAATCCGACGTCATTCTAGATTATGTTTACCTATTTTTTTTTATTGATTTTTGTTTGATCTTGAACCAATTTCCTTTGCTTGAATTTCAATGTTGCATGCTTCAGAAATATATTTCCATTTCCCATTGGGGCACAACGTTAAAAGTTCCGAGAACACTCATTAGAACTTTGTACACTAACAACTCATAGCTGATCACAGTGGAATAGTTTCCAAATAAATCCAAATAAATGAAGATACTCTCAAGAAATCTGCTGAAAAATGTTTAAAGAAGTATGACTTACATTTGACTTCCTGAATGCTATTTTCGCAAAAAATCTGCACACTCTTTTTCCAAACGTTTGTATTGCCTTGAGAATATTTTGCACTTTACCTGTCAGCGTCGCTAGTGCCGAACGCTCCTTCAGTGTTCTATCGCGAATCAAAAACTTCAACAGATCATGTTCTACACAGCAACGTGTATCCGGGCTCGAGATTTTATGTATAGAATCGGAGTTGGCAAAAAAATTAAACTTTGATGTAATTACACTGTGCGACAATTTAAGGGTCAATTGGAATAACCTAAAATATCTCAATGGTTTCTAAAAGTGCATGGTCTATATATATTATGCCCTCATACTCAGTTTTATCGGATTAGGTCAAATAAGAGAGAAATTCAAGGTCAAATTTCACCTTCAATTCACAAATTTTTTTTACAACTCTTAAACTAAATTCAAATCCTATGTAGTGCATCTAAATATTTGCAATGGATGGTTCTTTACATTTTGAGACCATTTTTTGCTCAAAAAGTTACGTAAGGGGGTTAATATTTTCTTCGAAAACAATGCTTTTTTAAAAAAAAAACAAAATTTTCAATAGTTCAGTTACTTTGTATTTTTCTTCAAAAACAATCAGATTTTGCTGAAGTTTTGCATACACCTTAAGTAAAATTAAATAACCCACCTCTGAAAAGACCACAACAATTACATGAATTTGAACATGAAAATTTGTCATGGTGTGTGACTTAAATATCACAACGCACTATAAATAATAACTAAGAACTAAATAATAAATAAATAATAATTTTCGCATGGATCTTGCAATAGCTTGCATTGGTTAATACTTTTATCATTGCTTTTTTTTTTTTGTGTTGAAAAGATTTTGAGGGGGCCCTTATGTTGTAACCCCCCGGGCCCGAACTTGGCTCTCTGCGGGCCTGGGTAGAATAGTAGAAAAACTCGCTAAGAAATATTTATTGAGTACAAAAATACTGAAATACGGCACGCCTAAACTTTGTCGTCTCCTTTATAGATCTTAGCTTGGTAAGGAATTCCACAATCGAGTGGCATTAATAAAAAACATTCTTGTAGAATTAAGATAGTTAACGCTTGGTGGAATTAGCATGCAACTTCTTGATGATTGACCGAATTGAATTTTCTCAAATAAGTAATTATGTGTTTTATAAGTCATTATTTTATGCAAGAAAATACAATCTCTAGCATTTAGATAACAGACAATATCACATTCAAGAATACTTTTTTTAAACTACGAAATATGGTCAAATTTGCGTAGCCCATAAACATATCGTGTGACTTGATTAAATGATAAATTTAATTTTAATAGTGGTCTCGAATTTAATTGGCTATAGACACATTCCGCGTAAGTTATTATAGGAAGCAAAAGTTGCACAACAAGTTTACGTTTTTCAACAGGCGTAAATTCCGCTGAAACCCTGAGGTTACGTAACATGTAGTATATTTTTCTAACAACACTGCTGATGTGGTCAATGCAGGTTAACGTGGAGTTAATGTGAAACTCAAGATTTTTAATTTTGCTAACGAGACGAAGCTTATTGCCGCTTAAAATCAGGTCCGGTATAACTTCGAAGAAAACACTGTTTTTACTAACACTGCGTTACACACATTCTGTCCTATGAACCAAATATAAATTTTCGGAAAGGGGGTGAAAAATAAAAATAGACGTGTATCGCCGTTTTTCATGTACACGTCAGAATTTTTTTTTTTATGTTTATGTTCTGAGGTGCCACACAGTGGGATGGCTCCATACATTTGTTGGAAAAAAATAGAAGGAGCTGTTGGAATTTGATGAAACTTCATTTCTAAAAATATAACGGTACGCTAGTTCCAAAAGTGGTATCGGTTTTTTTGTACCGGTTTCGGTTTGTTAAAGAACCGTTTTTTTTTTTGAGTAATTTTGTTAACTAGTATCACCTGTGGCCGAAATTCGGCCATCTGTTTCTGTAAGGTAACGAAACTCAAGTTGGTTTTCACATACCTTGCTTGCCTTGACGCTATGAGGAAAATTGTGGTAAAGAACAAAAGAGGAAGCATATATCAATCAATAACAAAAATTTATTCAACATATAATATTCATTTAAAGTAAATAAATAAATTAAAAGTAAAGTAAATAAACTAAAAGTAAATAAACGGTAGAAAAGTATAACAAATAAATCAAGATAAATGATAATTCTCAAGATAATAGAAACAAGCAGCAGTTTTTTGTTTTTTTAACTCTGAGAGATATTAAGAGAAAGCAACAACCACAACAACAACAACAACAACAACAACAACAACAACAACAACAACAACAACAACAACAACAACAACAACAACAACAACAACAACAACAACAACAACAACGACAACAATAATGCTACTCAGCTCTTTTTAAGTGTTTGCGTCACTCCTGCATTGTACTCTTGCTTTTGTAAGCTACAGCAGCGATGTTCAACAGAGCTTTGTCACTTTGTAGTTTCTTATTGTCCCATTGGTAAACAAAGCGTTTTACATTTGCTCAGTTTTACTTATCTTAATGACAACATATTCGAATGAAAATTATATTGTGCAAATCTACTTGCAAATACCTCTTCATCGATATAAGTATTATGTAAATATGTTGAAGGTAACACAGAAAAAAAGGGAACACAAAGTTTTTGTTTGCCTATTAATATATAGATACCTAAATACTTTATGCAGTGATATCAGAAATGCTTTTTTTTTTACATAACAGTGTACGTACTGGTTTTTCACAACAGTAGAAATTCACAATATGAGTATCGCCCGTTATGAATTCAATTATGTGGAAAAAAGCGGAAAGTTTGAAAACAATGAATTATTTTAAATAAACTTGGGCCTTTTATTTTGGTGTTTGTATGCATTAGCCTTAGTAACGCGACAAATAGACCAGCAGTATTTGCCAAGCATGTGTATAATGTTTTGGCCTCTAAAGCGCTTTTCGATAGTAGCAATGTCCTGATGGAACCTTTCGCCATGTTCATCGCAATGAGCTACTAAATCATCAGGAAAAAATCTAGATGATTGTGAAGGAAGTGTATCTTTTCGACATGAAAACGCCCATTTCTGCGACAGTATTTTTTTAATTGGCAGCTCGTTTGTTACCCAAAAACTATTCAATAACGGCAACTGTGCCTTTTCATGCACGATGTTCGGTAGCGTTAAATTTTGAGGTAAATTCAACACTTGCAACTAATTTCTTTATCTGCGGACCATTGAATACACCTACAATCATACTCATAAATGTAACGCAATTAAGTTACTGACTGACTACTTAAAAAATACCTGTATACATTTTTGCATCGCTCAATTTCGGAAAAATTTTGCGCAAACTCGAAATTGCCTCGCCCTCACGATCCAGTTTTTTAACAAAATTTGATACGAGACCAAGTTTGATGTGTAGTATTTGCGATGGTTGCACCAATGGTAGATGCTCGATACTGTCTTCGCCTAATTTGTAGCATGTGCGTGGCTTCCACTTAAATTCAGTGTTATGCTGATCTCTTTTGCGACCTTCCCATGTACACAAAAGGCACTGGTGGGTTGGAAATCCACTCTTAACACCCATGAGTAATCCGACCACTTTCAGATCGCAGCATATTTTCCAATTGTGCCCTTGGTACTTTCTTGGTACTTGGAACGCTGGTACTTTATCAGTTCTAAAATTAGTTCCATTCCATCGTATCTTTATTTGAGGTTTGTGGCATATGCGATCGGAACTGATGGATGGAGGTTACCGATATAAAGCAGCATGACTTTAAGGCTACTGACTGATGCATCGATAAAAAGTCGCCACTCCTCTGAAATATGACGGCAACCGATTTTTGCGAACATCGCATCAACGTCTTAACAATAAGCCAAGTTTTTTCCGATCTTCGTGCAGCTTAAAAAATCTGTCAAATGGAATGGTGCTATCACGATCACGAGCGGCCGTTATTTTAAAATCAGCTGCCACTATATTCCACTGCTTAAATCGCGATGCAAAGAGTTCCGCTGTTCTCCTCGACAAATTGCCGTCTTGTACAAAGGTCGGCTTGCGTTACTAAATGCGGCGCTGCAGTCCCGAGTTCACTGGATGTTGGTACGAATTCCGATAATTCCGGACGATAAATGTAAAATATAAAAAACGTATAAAGCACTGATAACTCTTTAGTCGCGTTTTGCGTTTTCGAACATTTAGGTATTAAACATATAAAGTATTTAGGTATTAACGAAATTACTCAATTTTATCAAACCGAAACCAGTAAAAAAAACTGATACCAATTTTGGAACTAGCGTACCATTATACTTTTAGAAATGAAGTTTCATCAAACTCCAACAGCTCCTTCTATTTTTTTTCAAGAAATGTATGGAGCCATCCCACTGTGTGGCATCTCAGAACTTAAACATAAAAAAAATTCTGACGTGTACATGAAAAACGGCGATACATGTATATTTTTATTTTTCATCCCCTTTCCGAAAATGTACATTTGGTTCATAGGACAGCACAAAAGCTCATTTTTGTAACGCAGTGTAATGGGTAACACAAAAGACTTTGATGCATTTAGCTGAAGGCCTTTACTAAAATCCCAATGACCTATGTTGTCTAGATCCTCATTTAGCCTACATACTAGGTCTTCCATAAGACCAGCTCTGCTAGAAAGATGTAACTGAATATCATCAGCATAAGCATGCATGGATGAATATTTACATACGCTGAAAATATCGTTGATGAAAATGGAAAATAGAAGAGACCCAAGAACAGAGCCTTGTGTCACTCCACTGCATAAAGGCGAATATTTGAAAAAATGTTCGCCGACCTTCACTCGCGGTACTCTATTAGAAAGATAATTCTTCAGAAGGGACACAGAACTGTCACAGAAGCCGACAATATATTTTAATTTATAACAAAGCAGGGAGTGATCCACCGTATCAATCGCTTTCGAGAAATCGAGTAAACATAGTAAAGTTACTAGTCCATTATCATACGAGTATCTTATATCATCTAGAATCTTGAGCATAGCCGTTGAACAACTATGACCGACGAGAAAGCCTGACTGAATTGGAGATAGCAGTTTTTTTTGAGATATAAAGTCTGATATTTGATTGGCCATTAGGGATTCGAAGATTTTTGATAAGGGCGATAGTATGCTGATTGGTCTGAAATCACTGGACTCGCTCGGTACGGTTTTTTTGGGATCTGGTAGAACAATTGCAGATTTCCATGATGTTGTAAAACAGTGGTTTAAATTATGAGTTAGTGGACTAGGAACAAATGAGAGAATCTGTTTCAAAAATCGTTTATGTATTTAGGGTATGCAACTATTCGACATTATAAAAACACCGGTCTCGAATAGTACAATTTTTACAAAACCGGTTTTCGAATTATTCGACCAGGAAAAAACCGGTTTAACCGGTTTTCAAATTAAATAAATTTTTGACTTTTTTATCTACATATGTATATCTATGTATTTTTTATTTAACAAAAATAGCAACTATGTTTTAATAAAGTAAGTAAAGGTACTTATGCAGTACTACCCACTGAACCATAAGCGAAGGTTTTGTGCAAGGTGAGAGTTTTGTCAACGTTTTTGTGCAAAATTTTTTTTTTTATTTTTGATTTTTATTTTGTTGCTTAGAATTGCTTGCTATTGAAGATTAAATTCTTGAAAACTTTTCCCATAAATAAAAACTGAACTTCTTTTTTGAAATTCATAAAAAATGTTAATTTTAGTAGGTAAAAATGCCCCGAAAATTAACCATTTTTGTTCATAAATGAGTTCAGAGATGAATAATAAATTTTTTTTTGCATTCTTAAATGAGTTCAAACATAATAATTTCTTTTTATAAAAATCATCGATATGTGATAACAAATAATATTATGCAATAATAAAATGTATAATTCAAAAATGTTAATTTTTTAACTCATTTCTGAACAAAAAAAAGGTAAAAAACGCTTTCTAAAGGCAATTCAGTCCGGCGATTAATCCAAAAGGGTTAATTTCCGAGTGCCGAAAAATAACTTCTCTATGGTTCTTTTTTCTATTTATTTTATTTTCAATTTACAAACAAAAAAAATAAAAATTTTAACTCATTTCCGAACAAAAAAAGGTTCCTTTTTGCGAGATATTTTAGTCCGACGAATGATACAAACGAATGACAGTGGCGTCCGTGGCGTAGTTGGTTAAAGTGCGTGGCCGCTATGTCAAAGAACCTGGAGACCCAGGTTCGAACCCCAGCAGCGACAGACAATTATTTGAATTAAAATAATTTTTCTGTACGGCCGCCACCTCTCTGCAGACAGTGGCAAACCTCAGAGAGTAATCAAAATGTCATGTAAAGCTTTTTGAGAACGAGAACATTCCGTTCATCGCCGTTCGGAGAGTCGGCGTTAAGCATTTAGGTCCGGTTCTCGGTCAATTGTGTATAAACTTAATAACACGCACAACACAATTGATCATAAGAAGCTAGGTCAAAGTCCTTTCAAGGGCTGAAATGGCCAGTTATTTATTTTTTTTTTTTTTTTTTAATGAGAAAGAAGTTTAACTTTCTAGTGAGCGGATGTGTATTTATTTCAACCTAATTACAATTGATAGACTCGTGTGTTTTTGTTATATTTGCAAAGTAAAAACATTTTTTATAAAGTGCTTAAGCTTCTAATTTCTTTTAGCTTTGCTTAAATAGTAATTTGTGTAATAAATAAAAAAAAAAACACATAAATTTGATCTTGTCTTAAACAAAGGAACTTTTTCCAAAAAAAAAAAACAAAGACAATTATATAGCTTCTCATAAGCCCGAACAATTTAAAACTTAGTCATAACCGGGTATGGGCACCACTACATTAAAAGCTTCTGTGTTGTTTCTGTGTTTGTTATTTGTCTTTGATTTGTTGTTGCGTTTTGTGTAGCTACATAAGCCTTTCCTCTCAATTCTTACTCTCAGCGCTCCAAGAGCGCTCTCTGCCCATACCCGGTCATAACCTACGAACTGTTGCTGGCTCGGCTTGCGGTCACTAACTAAAAAACTCATTCGCTTAGTACATAATGACTCCTACTCATCGTTTGACCCGACAGCAACTGCAGCATCGGGGCAATAACAACAACATCAATGATGAAGGTACGCCTAAACTACTCAACGGTGAGTCATTGTCTCGATCGCTACGTACTCAGTTTTTGGAAATGGAAGAGCGTCTGAGTAGAAAAATAAAATCTGATCTGCGTGAACTTGAGGATAGACGCATCTCTCTGAAAAAATTGTGAGCATAGAACTGAAACTCTTGACTAAGATTGAGGCTGAGATGAGTGTCATAAAAGAAGAGTTTGACAAAAAAATCATTGCGATAGAAAAATCACTCAATGATCTTACTCTTCGTTGCGCTGAGATGGAGAAACAGTGTCTACAACAACAACAACAACAACAACAACAACAACAACAAAACCTAAGTAATTTAGAGCGCAACTCTTACAATAACAATTCTGATGTTTCCTCTGATGCTGTGCTATTTGGGCTTCCGTTCTCCGATGATGAAAATTTAAAAGCTATTTTCAATCAAATATGTCTCTTCATAAATTTCCAACCACCCCATATAAGAGATATTTTTCGCATCAAGTCGAATCCAACCAACTCCAATTCTCTCGTCATCATTAAATACTTCTCGTCATACGATCGAAATCGGGTGCTCAAAGCTTTCGGCGAATATCGCAGACGCACAAAATCGGCCATCAATCTTAAAGATGCAGGTTTTGACTGGCAAAATAATGTTTTTGTACATGAAAGTCTTAACGTTGAAAGTCGTAAGCTTCTGCAAGCAGCAATTGCTTACAAACGTAAACAATATATTTTTAATGCTTTCTCCTTTCGCGGCTCGGTATTTATCAGGAAGTAGAAAAATTCTGATGGTATTCGCATTTGTAATCTGGAAGAGCTCAAAAATGCAATATATGGCACTAGCACAGTTAATGCGCCGGAGGTCTAAGCTGAAATTGTTATTGTTTTATAAGTTTATTATTATTTATATAATCATTTTTTATACATTTTTATATTTTATGATCTGTTTATTTTCTAACCTTTTCTTCTTTTACACTCTTTTCTTCTTTTCTAATTTGTCTAAACACAACTCTCCGGTAGCTCTTTCTTCTTTTCTCTGCGCTAGGTTTTCGTACACTGGCGCTGATGATAATCATAAAAGTATGATTCAAGTTTTGTGTAAACAACGCTGTGGCTTGAATGTTGTACATTTTAATGCTCGCAGTTTGAACATGTCCAAATTAGACTACATCAAATACATATTTGAAGACTCGTTAGTGGATATCATTTGCATTTCTGAGACTTGGTTATGCAATGAGATAAGTGAAGCAACCTGTCATATAAATAACTGTAATATTTACAGAAATGATCGGAATGGTAAAAGAGGTGGAGGTGTTGCAGTCTACTATAAATCTAGTCTGAATGCTATAGTTGTTAGTCAATCTAGTGGTCCTGGTATAGAATTTCTAAATATATGTGTCTCTGATAGCAATACCAAAATTTTAGTATCTTGTGTGTATAATCCCAATAGATGTTTTTCTGTAGATCCATTGTTTTCGACCTTAGCTACTTGTGTTGTGGACTATGACTTGGTGATAGCATGTGGTGATTTCAATATTAATCTTCTCAGTAACGACCTTGGGACAGAACTTTTATACGAAAAGACATCGTTATTGGGATTATCTGCAGTAAATGATATTACGCCCACTAGGTACTGCAATAATACTACTCCAAGTCTTCTTGACTATTTCATTGTTTCGGATATATCTGTTGTCTCTCTTTTTGATCAATTGTCTTTTGTCTCTGATCATGATTTAATTTTCTGTTCGTTAAATGTTACTTTATCTCGTAATGCTACTTCTAATACCTTCTCATATCGTGATTTTAAACGTATCAACTATTCGTCACTATAGTTCGCTCGTCACTATATAGAACATAGTTCGCTCGTTGCTTTCTTGTCGTACTGACGTCTTTTAATCTGATAAATTTCAAAGTTTTCTTTTAAATCAATTAATAAATAAAATTAAAACTATATTTGGTTGATCATTTTTGCTGGGTCTTCTTGTTGCGTGCCAGCATTCATATAAATCCTTTTTACAAAAAATTTCTTTTCAGTTCAATTTTAATATAAACATTATTTAATTATTTGTGCGAGAGCGAATTATTATATTCTTCTTGCACATATTCTTCGAAGTTATCGCTTAAATTCATTGCTTCTTTTTTTTTTTTTTTTCTTCTTTTAACTACAAACAGGTTTTCTGTGTGCAAGTGAGTGAGAGTGATTGTTTTTTTATTACACTTGCTCATCTGTTTTTGACCTGTTTTGTTTTGTTATTATTTCAATAACCAGGGCTGCACTTAATAAGTTTACAGTGTTTATTAAACTGTTTTATTGAAAAACCAAGTATCTTCTTTTTTGTGGTTTCTTACATTTTATTAATTTTTTACATTTAAAATGTTCTGCAGTTTCCGTAATTGTTCTATAAAAGACGAATCCGACCGCGTGGTAAATTGCTGGTTGTGCGATTCGTTTTTCCACTTCAAGTGCGCATCGTTGAATGCAAGAATTTATGACGCAATCAACGAAGGCAAAGGACTTCGTTGGTCATGTGTTGATTGCAGGTCTACGGATGTTGATATCCTTAAGCTTATTAGACAATCTAGAAGAGGCTTCTTGGAAGTGTCGAAAGATTTAGAGGCGACTCAGGCCAGATTAGCCGAATTTGAAAGTTTGTTCAAAAAGTTCAAGGTCTTGGATGAAGCTTCTGCGTCTCCAAAACGAAAGCGAAGTAAAAAAAATCTTCGAAGCTCAGCAAAATCTAGCCTTGCCTTTGTCCTCAAATATTGAACCTATTCCACCTGCCTCAGTTTTACCACCTGAAGGACCTCAGAAAAAGTCTGTTATTACAAATCAGAGTACTGATCAGCTAACGCCTACTAACGCTGCAGTCTCAGTTGATTTAACTTTAACTATGTATACCTTCTTCAGCAGCTCCTGTAAAAGATAGTTCTCCTTCTGTTGCAAAAAAAACATATGATCAGACTTGTGCTACTAATGTTTCTCCTAGTATTGCTACGAGTACTAATATTATTTCTTCCTCTCCTAGTTCGGTTTCTACTGGAGCTATACCGAAGCAAATATCAAATAGCAGCATTAAATTACCTGATCATAGGGAACTTGTAGTTATTCCGCCAGCAAAATGTATATTTGTTTCTCGCTTTGCAGTTGATACATCAGAAGGTGATATCTTATATTATTTAAACTCTAAGTTAAACCTTCTTAATAAGAAGATTTCGGTTCACAAACTGAGATTCTCTTATCAGCGCACTATTTCTTCTTTTAAAATTACTTTGCCTAGTGATCTCTTCAATGATGTTCTGGATCAAGGTTTTTGGCCGGAAAATACTTTGGTGCATGAATTTATTCAAAAATCACCGCCTCAAATTTCACTGGCTATCTTACCTGTTCACAGCGTGAACCCAAAAAACTAGATTGTTGCCTTCAGATCCTAGCCTTATATCAGAACGTTCGTGGTTTAAATACTAAACTTACAGACTTACACATTTTAAGCCATAATATTCATTTTGACATTATTGCTTTCAGTGAGACTTGGCTTAAACCTAGTATGTACTTTAAATACTGAAATTCTGTCTAACAATTTTAATATATACCGCAAAGATAGAAACTCTATTGCTGGTAATTTTTGCAATGGTGGTGGCGTGCTAATTGCCGTTAAATCTTCTCACTTTTCACAAGAAATATTAATATCTGAGTCTTTAGATATTGAATTTTGCTGTGTTCTTGTATAGTTTGGTACTTTGAGAATTTATGTCACATGTTCATATATACCTCCACTTTCTAGTGTTGAAGTGTATGGGAAACATTTGGCGTCGATTTATAAAATTTGCTCACAACTTCAGCCTTACGATCATATTTTAATAACGGGTGACTTCAACCTTCCTAATGTTTCCTGGAACTGCTGCTCTGAAAATTCTGCAGTGCTCTTGCCATCTTCAGAGTGTTCATCCGATAACTCATTTTTAAATGAACTTTCAAGCCGGGGCTTTTTCAAATTAACTGCCACTATAATAGAAACAACCGCTTGTTACACCTTATTTATTTTGATGATAGTAATATTGTTTCAGTTAATAGGTCTGATCCACTTGTGTATCCTGAAGACGCACACCATCCAACTATCGAAATCACATTGAATTTTCCTAAACAATCTATATCAAACCGTATTCAAAATCCTGCCTTAGAGTTTAACTTTAAAAGAACGAATTATGTAATTTTGAGAAATAATTTGTCAATTATCAACTGGTCATCTGTACTTAATATTAATAACACAAGAATATTGCCACAAACGCTTGACTCTGCTGTATTTGCCTTTAACAGTACTCTTAATAATTGTTTTTTAACTTCAGTGCCACAGAGAAAATCCTCTTTAATATCTGGTCCCGTTTGGTTTACCAAAGAACTGAGAAAGCTGAGAAACTTAAAATCGAAATATTATAAAAAGTATCAAAAAATTCATAACATTTGTGATTTTGCTTCTTATACCTTAACTAAATATAACTACCGGCAATTATGCAGGCAATCCTATAATATATATTTAACAAAAGTTAAATTAAACATAAAATTTGATGCAAAATCGTTTTGGAACTTTGTTAATACTAAACGTAAGATAAATTCATATCCATCTTTCATGAAATATAAAACATTTGAATCAGATGCTGATTCTACTATCTGTAGTATTTTTGCAGATTTCTTTAAGACCACTTATTCATCAGCTTCTTACGATAATTTTAGTTACCCTTATAATGTGCAACCTGGTGACATTTGCTCCCCAATAATTAATGTTGATACAGTTTTAACCTACTTAAAAAACCTCAAAACATCTTATAAAAGCGGTCCTGATAACATACCTTCATGTGTTTTGAAATATTGCAGTGAAGAACTTGTAATTTCCAATACTTTGCTTTTTACAGCGTCTTTGCAATCTTGCTATTTTCCACTGGCTTGGAAATAATCTTTTATTATTCCGCTGCATAAATCCGGCAATAGATCTTTAATAGATAACTATCGCGGAATTGCAAAGCTTAGCGCCCTACCTAAACTTTTTGAGGCTATTATAACCTCACAATTATGTTTGGAAAAGGTCTACAAACAGATGTTATCTATACTGACTTCAGTAAAGCTTTTGATGTTGTAAATCATAAGCTCTTAATTTTAAAACTAACCCTTCTCGGTTTTCCAACACCATTAGTGCTTCGGATTGAATATTATTTATTAAATAGAACACAAAGTGTTATCTTTAACCTTGATAAGTAAGAGGAGTTCTTGTTACTCCGGTGTACCTCAAGGAAGCCACCTTGGGCCTCTGTTGTTTCTACTTTTTATTAATGATTTACCATCTGTTGTAATTCATAGTAATATTTTACTATACGCTGATGATGTTAAACTTTTCCTGTCATATAAAAATGAGCAAGACTCTTTTTTCTTACAAACTGATCTTGACCATCTTTGTGACTGGTGTGAAATCAATTGCATGAAGCTTAACTTGAAAAAGTGCAAACACATGACTTTTTCTCGTAGACAACCTTCTCGAAGTTATTTCAAAATAAGTGACTATACACTTGAGTTCTTAGAAGTTTTCGACGATCTTGGAGTAACTATGGACCCAAAACTTCGCTTTCACATTCATATTAATAAAGCTATAAGCAGAGCAAACAGTACTTTAGGATTTATTAAACGATGGTCAAAAGAGTTTAATGATCCTTTCATTACTAAAACATTATTCACTTCGCTTGTAAGGCCCATACTTGAGTATGCGTCAATTGTCTGGTGTCCTAGATATGGGTGTTATGTTGACGATATAGAATCAGTTCAGAAACAATTTCTTTTGTTCTTTTGTTTTGTTTGTGCAAAATGAACCACTAAGAAGCGCTTGCGGAGACTTCAATTCCGTTTCAGATGTTATATCTTTTAATGAAACCCTATACTCAATTAAACTTAAAATAATAGATTATCTACAGCACCGCCACTGATTCTCTACATACTCTTCCAAGGATACGGTACTTTTACTGTTGGATGCACCGCCACTGATTCTCAACATACTCTTCCAAGGATACGGCATTTTTACTGTTGGATGGTAATCAGTCAACACATTTACATCCGAATGGACCTGAACTTGCCAGACTTATTCCTATATCGAATGAGAGAACGATCTGCATAGTATGTATATACATTAATATAAGTGGCTTTATTATCAAGTTTGTCTATGTGCCTGCGTTCGTTACCTTTGTCTTAGCTTACTAGGAACTCGGTGTGATAAATAAAATATGAATCAAGACTTCATCGGCTTTAGAATCACAGAATGAATAATATTGTATATATACTATCAGTATGGCGTACCGGGCCTTGTTTGCCTTGATACCTACCACTTTTCTAGATCTCACACTCTGATACTTTGTGCCATATTTATAGAGGTGTTATATGTATATTAATATGAGTGGCCAATGAGACCTAGTTTGTCTTAGTGCCTGCGTTCGCAACCATTTTCTTTTCCACAAGGAAATTGGTGTGGTAAATACGACTCAATTCGTCGGATTACCAACTTGCTAAGCCAAGACTTCATTGGCTTCAAGGACAGAACGATATATTTATTTTATACATATTTTCATTCTCGATACCACCGCCTTGGACCCTCTTGAAGATTTATTATTAATGTATTTTTTGCTCTTTAATAACTTTACTCATGTTATCTATAAGTCTGTATACTTTGAAACGTTCATGTTTTAATTTACATTACATTACAACTGAACTTATTTTACTTTGGTTTTGTATCTTCATTTAAAACGAACATGAACTCTATATATTAGTATTATTATTAGTATTATTAGTATTAGTATAATTGGATTATGAATTGTAATTTTAAAATGCTATAAAGCCTAAAAGGCTTAGCAAACAAATAAATAAAAAAAAAATATATTATGATATGTCAATGATGTGTTTTAATGAGTGCTGGCTTCACAGTGATATAAATGTCAAACTTAATTCTCTTTTAACCCCTGTTACACTGTTGTATAGGCACAATGGCCTCGAGACTGGGAATTCCGCACCCAGACTTCTGCAGAAGCTGTGGAGATGTCGAGGAAACAGAAACCATCAAACATCTGCTTTGCGAGTGTCCTAACCTCCAACAACGCCGACTTCGCCACATGGGAAGCAGAGTGTACGGAGAACTGCAGGAGCTCGTGGATGTACCACTGATGGATCTTTTCAAATTTATACGGAGCACCGGTTGGTTCAACCAACCTCGCTCCAGTGACTAACAAGACTTAGTTGTTTTTGACATTTTTAGGACCACAGATAAATAGGGAACCACAATGGACCAATAGGCCCCCGTGCAGGCAACGTTAGGTTGCCCCTCCCTTCTAACCTAACCTAACCTAACCCCTGTTAAATATCTGTTTGAAAAGCATGTGCCACTTCGTACATTAAGAGTTAAAAATGTCTCCTTTCCTTGGCTTACTCAGTATGTTCTTAATTTCTTAAAACAAAGAAATAAACTTTATAAAATATGGAAAAGAAGCCCAACGCCAGACAACTGGGAATTGTTCAGATTGGCTAGAAATGAGGCTGTTCTTAAAACTAGGCAAGGTAAAAAGCAATACTTCACTGATAAATTGAATCTTTCTCTTCCACCCAAAACCTTATGGAACAACATTAGAAAACTTGGGATACAAAGTCTTAACTCCATTGAGTGTAATGTTAACCCTGATTTACTGAATGATTTTTTTGTTGACTCGGCTGTTATGTCCAGTGGTAGTCTACCTTCTTTTCTGTCCAACTGTAGTCCGTCCATTATACAATATTTCAAGTTTACTCCGGTTAATGAGTTAGAAGTTGGCAAATGTGTAGGACTCATAAAATCAAATGCAGTATCTGAAGATGGTATTCCGATGAAGTTCTTGAAGCTATTACTGCCGCATATAGTAAGTCCTCTTACGCATATTATAAATCATTGTTTTGTGTCATCAATATTCCCTGGCTTATGGAAAATTGCTATCATACAACCGGTTGCAAAAAAACTAAACCCTTCTGGGGCTAATGATTTTAGGCCAATAAGCATTTTATCGCCATTGGCTAAGGTATGTGAGAAACTTATGGCTCAACAAATCAGTAACTATTTATGTAAAAAGAAATTGTTATCTCCATTGCAGTCAGGATTTCGTACAGGGCATGGGTGTTCTTCTGCAATAGTTAAGGTAGTTGATGATATTTGACCTAATTACGATGCTGGTTTTATGACTTTGTTATGCCTACTTGATTTCTCTAAGGCTTTTGATAAAGTTAACCATTCTTACCTATGTCAGAAGCTTAAGTGCTTTTTTGGTTTCAGTGATAGTGCTACTAATCTTATGTCTAGTTACTTGTCCAATAGATTACAACGTGTCAAACTGGGTCAACAAACATCAGAATATAAAGTAATCTCAAGTGGTGTCCCTCAAGGCTCCATTCTTGGCCCTCTGCTTTTCTCCCTTTTCATAAATGATATTTTTAGTGTGTGTAAGCATGCATCAGTACATGCATATGCTGATGATGTCCAGCTTTATCTTTCTAGACGAACTGGACTTCTTGATGACCTATGCTCTAGATTAAATGAAGATCTCTTTAGGATCCATGAATGGACTAAGTATAATGGTCTGCAACTTAATGTTTCGAAATCGTATGTCCTGCCTATTTGTAAAAATAAAACATGTGTTGATTATGTCCCTGATCTGTTCATTGGGCAGAAAAAGCTAGTTGTTGTATCCAAAATAAAAAATCTGGGTTTCTACATTAACTCTTCTTTATCCTGTGTAGATCATGTTAACAGTGTAGTACAAAAAGTATACTATATTCTGCGTAATTTGAGAATGTCGTTTAGTGTAACTCCTGTCAGTGTTAAACGTAGGTTAGTCATACAACTTATTTTGCCAGTAATAACGTATTCAGATGTGGTTTATAGTAGGCTCGACTCATCCTCTCAAATGAAGTTGCAAATTGCGTTCAATTACGCTATATGTTATGTATATGGGCTACGGAAATTTGACCACCTTTCAACCTATAGAAACGCTTTACTTGGTTGCGACATAATTGCTTACCTTAACCCATTTTGGCCCAGGCGGGTAGTTTTCTACCCCGAAACCAAAATCGAGATTTCAGAGAAAGTAGACACAGAAAAAAATAATTTTTTATATGAGTATAATATTTAGAATGATTTCTGTTATTTAAGTCCAACAACCCCCCACTAAATATCCAGGCACCCCCCACCCCTTTACAAGACAAAAAAGTCCATAAATGGACCTTTTTGGAAATAAATATAATATATATATTAACACATGAAATCGAAAAGTTATCAGTGCTAAAATACTGGTAAAAGTTCGTACTTATGCAGTATTCAATGATTAGTGCAGTTGTCTATTGGCATAACGGTGCTTTCTTATCTTGAAATTGCGTGGGCAGTTTTCTACCCCTTAGGCCAATGAGATAACAACTGTCATATACGCCACATGGTTTTCTGCAGTTCATTTCAGTAGCGTTTGTTTGTTCTTCAAGTGTTTTTGGTTTGTGCAAACAGTTGGTAGGTATAAGTGTAATTATTTTGTAAAATATTTGAAAATTAAAAAGAATAAATTTAATAGAAAATGATGCGACACAAAGTCTTAAAAATGGATGAAATCATGGGAATTTTGAATACATCCGACGAAGAAGATGAAGTCGTTACAGCTGTCCATCGATCAACAGAGATTAATGTTGCTTATGTTCCTCCAGAAGTAGATGAGGCAAGTGATACTGAAAAAATAAACGATGAAATTATCGAGTTTAACGAACCTCTATCGATGGATATTGCTGGATCGTTCGAATTAGAATATGAAGTAGGCGAAAATGTTCCAGAAGTTCAAAAGGAACCAAAGAAAACCCCCGAACCGCCATCCAAAAAATTTAAATCTCAAGCCGATTATGGTCCAGCTCACTGGCGTAATCGCCCTTTCAAATATTCGAAGGAACCAGTAAATTTTGAAGCCTTACAAGTCGAGGAAATTGTAAAAGATTTGGGTAAGTCATATTCTAATTTGTATATCAAACAGTGATAATAAAATCATTCTTATTTTCTAGGCGGAAAATCCCCTGCTGAGCTTTTTGCTCTTTTCCTCGATGATGACTTGTGTGAAATGATTATAGAATTTAGAAACAAATATGCTGGGCAGCAGAATGAGACCCTGGGACTAGAAATGTATGAAATAAAACGATTCATCTGTGTTTTATTTCTAAGTGGCTACCATGTGCTTCCGCAATGGAAGTTATATTGGTCACTTAGTTCAGATTTGGAAGTCCCGATTGTTCGCAATACTTTACCTCGATCAAGATTTGAAGCAATTAAAAGATTCATCCTTTTGTCAGACAACAATTGTTTGGATGCGTCCGATAAATATTCAAAAATAAGGCCATTTTTTGATGCAAACAACAAACGATTTATGCAGTTTGGAATTTGGGCCCATGATATCTCAGTTGATGAACAGGTGATCCCCTATTTTGGAAGGCACTCCTGCAAAATGTTCATCCGCGGCAAACCTATTCGCTTTGGGTTTAAAGCTTGGTGCTTATGTTCTTCGAGTGGATACTTGTATCAATCAATACTCTACGGGGGAGCCGCAACACCACATGACAAAACCATCGGGCTTGGAGCAGATGTTGTTCTCAAACTACTGGAGAATATTTCAGCACCATCGTCTCACCGAATATTCTTTGATAACTTTTTTACATCTTAACATCTTATGCGCCTACTAAGTGATCGTGGCTTCTTTGCAACAGGAACTGTTCGGGAAAATAGAACTGGTAAAGCTAAGCTGCCTGATAATATGAAAAAAGACGAATATGCGGCAATGTATGATCATGACAAGGAGTTAGTTGTCATTAGATGGATAGATAATGCAGCAGTTACGATGTTATCCAACCATTCGTCTATAGAACCACTCGCTACAGCCAAGCGTTTTGACCGCATGAAAAGAAAACATGTAAACATAAACGTTCCCCGAATGCCTAGGATTACAATGAAGGTAAGGATATATAACTCTTTCTTTAGAAAGTTGTGTCTTCCAATATCTTTTGCTCTCTCTCTCTCTCTTTTAGGTATGGGGGGAGTTGACCTTCACGATAACGCTTTGGGAAATTATCGTATTGGCATACGAGGGAAAAAATGGTGGTGGCCACTTTTTACAAACACTCTTTCCAACATGATGGTCAATGCATGGAAATTGCATTGCTTGGTTGCAAAAAACAACAATAGCAAACCAATGTCACAGCTAGAATTCAGATGCCAAGTAACCCCAGCTCTTCTGACATCAGAGAAGATTACTCAGGATACAGATAATGCTCCTGGAACAAGTAGGGGTACTAGAGATAGCGACGTAGCCCATTTAAATGACACGAAACATTTTCCTGGCAAACGTGGTGTCGATATACCACCAAGACGGTGCAAAGTATGTTCATCAAAGACTCCCTTCATATGCGTGAAGTGTAATGTTAATTTACATGCCAAATGTTTTGCTAAATATTTTAAACATCAGTAAAATATAAAAACTGTAATGTTTTCTCCTATTTTTTCTACAGTGTGTATATTATTTCCATTTCTCAATAAAAGTTTATGATATTTTGTATTTCATGTGTTTATTACTACTATTACCTAGCACACATTCAATATATGGATAGGCCCAAGGGGTAGAAAACTACCCCAGCCATATCTCGGTAAATAGATGAGATAACCAAAAAAAAATTTTAACATTTCTTAATTGACTCAAAATAAGCAACTACTAAAAAAATCATGAAAAAATTCCAACAGGATCGTGTAGCGGGCCGAAATGGGTTAAAGCAAGAAACTGCATTTTTCTGCACAAACTCATACTTGAAAAAACACCTAACTACCTGTATGAAAAACTTCAGTTTTGTGTATCCAGAAGAAGCCTTGTTCTCATTGTTCCTAGATATAATTAGTTCGCTAACTTCGTCTAATTTATTTTTCATCAATGCCATTAGACTGTGGAATGCTCTACCTCGTTGGTTAAGAGGAATCTGTGGGAGAGGTGTTTTTAGACAATCTATTTTATCCTTCTATTCTTCTCCTTAGTCTATCTTACTCCTTTTTTCTTTATCTTATGCTATATTATCTCCTTAACTTATTTAAGCTCAACTTTAATTAATCGTATTTTTAATTTTTATATTTAAGTATTGTTGATGTAATTACCTTTATATTAGGAAAATGACTACATGTTTTCTACGTTTTTCTCAATTAATTCAGTTACATTTTATTTTGTGTTTTGTTTTTGTTTTGTCAATTTCAATTGAGTTCAATTTTAATTAAGTTAATGATCGCATTTAATTTAATTTTTATTTTTAAGTGTTGTTGATGTAATAATATTTATCAGGAATTTGATCATATGTTTTTTAGTCGCACTTCAAAAGAACATAGTTCTTATTGTGCTATCAATTGTTAAATAAATTGTTAAATTGTTAAATTGTTAAATAAATTGTTAAATACAAAAAAGGTTCATTTATGAGTGCCGAAATTGAACGTTTCTACCCGAAATGGTTCCTAAATGAATTCGAAAACGGTAGTTTTATTTCACTGAGAAGAATTATGTTTTGAGTTTTTCTTTCAGTCTTTTTAACACATGTTTTATATCTTTTAATGATTATTTCTATATTTGTACTTAATGCTTTTAGATTTTTTTGGGCATTTCGTGCAAGAAGCTGTTGGATTTCTTATCTTTTTTGAAATACTTCCAGCCTTCGGAGTTCATGTCAAGCTGTTGATAATTCAATATATTTTTTAAAAAAGAATGCATTATAAACTAAAAATCATGTTTAACTTACTGTTTACAGAAGCTAGAGATAAGAAATGTTAGAAACGTTAGTGAAATGTAAGAACGTAAGAAGAAAAAAAAAACTGTGTCGCTCAAATGTAATAAAAAAAGTGGTTTGAAGAATTTTACAATTTTAAATTGTGGATTTATATATTTCTTAACTATTCGAGCAGTCTAATAATTCGAGCCAAAAAAACCGGTTTTCGAATTATTCGAAAATTGCGATTTTTAAAAAAATCGGTTCGAATAATAAAAAAAAAACCGAAACGCCGAATAATTCGAACCGGTTTTGCATACCCTATATGTATTCCATCTGCTCCAACTGCATGTGATCTGATTTTTTGAACGCATTTTTCATCATCGCGTTCATTTACCGAAGAGAACTCAAATGTTTATTCAACAGGATATCTTGGAATTTCAGGATTAATGTACACAAGGTTTTGTGTGCTCAACCGGAAATAATTATTAATCAACTCAGGGTCAATAGAGCATTCAGATTTAGTAATTCTGCCAATACCAAGCTTTTGACATTATTCCATAAAATCTTGGCTGGGAGGGATGTTCTAAGTTTAGATGAGTAATACAGTTTGTTTTAATGTCTAGTAATAAGTATTGATTCATTTCTTGCAGCTCTATAGTTTTCCCAATTTTCTGCTGTTTGATATTTTTCTGTTACGCTTATTAATAGCATTTTGTACTTGGCTATTGAACCAGGGGCAGGAAGCATTCTTTATGGTAATAGTACGATAGGGAACATGGCTAACAAAAAGCCTATTAATTATGCTCGAAAAAAAAGATAACTTCTCATCAACTGTTTAACTATTCCATACTTCATTCCATTGAGTTAAACAAAGTTCTTGAAAAAGTGCTGGCAGATTTATATTTTTAAAATCATAATATGAATAGGTATTTGAGGACACAGTGCGAATATTAAATCATGGTCAGACTAGAAATAAATTTGGTCAAATAGTAAGACGGGTGACAAGTCAGATACTATGAAGTAATCTAGAAGGCTAGGATTATCATTTAAAGAAAACCGAGTGGGCATTACATTATTAACAACGGACAGACCGACAGACGAGATACTTTCATACAAAGTTTTGGTGACATTATCATTGCACAAGAGGTTAACATTAAAGTCACCACATATAACAAAATAGTTATAGTCAATTGACATGTCAGATACTTCAGAAAATATAGCTTCTAAGTTATTGTATTTGTTGAGGTTATATTCACACGATATGAACAACTTAGTACAATTGTCATAAATACATATATTAACAAACTCGACACTGCAATTTATTGATCTTTTTAAAAGCTTAGCCTTCAGATTTTTACAATATATAGCCACCCCACCCCCTTTTCTATCTAGCGCATCATTTCTAAAAATGTTATGGTTATCTATGTAATATACAGAATCACACACATTATTACAAAACCATGTTTCGGACACACATATTACATCAACAGACGATTCTTGAAAGACATACTTCATATACTTAGTCAAGCTTGCTTGAGTTTAAACTCCGCGCAATCAAATGAAGTTAGCAATACACTTTAATATGCGGTTTTGTTGTAGGGTGCTGCGAGTCGAAGACGAATTGGTGGACAAACTGCAGTGCTATGCTTGTTGCTGTACTTCACACGGTATGCACTTATTACTTCAGGAGTATCTATGGGGACTGACGTGCAAATCGTGTTAAAAACACTTATAACATCTTCCTGTGGGTTGTAAGTAACGCCACAAATACGCAAGTCACAAGCAACAGCGGCATTGTCCTGCTTTGCGATTTGCGACTTGAGCCTTGTAACTTCTGCCTGCGAATTCCAAACATCCCTCAAAGTAACAGTAAACTCAGCTTTTACTATTTTCACCTCCGTACACAATTTTTCGACAGCTGCCAACCTTTTTTCAAATACTTGTAGCATAGATTTCAAATTCATTACTTCCGCAGCTGTTTCGCTAAGTTTCTGCATAACTCTTTTTTCAGAGTCACGTAATGCCGACCGTTGCTCAGATATTATGCTCACCTTCTGCATCTCCATTTGTTTTCGATGGTTACTCATCGCAAGTTCAGCGTTCGAAGGTGATGATTGCACTTAGTGCGAAGAGAAGGGGGAAGAAATCTGTTTAAGCGCAGCCTTTGCTCCTCTTGTACTCATATCAGCTTTTTGTTATTTTAATATGTATAACTCTGATTTGTTTATTTTAGAGAGTTTTCAATGTTTATATTTTTTTGTTTTGGCTAAAATTTTTATTTGTGATTGTAATTTTATGATTTTTTTAGCAACTTTTATTGTTTAAGATGTCAATAAATTCTTTAACAAAACTGTTGGGTTTATTTAATACACAATTTTTCACTTAAATTTTGTTCTTTGTTGGAGAGAGTATAAAAACACGTCCGTCCACAATCACAGTCAGCGACGAGATTAATTGTAAACCATCATCGACATCTATTCTTGTTGTGCCGAATGCGACAACTTGATAGTTACCGTTTTCAATAATAACATGACCTTGACACAACACATCAGTTCCAATTATTGCATTGTATTTTAACATATCGTCATTAATAACACTAAAATTATTTTTATAGTCATGGCCGTCAATGTTTATCACACCTGTCATCACTTCCCGACATTTCCATTTGCCTCCACCAAAACTTCGTTGCAACTAATAAGCTGTCCCTTACACTCAATCGCGATTGAAGGACAAACAGGTGATTTGCAGCTCCCTCAATCAATTAATGCGGGATATCTACCATTATTTATTTTAACGTCTGTCACTATTTCAACGATATTATTTTTCTCGGGTTTTTCAATAATGTTGACCGGCGCTAGCGTACGTGGCGCGACGCGAGCTGTACAATTTTGAATTGCATGATTCGTCGAAGAACGCTTTTGGCACTTTTGGTTTCTTTGGGGCATTGGGCAATTTTGAGATAAATGATCACGTTCTCTACAATTATAACAAACTGGACCGGTCCGAGATTTTCTCTGCTATCGTTTTTAAAATTTTTGTTTTTAGTATTTGATATTTAGATTTTTAGCAAACCCATTGTGGTTGTATTTGAGCGCAATAGTTAATAGTTTTTTTTTTGGTTCGAATCGATACTACTCAACGATTGTAGCAAATCTGAACACTTCGCAGCGTTCATTGCTGAAAGGGTCTTTCGAAGACCATCGTCATACAACCCGTTAACACCATTTCCACGTCGTCCGATAGATAGTAATCTATTATATAAATAAAAATCAAATGTCGTTCGTTGGTAATTGTATCAATTGAGAACGGCTGGACCGATTTGGATAATTTTTTTTTTAAATATTCGTAATAGTCCAACTTAGGTTTTTAAGGAAAGAAAAATTGACCACGCCCATTTTTTTATAAACTCTAAAACTCGCCTAACACTCACAAACCGCTCATGTGATTAGGATGAAAATTGGTACATAGTAGTTTTCATGTACGCTGAGTAATTTTCTGCTATCTTTTTCGACCCAACTTGAACAACAGAGGGTGCTGTAGTACAAATTTTTTGCAAAACCACCTAAAACTCCCAAACCGCTCATGCGATTAGAATCAAAATTGGTACAGAGAAGTTTTCAGGTACGATGAGTTTTTTAGCACTATCTTCTGGGATCCACCTTGGACATCAGATGGTGCTGTAGTAAAAATTTTTTACAAAATCGCATATTTTGGTTGTTTTCTTAGGTTACAAATGCAAATATTCACAAAATATAAAATACTTCCTAAATTTAATAAAATCAAAAAAAAATGTCCGTTATTTTGACATCAAAAACATGAACATTGAAAACTATGAAACTACAACGATATATTTAATGCAACATCGTTGCTCCAAAATGAGAAAAAACAATCAAATTTCATTTTGTGATTTTCGATTCAAATATCTCCTCTGCTTTTTTATACATTTTGTTAAATTTTTTTTTCTTAAAGCTTCATCAAAGTACTATGAAAACCTTATTGCAAGAATATCGTTAGTTGAGCCTATATATTTTATAAATTTTTTTCAAAAAAGGTCTGAAATATTGTAGTTTTCCTCGAAAAAGGCTCAAAAATTGTTTTTGTTGTAAAAATAATTTAAATTCAAATTCGCAAATTTTAAAAATCATTAAATGTTAAAAATCGCAAATCATTTAAAAATTATAACATTTATGGGCAAAAATTGTTTCAATTTTACGCAAAAATTAAAAACCCTTGATTTTTTCGAACAAATTTTTTCTTCCAATATTATGTTTTTATATTTTTAAAAAAAATATACAAACTAAAAAATTAATTTGTTAGAAAAAATTATCTTAGTATCTCTTACCAATCAAAAGTTAAAGCCAATAATCTTTATCCAAAATATGTATAAATACAAAAAGCAAAACGCTGTCTGTTTGATGGCTGGAAACTTCAAAATTACTGAGCCGATAGAGCTGAAATTTTGGCAGTAGATTTTTTCAAGTACGAGATGGCTTAAATTTCTTTCACACCCCCTTTTACCGCCCACAAATCAATAAAAATGCTATATTTCCGAAGGTTTACCTCGATTTGGCTACATTTTGGTAATTTAGTCTGTATGCTTACTGTCGGGAACTGTACTAAAACTGAGTAATGCCCATCTACTAGAAAACTGGGATGGGCATTATATAAGGGGGTGTGACTCCACCCATACAATTAAAATTTGTATTATCGAATAGCTTTGAAAGCAAAAGTAGCAATACTTACATACAAACTCAGAATGGAGTTACTATTTGGTAATCTCCTGCTACTGGGAAACTGTAACGGGTAGTGAAAAATGACGGTGGTGTCAAACTATGAGTCTAAGAAAAGTTTTGAATACACCTATTATGTTCCCATATAGTTGCAGGGTGCAGCAACGCGCGCCGGGAAAAGGCTAGTCTATAATAAAAATCTACAACGGTTTCACTTTTCAACATGCCTGCATTCATCATCTCATGGATGTCTGTTGAGTTAATAATACACGGAAAATCCGTTCAAAACGCACTTACAAACTGTTCCCAGCTTCTAAAGATAGGTTGTGCATTAAGGTGGGTCACCCCATATGGAAAAATAAAATATTTCAAAAGACCGCCCCTCATTTGAAAGCTTATGTAAGGGTGTTTTAGTAGTATACAAATTTTTTTTTATCTGCCCCAAATGGTATTTTTTGTATAACTTCATCAGTTTTTAACCGATCGTAATCTCTTTAAAAACCGAACGCTCTTCATTAAAAACCAAGTCCGTCGTCGCCTCTTGGGAAGCAACAGCAGTGTCCTTTAATTCGCCAGGAACACCGTCTTGCTGTTCTGGCAAACGTGCAACCAGTTCCGCTTTATTGTCCGACGTTTTCATATTTTTCGCCCGAAGTATTTCTTTTAGTTCGACCAACGAAAAGTCATTGAAATTCATGTTTTTTCCCACGTATTAAATGCGTTTAACATATAACCAACTTTTGCGGTTGATACCACTTCTAATTTTTGTTAGGAACCAGAGTGGAAACAACAAGGATTTATTTAATATATTTTGTTAAAATTAAGTAGCAAGAAAACATAAAATGAACTGTCTTTGTCCGTTAACATTTCATGATTGACTTTAACCTTAATCGGTCCCTTGTGTAAATTTTACACACACTTTTCAACTTCAAGCTGTTATTTTTTTAATAGAATTTCATCAAATCGACCGAGCTAGGATTTTGGCTGGTTTTTTAAAAGTCTTTTTTTTTAAATAAATAAAATAATGAATAATTTGTCATGATCGCATTAATTTCATTCATCGATAAAAATATGGCTCTTGAAAAAGTGTGTAAAATTTACACACAAGAAACTTATTCGTTTCTAGAAATAAGGGACCGATGAAGGTTAAAATATGCAGACAGAATATCAAGAATGACAAACTCAAGAATAAATGAAAGAAAAAAAAGTAAAAAGAAAAGTAAAGATGAGTTCCTGCGGCATTGCCACACATAACGATATCAGGGATGACAGTACTCACTTTGGAAATACTAGCAATTAATCATACAGTATACAAAGCACATCACCTATAAATTTATAACCGAAAAACGCTCGTCGTCCTTCTTCAAAAGAATTTAATTTGTTTTTCCAGAATGATTACGAAGTAAATAGATACACAAGACTTTGAGTACCAGTAGAAGAAAACTACGAATTCGTGAACCGGGGGAAAGCACATGTTTTCGACTTACCAAAACTTCCAATCGAGAGAGTAGTACTGTCCAGAATATGTTCTTTCTTTAGGATCAAGTTTTAGACGACCTGACTACGTTTGTTGTTTCCAGCAAGCGCAAAACAGAATGGGTTGTTCTTAGACGAAACCAATGCATTGTTGTAAACGTAAGATAAGTAATTAAGTCAGTATTATGTATAATAGCATATGTACTTTAATAAAAGGATCATTAAAAAAAATCCAGTTATAAAAATTAAAATTTAATATTTCCAAAAATTTAGTACCCATTTTTCACCAAATAAAGATATAAAAAAAGCAAAAACATTTACAACCCATAAAGTCGATCTAAATAACCGAATGAGTTGGTAGTAAGCCTACAGATGATTAGGTTGGACGGAATAGGTTAATTGTTAACTACAATAATACTCTCATACAACTCTAAGGTTTTTCTCGCAATATTTTGGTGTAATCATAAAATTATAGATATAGCTAAATGATATCAGAACTAATTAATAAAAAAAAATGGGCTTGAAATGAGTAAGATTTTATCATGGGATGTGGTATCACCTACAGAACTACAACGCTATTATTAAATTTGAGTAATTGTATTTAGAACTTATCACCAAGAAAATAATATTAGGTCTTTTGTCCCCCAGTTATCTAAGGGAAGTAACTACAGAGCTTTCATATTAAGAATAAAAAACCCTTAACATATTTTTGACTATTACATTATTTATAGTATAAATTATTATTATATTCTAGATTTTAATATCACCTGCATTGGCTGGCTTAACTATTGCGATTGGAGTTCCTATACTTTTATTTTATGTGTATGGAGTTGTTCCAGTATCTCTTTGTCGAGCAAGTTGTGCTTCTTCATCGAATGATAATTTCAAATTTGGTACTGATGAGGAAAATCCAGTTCAAGATCATAGTGACGGATTGAGTGTAAGCGCCATATCAAGAATAGGTGGCACAAGTATTGGCGATGTAAGCATTAGCGTTACAAGTGGAAGCCAAGTTGGAATGCAAAACAGCATCGCGATTTCAAATATTCAAGGATCCTGTCAGGAGTCAATAGTTGCCTTAGCGGGTAGTGTCTGTGGTAAAAAAACCGAACTTCAGATGGATGAAATGTCAACAGGTAGTTTTTCAGCGAAAACATCAAATAGTGAAAAATCTGTATTAAATGACAACTTTTCTACCATAGGATTAGCTGGATCAATAGCAAGCTATAAACAAGTAAGTTGTTTTGTCAATTTTAGACTTTAAATATAAATTTTACTCAGGCTAGTTCCTTACACGGTCGATTTTATAATCACTTTAAAGCAGCGGGCGGAAAAACTCGCTTTCAAATGATTAAAAGTTCAATCTTTTCGTGAAAACTCATTTTGCGATTGTATTTTATTATGATAAATACTTTTGAAATCGAACGTTAACGAAAACATTGACTTCACGTTCTCTCACGAGAGACTAAATGCAAAGATTTTCTTTTACCCCCGCGTTCTACCCACGAACGATCGCTTTTGGTAGTTCGCTCATGATAAATGTGTTTACATAAAATAACTGCATGTAAAGTCTTTCGGAAGAAATCGAAAGCAATTTTTTCGTGAACATTAAGTATTTATCATGATCTATACAATACAATTCCAATCGCAAAATAGGTTATCGCGAGAAGATTGAATTTTTAATCGTTTGTGAGTGAGTTTTTCAAAGTTATGGGTAAACCGCGGGTAGAAGAAATCTTTAAATTTAGTCTCTTGTGAAACGGGCAGTCACACGCGATTAATTAATTAAATTGCTTTGTTGTGCGTTCGCTTGGTTAATTTGAGCAATGTACAGAGTGCATTTGAGCAAATATTAACAAGGCAAAAATTGTTGCCTATTATAAAGAAACAAATTTTTGTATTATATAGTTATTTTGTATCAGTTAAAGAGTCTTTTCCGTTTCTTTTGTTTTTGAATTTTTTTTATTATATATTTTAAACTTTGGATTTTTATTTTATTTTAATATTTTAATTTAAACAGGGTGGACCATTTGGTGGTTTATTTTTAAATCATAGGTTATTTTACCGCTCCAAATCTTGACATAAAGTCAGTATCATACCCCCGCGGAAAGAAATGAGTCGCTTTGCGCTTGAATAACGTGGGGAAATATTGGAAACTTATTTGCAAAGTAAGTGCTGTGAAGCCCAAACAGAGCGTTATTTGAAAAGAAGTTTTGACGGAAATGAAGCACCCACCGCCTACTGTACCTACTGTACCCCTGCTGTATCTGGGGCTCAGAAAAACCGCACGTTATTGTCGAGAAGCCAATGCATCCACAGTGAGGGACATTTTGGTGCGAATTGTGGAAAAAAGTTTGGTGGACGAAAGACTTCTTTAAAGTGATCTGCATAGATATTACTTTTATTTTTTGGACAAAAGTACGTACAGCATCGTTCATATCCGAGACTTATAACACTGAACAACAAAATCAATTTTTTTCGAAAATAACAAGGTTCCGACAATGGATTCTGGTAGAGGAGACAAAAAAAAAACAATATATGTATGTCGGCGTTTTGAAAGTTTACGTCTGAGTCTTATTTTAGAAGGGATTGAATTTCCCCCCTTTTTGAACATTCTTATAGTGAATCGGCATAGGAAAGCATGCTATCCTTACATTTTGGGTATAGGATATGTTCAAAGGATTTATGTAAAATACTACGAGAAATATTTTTGTGGAACATTTTAACCCCCTAACTTCTCAATTTATGGGTCTTTTTTTACCTTTTTGTGATAAAAGGCAAAAAAGACCCATCAAACAAGGATTTGATGGGTTAAAATGTTCTACCAAAAAATTTATCGTAAAATTCTACTATAAGTCTCTGAATACACCAAAGCTGAAATTTCAACTTAAATGCCAGAAATAAGTCAAGACTTAAAAGGGTTAATTTCGTACTTACTCAGAATTGATGATAAAATGTCGCACAAAACTTGGTTACTTTATATGAAAAAATTGTTTTACTTATTTGGCACATCATACTTAGCAAAAGCAACGAACATTATAGGATGCACCATTAGGTTCAAACAAAAAACTATGAAAAGCAAAATTAAACAAAATTAATTTTAATCCCCTCCGCCGGTTCCCATTATTTTATTGTACCAAAACTTGTCACCATATACGCCATATACTTGTTGTTGTGTTCACAATTTTTGGTGTTTTTAAAAAGAATCACATCTTTTAAATGTGCAATAGTAAAATCCATAGTCATAAACAAAAATATTTTGACAAACTTAAAAATTAAAATCCCTAAAATGTTAACGTAAACAAAACGCTTAACTCAAATTCTTTTCAATGCAATTAGCACCCTTTACGCTTGTGTCGATAGATACCGCACAAGAATGATCGCGACAGCGGGTGTTGTGTTACGAATGCACTTGCATGAAAAAAACAACACAACAACAACAAGCTAAAGAATTGAACTAGTGCCAATGACTTTTAAAGTCAAGGCCATTAATTCGATTAATTAATTATTATGGTAATGATTATAAATTTGAGGGGAAATATCAAGATATTTTTTTTTAACTAAAATAAAAGTTAAAAAGTTAGATTTTAAATATTACTAAGTAATTAAGAAGGAGTCTTGAAAATAGTGGGTAAACTAAGTTAAAAAAAATAATGTTATTTTTTTATATAAACTTTTATTTTTGAAAATAAAAATCAGATCTTAACTGCATTAACTTAGCTCTCAAGCTAAAAAAAATATCTTTTAATTTTCTCACTCAAGCCCGGCTCTTTAGCCATAGGGTCAGTCCATATCAAGTGGTCCAGCACTTGTTGCTCGACCATTTTTAAAAACGTTTTTATTTTTATTGAAATTTGTTCAATATATTGGAATATCAGAACCGCATTAAAAATAATGGTATTCAACTGTACTTTCAAAATGGCGGCCATATTTGCCTTGCTACCTGTAGAGATTTATGCGTTTGTAAGCGTTTGCGGTTACTTTAATTTCTCAGCTTCTGTTAAACATAGAGTGATGAATTAAAATCCATGACATTAAGCACATTTTAAACTTTAATCTCACATACAAGAAGTGATAATTAAATAATTTATTCATATTAAAAAAAATGGTGAAAGTTTTTGTTCAAATCCTTATATTTTGCAACTGTAAGAATTTTTTTTTTATAGAAAGCAATTACTTCTCGACTTATTTTTTCTTTTTTAAAGTACATCTTAGCAATTAGTTTAAATATAATTTCTTTTAACTTTCTGACTTACCAAGTTTTTTTTTAACAGCCAAATATCTCTGGTGGGCATAAGTTTAAAAATTTCAAATTTATTCACAATAAAGTACATCATAATATTTTACTTCAGTTAAAACTCTGAGTTTGGTATTTGCTTCGTTTGGAAGATACAGCCCTTCAAACTTAATGACATTTCCCCTTGTATAATATATGTTTTTTAAGATATTCTTGAGGTTTTTTTCTAATACAAGCGTTAATCTTTCGTTTGGAATGTAACTAAACATAAATATTGAAACATTGAATATAATGTCGTGAATATAACCTCAAATAACTAACCATTTTCGAACTTTACACTCTTTCGTTTATAATGATGAGCACAAGTTTTATGACTTTGTAGATTTATTGTTTACTTTTTTTATTTTCTCATATATATAAATATTTTTTAACATTAATAAAAAACATTGAAGCAAATTGAATATCAACTGAAAAAATTTGAGAAGGAAAATATTCATTTAACACGTAAAATATTTTAAATAACTTTTTTAACCTACCTATTTAGCTTTGATGACTTGATGATCCTCATATTCTTCGGATTTAAAAATGAAAAAGCATCGCATTATTGTGTCGGAAATTGGAACGAAACGATGGAATTGCCGTGTTCCTTTAATTTTTATTGACTTAACAGCTGTTCAAAAGTTAATTTATTTTTCAGACGGTGCTGCGAGTCATTATAAAAATAAGAAAACTTCACAAATATCTGCCACCACAAAATTGATTTTGGACTTGATGCATACCGAGAAAAAAAGCAATAAAAGTCAAATCACCTAAGTCGGCTTAGGTAAAAAGAATTGTATGGACATTAGAAACTTATGCTTATTCACCAAAGTAATATATTGTTTAATACATTGCTTTGAGAGCATTTACTTCGACACGCTTCCAAAAAAAAAATGTTTGATTCACCCAAGCCAAGAATTTGAACTTTTTAACCAATAGTGTAGGTAAAAAAAAAAAAAAAAAATAAATAACTGGCCATTTCAGCCCTTGAAAGGACTTCGACCTAGCTTCTTATGATCAATTGTGTTGTGCGTGTTATTAAGTTTGTACACAATTGACCGAGAAATGGACCTACATGCTTAACGCCGACTCCGAACGGCGATGAACGGAATGTTCTTATTCTCAAGAAGCTTTACATGGCATTTTGATTACTCTCTGAGGTTTGCCATTGTCTGCAGAGAGGTGGCGGCCGTACAGAAAAATTATTTTAATTCAAATAATTTTCTGTCGCTGCTGGGATTCGAACCCGGGTCTCCAAGGTTCTTTGACATAGCGGCCACGCACTTTAACCAACTACGCCACGGACGCCACAATATAGTGTAGGTAAACTACCGAAAACTTTGACACTTTATCAAAATGGTATGAGCAAAATTTATCGCTGAATACTCGCAGTTTGTTATAGTTCTCATTTAGTATTCATAATGAAAATGATATAGCCTACATGTTTAACCAAAGTGCAATCCTTCGTGAGTGCATTTTCTTAGCATTTAATAAGATATATTTAAAAGCGATCTAAATGCATAATTTTTTTACTTTGTAAATCTATGTTGTAAACTTTGTAAATGTATGTATATTTACATTAATAAAATAGGTTTCCTTAGTAAAAATAAAAAATTTTGGTTCATTTTTTAGAGTTTCATCTAAGTACTTGGGTAATTTGGTACAACAGCAATATACAAAATTTAACCTAAGTATATGTACATTTCATACTTGTCTTTGGAAATTTTTTTCAAAAAAAATATAAAGTAATTTACCTAACCTAATGAATATATATTTATTTATTTAACTTTGATAGTTCAACAAAGCTTTTTGCTGAAAACTTGAACACTATGTTCGGCAGATTAAGCAAGTACGCTAATATAAATTGTCGAAGTCACAATGTATAAATTACAAAACACTTCGTTAATTTATCATCCAAATCAATATCGGTAAGTTAACATATAGAACTTAGGTGTTTTGCCTAAAAACTTAGGAGGCTGAAAACTGCCAAAGCCATCGTATGAATTCTACTAGGTTTTTTAATAATTTTACATAAGCTTTTTCTCGGTGCAGAATGGAATTTTTTTGCAACATCGCATGGAAAAACGCATGTGATGGTGTTGGAGGAACAATAAAGCGTGAAGTTGCAAGCGCAAGTCTGCAAAAGACAGAAATAAATCAAATTTTTACTCCTGAAGATATGTCTATTACTGCAAGCAAAATATAAAAGGAATATCATATGTATATGTTAAGGGAGAAGAAGTTTTAGCTCGGAAAGATCAGCTACACATCAGCTTCGAAAGCTGCCAACGAATCAGGGAACACGGCAATTCCATCGTTTCGTTCCAATTTCCGACACAATAATGCGATGCTTTTTCATTTCTAAATTCGAAGAATATGAGGATCATTAAGTCATCAAAGCTAAATAGGTAGGTTAAAAAAGTTATTTAAAATATTTTACGTGTTAACATAAATATTTTCCTTCTCAAATTTTTTCAGTTGATATTCAATTTGCTTCAATGTTTTTTATTAATGTTAAAAAATATTTATATATATGAGAAAATAACAAAAGTAAACAATAAATCTACAAAGTCATAAAACTTGTGCTCATCATTATAAACGAAAGAGTGTTAAGTACGAAAATGGTTAGTTATTTGAGGATATATTCACATAATTATATTCAATGTTTCAATATTTATGTTTAGTTACATTCCAAACGAAAGATTAAAGCTTGTATTAGAAAAAAAATCTCAAGAATATCTTAAAAAACATATATTATACAAGGGGAAATGTCATTAAGTTTGAAGGGCTGTATCTTCCAAACAAAGCAAATACCAAACTCAGAGTTTCAACTGAAGTAAAATATTATGATGTTCTTTATTGTGAACAAATTTGAAATTTTTAAACTTATGCCCACCAGATTTATTTGACCCCAAAATTAGTTAAATTCTCAAAATTTCCATTTTTAAAAGGCTGTTAAAAAAAACTTGGTAAGTCAGAAAGTAAAAGAAATTATATTTAAACTAATTGCTAATATGTACTTAAAAAAAGAAAAAATAAGTCGACAAGTAATTGCTTTCTATAAAAAAAAAATTCTTAAAGTTGCAAAATATAAGGATTTGAAAAAAAAAGTTTCACCATTTTTTTTAATATGAATAAATTATTTAATTATCACTTCTTGTATGTGAGATTAAAGTTTAAAATGTGCTTAATGTCATGGTTTTTAATTCATCACTCTATGTTAAACAGAAGCTGAGAAATTAAAGTAACCGCAAACGCTTACAGACGCATAAAACTCTACAGGTAGCAAGGCAAATATGGCCGCCATTTTGAAAGTATAGTTGAATGCCAATATTTTGAATGCGGTTCTGAGATGTCAATACATTGAACAAATTTCAATAAAAATATAAACGTTTTTAAAAATGGTCGAGCAACCAACTTTCGTTTTTTTGGACCACTTGATTTGGATTGACTCCATATTGACTTGAGCGTTGGTGCGCTCTAAAAACACCACAAGTTAATTTTGAGCAGTGTCAAAAATAACGTATTTAACGTATTTAAAAATCATGCAAAATTATAATAAAAAAAAAAATAAAATAAATAACTGTGCATTTCCGCCCTTTGACTTTGAAAGCACTTTGACCTAACTTTTTATGATCAATTGTGTTGTGCGTGTTATTAAGTTTGTACACAATTCACCGAGAACCGGACCTACAGGTTTGACCCCGACTCCGAACGGCGATGAACGGGGAATGTTGATTACTCACTAAAGTCTGCTATTGTCTGCAGAGAGGTGGCGGCCGTACAGAAAAATTATTTTAATTCAAATAATTTTCTGTCGCTGCTGGGGTTCGAACCCGGTTCTCCAGGTTCGTTGACATAGAGGCCACGCACTTTAACCAACTACGCCACGAAAATAATAATAATAAAAAAAAAACAATAAAAAATTATATTCGTTTGGAAGTAACACTTTAAAAAACTCAAACGTTCAAAAACATTTTGTTTTTAAATATTCATTAACATAAATTTCTTCAAGCCTTATCTATTCGGAAACAAATACATTGTAGTTACTGACCACAGACCTTTAGTTTCACTTTTTTCTCATAAGTACCCATCATCCAAAATGACAAGAATCACACTAGATTTATCTGATTATGACTTCACAATAGTATTTAAACAAGGAAAAATAAACACCAATGCTGACGCACTATCACGAATAAAAATAGATTCTGATATACTAAAAACAATGATACCAAATGAAGAGACAAGCAAAGCCATGGCAATAACTAGGGGTAATAAAAAGAAGCAAGAAGAACTTGCAAAGGATGAATGCACATCTCAACAAGAGACTCGCGAACTCTTTATATGAGATTGCACATCCATAACAGATATCAAAAACATACGTAAATTAAAATTTTAAATAAGCGCTAAAAATATAAATATAAATAAAAATGATACTAGTGTGGCAACTCTGAAAAAAAACAGTTGAAACAGACAGTGTAGTGAGCAATAGGATTAGAACAAAAGGAAGACGAGAAAAACGAGTCAGTTATTAAGTAGCATCTAAAGTGTGCAGAAGTGTTAAAATAAGAAAGTTAAAATAAGAAATAAAAAGTCAATAAAGAAATAATAAATTGTTTAATTTTTTACACAACTTCGCTTACAACATCAGAAGTGAGATTCCCGCTGTTCCTGACAGAAAAATCAACGTGCAACAGCAGCACAATTTCTGACATCACGAAGTTCCAAAAATACAGCGTACCCGAGCTTAAAGCCTGGTTGGAAAAGTTAGGAGATAAGACGACTGGCAGAAAGCATGAATTAATTCTACGGCTGATGGTGCTTTTCCAGAAAGAACGGCAGAAAAATCAGTCAGGGCTTCCAAGCGTGCCAATGCCAACGGAGACGTCAGTGACAACGGCGACTCAGAAGTAGAAGAAGATAACCGTTATAATTCAAAATGTACAAGAAATAAAGAAAAAAGTAACGAAACAAATGAGCGACAAATGAGAGAGCAATTGGTAGATCAAACAACACTAAAAAATTATAGCAACGAAAGACAAACGAGTGAAAATGAAAATCAACTGCAAATAATAGAAGAAGAGATGACCAACAATAACAATCCAATGAGTGAGGTTGGCAGCCAACCATGGTATAATTATACCAGGTAGCATTGACAACTGCTTATTTTCTCTTCAACAGGAAAACATAAATTGTCAAACACAGCTGTTTGCGAAACGAAGCGAAAATTAAAGCAAGTGACAAAAACAAACAAAAAACTAATAAGAATATTGTGCGTTTAAATAAACAAATCATAAAGAAATAAACATTTAAAATCATGAAAGTGATAAAAAGATCTTGTGTAATTTGTGCGAAAAGTTTTTCAGTCCGTGATGTTAAATTTTATTCAGTGCCTAATAACGAAACTCGTCGCCAACGGTGGATTGATGCCTGTGGCTTGATGCTGGCAGAAAATTCGTTTGTTGTTTGTGTTTTCATTTATTAACAATGGCCGACCAGCGAACGCTCTCTTTTTGAGTATATTTTTTGACAGTATATGATTTCCCAAGCAACTGTCAATGCTACCATGTATTATTATACCATGGCAGCCAACAACAAGCGCATCAGGAAAATATGATTCTAATCGAGCGACAAATGAGTGGAAATAATAATGCAATCGAGTGCGACGGAGAAAACAACAGTATTGCAAGTGTACGAGCGAGTTCCTCAAAAGGGGATGAACATGAACTATTGAAGCGAGAACTTGAACTTCTCAAACGAGAGCTGTATTTAGAAAAACGTGAGAATGAGATAATTAAGAGAGAAAATGAAATATATAAAAAAGAACATCAGCACAAGGAAAGACACAGAGATGGAGAAAATGATGGTAAAATTGGTTTTGGAAACATAAAAGAATTGCTTTCCGAATTTTCGGGTACAGCCGATAATTTTCAACTTTTAAAAGCACAATTGCAAAGCATTCAAAATGCATATAAACTTGATGACAACAATACCAGACCATTGAAATGGCTGCAGACAAAGAATGATTTGATGACCGTACCAATTGAAAGTTTAATAAGTGAAATGAGTAACCTCTTTGAAGATCGCTCTAGCTCATTACAACTTAACCCTCCGGAGGGCGCGCTCTGAAAAGTAACACGGAAGGGGCCCCGCCGCGGCAAATTTTCCGCAAGGTAATTTAAATAGTTTCGACTGGAATTTTTCCTATTTATAGCAAAAAACCATTTAATTAAAACAAGCCATTGCTTTCTATTGATTTTGAAATTTTTTTTTTTAAGCATTTATGTTTTTAATTTTTATTCATTATCGGTAACATAGCATTACACATTCATACATTCAACACATTCTGAAATTTGCTTACAATGTTTTTTGCAGACATTTTTATTACAATTATTACAACAAACTTTTGTTCTATTATTTTTGTGCGGTCCCCAAATATAACAAACTCCTGATTCCGATTGTTGTTGCGCAGCTGGTTTGCTTCGATGTAGGTTTAAAAACATCAATTTATCTTAGGTAATTTTTGTAATTATGGTTTATTGATATCATAACGTAACAAAATTTATACCCAACACAATTAAAAATTACACGTTTTTATGCACGTGCCTATGCTTTTTACTCACACAAAACAATAATAGAAATTTTCACCTTCATCAAAACAATTTTTTCCAATTTACTACAAAAAAAGTTACACTTGATTTTTTTGTTACACGAGAAGGCGCGCCGCGGCAGTTTAGCCGCAAAAACGAGACACTAATTTTTAAACACAAATAACATTTAAACGAAATATCGTAGCAACCAGCGGTTAACGGTAAACCACGCTGCATCTCAAAACTTACAAAGTCACTTGAGTGGCAGCGGCCAGCTACCATTATAAATACTTGAAAAACACAAATAAAACAGTTTGCGGCTAATTTGCCGCAGCGCGTTCGAAGCCAGAAAGTGGCGAATAAGTGAAAACTTTGAAGAATATTTTTTTGACAAGACCATACTGGCAGGAAAATTGCATATTGATGAAAGTGAGCTAATAGAATATGTCATTGAAGGGATTCCAGAGTTACGTTCACAAGCAAAATTACATTGTTTTCGTGACAAGTACCAGCTGTTAGAAGCTTTCCATAAATGTGTCATCCAAATTAGCAGCGAGTGTTCGCCAACGTACATCGAATGAATCAACTGCGACAGCATCAGAAACCCCCTCGCCAGTTCGTTGTTACAATTGTAATTCTGTCGGACATATTGCAACGGAATGCCGTAAAGCAAAAAGAGAACTTGGAGCTTGTTATGTGTGTGCGCAAATGGGTCACCGAGCAGCCGAATGTCCAATGAGGAAACCGCAACAACTTCACTATACCGATGCTGTAGATGGCGATGATGAATTTGTAAAAAAAGTAGAATTTAGTTTTTCGTATTTAGATTTTAATCAGAAATTTTTATTAGAATCACTAATTGACACTGGCAGCCCAATCAGTCTTATACGCCAACAGTTCGTGCCATCTAATAATTTGGAAAAAGAAGAACAAGCAGAATGCAATTTTTTTAGTTTTTGTGGAATAAATAAAAGTCCATTGAATATGTTTGGAAGAATAAAGTGTATTGTTTCGTTTGAAAATAAAAATATAGAATTATTATTAATAGAAAATATTAATCTGTTTGTAGTCGCTAATGACACTATGAGACACCCAGTGCTACTCGGCAGGGATTTTTTGAAAAAAGCAAAACTAAAATTAGTTATGGAAAATGAAAGCATAGAGCAGACAACAATTCTTTATTTTGAAAATGAAGGAAATGAATTCATGAATGATTTAGTGAAAATTGATTATTGTGATTCAATTAACAATGTTTTCTTAAGTAATAACGATGTCGAATTTAGTTCTAAGAAAAGATTTTATGAGTTATTCAATGAATGTTATGTAAACCGCAATCGTCCAGATGAACCTGAGATAAGATGTGACATGAAATTAGTTTTGAACAATGATAAGCCTTTCCAATATCCCCCACGTAGGTTATCATATCACGAAAAACAACAAGTGCAAGCCATAATTGATGAACTGCTTCAGAAAAAAATTGTGAGGCCAAGCCGTTCAGAATATGCATCTCCTATCGTGTTGATAAGAAAGAAAACAGGTGACACTCGATTGTGCATAGATTTCAGGACACTTAATAAGGCTACATTAAAAGATAATTATCCTTTACCCTTAATAGACGACTTACTTGACCGCCTAGCAAATAAAACTTTGTTTTCATTACTAGATTTGAAAAGCGCCTTTTATCATGTGCATATGAATGAAGATTCTATAAAGTACACAGCATTCGTGACTCCATTGGGACATTTTGAATTTTTTAAAATGCCTTTCGGCTTAAAAAATGCACCTTCGGTTTTTCAACGTTTCGTGAATCAAGTTTTTGATGATTTGATTAGATCAGAAAAAATAGCTATATATTTTGGATGATATAATGATAGCCACAAACTCTGTTGACGAACATTTACAAATTTTAAGAGAAGTTTTTGATAGACTAATAAAAAACGGGCTAGAACTCCGACTAGACAAGTGTAAGTTTATGGAATCTAAAATCAATTATTTAGGTTATGTTATTTCCAAAGAAGGTATTCAACCAGATGGCAAAAATAATTATAGACTTAGAGAAAAAATTAAGGAAATTAAATTCTCTTCGAAATCAGGAAAACATGAAGGTCTTTTACACAATATTCCTAAAGGAGATGTTCCTTTTGAAGTCATACATATTGACCATTTTGGTCCAGCCAGTATAAAAAATTCCAAAAAGAAATATGTTTTCTTAGTAGTAGATGCTTTTTCCAAATTTGTTAAATTGTATGCAACGACGTCAACCAATACAAAGGAAGTCTTAGGATGTCTAAGGTCATATTTTAATTCATACAGCAGGCCTAATGTCATTATATCAGGCGTTTACTTCAAACGATTTTAATAATTTTATTAGGAGCAATAATGTCAAACATATAAAAATTGCAACAGGTTCACCGCAACCCAATGGACAAGTCGAAAGGATTAATAGAAGCCTTGCACCAATGATCGCTAAAATAGCTAGTGCAGGAAATGAACATTCATTAGACAGAATTATGCCGGAAATAGAGTTCGCTTTAAATAATACAGCTCATCGTAGTATTGGTACAACTCCTAGTGAATTATTATTTGGTGTAAAACAGAAGGGAATAGTAATAGATTACTTAGAAGAAGAGTTAAATGAAGTTAATGCACCAGAATACTCGAGAGACCTCGCAAAATTGAGAAAAGAAGCTTCGAATCAAATAATAAAAAATCAGAAATATAATAAAGCTTTGAAAGATCGTAACAGGATCCAAAAGTCCTATCAAAATGGTGACTACGGGGTATTGAAAAATTTTGTAAGCGATACAGGAGCTAGTCGAAAGATATTACCAAAATACAAAGGACCATATAGGTTAACAAAAGTATTGCCAATTTAGTTAGGATGTAGAAGGATTTCAAGTGAGTCAGATACCGTACGAGGGTGTTTGGGAGGCAGCGAATATTAAGCCATGGCTCAGTAGTTCTCACAAAAAAGGCACAATCGGCACAATGATTGCGGGTTAGGATGGTCGAACTGTTGCAACTCTGAAAAAAAAAAACAGTTGAAACAGACAGTGTAGTGAGCAATAGGATTAGAACAAAAGGAAGACGAGAAAAACGATTCAGTTATTAAGAAGCATCTGAAGTGTGCAGAAGTGTTAAAATAAGAAAGTTAAAATAAGAAATAAAAAGTCAATAAAGAAATAATAAATTGTTTAATTTTTTACACAACTTCGCTTACACTAGTATTGAAATGATAAATGATATTGTGCACGTGCGATATAGCGATAAATATAGCGATAGATATAGCGATAAATTGGAAGTTCATTCACTGCATAGGCATATGCGTCCGTCAACTCGCTGAACGCAATGCAATAGAATTATGTGAAAGCTTACAGATGAAAATTCATTTACTGCATTTGCATATGCGTCCGTTTATTCGCTACGCAAGTAAAGTCGAAAATATTTCAACTTTGCTTGCGTAATTTGCGTTTTTTGACAGCTCTTTACTTCTAACGAACAGAGAGAAGAAATAAAAGAAACGAGTCAGAAACTCATTACTTTTAGGGATGGCTCTTCTAAATAAATCTTTAAAATTGAAAAGTGTATGAAGTACTTGCTTCTGAAGAAAATAATTGACTTCCTAGCAACGTGGACAGCTAGCTGTAGGAATCCTGAACCTTCCAATGATATTTGTGTTACTTGGTTATCGCATATTGCCTTTACTTGTATCCGTTTAGCTAGTGCAAAAATCCACCGATTTCTTTAGTTAGTCTGAATCCTTGCGTGATCATGCATATTCACAAATTCTCAAAGCGAACTTGTTTCGTTGTCGAACAAATTGACTTCACATGAGCAAGTAGTTGCGCCCTTGTTGTAGATTGGCTGTGTGTTGGGGCATAACTTTACGTCTTCTTCCAATTTGGTGCAAGACTGCAAATTTTCTGTGTTGGTTGGACAATATTTGTCACGAAGCAGCGGCGTGATGGCAAGTATTGGTGTTGACGGTTTTATGGCTTCCATAGTGTTGTTCACCCAGATAGGTATTGCTATCAACCGATATAACTCAAATTGATCTGGTTCGGTTAGTGGGATCGTTATTCTGAATATGGCATGTCTTTTAGTAATGCTTCCTTGGATATTCATTAATTTGTATATTGATGGAAGGTTTCCGTGGTAACCTGTTGAGTTGTTGTGGTGATAAGAGGTGAGGGCTAATTTGTCCATGGTGAACATTGATCAAAACATTGATTACACTGTGCGACAATTTAAGGGTCAATTGGAATAACCTCAAATATCTAAATGGTTTCTAATAGTGGATAGTCTATATATTATGCCCTCATACTCAGTTTTATCGGATTAGGTCAAATAAGAGAGAAATTCAAGGTCAAACTTCACCTTTAAGTCACAAATTTTTTCTTATAACTCTTAAACTAAATTCAAATTCTATGTAGTAACTGCATCTAAATATTCGCAATGGATGATTCTTTACATTTTGAGACCATTTTTTGCTCAAAAAGTTACGTAAGGGGTTTAATATTTTCTTCGAAAACAGGGCTTTTTAAAAAAAAGTAAAATTTTCAATAGTTTTCGAGTTATCTTTCGAACCGTTATAAAAAAATTAGTTTCGAGGAAATTGCGTTTAGTTTTTTATTTGTTGTATGGAGCTTAGACATAGGTTAACGAAAACCGTTATAACTTCTGTTTTTTCTTAAATATCGATTCAAAAATGTGTATGTATATTTTTAAAACTATAAAGAACACATTAAACAAAAAAAAGTTTTTTTTTCGAAAAATTTACACCTTAAGCAACAAATTGATAAGTTAACATTGATGCAGTAGAATTGGTTTTAACACTAAATTCATAAATTATAAAATAAATTTTTAAATAGCTAATACATTTTATGAATTAATTAAAACTTCCAAAGTTTTAATTTTAAATATTTGTGAGTAGCTTACATGAATGGGCAATTCCCAACATCTTTTAAAATCTATGATTTTGATATAACCGTGTTAATAACTTACATGTTTCTTAAGTTAAGTTCAAGTTTTAAATGAGCGTCTACTTAGGAATACATATAACAATATTTCCCTACTAATTTCAGTTTCATAAGTTGCTACCTTAAGTTGCTACTGGGATCGAAAGTCAAAAAAACACAGATTTTTACCTTCTGAGGTGTATAAAAAGCGTGCGCCAACTTTCTGTAAAATTCAAATGGTGTTTGTACGAAAATACTTGAATACAAAACATATATTTTTATTATGATGTGCCATGAAGCTAAGAAAAGTTATAACACATTCAAGGCGTGATACCACTTTAGTGGCATTTTTTAATTTTTCGTAGTTTTTCATATATAGAAAACGCGCGCCATAAGAAAGGTACTATTTTAATCTCATTTTAATAAATTCTATGAGATTTAAAAAGTTTTGAGGTTGGTGGCATTAGTGTGCCATTAATATTACCCATACAGCAAATCCTTAAAAAATTGTAATTTAAAACGAACACCATAAAAAATATAGCTTTTTTCGCTGGCACATCGAAAATCCTGAAAGGATGAGAAGGCGTCTCCTTACACATGCATGCTTTCGACATTTTTGAATTTTTTCAAAAGGCGCGCTCAAAAATTTTGAATATTTTGGATGTGCCAAGATGATCATAATCCGTTTTTTTGATACCGCGATAAGCTCAGTAATATAAAATTTGAAGGAGTTGTCATTTTCAAAATTAACGAAAATAGTCAGTTGTCAAATTTCTTTTAACTTTTATCTTTCTCGACACAAATTAATTTATTTTGTTCCTTTTATTTTTTGAGCAAAAATAACGGTTACTTGTGACTTTTCTTTTATCGGTTCAAAATTTATTTTTTGCATTTTATTTTTTCGATTAAAATATCAGGCAATTTGGATTTTTTTCAAAAGGCTCTTGACCGACTAAAAAATTATTAATACAATTATCCACATTTTGAGTTATGTATATGTGCAATTGAATGTAAAAAGTACACTCTGTATGTAAGCTGTAAATGATATTATCTAATACTTACTTCTGAAACTCTGATGTGATATTCATTTAACATAAGTAAGTTGCTAAATTGAATACAAAAATTGCAACTATATGCAAACTGTTAAAAATATTATATAATTACCTATGAAACTCTAATGTGATAATTGATACATTGATCTTTAATGAAATAGAATTTTTACGAATAAAATATTTAAAAATGATACTTTAAGGTGAAACTTTAACATTTAACTTAATTAGGACGTTTTTTATAATTTTTGTTAAACATATTGTTGAAAATAAAAAATTATAAAAAAAGCTGTGTGCCTATGACCACACGATAGAAGTTATAACTTCTTATTTTCCAATTCTAAATGACATATCTATGTACAAGGTGGCGCAAAAATAACCTTCCGATGTTTTTTGGCTGTAATTTAAAAAAAAAATTAAAAACTTTGATTCTTCTTGTGGACTATTTTTATTTGGTCTTTTAATTTTTTTACATCAAGTCGAGAATATGATGTCATGTAAATGGCCGCCGCCACAGTTGATTGTCATTTGAGCCCTTTTTATGGCATTTTCCATCACTTCGGCCAAAACTTCCGGCGATAGGTCCTCACTTTCTTGACGGATATTGTCTTTAAGAGCTGCAAGAGTCTGAGGCTTGTTGACATAAACCCGCGACTTCAAAAAGCCCCACAAAAAGAAGTCTGGAGCGGTCAAATCAGGCGATCTTGCTGGCCAGTGCAAATCGCCAAATCGGGAGATTAGGCGCCTGGGAAATGCATCCTTCAGCATATCGGTTGTGGCACGTGCAGTGTGTGCCGTTGCACCGTCCTGTTGGAACCACATGTTTTCTAATCCCAATTCATCAAGTTGCGGCAAAAAGAACTCGTTGATCATTGCTCTGTAGCGCTCACCATTCACAGTAACACATTCTTCGAAGAAAAAAGGTTCGATGACTCCTCCAGCGAAAACAGCACACCATACAGTGACTTTGAGCGGCTGTAATGGCTCTTCGTAGGTTACACGCGGATTTTCAGTGCCCCAGAAGCGTAATTTTTGCTTATTTACGTACCCGCTAAGATGGAAATGGGCCTCATCACTCATGATTATAACCGACCGATTATTGGTCAAATAAATAGTCAGCAATATTCCGCGTTCTGGAGCAGTGTAGCTCCACAGTTTATTAACGTGTATTTCGCATGTGTTTACTACAAAAATGTCAAAACAGAACTGACATTAGGGGCCAATCGCAAATTTTATAGCATTTTCTGATAGGAGGATTACTTTTGCGCCACCTTGTATATAAATAACAAAGAAATAAAAAACTTTCCACTTCCGTCAATATCATAAAATCAAAAGCTCGCAAGTTGCATGAGAAATTATAAGAAAAGAAGAGATCTTTGAACGCAAGTAATGGTTAGGTGTCTAATTTCAAAAAGAGGCATGGCCTTCGCTACATAAGAATTTGGGGAAATAAAATTTGTTCAATTGGTCAAAATCTGTCGAACGATTTTCAGTCCAGATTAAAAATCAAGGAGCTAAATCTTTCAACAAAACACAAATAATACTGATGAGTCCGGATTATTCTTTAGATAGATTCCAAATAAAACACTAGTGAGCATCTCTGTATGTACATACAAACTATAAAAAGCACAAACCTACACACGCATGAAAAAAATGTTGACACAAACAACAACAACAAAATGCAAACGTTAGATTGTGTGTAGCAACGACTACGATGCGAGTGCGCACATGTTCGGACATACAAAAGCAGCGGCAGAATCTAACTGTATGCTGACGATTGAATCGAGAAAATCTCTGATCTGAAATTGCCAAACGCGCCTAAAGAAGTTATCACTTCAATAAAATTTTGATCTTACATTTAAATGACGATTTTGGTGTCAAAAACACGATTTAGAAAAGTTTTGGGACGATTTGGTATTTTGATTTCAGGCAACCCTGCTGACAAAGTGAAATTTTTAAGCAACTAGCTCATAGAAAATAAGTAAGCAGATCGTAAACAAGCTGAAAATATTATGACGGATCTTAACACTTATGGTTATGAGAAATAGAGCACAGTCAGCCCTGCGTACACCTGAATGATTATGGTCAAAATAAATTCCCTCGCTCACTCTCTCAAATTTCCCTTTAACATTGAAACCAGAACACTGCGCGAACGTGACGAGCCAATGACCACCTGCATAACTTTGCCCTCACTCTCTCATTGTGTAGGGAAAGAGATAAAGCGTTAAAATTTAATGTAAAAAACTGCACTTATAACTTAAAGTGAAGCTGAAAAGAAAAATTACAGGAATAAATTAATGTTAAAATGTAACCATTTTTATAATTTTTAACGAAAAAATTTAAAAATGAACCGGTAAAGAAAAAAAAAAATTGCAATTTTGCAAATGTGTAAAGAAAAAAAAGTTATGTATTTTTTTCACTAAGCGTTCTTAACATTTTACAAACTTGCATCATTAGAAAGTCCTATTTGGCTCTTTTAATTACAATGCTGTATCGAAGCAAGAAAAAGAGGAGGCTTGGCGTAGCGTTCTTTAAAAGGCACAGTCTCTGGGATTAACTTCAGCTAATTGCAGTTGGACATATGCCCGTGATCATTTGTTTGGGTTGTGGAAGAGCCGCACATTGTTAAATTAATAAGAAGGCGACTCACGCTTCTCGATTTCTCAACAAATATATTGAAACCAATATATGCAAATTTAAAAATGTTTGAAATTAAATTTAGGCAAAACGTGATAATGCAAACAAAACTGGCACCGGTGGAGGCAAAAGTGTAGTGATGGATGAGCTAGATGAGTTGATTCTAGATAAAATAAGAAAAGAGTCTCCAGTGGTCGAGGGCTTAGATTTACCTGAAGCGGACGGAGTCGGTACGTCGAGTTCACCTAACCAAGTGGAACTTCAAGTGAATACACCAACAGCAGATAACAATACTAAAACTGGTGCCCAAAAACGGAAGTTAAAAGGCGATCCCTGCGGCAGTGGGCACCAGCGTGCGCCAAGGCGCACACACTCAGCCGCTGAATGAATTTGGGTGTGTTTCGGAAAGGGGAACGGAAAACTGTGAAAGAACTAAGAGCGTAGGTTTATAGAAAGTGTGAGAGCGAGAGTATTATCTTAAGAAAAGCAAGTGTTGCATATTCTGCATATTAAGGGGGAAATATACCCAGAACTTTTTTTTCAAAAAAGAAAAGCCTTAAGTCTCAAGAATATGTGGTAAAAAATTCAAATCGATATCTCAAAAAATAAAGTTATAGCCTAGTGAGTGAACAGCCTTCTAGAGCGCGCAGTGCTGGCCCTTATTTTTAAATGCGTTTTTCTCGAAACCATGTTTTCAAAGTCGGTGACCAAGATTTCTCGATATTCAGTGAACCGATCGTTTTGATTTTTTCGCAGGCTTATTTTACTCATAATAATCTCGTACTTGTCATAGGATTTTTTTTTTGTAGATTCGTTCATTAGTTATAGGAAAAATAATGACGAATTTTTGGTCGAAAAACCTTAATTTACGTTCGGAAGTCCGCCATTTTGTGAAAAATCAATATTTCTAAAATCGGCTATGACAAGTACGAGTTTTCAGTATCTAGTTTTTTTTTCAGTATCATTTCTTTGTTTCAGTTGAATTTTGGAGGAGCAATCTTGGTCACCGCATTTTCAGAGCGTTCTACAAAAAAATGCTGTATCTACCATAATATTAAATTTTTTTAATGAAAAAATACCTGACACACTCTTGAATGTGTATATTTTAAGGTATAAAAACCCTCATTTAAAAATTTTCCTTAGATTTACTTAAAAAAATTGCACAAACATTTTTCGGCCTCTGGGTATATAGTCCCGCTTAAGAGGATGGTTTCTTAAAAAGGGATTATTTTTATTTGGCGTAGTTACAAAAAACGATGTTATTTGTTTGCCAATCAGGTCAGGGTTGTAGTGTATCTACATATTTCCCCTTTGCCACCTTCTTAGTTACACTCATTTAAGTTATTGCGCGTTTTGTTTGCAATGTTAGAACTATGACAATTTTTTTTTATAAAAGAACAAAATTTTCAATAAAGAAAACAGAATTGATCTGAGCTTGAAAATGAGCATAACAGTCTTTTCTCTTGCAATATACGTTCCAACCAGCTATGGGCAGAGAGCGCTCTTTGGAGCGCTGATAGCAAGAATTGAGAGCAATAGCTTACGTAGCAACACAAAACGCAACAACAAATCAAAGAAAAAAGACAAATACAGAAACAACACAGAAGCTTTAAGTGTAGTGGTGCCCAGAGATAAAGAGATGGGAAACTTCGATGTGAAAGGGATAGCACTATGCCTGCTTTGTGTCAAATTGAACTCAATACTAACACAATATTATAGTTGTGGTCGTACATTTTGTTGAGAAACTCACCCAGTTTGGGTTCCAGTTTGAGTTGAGTTTGAATTATTCAGCTGGTTCGGGTTCTCACCATTGTGTAAAATTTCACTGAGCTTAACCAAACTGACCACGGTCAAAACCTAAACAAGTGGAAAAATTGCTGGTCTTGTACTCAAGTAGCAATAATTTATAATTTTCTTTTTTTTTGCCTAATTACAAAAAAAAAAAAAATAAATTTCAAAGGAGCAAGAATGCATTTTATTAATAAGAAAAAATTGCTTTTATCATTTTTTCCAAATAAAAACACCTTCTTTATTAAAGTAATTAACTATGTGATGAATTTGTTTAAAAATATTCATTATATTTTTTTTTATCTGTTTAACAATTTCGTATTTTAAAAACAAAAAAACAAATTAAAAATCATCTTATTGTTTAAAGTTAATTACAATTTTACAATTATTCATTTTAAAACATGATTTACTTCTTTATTTACAACTATAAAATATAAAAAAATTAATATACGAAACATTAAATAAATAAAAAATTGCCAATACTTTTCTCAAATTCTTTCTTTATTATTTCGATGGGAATCGAAGGGGAAAACATCAATTACTGTTCATTGGCAAAATCTGGACTATCAAGCACTGAATAGCTTGATATCGCTACATCCATTTCTTTGCTAGGAACACTGTTGTATTAGCTGCAAGTTCCATCGATTTATTTAGCGAATCCGGTTTTGCCTCAATTTGTTCCAGTACTTCTTGAACGCCAGAAACAGTAGGTGTTGAGGCACTGCTTATATTTGTAACCAATATATTTGGTACTTTAATGGCATTAAGTAGTATTTTTAGGTTTTCACCCGATATGCGATCCTCGGCAATAGCATGTGTTGCATTATGGGACAATTGTTGCTGCTGTGCGTGAGGATGTTGCGGTTGATTGGCATGTATGAAGGATGCTCATCCTCTTGGATTTAGAATATATTTATAAGTTAACTTAAGTACATATCCGATCAAAAAGAATAACAGAATTGGTGCCATCAAGTTTTATGAAAAGGAGAGATTGCCTTTTAAATAAAATGGTTAGGTGTAAAAAATTTTAGAATGCATTTAGGTTAATCATTATTTACTTGAAAACGTAGACATTGTAGCTGTACACTTTTCAATAAGGTATTCGGATTGCTTCATAAACAAGTCATTGAGGTATATTATTAGCACATGATCTGGTCGACAAATTCATTTTTAAATTTCTAGCTTTTCTGTAATACAAATGAATAAGAATTTTTTATATATCTATTTTACATATAAACAGCCTCTCACTCACTTCAGCTGCTTGACTAGCATATTTTCATTGCTTTTCATTCAAACCCTATTGCATTCCAAGTAAGTAAAAAAGAATCCAAACAAGAAAAAGATTTATAGCCCATGCAAATGTAACCAATTTGATTACGATTGTGCAAGAACCAGAAAAGTAGAATTGCAGCAGCCACGATCAAAGAAAATTGAATCTGCAAAATACATTATTGTAATTAAATTTCATTTGAAAATTTTTAAATGATTATACAAAACATTTTGTATGATTTAAATTATTACGATGAAATTGATATTTTTAATATAAAAGTATACAATATCAATATTTGGGAAATGATCACACAAGGAACATGCTTACCTCGGATATTTTCAACAGTTCAAAATTATCCTTGAATATGTCCAAAACTATAGCAATTATTTCCATGCTGCTGTCGACGTTACTTCCGAACACGCTATCCAGCTCACGTGGATCACTTAGCTGTTCTAGTTTTTCCTACTGTTCTGGTAGCAGCGTGAAGCGTAATGAGTGATGATACAGCGGAGCACCCTCATTAAACTGAAATAAGTTACATAAAATAATAAGTTATTTTAATTAAAAATAAACATAAACAAATGAAAGCTTCCGTTTACTTTTCATGCGTAGCAACATTTATGCTATGGTGTCATCTCTACCTACACGGGCGTCTAAATTAATTTCTTAACTCTATATGTGCATAGTTCTTTCCTGCAATTTTTGACGAAGTACTTTGTTCATTGAAATATGTTCTTTACATCATAAAATAGAGTAAACTTAGCAAAAAGCTAAGATTTTGCAAATGCCAATGACACCGCAGTGAATGCTCGCGCCAGCATTGCCAGTAGACTTGCTCAACTCGTTCCAACCTTTGCCCAAAGCATCGGGATCGGCATGCACAACAATAGTACGTCCAACGATGCTCTTGGCGCCGCACAATGTGATTTTGCTGTTGTAAATGTCTACCTCAGTGGGTCCGCTTGCTTTGGCTTCCATTTTGCCCAAATCGCCCAAGTGACGGTCTTCATCACCGGGTGCGCCATGTTCCTTGCCATGGGGATTGAAGTTAGGGTCGGCGGAGGTGCATACATTGGTGTCACCAAATTCATGCACATGGAAACCATGTAGGCCTTGGGTCAGACCATTAACTTCTCCTATAACCTTAACGGGCGCGTCGGCATTCTCTTGTTCAAAAAGACGGTGCCAATAGCATTGCTATTGATAACGCACAGCTTTTGCAGGCATATTTCTTTAGTTTTATCACTTTATATTTAAGAATGACCACAACTTTATAAAATAATTATAAACTTTTCTCGACCCGAGCTAACGTTGGAATGAGAAATTAAATTACAGCAAAAATAAGATATTTGAAAAGCAGACAATTTATAAAACAAAGTTACAAAATTATAAAACTTCACAACAGCTGACAGCCGACACAGCAATTTTTGACAACTATGAGGTGAACTCACATACACAATACGTGAGGATATAAAAAATGAGAACAACAACCACCATTTTGGCGCAAAATCAACAAAAATGACAGCCGAATCGAAGTTTCCCATCTCTTTATCTCTGGTGGTGCCCATACCCGGTTCCAACTTATGGCGACACTGCTTGGTTGAACGTATATGGTAATATAGGGAATCACCAAAACTTTAGAAAGGAGTTTTATCCTCCATAGACAGAAAGGAGTTTTATCCTCCAGTTTAGATATTATACAAGTTCATAACACAAACCATTACAGGGTCTTCAGGGTGCATTTATAAAATTGTTTTTCAAAAGAATTTTTTGCATATTTATAAAGAGCTCCGCAAAACAATGTCACAACAAAAACTCAATCTCAACGGTACTTAACTTTCATTTTTATTTCTGCCTTAAAAACTAAAAATTAAAAATTACAGGTTATTTTGTGCTCAAAAAAATACGGAGCAAATTTTGATTTTTTATTTTTGCCTTAAAAAATAAAAGCCTAAAAAATACTTTTTTGTTAAGAATTTTAAAATTGAAAAGATAACTATAACTTTCTGGCTTTAAGTAAAAAATGCCCATTAAAAACGGGCCTCTGCATTATATGTTGAATTAACTGAATAAAATGTCGTTTATTTGAAAATCACTGAGCAAGGAACATTGGTTTTGGTCGGTTCTGATCGCAATTAAAATTTTCGCAATGCAGACCAACGGTGCCACTTAAAACATTTTTTTTTATCAAATTTTTACTGAAAACCTGCCCCAAAATTGTTTGCAACCTATGTACCAACAAATTTTACAGGGATCATAATTATTATCCATAAACACAAAGTTTAATTATTATTTTTAGATTTTTGTTTTATTTCTCAAAAATAAAAATTATCTTACGATTTTTATTGTTTTGATTTTTTTTTTTTGTTTTATTTTTTCTTTTTTTTTTTATTTAACAATTTTATAATTTTTTATAAGTAGAAAGAAAAAATGAATACTACATAACATAATGGTATTAAAGTAAATGTCCTTTATAGGCTCTCAATACATGCTATATATTTGTATAACTTATTTCAAATCTAACAATAATTCTGTTTGGAATTTTGGTTTTTTTTTTTTTACTATATTGAATTAAGACTTAATAGAAAAAAGGAAGGAAAACTATTAATTAAGTAGCAGCAGTTTTTTGGAATATATATCGTCGCTCGTATGACTAACTGGCGTAACTAACATTTTTTGCGAAATTGAGTTAGAGATGCCAATATACTTCTTTAGCCCTACTGTATCATGTCAGAAAATATTATAACTATATATAACACGGTTTGGCAAAAAACGCAAGTTACTTTGAGTCATATCTAAAATATTACACGTAAAAACACAGAAACGAAAAGTAAAAAATGCTCTCCTGAATAATTAAGAAAATTCAGATACGTCAGTTAGTCATACGAGCGACGATATAAAAATTTACAAGCTAAGACTGATTAAAACTATTTAAAATTAAGGAAATTGATCTGCTTCCAAAATGAGCACCAGTTCCCGCAGTGGAGAACAAGCTTCAATCATTTATTTAGTACAAATAAATATTGTCACCTGTATCCCAAAGCAAGTCAAGCCGCTCACGCCGAAAGATAGACAAATGTCCTTATGAAAGGAAAAGTAGATATTAGGGCTGACTGATTGCTGAACCCCAATCAAGCCAAAAGTATTTGTTTCTATTGAATCGTTCATGATTCATTTTATCACGCTCAGGTATGTCACAACAATATCTCCAATTTGCCAGTCGGTTATCGGTTGTCATACGTGAATGTTTGATTCTTTTATCAGTTGCTCTTCTAGCTACGTGATAAATTATAGGAATGTTGCATGAGTCTGACAAATAACTTAGTGCATCAAGATATAGAAACGCCTCCGGTGGTATTAATCCCTTCACTAAAGTGTTTTCAAAATAAATGGGATTTGGATACAAGGCTCCCGAAATATAACTATTTTCACTTAGAGCTGCGCGCGCAAAATGGTTGCGGGTTATATCGAGTATGACGTTATCAATTCTTGATAAACCGGATGCGTTAAGAAGTTTTATATTTGGAATGTAATGCATGTAGTTCGAATGTGAACTTCGGTACATATTCATACATGCTCTTAGGCATCTTCTCTCAAATAAGCGTATTTTTTCCATGTATGACGGACTAATATTCCACCATATTGGACAGGCGTATGTTATTATTGGTCGTACAAAAGCTTGATAACATATGATTTTCACATCACTTCTTAAATGTCGTGAGTAGAAGAGCTTTTTAAGTGCCATAAAGGCTGCTCTTGCTTTTTCTAGTGTGATGTTTATATGTTCATTAAAATACAAAAATTTATCTAAATACATAAACCCCCAGGTACCGAACATTTATTTTATTTGGAATTTGAAGACCGTTTGCATACGTGATTTTTAGATTTTTCCAATTTTTACGAAGGTCGTTGTTACCGCGTCTAAGCGGGGTTCGAAACAGGATTACTTCACATTTTGAGTAGCTAATATTAAGTTTCCATGTTTCACAGAATTTCTGAAGATAATTAAATTTGTTTTGAAGTCTATTTTGGATATCTTCAATTTTTGTACCGTGCACATAAAGAATGATATCGTCGGCAAATGCTAGGGATGTTTTATTCTCATGCAAGATTTTTGCAATAAATATATTGAATAAGATGGGCGCCGTTACTGTGCCTTGTGGTAAGCCGTTTTCTATAAGGAACTCTCTATTCGTCATGCTGTTTCCATCTGACACTACGAATTTTTTTCCCTTTGTCAGCGATTTGATCATTTTCACGATGTGACTTGGAAACCCGTATTCTATAATTCTATGAATAAGCGCATCGATCCAAACTGTATCGAAGGCCTTTTCAATATCCACTAAGCAAGCGGCTGTGTTCATCTTACCATTCAAATGCCAGAACACATCTGAGGTTAGTTTATTTATCGCGTGAACTGTCGAGTGTTGTCTTTTAAACCCAAACTGGTTTTGAGGTATTATGTTTTTTTGATCGCACACAAACAAAATTGATTTACTTATAACGATCTCAAATACCTTTCCAATGTTGGAAAGAAGACTAATTGGCCTATAGTTTGTTGGAATAGACGGGTCTTTGTTCTTTTTTATTATGGGCACTACTTTTGCCGTTTTCCAGTATACCGGGAAATAGTATTTATTAAGAAGATTGTTAAATATAATGCAATATTTTTGTATGATTTCTAAAGGTAGGTGTTTCAACACTAAGTTTGGTATTTTGTCTAATCCAGTCGACGGTTTATTATTTAGTTTTCTGAATATGTCAGTTAGTTCAGTCATTGTTGTAAAGTAATGTTGTGTTTGGTCTTGAGTCAGGCTGTCGGATTTTAAGTCGTTAGAAAAGTTTATAAGTGCCTCTGAGTAGTTATTACTTACTTACTTACTTGTTGTTTGTATAGCCGATTTATTTTCGGATACATGTCATTGGATTTAATAATTTGTTCAGCCCTTTGCTTCCAGTAGTTGTTAATACTGTTCCTAAATTGTTGTTCCAGTAAAGTTTTAACGTTTCTTAGTATGGCCTTTAACCTTATAATATCGTTATTGGTTGCTGAACTTGTGGACTGCCGCTGTACTCGATTGATTTGAGTTAAAAGGAAACTTTTGTAGCTTTGAAGTGTTTGAATTTGGCGGTTAGTATAGCATTCCATCGAATTTCGGTTTTTAAATTTAGGAACTATTGCATTGATGCTATTTATAATTATTGAATTCAGTTTATCCATAGATAAATCACACTCCTCGTTGCTTAAGTTCCTGTTGTTAGGAATTTCAGAAGAGGAGAGTGCAAACCTATATTCCCTTGAGACCCGTTTAGAAAATTTGCCCCAGTTAGTTTTCCTGAAATTTAATTTAGGAACCTCTGGGTTTTCTGTGAGAGTAAATAGTGACTCTTCGGTTGGCGACGCTTTCATATAGATAGCGTTGTGGTCGCTGTCATATGGTAAGATAGGAATTTTATAATCATAAACTGTTTCTATTTCTATGCGTGCATCAGTAAGGCATAGGTCAAGATATGAGCTTCCAGACGGATAGCTTGGTGAGATCGGGCTGTATAATTTAAGTTTGTATCTTATTTGATTGTCATCAATAAAACGTTTCAAGAAGATGCCTCTTCCGTTAGGACTTGAGTCCTGCCAAGCCTGATGTTTAGCATTAAGGTCTCCCGCTAGTATGAAATAGTTATTTAAATTGTTCAGTTCAGGAATATGAAACAGTTGCTCGAGTTCTATGTTAAATTGGGTATTTGCTGGTGGTGCGTACGCTGAGATTATGAATAAAGAGCTGTGATCTCGAAGTGGTAGAGAGATAATTGTTGTTTCTAAGCAATGGAAATTCGCGATATCACCCTGGTACACTTTTGTGAATTTAATTGGTTTTCTTATAAGAATTGCAGTACCACCTCCTCGAGTTGAGTCCTTTCTGTCATTTCTTATGATATCAAAATCTTTCAAATTAATTTTATGTTTGCTGTTTAGTTTCGTTTCGTTTAAAAGTAAAACGTCAAGTCTATTGTTTGTAACAAAGTTTAGAACGTCGGTACGTCTGGACAGTGATATAATGGAGTTAACATTAATGGCAGCTATTCTTAGCGCTCTGCATCTAAGATCGGTGATTAAGATTTTGAAGCATTTCCAAAATAATATTTAGAGTTTTTTTAGTCTCTTTTACGTCATTAGCTAATTTATTTACTTCTTCTCGTAAGCTTTCGTTTGCGAAAGATGAATCTGTATGGGGAGCAATATTGCTTCTAGTCGCGCTTGCAAATGAAACACCCGTTTGCAAGAAATTTTCGACAAAATTAATTTTATTATTGGCTTTTTCTTTTACTACTTTCTTTTTTAACTGTAAACGGTTATTAAGATTTTTAAAAACTTCGCATCCTCGCCACGATGCTGGATGCCCCAACTTATTGCAGAGTACACAGAAAAGCTGCTCTTTATTTGTTTCTTTTTGCACTAGACACCTACCAGGCTCATGCACATTTTGGCATTTTACGCACCTAAACTCCATATTGCAGTTAGATGAGGTATGTCCAAATCTTTGGCATCGATGACATTGAAGAATACAACTTCGTTTAATTTTTTCAAAATAAACAACACAACCCCCAACAGTCTTTATGTTCTTTAGATTTTCTAACTTGCTATTAGGTGAAAGTTGTACTACTATTAGAGGCAATGTGATGTTTTCACGTTTCGATCCAGCCGTGACATACCTAAACGCTTTAACAAAGTTAAGTTCTTCATTATTGGTTTGGAGTTCTTCTAAGATCTCCTCTGGTGTGTATGTATCAGACAGCCCTTTAATTAAAAAGGTATTAAGTTTTTTGTCTTTTTCTGTGTACTAGTATTACCTTTGGTCGAGATTCGACCATTTAAAAATTGATTTTTTTTTGTATTTTTATTGGAAACATTTTTGTTTCTTTCTTCACTCATATGCAAACGTAACCGAACTCATACCGCACCAAACGCACCACCAGCAGGAAATCACAAAACAGTAACTCAATTCTGATTTTCCATGTTCTGTGATTTTTACATTCAAAGCTATTCGATATCAAAAACGTAGCTTATATATGCGGAGCCACACCCCTTTGTCCAATGCCCGTCACAGTACCCTACTTCCCTTATTCTACTTTCTAGTAGAAATGCTTCCAAAGCTATTTGATGTAACAACTTTGAGTTGCATGAGTTTTTCCACGTAAAGAAGGAAGTTCTTACCAAGTTGCATTGATTTGTGACTTATAGTTCAAAAGTTATACCGAAAATTTGGGCTGATGAAAAGTGCCTCGCCTTTATTTCAACGCTCATGAAATGTAACCAGTGGATTGGAACGTCTGATTTGAGGTCGAATTGCCCACCATAGATATTCGATCCACTCCTTTTCCCTACTCTTATTGATTTAAAAAAAAAATATCAAAATTATCGAAATGGCTTAAAACATAGATTTGTGTATATAACTTTGGAGTGGTTTGAAATATTTGAAAAATTTTTTCACAGAAATAATTTTTTAAGCTGTAGAACTTTGTAAAAAAATACAAAAACAACATTTTGAAAAATGTAATTTTCATCAATAAAATCATAGGGGGTAGCTATGATTTTCGATGATAGAAACACTTTATTAAATTATAAATCAAAATGAAGCAATTTTTGCAAATAAATGATATATTATATGAAAGAGTGTGAGAGAAGAAAATTGAAATAAAAAAATAAAATTACAAAAAAAGAATATCTGGTCTAATTTTTGAGCAAAAACTGAATATTTTAGAGTTATTTTAAAAACAACATAAGAAATTGAATTGGAGTGATAACGGTAAATATTTTCTTATTTTTCCAAAGTCATTTTATTAAACTTTCAGACAAAGAAAATTTAAGGAAAATCGATTGAAAAATGGCTAAGATATTTACATGCAAAATCAAAATTTGAAATATCAATTGTTTTTTTCTCATTCTGAGGCAATGACATTGCTTTAAGAAATGCATTGCATGGAAAAAATCTACAGGTTTCGAAATATCGCAAAACTTTTGATGTCATAATAACGGGAAACTTTTTTAACATACTATCCGTGAAAAATATTAGCAAAAAAAATTTCGTGTACCGTTATTTTTCTCAACCAACGAATTTTCATACAAAAAACGTTGTACTGAGAACATCTATAGTTTTCGAGATATCACAATAATTTTGATGTCAAAATAACGGAAATTTTCCAAATTTACTATTTGTGAGCAATTTTACCATCACAATATATATTGACACTTGTTACATGAAAAAGTGCTTATTGTAGGGTAACCGTAAACGATGGTGAAAAATATGAAAGTATTTTTTACACATCTTATAAAGGTCTAAATTTTTCTCTCATATCATGTTTTTCCATCTCTTACGGATAGCTTTTATTTAATAAATGCTCTTTTTCCGCTCATATTTGAGGTCAAAGGTCACCAATCTAATATTCAATCATATTGTGCTACCAGACCTTTCATCCGATACCTCATTCTTCATTCTACCTCTACCCAGTTCTGAGATCCCTAACTTAAATTAATATAAACTTTCAACGTTAATATTTCGGGTCAAAGGTCATCAATTTAAAATCTAATATAATTCGGCACATCTATGGTGCAGCACCTTTCGAATGATATACGTTTCATTGTCCTTATTCTAAAATAAATATTGAAAAAGTGTACGACAACATTCGATGTTTGCGTATTAATATATAAGATGTATAAAATTCAGTTTTGGTTCTGTTCAATCTATTCTTAACTATATCTACATGTTTGCTATTATAAATTTGTAACATAATTTTTTGTTTATTAATATTTTTTAAACTAAATTGTGCCTTTCCAATTGCACTTTCTAACAATTTATTAATTTTCTTAGGGTCCTCGTGAAAAATATTAATATGTGGTGGCTTCATAGATTTAATAATTTTTTGATTGTTTGTTTTTTGCATTGGTTCATCGCTTGCTTTTTTGTTTTAAGTAAAAATGGAAGTACTAATTGTAGTACTAATTTTAGGATTATTTTTTTTTATTGAGTTGTTCTTTTTCATCTCATGTATGATTTTGTTTGTATTCTCTGATAATAACGGGAAGTCCAAATCATTGAGTTCTTCGTCGCTGGAGAGCAACGCAAACGCATTATTTGTTAATGTTGAGTTGCCTCTTCGAATCTCGATTGTGCTATGATCCATTTCATCACTCTCACCATCGCTGATTAAGCTTGAGAAACTGTTGGTTTTTAAAGCTGATGATGTTGTTGCCAACGTGTTATTGTTTTGTTGTTTTCCATTTTTTCGTTTTCGAGCTGGTGATTGCGTATTGTTTGATTGCAGCTGTTCGACCAATTGTTCGTGTTGGGATTGCAATAATATTAAACGCTGAACCACTTCTTCATATTTTTCTTTGCTCACGAAATTACATGGGTCTTCTCCCTCGCGCGTGGGCGAGGACATTTGTGTTTTTTTATTTTTAATGTAATGTGTTATTCACTGTCTTTGAGTTTTGTGTTAATCACTGTCTTTATGTTATGAAATTTTTTTTCAATACTTGATCTTTATTAATCATGATCAATAATTGATCTTTGTGGAAATCACTGGTTTTTTTTTTGTTTTGTCACTATTGTAGGTGTTAAGAACTCTAGTTCACAACCGGCACAGTTGACGACTAAAGCCGAACTCCTTTATTGTTTTGATCAGAAATCAAAGATCTTTTTTTATTTTTATTTTTCTGTTCAAGAATAAAAATTATTTTTGAGTTTTGTTATTTTGATCAAGAATAAAAATTTTTGAGGCAAAAAATAAGAACTGAGAAACAATGTTTTTCGCATATAATAATTATATAATACGAATAATTTTCCTTTGGGAACCTATTTGTTTTTACTTCAATTATTTCATTATAAGTGAAATTATTTTTTAAAAATATATCAGCTTTAGTTCTTATGAAAATAATAGATAAATCTGAAATACTTTTTGGCATTTGTGATTTATAGCAGGGTTGTTTTGAAGTGAATTAATTTTATATCATAGTTGCTAAAATTGTGGCAAGTGAGCAAATAATTTATTGCTCGCAATTAATTTTGTTTGAGTTAATTCTTAATTGTTTGGAATTCTGAAATTGCTCAATCCTTCCTTAACTTCATGATTATAATTGCAACAAACCAACCAAACTACCAAGTAATATTAATACAATACATTGAATTAAAAATGTATCTAGTTTGTATTCCGAAAAAAATAGTGGCAAGGCTTGTATGAGAGTCAGCTTTGTAAAAATCATGATACAATTACAAGGTAGGCTCATAATTTAGAGCACGGTGAGCTAGTTGTCAAAATCAGCTGGTAATTTTTAATTTTTCTAATTGTTCTTGTTGCGTTTGTCGTTTGACGTTTGTAGCTCATACAGCTTTGTTGTTGCAAAATTTGTCATTTGAGCAGCCATTTTAAAATGAGCTTACCTTGTAATTGTATCATGTGCGAAAAACATAATGCGCTCAGTGGTACTATCTTATTCGCTTCTTCTTTGCTCAATTTTACTCTCTTTCACCCGAGTCATGGCAACCCCTTCATCTAGCACACTGAGCACGCAGTCAGCAAGCTCTGTCGCATATTGTGCGCCTGTATCGCACAGTTGGCGAACATTGTGCGCGTGAGCGTAATGTGCTCCTTTTGCCCAACACTTCCCTAGAGGATATCAAAAGAAAGGTATTAGAATCGGAACTTTATATTAATAAGCTTGAAATGTATAAAATGGAGAAGGAGCTGCAGTTAACCTCTTTTAAATTTGCAAAGGAGTTCTATGGTTTTTTAAATAGCTACAACGAGGAGAGGCCTAGAGTTAACATTTTAGACACTGAAATTCATACTTTAAGCTTCGAAGAGTTATAATTATGTAATAACAACTAATTTTCACATATTGTAAAGAAAACTAATATTGGTTTTATTTTTATATTTGAAAGACTGAAATGTTATTCCTTACATTACAAAGTATATAATAATAAGAGATACACACAAATATGTATATTAGACCGTACCTCAAAAAAAAGTTCGCCGTATACAATCGAATATGACTTATTTTTGCAAGACAATTACGAAAAAAAAATTTGTTTTTTTTTTGACCGAACGTAGGGGTCGCGCATTGACATATAACTTCATATCTCTGGTGTTTACAGTCGGATTTTAAAGTTTGGTATATCAATGTTCTCAATCGATTTTTAGAAATTGTATAATAGTTATTCACAAGTACATCAACATGTTTCCGAACCGCCGCTATGGTTATAATTGGTATGCCGGCGCGTTGCCACAAAACGATAACATTTCTAACAGCTTCTTGTTTAAAAACATTCGACTTTTATTACTGTTATGCCGCAGATACAATAAAAAAGTTATATCATCATACTCCGTTGGTAATTTGGTATTATTAAAGTCACTCGCAATTTTTTATTCTTTTACGAGCCTTAAAATTCCTCAAAATCGATTTAAGGCCTTCCAAGGACTTGAAGGAATATTGTTTTTTTTTATTTTGGAGAAAAAAATAATTGGTCTCTTTCAGACAAAAACATCGATATGTTATTCAATATGATCAGACTTTTAATACCGAAGATATGATGAAAATGAAAAAAAGGAGCCCTACGTTCGGCAAAAAATTTTCAAAAATTTTTTAAAAATAGTTCTGCTGGAAATATCGATATACTTCCTGACCAAAAATTAATGTTATTTTAAGAGCTTTATTTTTTTGATATTAGGGTGGTACATTAGGATGGTAGAAACTGAGATCTGGAGGGTAAGTACTAGAACGGTACACCTGAGGTCAATGACCTCTATAGAGGTCTCCTTTAGACAAAAACATTGATATACCAAACTTTAAAATCCGGCTGTAAACACCAGAGATATGAAGTTATATGTCAATGCGCGACCCCTACGTTCGGTCAAAAAAAACATTTTTTTTCGTAATTGCCTTGCAAAAATACGTCATATTCGCTGGTATACGGCGCACTTTTTTTTTTTGCATTTCGATTTCGATACGCTGGGACCTTTTATTTTTTGAGGTTTGATAAAAAAATGAATGAGCCAAAAAATTATAGGGATGGGAGGGGGATAAATGGCATCGCATCAAGGTCAAAGTTGAAAAATGTACGAGATTTTCAGACAAATCAGCCTGCAGATGCTCAGAAGTTGCCGATAGAGCAGTGGTTTGTATCACTTACCTTCATTAGTTTTTTATCCCCAACATTATTTTCAAATATACTTACCCTTTTTCTCCACACCTTTGGGGGGTTTCCATACAAAAGTGTCGTTTTTATGAAATTTACTCCCAAGCCTCCCACTGCTACCAGAATGCCCCTAGAGAATTCATGTTTATGCCCAACTCCCATTTATTTGTTCTCAGCAACATTTCTTGTAAATATACTAACCCCCTATCTCCACCCCTTAAGGGATCCCCTATAAAAAATTTACTTTCTTGACGAAATTTGACTCTGGCTGCCAAAAGAGAATCCTAAGTGAATTTATTTGTATCACAGACCCCCATTTATTTATTCTCACCAACATTTCTTTTGAATATACTAACCCCCTATCTCTCCATCCCTTAATAGGGGACCCATTATACAAAATTGACTTTCTTACAGAATTTTGGTCTGTCTAACCCTCAACCTTGCTTGGACCGCCTTACTACTAAATGGTTGGATGTTATTACCAATCCACATTAATTTTTCACACCTGTATTTGTTTTTCAACTTACCTCCATTCTGCTCCCTTTTGCAGGTTTCCTAAGCAAATAAACATAAAACCCACTTTTTTAATCATATTAATTCATATTCTGAAGTAAAAATTGTTTTTCTTTTTCATTTCGGCATAGCACGTTGTCATATTCCTCTATTAATTTTACGCCTCTTTCGGCAGCATCGCTGAAAACATGTAATTTACACACAATCTTTTGCGCCTGCTGGTAGTCTCCACGCTCTACCCAAGTCTCTGGTTCGGAATATATGAAGTCTGTATGCAGTTTGAAGCTTTTAAAAAATTTTGATGTCTCAGACGTGACGAAATGACTTAAATCTTTTGAACTCAATTCCTTTTTCAATTGCTTCCAATCCAATTTTGCCCTGTTAACGCCTTGATGTAAATGTATTTTGTGGATGTCCTGCCCGTCAACATCACTCTTTTCGTCAGATGATGACTCGCTCTCCTCCTCAGAAACTAAGTCCTTGCTTTCATCTTTATCCATATCAAACGCACGAATTGCTTTAGTCATTTTCCGTTTGATGTCGTAGGAGACGCTTGGATCGAATAAAGCAAGAGCCACAGCTTTGCCACTGAGATACCAAAGATGTCCACAGAATTTTCCCATCAATTTATTTGAAACAATCTGGTCAATTGAAGCATACCCAGCAGCCGTATTCAAAAAATCTTAATCTTGATTAGAGCTTCTATAGCTCTAGTGCTGCAAAACCATGCTTTCACGTAAAGTATGACTATAAAAATAAACATCGCGAAGCCCGCATTTCAGGCAAAAATTATTCCGATATAAAAATATTTTTTGGTAGTATATGGCCTTTGCCATCCATCGAGTATGACTGATGGCTCCTGGTGGTCTGACACGGTAATTGGGAATGTTTTCGCCAAGGTGCAAGATAACGATTTCGAGGAACTCCTTGTAGTCTGCTCTGGGGTGCTTTTCATTCAGTTGAGCCAAAATAAATTACTTTGTTTGAAGTTGGACATGAACAAGAATTTTCGCAGCGACTTTACCGTGGTCAATGCCAGGACTAAAGATTTTGTCTTTTAAATTATCCCAATCATCTTTGAAACGTGAAAACAAAGGAACTCCTGGGCCAGACCTTTTACCAAATTTGATTTCGAACACTTATTTCAATAACAGTTCATAAATGTGATGTCTGCATGCCATATATAAAAGATCACGTTTCAAAAATTGCTCAAGCAATGGCGCCGCACTTTGAAACGGGACTGTGTTTGTTGACGTAGTGTCAAACGAAATGAATTGACTCGGTGATAGAAATAAAAATAAATAAATAATTGGTCATTTTAGCCCTTGAAAGGACTTTGACCTAGCTTCTTATGATCTTCTGTGTTGTGCGTGTTATTAAGTTTGTACACAATTGACCGAGAACCGGACCTACAGGCTTAACGCCGACTCCGAACGGCGATGAACGGAATGTTCTTGTTCTCAAGAAGCTTTGCATGGCATTTTTATTACTCTCTGAGGTTTGCCATTGTCTGCGGAGAGGTGGCGGCCGTACAGAATAATCATTTTAATTCAAATAATTTTCTGTCGCTGCTGGGATTCGAACCCGGGTCTCCAGGTTCGTTGACATAGACGCCACATACTTTAACCGACTACGCCACGGACGCCACGGTGATAGAAATAGTTAATTTTATAGTTAACACTTACAAGAGCTTTCACAACACGAAACCATCGAATTGTATCAAGTTGTAAACGTAAACCTCAATTCTTAAAATTTTTTATGTATCATAATCAAATTTGCGAGCCTACTTTCTTTAAACGTATTTTTAAGTTAGAAATGTGTGTTTTTAAACAAATGGCAATGTAATTTTTGTATGTTGACAGGAGGGGGGTATGTGAAAAAATGTTGGAGAAGAAAAATTAATGTGGGTCGGTGATACAAAAATTCTCTTAGGACACACTGGAAACCTTGATATAAATTATAAATTCCGTCAAGAAATTAAATTTTGTATAGTGGACCCTTTAAGGGGTGGAGATAAGGGGTTAGTTTCTTTAGAAGAAATATTGCTGAGAACAAATAAATGGGGGTTGGGCATAAACATGAATCCTCTAGGGGCATTCTGGTAGCAGTGGGAGGCTTGGGAGTAAATTTCATAAAAACGACATTTGTATGGAAGCCCCCAAAGGTGTGGAGAAAGGGGGTAAGTATATTTGGAAAAAATATTGGTGATAACAAACTAATGAAGGTTAGTGATACAAACCACTGCTCTATCGGCAACTCCTGAGCATCTGCAGGCTGATTTGTCTAAAAATCTCGTAAATTTTTCAACTTTGACCTTGATGCGACGCCATTTACTCCCCTCCCATCCCTCTTATCAAACCTCAAAAAATAAAAAGTCCCAGCGTATCGAAATACCAATATTAAGAATCTCCATATTTCACTATTCCATAGCTAATGTATATTTAACTATGTGAAATAAAAATAAAAATATTATTGAAAAAATTTATCAAATTTTAGATAGTACTATTACGTAAGTTTGCTTCTACAACCTCGTTATCTTGACTTATCTCTGCTTCATCTTCATCTTCTGCTTCTTCTTCATCTAAATTAAGAAAGAGGTCATAAGAAAACTAAAAATAAGTGCTCCCGAGCTGTTGTTGTTGGTAATAATGAGTACCAGTGTGACCGTTTTAGCCTTTTTGAGGCAAAATTTTGCCTTTTTATATAAAGTTTAGCCTCGGAATTCGGCATTTAGCTTCGTGGCTTTTTTAGTCTTTTTTATTTTGAATTTAGCTTTTTTTTTAGCTTTTTTAATTTTTTTAATTGTATTGCCTTAGTGCAGTAGTATGTTGCAAAACGAACAGAACTTTTTTTAAATTCTATTTTTTTACTTTTGCACATCTCTATTCAATTTTTTTTAAACATCTCTAGCAAGTCGTTTTATTTTCCTTTGTTTGCTTTTCCTTTGTTCGTTTTATTTTCCTTTGTTAGCTGGTTTGTAAAAATGGAAAAGTAAGTAAATTGCAATTTTTATATATTTGTACTGGAAATGATATAATTGTTTTCCGTAAGGTATTTGAAAAAGATCACGTCGACGACATCGCAAAATAATAAGAACATTAATAAGAGCTCCAGTAAAGTGATCAGGAAATCTAATAGGCAAAAAGTAATGCAAAGCTTGCGGCCAAGCTCTACTGCCCAGTAGGGCGTATCGAAAAATTTAGATCGTATTCTAAGAGGTCTCAAAAGTTGCATGGGGTTGTCCAGATCACCCTAAAAAAATTTTAAGAAAAAAAAAAGGATGTCTTCCTGCCCCGCAAGGACAAAGTCGTTTTTTGAGGAAAGCAGTCAAAAATAACGACCTTACAATATAGGAAATATTTGAAGAATCCAAATTGAGCAAAGTTTCTTTGGTACCATTTCTGGTACCCGAGATATAAAATCTTATATTCTTTTTTTTGAAAAAGTTAAAAAATTGCATTCAAGTATACATTTCTCAAAAATAATTATTATTAATTATTATAATTATTAATTCGGCAACTTTAAGGAATACGTTAACACTATAATTAATACCACCAAAATTTAGACTATTACGTAACAATCAAAAGCACGGTGTTATCTCGATTACAACTTTTGGTTCGAATATCCTTCACTCAGGACACTGTGGATAAAAATCGTGAGTGGCATCGTGTTTACCAATATATTGTTAGTTTGAGCCTATACTTACTTTTGCTTTAAGACATACGTAGTTTTTTTTATAAAAGTCAAAGCATTGTAAGGTCGTTATTTTTCACTGTTTTCCTCAAAAAACAACTTTGTCCTTGCGGGGCAGGAAGACATCCTTTTTTTTCCTTAAAATTTTTATTGAGTGATCTTGACAACCCCATGCAACTTTTGAGACCTCTTAGAATGTGAAATTCGAAAAAAAATTGTAATTCGATACGCCCTACTGCCCAGTGCTCTGCAGGTGCAGATCAAATTTTAGCTGAGGCGGAAAGCGATTCTAGTTCCAATTGCACTGATTTAGAAAGCGCAATATCAGAAAAGCCAAGAAAAAGGAGCAAAAAAAAACCTTCTCGAACTCAATGTGCAGCGCTTCAGAAGCCTCCATATCGCATTCCGAAAATGAAGTTCCTTGCGTACACAAAAAAATGTACCTTAGTTTCTACATTTTATAAGAAATATTGTACTTTTTTTATTTTTTTTTTTATTTTAGAAAATACAAACAAAAAATACGAAAGGCCTGGCAAAATGATAAAAGATTCAAGAAATGGATAATATTTAATGATGATAAAATAACCTGCAAATATTGTTTCTGCAAATTGCAGCCAAAACTTTCCGGTCTTATTGCTACAGTACCTCTTGCCATCGGTATGCAGCCAGTCGTTCCCTTCAAACCAGTTAAAACTCAAACCGAATTAAAGTGGGCGCTTTTGCGATATGCACTTTATGTCGCGTGTCATACATCAATTCGTTCTGTCGACCATCTTTCGATGTTGCAACGAAAAATATTTTTGGATAGCTCTATTGCCCGTAACTTGCAACTTGGAAGGACTAAGTGTTGTGGTATAATAAAAAAGATTCTATCGCCTTATTTTAAAAGAGAATTAATTTCGGATATTGAACGTGGTTTTAGTAAACAACTTGAAATAATACTAAAATATCTTATTTTTAGTAAAAACAGCCAAAGCATTGTTAACACATTTTTAAAATTAGTACAACTGGAAGACTGCACGGTAAAAGGAATTGTAGAGGCTATTTGAAAAAATCTTAAAGCAAAGATCATATAATATAAAGATGAGTTACGTAGAACATTAAAATTTAACAAATAATTTTCAGACCAACACGATAGCTTTTGTGAGTGCGATATGAAAAAGCTTTTAATTATTGCTTGAGAGAAAAGTTTTCCGTTTCTCCATGCCCTTCCTCTCAGCATGATCTACTCAACAATTGTTTGCATTCTCTTCACTATGATTTTGATAGCGAACGAGTTCAGTAATCTTATAGTGTTTTTACATAAGTGTTTTGACATAAACAACAATAATGATGCGACTTTCTGCTTTCATTTTTTTATTAACTAGTATTACCTTTGGTCGAGATTCGACCATTTAAAAATTGATTTTTTTTTGTATTTTTATTGGAAACATTTTTGTTTCTTTCTTCACTCATATGCAAACGTAACCGAACTCATACCGCACCAAACGCACCACCAGCAGGAAATCACAAAACAGTAACTCAATTCTGATTTTCCATGTTCTGTGATTTTTACATTCAAAGCTATTCGATATCAAAAACGTAGCTTATATATGCGGAGCCACACCCCTTTGTCCAATGCCCGTCACAGTACCCTACTTCCCTTATTCTACTTTCTAGTAGAAATGCTTCCAAAGCTATTTGATGTAACAACTTTGAGTTGCATGAGTTTTTCCACGTAAAGAAGGAAGTTCTTACCAAGTTGCATTGATTTGTGACTTATAGTTCAAAAGTTATACCGAAAATTTGGGCTGATGAAAAGTGCCTCGCCTTTATTTCAACGCTCATGAAATGTAACCAGTGGATTGGAACGTCTGATTTGAGGTCGAATTGCCCACCATAGATATTCGATCCACTCCTTTTCCCTACTCTTATTGATTTAAAAAAAAAATATCAAAATTATCGAAATGGCTTAAAACATAGATTTGTGTATATAACTTTGGAGTGGTTTGAAATATTTGAAAAATTTTTTCACAGAAATAATTTTTTAAGCTGTAGAACTTTGTAAAAAAAATACAAAAACAACATTTTGAAAAATGTAATTTTCATCAATAAAATCATAGGGGGTAGCTATGATTTTCGATGATAGAAACACTTTATTAAATTATAAATCAAAATGAAGCAATTTTTGCAAATAAATGATATATTATATGAAAGAGTGTGAGAGAAGAAAATTGAAATAAAAAAATAAAATTACAAAAAAAGAATATCTGGTCTAATTTTTGAGCAAAAACTGAATATTTTAGAGTTATTTTAAAAACAACATAAGAAATTGAATTGGAGTGATAACGGTAAATATTTTCTTATTTTTCCAAAGTCATTTTATTAAACTTTCAGACAAAGAAAATTTAAGGAAAATCGATTGAAAAATGGCTAAGATATTTACATGCAAAATCAAAATTTGAAATATCAATTGTTTTTTTCTCATTCTGAGGCAATGACATTGCTTTAAGAAATGCATTGCATGGAAAAAATCTACAGGTTTCGAAATATCGCAAAACTTTTGATGTCATAATAACGGGAAACTTTTTTAACATACTATCCGTGAAAAATATTAGCAAAAAAAATTTCGTGTACCGTTATTTTTCTCAACCAACGAATTTTCATACAAAAAACGTTGTACTGAGAACATCTATAGTTTTCGAGATATCACAATAATTTTGATGTCAAAATAACGGAAATTTTCCAAATTTACTATTTGTGAGCAATTTTACCATCACAATATATATTGACACTTGTTACATGAAAAAGTGCTTATTGTAGGGTAACCGTAAACGATGGTGAAAAATATGAAAGTATTTTTTACACATCTTATAAAGGTCTAAATTTTTCTCTCATATCATGTTTTTCCATCTCTTACGGATAGCTTTTATTTAATAAATGCTCTTTTTCCGCTCATATTTGAGGTCAAAGGTCACCAATCTAATATTCAATCATATTGTGCTACCAGACCTTTCATCCGATACCTCATTCTTCATTCTACCTCTACCCAGTTCTGAGATCCCTAACTTAAATTAATATAAACTTTCAACGTTAATATTTCGGGTCAAAGGTCATCAATTTAAAATCTAATATAATTCGGCACATCTATGGTGCAGCACCTTTCGAATGATATACGTTTCATTGTCCTTATTCTAAAATAAATATTGAAAAAGTGTACGACAACATTCGATGTTTGCGTATTAATATATAAGATAAGTATGATAGTAGTATACTATATATATATACTACCTGACCCGGCAAACGTTGTTTTGCCATGTATGTTATTTTTAGGAAACATTTTTATAGGTAAATAGCTGGTACCCGACGCGTTGCTGTCGTAGCGGAAATAATTTCTATCTCTATCTGAATCTCAAACTCAGTCTCAATCTCAATCTCAATCTCAATCTCAATCTCAATCTCAATCTCAATCTCAATCTCAATCTCAATCTCAATCTCAATCTCAATCTCAATCTCAATCTCAATCTCAACCTCAACCTCAACCTCAACCTCAATTTCAATCTCTATCTCTATTTCTATCTCTATCTCTATCTCTATCTCTATCTCTATCTCTATCTCTATCTCTATCTCTATCTCTATCTCTATCTCTATCTCTATCTCTATCTCTATCTCTATCTCTATCTCTATCTCTATCTCTATCTCTATCTCTATCTCTATCTCTATCTCTATCTCTATCTCTATCTCTATCTCTATCTCTATCTCTATCTCTGTCTCTATCTCTATCTCTATCTCTATCTCTATCTCTATCTCTATCTCTATCTCTATCTCTATCTCTATCTCTATCTCTATCTCTATCTCTATCTCTATCTCTATCTCTATCTCTATCTCTATTTCTATCTCTATCTCTATCTCTATCTCTATCTCTATCACTATCTGTATCTCTATCTCTATCTCTATCTCTAACTGGAAAGACTCGTGGAAATTGATAACCAAATTTCGAGGCTGTGCTACTTACAATTCCAAAGTTATTCGATATCGCAAGTTTGGCTTGTATGGGCGGAGCCACACCTCCTTGTTCAATGACGTCTCAGTTTTCTAGTAGAAGAATATCACCCAATATTAATTCCATACTGAATTTCGTTGTTAAACGACATTTAGTTCCAAAGCTATCTGATATCAAAAATTTAAAGTGTATGGGCGGAGCCACACCCCTTTTTTCAAAACCCATCCCAGTTTTATAGTAGATATATCACCAAGTGGCAACTCCATACTGAATTTCATTATTATACGGCATTTATAGTGGATTTATAGTAGATATATCACCAAGTGGCAACTCCATACTGAATTTCATTATTATACGGCATTTAGTTCCAAAGCTATTCGATATCATAAGTTTTAATTGTATGGGCGGGCGGTGCCACACCCCTTTGGCCTATACTGGCTCAATTTTGCAAGTCGAAAGACACGACTAAATATAACGTTCTAACCGAGTTTCATTAATGTGTGACTTATAGCTTGAAAGTTATACTGAAAATTTGGCTGAAAAATTGCCACGCCCCACATTCAACGCCCATAAAATTTTACGTGTGGAACGGCTCTTGTAAATTGAGATAGAACACCGAATTCCGATACTATGCGACCTATAACTTCAGAGCTATTCGCTACCGTAGATTTGGGTTGTATGGGAGGTGCCACGCCCCCTTATTTTAGGGGGATGAAAAATAGATGTTGTTCGATTCTCACCCCTGACTAATATCCTCGCTAAGGATCACGAAAATCGGTCGAGCCGTTTCGGAGGAGTTCGATCACGCACCCCGTGACAGAAGAATTTTATATATTAGATACTAGAAGACCCGGCAAACTTCGTCCCGCCCTGAATTAATTTTTTTATTGAAATAATTCCGAGCAATCACGGTCCCACCCGAAATTAATTTTTTATCGAACATTCACGATCGATAACAAATGGTGCCAATCGAATTTCAATTATTGATTGAATGAAACACTCTAATATCCCTTATTTACACGGAATGTAAGGAGGTTGAGGGAATCACATGTCAGATCAATTCAATGCTTTTTGATAGACAACATTAGCAAAAGTAAACAAAGATGAAAGCTTTCCAACACGCGAACATGTCATATATTGTAAGCCATGCAAGAAGCTTGGGAATTCAAGATTAATAGATATAAACATATAGCTATACATGTATTTTTTACAAATAATTTAAGACATACATTGTTTTGCAATAACATTTATTTGAGCAACATTTATTTTGTTTCCATATAATTTTGTTTGGAATTATAAATAAGGGGCTACAGGTGTAAAATAAGCTGCATTTGCATAGTCTACTTGCTCTCTCTCTTTACATGATCTTACTGCTTTGCGCTCCATTATCTTTATATACATTATATATTATGTTATTACTCGTATGTTCTTTTTATTCTTAAGGTATAAAATAAGTTTAGATTTGATTTAATCCAGCACACAGTGACATAATTAATTCGAAAGATTGACATTGTGATTCATTGATTGAATTCTTGGAATGTGCACTTCCTCGCCCTTGAATTGGCCTACTCAAATGCGTTCATCTTTGCTTGAAAAACATTATTCTTGAGTTGCTTCACGACCAATTTTTTCCCTTGCAGAATTTGGATTGATTGAGGCTCCGAAGCATTATAATAACAGATCCAACCTTCAGTGGTTCATTATATGGTGGTAATCCTTGCAAACCAATGAATTCAGGAACACTATTCGATAATTGGCTGCTTCGTCTGGACACAAACAACGGATTTGAACGAATGTAATTGTGCAGAAATTGCATTTTGAATTATAAAATAAAATAAGTTTCGATTTGATTTAATCCAGCACACAGTGACATAATTAATTCGAAAGATTGACATTGTGATTCATTGATTGAATTCTTGGAATGTGCACTTCCTCGCCCTTGAATTGGCCTACTCAAATGCGTTCATCTTTGCTTGAAAAACATTATTCTTGAGTTGCTTCACGACCAATTTTTTCCCTTGCAGAATTTGGATTGATTGAGGCTCCGAAGCATTATAATAACAGATCCAACCTTCAGTGGTACATTATATGGTGGTAATCCTTGCAAACCAATGAATTCAGGAACACTATTCGATAATTGGTTGCTTCGTCTGGACACAAACAACGGATTTGAACGAATGTAATTGTGCAGAAATTGCATTTTGAATTATGAAATTAAAATCGATTTTTTTTTTTTTTTTTATTTTTCCATACAAAATGTATGGAACAACGATTTTTCCGAGATAATTCCAATTTTTTTGCAAAAGCTACCTTGTGCGGAAACGAACACAAAAAAAAAACAAAAAAAAAAAAGGGTTCTTATGTATGCCACTCTGTTTTGTTTATATATGACACTTATTCGGACATGACAATCTAATTGTTTTCATTATCCGTCACTCGCTGCTGTGTAGCTTACACGTGTATTAGCTCGCCGAGCATTTGACTGACTTCGTAGACCTATGTCAGGCTCGTCCCCTCCTTGGAGTTGTAATGAACACTGTACGACACGAAAAATTACCAATTTCAATTCTTTCGATTCTTTTCCTTCCTTCTTTATTTTCTTTTTTCCTACACCACATCAGTATTGTGGCGAACAAAAAAAAATTATTAAAATCGGCCGAGCCATTTCCGAGTTTTAGCAAGACTAACGCACGGCAATTGATAATTAAATATTCAGAAAATAGAAGATCAAAACGCGATTGGTTTTTGTCTAAGAAAAATATAATAGGCTGCTATAATTCGATTTCAGAAGATTGTGCTGTCATATCATTTTATTGCAAATTCTATTAGGAAATTTTTGTAGTCCATTTCAATTTGAATAAAAATAGTCAGCTCAACCGTCAGTTTTGAAGCCATGAGGTGGTCTAAGGATCGATCCTCACAATGGGCAAACAAATAATATTTTTTTTTAAATTTTTTTTATTTATTGAAATTACAGCTTTTGTGTTCTTTTTGGAGTAAAAAGTGAATATGTTGGCGCTTTCTTCAAATAGGGATTTATTAAGTGCTTAAACTAAATTTATCAACGAATAAAAAATTAATGAAATATATTCAAAAACAACGAAGTTATTTTCATCGAAAGTAGGAAATACGAATTTCTGATAGTTTTTTGTTATTCTAAGGAAACGATGTTATTAGAAAAAGACGCTGTACTAAAATATTGTGCAATTTTGAAGATATCTGAATGCTTTTGGTGTTAAAATAAGAGAATTTTCTTTTGATTATTTAGACGAACAGTTTCGCTAATAAAAGTACGCTAGTAGGATAATTTGCAATTCTTGTAAAGGGGCGTAAGAAGGGGTGTGGTCAAAACTAAGTATGCTGTAATCTTATCTAGGATTCAAGTAATGTTTGTGCAAAATTTGAGTGAAATCCGTTCAGCCGTTAAGATTTGTTGGCTATTTAAAGTAGTCTGATGTGGCAATTCCCATACAAAATGACCAATTTCGATTTTTTCGATTTTTCCGCTGTTCCTTCGAGTTTTTCGTAATTTTCTTTTTTTCTAAACCTCATCTGTATTAAGGCAAACAATACAAAAAAAGAATTATTAAAATCGGCCGAGCCGTTTCTGAGCCTTAGCAAGACTAACGCACAAACATTTCATTTTTATATATAAGATATAAGTATTATAGCATGAAAATTATTGTTGAAGAATTGTAATATCCTTCATAAATTTTGTAATCGCAACATATTTGAATAAAATGTATCATTTATAAAAATACTCACATTTTTAAAGATGGTTAAAAAGCCGCCAAATAAAAAAAATAACATTAAAAAAGTAATGCCAAAACTAAAACATTGCAGCAGTTTAGGAAATTAACACTTTCACTGCTTTTTTAATGAAAAATCATTGAAACATTTACAATCCGTCAACAAAATTTTGATCGGATTGGATTTCAGTTTAATTCCGATAAATCGGATTACAGAACACCTACAATCCGCCAAAAAAACAAATAACGGATTCGAAGATCGGAATCGGATTGCAGAACACCTTTCATTCAAATGTCATCGGAAGTAAATCCGATTCCGACGTGAATCGGATTTCAGAACATGCCCGAATGATCTGCATAAAGATAAATATTTGCATTATTCTCGTGAATTTAATTTCTTGGACAAATTTTTATGCTCAAGAATAGCAGAACATCAAAACCAACCCTAAAGTTTTTTGGAGTTTTGTTCAGTCAAAGAATAGTTTATAGATGGCTCTTTTATACCATCATCTTTATATTGGGATGATAAAGTTTCTGATAACATTCTGTAAATCTTTTTGCAGAATTAGCTACTATTAGCTACTTAATTATCAAACTACTTAATTGATTCAAACTTGAATGATTTGAGTGTCCTTGATGGAATAGTCTTTTTTTAACTTTGGGCACCTTTCTCTCAACGAAGGTGATGTTTTAAATGGGATTTTTAGACTAAAAACTCCATGACGTCCAGATATTGATGGTCTGTATGCTTTTTGTCTTAAGAACTGTGCAATATCTGTTGTCAAATCTTTGAGTCTTATTTTCAATAAATCTTCTAACCTGTCTTTAAGTCTGGAAGAAAAAATTGTGTTTCTAACTACCGTCCGATCTCTAAACGATCTCCAATCTCTAACACATCAAAACTGTTTGAATATATAAAAATAAATAACTGGCCATTTCAGCCCTTGAAAGGACTTTGACCTAGCTTCTTAGGATCAATTGTGTTGTGCGTGTTATTAAGTTTGTACACAATTGACCGAGAACCGGACCTACATGCTTAACGCCGACTCCGAACGGCGATGAACGGAAAGTTCTCGTTCTCAAGAAGCTTTACATGGCATTTTGATTACTCTCTGAGGTTTGCCATTGTCTGCAGAGAGGTGGCGGCCGTACAGAAAAATTATTTTAATTCAAATAATTTTCTGTCGCTGCTGGGGTTCGAACCTGGGTTTCCAAAGTTCTTTGACATAGCAGCCACGCACTTTAACCAACTACGCCACGGACGCCACAATATATAGTGAAATCTAAACTTAATTCTTTTTTGAAACTGACAATTACACCTTCACAGCATGGTTTTGTTTGTTGGCGGTCAACGACAACAAACTTAGCCGTTTTTATACCTAAATAAAAAACTTAGCCGTTTTTATACCCAGGCGCAAAGGCGCCTGAGGTCGGTCGCGCTTTGACAGCTATAGTAGAAACAACGAGTTGTTATGAAGCAATCCATTATTCGACCTCAAGCTTTGATCGTGATTTATATCGTAAATATCGTCGAATCTCGTAAGAAGGGATAAAGTACGATCAAAGCGCGAGCTGCTGAAAAAAGTAGAGAAGTGTTCAACTCGGTCGCGCGTTTGACATTTGCCGATAGCGCAGGGTTGTATTTTCATTGAGTTAGCTAAATATATGAGCATTGTTGAGTTGCAGTAGTAAAGACATGTTTGCATGGGATTTGTTGTTTCATCAAAATATTTTGTATTGAATGTAATATAATTTTAACTTTTTCACAAGATAAATCATTCATAACATCAGTAGCTGCTTATGTTATGGTTGGTGCCTTGTTTGAAGGGAATAGTTTTCAGTACCTGTTAGTGTTGTTGTTGATGCTGTTGTTTTTTATATGTATGTAAATTTGTACGTGTGTTGTTGATGCTGCTGTTGTTTATATGTATGTAAATTTGTATGTAAATTTGTACGTATATAAATAGATATCAGTTGCTTTAGTTTTTTTCGTTTGTTATTGTTTTTGTTAATCTTCAGCAATGTAATACAACATATATTTTAGATGTTTATTTATTACTAGCTTTTTCCCGGCGCGCGTTGCTGCACCCAGCAATTATACCGCAACATAATAATTATATTCGAAACTTTTCTTGGACCCATATTTTAACACCACTGTAATTTTCCACTGCCCGTTACAGTTTCCCAGTAGCAGAAGATCACCAAATAGTAACTCCATTTTGAGTTCGGATGTAAATACTGCTACTTTTACTTTCAAAGCTATTCGATAATACAAATTTTAATGAATGGGCGAAGCCACACCCCCTTATATAATGCCCATCCCAGTTTTCTAGTAAATGGACATTGCCCAGTTTTAGTACATTTGCCGACAGTGCACATACAGACTAAATTACAAAAATGTAGCCAAATCGACGAAAACCGTAGGAAATATAGCATTTTTATTGATGTGTGGGTAAAATGGGGTGTGACAGAAATTTAAGCCATCTCGTACTTGAAAAAATCTACTGCCAAAATTTCAGCTCTATCGGCTCAGTAATTTTGAAGTTTCCAGCCATCACACAGACAGCATGTTGCTTTTTGTATTTATATTTTGGATAAAGATTATTGGCTTTAACTTTTGATTGGTAAGAGATACTAAGATAATTTTTTCTAACAAATTAATTCTTTAGTTTGTATATTTTTTTTAAAAATATAAAAACATAATATTGGAAGAAAAAATTTGTTCGAAAAAATCAAGGGTTTTTAATTTTTGCGTAAAATTGAAACAATTTTTGCCCGTAAATGTTATAATTTTTAAATGAAGTTGAAAATTTGCGAATTTGAAATTAAATTATTTTTACAACAAAAACAAATTTTGAGCCTTTTTTTTTATGAGAACTACAAAATTTCAGACCTTTTTTGAAAAAAATATTTAAAATATATAGGCTCAACTAACGGTATTTTTGCAATAAGGTTTTTGTAGTACTTTGATGAAGCTTTAAGACAAAAAAAATTTAACTAATAGTATAAAAAAGTAGCGGAGATATTTGAATCGAAAGTCACAAAATTAAATTTCTGATTATGTTTTTCTCATTTTTGAGCACGATGTTGCATTAAATATATCGTTGTAGTAAAATTTTTCATAGTTTTCAAGATATGATCATGTTTTTGATGTCAAAATAATGGAAATTTTTTAATTTTACTAAATTTAAGAAATATTTTATGTATTGTAAATATTTGCATATGTAATCTAAGAAAAGAACTAAAAAATATGCGATTTTGTAAACAATTTGTACTACAGCACCATCTGGTGTCCAAAGTGGTTCAAAGAAAATACTGTCAAAAACTCATCGTAAATGAAAACTACTATATACCAATTTTCATTCTAATCGCATGAGCGACTTGTGCGTTTTAGGTGGTTTTGTAAAAAATTTGTACTACAGCTGATAGCCCACAAACACGCACCGTACCAAAAAACTTCTATAAACAAATTTTCATGCTAATCGGGTAAGTAGTTTAGGAGTCTATTGCATAGTTACAAACAAAAGCTCCTTTTTTATATATATATATATAAATAATATAACTACTACGCTGGTTAGATATGCAGAAACATTTTTTTATTAGACATAATAAATTGTAATTATTTTCTTTATTATATAAATAATAAAGCATATCATTTATTTATTAATAGCGACAGCTATTAAAATATGAATAGCTAAAATGAATAAAGAAATACAGCCATACTTCTACCATATACATTGTGATGTGGGGATTTCAGACTTTGTGGGATTTTTTTGGTTTGACTGCGTACAGTGGCATCATCTAAGTGACAGACGCACGACCTGTTAACGCGACACTATGATTTCAAAATTATAAGGTCGGGCGTTTTGACAGTTCATCCCGTATAGTTGACCAAAGTACGATCAAAGCGCGACCGACCGAACGCGCCTTTGCGACTTAGCCTTTACCAACTTTTGTTTTTCATCTTTTTCTAATGACTGCTAAGTTGATACTATTTACACTGATTTTGCTAAAGGCCTTTGACCAATTTTCCCATAATATTTTGCTTTCTAAAATGGGTTTTCATTTAAACTTTTTTATTTGGATCAAAATCTATTTAACTGATGGGCTCTGCTTTGTTGAAGTTGAACACGTTAAATCTAATTCTTTTATAGCATCATCTGGCAGTTTTTAAATAGTGCAATCGTAACCGCTTATCTCTTAATATTAATAAATGTTTTCATGTTTCGTATGCCACAATTAAAAATGTTTTCCAAAGTTCTTTTTATATCGGTATCGCCAAGTTAATGCGTGTCCATGAAATTTTAGATTTGGGAGTTTGCTTTGATGCATTTCTTCGACACTTGTCTTGCACGTTATCTAAATCTTATTCTATGTACGGTTTTTAAGGCGTAATTGTTCTGACTTCTCTGATTCATATACTTTGAATTGTCTTTTTGCATCGTTTGTGAGGTCTCGTGTAGAATACGCCTCTTTTATATGGAATCCCTACTATGCTGTTCATACACTTAGTCTTGAACGAACACAGAAACAAAGAACTTTGCCGAACCTTTGCCATCGTATAATGCTCGTTGTATGTTGTTAAATTTAAAATCGCTTGAATCGAGGCGTATAGTTCAGTCGTTAATATTTCTTTTTGATATTGTTTGTGATAACATTGATTGTCCATATTTGTTAAGTGCAATTAATTTCAATGTTCCTGTAAGAAATTGACGTCATTTGATTATTTTAAAGTTAATTTTTGTAGAGCAAATTATTTATTATATGAACCTTTGAATATAACTCTAAAAGAGTATAATTTTCTTAGTTCCAAAATAAATATTGGTTTGAGTGATAGTAAGAATAATTTTATATATGCTCTTAATTGTTATTATTCTGAAGTTATTGTATTACATTTATAACCTAATTCTTAAGTGTTAATGTTTGTAAATCCTTTATTTTTTGCTTGTCTGAGAAAATTGTTAAAAATTTATAGACAATAAACTAAACTAAACTAAAGACTGTTCATCATTTCAATTTAGTGGCAATATTATGTAGAATGCAGCAAGACAAGATGATTTTTGACATAGACGCATATGGTATGTGGCGTCCGTGGCGTAGTTGGTTCAAGTGCGTGGCCTCTACATATGTCAACGAACCTGGAGAACCGGGTTATGAAAAAAGGGAATTACAAATAAAATTGTAAGCAATGGGCTTTTCATACCGAAACTATTTTCGACAATTCGCCTGGTTCTTTTATGTGCCTTATTGAATCTTTGCTCCGCTTCATTATCAGGGTTCATGCGCAGAGGTGGTATTAGCCAATCCTTAACTGGATACGCGCTGTCACCAAGAACTACTGCGTTAGAGAAAGGTCGATATCCGGATTCAAAATTTGCATTCAATTTTGAGTTTCGAAGTATTCTAGCATCATGTACACTCCCTGGCCAATTGGTATTTACAGCATAAAAGGAGCGATCGGGTCCACAAACCATCATAGCATTAATGGCGTGTTTTCCATGGCGATTTATGAAGTGTGCTTCGTTCGGTGTTAGTGCATCTATTTCAATCATTGTATTAACGCATCCAGCTTCTCTTGGAAATACCTCTTGCTTGAAGAACTCTGGTGCGATTTCTTGCATATTTTCTGGCCAGCGTATAGTATCGTTCATCATATTATTTATAATACATGTCACGACTATATGAACCACCCTTTATACAGTGGATTTGTGAACTCCATGAATCATAGCTATAACATGATACTGTCCTCCATTTCCTAACCAATGTAATGTTAAAAGTTGCTGAATAGGTGTGAATCTTTAGCAAAACAAATTCTATTTGCGATTTTGACAACCGAAAACTTTCAACAACATTTAAATTATTCAAGTTAAAATTTGACCGCCGATAAATTACATATGTGCAGTCTGATTCTTCTAAATTGTCCTCAAATATTCGCAGAAAACTGAACATAGTGCAACGTTTATAATACCGTAATGAAAAATGACTTTAGCTGAAAATAAAACACGTGCGACACCGTCAACACTCAACTTGATTAGAAAATGTTTTCTTAGCGAAATTTTATGATTATCAAATTTTTGCCGATAAGTGAAAACCTTAATAAATCGTCGTTCGCAAATTATTGTGTTCTATATGACAAAAATGTTTTTTTGGTAAATCAAGTTTAACGTTTAGTAAAAAACTGAACCGAAAAATCTGCCGCGATTTTTTTACCAAGGAAAGTTCAAGAGTTTGTGGTTTTTTCTGTCAAAAAAAATTTTCATCTTTGGAAGAGTTTTTTAGAGTAAGATTCGTTTAAAAAAAAATAATTTGTTCTATATGCACTTATTTACGAAGCTCTTCTTGTTTTATAGCATATAGAACAAAATGTAAAATTTATTGCAGAAATGAAAAGCAATGTGATTTCACTTACTTAAAACTTAAACTTAAAGTTTTAAGTAAAACTTAATTTCATATATTATAATATTAACTTAATTTTAAACTTAATCTTATACATATGTTCTTATGAGTCCACTTAAATCAATACCTTTTAATTTCTTAAAAGGTAAGTTTCGACTACAAAATCAAGTAAAAAAATAACCAATTCATTTGACTTCGATTCCACGAAGTTCATGCTTGATTTACGGAGATTTTTTAATTGAAGCAAGTTTGTTAAAAAAACGAAGACAAAAAGTTATACCTATATTTGAAATTATATTAAACAAATTATTAGGGGTATTCACGGGTTGATGCGAAACACAGTTGCGACGACGCGAAAATGCAAGATTGCGAATTTTTGTTTCATTCCAACAACAAACACATTAGAAGCAATTTTGCAACTCTTCTTGAATTACGCACTGCTCAAACCTATTGCGAAAGCGCACAAACAGTGATGCGAAACAGCTGATTCATGTAATGGGTGTTTTCAAGCATAGTTGCCATCTGGGTAAAACTTTAAAAAGGCTTAGTTTGCACGTTGATTTAAATAAGTTTTTTGTTATTTTGAAATAAGATGGCAATATATTTGTTTCCGCTGTCGTAAAGTTACAATATTGATGTTCACGCGTTAGTGCGAAAAATATGTTGCATTTTCGCATTCTTGCAATTCGCATCAACCCGTGAATACCCCTATTGTAGTATGCCACTGCATCAAGTGATAAAAAGAGTTGTATAAACTTTTCACATCATTTACTTTCTCCGATGATATCTTCTTATCTATTGCTTATCCATTCTTATTCTTAGTATTAAGCTTTTTTTAAACGTTGTTGTAAAATGTATCTTCTAACCTTATGTTATTTATGATGGTGTCTTATTTTCTTTTTTGTTTCATTTCATATTTACCAACTACAATCTAAAGCGGGATTTGTTCTTTTTTGTTTCATTTCATTTGCCAAGTGCAATGTGAAACTAAAAAAAACCAGAAAAAAACAAAAAAAAAAGGCAAAATACAAAGACCTCCAAATAATAACTTTATTGAGACTTGCATATAGAACAAAATAAAAAAATATTTTTTTTACTTAGTATTTTTGCTGCGTTTTTGTTCTATATGCACGATTTTTTGCATATAGAACACAATACGTTACGAAGCCTGTCACAACAGTGTTGTATAGCACAAAGTCGGTGTCTCATATTTCGAAAACTATAAAAGATAAAAGCAAACTGATGACACAGATCGATAGATCTCGAAAAATTTGCCTATATATCAGTCTTATCTCAATTTTTTCAATTTTGTGATATAGAACACAATAATTTACGAACGACGAAATGAGTGCAACAGAAAGTGATGAAAATGACTGAAATTGCTAAAATTATCGCTTATCAAACAGTGTAAGCTCTCGTTCAAAAATGATGTTTTGTGCAACATTTATCAAAAAATTGAGCACTAATCAAACTTATCCAAATCAATTGAATAAGTTATCAAAATAAGGTTTAGTGCAATATAAACTAATCAATTTGCCCATATTTTTGATAACTGATAAGTGAAAAGTGGTTGGTGCAATAGGGCCTGGATCTTCACATAACGTTTTTTGCTTTAATTGCTGACACACAAGTTGCATGACGTATGTGCCATTTGTAAACTAAAAAATAAATAGGTGTAAAATATCATAGGTGTAATATATCACCTGGTTCCATTCGATGACAATTATTTGACTTAATCCAATATGTTCAAAATGAATGCCCGCAGCTGAATCAATTTTCTCAACCTTGATTGGACTACAAAGCACGATTGGTAACATCAGCAGAATCGCCAGAATTGTGATTCTACATATTATGTAATGTAGTGCTCTTCTTTGCCTTTTCTTGGATACTACTTTCCGATTGTCATCGACATTTTGTTGTGAATTTATTTGTCGTTCATGTTTTCTTGATCCATTTGTTGAATTAGATTCCCGGATTGACGAAACAGTTTAATTCTTGCCATTGTTGCTTGGTGGGGGGATTGTACCTTGTTCATCGTTTTATTCTGTATTAACAAGTAATGGAGCTAGACGATGAATTGCACGTTTGAAGATACCCTTGGCAGTTTTTACGTCAAAGACTCTTAAGGTCGAAACACATAAGAGGCATGCATGCTTCAAGCATCTACATTTCTGATTGAATATACGTATTGTTATGAAGTAGCCCAAATTAAAAGCATGCACACATGCATGATGCTTGAAGCATGCCTGAAGTTGGCGAACTTTTAACTTTTTGCAGCCATCAAAGCATTAACAGAAGATATGTATGAAATAAAAGCAACATCAACACAACCATTAACCATAAAATATCCTCCAATTCCATTTTTAATTGTTTTTGATTAAATTTAATGTATTTTCACTACTTTTCCTTCAAAATTTCTATTCAGTTCAACATATCTGAAATTTATCATATATACGATGCATGATTTCTATGTGCTTTAACCTAAGAATGCTTCACAGGCATGATGCATGCTTTCTATGTGTTTTGGCCTTTACAGCTCCATCGGCTCCCTTGTAAACCTGCACGATGCGTCCCAAGGGCCAATGCAGGACAGGAACATTATCTTCTTTGATGATGAACAGGGCAACCAAAAATATGCAAAATCATGTTTTTTGTGTTACATGATATCGTGAAATAAGTTAAATATAAACACGATTTACATAAAAACAAAGAGTTTAAGCTACATTTGTTAACACATATTTTTTGCATATATTGCAATTAATACATATTTTGCATATTTTCCCATATTTTCGGATATTTCGTGATAAATGCAGGTTTTTTAATCTAAATGATTTTTTACAATCTTAAATTTAGTTCAAAATATAACTAAAATCAAGTTATTAAATTTTGCACTATTAAATTTTGCACTTCCCTACTGGTTGAAAGCTGAAAATAAAAATCTTCAATATAATGTGACAGCTGATATTTTTGTGCTTCTTTTTAATTTGTAAGAAATATTTGTTTATGGAAACAATAAAGCATTTACATTCATAATAACTTATTTTCTTTAGACAATGCCAAAGGCAAAAGAAAAGCAATTTTCTAAGTTGGCAAGGGATTTTTCTGAGTTTCCAGTCCTTTGAAATGATGGAAGCATATTGTATTGCAAGCTTTGTAACAAAACAGTGAATGCAGATCGCAGGTTCAGTGTGATGCAGCATTTGCAAAGCGCCGGGCACAAAGAAAAATCCAGCCGGCATTCAAGCTTACCACTTCAATCACAACAATTTTTAACATAATATACATCGAGAAGTGCAGAATTTTCGAAAGATTTGTGTGAAGCCTTCGTGTCGTTCATATTCCTTTGTACAAAATAAGAAATGACCACCACAAGAAATATATTGCTATAAAAAACCAATACTTTTGGATTTCAATGGATGAAACTACAGATGCTTCAGTTCGATACGTGGCAAATGTGATAATAGGTGTGTTATAAAATTTTTGATAACACAGCTTTATTAGATAAAGTAAACCACTGCTCAATAGCAGTGTTGCCACTCAATACATTTTCTCCGTAGCAAAATACGTATCAAATCTGTCTGCAATGTAGCAAAAAAAATTTTTAAGTCTAGCAATAATAATTAAAAGTAGCTATTTGGCAGAATTTGTTTTTATCAAAAATTATATTCGTTAATATTTTTATTTTATTCAAAAATAAGAACAATTATTGTTTTAAATAATGTTGAAAAAAAACCAATTCAAATAATGTGAATAAAGAAATGATTTAAAATTTACATGATTTTAAAGTTTAAATCAGGGCCTTAGTTGTTACATCTGAAATTTCCTCTGTAATTTGTGTCGCTTTCATTCTGCCACATTTCAAACGTTTGACCACTTCTGAATCCGAACAAAATTCAGCTAAGAGATCAGGAAGACATCCATTAGCAGGAAATGTACGTTGTGTGCTATCAAGAACATGACCATCGTTAATTCAGCGCTTTTCACCATAAAAAAAATGAATATATTTGACTTTTTCTGGATTCCACGTTTTGTACATGTGCAGAACATTTAGCGTGTCTATAAAGGTGTGACAAAATATTGACAGTACTCTTGTTGCACGCTTTGCAAAAATCCGTGCCATTTTTATTTTCCAGCCACTCCACTCTAAACTTCCTGTAGTTCGCATAGGGTGTTTATTTGCATCGAAAAAAATGGAGTTAGAGTAGTGAATGCACTAAAGGTATGAACACAATTTGTTTTTGTTTTAACATATAGTGTTCGTTTTCTAATTTTGTCTATTGAAAATACAAAAATTGTTTGAAATCATGTAAATGTAGGATTTTAAGAAGTTATGTAGCATTGTAGCTTTTTATTTTAAACGTAGCAAATTTGCTACAATTGTAGCAAAACGGCAACGCTGCTCAATAGCTGGATTATTGCGGATTCAGTTGATATTTTCGGCCCAGAATTCAACAAAGAGGCACTTCTTGTTTTCATCACTGATGCTGCACCGTACATGGTAAAAGCTGCAAAAGCAATTAAAGTTTTTTACCCAAAAATTACTAATGTGACGTGTTTAGCACATGCATTGTATAGGGTATATGAGGAAATTCGCAATTGTTCCCCAAATGTTGACTGACTCATAGCAAGCGGCAAAAAATCTTTTTTGAAAGCACCCTCACGGTTGGCAGTTTTTTGAGAGATAGAACCAGAACTACCTTTACCGACACAACCAGTCACTACGCGATGGGGTACTTGGCTACACGCAGCAGATTATTATGGAGAAAACTATCGAAAAATATAACGTATTGCTAATATGTTAGATGCAGAAGATTCACAGTCTGTCAAAGTTATTAATTATTCAAAGAACAACATTTGCGTTTGCAACTTTTTTATATAAAATCTAACTTTTCTAGACTGAGGCCATCAACCAACTTCAACTTAATACAAATGTTTATTGTTTATTGTAACAGCAACATAAGTAAATAATTTGGAGCTTTAGCTGTTCATTTTTAAAAAAGAACTGTTTTCATTACTATTTTTGTTTTTAATTATTTGTTCTGTTCTTATGTTATGTATTTTTACAGTGAAAAAAATAAAAGCTTTTTATTAAAAGTAAAGAATATTTTGTTGTTTTTAAAATTATTTTAAGCGCATATTTTAAAAGGAGGACGATCCTCACAAGGCAACGCGTGAGGGTCAAGGGGGCGATCTTCACATGGCAACGTGTCTGACTGCCTCAACCTGGTGAGGCCAGCATTATCCATGTCGAACTCGTCTCAAGTCGACTCAAATCCTGCGTGGTGTCCTCTAGAAACGGCAAACTGGCAACCGTTAGTTTGACGGCTAATCTGAGCGGCGGGCTCCCCCTGCCTTTAAAGGGTTGTGCGTTGGGTTTGAAGCCCACCACGTAAAAACAAAATTTCAATGAAACGCATAAGAAATAAGATTTTGATATTCCTGCAAAGCTTATCCGCCTTTGCATAATGACACTGAGCAACACCAGCAGCACAGTTAAAATCGGGAAGGACCTCACTCCTCCATTCGATACCAAACGAGGTTTCAGACAAGGTGATTCCTTATCGTGCGACTTTTTCAACCTAATGATGGAGAAGATCATCCGAGCTGCTGATTTGAGACGCAGTGGCACGATATTCTACAAAAGTATTATGCTGCTGGCGTATGCTGATGATATTGATATCATTGGCCATAATACGCGCGAAGTCAGTGCAGCATTCTCCAGGTTAGCGAAAGAGCCGAGTCGAATGGGTCTTGTAGTGAACGCAGATAAGACGAAATACCTAGTGTCAACAAATAAACAGTCCCAGCGTCTTGGAAACCACGTCACTGTTGACAACATCTCCTTCGAGGTTGTTAAGGACTTCGTCTACCTGGGATCCAGCATTAACTCTTTCAACGATGTTAGTATTGAGATAAAACGAAGGATAACTCTTGCCAACAGGTGTTACTTTGGGCTGAGTAGGCAATTGAGAAGCAGAGCCCTCTCTCGACGAACAAAACTCACGCTCTATAAGTCACTAATCATGCCCGTCCTATTATAAGCAGCACAAACCTGGACGTTGAGCAGTTCTGATGAAAAGACTATGGGAGCCTTCGAGAGAAAGATCCTTCGTAAAATCTTCGGTCCAAACTGCGTCAATGGCGAGTACCGAATTCGATGGAACCACGAGCTGTATGAGCTGTACGCTGACATCGACATAGTTAAGCGCATTAAAATCGAGCGGCTCCGCTGGCTAGGTCATGTTGAGCGAATGGAAAACGACGCTCCAGCGAAAAAAATATTCGATTCGGTGCCCGGTGGTGGTCAACGCAGAAGAGGACGCCCACATCTTCGTTGGAAGGATCAGGTGTTGGATAACCTGACCACGCTTGGTGTTTCCAACTGGCGCCAGCAAGCGCAGAACAGAAATGGCTGGCGCAATTTCTTATACGAGGCCAAAACCGACTTACGGTTGTAAGCGCCAGATAAGTAAGTAAATAAGTAAGTAAGTAAGCATATTTTAAAAGCATTTTTTCCTTTTTTAAGGATTATTTTAAGCCCTTAAAATTGTATTTTATTTGCCTTGATAATGACCATGTCTCCAGGCTTGATGTTAGCAGTTTGTGTCTTCCATATATGGTGTTGCTGGAGCACGTTGAGATATTCACTGGACCATCTTTTCCAAAAATCATGCTTTAGTTGGGATACCTGCTTCCAGCGAGATAATATCGTTAATGTTGTTGGTTCTGCTTGATTGTCTACTGGTGTTGTAAACGCCTCACCTATAAGCAAATGTCCTGGAGTTAATGTTGTTAAATCAGTCGGATCATTTGACATTGGAGTTAAGGTCCTTAGTTAAGGTCCGTGTTGAGTATTGCTTCCACCTCTACAATTACCGTTTTCAATTCTTCGTACGTCAGTGACGCCTTTGAAATGCTTCGCAGCAACAGGTGTTTTGCAGATTTTAGCGCCGCTTCCCACAAGCCTCCAAAATGTGGTGCCCTAGGGGGAATGAAGTGGAATTGTATTCCCTTTGTGCTGCATGCGGAGATGATTGTTTCCTGTCCATTGTCAGAATAGATGTTCTGAGAAAGTTCTGGTAGTTGATTTTAGGTTCCTACGAAGTTTGTTGCATTGTCAGAATAAATGTTCTGACAACGTCCACGACGACTGATTTCATTTATTTCATTTATTGTTGCTTAAGCTAAACATTAGTACACTTAGAACTATGGTCTTTTTTAGTTCAATATGATGTTATATTATTATTATTACTATTATAAATAACAACTTAGTTGAGACAAAATGATTATGATTATATGTAATTAGATTAATTTTCATATAATTTCACTTAACTAATTATAACAACTGTCTTAAGCTTAGTACAAACTTGATGCAAGAATTATATTAGAAAAAAAAGTTTTAATTATGTGAAAAAAAAAGAAAAAAAAAATTATGAAGACTCATATACGAAAAGAAATGATAGGGAGCTGAAAAGAGAAAAGAAGTTAAAGAAGATTCAAGTGTTAAGAAGTAGAGAAAAAAGATAAAATAGATTTCCTAAAAATTCCTCTTCTGTTAATTTCTCTTATACTTCGGGGCAGCATATGCCTGGGTACAATTAAAATATGACTTCTTCTAGACAGACAGAACTGAAGTTTTGAATGTAGATAAGACGGAGTTTTCTCATGACTGAGTTTATGCAAATATATACAGTTTCTTGCATTCATGTATGCAGTTAAATCACATCCAAGGATAGCATTTCTGAAACTAGACAAATGGTCAAATTTTCGCAAGCCGTATACATACATAGCGTTTAGCATAATTAAAAGCAATTTGAAGTTTTAGCTGGGAGGATGAGTCGTGTTTACTGTATTTCTGAGTACATTATTACAGGTAAGATCAGTTGTATCACTAACTTTCGCTTTACATTAATAGGAGTCACACAAGCTGACATTCTCAAATTACGAAGAACATAATAAACTTTTTTGACTACACTGTTAACATGATCAACACATGATAGAGACGAGTTAATATGGAAACCAAGATTAACAACTTTTGACACAACAAAAAGCTTATTAGTCCCAATAAACAAATCTGGGACATCATTTAAGCACTTTTTTTCTTACAAATAGGAAGAACATACGACTTTGACGCATTCGACTGATAAAACGACTGATAAAACGTTTTAGTGCCCTAATAAAGGCCTCTGTCGACAAATCGCTTACTAATTCCAGGTGAACTGCCTTGGTGGCAAAACAGCAGAATACAGCAATATATTCCTTTGTTGGTCTTACATATGTCCCCTGATTTTGTAATGAATCCAAAGCGTCCCGCAGTAGTCAACGCCAGCATTGATAAAGTGTCTTGTGGGAGTCACACGAGCAGGTGGAAGATTAACCATGATCTGTTGGAAAAGTTGTGGTCGAGCCTTGTTGCATATTATGCACTGCTGAACAGTTGCTCTGGCTGTTGATTTTCCTTTAATTTTCCAAAAACGCTGTCTTATTATTCCGAATAATGCTTGAGCTCCGCAGTACTTATTGTCTTCACGTACCATGATAAACAACAATTTAATCAATGGGTCCTTGTATGGGATTAACATTGGGTGTTTAGAGCCATATGGTAATGCAGAAGCCTCCAGACGTCCTCCCACTCGAACAAGGCCTCTATCATCAACGAAAGGAGATAGACTGGTGATTGAACTTGTTTTTCCACTGCATGATGCATTCTCAATTGTTTAGTTCTTGACTAAAATTGGAAGCCTGAATTGTTCTTCCAATGTAAACTAGCGCTGTGTCTAACTCATCTGCACCTGGTGATTTTTGGATTGGGCGAGTGGTCCTTGGAATTCTTGTGTTTTGAACGAATCGGAAAATGTAAGCTACGGTTTTTTTGCAAGCGTCGAAAAGAGTTTTTGTGATTTAACCCTTCTAGAAGATTTATTATTATTATTTATTTGTTTGCTAAGCCTTTACGCTTTATAGCATTTAAAAGTACAATTCATAATCCAATTATACTAATACTAATAATAATACTAATATATAGAGTTCAAGTTCGTTTTAAATGAAGTACAAAACCAAAGTAAAATAAGTTCATTTGTAATGTAATGTAAATTAAAGCATGAACGTTTCAAAATGTACAGACTTATAGATGATATGAGTAAAGGTATTATAAAGCAAAAAATAAATTAATAATATATCTTCCAGAGGGTCCAAGGCGGTGGTATCGAGAATGAAAATATGTATAAAATAAATATATCGTTCTGTCCTTGAAGCCAATGAAGTCTTGGCTTAGCAAGTTGGTAATCCGATGAATTGACTAGTATTTACCACACCAATTTTCTTGTAGGAAAAGAAAATGGTTGCGAACGCGAACTAAGACAAACTGGGTCTCATTGGCCACTCAATTTAATATACATATAACACCTCTATAAATGTGGCACAAAGTATCAGAGTGTGAGATCTAGAACAGTGGTTAGTTTCAAGGCAAACAAGGCCCGGTACGCCATACTGATAGTATATATACAATATTATTCATTCTATGATTCTAAAGCCGATGAAGTCCTGATTCATCTTTTATTTGTCACACCGAGCTCCTAGTAAGCTAAGACAAAGGTAACGAACGCAGGCGCATAGACAAACTTGGTCTAATAAGCCACTTTTATTAATATATATACTATACAGATCGTTCTCTCATTCTATATAGGAATAAGTCTGGCAAGTTCAGGTCCATTCGGATGTAAATGTGTTGACTGATTACCATCCAGCAGTAAAAATGCCGTATCCTTGGAAGAGTATGTTGAGAATCAGTGGCGGTGCATCCAATAGTAAAAATGCCGTATCTTTGGAAGAGTATGTTGAGAATCAGTGGCGGTGCTGCAGATAATCTATTATTTTAAGTTTAATTGAGAATAGGGTTTCATTAAAAGATATTACATCTGAAACGGAATTGAAGTCTCCGCAAGCGCTTCTTAGTGGTTCATTTTGCAAGTAATTAGTTCTACAAAAAAACCGATACCACTTTTGGAACTAGCGTACCATTATACTTTTAGAAATGAAGTTTCATCAAACTCCAACAGCTCCTTCTATTTTTTTTCAAGAAATGTATGGAGCCATCCCACTGTGTGGCATCTCAGAACTTAAACATAAAAAAAATTCTGACGTGTACATGAAAAACGGCGATACATGTATATTTTTATTTTTCATCCCCTTTCCGAAAATGTACATTTGGTTCATAGGACAGCACAAAAGCTCATTTTTGTAACGCAGTGTAATGGGTAACACAAAAGACTTTGATGCATTTAGCTGAAGGCCTTTACTAAAATCCCAATGACCTATGTTGTCTAGATCCTCATTTAGCCTACATACTAGGTCTTCCATAAGACCAGCTCTGCTAGAAAGATGTAACTGAATATCATCAGCATAAGCATGCATGGATGAATATTTACATACGCTGAAAATATCGTTGATGAAAATGGAAAATAGAAGAGACCCAAGAACAGAGCCTTGTGTCACTCCACTGCATAAAGGCGAATATTTGAAAAAATGTTCACCGACCTTCACTCGCGGTACTCTATTAGAAAGATAATTCTTCAGAAGGGACACAGAACTGTCACAGAAGCCGACAATATATTTTAATTTATAACAAAGCAGGGAGTGATCCACCGTATCAATCGCTTTCGAGAAATCGAGTAAACATAGTAAAGTTACTAGTCCATTATCATACGAGTATCTTATATCATCTAGAATCTTGAGCATAGCCGTTGAACAACTATGACCGACGAGAAAGCCTGACTGAATTGGAGATAGCAGTTTTTTTTGAGATATAAAGTCTGATATTTGATTGGCCATTAGGGATTCGAAGATTTTTGATAAGGGCGATAGTATGCTGATTGGTCTGAAATCACTGGACTCGCTCGGTACGGTTTTTTTGGGATCTGGTAGAACAATTGCAGATTTCCATGATGTTGTAAAACAGTGGTTTAAATTATGAGTTAGTGGACTAGGAACAAATGAGAGAATCTGTTTCAAAAATCGTTTATGTATTTAGGGTATGCAACTATTCGACATTATAAAAACACCGGTCTCGAATAGTACAATTTTTACAAAACCGGTTTTCGAATTATTCGACCAGGAAAAAACCGGTTTAACCGGTTTTCAAATTAAATAAATTTTTGACTTTTTTATCTACATATGTATATCTATGTATTTTTTATTTAACAAAAATAGCAACTATGTTTTAATAAAATAAGTAAAGGTACTTATGCAGTACTACCCACTGAACCATAAGCGAAGGTTTTGTGCAAGGTGAGAGTTTTGTCAACGTTTTTGTGCAAAATGTTTTTTTTTTATTTTTGATTTTTATTTTGTTGCTTAGAATTGCTTGCTATAGAAGATTAAATTCTTGAAAACTTTTCCCATAAATAAAAACTGAACTTCTTTTTTGAAATTCATAAAAAATGTTAATTTTAGTAGGTAAAAATGCCCCGAAAATTAACCATTTTTGTTCATAAATGAGTTCAGAGATGAATAATAAATTTTTTTTTTCATTCTTAAATGAGTTCAAACATAATAATTTCTTTTTATAAAAATCATCGATATGTGATAACAAATAATATTATGCAATAATAAAATGTATAATTCAAAAATGTTAATTTTTTAACTCATTTCTGAACAAAAAAAAGGTAAAAAACGCTTTCTAAAGGCAATTCAGTCCGGCGATTAATCCAAAAGGGTTAATTTCCGAGTGCCGAAAAATAACTTCTCTATGGTTCTTTTTTTTTATTTATTTTATTTTCAATTTACAAACAAAAAAAATAAAAATTTTAACTCATTTCCGAACAAAAAAAGGTTCCTTTTTGCGAGATATTTTAGTCCGACGAATGATACAAACGAATGACAGTGGCGTCCGTGGCGTAGTTGGTTAAAGTGCGTGGCCGCTATGTCAAAGAACCTGGAGACCCAGGTTCGAACCCCAGCAGCGACAGAAAATTATTTGAATTAAAATAATTTTTCTGTACGGCCGCCACCTCTCCGCAGACAATGGCAAACCTCAGAGAGTAATCAAAATGCCATGTAAAGCTTCTTGAGAATAAGAACATTCCGTTCAGCGCCGTTCGGAGTCGGCGTTAAACCTGTAGGTCCGGTTCTCGGTCAATTGTGTACAAACTTAATAACACGCACAACACAACTGATCATAAGAAGCTAGGTCAAAGTTCTTTCAAGGGCAGAAATGACCAGTTATTTATTTTTATTTTACGACTGTTTTGTGCTCGGAAATTGATCTCATATAGGCTACTGCTCCGTACGCTTCCTTTGAAGCATCAGTAAATATGTGCACTTGAGGATCAGTGATTAGTTTGTGGCCAAAAATGCGACGGGGAATATTGATATTCTCCAAAAGTTCACTTCAAAGTCAATTCCATGTCACGGGGCAGAACAGCATCCCAATCAAGCTTAAGCTTCCATAGTTGTTGAAGAAATATTTTTGCGGTGGCAGTTACTGGTGCGATAAAACCAAGTGGATCGAATATGCGAGAAATGTCCGACAAGGCTGTTTGTTTTGTACGGCTCTCATTTTCAATTTGAGTAATTTTTATTTTGAATTCGTCCATTTTAGGGCTTCATGTAAGACCCATTGTTTTGACGCTTTCATTTCTTGAGTTGTCGAAGCAAAGCTTAACTTCTTGGTCTGCAACCGGAATGTTTGCACTTAGCACGTCATCGACATAAAAATTGCATTTTATGGCCTCTGCAGCCAGTGGAGAGGTGTTTGCTTTCCCTTCAGTTAATTCTTGCAGCGAGAGAATGGCTAGGTAGGGAGCAGAAAATGTACCGCAGGTTACTGTGATAAGTCGAAAGCATTTCATGTACTGGGATGAATCCTCTCTCCACCAAATCAGCTGGTATTTCTGGTCATCTTTGTTGATCCGTATTTGTCTGTACATTTTTTCGATATCTGCGGTAAATACGAAACGATGAAAACGAAATCGCAGAAGAATCGAGAACACGTCATCCTGGATGGTAGGACCCGTAGCTAACAGATCGTTCAGTGAAAAGTTGGAAAATTTTTTAGCCGAGACGTCAAAAACCACTCTTAGCTTTGTCGTCGAACTGTCTGGTTTGATAACTGCATGATGAGGAAGAAAGTAAGGTGGTCCTTTGATTTCAGTTGGAGATATTTCTTCCATGTGACCGAGCTTCTCATATTTGCGCATAAAGGATACGTATTTCGTTTTGTATTCTGGATTTTTGTTCATTTTTCGTTCAATAGCCTTGAATCTCTGCAAGGCTATATCTCTTCATTCTCCGAGCTAATCTGACTAAAAATCGGCTTTCCTGATGTCGATGAACGTTGCTTATGAAATGATTTTCACAACGCATCTCGGCACTGTGAGTTTGCTGGCCCGAGAGTCACCTTCTTCTTACTTCTAAAAATTTTCCAGTGTTTTGTTTAGTGATTCGTCTTCTGTGCATATACCACAGGTAATAGATCTAGTGGCTGTATCTTGATTGTATTCTAAACCTATGATCCACCCGAAGAGCGTATTTTGCAGGATTGGTCGTCCTTCTCCAAGTGATATTTTTCCACCTGAGTAGATTGATGCTTCCAGCTTCATGGAAATGGGGATTGGCCAACTGCAGGTGACGTGGTATGTTCCACTTGGATTCATTGATGTCACGAGATGGTTGTTTAAATACTATTTCTTGTAGTACGTGAGCTTCAATTCGTTGCTTGAAGTTGAATGCATTTGAGGAGATTTGAATGTTGACTCCTGCAGTGCGATTTTGAGTTTTCCCGATGCCTTCGATTCCGATGAAGCATGCGTTTTTCTGCAGACCAAGCATTTTTACAAGTCTTTTTGTTATGAAATTGGCTTGCTCTTGTCTAGAAGAGCGCGGCAAGGTATTAGTTTTCCCCAATTGTCACTTATGGTCACAGAAATAGTGCTGAGCAGTGCTTTCGTGGTGTTTGGTGAACGATCTCGAAGAGCAGTTAATGAAGCTGTAATATCTTGAAGTGACTGTCTTTTTATCTAATTGTTGTTTTGAATCGATTTCGGCGCCAGGTTTTGAGATGATGAAATAGCATTGGGTGCTCTTCCATCTTCTTTAAATGTAGGAGTGTATTATGTTTCCTATGACACTTTAGACATGTACCTGACGAGCACGACTTGGCATTGTGACCATTTCTGAAGCAGTTGACACAACGTTCAGCTTTTTGTACAGCATTCAGGCGCTGTTTTGGCGTCATTTTAAGGAATTCCTGACATCTAAACGGCATGTGATTTTGTTTACAGATGATGCAGTTTTGGTCCGTAGATATTGATGCGCTCAATGCTTGATATGACTTGTTGCGTACTTGATCGCTACTGTCCTTGCTTGTTCTGGCAGCAAGAGCTTCTAGTGATTGATAGCGCAGGTTTAAGAACTTTAGGAACTGGTCTAGCGTTGGCATCTCTTTTGGTTGGGAGAATGATTGCTCCCATAATGCGTGAATACTTTTGCTGAGATGCAGAGTCAGGAAGTACAATAAGATTGGGTCCCAATTTTCTGTTTTTGCGCCTAGATTTTGGAGGCTAAGAATGCATTTCATAGTAGTATCGTGGAGCAGCTTGCGTAAGTAACCTTCTTAATGATGCATTAATCAGCATTCGTGGATTTTCATACCGTTCATTGATTACTTTCCAAGCTGCTTCGTAATTGACTGCAGATGCCGTGAAGTGCTGAATTAATCTCGCAGCATCATCTGATAATCTTGATTTCAGGAACCACATCTTTTGGCATTGTGGAATTGATTGCTTGTCGACCAGTTCCACAAATAGATCGTGGAATTGCCTCCACTTGTGGAAGCTGCCATCGAATTTTGGCAGCTCGACCTTTGGCAGTTTTAATCCTGATTGCCTGACTCCTTTGGGAGAAGACTGCTTGATGGAACTGCTTGATGGAGCCGATTCTTCAGCAATGTCCTGAAGCTGTAGGATCTGCGCAGTGATTATTAGCTCACTTTGGGCAAAACCCCCTCGTAGTTGTAGTCGCCAGGTTCTTCAGATAGCATGGTCAAATAAAGCATGGTTTGCATCTTCAATTGTATTTGAAGAGCAGTGTGACCGGTATGGATATACCGCGTGCCTAAATTTGAACAAATATGCTTTGAAGCACCCATGACCGTTCAAAATCTGTGTCAGATAGAAGTTCACTGAGCCGTGACTTCTTTCACGCTAATCGGCTATGTTCGGGATGAGCTGGTATGTCGAGCGACCCTTCAGAGATGCATTCTAGCGGTCTTTCCACTTGTACATGCTTCTTTCCCAAGCAACTTTCTTGCACATGGATGCGTTGTTATTGGCCGTCAGAAGCATACTGGAGATGCTGTTTAAATGTTAATCGGGAGTCAATCATAACACCAAGGTATTTAATAAATGCCTTTGATTGCACCACCGTCCCGTTAACATTGATTCTTTTAACTTCCATCTTTTTGCGGCTGCTTAGGCGCACCACCTCAGTTTTATGTTCGGCTAGGCAAAGCCCCACTGATAAAAGCTTTAGATGGTGCCAATTGCAACACTACTGAGCGCTTCAACTTCTTCGAGGTGTTTTGCAGTTGCCACAACCTAGCGACCTAGCGTCCGCAAAGCCGACGATCCTAGGGGGCCTGGGACCGATCCCTGAGGGACACCACCGGAGATGTTATACATCTTGATGCCCTTGTCTGTTGCGTAGCGTAGTACTCTTCTATAGCAGTAGTTTGATATTCTCTAGGGAGATAGCATGGGATTTCAAATTCTTTGAGCGTTTTCATTATATTCTCCCAGTTTGCGGAGTTAAAGGCGTTGCGCACATCCAGCGTTGTCACGAGACAGTACTGCTTTGTGCCCTTCTTCCATATTTTACCTTCAATAGTTTTCTCTGCAATGTTTGTTACAAGGTTTATAGCGTCGGATGCTGAACGTGACTTTCGGAACCCAAACTGTTGATCCGAAAGTCCTCCTCTGGCTTGGATTGCTTCTTCAAAGCGATTGCACAGCACTCGCTCGAAGATCTTGCCTATCGTGCCGAGCAGACATATAGGTCGGTAGGCCGAGGGATCATCCGAAGAGCCCCTACCTTTTGGTATAAGCACAAGCTTTTGCGTCTTCGATTGTGCAGCGAATATGCCCTCTGTAAGACAAGCGTTATACAGCTTTACCAACGCTTGTGTTTGTAACGTGATGACAATTTTTAGTGCGCGGTTTGGAATTTTATCTAGACCTGGGGCCTTGTCGTTATGGACAGCATTGGCGATTGCCTTGATCTCCTGAGCAGTAACCATAGACATGGGATGCACATTACCATCATAAATGACAGGCTGCATCCGCGGTTGCGCATTTACTATGCGGTTAAGTATATGAGGACATTTGGGTGGTGGTCGCCCGAATGATTTCATCTTCTTCATGACCAGTCGGTATGCCGTACCCCATGGGGTGACGTCTGCTTCATCGCATAGCTGCAAGAAGCATTCGCGCTTCTTTGAACAGATGATATTTTTCAGAAGCTTCTTGCTTCACTTTGAGGGTCTCTGCTCCTTCGGTTAGTTTGCGTTGCCAGTATATACACGATTGCTTGGTGGTCGCTATGTGTGCAGACGTCGCTTACTTGCCACTGCACTTGCGTACATACGTCACTACTGGCAACTACCATTTGCGTTGGCCTCCAGAATGAGCAGCCCTCTCTGGCTTCTCCAGTCTACGGCCCACGCGTTAGAGTTACCAGTTATAAGAACTGGCCTGATTCCTCTAGCATTGTTAGCTTTTGCGCCAACTGTCTCAGCAAACTCTTCTATGGATAGACTTGGTGCAAGGCACAGCTTACATTGTGATTACCCATAACTTCAGCGCGAACAAAACCGTTTGCCCGTATGTGCTCCCTCACGGAAGAATGCCGTCCGCAGGACCATATGGCGGCTCCCAAGTGAAGAAGTGTCCGACGCCCAAACTACTGGAGCTTTTGCGGTACTCGCTCAAAATAGCCACGTGGCTGCTAAGGTCTCGGACGGTTTGCGCTAAGAGGTCTTGTGCTGCTCGACATTTGCTGAGGTTCAACTGTAGAAGCCTCATTTCCTCTTTGGTTTGCTAGCTCCTGTAAAGAACGCACACATCCAGGTTCCAGCACGATGGTTTGTTTGTGAGCGTTTACTCTCTAAACAAAGAAAGCAGCTTGCTTCCGCTGTACATCCTTTTGCTTTGTGGCCCTCTGTACCGCATTTCATATAGCACCTACTCCGGTCTGTGTTGTTTACAGGTTTTCGCGGTGTGCCCATAGCTAAGACACTTGAAGCACTTGGTTGGATCAACTTTTTCACGGATCCTGCAGATGACCCAGCCAACTTTGAGTCTGCCAGTCTCTATTAGCTTCCTCGCGTGGAGTGCAAGTAGACTTATGACTGCCGTTTGCGTTCCTGCATAGGCTTTGTGCAGCGACTTCACTCTCGCCACCTTTAAGTTTCCCAGCTGCTTCTGAACTGCGCTGCAGACGTCTTGGAATTTTAACCTCATCTAGGTCCTTAATCTCGACCTGTACCTCCTCTGTGAGTGTCTTCGTTTCGGTTTGGCCGTTAAAAACCATATCGAGTTCTTCCTTAAGCTGCTGAGTTGACTGGAAAATAGCGCGCTTAATCTGGATAAGCCCTTCACCTTTTTCAGTGTGACTTACTCTAGAGACATTTTCGCTTGATTATATCGCTATATGAAAGCTCACCAGCTTTCGCAACAGCGATTGCATCGGGTCTAGCTAGCTTCTAAGGCGATTTTTTACGTTTTTTGCGTTTCTTAGACTTGCTGGTGACCTTCGACCAAGAATCAACCTTACGCTTCGCCGGTTGGGTTTTTGGTAGCGGCGACGGATTTGCGACAACACTCGATTTGAGCTTCAGAGCACTCTCTGGGACAGCAAGCTACTGCACTCGAGCCTATTTTGTCGGAGTGTTCCCGGAGTCGCTTTTGCGTTCGCTTGCTCTTTTTGGAGTAGCCTTGGAGTTTTGCGATAAAATGGGATCCGTCTGGGAACCCTTGTGCAATCGCGGAGCAATCTGCCAGATTTTTCAGTTTAATCGGCCTCTGGATCTCGTTGTGGACGTTCGATTTGGTTTTTACGAACTCTACCAGGCCATGTATAAGTGTTTTCACTTAGACCATCTTTTTTATGACAGGGTCATATACACTAACGCCTGCTGCTTCAGGGGTTGCCTTAATGACAGACTCCCTCTGCTGTGGATTCGTGCCTTCGGGTGTGCCTTTAATTGGCGATCGTTGGACCTTCCAGCTCATTTTGGATGGGTTCTTTATTGCTCGTAGCTTGGACTGGTACAGCGGCCGAGTACGCCATCGCTGCAGCAGTTTCTCCAAAATCCTTGCCTCGTCCGTGGATTTCCACTACTGTGGTTAACACCTGGGGTAATTTCGTTTTTAGACGACATTTCTACTTTGTGGTTTATTTTCTTTCGGGGTGACCTTCCCCTATCCTTTTATACTTACGGACGGGTTATTGCCGACCGTCGCGGTACAGACACAGACCAGGAGGCCGCTCATTCTGAGACAGACGCGCCTGGGTCTTGTGTTAACTAGGATCTGAAGGTTCGTTAAGCCCGAAGGATTAGTTCTTAAAACAGACCCCCCTGCGGTGGATCTAGATGGTTTATGATATGGTCTGATCTGTAGATGGTTTATTGCACGAAATCGGCTAATTGGTTCGGAGATATGGCATTTTAAAGATTTTCCCATATCTATATATAATATAAAGTCGTGCTTTGTGTTTGTAATTCCATAACTCAAGAAAGAAGCGTCCGAATTCCTGGCGGTTTTCTTTGTTGTGTTCTTATTAGTCATACCATGGTTTGTACGACAAAATTTTTTGCCACACCCTGTCTTACCAACCACAAATGAATGAAAATTTTATATTTCAAACGGCTTGGGTCTCATTAAACTAAAATTTAGTACTTTAGTTTCTATGGTCACTGTTGGCAACTGAACTACAAATGGGCGAGGAGCTCTATAAATATTCTGGGAATGTCCCCCCTTTATATGTTTTTATGTTTATCTATTTATATTCTTATCTATCTTCTTTATATCTGTGTCCACAAGCAATAATCGCTTAAATCGATTTAAGTTAGAACTGAGTTATTTATTTTGCAATATTCATTAAATATATCGTCATATACACACATAATTTGTAGCTTCTAGCGTGAACCAAACCAAAGTTATGATACAAAAACCAATGAAGTTTTCATAGAACCCATGGTTGAATAAATAAGGTTGTAGCATGGGTGAGAGAAAGTGCCCATAAATGTGAAATCGAAGTTCACAGCTCATACAAAATCTGAAAGCGGAAATTGATATCATGTAACTCCAATGAAGTTGTTATTGTAGTTTTTCATTGATTTTGACAATTATGGGTACTGAGAAGAGAGTACGATCAGCCCTGAGATAACCTTATTTATTCAAAGATTTCTCAAAACATTGAAATCCGGCTCAAGCTATTATTTTTTACTGACACAGATATATAAAAAAGAGTTTTTGTGTGTAACTATGCAATAGCCTCCTAAACTACTCATCTGATTAGCATGAACATTTGTGTATAAAAGGTTTTTGGTACGGTGCTTGTTTTGGGGCTATCAATTTTGATTCACCTTGAACACCAGAGAGTGCAATAGTATAAATCTTTTACAAAATCCCCTAAAACTCTCAAACCTCTCATGTGATTAAAATGAAAATAAGCATATAGTGGTTTTCATGTATGCTGAGTGTTTTGTACAAATGCAATGTACAATTGCTATAGTACAAATTTTTAACAAAACCACCTAAAAATCCCAAACCGCTCAAGCGATTAGAATGAAAATTGGTATAAAGTGGTTTTCAGGTACGATAAGTGTTTTCGCGCTTTCTTTTTTGATCCACCTTGAACACCAGATGGCATTGTAGTACAAATTTTTTACAAAACTGACAACAAATCCTAAGCCCATCAGCAATTAGCATGAAAATTGGTATGCAGTATTTTTTAGATGCGGTGCATATTTTTGGGCCATCCATTCATCTTTAACACGAGAAGGCGCTGTAGCACAAATCTTTACAAAACCGCATAAAACACCCAAACCTCTCATCCGATTAGAATAATAATGGGTATATAGTGTCTTCATGTACGGTGAGTGTTTTGCCACTGAATATCTTCTTTGATCCACCTTGGACACCAGATGGCGCTATAGTAAACATGTTTTACAAAATTGCCTAAAACTACAATAGGCATATTTTTATTTGTTTTTTTAGGTTAAAGCATGTTCAAACCGACTTCATTAACAAGTTACTCGAAAAAAAGCTTTTTTTAACAAGTTCGTTCACATTGCCTTAACAAGTTTAAAATTGACAACTTTGTTTGTTTACATTGTGAATAAATAAAAATAAAATTGCTTTAAAAAAAAAAATGATGAAACGTCCAAATTATGAATGCAAACAGTTTTTGTTGAAGAAAATTATCTATTCAATCAAAAAAGAATATAAAAGCAATTTGGCTCTTCAAATTTCTTCATGAAATGTGTCTTCCTTGGTTGAGCTTGTTCAAGCTTTAGGTTAAGCAGATGTTCGTTTGCCTTAATGTGGCGCAATACGAACTTACTAGTCCAATACGAACATTAATGCGCTTGGCTAGGATCTTTCCGAGCACACGCTTATTAACAGTCACATCAACAGCATGCAGGTGACGTAAATAAAGCTAGTTTTGCCTTGTTTGGTACACTTTTATGTACTGCACCACGTCCAGTATTGTCGCCAATATCACCGTTCTTGAACACGCGCCACTAGGTTGACAATGTAATGATACCATTGTTGTACGTATTGCTAATTGTAGGGCTTGCAACAACCATTGTGACAAAAGCTTGCGACCAACACAATATTTGTAGCGCACCAGCAACAAATAGCAATACAATAAAATATTATGACACATGAAGCAGCAAACCAAAGACATCACTAACGAAGATTAATTATTGATGCAACAACAAAAGTTTGCGTGACAAACATTTGGAAATGCAAAACATAACTGTGCCAGTTATTTGATGCCACACAAAAATCCAAAGAAAAGGGATGTAACATAAAACTGCAATTGTTTGTTCATAATTTTCTTTGTGCTTAATTTAATGAGCAACATATGCATAGAATGTGTTACAACTATTTGTAAAACAGTATGAGTAAGAATTTTTATTATAATGAGTGAAAAGAGGAATTGTAACTTTTCACGCAATTAAAAATAATATATAAGAAAATATATTTGAGAATAAGGCAGAATAAAACTTGATCTTAAAACTGAAAGACAAAAAGTCTTATTTTCTTTGAAGCGTAACTCTGTAGCCTTACCAGGCTGTAAACTTAATTTTAGCCTTACCAGGCTATATGCTTAACCGTAGCCTTACCAGGCTGTGTAAGTGAGTAAAGCCAAAACTTATTATTCTTTTTTTCCAACAGAGAATATAAAGAAAACCCTTCTTTATATGAAGATCCTGCCATCCTGGTATATGGCAAGTAAAATAGTCTTTATATCCATTATATCCACATTACCATGCCTGGAGAAGGGGTGAGAGAACATGTCTCTGGTTCCACGACGATAGCCTTTAGTCGTTTGATTGTCCATTGTTTCAAATTTTTTAATTGAAAATTCAAAAATATCAAAATATTTATTTTTTTTGCATTTAAAGTGTCAAGTTTTAAAGCTCTTTACAGATTTGAGTGCGTTTCAAAAGCAAAAAAAGCTTTTCTCACGTTAGCAAGCACATAAACCAGTGATTTAACAAGTTTTGAAACGTGTTAAATTTCCAACAACAATTGTACGCATTTAACTTCATCAAAACTTCATTTGAGAACTTGTTTTTCGATTTAACTTCATTAACTCGATTTAACATAATTACGTGCTCAATTTGAACGTACTATTACATATGGAAATTTTTACAAAATATAACATTTTTCTTAAATTTAGTAAAATTAAAAACAAAATTCTGTTATTTTGATACCAAAAACACCATAACTTCAATACTGTGATAATTTTACGTTTAATTAACATAAAAAAATTTCGTCAGACAACAAAAATATTTAATGACATCAAAATATTTAATGCAACGATATTTGAATTTTGAGCAACGATAAAAATGAAAAAATGAGGAGAAATTCAATTTTGTGACTTTCGGTTTAAATATCTCCGCTGTGTTTTTTTTTTATTAATATTTTTTTTTCAAATAAGGTCTGAAATATTGGAGTTTTCCTCAAAAAATTGTTTTTGTTGTAAAAGTTATTTAAATTCAAATTTCAACTATTTTAAAAGCTATAATACTTATAAGCAAAAGTTGTTTCAATTTTACGCGAAAACTAAAAACCGTTTTTGTGATTAAAAAAAAGGCTACCCCGTGATTTATTTGAAGAAAATTTTTTTCAATATTATGGTTTTATATTTTTGAATAAATAAACAAGCTAAAAAAATAATTTATTAGAAAAAAATTTTGTTAGCATCTCTTACCAATCAAAAGTTATAGCCAATAATCAATAGCCTTAGTCAAAATTATTTACACTTTCAGAAGAAATAGATTCAAGAAAGGGCTCGCCTTTTTTGTTGTTTGCATAATTTGCAAAGAAATTTTTGGTTGTTGTATTCTTTGTAGTATGCAAAATAAAGAAAACATGTTTTAAAAAACCTAAAGGAAAATATCATAAAAAAAATGAGCAAAATATAACTATTCTCTGGCCTATACAGTTTTGGCACAATGTTTTGTGGACTGATGAGTCTTCCTATAAATTCGAGGAGTCTTTTGGAAAAACATTCATATATCTTCCTTAAATCCTAAAAAGTAAGGCAGTGCAGCCTTATGTTTGTAAATAATTGTGTTTAATAACTCCAAGAAAGAGTGTGTAAATACTTATGAAGCCAGAAATAGTTATCATTTACTAGTTTATTTTGTGATATATATCGTTAAGTTTGCTAAAACTTTTTTTTTACTTTACATACTGCAGAGAATGCAACAACAAAAAATATCTTTGCAAATTATTTCCAACAACAATAAAGTGAGCTCTTTCTTTAAAACATTTAAAAATATTAGCGATGTGTTAATAGTTTTGACTAGGGCTGTATATCAATATCACAAGCCAAATTTGGAAGTAAAAGTAACAGAACATTGTTACTCCGAAAGGAGTTACCACTTGCTGATGTCCTTCTACAAGAGAACTGGGACGGGCATTGGAAAAAGGGGTGTGGCTCCCACCATGTCAAATGCCAAATTTTTGATATCGAATAGCTTTGGAACTAAACGTCGCATAACAATAAAACTCAGTATGGAGTAACTAATTGCCAAAGTCTTTCTATTGGAAAACTGGCACGTTCGTTGGAAAATGGGGTGTGGTCCGATTTCCGATGCAGACTAGCTATGGAAGTAAAAGTCGCAGAACATTGAAACTCATAATGGAATTGCCACATGCAAGTGATGTCCTGTTACTGGGAAACTGTAACGGACAGTGGACCATGAGCGTAGTGTCAGACTAAGTGTCTAATAAAAGTTTTGAATTTACTTATAATTTTTCAATATACTTGCCGGGCGTAGCAACGCGCACCGGGAGCAACGCGCTAGTATAAATATAATGATTTTGAACTAGTATTATTATTATTATTCGGAGTTCAAGGAATTTATAGGAGGATGTTGCAATTAGCTACTAGATAAAATATTGTATGTGGCGATCAAAGCACCAGCACCACGAGAAAGACCTGTTTTTGTGTAGTCTCTATCATTTCGGTATGTTGTCCAATTACTACCAGAAATTTCCTCATTTTTTAAAGTATCGGTATGGCATAGCACAAATCTCCACAATAGGATAAAATGTTAAAAGTAAAATTGAATTTTTCAGATTCGCAACTACACATTTGTCGCGACGATATAAGAAATTTTTAGAATAAGAATTCGATTTAGATTTAAAATTTGTGATAGAATTAGAATTAAAACCAGTATTCTAGGAATAAGAATTAGCCTTATAGTAAGGTGTGCTAAAATTACCCTAACGGGGAGTTACTGGCTGAATTTTTTTCGGGTGGCTATTGGCTGAGAAGATAGAATATTAGTGGTTCTTTTTTGTTTATCCTTCCAATTGGCTCCATTCGGGTGGAAACATGCGTCCGCTCTTTATGATACCGCCTGTGGGGACTTGGAACATGCATGAATATTAAGTGGGAGTACTAAATTAAGAGCTCTTGAATCTGTTCGATCAAGTTCCAGAGGTCTTTTGGCATTCGGAGATCGATATTTTAAATTTGCTTATAAAGAAGTTGGCAACCAAAGATTTGTTGGCTCGTAGAGGAACGCTTACATAAAAAGCAAAATTTCCTTAACTTCGTTCTCTTTTTGTCTTTTCGATTCTGGTGTTCTATTCAAAAGGGGTCCATGATGTACCAGAGCATATTATTATGCCTCATGTTAAGAGGATTTCATCATTTCAGCAAATATAGAAGTGATCTGTTGTAAGAGTATCTTCGCTTGTGAATTTTCCGGGATATTATCGATTTTTTTAAAAGTTGATACAACAATATCTCCTAGTTCAGAAAGAATGGAACAAGTTACGAGAAGTTCGTCGCCTATATCATAAATTTTTTTAAAAAAAAATTCTAGAAGTGAATCTGACTGTTGATGAGTTTAAACAGTAGTTTTGGACGATGATTGCAAGAACACACCAATGTCATACTGTTAATGTGCAATGCTATCTTTAACAGACTTAGTGAGATCTGTATTTTTAAGTGATTCTATGTCAGATCTCGGGCTACATTTTAAATCGCTTGACACATTGGCATGGTTTCCACACACTCTCTTGAAGTGATATCAATTGCTTTGATATGCACTCAAATTTCAATTTGCTTTCAGCTTTTACGTTATCGAATGTAATATTATTGCTGTAATATAACTTGTTATCAGAAAATTTGGAGTTGTGTGATTGACTTGAACACTTAATAGCCAATATTACATGGGACGGCCGTAGCCGAATGCGTTAAAGTGTGTGAACTATTCGCTGCAAATTTTCGAGCCTCGAGGTTCGAATGCCCGCGTTCGAATTCTCTGCAGACAATGGAAAACCCTGGAGAGTAGATAATGCCGCATAAAGCTTCTTGGGAACATGCACATTAGTCGTTCGGAGTCGGCATAAAACTAACTAGTCCAGTTCTCGATCAATTGTGTACAAATATTTAATAATACGCACAACACAATTTGATCATAAGAAGCTAGGTCAAAGTCCTTTCAAGGGCTGAAATGACCAGTTATTTATTTTTTTTATTTATATTATTTTTGATTTTTCCAATCACAAACATTTTAAGACTAATTTGGCCAAATTTGATTAAAAAATACATTTTTTTAAAAACTATTTTTTAAAATAAGTTTGGTTTAAATTTTAGTGTTTGCAATATGTTTTTTTCGGCAATTCTATCGTTTCGTTCCAATTTCCGACACAATAATGCGATGCTTTTTCATTTCTAAATTCGAAGAATATGTGGATCATGAAGTCATCAAAGCTATTAGGCAGGTTAAAAAAGTTATTATTTAAAATATTTTACGTGTTAACATAAATATTTTCCTTCTCAAATTTTTTCAGTTGATGCTCAATTTGCTTTAAAGTATTTTATTAATGTTAAAGAATATTTATATATATGAGAAAATAAAAAAGTAAACAATAAATCTATAAAGTCATAAAACTTGTGCTCATCATTATAAACGAAAGAGTGTAAAGTTAAAATGGTTAGTTATTTGAGCTTATATTCATAAAATTATATTCAATGTTTCAATATTTATGTTTAGTTACATTCCAAACGAAAGATTAAAGCTTGTATTAGAAAAAAAATCTCAAGAATATCTTAAAAAACACATATTTTAAAAGGTGAAATATCATTAAGTTTGAAGGGCTGTATCTTCCAAACGAAGCAAATACCAAACTCAGAGTTTTAACTGAGATATTATTATGATATTATTATGTACTTTATTGTGAATAAATATGCCCACTACAGATATTTGACCCCAAAATTAGTTAAATTCTCAAAATTTCCATTTTTAAGAGGCTGTTAAAAAAAAACTTTGTAAGTCAAAAAGTGAAAAAAATTATATTTAAACTATTTGCTAAGATGTACTTTAAAAAAGAAAAAATAGAACGACAAGTAATTGCTTTCTATAAAAAAAAAATTCTTAAAGTTGCAAAATATAAGGATTTGAACAAAAAAGTTTCACCATTTTTTTTAATATGAATAAATTATTTAATTATCACTTCTTGTATGTGAGATTAAAGTTTAAAATGTGCTTAATGTCATGGTTTTTAATTCATCACTATCAGCCTTATTCAATAGATTTCCTTAAACAACCTTTCCACGCTTGTTTAGTTACGCACTGTTTAAGGCTTTACGCAGCCTCTCTGCAACCTTGCTAACATTGTTATTCACAAACATTTTTTCATTATCTGCTTATGTTTGTAAGGTTTGTGTCTGAACTATTGAAAATCTCTACAAAAATTAAGAATTCCTATGGATTTTCAATGGCCGCCGCATAAAAAAATGGCGCAAAGGACGCATACGGAGCATGTCTTTGATATTAAACGAAAAGACAAACAAAAATCATGGTTGTATTTACGCAGCCTTTAAACGCCAATTTCGGCGTTTAAGTTACGCAGCTCTTAAACAACTGCGAAAAATGTTTATGAATAACGTTTTCTTGTTTAAAGCCCGTTTAAAGTTACGCTGTCTCTAAAATGTGTTTATGAATAAGGCTGTATATGTTTAACAGGAGCTGAGAAATTACAGTAACCGCAAACGCTTACAAACGCATAAATCTCTACATGTAGCAAGGCAAATATGGCCGCCATTTTGGAAGTACAGTTGAATGCCATTATTTTCAATGCGGTTCTGATATCCCAATACATTGAACAAATTTCAATAAAAATATAAACGTTTTTAAAAATGGTCGAGCGACAAGTACTGGACCACTTGATATGGACTGACCCATATGTTTTAGTGTTGGAGAACTATCGATAGTCCACACCATCGATAGTCTACGATTGTTTATTCCTTCACCATCGATAGTCTCGATAGTATCACAAAAACTATCGATACTATCGAATAAAATGTATTCATAAATAAAGGATAAGATTATTTTAAACATGCGCAACTTTTTTTATTCAACAATTAAAATTATTTTGAAGCAAAAACTATATAATTGAAAAGTGATAAAAATAATGATAAAAAGGTATATATATAAGAAAAATAGACATTAAAATTAAATTAATTTTTCCGAAACAACTATTTTTAAATGCCATTTACGCCTATAAATTTCGCTATAAAAACAAAATAAGTCAATTTTTTTTTGAAATGGCTTAAAACTCTTTCTCTGTGAATATTTTTTCACTAAAGGGTGTTTTTATTTAAAATGTTAACATATCCACTGTTTTGTCTTTAAGTAGAGAACGTTGTTTTGTAATAGTGCGTTCCGTTTTCTAAAACCCCGCTCGGAGTCAACCGAGTTAGCGGGAATAACCAAATATTACAAAATTGGTGTATTCCGGCTGTGTATACCGGTGTTGAAAAGAGGCATGTCCATTTCATTAATCTGTGAAAAGCGTGAATATTATCTATCATTCAATAATTGTAATTCTGCCGTTTCTTAAAAAAAAATAAAAATAAATAACTGGCCATTTCAGCCCTTGAAAGGACTTTGACCTAGCTTCTTATGATCAATTGTGTTGTGCGTGTTAATTAAGTTTGTACACAAATTGACCGAGAAATGGACCTACAGGCTTAACGCCGACTCCGAACGGCGATGAACGGAATGTTCTTATTCTCAAGAAGCTTTACATGGCATTTGTATTACTCTCTGAGGTTTGCCATTGTCTGCAGAGAGGTGGCGACCGTACAGAAAAATAATTTTATTCAAATAATTTTCTGTCGCTGCTGGGGTTCGAACCTGGGTCTCCAAAGTTCTTTGACATAGCGGCCACGCACTAACCAACTACGCCACGGTCGCCTGCCGTTTCTTACCTTCCAAAATAGTAAGGGACCGGTATCGAATACTGCTTTTGGCCTTTCAAAATTCATTTTTTCGAGATACATGGCATTATTATTAGATTGTTATTTACACGGCTTTATACGAAATCAAAGAAAGATGCTTCATTGCATTGTCCAAAATTAGAGTTGTCATCGACATTAGTTTCGCAAACTTCTGATGATTGTAATTTGAAGATTTCTTCTTAAGGCAGTAATGTAACCATTGCACGCTTTAAATTGAAGACAGAACGTTATTCAACGCATGTTTGGTTTTTAAAATTCTTTTCATTTTGCTTTAATTAAAATTTGGCCATTGCAATAGTACTGCTTTTGAAGTAGTGTATGATTTTATACTTCAAAATGGTATTCAGAAAAAAAAAATGTTCTAAGTTTTGGATTTCTTTCCACTATCGACGATACTATCGATATTGTAGAGCTTCGATGGTGTCGCCAATCGATAGTGCCGATGGTGACTCACCATCGATAGTATCGATTGTACCATCGATAGTTCCCCAACACTTATATGTATATTTACTTATTAACATTTAATATTATTTAAATCAAAAAATCACTGTAACATTTTTATCCGATCGATACGATTCAAGTAATTCAAGCTGTAAGTAAAAAAGTACCGTTATCTTAAAAAACTTACAAATAAAAAAATAATAATGATTCCGGAGGTCCAAATTAACTGTACCATGCATGTGCCGTTCCAAATAATTTTTCCAAAATTATTATTTGTAACAAAGAGACATTAATTTACTGCACAACTCGAATCGTAGTTTAAACCTTTATCTGCGTTGATTGATAAGAAGCGTAGTTTAAACTTTTATCTGCGTTGATTGATAAGAAGCGGAAATGTGCGATGACTGTTTTAATATTAAATTTTTTTTTACGAGTGGAAATCCGACAGTACCGCGATTGGGCTGAATAATTTTATTAATATTGTATTACCTCTTGTATACATATATATTTATAAATAAATATATATATATAAATAATGCCCCTTAAACTATCTTATTTATTTATGTTATTTTTATTTACAGGATACTTTCGACAAGTGCAGTGTTCACAGTACTAGGTCGTTTTTGGGATCAGAAAGACCGATAGATAAAGACTGTGATTCTACAGGCAAGCGTACAAGTCTAAATTCTCGCATAAAAAATAGTGCTGTACATCGAAAGTTTTCTCCAGAAATCCAAAATATATCATACAATATTCCCGAAGATTACACTGAATGTACATATATAAATACATAATTAAACAAAGGGAATTATTAAGGAAGACACATTAAATTCTCGACAAGTCTTGCTTGTCAGGAAGAGATTTTAACTAAATATTAAGTACTATTTCAATTTATTTGTCCGTAAATTACTGTCGCTTATATCAAAAATGCAGATTTTTATATTGCTTATTCAAATTCTTGGTTAAATTCGTATGTTTCTCTTAAGCTCTCATAACCAATGCTTGATATAACACCTTCTTCAATTTTCCGTTTTACCATTGAGTTGAACATTTAAGTTTGCCAAAGAAAAAATGTTTAAACGATATTGCTATATTAAAAGAAAGTAATCAGATCTTTTTTTTTTATTTCAATCATTTATCATAATGATTAAATACAAATAATCAGAAAATAGTATAAACTTAAAGCACGTACAAATTATTTGAAAGGGAATTTTAGCAATTCGAAATGAGCTCTTTAATTTACGGTCGGAGAAATTTTATATTAAAATAATTAATAAAGTAACATATTCAACAATTAAACTGAATTATTAACTTAATTATTTGGAAATAACTTTTTTAAAATAGCATCCTCGAAAAGAACAGGATAAAAATATTTTTTTTTTTGCAAATCAAAATTATTTGTATTTGAAATATTCCCTCGATATAACAGTATCTTGAGTACATGTTATACAAAATTCCAAAAACGAAATAGTTACAACAAATTTTTGGATTCCAATGTAACAAATTAACCCATTACTGCCTAATGGGTATTTAAATATCCAAGAAAGTGTTGATATGTAAAATATTCTAGCGTGGGTTAGATAAGAGATATTCAGGTTATTTTTTTTTTATTTTAAAGAGGAAGAATGGGCGTAAACAAAAAACAAATCGTTGCTTTCGATCATACATTTTTGTGCGAACCAGTGTTGTATGGCTCAGGAAATTTGATAATGGGGTCACGACTACTAGAAGTTGAGTTACCGGTCGTATCATCTTCTTCTTCGGGTTCATTTACGGCATCCGGTATCGTTATTAAGGAAAGCTAAATTTAACAATATTAAATTCGCGGTCGCGCCGTGAAAAATAAGTTAAATTGTGCGAAATCGCGAGTGTCGAATAGTGCCGCGACAAATTGGCGCCCAACGTGGGGCCCGAAAAAAAAACCGAAGTGACTAAGTTCAGTGCTACAAAAAAACAAAAAGTGTTTAATTGTGCGCCGCCGGTTCTCACAATCTGCGTAGTGTAAATAAGTAGTGCTAAAAAAAAACAACAAGTGCGCGAAGTGTTAATAAAAAAAAACTAGAAAATTCAAAAGTTAAAACTTGAGTTTCTCCCACTCAACTATGATGAATTATTGATGGATGAGATTAGGAGAAGGACTCAAGGGGGCAATGAGTCCATAGGAATTTTTGTACCGGTGATGAAAGGCCTTTATATTAGAGAGGTCGGCTGGCCGAACCTCTGTCTGAACGCCGCAAGTAAGGGTTGGTGATGTCAAATTTGAGGCCTTTTTTTCAAACTCAATTGAATGTAGTCGTGCAGCTCTTTAGTTCTGATGTATGATATTACAAGATGTGTAATATTCAGAAAATTGCTGAGTAACGAATAAATGTATTAATTGTATTTAGATTTATTTATTTTAAACTGTATATAGGTATGTAAGAACTTATTGAGTAAAAAAAATATTACTTTGAGTGAAAAGAAAATCATTTTTGTTTTCACTCAACAATTTTTGTATAAATAGAAGAAACTTTAATAAAGATCAAACTAAAACTTTTCTCTAAAGTTCTGCCATACGTGGCAGCACATGAACAAAGCCTTGCGTCAGAAATTAAAAAACCTTGTGGCCAATATCAAAAAACACACATACAAGATAGGTCTCTCATTAGCTAGGAAGTTATCCTACAGATACAGCAATAAATAAAACTTAAAAATGTCGATACTGCGGACAAACCTGCAACTTTAAGATTAAGAGCCGAGTAAGATCTTGCTTCATTTTCCACGACGATTTTAATCCTGCAAGCTGAATGTCGGAAGAATTTAATAGAATATTCCAGAAGTGCGTTGCACAGGCAGCCAAATACGCCAAAACTAACGAAGAAGCAGTGGAAAAATACGTACCCCTTCCCGTGGCTGCACAACAACAGCAACAAGTACCAAAATACGAAGCAACACCAATAAGCTGGACCCAAAAAGCTAACTATAGAAGAATATAGGAATAGGATCAAGGCAAAAAGACAACAACAGCCAAGAAATCTCGCGCTGGAAGAAGAGTCATACAGCGACAACAACTAAATGAGATATATAAAATGATATCACAAAAGACCTAGAAAATACGAGTGTATTAGGCAATTAAAAGAATTAAAATTTGAAATAAAAAAAAATAACCTATAGTACATACAGTAGATTTAGATATTAAAATAACATTTCATAATGACAGAATATGCACATTGTTTCGTATGTGAAATAAAGATAAACGCAAAATTTATAGAAGACAATATTGAAAACCATAAAAATATATTTAAAAATATAAATAAAATAATAAAAAAAAAATAAATAAACAATACTAAAAAAAAAAAATTTAATTGTAAAATCTCATGACTAAAGATATTCCATACTTATATGTGAATATCACCAATTTAAAAGAAACAATGGTTGCGATGGTTGGTTCTATAAATGGAAATATTTCTAACAAACAAGAAATGAATTTAGACATTAAAGCCCTGCATGAGTATGCTTTTTGTCTACTCAAATACAATCGTTTGCTGTCGGATAAAAACCTTTTTTCCAAAGTTCTCGTATGTGAACATACTCTCACTCTATTTTATCCGAAAGTAAGAAACGACGAGAGTAACAACATACTGCTGAACTTAACATATAACAGCAAGACCAGCTTCTTGCTATAAAAAGTAACGCAAACACTAGGTACACTGAATACGAATACACATACACTGAATATTTTGCGCATTATTTTGTTATGAGCAAGAATCTTTTGTTTTGCGAATGACTTTCAATGAGATGCAAACAATATATATGTAGACATGCTTTTTTTCAGAGTTTGTAATTTGTTTTCCCAAAATTATTATTATAAATTCACAGCAGGAAACTTAAAAATATAGTTTAATAACAATATGTATTAACTTATTGCTCAAGTCTAAATGTAATGAATAAATTTATAAATAAAGTTATGATTAATCTAAAGTATAAAGTATATAATAAAAAGTATAGCACTAAAAAAAAAATTAAAAAATAAGTTCATGAGTAAAATTAAAAAAAAAAAAATTAGGTTAAATGAAATCTTAGAACTTATCTTAGTCAAATTTCTTTTTTTAATTAGGGTCAGAGCACGGTGATTCATTATGGTCACCCTTTTCTAAATTTGTGTGCAAATATATTATGTATTTGATTTATAGTATCTTCATTAGATCAAATTGAAGATCTTTTTTCACTTACTTGCAGTATATGTGAGAGTATGTTAGTATACCGAATAGAAACAAAAATAACGCAAACCTCTCAAAGTTCAGATCAGTGCTTACAGTGTATGTGAGAGAACAGATAAGGCATATGCAGTGAAGCTCGTGCGCAGATTTGCTCTTCAATGCACGACCTGTTTAACTTTTATTCAGTTACAGTATACTGTTTAGCAGTGAAGCAGAGTGTATTCGCTTTGCGATTATACTCATGCAGGGCTCTATTAGACATTTTTGACATAATAGGTGTAATTGCATTATTAATTTATATCAGATGCGTTCCTAGAGGGGGAGGGGGCGGTACGCCCCAGGTACCACCATTTTAGGGATGACACCATTTCGATATTTTGACGTGACGAAGTTACGTTTTACCGCGCAGGTTTCCAAAAAAGTTGAAAAACGCATTTTTTCAAAATTCATGAGCGTTGCATTGAATTGTTACTCGCTGAGTATAAGAGCTTTGACTAAAAAGGCTGTAAAGGCTAATTCTTTGACTTCATTATAAAAATATAACAAAAATTCAGAACATCATTGGGACACGGTGGGAACTGCTTAAGCAATACAACTGAAAATTTGTTAAATGGAATTATTACTCGCTGAATATTAGCGCTAGGACTAAAATTATGACACACCAATAAAGGCCTGCTCTAAGTTCTTATAACAAAATTAGACAAAAAATTTCTATCGTCATGGGGACACAGAGAGAGCCGCTCAAAGATCGACAATGCAACATTCATGCAGCGGTGTTGCTTTTACTCTATGACTACTGGCGTAACGGTAAATGTTAAGGATTGAAAATGAAGGTGAGGTCTTCGAGCACATGATAAAAATAAAAAAAAAAATTGACGGCGTCATGAGGCCTCTCATGGAACCGCCCAAAGTAACGCATATACATCACTTTTACTGGATTAATTGACTGTAGCTAAGGAAAAGTTAATGCACCAAGGAAAAGCACAACTAATGGAGAAGCAAATAAAAAAAAACCAATAGCAAAACACCAACACCAACACCAACACCAACACCAACACCAACGCCAACACCACAACCAACACCAACACCAAAGCCAACACCAAAACCAACACCAACACCAACACCAAAAACAACGCCAACACCAACACCAACATCAACATCAAAATCAACATCAAAATCAACATCAACAACAACAACAACAACAACAACAACAACAATAAACACCGTCACGTCAAAACCTACGGGTGTGTCCACGACACAGCCAACTCTTGTTTTTTTTTTATTTCTCAAACAGAAAGAAAAATGTACAAATACATTACGTTAAAAAATGTGTGTCCCATTTTGTCGAATTGAAATTATTTCTAACAATTTGTGTATCAGTAGCTTAATGCGAAAGGAGTTTTTAAAAGCTAAAATTAATTAAGACTTATTTAAGGTCTTCTATGGGACAGGCAAGGCTTTCAGATATTGCTATTTTATCCATTGAAAACGAGCTTGCAAGTAATATTGATTTCGATGAGGTTATTTCAAATTTTGCAGCTCTTAAAGTAAGAAAAGTTAGTTTTTAAGACAACGCCATTAATAAGATTTCTTTGTTTAACCTTATACCTACATATACAAATATGTATCTGAATGTAATGTTTTTGGTTCCGTCAGTTTTTAAGACTGCGAAGTTAATAAGTTTTTTTTTTTCCTTATGCCTACATATCTAAATATGTAGACACCTGAAAATGTAATATTTTTGTTCTGTTGTTTACAAATTCTTATTGTTTGTTGTTTGTTGTTTTTTTTTTTGAAAACATAAAGATAATAATAAAAACACTTAATCTCATCGAATTGGTTTCTTTTTGCATTTCGAAATTTTTTATAGGGGTGACACCATGAGTATCCGCCTCGGGTGTCACCCTAGGGTTGGTGAACGCCACTGATTTATATTATTAGGAAAGTTAATGCATACTATAAACAGTATGCATTAATAGTATGCATTAACATTCAAACGTTTAAAATAATCTAATGAATGAGTTGCTACAATCATTGAAAAAAGTTAAAAAATAGTATAACAAAAGCGCCATCTAACAAATTTAAAAAAGAAACTTTATATAATAAACAAAAAGAATCCAATAAATTAGAATCAGATTTAGAAAAGGCCATAAACTGTCCGCAAGCAGATTACAAAAATATTGTAAAATGTAAAAAATTAATAAAAAGTATAAGAGAACTCATACAAATATGATATACAGAGAGCTCAATTGCTAAAATTCATTCTAGCAGCAAAAATAAGTGAAAAACTAAGAAATAGATTATTACCTGTGGTAGTTCAAAATTCAATTTCAGAATTAAAAACAGTATTAACAAAAAACTACAAGTTAAATAAAAATCCACTAAAATTACAAAATGAACTGCATTAAATAAGACAAGGGTCTATGAATGTGAATACTTTTGCTACTAGAATAGAAACAATAATATCATCCTTGAACGAAATTCAAATAGCTACTCAGGGTGAAAATAATAAAGAACTGATTATAAAATTAAATGATCAATGAGCGGTCAATGCATTAAAATCTGCTCCTAATGAACCATTTAGTTGCATAGTTTTTGTAGCTCAACCGAATACATTTGCCAAAGCATTAGAAATAGCGTCTGACGTTGATATTCATCAGACAAATCAGGCAAATGCAAATTATAATGTAATGACATTCAGAAATAGGAATAATTTCAATAATAGAAATAGGAATTACAATAGGAATAATAACTATAGAAATATTAATAGTTATAGAAATAATAATAACGGCATCAATAACACCAATAGAAATAGTAACAATAATATCTATAGAAATTACAATAATAGTAGAACTAACAATAGCAATAATTTTAACAATACTAATAGAAATCGTCAAAACTCGGGAAACGGATCACCCCCCGGAAACCGGGGTTAAGGGGAGTTATATACCCAGAACTTTTTTTTAAAATTTTGCAGTTTCTTAAAGCTTTAAGTCTCAAAAATATGTGGTAAAAATTTCAAGTCGATATCTCAAAAAACAACAAAGTTATAGCCTTGTGAGTGAATCGCCTTATAAAGCGCGCAGTGCTGGCCCTTATTTTCAAACGCGTTTTTCTCGAGCCATGTTTTCAAAGTCGGTGACCAAGATTTCTCGAAACTCAGTTAACCGATCGTTTTGATTTTTTTGCAGGCCTATTTTATTAATAATAATCTCGTACTTTTCATAGGATTTTTTTTCGTAGCTTTGTTAAATTTTTATAGGCAAAATAATGACGAATTTTTGATCGAAAATCGTTAATTTACGTCGGAAGTCCGCCATTTTGTAAAAAATCAATATTTTCAAAATCGGCATTACAACTACAAGTTTTAAGTATCTTAAAAAAAAAAAATAAATAACTGGCCATTTCAGCCCTTGAAAGGACTTTGACCTAGCTTCTTATGATCAATTGTGTTGTGCGTGTTATTAAGTTTGAACACAATTGACCGAGAACCGGACCTACATGCTTAACGCCGACTCCGAACCGCGATGAACAGAATGTTCTCGTTCTCAAGAAGCTTTACATGGCATTTTTGATTACTCTCTGAGGTTTGCCATTGTCTGCAGAGAGGTGGCGGCCGTACAAGTAAATTATTTTAATTCAAATAATTTTCTGTCGTTGCTGGGGTTCGCAACGCGTTTAAGTATCTAGTTTTTTCATTATTTTGTATTATATTTTTCATTTTTTGTTTTCGATAAATTTAGGAGGAGCAATCGTGGTCACTAAGGCGTATCGAAAAATTTAGATCGTATTCTAAGAGGTCTCAAAAGTTGCATGGGGTTGTCAAGATCACCCAAAAAAAATTTTAAGGAAAAAAAAGGATGTCTTCCTGCCCCGCAAGGACAAAGTTGTTTTTTGAGGAAAACAGTAAAAAATAACGATCTTAAAATGCTTTGACTTTTATAAAAAAAACTACGTATGTCTTAAAGCAAAAATAAGTATAGGCTTAAACTAAGAATATATTGGTAAACACGACGCCACTCACGATTTTTATCCACAGTGTCCTGTGTGAAGGATACGCGAAGCTAAAGTTGAAACCGAGATTGCACAGAACTTTTGATTGTTACCCAATGGTCTAAATTTTGGTGGTATTGATTATACTGTTAGCGTTTTCCTTAAATTTGCCGAATTAATAATTAGCATAATTTTTGCATATGTGACCCGGTCTACGAAAAGGGACCTTCGGTGTAAAAACAAGTTTTTTTTCTGCTTTGCGCCATTAGAAAGAGCACACATTAGTCTATCCGAATCGCCAAAAAAGTGAAAAATGATATTTTCACACCGAAGGTCCCTTTTCGTAGACCGGGTCACATATACCTTTTCCTGTTTTTGAGAAATGTATACTTGAATGCAATTTTTTAACTTCTTCAAAAAAATTAATATAAGATTTTATATCTCGGGTACCAGAAATAGTACCGAAGAAACTTTGCTCAATTTAGATTCTTTAAATATTCCTGAACAACACCCTGTCTAAAAGTTTTAATTTAAAATACCAGCTTAAGGCCACAATTTTACATATTTTCTACTTTGATATTTTTTGATGAAATTGTTAGATTTCATGTTTGGAAGTATTTTTTTTTAAGTATCAAAATAGAAAAAAAAATCGTGGCCTTAAGCTGGTATTTTAAATTAAAACTTTTAGACAGGGTGTTGTTCAGGAATATTTAAAGAATCTAAATTGAGCAAAGTTTCTTCGGTACTATTTCTGGTACCCGAGATATAAAATCTTATATTCATTCTTTTGAAAAAGTTAAAAAATTGCATTCAAGTATACATTTCTCAAAAATAGGAAAAGGCATATGCAAAAATTATGCTAATTAATAATTCGGCAACTTTAAGGAATTCGTAAACAGTATAATCAATACCACCAAAATTTAGACTATTACGCAACAATCAAAAGTACTGTGTTATCTCGACTACAACTTTAGCTTCGAATATCCTTTACACAGGACACTGTGGATAAGAATCGTGAGTGGCATCGTGTTTACCAATATATTGTTAGTTTTAGCCTATACCTACTTTTGCTTTAAGACATACGTAGTTTTTTTTAAAAAAGTCAAAGCATTTTAAGATCGTTATTTTTTACTGTTTTCGTCAAAAAGCAACTTTGTCCTTGCGGGGCAGGAAGACGTTTTTTTTCCTTAACATTTTTTTTGGGTGATCTTGACAAACCCATGCAACTTTTGAGACCTCTTAGAATGTGAAATTCGAAAAAAATTGTAATTCGATACGCCCTAGTTGTCACCGCATTTCACCTTTTTTTCTGAGCGCTCTACAAAAAGTGCTATATCTACCTTAATATTAATTTTTTTTTGTTTTAATAAAAAAACTCAAAATATTCTTGAATGTGTATATTTTAAGGTATAAAATCCCCTATTTAAAATATCCCTTAGGTGTCCTTAAAAAAATTCACAAACATGGCCCCCTTAACGCAGTCTAAAGAAATAGGTAAATACTAATGTCATAAAAGTAAACATAGGAGAGAAATAAATAAGTAATCTTACTTATTGATACAGGTGCAGATATATCAATAATAAAAATTGAGAAAATTAATGAAAATGTAATAAAGTCATCAAATCAAATCCAAATCACAGGTATTGCAAGCAGACCATTAACCATTCAACAACAAACAAATGTAAGAATAAAACTCAATAATGAAGAAATCTTACACAGATTTTATGTCTTAGAAGAGGACATTGACCTAAAGGCACATGGAATACTTGGAAGAGAATTTTTAAATAAAATATAATTGCGAAATAGATTACGAAACATGTGTTTTATCAGTACACACCAGAGAAACCCAAGAGGACATTCCAATGTACGTGACATTGCCAGTAATAATATCAAATATTAATATATTAAGAAGAAGTGAACTAATATCTAACATTAAAGTGGATCTGAAAGAAGATAGTATTGTGCATGCGTCAGAGATAAAAAAAGGAATATTGGTAGTAGACTTTAGGGCACTGAACAAAAAAATAATTAATGATAAATTCCCACTGACAAGACTAGAAGATGTACTAAATAAGCTCGGAAATGCGATATATTTTTCGACGTTGGATATGACAAGTTCTTTTCATCAGAAACCACTCATCAAAAATTCAAGAAATATGACAGCATTCTCAACAAATTCAGGGCACTATTACTTCAAGCGATTACAATTTGGATTAAAAATAGCAAATAGTTTTCAACGCATGCTTCAATTGCATTAAGTGGACTTCAAGAATCAGCATTTCTCTATGTAGATGACATCATTGTTTTTGGATCAAACTTTAGACATCATAACAAAAACTTGGAAAAAGTATTACAAAAATTACAAAGGCACAATTTAAAACTAAATCTAAAGAAATGTGAATTTTTAAAGACAGAAGTTGTATACTTAGGACATCTTATAACACCCAAAGGAATAACAACTGATCCAGCTAAACACAAAACCATAAGAAATTACCCAAAACCAAACAATGCTGATGATACCAGATTTTACAGAAATTGCAAGAGCACTAAATCAATTGGTAAAGAAAGGACAGCATTCAACAAGCTAGGAGAAAAACTAATATCTCCACAAATATTAGCATATCCAGATTTTGATAAACCTTTTATACTGACAACAGATGCATCACAATTTGCTTTAGGAGCAGTACTATCTCAAGGTCAACCAGGACACGACAGACCAACTGCCTGTGCCAGCAATAAACATTTAATAAACACGAAGTAAATAAGGCAATAAAAGAATAAGAGTTCTTAGGAATTCACTGGGGAATCAATTACTTCAGACCCTATCTCAATGGAAGAAAGTTCACGGTATACACAGACCATAGAACATTAGTAAGTCTGTTCACACATAAGAATCCATAATCAAAACTAACACGAGTACGACTGTATTTGATGGATTATGATTTTGATATAATTTTTAAACTAGGCAAGATGAATACTAACGCGGATGCACTATCTGGAATAAAATTAGATAGCGAACAACTAAAAAGGATACCCAAAGAAGCAAATATACAAGTAATAACACGGGCGGCACATAAAAAATTGAACAAGAGTACATGTACAGATAAAAGAATAACCGGTGATAAAAGTAAAAATAGTGCGCAATTGAGTAACCTGAATACTAACGATAGATAGCAAGTGAAAAGTCATTAACTTCATATATGGGAAGCTACATCATTTTGAGAAGTAAGACGTCTAAAAAATTTGAAATGTATATATGTGACCCGGTCTACGAAAAGGGACCTTCGGTGTAAAAACAAGTTTTCGAGAAAACAGCCAAAAAAGTGAAAAATGATATTTTCATTTCATTTTTCGCCAAAAAAGTGAAAAATGATATTTTCACACCGAAGGTCCCTTTTCGTAGACCGGGTCACATATAATGAAAAGGCCAAATTCACTGGGGCGGCCCAAATTCACCCATTGCCAAATTCACTCCGCAACATTGGATAAATTGAAAGATGCCAAATATATTTCGAGCTTGGATATAAAATTAGCGTATTGGCAGATTCCAGTCGCAGAAGAGTCAAGGTCGTTCAAGGAGGCGATGTTGAAAATTCCCGCCTCTAAGAATGTTAAAGAAGTTCGGTCTTTTGTAGGTACCAAACTTCGCCGATCTAGTGTAACCACTTACGGATCTCCTTAAGAAAAACAAGAGGTTTCACTGGTCGGCGGAGTGCGCAGATAGTTTTCTGAATGAGCGCCTTATCACTGCCCCCATTTTAAGTTGCCAGGATTTTGATAGGCCCTTTTCTGAACGAACTGACTCCTCTGAATTTGGCATTGGCGCAGACCTGACCCAGCAGTTTGATGAGGCCGAAAAGGTTATTTCATGCTTGAGTAGCTCGCTTAGTAAAAGTGAAAGGAATTTTCCACAACGGAGAAGGAGTGTCTGGCAGTTTTGTGGGCCGTGGAAAAGCTGCGCCCATACATCGAGGGAGTTCATTTTACGGTGTTAACTGATCACTATTAGCTCGTCTGGCTTAACAACTGGAAGGACCCCTGCGGAAGATTGGCTAAGTGGGCCCTTAAAATGCAGCATTACGCAAGGGCAGGGAGCACGTTGGCCCGGATATGCTGGCACGGAGTGTTTCAGTAGTTAGTGAAATCACCGATGAACCAACGGACCCTTGGGTATTGGAAATGAGTAAAAAGGTGGCCCAGACGCTCCTCGATTTCCCACATGGCGCTTCGAAAACGGTGTTTTATACAAACACGTTAAGGCAGGGTTTAGCAACGTTTATGATAGGGCTTATGCGTGGAAACGAGTGTTAGGAAAAGGTGAGAGAAAGGAGGCGCTGCGCGATTGTCTTGATAATCCGTTATCGGGACACATGGGCGTACGAATGACGTCAGCCAGGGTGGCCGAAAAATATTATTGGCCAAAGATGAAGGCAGGTATAGCTAGGTATATTAAAAGATGTCAGGTTTGTCAAAAGGTTTGGCCAGACAATAGAATCCCAGCTGGTGGATTGGAAGACAGGGTTAAAGATTTAGATCCATTGAAAACAAATTTTAGCTTTAGGCCAAGCATGTTGACAACTAGACAACATGAAGACAAAGAAGGCAACAACCAACAACAACGGCTGTGTATAGAGCAAATCACACAGCTTGACTATACAGACTGTTTCACCAACTCATCCGAAGTCTTGTATGACTTTTCACTGTGATCCACTCAAGCTACTTAGGTTCTACTTGTACTGTCAATTATGCAGAGAAAGTTACCCGGAATTTATTTTGACAGAGAGAACGCTTAAGTTCTTATCTACTTCGATGCACCCTGTATCAAGGTTAACCTAGATCGTATCATACTTTTAGGCATAGCCTTAATTCATGTGCATCTTCGAAATTGCATTTGCAATAAATAAATTGAAATAGTATTGCATTTATGGAAAAACACATTAAAGTATAGCAATTGTAAAATTACGGATTTCTCGATTGGTATTTTTTAATTTATTAAAAGCCAAGACAAAATAAATCAGAGTTACAGAGAAGCAATGAGACTTGTGACGACGTAAAAGTTTTGAAGAATTTAACAACACATTTGTTTTTCTTATTATTATTTTTTAAATAGTTATCTTTACATTATTATTTGTTTATTTATGTTTTTTTTATATTTTTTGGGCTCTAGGTCTTGTAAAAAATGTTATAAAAACTCTTTTTGTTGTTTTTATACATTTATTATTTATTTAATTTTCAATATTTCGGACACCTTTGGTGTCGGGAAAATCTGAAAATGTTTTCAAAATAATTAACACTTAAAACAAACTAAAACAATTAAAATAATCTTACAATTGAATATAATAAGTCCATCAACTTGTTGCGATTGTCCAGTAAGTACTAATGTTTATGTTGTTTATATTTTGTTATTATATGTCTGTTACATTTTATTATTAGGTTATTTGGCAACTACATTTTATTATTTAACTTATATGGTAATACTTTTGTAATTGAAGAATAAAAAGGCAGTTGGTTTACAGAAGTCAAAGTACTCGCACTCATCGGCATTTGGTATGTGAGTAGTCGGCTAGGGTACACATAAAAATTTACTCAGAAATTCAACATTGGCGACGAGAGGAAAAAAAAAGCAATAATGTCAGAGCAATTTTTCTGTAAATTATTGGAGGATCAGCGTGCGTTTACGACAAGCGTGCTTAAGGAGCAGAAGGCTTGGATGGACAAATTTTCCAATAAATCTACAAATCAAGGTTCAGCAGCTTTAGTACCAGCTTTTAGCCATTTCAACAGCCAACAGCAGCGGTGGGAATCGTACTTAGAGCAACTGAATCAAAATTTTTCGGCTTATCGGGTTGTTGACGCCAACAAACAGAAATTGTTTTTCTTGTCTTGGTTGGGCAACGACGCTTATAAAACACTAAAAAAACTCAGTGGTGTTGATGAGTTACAAAAACAAACATACCAGGAACTTTCTGGAAAACTTACGGAATTTTACAAAGAAGTAGCAGCACGTTATGAATTTCATAAGGCTGAAATGGGTACACACACTTACAAAGAGTGGGTAGCAGAGCTGCGAAACTTATCGCGACTATGCAATTTTTTTTGCATGAAAGAGGATTATTCCGGTGAGATGACACGAGACAAAATTATTTTTAATTCACCACACGATTCAGTTCGTACAGCAGCCTTACAAAAAGCGCAGCCAACGCTGGCAGAAAAGTTGTTAATCGCCGATTCGTTTGAAACAACAACAAAAACAGTAAAGGCGATAAAGAAAAATCAAACGCTACAGAATCGAGCGGTATTTTTACGATGACAACAAAGAGTAATGAAAAATTTAAGGGAGTATTCCTGGTTGGCAAAAATTTTTCGATTTTTGTTTGCTTATTTTTATGGCTTGGTGGATATTTGAGAATATCGTCATAAAAGGGTTTTTTTTAAATTCGAAATACCTTAGGAGATATGGCCTTTTTTGTCCAGTAATGTTTTCGCCAAAATGCGATTTGCTTAATTGGGCTACTTTTTGAATGCAACGGTTTGAAGCAACCACCGAATTTCGTTCAACGCGTTCTTTAGTAGGTAATAACTTATTTGTATACGCATTTTAAAAATAAATTAATACACATTTTAGAGCTTAGATATTCGAATGTTGGCATCGTTTAGTTCACTTTGAATTGAGTTATAAACCGGACGCGCGAGTTACGTGCTCCCCACAACAACAACAACACCAACAACAACACCGCAACATATAACAGAATTAACTAGAACAGCAACGCCAGCTTCGCATGCAGAAGGAAATAAACCAGACGCCGACGCAGCATTATTTTAAGTTCAACACCTTTATTCCAAATCTATCTTCTTCTATATAAATAAAAATCAAATGTCGTTCGTTGGTAATTGTATTAGTTGAGAACGGCTGGACCGATTTGGAAAATTTTTTTTTTTAAATATTCGTAATAGTCCAACTTAGCTTTTTAAGGAAAGAAAAATTGACCACGCCCACTTTTACGCCAACTTTTTATAAACTCTAAAACTCGCCTAAAACTCACAAACCGCTCATGTGATTAGGATGAAAATTGGTATATAGTAGTTTTCATGTACGTTGAGTGTTTTTCTGCTATCTTTTTCGACCCAACTTGAACAACAGAGGGCGCTGTAGTTCAAATTTTTTGCAAAACCACCTAAAACTCCCAAACCACTCATGCGATTAGAATTAAAATTGGTACATAGGGGTTTTCAGGTACGATGAGTTTTTTAGCACTATCTTCTTGGATCCACCTTGGACACCAGATGGTGCTGTAGTACAAATTTTTTACAAAATCGCATATTTTTGGTTGTTTTCTTAGGTTAAAAAAAAAAATAAATAACTGGCCATTTCAGCCCTTGAAAGGACTTTGACCTAGCTTCTTATGAGCAATTGCGTTGTGCGTGTTATTAAGATTGTACACAATTGACCGAGTTTTCTTAGGTTACAAATGAAAATATTCACAAAATATAAAATACTTCTTAAATTTAGTAAAAAAATTAATTATACTAAAAAGTTATAATATTGGAAAAAAAATTTGTTCGAAAAAATCAAGGGTTTTTAATTTTTGCGCAAAATTGAAACAATTTTTGCCCATAAATGTTATAATTTTTAAATGAACTTGAAAATTTGCGAATTTGAATTTAAACTATTTTTACAACAAAAACAATTTTTGAGCCTTTTTCGAGGAAAACTACAATATTTCAGACCTTTTTTGAAAAAAATTTATAAAATATATATGCTCAACTAACGATATTCTTGCAATAAGGTTTTCATAGTACTTTGATGAAGATTTAAGAAAAAATAAAAATTAACAAAATGTATAAAAAAGCAGCGGAGATATTTGAATCGAAAATCACAAAATTAAATTTGATTGTTTTTTCTCATTAAACTTCTTAAATTCAAAGAACCTGGAGACCCAGGTTCGAACCCCAGCAGTGACAGAAAATTATTTGAATTAAAATAATTTTTCTGTACGGCCGCCACCTCTCTGCAGACAATGGCAAACCTCAGAGAGTAATCAAAATGCCATGTAAAGCTTCTTGAGAACGAGAACATTCCGTTCAACGCCGTTCGGAGTCGGTTTATTATTTGTTTTTTATTTGTTTTTTTTTTTAAATAAAGTAGCAACTGTGGAGAACACAGTTATAAAAAATATTGTTTTTTATTCAATTGTTAAGACCGCAACCTTAACTGGCGCAATCTTCGGTCTCGTAAACAGTCTTAATTAAACAAGTGTAACTCTACAAAACAAAAGAAAAACCGGTGGTTAACCGATTAGAAATTTTTTTTTGTGGAAACAACTGTGAAGAATTACGCCGAAGGATCATTGACTCATCGCATCAGCGGATACCTGGAGCACTGACTGGCGGATTTTAATCCCTTATCACGAGAGATAACCTACCTACACTTCTGCATAATTTTGGAAAAATTTTTATAATATGGTGAAACTTCTAATTTTTGGATTTATGTAAGTCAGATTTGAGTTTTTTTTACAATTTTAAAACAATTCCTACCATACTCTAAACCCAGAAGAGCCACAAGCCTTAATTCAATTCCTGAAAACATAGAAATAACATTTAACGCACCTAATTTATTCGCTCAAAATAACAATATGACAAAACCACATGTCGGTGATGTTTCACACTTAACACACTTAGAATTCCGGACGTTATTAAGGACTTTCCTTTGACGGTAACCCTAGGTTACTCCGGTGAGTACCTAGGTTACTAGGTGAACTCCACGAGTTCATCATAAATGTTGAAGAAATTCTTATGCACATTCGTAATTTGGATGCCTCACCCCATTCGGTTATTTTGTTACGAGCTATTCGTAATAAAAAAGATGGGCAAGCGAATGAAGTTCTCAACATGTACGGGACAGCACTAAACTGGGACGATATAAAAAATAATTAATACTGCATTATTCAGATAAAAGAACAGAAACAACACTCATTCGCGTCCTACACTCACTAAGACAGAACAGTTATAACGTAGAAGAATTTTACAGCAATATAATTGAAATACAAGTTACTTTAATTAATAATATATTAATACATGAAAAAAATAATAGTGTAATAAAGACAAAAAAGATCTTTATAGTGAAATGTGCCTCAACGCTTATCTGACAGGCTTAAGAAAACCATTAGGTTCCGTCATAAGAGGTATGCGACCGGATTCACTTCCGATTGCATTAGCATATAGTATTAAGGAACAAAACATATATTATACTAAGTCAACTTATGCTTTTAAAAATAATAAACCAAATTTCAATTCACCCGGATATCAGAATCGTTACCAATCTTTTCCTCAAAACATGCCACCTAAACAAAATTTTAATCAATATTCAACAAGACCACAATACCTAATATTTTATCAATATCGCAGTACGCATCAATATAATAATCCAAATCAATTTACTTATCAAAGAAATTTTTCTCAAACTCCAAACCAAACTCAGTCTATTACCAGAAATTTTTCTCAAACTCCAAATCAAACTCAGTTTATTAACAAAGTTCCTCTCAAACCCCAAACCAAATACAGTACCTTAACAGAAATTTCGGACAGTATCAACAACAAAATAGGAATTTTAATCAAAATTTCCAAAGTCAACCACCACCAGAACCAATGGATACCAGTTCTGGAAATTCGCGCTTTACCCAAAGAACGAATAGATCAAATCTCGCAAGAGAAATGCACAATATAAATACTGCAGAAGAAGACAATCAAGGAGCTTCAATTCAAGAGACTACATCATACCAAGATCAGATGGACCAACATTATGAAGGTTATGGATTCTATAAAGACCCCAAGGAAGAAACCGAATTTGACGAAAATTTTCAATGTTGTGCCTCGAGCAACAAACCGGATACATAGACGTCAATAACCATGGATTCATATTACCTTATATTACTATATCTTCACCTTTCGGAAGACCGCTCAAATTCCTGATCGACACTGGAGCGTCCTCCTCGTTTATAAACCCTGAATTCGTAAACGATGCTGATAAAGTGATTTGCGACCCAATCACAATCACAACAATCTTAAATAAACACAAAATAAACAAAAAAATAACATTACCCACTTCCATAGAATTTAATGAAACAGGACAGTTGACATTTCTATTATTCAAATTCCATGGATGGTTAGGTTAGGTTAGAAGGGAGGGGCAACCTAACGTTGCCTGCACGGGGGCCTATTGGTCCATTGTGGTTCCCTATATCTGTGGTCCTAAAAATGTCAAAATCAACTAAGTCTTGTTAGTCACTGGAGCGAGGTTGATTGAACCAACCGGTGCTCCGTATAAATTTGAAAAGATCCATCAGTGGAACATCCACGAGCTCCTGCAGTTCTCCGTACACTCTGCTTCCCATGTGGCGAAGTCGGCGTTGTTGGAGGTTAGGACACTCGCAAAGCAGATGTTTGATGGTTTCTGTTTCCTCGACATCTCCACAGCTTCTGCAGAAGTCTGGGTGCGGAATTCCCAGTCTCGAGGCCATTGTGCCTATACAACAGTGCCCCGTGAGGACTCCTACTAGGATGCGAGTTTCATTTTTACTCATTGAAAGTAGGGATTGGGTCCTTTTTTCGCAGAGTTTAGGCTATAGGTGGCGAGAGATAACACAGTCGTCCCTGTTTGACCAGGAGTTGTTTGTGTTATTTCTGGCTTTGTCATTTATTCTCTTCTTAAATTCTCCGATTGGAGCCATAATCGACCCGATCGCAGAACTTCTTTCCAGTTCTGAGCCCTCTCTTGCCAATCTGTCTGCTATTTCGTTTCCCTCTATGTCGCGGTGACCGGGGACCCAGCAGATATTAATCTTGTGGGGAGGACTCATTCTGATGAGAGCTTGTCGGCAGCTCAGTACAGATTTCGAATTTGTTGTTTCGCTGCGGAGTGCTTTTATCGCAGCTTGACTGTCCACAAAGATTGTTATCCTTGATGGATTTATGTTCTTTGTTAGGATTATCGTAGCCGCTTTTTCGATCGCGAAAATTTCTGCTTGAAAGACACTACAGTAATCTGGTAGTCTGTATGACAAGGATAATTGTAGTGCACTGCAGTAGACTCCGGCCCCCGTGCCATTCTCCATTTTGGATCCATCAGTGAAGATCTGGATGTCGTGTTCACTGAAAGGGTGGTTCGAATCCCATTCTTCTCTTTTTGGAGAGGAGAATGACATGTTCTGCCGAAACTCTATTTTCGGGTTGATGTAATCCGAGGTGGTAGCGAGATCCTCAGGACTATACTTTGTGAGTATAGAGGCATGTCCATGCGTCCAGTGCCTCCAAAGCTTAGCCTCCTTAAGTCGAAACGCCGCTTTGGTTGCAGTGGATTTCATGTACTCGTCCAGGGGGAGAAGGTTCAATATGACCTCCAGGCCTGCCTGAGGCGTTGATCGTTGTGCACCTGTTATTCCTAGACAGGCCAGTCTCTGTACTCTAGAGAGAGAGTTGAGGTAGCTTGTCTTCTCAGTGGCCTTCCACCATACAATCGAGCCGTAGGTTAGTATGGGCCTGACGATAGCCGTGTACATCCAATGGATGACATTGGGTTTCATCCCCCAATTGGTACCGAAGGTTTTCTTGCAAGCGTAGAAGGCACTGGTTGCTTTCTTTATTCTTTCATCAGTGTTGCTTTTCCAAGTGAGCTTTGAATCAAGGATTACTCCGAGATATTTTGCTTTATTGGATAGCTGCAGGGTTCTGCCATTTATTTTTGGGAGGCAGAAATTCTCAATCTTGTTTCTTTTTGTGAACAGCACCAGTTCGGTTTTATCGGGATTGACCCCTAGTCCGTTTGGTACTGCCCACGCGACAGTTTCTTTAAGTGCTGTTTCTATCATGTTGCTGATGGTTGAGAGATGCTTCCCTCCCACCAGCAGTACGACATCGTCAGCATATGCTGTCACTTTAAAGCCTTTTTCGCTGAGAGTAGTCAGCAGTTCGTTTACAACTTGGATCCAAAGCAAGGGAGATATGACTCCCCCTTGAGGTGTTCCTCTTGAAGTTGTTTTCCTTGCTTTACTGTTTCCGATTTGTGTGTTGATGATTCTGCTTTTCAGCATTTCAACAATCCACTTGGTTATCTTATCTTCCACTTGTAGATTTTCAAGAGCTGCCCTTATTGAATCTGTGCTTACATTGTTGAAAGCCCCTTCGATATTAAGAAAAGCAGCTAGGGTGTAATCTTTGAAGTGGAGGTTTCTCTCAATTACCGAGACTACCTCGTGTAGCGCTGTTTCCACCGACTTACCTTTAAGGTAGGCGTGTTGTTTGCTACACAGGTTTCGGTCATTAAGGAACGATCTTATGTGTTGATCCAGAATTCTCTCTAATGTTTTCAGTAAGAAGGAAGAGAGACTAATGGGTCTATAATCTTTTGCGGTGGAGTGAGTAGCTTTCCCAGCTTTGGGTATGAAGACTACTTTCACCTCTCTCCAATTTACGGGCACATAACCCAGCCTTAGGCAACTATTAAAAATTTTTAAAAGCCAGGTTGAGATAGCCGGTAGAGCGTGCTGAAGCATAGCGGGGGTGATACCATCGGGTCCAGCCGATTTATACGGCTTGAAAGATTTAATCGCCCACTCTATTTTGTGCTCTGTTATTAAATTGGGTATATCAATGTGGGTTTCTGGGAAGATGCTTCTGGATCTGTACGGGTTCGCATGTATTGCGGGATCGGTACAGCCAGGGAAGTGGGCTTCCATGAGTAGTGTCACTGTCTCCTGGCAAGTTTCCGTCCACGAGTTGTCTGAGCGTTTAAGGTAGCCCGGGGCTACCGGATCCTTTGATAGGATTTTGCGTAGTCGGGCCGCCTCGCTAGTGTTCTCAATGGATTCACAGAAAGATTGCCACGATTTCCTTTTAGCTCTTCTTAGGTCTCTAGTGTAGGAATTGAGAGCATATCTGTAAGAGTCCCAGTCTGCCTCTTCCTTGCTTAACCTGGCCCTATTATGCAGACTTCTAACCTCAGTTCTCCTTGCTTTGAGATCGCTGTTCCACCATTTTTGTTTGGGTTTGCGACTCCTGGAGATGGGGCAGAACTTGCAGAAAGCCTTATTCATTTTCCCTGAGATGAAACCGACTGCACTGTCAATGGCTATACTGTCAGAAAGGTCATCCCTACATGGGTGAGAGATCTGAGTTTCTAGCCATCTAGTGTATTCAGTCCAGTTCGTTCTTTTTGGGTTTCTGAATGGTTCTGTGCGAGTAGTGTTCTCAAAATCAATATTAAAGAGTATCCTAAAGTGATCTGAAAAAGAATCGATAGGAGATACCCTCCAGTTTCTAACTAATTCCCTATTTTTTCCTAGTGCAAAAGTGAGGTCGAGAATCTCTTCCCTGACTCTATTATGGAAAGTGGGATGGTCTCCCTTATTACATAATGTCAAGTCTGAAGTAAGGAGGTATTCAAAAATGGACTCACCTCTTCTATTGATGTCCTTGCTGCCCCATTGAATGTGGTGTGCGTTTGCGTCGCAGCCCAGCACCATAGAGATGTTCCTGGTGCTAGCGTATGTCGCTATGTCCCGGACTGCCTTCGGTGGTGGGTCTGCTGCTTCATATGGCATATAGGACGAGGCCAAAATGATTGGGTGATCATTTGACTCCGCCCTTATAGCCACCGTGTCTCCGTCGCTGAATCTGTGAAGAAAAAGAAAATTTAGAGATTTCTTCACAAGAATGCAACTTCTTATCTTGTTACCTTCAGTGGAGTGAAACAGGTTAAACTGCTTCGCCCCTAGTCCTTGTACCCTATTGGCTATTAGCCAGGGTTCCTGGATTAGGGCTACGTCCACATCCTTCTCCTGCATGAAGATCAACAGATCTTCAGTGGCTGCTTTGCAGTGGGGCAAGTTAATTTGCACTGTCTGCAGCATCAGCGCCTTTACCCTCCCCATGCACCCTGACTTTCACTGCCCCGAGCCCAAATTTCAGTACCCCTGATCGACCCCTGATCAGATCTACTGAGGTTTTGTCCATGGCAAAGGTAAGTTCTTTACCGTTGCCATTGGAACCCTTTTTGGACTCGAGTAGTTTCCAGTCTTTCACGTTGGCCCAGTCATTCTGCTTTGCCAACAGTCCAACTATGGAGCTGTCCTCGTGCGTAGCAGGAGGTGGGATCCAAATTTTGGCTAGTCGGCGAAGCGGAAGTGCTGCGCGGGGTAGTACCTTGAGCTTGGCCCCCTCCCAGAGTTCTCCTATATTAGAGATGGTATGGGAGAGGAACTCAAGTGACTTCCCGTTGCTGCACCCGACGATCTTCACCCCCCTGGCCCACCCAGCACCGTCAAACTTATACTCCTCGGAGTCGCCGTTTTCGGTATTGGCCATCATCTTCTTGAGGATCTCGTTCTCCACAAGCAGCCATCTGTCCAGCGATATCCTACCGTCCGGATTTTGCTGGTCGATGATGGCTACCTGCAGGTCACTAGGCGCGCCTTCGAAACCAGGGGAAGGTCTGGGCCTTTTGGGTCCGTTTCCTCTGGTTTCATCCTCTGATCTTTGCCGTTTGGCCTGCAATCCTGAGGTTCCGGCGCGCTCCCCGGTGGAGACTCTGCCTGCCAGGTCTCGAGATGTCCCAGAAGGGGTTCTCGAGTGTCCGGCAAGCACAGCCTTATAAGATGGCTTCACCATGCACGGAGTAGGCGCGGAGATAGTCTTTCTCTCTTCTTTCTTCGAATCGGATTTCCCCTTACGGTTCTTCCTGGACTTGGAAGTTTGTGAGGGGGGATCCGCTTTCCTGGGTGCAGTCTCTCCCTCGCCGTTCGCCTTGGGGGCAGTAGCTAAGGGAGGGATTGCGGGGGTTTGTGGGGCTCTGGGTTCGAGAGAAAGCCCAGCTTCCTTTCTCTCGAAGAGCTTCACAAGCCGTTCGTGCTTTTTTATTAATTTTTTGTCCCTGACTACCAGTGAAACTGGGTCACGGGCCATCATCCTTTTCAGGAAGCGCTTCGAGCTCCTGTAGTTGGAGCGAGCTTTGATGGTCCCTGGGGACAACGGAGTTTTCACCTCTATTGCGGTGGTCTCCAATTTGGAGTCATCCAACAATTCGTCCTCTGTGTCGGTGCCGATACAGGTAGCGGTCGAGGGAGGATTTGAGTCCTCCTCAGTGCTGTCCAAGTAAAGGCGTCCGAGGAGAGGAATTGAATCGGAGGATTCCTCCGAAGGGGGGATTAACGGCACGGACGGAAGGCGATTTGCCGGACATGGGGCTATGAAGGCGCTGGGGTTGGACACGGACACGGACACTTTATGGTTGGACTGAGACGAGGGCACGGACGGACTAGGGTTGGACGGGATGCTTGTTGCGACTGCAACAGACAGGACGGAGTCGGACAGGGGTTCGGACGTTGAGGTGTTTGGTTGCCTCGAAAGGCTAGGTTTGTTTGAGTTTGTTTTCTTTTTATTGTTTTGCATGATTGGACCCACGAGTGGCGGAGAAAGGGTGGTCGATCTGCGCAGAGATCCGCATGCGCAGACAAGGCTTATTACATCCGGAGGGCGCCAGGTATCCGGATAGCTCCGTTTGCGACTGGGCTTTTTAATACTGGGCCCCCAGCCAGGCTGATTCTCGGTACGGGTCGCATGACGCCTTAATCCGGCCCAGACCTCAATCCGATGGTTGGAGGTCTGCAAATTGAGCGTCCAGCTATGGAACAGCTTTGTCCCCCCAACTGCAGCCTCCAACCTTGGCTAACTACCGTTCTTGCGAACACTGGAGCAGTTATTACCAGCTGGCACCCACGTGGAGGGTTTGGAAGAGGATTTTGCCGGCCAATTCCATGGATACTTCGACGGACTATTGGGACTCGACAGTCTACAATTAGGAGCCAAAATCGATCTCAGCACGAATACCCTAATCACAAATAATTCCTCCATCAATATCAAATTCAAACCAAATTTCTCCTCAGAAAAATATCCTATTCCTCCAAATTCAAAGCAAGTAGTAAAAATACCTACTGACATTCAAGACGGAGATATATACATACATTAAAACAATTCAAGTTGAACCTCATCTTTTGATCTCCGAAGGTATTTATAAAGCAAAAAAAAACTGGTTTAGCGTAGTAGAAATAATAAACAACAGCACTTCCGAAAAGACATTTTTTTTTAGAACAACCCCTCAAAGTAGAAGCCTACAATAATTCAGATTTCGTCGAGATAAATAATATAAACATTGAAAACAATAACCAAGAAATCGAAGGCGACATAACCGAACTAATACGATCTTCTCACCTTAACACAGAAGAGAAGAAAGCCCTTTTTAAATTTTGTAGAACCTACAACGACGAATTCTATAAAGATGGACAAGATCTAAGCTTTTCCAACATAATCAAACATTCAATTGACACAATAGACAATGCACCAATCTACACAAAATCATATAGATACCCATTTATTCACAGAGAAGAGGTAAAAAACCAGATAACCCAATTATTAGAACATAAATCATTAGACCAAGCTACTCACCCTGGAATTCAATAGTCTGGGTAGTACCAAAAAAAAAAAGATGCAACCAGTAAACAAAATTGGCGTTATAGTCATCGATTATCGAAAACTGAATGAAAAAACTATATCCGACCGATACCCCATACCAAACATCAACGACATCCTAGACAAATTAGGTAAATTTCTATATTTTTCTACCTTAGACTTAACTAGCGGATTCCACCAAATCGAAATGAACCCTAGAGATGTTAAAAAAACGGCATTTACTGTGGAAGAAGGTCACTACGAGTTCTTAAGGATGCTTTTCGGACTTAAGAACGCAACCGCAACGTTTCAAAGAGTCATGGATAATGTTCTCAAAGATCTGCAAGGGAAAATATGCCTGGTATATTTGGACGATATAATCGTTTTTTTGACGTCACTACAAGAACACTTGGAAAATTTAAAAAAAGTTTTCGACAGACTCCGAGAATCTATCCTCAAAACTCAGTTAAATAAATCAGAATCAGAAATATCATTTTTAGGACACATTGTTACGACAGAACGAGTAAAACCCAACCCGAGAAAATATCAGCAATTAAGAACTTCCCTAAACCACGCACACAGAAGGAGATAAAAGGATTCTTAGGGCTACTAGGGTATTATCGAAAATTCATTAAGGATTTTGCTAAGTTGTTAAACCTCTAACCGAATGTCTCAAAAAAGGTAAAACAATAGTACTTAACGACTTAACGACACTTTTGAAATCTGTCAAAACTTACTAACGAACGATCCAATACTTCAATATTCCGACTTTTCTAAAACCTTTACACTAAGGACAGACGCAAGCAATTCGCGTTAGGAGCCGTCTATTCGCAAGGTCATATATAGGCAACGAAAAACCCATATGTTATGCTAGTAGAACTTTAACAGATACCGAAGTTAACTACTCCACCATTGAAAAGGAGTTACTAGCTATTGTTTGGGCCACAAAATACTTCCGGCCATACTTGTTCGGACGTAAATTTAAAATTGTCACGGATCATAGGCCATTGACGTGGATCATGAATCTTAAAGACCCAAACTCAAAACTCATCAGATGGAAACTAAAACTAGAGGAATTTGACTTCGAAATAATCTACAAAAAAGGAACTTTAAACTCGAATGCAGACGTCTTAAGTCGACTAAAAATCAACAATTCACATGAAAAACAATTCAAAGAGATAAATCTTAATGACGCAAACACGTCAATTCAAGGAACCTCAGGGTCAACAGTGCATTCAGCACAAGAGGACTTAAACGAAGGAATACATATCTCAGAAAAATCCTTAAACGAATTTAGTCTTCAAATAATTTTAGAAAAATCAAATCAAATACCACCCACAAAAGTGGAAGATCCCTTCAAAAATAAACAAAGACGAACAATACGTTCACCAGAATTTACAGAAGAAAAACTAATTGACATATTCAGAAAATTGTTAGCACCCAACAAATTAAACGCAATTTATACAGACGATGAAATCTTTCCCTTAGTTCAATCCGTGTACTCAAAATACTTTTCGGCAAACAAGACTTTTAGACTGATAAGATGCAAGGAAATTTTAATAGACGTGACAGAAAATGACGAACAAGACAAACTAATTAATATGTATCATATAATAGTAATAGTAACCACAGAGGAATCAATGAAACGCTAGCACACCTGAAAAGAGAATACTACTTTCCCTTCATGAAACCAAAAATTATACAAACTATAAACAATTGTGATATATGCAAAGAACAAAAATATGACCGGCAACCCCAAAAACTTAAATATTTATAAAAAACCAGAAACCCCAGAAAAGCCTCTAGACATTTTGCACGTAGACATATATAGCATCAATCAACGACACGTACTTACAATAATAGACAAATTTTCAAAATTCGCCTCAGGTTACACGCTTCCTGCAAGGAATAGCATTTCAATAGTAAAAGCACTCAAAAACTTCCTCAGTACCCATGGCATATCCAAGAAAATAATTAGCGATCAAGGTTCAGAATTCACAGCGAATATCTTTAAAGATTTCTGCCAACAATTTGGGATAGAGCTCCACTTTACATCTTTTCAGCAAACTTCAAGCAATTCTCCCGTAGAACGATTACACTCGACATTGACAGAAATATACAGGGTCATCATTGCAATACGAAAAGAAAGGAAACTGGACATAGACCACGAAGAAACTCTCTCTGAAACCTTTATAGCGTATAACAACGCCATACACTCATCCACTAATCTAACACCTTTTGAAGTTTTCAGTGGCAGAACCTTTAAATTCAATAACGAAGCCAATTTTAATAATGAGCATGACTACTTGAGAAAACTGAACGAATTCCAATTAATACTATACCCTAAGATAAAGAATAAATTTGAAAATATTAAAAATAAAAATATAGATAAATTAAACGAAACAAGAGAAAATTCAGAAGAAAATTAAATTAATCAAGTAGTTTATAGAAAGGAATGTCGTCGAATCAAAATGACTCCAAGATTTTCGAAACATAGAATAAAAGAAAACAAAGAAGTCACCGTTGTAACGACTAAAAACCAAAAAATACATAAAAGTAGATTAAGAAAAAGACATAAGAACAGAACTAATTAAAACTAATTTAAAAACAAAAAAAAATATATACAAATTTTCCACATAAAAAACTTAAATATCAAGTAACTTAAATATCAAGTAAAAGATATATTTTTTTTAGGCTTATGACAGTGTTCTGACAAAAACTCGAAATACAGGAACTTAACGAACATCAAGCCGTGTTAACGATACAGAAAGGCACTGCAAGGACAATAAAAAATTACGATAACTTGATACACATATTAAATTTAAATCTCTACAGGGATAACGTGGACAATATTTCAAAATCTATTGCAGTATTAGACAAACTATATAATAACAAAGACACAACATTATTAACCAAACTCAAGTTAAACGAACTTCAGAACAAATTAGACTCGCTTACACCACATACAAGAAACCGAAGAGGAATAATTGACGGACTTGGCACAGCTGTTAAGTTCATCACCGGCAATATGGATGCGAACGACGCAAAAATATTGAACGAGCAAATTGATAACTTAAAATCTAATCAAGTTAACTTCCGCTTAGAAACAAATAATCAAATAAAAATAAACTCTATCATGATACAAAGATTTGAAGACATTACCAACCACATAAATAATCAACAACAGAAAATAGAAAATTTCATTTATAAAATTCAAGACCAAAATACATATAGAATTAAAGTAAATGAAGAAATCCTTCTTCAAACGCAATACCTCGCACAAATTAACTACAATATTGATTTACTAAGCAACCATCTAACCAATATTGCAGAAGCGATAGTATTAGCAAAATTAAACATAATATCTAAATTTTTTTGTGGCGACCGTGGCGTAGTTGGTTAAAGTGCGTGGCCGCTATGTCAAAGAACTTCGGAGACCCAGGTTCGAACCCCAGCAGCGACAGAAAATTATTTGAATAAAATAATTTTTCTGTACGGCCGCCACCTCTCTGCAGACAATGGCAAACCTCAGAGAGTAATACAAATGCCATGTAAAGCTTCTTGAGAATAAGAACATTCCGTTCATCGCCGTTCGGAGTCAGCGTTAAGCATGTAGGTCCATTTCTCGGTCAATTGTGTACAAACTTAATAACACGCACAACACAATTGATCATAAGAAGCTAGGTCAAAATCCTTCCAAGGGCTGAAATGGCCAGTTATTTATTTTTTTTTTTTTATCTAAATTTTTCTTGAACCACGAAGAATTAAACGAAATAAGTAATACACTTTCAAATCAATCAATAGAAATTAAATTAAATGTTAATAATATTTACGAATTACTTGGCTTACAGGCTTACTATAACGACACAAATATTATATTTAATGTCCGTATCCCCATCCTATCACAAAATAAATATTCCTTACTCCACATTATTCCACTCCCTATTAATAAAACTAAAGAAATAGAAATATTTCCATCTGCATTATATAATTCCAAAAGAATTCAATATTTGTCTGAAGTATGTCCAAGAATGGAAGGAATTTACTATTGCCAAGAGGCAAGGCACCAAGAAGATATTGGAGAATCAACTTGCTTGGGACGACTAATTCAACAGCAAAACGATAAACTAGCTCACTGTACTACCAACGACATCGAACAATCATCAAACATCCTACAACCAGAACCTAACTACATTTTACTCCTTAACGTTCCAACAACAATAGTCAACTCAACCTGTAATTTTGCACCAAATAAAGTATCAGGAAATGCTCTAGTGCACTTCGAGAACTGTAAGGTGGTAATCAACACAATAACATATGAGAGCAACCCAAACATCTACTGGGATGAGATACACCTAATTCCAGCCGCTCATACTCAGATTCATAAGCTCAACACACTAAACATCAAAAATAAGATCGCCATAAATAATCTAAGATCCAGTACCAAACAAGAATTCAGCATCACCGTCGGAGCAATGCGCACCCTTGGAATACTAATTATCTTTTTTATTTTTTATAACTCCAGAAAATTTAATCGAAATATCCATTTGGATCATGCCGCTCCAACCAAAAATCAACTTTTATGGCCGTCGCTCCATACCGAGGGGGGAGGAGTTACGTGCTCCCCACAACAACAACACCAACAACAACATCGCAACAAATAACATAATTAACTAGAACAGCAACGCCAGCTTCGCATGCAGAAGGAAATAAACCAGACGCCGACGCAGCATTATTTTAAGTTCAACACCTTTATTCCAAATTCTAAATATTATTTAATTTACCAATCAAATTCCAAGAACTGTGCTCTTAAACCTTTTTGTATCGATTCATTTAATATATAAAAATTTGTATTTGATAAAGCAACTGTGGAGAACACAGTTATAAAAAATATTTTTTTTTATTCAATTGTTAAGGCTGCAACCTTAACTCGCGCGCGCATACAGTTTTGATAAAAATTTTTGTTTGTGCTAAAGACAATGGATAGAAAAAGTAGTAGAAATAAAAATAAAAGAAACACCGGTAGCAATCGAAAAACTCGTCCTGAATAATCGAACGGGTTGATTATTTTATATATATATTTCACGACTGAAAAAATTAGAGAAATTAAAAGAAAAAAGCACGGGTATTAAAAATGAACTGTACAACTTTAATGACCGACGTCAATAATGGAAGTTTTAAGAATAAATACAAAGTTTTATATGTTGAGAGCGAGAGGCGCTGCTCACAAAAAAAGAAGCTATGTATACTAAAAAACTTGACGAACACCGCTGTACCGACATTCGCACAGGGTGTTTGTTTACTGGCGTAAACATGCCGCCCGCCTTGCAAGGATGCAACTTTGTGTTACCAAACACCTTGCCCAGATAACACCCAGCCAAAAATTGAATTTTGGGCTAGTGGCATGCCAAACCCAGATGGGAAGATCCCAGGCTGCATTACTCGGGCATACACATCGCTCCCAAGCAGAATACGGACCGGCGATGACACGTAGAAGTTGGGATCAGCCAAATTCAAATTTGGGAATCCCTGCCTGATCCGCTCGTCGATGGTCTTAATTGGTGTCACGACCTCCAACCGCCGCTCGACCCTAGCTGTCGTCTCAATGTGGACGCTGGAGTCATGCTGACCCCGGATCACCAGAGTGCACACTTCCGTGCCATCAACCACAGACGTCGGCAGCCTCCACTTCGAAACCAAAGCTTTGGCTATTGTCGTCTGAGGGAGACAGGCATCGAGAATAGTGCGCTCCGAGACGAGGCGACCATTTGCCCTGGTCCGCACCATGACAGTGGGGAGCAGCGAGGTGACGAGTTGGAGGGTTTTGGATGTCGGTGGCTCAGGCGGAGATCGCTTCGCTAGCCGAAGACGCTATCGGTGCTTGCGACTGCAATCTCTTTTGAGTTTGTGATGGCGGTGGCTCAGGCAGAGATCGCTTCGGGAAGTGGTCCCTAGCCGAAGACGCTTTCGGTGCTTGTGACTGCAATCTCTTTTGAGTTTTTGATGGCGGTGGCTCAGGCAGAGATCGCTACGGGAAGTGGTCCCTAGCCGAAGACGCTTTCAGTGCTTGCGACTGCAATCTCTTTCTAGGGGGGGACCGCTTCGGGAGGTGGTCCCTAGCCGAAGACGCTTGCGGTACTTGCGATGGCGGTCCCTGCAAAGACGTACGTCTTGGCTGGTAGCCCCTAGGCCTTGAGCTGATGGGCTCATCTTGAGCATGGACTGTTGCCTTCTTGGCTCGAGAATGTCTACCACGGGGCCTCCTGGAATGAACTCGACCAGTTCGGACTCGTAGGCGCGAGTGGAGCAAGCTGTGGTGGTCTTCACCACATTGACGACATCTTCCATTGCTCCGACAGTCCTTTCGCATATGAGAGCTAGAGAGGCAGTTGGAGCAGTGAAAGTTTAGTAATACTGCTCGCAACCGCTCCTCGATGTTAATAGCCAGGAACTGCCGGCACGATGGAAGATTATGCTCCGACGAGCACAAGCTACATCTTGCCATAGCGTCATTGCTGGCTCTAACCGTGACCACGCTTGTCACCGAAGCTCGTTGGAGTGCGAGTTTTTCTGCAGGCGACTCTAGCACCGTCTCCGTCTCACTGGCGCCAAACTCGGATTCTGTCTGGAGAATCATTTCCTAAAGAAGATCGCTAACGATGTTGGTGGTGGACATTCTGAAACGAGACAAAAAGAAAAGAAAAAGAAAAACAAGAAAGGCAAGTGGTTCAGAGAATAGTGACTTAGCTACGCAGACGGAAGTGCGACAAGCTTAACTATAGGTCGAGTTATACAACCTCGCTCGGTTCGGACATCGGCAACGCGAACTCTATTATCGCTACCAGTGTAAGTTTTTAGTATTCGACCTCATCGCCATTCATTCGCGGGTAAGTTGTCTTCTTTCACGACAACTAAGTCATTTACTTTAAAATCCAATTGAGGACTTTTCCACTTTACATGCCTATGCATCTCCTTCAAATATTTATTTTTCCACCTGGTGCAAAAATGCTGATGCATTGCTTTGACCTTCTGCCAACGGTTGACGATCGTCAGAGGCTGATCAATTATTTCTGGCTCCACTAGTGAGAGAAGTGGGCCTCCGACCAAGAAATGGCCTGGAGTCAGAGATTGAAAGTCACCAGGATCTTCGGACATGGCGGTAAGGGGCCTCGACTTAAGACAAGCTTCGGTTTTGTTAAGCAAAGTTGTGAATTCTTTGAAAGTATAGCTCATACTTCCGGCCATTTTCTTAAAATGCGTCTTAAAACTCTTTACACCTGCTTCCCAAATGCCTCCCATATGGGGAGCACCTGCTGGAATGAAGTGCCATGCGATTTCTTGCTGCATGTACTGAGCTAAAAGAGCATCATGAGATACCTTCAAAAAATCTTTAAAATCTTTTTTTAGTACTTTGGAAGCGCCAACAAAGTTAGTACCATTGTCAGAATAGACCTTTGCTGGGCAGCCGCGTCTAGCAACAAGCAAGAGAAAGCCGCTAAAAAGGTGTCAGTTGACAAGTCGCTTGTGGCTTCTAGATGAATTGCCTTCGTAGAGAAACAAACAAATAAGCACACATAGCCCTTACTAATTCGACAAGACCTACCGATGTAGCTTTCTTATGTCGAAAGGACCAGCGAAGTCGATGCCAGTGGAAGAGAATGGACGCGAAATAACGGTTCTGTCTATTGGTAGAGCAGCCATTATTTGAGTTCTCTGTAGCTTTTTATGAACAACAGTCTTACAATTGTGCAAGGTTGTCTTTATCAGGTTTTTAGCACGTAACAGACGAAGCACCAACTGGTTTCCTCCATGAAGGGAAATTTCATGAACAAAACGTACTAAAAGGCGTGAAAATTGGCAGTTATATGGCAAGATAATCGGATGCCTTTCATCAAATGACAATATTGGCGAAGAGGCTAATCGCCCACCAACACGTATTAATTCGTCATTATACAGAAATGGATTCAGACTTAGAATCGAACTCTTGGCGCTGATAATATTTTTAGTTTCTAAGCTATAATATTCATCAGGAGAGTTAGTTTTTTGACATAACAATACGAGTCGTGTTTTTACGTGTTTAATTTCTGCGTTGTTAAGACATCTTGATTATTTGACAAATGTAGCACGAAAACGTGGATGCGTGCGATGAAGAAAACGAAAGACATAAGTTAACACTCTTAGACCTCTCGAGAGAGAAGAAAAACGCTCCAAAACGTTTTCGTATTGAGCAAAGTAAACAAGGTTTACCTTTACCGCTTTACGCTTAAGAGACGTGTCTAAAACTGCAGGTTGAGTTTTTTTTTGCCAAGACGAGCGTTCGAGTGAAAGCCATGATGGCCCATGTCACCAAAGATCGTTATCGATTAGCTCTTGGGGTGTAACGCCACGTGTGGCTAAATCCGCCGGGTTTTCGTGTGACTCTACATGAAACCAGTTTCTTACGTCAACCTTGTCTGCTATTTTAGAGACTCTATTCGCTACAAAGGTTGTCCAAGAACAAGGGGGCTTACAAAGCCAGGCAAGTGCGATTGTGGAGTCTGACCAACAATATAATCGATGCCTATCAATTTCTAGGTGTGATAACAGGGTGTCAACCATATCAGCGAGCAGTGTTGCACCACTGGGGCCACTTTGGTTTTTGCGTAAAGCAGGTGAGTGACAATGCAATCACCTTGCTTAACACGGATATAAACAGCTGCAGCATATGTCTTTTCAGAGGCATCAGAAAAGGCATGAAATTCTATCTCAGAATTGGGTGAATAACTAACATAACGAGGTATGCGAATGTTATTAATGGTTTCATAATCCATCAGAAAAGTTTGCCAAGTTTGAAAACTGTGGGCAGGAATATTTTCATCCAAATCGATTTCATCCAACCAGATACGCTGCATAAGAATGTTAGCTGTTACCACAATAGGTGCCAGCCAACCTGCAGGATCAAAAAGTTGTGCGATAACAGATAGAACCTCGCGTTTGGTGTAGGATGTTTTAATTTCTAACTGTTTAAAATAAAACAAATCGGATAATCGGATACCTGCGTGCAGGATATCATTCAAGCTTACGCCGTTAGAAGTTGAGCTTGACGCATTGAAAACTACCCGAACTTTCGTTGTTGTACTCTCTGGCTTAAATACCGCATGATGCGGCAAATAATAGTGAGATGGTGAAATCTCAAACTTAGGAGGCGAGACCCGTTTCATATGATCCGATTTTAGGTAATCTAACTGTTTGGATAATCTAAAAGGTGCAACTTAAATTCTGGATTTTTAGTCAATCGAGCTTCACCACGAAGAAATTTCTTCAAAGCGATGCCTCGAGAAAATCCTAAATTTATTTCCGTAGGGTAGCCACTTTTGAATGGCAAAGTGACTATATATCGATCCTTGTCATCACGTCTAGTAGTTTTCTGATAGTTTTCTTCACAAAACTTATCAGACGCCGATATATACTTCTGCTTAGGAAGTTCCTCCAACTCCCAAAAGCGAGCAATCTGTTGATCGATTGCAACTTCACTAAAGTGTGTCAAGCACGTTGTAAAGCTTGATATCTTGCTACGAGGAAGGGGCCCAGTAAACATCCAGCCAAACACAGTTTCTTGAGCCAAAAGTGATCCCAGAATATTCCTCTTAATGCCATCAAGAATTATGGCAGGGTACAAATCGCCACCGATAAGTACATCTATTGGACCACTTCTAAAAAAGTGTGGGTCAGCCAACTGTAAATTGGGCAAACTTTCACACAAAGAAGGATCAACGGAACACGACGGCAGGGTTCCAGTTAAGCGTGACAGCACAAAGGCTGTAGCTTCTATTTGGAATTGCCTGTTTTTGGGAGAACTAATGATCAAGTCGCAAGCTTTTGTGACTTGCGCCGACACTGCGTTGTTTAAACCCGACACTTGAGCATTCACAGATCTCGTAGGTAACTTAAGAAGCTTCTGCAATTTTTCAGATACAAACGTACCTTCAGAGCCAGAGTCGATAAGAGCTCTGGTTGTATACGCTGATCCTAGATGGCATATGGTCACCATCGCAGTACCAAGCAATACGTGTTTGGTACTAGAAGCAAAACAAGACTGAATGTCGTCGATAGTGGACTGTAATTGTGTAGCGTGAGATTGTGAGCTATTGCTGGAAGGGTTCGGGCGCCAATTCGGCCTACTCGAGTCGACACTCGAAGCAGGAGAAGGCGATGGATTTGAATCGCGAAGCAAAAGAGTGTTGTGACGCTGCTTGCACGTCATGTACGTGTATTTACTTTTGCATTCGTTTGCTAAATGGGCGTTCGATAAGCAATTCATACACAAGTTATTTTTGCGAACAATTGTTAGCCGCTCCTTCGCATTCATTTTCAGAAAGCGTGGGCAAGAACGCAGCGGGTGCTGCTCTGTAGAACAGAGCTTGCAATTTGTAGGGTTAATTTTAACTCGGTAATTATTAACCCTTTTACCAGATGAATTGCTCTGGTTTAGTCTGGAGTTGGAGGAAGAGGGCAATGAATTTGATTTTGGTCCCGTGCTGGTTGAGCTGCGAATGTCGGACACGGTTTCGAGTGTTTGAAACCGATTTTTCAGAAAATTATCGAGGTCGGTCCACTTTGGAATCTGATTTTTATTCACAATGGACTGCTCCCATAAGGAGAGCGTGACCTCCGGTAATCGCGTAGAGCAAAGGTACACAAAAATTGCATCCCAATTAGAAATATCAATGTTGTGCATTTTAAGTGCAAAAATACAACCATTGATATCTCTTTGAAGCTTTTTGAGATCTGTGCCAGATTCTTTTGGCACATGTGGCAAATTAAACATTATTTTAAGCTGGCTGTTGACTAAGATAAGCTTGTTTTCGTATCGGTCAGACATATTTTGCCATGCTTGCGCAAAACCCTCATTGGTTAAGGGAGATTGCCTGATAATCTCTTTCGCTTCACCACCAGTTTTGTTATTCAGGTGGAACAGTTTTTCCACTGAAGTAAGCCGCGAGTTTGTGATATAGATGGCCGTAAACATGTCCCTAAAAGACGGTCATGAGAGATAATCACCACTGAAAACCTCAGTATCGCATGGCGGCACAGGCATACTGTGACCCATTGCTGGCGCAGGCTCTGGAGCAGCTGATTGCTTTGGAGTCTTCTGTTGAGAGAGCTCAGATATTTTTCCTGCTATCCGAAAGTATGATTGGTAGCAGTTTTTATATTTCTTTTTAATGGGTTCAATATCTGAGTCCTCATCAGAAGCCATCCTTTCCATGCATGTATCATATGCTGCTTTAACCTTTCTCCACTGGGCTTTAAGCTCATCACTTTCAGCTTCCAGGGAGAAGACGTCGTGAGTTTCAACAGAATTGAAATCTGATTTAAACTCAACGAGCGCTTCGCACAGACGAAAAAAAAATATGTCTTTAGTTGCGACATATTTATTTTATTTGTTTTTCTTGCAAACACTTCGAAGAAATAAAACGAAGAAAAAACAAAAAAAAACTATGATATAATAAAATAAAAAAAACAACCAAAAATTACTAGAAAATATTTGTCCAAATTTATTTATATAAGACTGGAAAAAAAATTTTTTTTGTGTATCTAAATTTATAAAATTTTTTTATTCAAACAAATATATATATATTTTTTTTTTTTTTTAATACAGTTTATTGTATTTACAAATAAATTAAAAACAAAAACAATATAAACAAAAATTTTTTGTGTGTGTCCCACTGTGCAGCTTCTTTACTCTTTTCCTCTATTTTTCTAAGTCTCTTGCGCTTTCGAAATGACTTAGAAAAATTTTAGCGAAAATATTTTTTTATGTCGCAAAATTTTTGTCTTCGTGCCACTGTACCACCTGTGCACTCTCTTACTACTAAGGCGTGCACAGAATTGCAGTCGATAAGAGCACGACTGTGAGCGCGGCAAGTTTAATTGTAGTCTCAGCTGCGGACAAAGCACAAAATAATGAAAAAAAAGTGCGTGGGTGACAGCGTAGGAATAAAATACCAAATGGGGGTGACTTCTGCAAGCACAAACCGCGCTTTTGGCTTTGAACGATGCGTATATCGCACAAAACGTAAAAGAAAAATATTTCGCTCGCACTGCAGATGACTACAATTTGTTATTGTAGCTGCCTTAAACAAAGAGTCCAAATGGGAGCTCACAAAATGTTTTTGGCAAAGTCACAAATTAAAACGCAGCACTTTGAACAAAATAAATGTATGTATATATAAATATATATATATCTTCGTAAAATCGCGCCATTTTATTGTAAATAAAATTGTATATACATAATTTTTGGCGGCAACACAAATTATGCTGTACTTATGTACAAAAGATAAAAGAAAAAAAAACAACGCCAAATTAATATATTTACAATTCTATTAAATATGAAAAATTCACAACTCGAATTTTAAAGTAAATATTTGACAAAAAACGCGAGAATATATTTATATGGAAATTCCGAACCGAGCTAGTCACTTTTTCTTAAAAATAAGTATTTGATTGTAATAAAAAATCTTACCTTATTTTTCCAAAAATTTGCCTTTAAATTTATATAAAAAAAGCGCAAAAAATGTGGTGCTGGTTAAGCTGCTGTAGTTGATACTTTTGATGTTGTTGATGCTACAGATGTTGTTGATGCTGCAGATTTTGTTGATGCTGCAGATGTTGTTGATGCTGCAGATGTTGTTGATGCTGCAGATTTTGTTGATGCTGCAGATGCTGTTGATGCTGCAGATGTTGTTGCTTTTGGCACTTTTTTTTTGTTTTCTCAAGCTAAAGCTTTTTTAGTTCTTGGTTTTTCAACTTTTTTTTTTTTAATTAAACTTTAATCACACGTGGCGGGCTCGCGTTATATTTTTGTTTTTAAATCGCACGGGTTGATTATTTTATATTTATATTTCACGACTGAAAGAATTAGATAATTTAAAAGAAAAACGCACGGGTTTCAAAAATGAACTGTACAACTTTAATGACCGACGTCAATAATGCAAGTTTTAAGAATAAATACAAAGTTTTATATGTTGAGAGCGAGAGGCGCTGCTCACAAAAAATGAAGCTATATAAACTAAAAAACTTGACGAACACCGCTGTACCGACATTCGCACAGGGTGTTTGTTTACTGGCGTAAACACGTCCCTTGAAACGCCAGTTTCGTGGTAAGGAACATGAAAGAGATGAGGACACCGAATTCACAAATACATCGGCAAAAAAATTAAAAATAATGAAAACGAAGACATAAGCATTGACAACGAAACGCAGAATTGCATTTTGGAGTTTTATACAGTTTTCTCGGCGATTGCTAATCTGGTGATATGTGCCAAATGTGAAGGAAAAATCGAGTTTAAAAAGCATCGCCGTATTGAATTGGCTTCAAAATTGGTGTTCACTGCGCTTGTCCGACCACTACATACATTTTTTTCGTCGTCTTTGGTTGGCAAATCATATTTGATGAACCGGCCATTGATTTTTGCCATGAGGCTTTTAGGCATTGGGCCAAAAGACATTAATACGTTTTGTGGCCTCATGGATATCGGCAGAGGTGTGGGTAGCTCGTTATACTACACTGCCCTGGAGAACTTTCATACAGCTGCACGCGCGATCTATGGATACACTCTTTCAAAAGCCGCGAAAGAAGAGAAAGATGTCATGGTCACAGTCGATCCACAGTGCGACTCAACAATGTTTACCGTATCAGGTGATGGCACTTGGAAAAAACGTGGCTTTTCTTTACTATACGGCGCTACAACGTTGATTGGCAAATACAGTAAAAAAATAGTCGACTCTGTTGTAAAGTTCAGAGGATGCAACAGTTGCAAGTATTGGGAAACTAAGAAAGAAGAAGACCCACTGGCATATGAAATTTGGATTGAAGACCACGAAGAGGAATGCCGTGCCAACCATCAAGGAAGCTCTGGGAAGATGGAGGTGGATGCGATAAGGGAAATGTTTGCCATATCAATCCAAAAGCATGGCGTAAAAGACTGCAAGTATATCGGCGATGGCGACCCAATCGTCGTAAAAAAAAAAGAACGTATATCGCACGTGCAAAAAATAATGGGCACCAGACTCCGCAAGACCAAAAAAGAAAACAGAGGCATTGGCGGCAAGGGTGCAGGCAAACTCATAGATAAAGTCATCTCTGAACTAACAACATATTACGGCCTCGCTATTTGTAGTCATCCAGAGTCGGTTGCTGACATGAAGAAGGCTATTTGGGCAACGTTTTTGCACGAAATCTCGACTGGTGAAGCTCCACAGCACCAAAACTGTCTGACCGGTGCGTCGAGCTGGTGCGCCTGGCAAAAAGCGGTAGCAAAAGGGACAAGCGACAGCTTCAAGCATACGTATGCACCACTAAATGAGACAGTCCAGGAAGGAATTAAACCTATTTCCGAAGCACTGTCAGCCGATAATTTGGTGAACATATGCCTTGGCGCCGAAACTCAAAACAGCAACGAATATTTCAATGCAGTGCTGTGGTCATTCGATGAACCTAATGGGCATCCCGATTGGCAACGTCACATATGATTTCGCCATGTCTCGGAACGAAGAACGTTTGAAAAAGTTCGAAGCTAGAGCTCTGGTCGCATCAAAAGAAGGTAGAACTGCTTAAAGAGCACAAAGAGCCGCTGAGTCCTCATTTTTTGAAGAAGAGGAAGAAGTTCTTTATGGGGCTGACATTGCAGATTGATATATGTAAGTATTTAAAAAAAAAAATGTTTTATTGCCTAAAATTTTCTTTGAGTTTTTTCAAAATCACGTTTTTGAACTTCGAAGTCACTTTTCTCCGGTTCTACTGAACCAATTTTGATGAAGCCAAATGCAATAGACGCAACATTGTCGAATTTCTACTACTGCATGGTCAAATTTTTCATTTAAATTTTTTTTTAGGCAAAAAATAACTTCAAACTTAAACGCGTTTATCTCGAAACCACGTTTTTCGAGCTTGCCCAGTTTGCGCCCGTAGTTCTGAACCGATTTTGATTAAACAAAGTGCAATCGACGCAGAATTCTCACCATTCTAGTCGCTACCGCAATGATAATTTTAAACAATTTTTTAATTTTTTTTTTTTACGCTAAACTACAAGAAAAAGAAGATTTTTCATTCTTCAATGACCGCCATTTTGTAAAAAATAATCGCAAAATAATGATTGAGGTAGGGACCAGAATTACATCTGTACTGAATCTAACGCCGTTTACTTTTTAGATGTCAGATGATCAAAAGTCGAGTTATCCGGGCCACAAGCAGCATACCTTTTTTTCGTTGCCCAACTTTGAAGCTAGCAACTTTAACAGCCCTCGGAAAAAATTTTTTTATTTAATTTAATATATTCTTAATACAATAAAAAAACAGACTTTAAATAACTCTTTGCGTTTTCAAATAAGAAGTTTTTCAAAAAGGGTCCAAAAACAGCCTTCCAACCAGGAATACTCCCTTAACGCGTGTAATAAAAATAAAAAGAACAAAAAAATAAAATATCGATCATGCACAGATTGCAATATAAAACATAATCGTGACGATTATAAATTTAGAAATGCCGTTTGCAGACGCTGCAAAAAGACTGGTCATATTGCAGTGGCGTGTTTATCTAGTAAAAAATAACAAAAAAGAACAAAAGCAAAATACAGCTAGCAGAAACTATGAAAGCAAAAAAAATAAGAATAACAAGAGTGACTTTATTGACTACTGTAGTGTGCATATAGGCAACATGTGATTCATAGCGTACCAATAACCCACTCAACAGCAGCTATCATATGGTGACTAACTAGACCGTCGCTTATTGTTATGACACACTAGCAGCGTCAACTTAAAGTGTGACAAACTGCAATTTGAGCGACATGCAGAGCAGAATTGGTGTGTGTCCCAATGACTGACTTTTTGTTTCTTTTTGTACTGTTTTGTTTGCATTGCATCTACTTGTAAATATCGGTCAAAGATGATCGATTTACACATGCTACCAATATGTCACATATTCCCGTAATTGTATATTAGTAGATATGTATATATGTTAAGAACTGTAATTAGAATATTATCTAGAATAAGAACAAGAATACCAAAAATCTTGGTATAAATACCAGGAAATTTTAATAAAGAATTCAGACTTGAATTATATCAAAAACAGTGCGCTAGTCGCTCTTTTATTTTCAAGTTCTCAAGTGGGGCATTTTAATGCTTTGAAAGTCGGCAAAGCCTTGCTGCAAGTTAACACAAAAAGGCAAAAATAGGGAATTAAACTAAAAATTATAAAAATCCTTTACCGTCGCTAAATACACCACATGGCGATCCTGCTACCATCGATCCTGCCAAAATTGTTCCGAAAATTCATTTTGGTTTTCTACTGAAATGTCCAAGTACTCTAGAGAAGAGCTGGACAAACTTTTTGAGGAATTAAACAACCACTGACGATAGAGCAGTACAGAGAGAACCCTAGCGAAATTAGCAACAGGCGAAAATAAAAAAATCATTGATGTTGGAGATAGCGACAACAAAAACGCAATAAACAATAAGTCGTAGTAACATGGGCTGGTGGTCAGGCGAAAAGACAACCAACAACAACAACAACAATAGCAGCAGTAGCAGCAGCAGTGTCAACATAAACATATTTAATAGTATAATGGAAATAATTTCTATAGTTTTCATGATATTTGTAGTTTTGTATTTAATAAATAGATATTATAAGAATTATGTTAGAAGGCAATTACGCCAAACTATAGCAGCAAATGTCTAATAAAATAAAAATAAAAATATAATCTTAGCTAATAATTTGACATAATAATGGAAGTAGCTACAGGCTGTTTTTACCAAGGATGTTTTGAGATATAACAAAAAAATAATAGATATAGGAAAAATAAGATATCTTAGTTACAAAAATATTAGTTTTCATTATAATTGTTTCAGGTATAGCTTATGTAAATCATTAATTGGCAAAAACAATTTTGCAACAAGTAAAGATAATTTTATATGTAAAACAATGTTTGTAATAGGAAATCAATTAATATTAGCCTAAAAGCACATGAATGTTATTAATGATTAATAAATAAAATATAAGAAAAATTACGAAAAAGACAAAAACAAAATATGTAAGCATGAGTAAAGAGTTCAACACATTAAAAGACATTTTAACAATATTAAAAAAAAAAGTCCAAATAGAACATACACGCAAGAATATATTAGCAAAATAAAATTTACATTAGAAGACTTTTTAAAACTATAACAAAGGAGTCAAGCAACCAAGACTTGAAAAATAACATAGATCTAAATAACATAGATCTTTATTTCATAAAATAGAAACAGAGATAATAAAATTTTTGAAGCCTAAATATATAATCATGTCGAGTTTTGAGTTATTAACTGCGGTGAAGTTGATACCAGAATATGACGGAGATCAGAAGACTCTGTCAAATTTTTTAAATTTAATAGAATTTTATGGAGATACGCTCAAAGATGAAAATGTAAAAAAAAAAATTAGTTAAATTCGTCCTGTCAACAAAATTAACAGACAAAGTCAAGAATAAACTACTAACAGAAACCAAACCAGAAACAATAACAGATCTAAAATCAACATTGAGTAAGAATTACAAGTCTAATAAAAATTCACTAAATATTCACATTGAGTTGTCAAGATTGTATCAGGGGAGCACAAGTGTCAACGTTTTTGTTGAGAGAATAGAATCTCTAATAATGGGTGTTTTTTTTAGGGGTTTGTTTTTCGAATAGATATAAAACTGGCATTTTGTGGTCAAATCTGGCAACTCTAATGTCATTTATGTTCAGTTTGGTTTGCCATTTCATCATGAACAGGTTGACAAAAGAACAACGCTTGCAAATCGTGCAAATTTATTTCGAAAATAATGGTTCAGTTCGCGAAGTTTACCGTAAGCTCCGTCCATTTTATGGTCGACATAATCGTCCATCAGAGCAATTAATTCGGTTAACCATGGGTCGTTTTCGCACTACGTTTACTCTATGTGATAATACGCATCCGCAGAGACGTCGAACAGTGCGCACCGAAGAAACAATTGCCGCTGTAGAGCAAAATGTTGAAGAGGACCCGAATGAATCGATTCGCCACCGTGCACAGCAATTAGAGCTTTGTCCATCAACTTTATGGAAGATTTTGCGCAAAGATCTTGGCTTGCGACCTTACAAGATCCAGCTTGTATTAAATTAAAGCCGCGAGACCATGCAATGCGTCGTGATTTTGGTGTATGGGCCGAAAATGAGATTGATATCGATGCTGATTTTAATCGCAAAATTTTGTTCAGTGATGAGGCTCATTTTTGGTTGAATGGCTACGTCAACAAGCAAAATTGCCGCATTTGGAGTGAAGAGAATCCACATGAGGTCCTTGAGACGCCATTACATCCACAAAAAATGACTGTTTGGTGTGCTCTATGGGCTGGTGGAGTCATTGGGCCATACTTCTTCCGAAATAATGCTGGAGAGTCAGTTACCGTTAATGGAGACCGGTATAGAGCCATGATAACCGACTATTTTGTTCCCGAATTGGATGGCATGAATGTGGATGAGTTGTGGTTCCAACAAGACGGCGCTACATGCCACACAGCGCACGTCACAATCGATTTATTGAAGGAAACATTCGATGAGCGCATAATTTCGCGGAATGGACCTGTCAATTGGCCACCAAGATCGTGTGATTTGACACCATTGGATTATTTTCTTTGGGGATATGGGAAGTCGCTCGTCTACGCCAACAAACCAGAAACGTTAGGGGACTTGGAGGTCAACATTCGTGTAGTTATTGCCGACATACGGCCCCATATGCTCGAAAAAGTGGTTGAAAATTGGACCTGTAGAATTGACTTTATTCGAGCCAGCCGCGGCGGCAACATGCCCGAAATCATATTTAAACATTAATGGCATAAAATTATCCTTCCAATAAAGCCAAATTGATGGACATTAAAACGATTTTCTTGTGTTTTATTTTATTTATACACTAAATCAGATACAGATAGAAGAGCAAGGAGAAGCAAATAGGGAGATTATAGTAGTTCTAAATGACCAACTTGCTTTGAGTGCATTCAAAAACGGACTCAATGACTATATTAAATCGGTCGTCATAGCTTCAAGAGCCACAAAATTCAATGAAGCAGTTCAGATTGCTGCTGAAGAAGAAACAAGACCAGGACAGAAAAACATACATTTAGCCACAGAATTTAGGTCAAACTATACTAGAAACTATAATAGTAACAGATTTAATAGCAATAATAATTTCAGAAACAACAATAATTATCAACGACAAAACTCAAATAACAGGAATAATAATAACAACAAATAGATTCCAACAAACTAAGAGAAATGATTCCAAAATATGATGTTAATGTTATAACGCGCGCAATGAAGAAAAATATAGAAGGAAATGTTAAATTAAATAATGAAAATAACTGTGCAAATGCCTTAGACTCAAATGTGGGGATTGATCACCTTCATATATGGGACTGTGTATCAATATCAGACACTAGGCGGATAAAGAAATTAGAATTTACAAAAAGTATTAAAGAAAATAAGGGTACCCAAAGAAATAAAATAAATATAGCAGCAAACACTGTAGTTGTAGAATTTAACGATAGTTCTCTATCAGAGATAAAATTGATTTTGAAGAAGTTAATATTCATGATGAGCAATGCAGATGTTAAAACGGTAGCGCTTCCGAGGAATAGTAAAATTTTTGAAAAAGTGAACGTAAGTGAGTTCAAGGATATATTTAATAAGCTGCAAAAGAATAGAAGAAATGAAGAATGTTTGAATATTATTTTATATGAACCTCCAAGACAGGTTAGAAACGAACAGGAAATGCACAGGTTAATAGAAGAACATCATAATTCAAAATTAGGAGGACATTGCGGAATCAGAAAATGTATAGGAAGATTAAAACATATATTTTGACATTTCAATGCGAATTAACAAAATTTGTTGAAGCATTTCCATTGGAAAGTAAAGATGCTATAACAGTAGCAAAAGCAATAGTAGAAAAATTCATTCTTAAATATGGATGTTTCAGAAAACTGTTGACAGACAAAGGAACTGAATTTACTAACGAGTTGTTAAAGAATATATGTAAATTATTAAATATAGACAAATTTGTTTCGACACCTTTCCATCATGAAACATTAGGCTCAATAGAAAGAAATCATAGAGTACTAAACGATTATTTAATGAAAGCAGGTGATAAAGATAATTGGGATGATTGGCTCCCATATTACACATATTGTTATAATTCAATGCCACATTGTAGCACAAATTACACACCATTTGAACTAGTTTTTGGTAAATTAAGCTCACTACCATGCGAAATAATGACGAATAAAGAACAAATATATGACGTAGATAATTATCTAAATGAATTAAAATTGAAATTAAGATATTCACATGAACAAGCTAAGAACAACCTGCTAGAAACTAAAAGTATAAGATGTCAAAATCAAAAAACTATAAATAAGTCAAATTTTAAAGTAGGTGATTATGTTTTTTTAAAAGTACAAAATAAGAAAAAATTTCATAAGCCATTTAAAGGCCCGTATAAAATAATTTCCCAAAATAAATGTAATAGCGTTATAAAACTAGATGATAAATTATATGAAATACACAATAATAATTTAGTAAAGTGTAGACAAATATATTAAGTTGTTTAAAGATACATAGTTATAAACAGCGCTATAGATTATAAATACATAAAAAATTACATTTCTTTAAATTTTAAGAAATATAAACAAATATCATTATTTTTTTGGGGGAAGGATGTAGTGTGCATATAGGCAACATGCGATTCATAGCGTACCAATAACCCACTCAACAGCAGCTATCATATGGTGACTAACTAGACCGTCGCTTATTGTTATGACACACTAGCAGCGTCAACTTAAAGTGTGACAAACTGCAATTTGAGCGACATGCAGAGCAGAATTGGTGTGTGTCCCAATGACTGACTTTTTGTTTCTTTTTGTACTGTTTTGTTTGCATTGCATCTACTTGTAAATATCGGTCAAAGATGATCGATTTACACATGTTACCAATATGTCACATATTCCCGTAATTGTATATTAGTAGATATGTATATATGTTAAGAACTGTAATTAGAATATTATCTAGAATAAGAACAAGAATACCAAAAATCTTGGTATAAATACCAGGAAATTTTAATAAAGAATTCAGACTTGAATTATATCAAAAACAGTGCGCTAGTCGCTCTTTTATTTTCAAGTTCTCAAGTGGGGCATTTTAATTCTTTGAAAGTCGGCAAAGCCTTGCTGCAAGTTATCACAAAAAGGCAAAAATAGGGAATTAAACTAAAAATTATAAAAATCCTTTACCGTCGCTGAATACTGGTGTATACACTACATAACAGCTTTCTCAATTGCAATCACAGTGAGTGACAAAAATAAAAAGCGTTTCGTAGAAATTTTTGTTAACGAGAAAAAGAAACTATTTCAAATGTATGCTGGTGCGGAGGTTTCTGTAATAACATTAGACACACATTAAATGTTAAACAAGCCACCATTAAAAACATGTTAGCGTAAATTATTTGGTTACGGTCATACTCAAATTGACACTTAAGGCGAAATTTCAGCAAGAATTCAGTGCGGTTCATTCGACAAGACACTGCCATTGGTAGTTTCTCACATACGTGGACCAAATAATTTGTTTGGAGTGAATTTGTTTGAAGAATTGGGCTTCAAAATTGTTCAAGTCAACATCATTCTGAGCGTCAAGTCATCTGAAAATATTAAACTTTTAATATTAAAATATTCATTCTTTTATCGAGTTTCGAAGTTGTTTTCACTCCAGCACTGGGAACAATTAGTTCAGTTAAAGCAACAGTTCAGCTTAAAGAAAACACTACGCATCAATTCAGCAAAAGCAGACCAATTCCGTTCGCCCAGTTAACAAAACTCAAGGAGGAAGCGCAACGCTTATCAGACGCGGGAATATGGAAGCAGGAATATGGAAGCGATTGGGCATCTCCCATCGTTCTTGCACTCAGTCAGACAACTCGATACGCATTTGTGGCGCTTTTAAAAGAAACTTCAATCAACACATTGATGTTTATCAATATCCTCTCCCTTCTAGAGAGTGCCTTTTACACACTGTTCAACGCGGCAAATTTTTTTCGAAAATTGATCTACGTGATGCATATCTTCAAATGGATCTCGACGAAGAGTCAAAAAAAGTACTAGTGGTCAACACGCCGCTTGGGTTGTTCCAGTACCAGAGACTTCCATATGTGGTTGCCAGCGCGCCAGCCATGTTCCAGAAACATCTCGAGCAACTATTATATGGGGTCGAGGGGTGCGCAAATTAGATTGATGACATCATTGCCGGCGAAACGGAAGAGCAACACAACGAGCGATTAAGAAAAGTGCGATTAAGGATATTGCAGTCAGCTGGTATCAAGTGTAATAGAGACAAGTGCGAGTTTCTGAAAAAGAAACTTACGTTTTTAGGTCGTGAAATTAGCGCTGATGGCATACTACCGGATGAATCAGGTATTCGAGCTTTTGAAAACTTACGGCGTCCGACCATATTATCATAATTATATACCTAGCTACTCTCGATTGGCATCGCCTTTGAACGAATTAAGGCGCAAAAATGTGAGGTTCGAGTGGAAATGTGGACAAGAAAATGTATTCAACGAGCTGAAGAAGCACATCATACAAGCAACGATGCTAGCTCATTTTCAAGATGAATTACCAATAATTCATCTTGGTAAGGTGACAGACGCATCATCGTATGGGGTTGGAGCAGTGATTTCTCACATTTATCCTGATGGCAGCGAACGACCAATTGCTTTTTCTTCCAAGACTAGGGTCATCAATCGTCATCAAGAAAACTACAGTCAAATCGAGAAGGAGGGCTTGGCAATTATATTTGGCGTGCTAAAGTTTTATCAATTTTTATACGGGCACAAATTTACGCTTGTGACTGATCACAAACCTTTAGTCAGCATATTTATTCCTGACAAAAATCTACCAACCATGACGGCTCAACGTATACAAAGATGGGCGATTTCTCTCATGGCCTATCAGTTTGAGATAAAATACCGCAACACTGCTGATCATGCAAGCGCTGACGATTTGTCGAGATTACCATCGGGTCCAGACGACGATTTTGACAATCATGACAACATTAATCACGTTTTTGTCATTAAAACGCCTATCAACGCTGACGTTATTAGCACTAGCACACACAAGTACAAAATACTGAATCGAGTCCAACAATTTATTCAGCATGGATGGCCTGAAAAATTGCATCCTAAAGACGAGGATCTTCGGCCATTCTTTAATCGTAAATTATCATTGATTACTCAAGATAATCTTGTCTTGTTTCAGAGTGACGTCACAGGAGTCGTATTACCAGATTCATTGCGCCATCAAATTCTATCCTTATTGCAAGATGGGCATTGGGGTGTGGTCAAAATGAAACAACTTGCACGACAACATTGCTGGTGGGTAGATATCGACAAAGACATAGACAAAATCGCTGAAGGTTGCGATAACTGCAAATTAGCAGGCTCCAGTGCTAAACAGCAATGTTCCAGCTGGCCGCAACCACAAGAGCCTTGGCAGAGAGTACACATTGACTTTGCTGGCCCGTTTTTTGATTCAATGTGGCTCATTTGTGTCGATGCATACTCTCAATTTCCATTTGTGTGCAAGTTAGCGAACACCACAGTTGAAGCAACAATTTTTGCTTTGAAAACAATTTTTGCAGCAGAAGGCTTGCCAGAGACAATATTAAGTGACAATGATCCACTGCTAACTTCTGAGGCTTTCAAAGTATTTTGTGTTAAACACATCATAAAGCACATCACAATTGCACCGTTCCATCCACCCTGTAGGGCTGGCGATTGATACGTACGTTCAAGACTGCTGTAAAGAAAACCTTCAAGATGGGTTGCAAGCGGGTGAGGCCGTTCTTAAATTTCTTATTACTTATCGCACCATGCCAAATGCTAATGGCATATCACCAGCACAGTTGTTATATGGTCGTTCAGCACGCACCGTCTTATCCCAGATGTTTTCTGTAAAAAATCCTCAATCTGACGTTGAGTTAGACTCCATAAAATTTTCGCCACAACAACGGGTTTATATTCGAAATTATGGTCGTGGAGAAAAATGGCTAAAAGGTATAGTTGACAAGCGCCAAGGTCATGTCATGTACATCGTTAAAACAGATGTCGGCAGTTTTAAGCGGTAACAACAACCAAGTGATTGATCCGTAAACAACCTATTACTGTCAGATGATTCTACTCATATTGAAATAGAACCCTCTGAGGTACAAGCATCGAGTCCGCAAGAAGTTCGTCGAAGTAGCCGTGTATGTAGATCGGTTCATCATTTTCAAGTAGAAGATTTTCAAAATTATGAAGGGGATAATGTTATATATGTACGTACGTAAAAAAATAAAAATAAATAAATAACTGGCCATTTCAGCCCTTGAAAGGACTTTGACCTAGCTTCTTATGATCAATTGTGTTGTGCGTGTTATTAAGTTTGTACACAATTGACCGAGAAATGGACCTACAGGCTTAACGCCGACTCCGAACGGCGATGAACGGAATGTTCTTATTCTCAAGAAGCTTTACATGGCATTTTGATTACTCTCTGAGGTTTGCCTTTGTCTGCAGAGAGGGGGCGGCCGTACAGAAAAATTATTTTAAATAAAATAATTTTCTGTCGCTGCTGGGGATCGAACCTGGGTCTCCAAAGTTCGTTGACATAGCGGCCACGCACTTTAACCAACTACGCCACGAACGCCACTATGTACGTAAGTACATATTTCAAAATTTCAAAAGTTTCAAAATTGAAATTGTCAACTATTTCAGATACTTGGGTGTTATAATGGATAGCAATATGAATTAGCGTGAACATACTAACAGTTTGAAAATTTGTTTTCGCTCAATACTAAGAACATTTTATATGCTTAATAAACTTTGTTCTTCCAATCTTCTTAAAATGTTTTACTTTGGACTTTTTCACTCTAAGCTTAATTATGGAATTTCTTGCTGGGGTGGCTCGTATGCCAATAAGATAAGGCCTTTATTAGTTCTGCAAAAAAACATCATTCGTAAAATCTGCAATGTCGATAACCGTTGCCCTAGTCATGAGCTTTTTAAATATCTTCAAATTTTACCTGTTCGCTTTCTCTTTTCTTTTAAGGTACTAAAACAATTCTTCAATGTTAAGGAGCAAGCACAATACAACTTAGTATCGCCGTATTATTTAAGACATGCCAATAATGTTGTCGTGCCTGCCTTTCGAACGACTACTTACAGAAATAATTGCTCTATACTGTCCCGTAGATTATTCAACAGTCTTCCGTCATCAATTAAGTGCTTGGAATCAGAATATACCTTTTTAAAACAAGTTAAATCATGGCTTCTCGGTTTTAGCCCCAAGGACATAGAATTTCTTCTTCATCCGAATACGTAATCTTGTTTCATTGAAATCTTCAGTAACATTTATTAACATTATACTATACTATACTAAAATCTCTCTTCTTTTTTTTTCTCTCTGCTTTTTTCTATGCTATCCACTTTCTTCTTCTTTTACTTCTTTCTCTCTTAAATTTGGCTTGCTTTCATTTGCATAAGAAATCCCAAAATTTCATATCATGTGACATTTAACACAGTATTTATATATACTATTAATATCACTACTTTCTCCATTAGGACTATGTTAAATTTATGGACTTTAACTTTAACTTATGTACTTTAACTTTAATTTTAAATGTCAAATATTCAATTTTAAACATGTATTATTAATTATGAAAAAATTATTATCTGAAGTGTAATCTTAACATTAATGGAGTTTGTTAAATAAACTTAAACTTAACTTAAACTTAAAAACGTAAGTTCAAATAATTTCTTACTTTAATTCACTCGTGTAAAACTTGTCTATAACCCTAACAAATGTATTAGTCTAAATTTTTACTTCTCTCAACTTTCTGATTTAGCATTGGACTTCGATTATTTTGTTTTGTGTGGGGATTTCAATGTTAACCTTTTGTGTCTTGATAACATTTCGAAAGCTATGTTCGGTCTGTCAATTATTATTGAAACTATGCCCACACGATTCTCGCATGATCATATCCCCGGTCACCTTGATTATTTTATTGTCTCTGACCTATCGACTGTTCTTTTGTTTGATCAGATTTATTTTATTTCTGATCATGACTTAATCTTCTGTACTCTTGATATCAACCTATCTCGTACAACATCTGAGACTATCTCTTACCCTGATTTTAAATATATAAACCTCCATGCCCTCTACCTGGATGTATGCTTAGTTCTTTGGAATGATATATGGTTTCTCTCTGATATAAACGATAAAGTAGATATCTTCTCTAATATCCTTAACACTCTTTTTGTAAGTCATGTTCCCATTCGTACAACTGTTATCAAAAATGTTTCTTGTCCTTGGTTTAATTCTAATGTAAAAAATGCTATAAAAAAACGTAACAAAATACATAGCCGCTGGAAAAAATTCCCGTCGCCGAAATATTGGGAAAACTACCGAATTGCCAGAAATGCCTCGGTTTTAACAATTAAGCAATCAAAGCGTAGCTACTGCTCTGCTAAGCTAAATACTTCGCTTCCACCCAAAGTTCTGTGGAGAAATCTCAAAAACCTTGGGATTGGAAAAAAAATCAAAGTCTGATTATAATGTTGATCCCGACGTACTTAACAACTTTTTTCTCTCTAAAAATTGAGCCAAGCTTCCAATTTTCTGCAGTAAGTGAGAATGATGTTGGCAAGTACATTACTAAAGTTATATGTAATGCTGTTGGATAGGATGGCATATCGATAAGATTTATTAAGCTTATTATACCTTACATACTTAGTCCATTAGCCCATATCATTAACCACTGTTTTACCACGTCTTCTTTTCCCTACTCCTGGAAAATTGTTAAGGTGGTTCCTGTTGCAAAAAATCATCTGCGGTTGAAGCTAATGATTTCAGACCAATTAGCATTCTGTCCTCGCTATCTAAGGTATGTGAAGCGATTATGGCAGATAAAATTTCAATTTTTCTGAACTCCAGTAATATGCTATCTACACAGCAATCTGGCTTTCGAACAGGCCATAGCTACTCAACTGCTACTATGAAAGTTTTGGACGCTCGATTTTTCCAAGGCGTTTGACACCGTTAATCACTTCCATTTGTGCCAAAAACTTAAGTGCTGGTTTGGCCTTAGTGATAATGCTGTCAGTCTTCTGAGAAGCTATTTGTCAAATAGATTGCAGAGAGTTAGGGTGGGTGATAGGTATTCTCAGTTTAAAGTAGTACACAGTGGAGTGCCCCAAGGATCGATTCTAGGTCCATTGCTTTTTTCTGTATTTATAAATGATATTTCTTTGATCTTCTATGCATGCTTATGCGGATGATGTTCAATTATATATTTTCCGTAGAACTGGCCTCTTGGATGACTTGAGTTGTAGACTTAATGAAGATCTCCATGATATTGGCCAGTGGGCCATAGGAAATGGTTTGCAGCTAAATGCACTTAAATCTTTTGTTCTACCAATCTCTGCATCTAAAATATTTGTTGAAAATATCCCTGACTTATTTATAAGTGATGAAAAACTTAAGCTTGTATCCAATGTTGTAAGCAAAGATAACAAGATGGGAAACTTCTGTGGGGAATCTAAAAATTGCAAAAAGTGAACACACATACGAGAGAAACCATTTCACCAAAAATAGTGAGGTGAATATATCAGTTTCGGGTTATGTTCCTTAACCCTTCCAACACGTTTGTTATTGATTGGCTTTATAACGAAAACAAAAATATCTAAAGTTCTCTAAATATTCTTATATATGCTAAAAATATTTATTTTTGTGCTTTAGCTTCATGTTCAATAAGATTTTATACATAAAAAACCACATTATTTCCTTAAGAAAAGCAAAAAATTTGTGCATGTAACGTAAAGGTTAATAATATCAGCTGGGTGAATTTATGAATGAAATGTTTTTTTTCCATTCAACTGTTAGAAGTAGTGTTGCCAATTTATCTTCTTTAGGATAGCTTTTAATTTTTCCTTTTATTAGGTTTTTAATTTTTATTTCGTTTTTAGGATAGCTTCGCCTAAATTTCTCTTATAAATCTGCAATGATGATCATAGGAAATTAATTGGATCTACGGAAGTCAAAATATATAAGCTGGTAAACTTAATTGATTCATAGTCTGAATTTTAAGAAATAACATGGTTGAAATAATAAAAGAATATGTTATTAAATATTTTCTTATTATTTGCCCAAAGATACATTTATTATTGCTCATAATTTCTTATTATTATATGAGTCAAAATTAAGTGTCCGGAATATTTCCATAAATGTAACAGATATTCCCTTAAAGTTCAGAAAGGATAAGTAATGATATAAATTGGAGTTATTAGTTTGACGACTGAGCCGTAGGAATATAAATGGAAAAATAATATTTATGGCAAATAATGGAATAATATGTGAAATGACTTTAAACTTAATATATTACGCAAATACATAATCAAAGCAGTTTTACAAATTTTATAGATAAAACAAATGCTAGTTCGTACCAAAGCAATATTTATTCCTATGATATAAATAAGACAATGATAGTTGACAACTCTGATGGGATGAAAAATAACAGAACTTTTACAAAACGGTCGTGGTGAAAATAAAAAGCTATTTACAAATACAACAAGTGGCAAAATTTGCAAACTTTGTTAGGCGATTAAGATTAAAATAAGAAAATGCATGTAATTATTTGAGTGTTAAACAGATTCCTGTAACATAACTTAAAGATTTAAATATTCAAACACTCAATCCATACATTATTTTTCTTGTTTGTAAACGAAGTTTCAGCAGAAAAATGCAGAAGAAAACAAGAGCGTTCCTTTTTTAAATTTTACCTCGAATAGCGGGGGTTTGTGTAAAATAGCGGGGGTTTGTGTAAAATTAAAATTTTTCAAAAATGTTGACAAATACAACAACTGAAGAAATTGGCAAACTTTAAACGCATGTATGAACTAAAATAAAGGGACTTAGTAATCAGTTTTGGTTGCAAACAGTTTATTGCAACTAAACTTAAATATTTATATCATAATAAATAGATAATATGCATTGTTTTCAGGGGTTGCAAAGTGACTTCTTCGAGAGTTTGCGGCCGATGAAGAACAAGAGTAAAATTCAGGGTTGATTTTTCATCGCACTAATACATGCAAACTTTTTTTGAGGTTATGTTTTTTAAGTTTCCCATCTTGTTATCTTTGGTTGTAAGTCTTTGTTTCCACATTAACTCAACATTAACATGCACCGATCATGTGAACAGCATTGTCCGTAAAATGTATTATTGCCTTAGAAACCTAAGAATGTCTGCAGTGGAATTCCCAAAAATTTAACGATACGAAATCGTTATATTTAACTAACGACGTTTGTAGCTTGCAATAACGAATGTTGTATTCTCAAAACAGTACTTAGCGACAAAATTGTTAAAATGTAACATTCACAATATATGCTACAAACGTCGTTAACAGAAATGAAAAATATGGCAGCACTGTGCTTTTTTGACAGCTTAGATAGGCCTTTTCGATAGATACATGCTGAATCAGCCAAGCAGCAGACAGCTGCATCGCAGCTATTAGCAGAGGCAGCGCTAATGCAAGCAATTGCTTGCGACCGAATTGCTTCTGCGCTTAAGAGGCTGTCGACTTCGTTTGAGCGATTGCCTTCAACGAACTTATAATTGTTATAACTTTTTTATTATTTTTACTTTACTTATTATTTTTATTATTAATGCTCTGAAATGTGCCTTTTATCTGTTAATTTGATTTTATTTAGTTTAAAAACTTTTCTTTATTTTTTTAAACTTTAAATAAAAGCGTAGAAGCTATTGGAAATAAAGTTTATAGAATTATTTTTATTTTGATTGAATCTTATTTTATTTAACCATGATGGTTAACATATGCCTCGTCGTGTTGTGGCTATTTTATGCATATTATTTATATATTATAAAATCGCAATCGCATATAAAACAATCGCTTACTTACTTACTTACTTATCTGGCGCTTACAACCGTAAGTCGGTTTTGGCCTCGTATAAGAAATTGCGCCAGCCATTTCTGTTCTGCGCTTGCTGGCGCCAGTTGGAAACACCAAGTGTAGTCAGGTTATCCAACACCTGATCCTTCCAACGAAGATGTGGGCGTCCTCTTCTGCGTTGACCACCACCGGGCACCGAATCGAATATTTTTTTCGCTGGAGCGTCGTTTTCCATTCGCTCAACATGACCTAGCCAGCGGAGCCGCTCGATTTTAATGCGCTTAACTATGTCGATGTCAGCGTACAGCTCATACAGCTCGTGGTTCCATCGAATTCGGTACTCGCCATTGACGCAGATTGGACCGAAGATTTACGAAGGATCTTTCTCTCGAAGGCTCCCAGAGTCTTTTCATCAGAACTGCTCAACGTCCAGGTTTGTGCTGCATATAATAGGACGGGCATGATTAGTGACTTATAGAGCGTGAGTTTTGTTCGTCGAGAGAGGGCTCTGCTTCTCAATTGCCTACTCAGCCCAAAGTAACACCTGTTGGCAAGAGTTATCCTTCGCTTTATCTCAATACTGACATCGTTGAAAGAGTTTACGCTGGATCCCAGGTAGACGAAGTCCTTAACAACCTCGAAGGAGATGTTGTCAACAGTGACGTGGTTTCCAAGACGCTGGGACTGTTTATTTGTTGACACTAGGTATTTCGTCTTATCTGCGTTCACTGCAAGACCCATTCGACTCGACTCTTTCGCTAATCTGGAGAATGCTGCACTGACTTCGCGCGTATTATGGCCAATGATATCGATATCATCAGCATACGCCAGCAGCATAATACTTTTGTAGAATATCGTGCCGCTGCGTCTCAAATCAGCAGCTCGGATGATCTTCTCCATCATCAGGTTGAAAAAGTCGCACGATAAGGAATCACCTTGTCTGAAACCTCGTTTGGTATCGAATGGAGGAGTGAGATCCTTCCCGATCTTAACTGTGCTGCTGGTGTTGCTCAGTGTCATTCTGCAAAGACGGATGAGCTTTGCAGGAATACCAAATTCAGACATGGCGGAGTATAGATAATTCCTTATAGGACTGTCGAAGGCGGCTTTATAATCGACAAAAAGATGGTGTGTGTCGATCTGTTTTTCTAGGGTCTTCTCCAAGATTTGTCGTAGCGTAAATATCTGGTCTATGGTGGATTTACCAGGTCTGAAGCCACACTGATAAGACACAATCAGCTGGTTTACGATGGGCTTTAGTCTTTCACATAGTACGCTCGACAGGACCTTATATGCGATATTCAGAAGGCTTATCCCACGGTAGTTGGCGCAAATTGTGAAATTGGCAAACTTTAAACGCATGTATGAACTAAAATAAAGGGACTTAGTAATCAGTTTTGGTTGCAAACAGTTTATTGCAACTAAACTTAAATATTTATATCATAATAAATAGATAATATGCATTGTTTTCAGGGGTTGCAAAGTGACTTCTTCGAGAGTTTGCGGCCGATGAAGAACAAGAGTAAAATTCAGGGTTGATTTTTCATCGCACTAATACATGCAAACTTTTTTTTGAGGTTATGTTTTTTAAGTTTCCCATCTTGTTATCTTTGGTTGTAAGTCTTTGTTTCCACATTAACTCAACATTAACATGCACCGATCATGTGAACAGCATTGTCCGTAAAATGTATTATTGCCTTAGAAACCTAAGAATGTCTGCAGTGGAATTCCCAAAAATTTAACGATACGAAATCGTTATGGTTAACTAACGACGTTTGTAGCTTGCAATAACGAATGTTGTATTCTCAAAACAGTACTTAGCGACAAAATTGTTAAAATGTAACATTCACAATATATGCTACAAACGTCGTTAACAGAAATGAAAAATATGGCAGCACTGTGCTTTTTTGACAGCTTAGATAGGCCTTTTCGATAGATACATGCTGAATCAGCCAAGCAGCAGACAGCTGCATCGCAGCTATTAGCAGAGGCAGCGCTAATGCAAGCAATTGCTTGCGACCGAATTGCTTCTGCGCTTAAGAGGCTGTCGACTTCGTTTGAGCGATTGCCTTCAACGAACTTATAATTGTTATAACTTTTTTATTATTTTTACTTTACTTATTATTTTTATTATTAATGCTCTGAAATGTGCCTTTTATCTGTTAATTTGATTTTATTTAGTTTAAAAACTTTTCTTTATTTTTTTAAACTTTAAATAAAAGCGTAGAAGCTATTGGAAATAAAGTTTATAGAATTATTTTTATTTTGATTGAATCTTATTTTATTTAACCATGATGGTTAACATATGCCTCGTCGTGTTGTGGCCATTTTATGCATATTATTTATATATTATAAAATCGCAATCGCATATAAAACAATCGCTTAACGTTGTTATTTAAGTTAGCGACGCTAAAATATTCGTGGTTAAGCTAGCTACAAATAACGTTAAAGAACTGTCAAAATTAAGGACAAAAATAGCTAACATAGATGTTGGGAATACCATTTAACGATGATTGTAGCAAAGGCCAGTTAACGATAACTATAAACGTCGTTAACACGTTTGGGAATTCCGCTACTGGTGACTTCCCGCCTTAAGAAACCAGGCGTTAGCTTGTGGTACAGCTGATATTACCTATGATAATTTACTCTGACCTTATATACAGCAAATTAAATTCACGCTCTGAACACAAACTGCATATGGCATTCAACCACGCAACGCGATATGTCTTTGGCATTCGAAAATACAATCATATCTCACAAGTCAAAAATTATATGCTTGGCTGTGACATTACTAGCTACTTTAACGCCAGTAAGGCATAAACTCATAAGTCAAAAACTCCTTTTTACCTTTTCGAAAAAATTGCAATTTTCCCAGTCAATTCGTAGTAATATGCTGATAGTACCTACTTTTAAATTCTTAAATTCAACGAGGCTATTTTTCGTTAATGCCATTAGTTTGTGGAATTCTTTACCTAGTCATTTAAGATACCTTGATCGAATTGGAAGTGTAACTAAGTGTTTTTTTTAATTTTATCTATCTCAATTCTATTCTTTCTCTCTATTCGCTTCCTTCGATTCTTTCAGCTCTTCTTTAAAATATTCTTATGGCATAATTTTATAAATAACCGTGATAAAACGCAACGCTAACGCAGCGCATCACTTGGATTAAAAATTTGCATTTTATTAATCACTACGTTATTGCGTTAGCTATGTTACGTTACCACGGTGAACTGTCAGTCAACAACAGTTTAGGGTTGTCACATGTAAAATAAAACAAGCATCATTATTGCAAATCTTTGAAATATTTAAGATTCACTAAATTTTGACTTGTTGGCAACCATATCAGCTGTTCTCTTCAGCCATCATTAAATTCAAATTGCAATATAAACGCCAAATACTGGCGTACCATTTGCTACCTGCTGTGGTTTTTTTATTTCTTTTAGCAACATTTCGAACTGTTGGTTCGTTGTTGTTGTCTTTAACCGATATTCAAACGATATATGTAAACATTTCAGAATATATGAGTGAAACAAAGAGTTATGACCCTTTCAATGCCAACTTATTCGTTCTAAAGGCAGCTCAAGAGCAAGTGAAGAAAGTGACAGTTCAAGTGAACGAATTTCAAGTGCAGCGTTTTATAAAATGCGAACTTTGTACTGTTTTCACTACGCTATTGCGTTACTCAACGCTGAAGATCACGGCGTGAAGCGTTGAGTTTTATATATTGCGAATTTCAACAACGCAGCGTGATGTGCAGGAATTTATAAAATGATGCTATTAATCTACTTCTTTTACATTCAATACACTTAAAACCTATAATATAACTACATATACTTTTTATTATAAATTTACATAATTTAGATTCAAACTTAAAAATGATTCATTAAAAATTATGCATTGTAATGTTTAATTATTTTTTTCTGTTATTTTTTCTGTTATTTTTTCTGTTATATGTAACATTTTACTCTATTTGTATTCCTTTGTATATTAAAAGAACTTGTTCTTATTATACATAAATATTATAAAAATAAATACAAATACAACATACAAAACTAACCTTGCGCTAGCAACATTTTATTATTTATGTTATATGGCAACTATATTTTATTATTTAACATATATGGTAGTATTTTTGTAGTTGAAGAATAAAGAAGGCAGTTGGTTTACAGAAGTCAAAGCATTCGCACTCATCGGCATTTGGTATGTGAGTAGTCGGCTAGGGTACACATAAGAATTTACTCAGAAATTTAGCACAGCCATATTCCAGTATTGGGCGCAATAGTGCACAATACAGGGATGTAGTCACCCATACATTCTTGAATTCATATGCTCGTATTAATTAAACCGAGCTGTTTGCTGGCCCTGGACACAATCTTATCATAGTGTAGATTAAAGCACAGTTTGTTGTCCAATACCACTTAAAGAACAGCTATTTATATAATTCACCCTGTTAAGTTCGATATTGTTGAGACGGTAGTTGTGAATTATAACTTGGTTTCTACGAGAAAAGCTTATCACGTTACACTTATTAACTTCGAGGTAAAGTTTGTTTTGGGTACACCAGGTCTCAAGAGATAAGAGGTTTGATTGTAAGCAATTAGTATCTTCCTGCGATTTAATTACGTTTTAAGTCGTTTGCAGTCGTCCGCATACATAAAATGTGGAATATCCTTCAACACTAGTCGGATATGAAGATATTGAAGAGAAGAGTGGCGTGGCTACCTTGCGGTACCCCAGAGGAGACTGCAATTTTCTTCGAAACAATTCCTAGGAATTTAACACATTGGGATCCACCATGGAGATAAGCTGGACGCCAACTAAATAAAGATCCAGAGAAACCAAATTTTTCTAATTTATATAAATATTAATATGCCGTGATCAACACGATCGAAGGCTTTACTGGAATCAGTATAACATCTATTAGGTCTCCTTTCTCCATCTTACTCAAAACGTCAGAAACCATGATCATGAGGTTAGTGGTGGTGGACCGAAACCCGTACTGCTGCTCGTTTAGTCGCGGTTGATAAGGCGTATAAGCTTTTCGCAAATAATTTTTTCAAATAGCTTAGTTAATAATAATAGCTCTCTCAAATAGAGAGTAATTTTCAACTGAACTTGTTTCTACAGTTTTTGTATATTCGCATTAGGTGGGAAATTTTCCAATAGGAGGGAAACACTCCAAAACAGATTGATTTGTTAAATATTATATATAAGGACAAAAGTAGTTGGTCTAAGCATCGCACCAGTAACGTTGGGGGAATCAGGTCTGGTCCAGGTTCCTTGATTGCATCTAAACCTTTTATTGCACTTGATATGTCTTCTTTCGTGAAGCTGAAATTTTCAACCATGTTTTATGAATTCGGAGTTGGGGAAAAACATCAGACTGAGTAGTTGGTGGACAAAATACCTCCTTAAATGATCCGCAAAGAGGTTACATATTTCATGAGGGTTGGAAGAGATAAAATTACCCTTACACATGGATGAAGGGTAACTCACTCTGTGATTCAAAGTATCATCAAAATCGCTCGAATCATGTTTGTCATCGTTTTCAGTTTGGATCAATGACATCGCTTCAGGACCTAACTCTTTATGCTTCTTTTTATGTAAACTTTATATGTATGGATCAGATGTATGAAAAGTCTAAAAATTAGAGTTTGCGTCAACCCTGGAAGTTTTCCGTGTAAACAGCTCTCTATAACGCCTTACATCCTTATTTCGCGCTTCTTGTGCTTCCTCTGACATCTGGCCAATAGGTATAATGCACGTATTTATTACATTGCACCCGTGCTAAAGCACTTTGTGCACTGTTGGTGGCACATAATACCAAGGATAAAGCTGTAAATATAAGTGCAGCGTATCTTGTGAATATTTTTTAAAAGCATCCACATTGATTGCAAGGCAAGAGTTTATACATTGCAGCAATGTACGGAAACGAACAATTAATTCCAAGCTTATTTCAGCTGTAATTTCAGCTTCTTTGAAAAAACGTCTTGCAGTATTACTGTAATTAGTATTTCCAGATTTATGCTTTGGCATATCAATAAGTAAGTCCATTCGACTTTAGAAACTGCTTTGAACCTGTTATCGTTTTTCACGTAGTTTCTCTTTATTTTCAACAGTTACTTGCCACTTTCGTATACTTAACCTGTACGAAATGTGCAGTAAACATTCCATAAATCTAATATAAGCAGTTAAAGGTGATAGTCCCATACCAAGCATACTGTTATCCTGTGTTCTCTCCAGCAAGTAACTCAAATTGTTCATATTTGTCGAAAATGCTCCACATATATAGCTTTTTTGAGACGAATTGTAGGCTGATAATGCATTGCAAACTTTCCCGCAATCATAAACAAAATAAGTTTGGATTTTACTTGCATTGAAAAATATTCTAAATTTATTATTGTTGGTGTGATATATATATATTTGTGACTCTATATTTCTTACTTCCTGTTTTATCACATCCGGTGTTTCCTTTGTAAAAATAAATATTATGGGACGGCAATACCTTGCCGATGATGTGCATGGATTTTGCCACAAAATTTTTTTTTCTTGATTCCTGGTAATGCTGTACATTTGTAGAGGTACCATTGAAATAATGAGCTTTTATCAGAAATATGTGGCTCCAAAAATTTTTGCTTATAACAATTCTGTTCAGCGCCATCACAACCCCATTTTAAAACAATAATTATTTCGTTAAGCAGATCTGTCTTTGATTTCAATGCTTCTTGTGCTTTACATATCCTAGCTACAGTGTGATCAATGAGGCACTGTAATTTTATTTCGGCAAAACTTCCAGTTACAATAATATCATTGGGGGTAACATGCTTTTTTAACAAGTAACAAGGGTAACAAGCTTCAAAAAGTTGATCGTTTCTGGGATAAAGTTTTGGGCTTTTATTTTTTCAATATTGTTTTATCAACATATATTGCCTTGTTGACAAATTTGTATCAACTATCATGGCAAGAGCTTATTCCGGCGAAAGGTTTTTACTGTCGTTGGGCACCATTCTCGCTTTTTTTATTGCAGTACATCTTTTAGGAGTGGCATACAAAAGCTCACCTACTAGAGCAGCTGAGTCCCGTTTACCTTTCGATCTTAATATTATCTGTGAAGCCTTACAAACTGCATCCTCATTGATTTCTTTTACAAGTTCACTAGCTTTCTTCATTTTTATTCGCTCGGTGTATTCCTGAAATTGTTTGGCTGGTCTTCCACCAGATAAATGTCTCGGTGGATTGCACAAAAATTGGGACATTTCAATTTTGACTGTGAGCCAATCTCTATTTGATGATAAAAACCTTTGCTTAATCCGGTATGCAATATGGTATGCAATATGGAGGACGATCCTCACAAGGCAAAGCGTGAGGATCAACGGGGCGATCTTCACATGGCAACGTGTCTGACTGCCACAACCTGGTAAGGCCAGCATTATCCATGTCGAACTCGTCTCAAGTCGACTCAAACCTCTGCGTGGTGTCCTCTAGAAACGGCAAACTGGCAACCGTTAGTTTGACGACTAATCTGAACGGCGGGCTCCCTGCCTTTACAGGGTTGTGCTTTGGGTTTGAAGCCCACCAAAAAGATAAAAAGAAAAAAGATAAAAATGATCCCCAAATCTGATGACGACTACCGCAAACGAAAAACTGACAATGATTTACTTGGAACGTCCGAACCCTTAATTGGAATGTGCCTCTATCCAACTGATAGATATCTTAGAAAGATACAAAGCTGATATCACTGCAATCCAAGATTTGCGATGGAAGGGACAGGGTTGCTCGCGGCAAGCATCCTGTGATATCTACTACAGCGGCCATGCGGAGAAGCACGAATTTGGGGATTCGTGGTTGGCAAGAGACTACGACATCATGTCCTGCGATTCACACCTGTGAACGACTTGCTATAATCCGTGTCAAGGCAAGATTCTTCAATATAAGCCTGATTTTTGCGCACGCTCCAACAGAAGATAAGGACGATGAGACCAAAGACAGCTTCTACGAGCGCCTTGAAGAGGCCTATGAGCACAGCCCCCGCCACGACATAAAAATCGTGCTTGGTGACTTCAACGCCAAGGTGGGAAAAAAAAATATCTTTGGTCCAACAGTCGGAAAGTTTAGCCTCGACGACAATACCTCCGATAACGGAATGAGGCTGATTGACTTTGCCGCAGAGCGAAACATGGTCGTTAGTAGCACTAGATTCAAGCATCTCAATATTCATAAAGAAACTTGGCTGTCTCCTGATCAAAAGACGCGCAACCAAATTGATCACGTTTTGATTGAAGGAAGGCACTCTTCCGGTGTTTTAGATGTACGCACGATCCGTGGTGCTAATATAGACTCGGATCATTATCTTATCGCAGCCAAGATCCGTACACGTCTGTGCGCAACCAAGAATGCGCGCAATCCAGCACAGAGAAAGATAGACGTCGAAAAGCTGCAATCAAAGCAAACACCCGAAGACTTCGCTACTCGACTCTCACTTCTGCTTCAAGAAAGCACTTCTCCGATCGACGATATATGCACGCAATGGAATCATATTTCCCACTCTATGCGTACGGCTGCCGAAGAAGTGATTGGCTATCACCGCCCTCGCCGAAACCAGTGGCACGACCAGGAGTGTCGCCATGCCACGCAGAAAAAGACGCCGCCTGCAAAGTCACCCTACAGTCGGTTGCAACGCGTGCTGCTAAGGAGCGATACAAAGAGAAGAGGAGGGAAGAGAGACGCATTTTCAGGCGAAAGAAAAGGGAAGCGGAAATGCGTGAGTGCGAGAAAATTGAGATGCATGGTGACAGGAATGAGGTCCGAGAATCTTTCGAAAAAATAAGACGCCTGGCCGATGGTTTTAAGATCGGGCCTCTTCCTGCAAGGATGAAAATGGGAGTCTAGTGACAGATATTCAGAATACACTGATGGTGTGGAGGGAACACTTCTCTAATGCTTCTGAATGGTGAAGACGACAACAATCCCGCCAATAGAGATGATATCCCGGAAACCCCAATTGTGGACTACAGCGTTGAAGTTCCCCTGCCCGACCATAGTGAAGTCTTGAAAGCTATAGCTCGGCTTAAAAACAACAAAGCCGCAGGAGGCGATGACTTACCTGCTGAGCTTTTCAAGAATGAAGGCGAAGCTCTATTTAAATGCACTCATAAGCTTCTATGCAGAATATGGTCGGAAGAATGCATTCCAAACGATTGAAACCTCAGTGTGCTCTGCCCAATCCACAAAAAGGCGATCCCACAATTTGCGCCAACTACCGTGGGATAAGTCTTCTTAATATAGCATATAAGGTCCTGTCGAGCGTATTATGTGAAAGATGGAGGCCCATCGTAAACCAACTGATTGGACCTTATCAGTGTGGCTTCAGATCTGGTAAATCCACCATAGACCAGATATTTACGCTACGACAAATCTTGGAGAAGACCCTAGAAAAACAAATCGACACACACCATCTTAATGTCGATTATAAAGCCGCCTTCGACAGTCCAATAAGGAATCATCTATACTCCACCATGTCTGAATTTGGTATTCCTGCAAAGCTCATCCGTCTTTGCAGAATGACACTGAGCAACACCAGCATAACAGTTAAAATCGGGAAGGATCTCACTCCCCCATTCGATACCAAACGAAGTTTCAGACAAGGTGATTCCTTATCGTGCGACTTTTTCAACCTAATGATGAAGAAAATCATTTGAGCTGCTGATTTGAGACGTAGTGGCACGATATTCTACAAAAGTATTATGCTGCTGGCGTATGCTGATGATATCGATATTATTAGCAATAATACGCGCGAAGTCAGTGCAGCATTCTCCAGATTAGCGAAAGAGTCGTGTCGAAGGGGTCTTGCAGTGAATTTGTTAGTGAGTCAATAAATAAACAGTCATAGCGTCTTGGAAAACTGTCACTGTTGACAACATCTCCTTCGAGGTTGTTAAGGACTTCGTCTACTTGGGATCCAGTATTAACTCTTTCAACGATGTCAGTATTGAGATAAAACGAAGGATAACTCTTGCCAACAGGTGTTACTTTGGGCTAAGTAGGCAATTGAGAAGCAGAGCCCTATCTTGACGAATAAAACTCACGCTCTATAAGTCACTAATCATGCCCGTCCTATTATATGCAGCACAAACCTGGACGTTGAGCAGTTTTGATGAAAAGACTCTGGGAGCCTTCGAGAGAAAGATCCTTCGTAAAATCTTCGGTCCAATCTGCGTCAATGGCGAGTACCAAATTCGATGGAGCCACGAGCTGCATGAGCTGTACGCTGACATCGACATAGTTAAGCGTATTAAAATCGAGCGGCTCCGCTGGCTAGGTCATGTTGAGCAAATGGAAAACTACACTCCAGCGAAAAAAATATTGGATTCGGTGCCCGGTGGTGGTCAACGCAGAAGAGGTTGCCCACATCTTCGACCAGGATAACCTGACCACGCTTGGTGTTTCCAACTGGCGCCAGCAAGCGCAAAACAGAAATGGCTGGCGCAATTTCTTATACGAGGCCAAAACCGACCTACGGTTGTAAGCACCAGATAAGTAAGTAAATAAGTAGTCCGGTATGCTTTCGCCACTCGGGAATTAAATTGTGCCAACAAATTCTTGGCATATTGATTAACTTTAACAAAATCCACTTTACTTTGAGATTCACCAACAACATTTGCGGATGAGAAATCCATCATCTTCTGCAATCGTTCATTTCCTGGAGCAGCAAGACATAATTCAAAGACTAAGTCGCGAGAAATTTCGGAGGTCATCTTGAAAAATTTAATGATCTTGTATGGGTGCGGCAGCTGAAAGCAGAATTTTTTAATGAATTCTATTAGTATGCATATTAAGCTAACATATAAACATAGTCAAAACGTTAAGCTGTTCTAAACATTTTTGTTATTTACTATGTAGTTTTGGTTCTGTATAAAAATATTTTTTCTCTGAATAATTCTGACACGATGTTAATGGGGTTGAATATAGAACACTTTAAAAGCTTTAAGAAAAAATACAATACAAATTGAACTTTTTAAAAATAAATTACAACACTCCAAAGTTTGCGTGCGTCTCTAATCGAATTTATGTGTTTTTGACGTTCTCATTATGCTTACTTTCTTAATACCGTTATTCTTTATACTACTTTATACTTTATTAATACCGGTCATCTTCGTCAATGACAAATTATATGTTTGAACGGTTGAAGTCACCAAAAATAAAAATTCTATCTTCTTCATTTAAAGTTGCCGTAAATGTAGTGATTATTTCGCATAATTCATTGTATGAACTTGGGGGGATGTAATTGACACCAATGTATAAATAAACACTTTTCCTATGCAAACTTTTATTATACGGTGCTCAAAGAGTTTGTGAGTTGGGGTTTCTATAAGGTTACTTGAAAGAGAATTGTGGGTATCAATTAGAACACCGCCTCCTCGTGAAAGGCCTGAGGAGGAATTGCGGTCATTTCGGTAGATAGTCCAGTTGCAGTCCAGACTTTCTTCATTTTTTAAAGCGCCACTTAACCAAGTTTCCGAAAATACCAGAATCTTGAAGTGACAAAATTTAGCGTCAATTAATAGTTTACCTCTCATACCATCACAGTTGTGATATAATATTTTAGTATTTTGTGTGGGTTGTGCTCAGGTGAAAGTTAGGAGCAATAATACTGTTGATGCTCCTTACGTGACTTTTGCAGAATAGAGACATGTTTAGACCTGACGTGAGCGACATAGGTGTCAAGATCCGCGTTAACTTGATTAATTGACACGCCAAGTTGCTCGAGAAAGAAATTAAACATATGACACAAATCGTCAAGATTGGTCAGCAGCCCTTCTTGTTGTATTAAAACTTTTGAATTAGTTTTGGTCTTGACTTTTATGCATGTAGTATCAGGGGCTTTATGCATATAGGCGAGAAATGGATCTACTTTCAGCAGGCCCGTAGCCAGGATTTACCTAAGGGGGGGGTTTGGATTAAAAAAAAATATCGATAGTTTTTGATGTCGATAAATGAAAAGGTATTTTTATATAATTACCAGAAAGATGGGAAAAATCAGTGGCTAAAAATGGACATTACTTTGAAAAATGAATTTGTAACAAATTTTTCACAATAAAGCGACAAACTTGAAAAAAAAACACTTTAAAACTTTTTTGTACACCAAATACATAAAACAAAAATGAATTTTTTTATTTTTGTTTATTTTATATATTTATATTAAGTCTTCTTATTTTATTTTTTTTTTTTGTTAATTCTAATAACACAGCGTCCGCTGTGACACTGCAATCCCTATGTATGTTTAAGGATGCACACCCATTTAACATAAAAAACGTGTGTTCTATAATTTCAAAACTGTCGTTTGTTGACCTCAATGTGTTTCGGCTATATGTCTTGCTTATTGTTGCACTGTCATTTTGGAATACAGAAAGACGCTAAAAAAAAATAAAATTTTTAAGACAAAGTTGTAAAATGACGATAATTAAGCATCTTATATTATTATTTTAATAATTTACTTCCAAACTTATATCGGTTTAAAATTCTATATAAAAATAACCACGATTGGAATAACGACATTTTCTTGTATTTCCTGACTTTTGTAATGGCCACAATGATAGTTACAAAATTTTACTTAAAAAGTTTTTATTATCATTCGGTAAACTTATCAAGAGGTTGTGATCCTGCGCCTCCAAAACCAGTGCTAAAAAATACGCAAAACTTGCAATAAGCTGCATTTTCCAATTTAGAGTAAACCAACCAATGGCAACGGTTCAACCAAGAATGCTTAAATCGGAGTTTGCGAGAACCGCTGACAGGAAAATTAAAATTTAGTGGAGGCACATAAATGCTTTGAAAACTTTCAAGGCGGTTCGAATCGGAAATATTGCTCATCAACTTGGAAATATCGTTATTTGGACATTGATATACTCTCGAAGTCGAAGGCAGTTCCGATGAATCAAATGATATTTCTGGAAAAATTTCTACAATCATACACACAAACTTAAAGTTATAAACATTAAAAGTAAAATATTAATACCGCAACTTGTACTACCGCTTTCCACATAGCAGTCAACATTAACAGATCGATTCTGTGCGTTACCGGTAACAGCAATATTGTTACCAAAACTCGTTACCGGTCTTATAAATGGGTTTTCTGTGCACTCGGTCACGCTGTCAAATGTCGTAAACTCACCTTATAGAAATGGAGCTCGCTCTTTAGTGTGGTGAAATATAAACAATGGAAAGTGAGAAGTAAATACATAGAATTAATTTCATTATGTTAACTTTTTATATAATATTTGTTTTTCTTGACAGGAAATATGCACGCACTACGCCGGCGCAGCTGCGGTTACTCAAAATTCGAGCTATTTTTTGTAATGCAAGCTAAAAAATGTCTTCTGTTTTGCTTGTTACCACCTAAAGAGATGGTAACAATATTAACCGGTAACGCTTGGTCGCAGAATACCAACAGAGTGTTCAAGTTACTAAAAGGTGAATTTCTACGGTAACAAGATTAATGTTACCGCGACAGAATTGATCTGTAAAGCTTTCTACAACTGCAGGTTACAAAGGAAGTTCTGAAGACTTTTCAGATTCCAAAGTTTCTTGAACGTTTTCTGCAATACAGATGAAAATAATATTATTCGGATTTTGTCGGTTCCGCATCAAGCAAAAAGTTAATCCATTAATATTCAATCAATGCAAACACGCTAAAAAAAAAACACAGCTTTCAAACATTCAGAAATATTCGGCAACTTTTGAACACATTTACGCATTGATAAAGGAAAAAAAATCATTTAAATCAAGCACTTACTTTCCACCGTTCTAGCCTTTTTTACTTCTGGTTTCTGCAGCCAATTAAGTAGAATCATTTTTGCAGCTTTGGCACAGTTAAATTAACAGTAGAAACTCTTAAACTTATCTAACGAAACTATATCAAAATTTCACCACTTTCACGTAACACCTGTTAACGCAATAAATTCTTAAATTGCTGGTGGTAGACAAAGTTCAATCGATCTTTTTTCGACACTAATAGATCATCATTTTACAAATCCCTGCACATCACTTCACGCTGCGTTGTTGAAATTCGCAATTTATAAAACGCAACGCTTCACGCCGTGATCTTCAGCGTTGAGTTACGCAATAGCGTAGTGAGAACAGTACAAAGTTAGCATTTTATAAAACGCTGCACTTGAAATTCGTTCACTTGAACTGTCACTTTCATCACTTGCTCTTGAGCTGCCGTTAGAACGAATAAGTTGGCATTGAAAGGTAATAACTGTTTGTTTCACTCATATATTCTTAAATGTTTACATATATCGTTTGAATATACGTTAAAGACAGCAACAACGAACCAACAGTTCAAAATGTTGCTAAAAGAAATAAAAAAACTACCGCAGGTAGCAAATGGTACAACAGTGTTTGGCGTTTATATTGCAATTTCAATTTAATGATGGCTGAAGAGATCAGCTGATATGGTTGCCAAGAAGTCCAAATTTGGTGAATCTTAAATATTTCAAAGATTTGCAATAATGATGCTAGTTTTATTTCACATGTGACAACCCTAAACTGCTGTTGGCTGACAGTTCACCGTGGTAACGTAACATAGCTAACGCAATAACGTAGTGGTTAATAAAATGCAAATTTTAAATCAAAGTGATGCGCCGCGTTAGCGTTGCGTTTCATCACGGTGATTTATAAAATGATGCCATTAAGCTTGTTGATGTTTTCGCTGTATTTCGCTATATTATTTTTTTATACTTTTTGGACCATAAGGGGGGGGTTTTAACCCTAAAAACCCGCCCTTGTCTACGGGCCTGACTTTCAGTGTCTGCACAGATGTTCAATGTTAATTTCACTTTTGGGGGTATCAGAGGGTCTAAAAAGTTTCAGGGTTACCAGGTTGCTTGGAAAGAATGTTATTAACTGGAGAAGCCTTCTGGTAAGGCTCTTATGGGTAGTGGAGATGGATTTAAAGTATGGATGAATGGATGATAGCTGGATTAGGTGATGAGGCAGTGGCTACGAAGGAGATGCAGACAGGTTGAGAGTAAGGGAGCGAATGAAATTAGGATAATTGGTAGATGTGTTAGTTGGTTTTTTACTTGAGTCAGAGATGGATGGAAGATTGAAAGATACGCGTCGACGTTGTGGAATAAGTAGAGTGGGAGCTGATTTTTGACATGAGTTTTCAGGAGTGGTAGCTGATTTTTGACATGATTGAGGAGTGAAGGCAGGAAAAATATTGGTTTTGAGTTGGCAATTGGGGTCTGAAGTTGAGCTGCTGAATTTTCTCGGGCGATTCGATGATGTCTTCCGGCAATTAGAGATCGAAACTGAATATTTTTTTTGAAGAATTTAGATACCCAAGATTTATCAGGTCTTAACGGAATGCCTTTAATGAACAAGACTATGTCATCCTCTTGGTTTGCCTTGAGTAATTTCTGAGTTCGGTTATTCCATTCAGTAGGGGTCCATGACGCTCCAAAGCGTTCAATTAGCTTTCGTGGAGCAGCTGTCGGTGGTGAAATAGATTGAAGGGTTAGTGGTTCCGTAGATTTTTTAGTTGTTCGGGAAGGTACGGAAGCACTGGTGGGGAGATCATTGAAGCTTCCATGATTTCGTCTAAGAGGGATGTGTTCTGTTGATGGATATAGTCGTGCGATCTCCGATCTCCCCGACGTATGGGGAGTAGCACTGATGACGTTTGAAATTTCCGCGAGCGACGCACGAAACATGCCAAAATCATCACTGATTTTATTTATTTTGTTGTATAAAATTTTAAAAAGCGCATCAGGCTGCAGCTGATCAGCTATTATTATGAACTGAATTACGTATTTGTTAAAGTTAATAGTTTTAATAAAAATTTTTTATAACTTTAATTGTTACTGAATTTAATACGAAGATATGTTTTTATCTCATTATCTTCATTACTTTTTGTTCCGAGATCGACAAAAGTATAAGGACAACACAACAACAATGCTGCTGAGTTTGTATGAGAACGAAAATTACTTGTGAATTGTCGAAGTGAACGGTCACTTTGAGAGCAGTGCCGAACGATCGTACAGGGTGGGTCATCTAGTGGTTTCCTTTTAAATAATAGGTTATTTTGACACTGACAGCTGTTTACCACTCGAAATGTAGTCAGTATCATACCTCCGCGGAAAGAAATGAGTCGCTTTACGCTTGAACAACGTTGAGAAATATTGGAAACTAATTTCCAAAGTGAATTCTGTGTAGCCCAAACAGTGCGTTATTTGAAAAGAAGTTTTGGTCGAAATGAAGCACACACCGCACCTGCTGTACGCAAGTTTGTGCAAAAAGTTCGTGAGACTGGTATGCTAGTGGAGAACACTCATGGTCCTCGTCGTCAGTGTTGGATTTACACTAGGTGCACTACACTAGGATTTTGCACTAGGTGCTTAGGCACAGGGCGGCAAATTTCTGGGGGCGGCAAAATTTGAAACGAAAATCAAAAATTTTTTCAGTCAAAACAAAAAATTTTCGGGACAAAGGTGTAACATACGCCTGAAACACATTACATTATCACTGTAAATTTCCGAAATTTCGATGACCTCAGCATTACTTATTAACAGTTAATTATCTACAACTTCTTGAATTTAACTCGGTAATTGTCTAACAGTAATAAATGAAAGTTACAAAACTCTCAACAAAGTATTCAACATTTCACTTTTTTGACATCATCTTACCCAATTCAAATTCAAATTACGCGCCTTAGTACACAAAGAATAAAACGCCCTCACATATATTTGCCCATCGTCTCTCACTCCCTCAGCTGTGGCCTGTGATTCGATTTCCGATCAAGTCAAGTCGATAGTTTCAAAACAATTCAATTCAATATTTAAATTTTTGTTTCAGTTGATGATATATATTCTGTAAGCTATGAGTGACGGGTGGAAAAGGTTAAGCAGCGCTACTTATAAAAAGCGCGCTTTATATGAAGCCAGCAAGCAAGCAAGCGCGGATCTACGGTGGGGCGATAAGGACGATCGCCTCCCCCAAAGCTTTGTGAATATACAAGTTCTCTAAGCTAGTCTCAAAACATATTCAGAATATAGCATTTGTGCCTGAGTATTTATTTTAGCGTAAGTAAACAGTTCTATTAAATAAAGCAAAACCGGTACTGTATAATTTAATAATATGCATAATGCAAAACATTTTCAAGTCCAAAGAAAACATAAATAAACATTTCCCTCTTTTCATGAAATTATGAAAGAAACTAAAGATGGAGAATTAATAGAACCAAAAATCACTGGTATTAAATTAGGAAAAACTGTAGTGAATACTTTGGAATTTCTGAATTTGGATCTTCAAAATTGCGTTGCTATAACAACAGATGGTTGCTCAATGATGGTTTCGGAATCTTGTGGAGCTGTTGAAAAAGTGCTCGAAGTGGCTATAAATGCCGTATACTGCCCTTGTTACAATAATTTTTTGAACAATTCGTTATCTGTATCAGATGTTCAAATAATCCGAAATGCTGTTGGTACTATGAAAGAGACGATATCGTTCTTTAATGTCTCGGCGAAACGTTCCAATACATTAAACAAAATAATGGGTAGTCGGTTGTCTAGCTTGTGTGAAACTAGATGGGTCGAGAGACATGATGGAGTTTTACAATTTCGTCCGAAAATTATTGAAACCCTACACCATATATCTCAGTGGCATGATTCGAAAACGTCGCCAAAAGCAAACGTTTTGAGAATTGTTCTTTGTGAGACGAATTTTTTAGTTGCAGTCGCTTGCCTCTCTGATGTGTTGAGTAACACACAAGCCCTCAGCTGTTTCCTTCCGAAAAAACAAATTGATGTTAAATCAGCGCAGAATATGTACAATTCAAGATACTTTAAATTTATTACAGAAGAAACAAGAATCCTGTGAGATAAAATTTGAAAATCTTTTTAAAGAAGTTGCAAAACATTGCAAATAATATTGGAGTAGAAATTGAAACGCCACATGTAGCAAGTTTCCAAAAGAATCGCAGTAATTATCCAGTAAAAGATCCCTGTGGCGTCCGTGGCGTAGTTGATTAAAGTGCGTGGCCGCTATGTCAACGAACCTGGAGACCCAGGTTCGAACCCCAGCAACGACAGAAAATTATTTGAATTAAAATAATTTTTCTGTACGGCCGCCCCCTCTCTGCAGACAATGGCAAACCTCAGAGAGTAATCAAAATGCCATGTAAAGCTTCTTGAGAATAAGAACATTACGTTCATCGCCGTTCGGAGTCGGCGTTAAACCTGTAGGTCCGTTTCTCGGTCAATTGTGTACAAACTTAATAACACGCACAACACAATTGATCATAAGGTCAAAGTCCTTTCAAGGGCTGAAATGGCCAGTTATTTATTTTTTTGTTTTTTTAAAAAGATCCCATAGCATATTTCATACAAGCTGTTTATATTTCTATACTGGATAATGTGATGATGGATTTAAAAAATCGATTTTCAACAACTATTTTGGATTTGTATTCATTTTAAGTACTGTTTCCTTATTCCTCCACATTACCTGTGAGAAAAGTTTTTTAAAAATATTACATTTTCTTAAAAGAATCTTCAGAGGTTTTAGAAAGATCTTTGATTAATGAGTTGGAGATGTGGCACTGTAATGTGAAAGAGAAAAGTATGATTCAAGTACTAGTGCAATGCAACTATTACACTGCTGTGATGCTGAAGTATATCCTCTTATTCATACTCTTTTTAAAATTTTAATAACATTGCCTTCAAGTGGAGCAACTACTGAAAAATCATTTTCTACATTGAAGAGAATTAAAACTTATTTGAGATCTACGACAACAGAAGGAAGATTGAACGGACTTGCTTTATTGAATATTCATTATGACATTAATGCGATTGTGGATCAAGTCATCGATAAATACGCCAAAACATGGAAGCATAGATTAGATTTCGTGTTGTGATTAGATTTTTCAAACCGGGAGATTATGTACTAAGGCATTTAATCCAAAAATGTAAGCCAAAAATTTTGTATTTCCCTTTTAATTTTTATATAAGTTATGTAAAATATTTTTTTTAATTCATGTACACATAAAGTCACTGAAAACTGGTTAACTCTTTTTTATTTAATATATTCGAAAAATTGGTTTTTAAAATATCGCCATTTTCGGGTTTCCACAAAACGATTTTTAAATTTTATAGAATATTTTGTTGCTTTGGATTTGATTTATCGAACTACGATTCCCCAAATGAAGCTTCTGGATCCCCCACTGCAAGCAAGAGGAGATTTTGTGCAAAACTCCAAAACTGGACAATTTTTTTATCAAAAAGAAAAAAGGCGAAAATCATATTAATGATGGAAATTGCCTCGTCTCAGAGCAATTCCCATCATTAATATGGGAATTGCTCTGAGAAATCAACAATAAAGGCGGCATTTTCTACAGTGCCCAGGGCGGCATTTTACAGAAATCCGGCCCTGGTTGTGTTCCATAATTAATGGAAATGCTTGCTCTTACTAATAAATCCATAATGCATGGAAAAAGTATATTTTGTTTATTTTTTTGCATTTAAAAAAAAAAAACTTGTATTTGGCCCACCCTGTACATACATATAATAAACAAAACTAGTCTTTATACAAACTCAACTTTTCGGTACCGGAATAGTTAAGACAGCCTGGATTCATTACCTACGTCGAGATGAACTCCTCGCATATGAATTTGGTCTCGAATCAAGAGGCACGGTAGAAAACGTAAGGAAGCGTCTTTAAGCATACATGGACGACGGGGAAGTAAAATCAGACCAAATTCATCGTCTAGAGGAGCTGGAAGTAAAACACAGGAGAATAAATTCTACAGGAGACATCAAGACCCAATATATTCGAAATAGAAGAGCCAATTACAACTTTAACAGTACTTTTAACATTAATTGCAATGGCTCGAAAACGAGAAATTCAACGAAAAACATGACAGAAAGAGAAACTACGGAATTACCAGGTACATCCCCTGTAACGTGGTGATTTTGTATGTTGTATTCTACAATCCACCAAAAGAACAGAGTTAATTAACAGATCGATTCTGTGCGTTACCGGTAACAGCAATATTGTTACCAAAACTCGTTACCGGTCTTATAAATCGGTATTCTGTGCACTCGGTAACGCTGTCAAATGTCGTAAACTCACCTTATAGAAATGAAGCTCGCTCTTTTGTGTGGTGAAATATAAACAATAGAAAGTGAGAAGTAAATACATAGAATTAATTGCATTATGTTAACTTTTTATATAATATTTGTTTTTCTTGGCAGGACATATGCACGCACTACGCCAGCGCAGCTGCGGTGTTATCTATATTTAATTTATATATTAATTTTATGTAAATTAGTAAATATTACACAGTGAATTGCTATAAATTTTTATCATTGAAAAGTGCTAAAGAAGCAGCAACAGTGAATTTAACATCGTTTTTTATTTTAATTTGCTCCGATTTCAATTTGAGGATTTTAAAATTAGATTAATTACTCAAAATGCGAGCTATTTTTTGTAATGCAAGCTATAAAATGTCTTCTGTTTTGCTTGTTACCACCTAAAGAGATGGTAACAATATTCACATATTCACCGGTAACGCTTGGTCGCAGAATACCAACAGAGTGTTCAAGTTACTAAAAGGTGAATTTCTACGTTAACAAGATTAATGTTACCGCGACAGAATTGATCTGTAAAAGAGCGCTTCGAGTCCGTCTATCATCTTGCCAGACTCAATAATTATGATGTAAATAAATCTGTCCAAGCAGATATCTGTCAGCATCATGTTTGCCGCCAGAATATAATGTTTCTGGAAAACTTGTTGTTGCTATAACACTTAATGTTGCTAATGAGCAAAATGTTTCTAACGACGATGATGCCAAAGCAGACATGCTGCTAAGGCCTAGAAACTAATCAATGCTAATACTAAAAACATTAAATAAATAAAAACATTTATAAGGTTTTATAATAGAGACAATTTATATATTTTTCAATTTTCATGATTTTTTATATTTTTTTTTTTTTATTAATGTTTTTCAATAATCATAAAAAAACTAGTTAATGATCTTCGACTGGGCCAAAGTTAAAATAACCCCACGGCCGAACCAAAGTATATTCAAAGTCTTAAGCAGTCAATAAAATGATTATTTAATAGAAAATATTCGCTTTTGTTTTTTGATATAGTCACTTTGTATGGGAGGAGGGTGTGGTTTTCACTCGATTTGGTTGAATTTCATACACAGAGTACATGTTATATATCAAAGTTCATATGCAAGTCCATACCTTAATTTTTGTGGAATTCTAAGAGCTTTTACTCTTGATTAAGTCACTTTGTATGGGTGGTACGCGTGGTTTTCATCCGATTTGGCTCATTTTCGAACTTGACCTTTATGTTTTAGATAAAAGCTTAAATATCGAATTTCGAGATGATAGCTTGGAAATTACGGCTGTAATCGTGATCACAGATGGACGGACATGGCTAAATCGACTCGGGTGGTGATGCTGATCAAGAATATATATACTATTCTATACCTGTCACGCCTCCTTATGGGCGTTACAAACGGAGTGATAAAATTAATATACCCTTATACCCCTTTTACGTTTAAAAAACGTGGGGGTATAAAAATAATGTACTCCATGACAATAGTTCATGCAACGACAAATTATCTTATTAAGTGCTATGTTAATTAAGTGCTATTATCGAACGCGGAATTTCGCATACGTACATAAATTAAAAGTAAAAAAAAAAAAAAATTGAAACTTGTTTTAATAATAAGTAATTAGCAGGGTTCAGAATTTTACAATCATGAAGCAAAAATATCCAACAAACATGAACATAAACATAGTTTGAAGCACACAACACACAATTTTATTTTCATTAAATTTTTGTGTGTAACAGAGTTGGTGTGTTGCGATCATTCTTCATGAAGTTTGCATAAGCTTCATGTACAGACACAATGATCGATCACAACGGTTTGATGGGTTTTGGCTTGAAAATTGTGTTGGCTTTAAAATGTTCATGTTCAAGATCAAAATGAAGAACATTTTCAGACACGACTTATTCATGTTGAAAAACTTGGTGGTCGTGAAGAGAAAAATTAATACAATTTTTCGACTTGTTCGTGTTGGTATAGAAAAGTATATGTATTCTTGATCAGCATCATCACCCGAGTCGATTTAGCAATTTACGTCTGTCTGTCCGTCTATTTCCGGCTTTCCCTTAAAGAAAATGAGCAACGAATGGTGAACGACCATCTATACTGCATTGACCCTCAAACAGCATGACGGCGCTGTGGTCAGTCTGGTCATCGTCGACAAAACTGCCGCAATCTACCCATCTACTTCTGCTGGGATTGTGGCCAAAGGATTTTACGCACTATCGAGTGTTATAGGTCTTTTCAGGGAAACGGCAAATGTCTCCATCCAAGTCGAGGGGTAATGGAGCCAGGCTTTGCAACACCTCGACGACAATTAAAGATATTCTGACCGGTGGAGGTAATTCACTAGTAGACGCGTGAATTTGTGTATTTTGGTGCTTTCCCGGTGGCGAGTAATGCCGTTTGGACTTTACTCGGCACCTGCAACTTTCCAATTGGCCTTAAGGGGGCTTCTACACGATACAACGGCTGTACAAAGATCGGTTGCTATTTGATGGTTGAGTACGATTATTGTATTGTTTGGATGCAAACATGCGACGAGTTGATTGCAATATTGCACGGTCGAATAGTTAAAACTGCCAATTGCTGTACAATGTAGAAGCTCCTTTAGATCATGTAATCGGTATCGACATGGAACCATATACATTCGCATACTTGGACGATATCATCGTCACTGGTACCACACTAGAAGAACGCATGCAAGTCCAGGAGTAGGTATTTCGCCGATTACAGGAAGCAAACCTTCGTTTAAATCCAGAAAAATGCGAAATGCGACAGAGGTAAAATATCTTGGCCACGTAGTTAGTGGGCAGGGTATCCATACAGACCCTGACAAAATTGCCGCTCTTCGCGAACTTTGTCTCCCACATGACATACGTGCCTCGGTATGGCAACAATATACTAATAGTATTCGTTGATAAATTCTCCAAATACACTTAAATGATACCACTTAGGAAACCCACCAGCAAACATTAGGTCAAGGCTTTTTTTGAAGTACCAAAAGTTTTAATGATACTGACAATGGAGCCCAGGAATAACTTCCAGCCATTCTATGTCAACTCTGAGTACGACACCAACTAACAGCGCCCTATACACCAAATGAAAATCCTACAGAGAGAAGAAACAAAACTATCAAGACTATGATATCGCAGTTCTCAGGAGAACAACAAACCAAATGGGATTAACTCATTTCCGAATTAACACTTGCATATAATTCTGCAAGTCAATGGGATACAGCCCAGCAATCATCACATTATACGCACGGTTGCCACTTGAAAATAAAATATGTGACCAAAATTGAAAATTTAAATTGACCAAATGCAGTAAAAAGTGACCAAAACATTGTAAATTTGAAAATGTAGTACATTCACACAAAATTATAATTTGCTATATTTTTTAATTTATGCAGATGCAGTTCATGCAGTGTCGTAGATAGGGACAATTTAGGGGATAAATCCCCCTTCGATAGAATTTTTTGCACTGGTTCAAAAAATAGTCCAAAGTGAAGATGGTAGAAGAAATTTATTGTGTGGGCTACGCCTTAAAATTATAAATTTCATCTTCTGGCAAAATTTCAAGACTCGCTGTTTAATATTTCCATACAATACAAATGGTTGGTTGCATATTTCTGGCTTTATTGCTTGTATATTTGCATTCCTTGTATATTGTTTGCTAAAGGTGGTGGACAAGGGTCTCAACCATTGCAAGCACTTGTCAGAATAAAGTTCGATACACTGGCGATTCATCGCGAAATAGTTATATCGGCTGAAGAAATCCTTAAATAAGCAAACAATCCAATCCAGCCGGATTTTTCGCTTTAAAAACATTAACAAAAAATATAAAAATAAAAGTTTACCTTTTTTTTGATTTTTACAAATTTTTTTATGAATGCTTGTCACGAAAAAAAATTTCATTCCCTCTCATTGCAAAAAGCTATCTACGGCATTGAGGTCATGCATTTAATTTTTGAGAACATCAAATTCTTTTTGCATTTCTTTACAAAAAGTGACCAGATGTAGAAAAAAATGACCAAGTGAAACAAAAATGACCAAATTTGGACACAAATGACCAAAGTGGCAACCGTGATTATACGTCAAAACCTAGAACAAGCAGCACAAACAAGCTATAATATTAAAACCTGCGAAGAAGCAATGGAAACCAAAAATATGACAACTTGTTTGGGTTCAACAGCATCATTTATCTAATGCATTGGTGGGCATACTTACACAGCCGCAATCTTGGCGTTTATGTGTATTTGTGCATTCAAAAGCGTTCCAATGTTAAAACAATGTGTACATTAACAGCGTACGTGTGAAGCGTACGTGTTGCGGCAGAGAAAGCTCTTTGCCCGCGAGCGACAGAATGCCCGACATTGATCTAATGCCATGGAGAACTTTTCCGCTAAGCTAGCACCACGATATGATGGCGCGTATTAAGCCTTCGAGCCACACTGGTGGTTTTCATCGCACCATGCCTTAAAAAAACCTATTTTTTTTAAATCAAAAACTTTTTGTGCATACTCCTTACGCCACGTGGGTGTTCACAACTTAACTAGCTTTACTTTCAAGCAATTAAGAAGGTCAGGGATGCGTTAGTGTGTCGTTGGCATTCGTTTAAAATCGACTGGTGCTCTAATATACCCCACGTGTGGCTTAGTGTATATTTTTAGAAATAACTGATATATTTCATTTTATTGAATTTAATAATTTTTTTATTGTTTGAATATATGTATGAATATAAATTGATAAATTAAAATAAAAAAATGTATTTCTGTGTAAAAATTTATAAGTTTAGTGTCTGAACTATTGAATTTGAGTTTGACTGAATTTGACTATTTTACTATTTTTTTCTCTAAATATATTATTAAATTACTTAAAAAAAAATATTTTCAGTTAATAAAATCAACACTGAACGAGTTTATTTGAATGTTATTGATAAAAATGTTTTTTTTTTGGTTTTTTGAAAAAGTGGGTGCAATTTTTTGGTAGAATATATATGTTTTTTGTAACTAACGCTATGACTAATATTTTGTCTTTGTAGCAACGTGTTTGATCCATTCAAACACAAATTTTTTTAGGTCTTAAATTAAAAACTGTACAAGTTATGAATTTTTTAGTAAAAGAGCTAATTTTTCACGTTTTTTTAAATTGGCTGCGCTCCTAAAGTCAGCCATTTTTAAAATATTAGAAAATAACTATACAAAATGTTGAACAAGACCAAGAATAGTAACCATGTAAAGTTTTAAGCTTATATATCCAAAATTCGGGATTTTACAACGATTTTTTGACGTGGGGTGATGACCCCTCCCATGTGGCTCTGTGTTACTGGAGTGAGGATGTGGCTCGAAGGGTTAAGTAAAATCGTTTGTTTCACTAGCGAAGGAAAATCAACGGTAGATTAGAAAATCATTCTTTATTATTCTTATTATATATTCTAATATCAGTTATTCTTTATACAACCTGTTATACTTCTCTCGTACATGTCTCGTTTCATACAACAAAGTGAAAGGTTGAGAAAACAAAGCATGGAAAAAAATTTCACCAATCACGAGCTAGATTTCGACAGCACATTTTGGAGGAGCAGTGAAGACGACCCCGCATACGACGCTTGAGTCCGGAATGGGATGAAATCATTGATAAGCCTTGATAGAAGTGCCCAAAAGGATGATCTGGAGAACAAAGAAGCCTTGACAACGCAGTCTGACCAACCAACGCCCGCCAACAAATTTGGTTCACGAACCATTCGGTTCGCCAACAACAAAAGCAACAACAAGGACAATAAAAACAACAATGACAATAACAACAACAACGAAAACGACAATAACAACAATGTTGTGACCCGCACAACATTACCCTGTACACTTTGTACAGCCCAACCTCACTCAAAGCCAGAATCTTCAATCGATTCTCTTTAAAACTCATACATAAATACACTGTGTGTAATTTTTTAAGTCATGGCAAAATAACCATATACGGACACCACTACGTGATAAAAGACTAAAAAAAAAAGACCCGTGTCTCCCAATTTTTCCCAAAGTCATGCACTTTTTTGTTTATGGGCAGCCAAAGATTTGGGGCCTCGGTATCATTTTCGCAAAAAAGTGATCATTTTCTCGGGCTCATATCTTGCAAACCGTTCAGAATTTCGATTTACTCTCTGAGGCAAAGTTGTAGCTCTTGTCATAAAGAACAAAAATATAAAACGAACATATAAAATCAAAAAAACTTCACCTTCCAGATCAAAATCGCAAAAAACTTAAAAAAATTCGATTTTTTTTTACCTTTTTTCCCGTGTTCAGGTCCATAGGTAGCAAACCGTTCAAAATTCAAGGAAACAATCAACTACAAAAATTTACCTAAGATCTCAATAAACAAATTTCTAGAACATATAAACTTCCTAGAGATGATTCTTAACACTGTTTAGGTAGCACGCAAAAGTGAAAAAGTGACGCGGTGAAAGTTATATAAAGTGCTACAACATAATTCGTACACAACAGTGGCAACTGACAGTTTCAGTATGCAGTGTGAAAAAATTTATTTATTTTGCTACGTTTGCGGTCATCAAACCAGAAAAAAACATCTACAAGATTTCAGAAGGAAAAGAATCTGTTAACTAGTGAATTCAAAAGAGCATATACATTGTTTTTCGACGAAGTGGACTTGACCGGTGAAAATTACACACCTAATACAGTGTGTCACCAATGTTATAACAATCTCATGGCATGGTTGAGTGGAGGCAGAGGTACTATGAAGTATTGTAAGCCGGTAAACTGGATTAATCGCCCAGGTGATCATGATGCAACCAGTTGCTATGCATGCGTAAATTACACATGTCGTCTGAACGATTTGTAAGATTTTTTACAATCTAATGTAGCTATTGCAGCTATATTTTTACTGATCGGGAGCAGTCTTGAGCACAACCGTATCTGATTAGATTTCAAACAAAATGGACGAGTTTATTTCCTCTTGTTGTATACATAAAAAATCTTAAAGTTGGTACTTTTCATTCGTACCAACTTTAGCAACTAAAAATAATCGATAATTCATTTAAGTAGTTTTCACATTTTAATTGGTATCATGTAATTATTTTTAGTAGTAAGTAGTGTAAATAGTGTAGTAAGTAGTGTAAATGATTAATAATAGTAGTAGTACATAGTAATAATGGTAATAATAGTAATGATAGTAATAATAGTATCAAAATGAAATTAAATAGCATTGATAAAGTATTTGATGATAGATCTGGATTGACACCGGCCGCGTTGAAGAACTTCATGTTTTCAAGACATAGGTAACATAGCCAGTTTATGAATGGAGCGCCGAAATATGCCTGTTTTGGTTTTGACGTCCGCGACACGAACTTTGCTGTCCTGGCCGGTTGTTGTTGCCACCACCTTTCCTATCACCCACTGCTGCGGTGGAAGGTTGTCGTCGTGAATGAAAACGAGCTTGCCGACTACCAGATTGGGTTGGCCGGTGTCCCACTTGTTGCGCTGTTGCAGCTCCAGAACATAGTCTCTGGACCAGTTCGCCCAGAACTTCTGCTTGAGATAGCATAGCAACCGCCATCTCTTCAAGTATGACATTTTGCTGTCTGGCACGTCGGGCACGGATTCGTGCGGCAGCGAACGAAGATGGCTGCCTATTAGCAGATGTGCTGGAGTGAGGCGCAAGAGGCCTGGAGTTCATTATGGCCTCGACTTCGACTAGGATTGTGGACAGCTCTTCCACCGTTAGGAGCACGTTGCCGATCGTGCGCTCGATGTGGTGTTTGGCAGACTTCACAGCCGCCTCCCAAAGACCTCCAAAGTGAGGCGCTCTGGGTGGTATGAAGGCAAACTCGATCCCCTCGCCTGCAGCGTACGATGTTAGCTTCTCTCGATGTGCCTCGAACGCCTCTTGAAGGTCCCGAAGTTTCCTGGCTGCTCCTACAAAGTTGGTTGCGTTGTCGCAATATATTTTTGTTGGGAGTCCGCGTCTTCCGACAAACCTTTTAAGAGAAAAGATAAAAGCATCAGAAGTTAAATTGCTCACTAATTCTAGATGTACAGCTTTTGAAGTAAAACAAACGAATACAGCAATATACATTTTAATCGGTGGTCTACCACGAATCTTTAACGAGGTATATATAGGGCCACAGAAATCTACCCCAGATATGAGAAATGGGCGGTGCGCCTTAAATCGTTCAGAGGGCAAATTCCCCATAATTTGTGTAAGTAATTTTGGCTTATAATGAAAACAGTGTATGCATGTTCGTACAGTTCTGCTGCAGGCTTCTCTCGCGTTAACTAGCCAGATTTGTTGGCGAACAAGCCCTACCAAAGCCTTAGGTCCAGCATGGTGATTTTTTACGTGCAGATACCGTAGATATGTTATTATAAATGGTGAATTCTTTGGCATAAGTAAAGGAAATTTAGCATCATATGGAAAAGGCGCATTTAAAAGCCGACCGCCAACACGAATTAATGTAAAAGATCGATTCTCGTCTTTAAACTCGTGTATGAATGCATTTAATTTTTGAATCGCCGGGGCTAGAGGTAGGGACTTTTTTAGTTTATGAATTTCGTCTGCGAATTCATGTTTCTGAACAATTTCGATAATTTTCAGGAATGCCCACCTTAGCTCCTTTGCAGTCGGAATAGAAGAAGCATATGCTTCCTTATTTTTGCTATGTCCTTTCAGAAAACGAAACATGTATACGAAAGTTCTGAGTAATTTTTCATGTGAAGAAATTTTGGCAATTAAATGTAGAATCTCATTCGACGTTTCTTCAAGTGCAATGAGGACCACATTGGATTTTCGTTTTTCTAGCGATTCTTGTTCTGGTGACAGCTGAATATGGTGGTTTATTGGCCAATGTACAGATTCCTTTTGCAAAAACTCAGGACCTTTAAACCAAATCGAGCTCTTCAGCTCGTCAGTATTGCAACCTCTGGAAACGATGTCCGCAGGATTTTGTTTTGATGTGACATGCCGCCATGAAATGTTCTGAGACCATTCCTGAACTTCTGCAACTCTGTTCGCAACAAAGGTAGTGAGAGTAGATGGATGCGTTCTGATCCAATGCAGCGTTATTTCAGAATCTGTCCAAAAATATGCATTTTCGACTTTACAATTCAGCATTTGGCGGACTCGATTCCAGAGAGACGCCAGGAGATGCGCTGCACATAGTTCAAGTCTTGGTAATGACTTCGTTTTGAGCGGAGCGACTTTGGATTTGGCAGTTAAAAGCTGTGAATAAATACCATTACTCTCATGGCTCACAACATAAATGCAGCAGCCGTACGCTCTTATTGAAGCGTCAGCGAAACCGTGAATTTCACACGACGAATGTGGATGCGTATTAACATATCGTGGAATACTGATAGTATCTAACTGTGTAAGATTCTTTTTAAAATTTTGCCAACAAGTATCTAAACGTGTGGGAATTGACTCATCCCAGTCAAGGTTATGAAGCCAAAGCTCTTGAAGCAACATTTTCGCTTTAGTCACCAGTGGGCATAATAATCCGAGAGGATCGAACAACCTAGCTGAGACCGATAAAATGTTTCTTTTCGTTGCTCTAAGGTCATGAAAATTTTGCTCCAAATTAAACTTAAACATGTCATTACTTGGAACCCAATGTATTCCTAACGCTTTTGTGGAGTCGCTATCATTAAAATGAAGCGATTTCTCTAGTATATTATTTTCTGTATAAGATATATGGTTCGAGAACCACTTGGCGAGCTTGAATTCAGCTGATGCCAAAATGTATGTGACTTGTTCGCGTATTACTTCCAGCCCTTCAAAATCATCAGCTCCAGTGAGTAAATCATCGACGTAGAAATCGCTTTGAATGATGCTAGATCCTAATTTATCGGAATTTTCAAATACTTCGCTTAAGTATTTTAAGCATCTTGTGGCCAAAAAGGGGGCTGGAGCTGTGCCATAGGTTACAGTATTTAGTTGGTATATTTGTATTGGATCTGATGGCGTCTCCCTCCATACTATTAATTGAAATTTTCGATCTGCCTCATCGACAACGATTTGGCGGTACATTTTTGAAATATCTGCAGTAATTGCATATTTATGTAATCGAAAACGCAATAAAGTGGAATAAAGCTCCTCTTGTATCGTCGGACCAACCATAAGTACATCATTTAATGAAATTTGAGTCGACGACCGACTTGAAGCATCGAAGACAACACGCAACTTTGTGGATGTACTTCGTGGTCTCAATATACACTGATGCGGTATAAAATAATGAGGAGATTTTGGAACTTCATTACTGGTTACGGTCATATGGCCAAGACTGAGATACTCTCTCATGATGTCATTATACATATTGCGCAGCTCAAAATCTTTAAGCAATTTTCGCTCTAATGAAAGAAAACGTCTTTTGGCAGTCTCATACGACAAACCAAGTGACCTAGGGTCAGATTTAAATGGAAGTGATACTTGAAGGCGACCATTTGGCAAGCGATGCACGGTGTCGATGAAATATTTTTCACATAGTTGTTGCTTTTCTGTATATTTTGGTTTTAGATACTCCTTGGGAATTTCTTCTAGTTCCCAGAACTTTCTTATAATAGAGTCAATTGAGTCGTTATCTTCGACAATACTTGCACTATTGCATAAATTTTTTTCTTGTTTCTCTGTGGATTTATATTTTGCTGATACGATCCAACCCAATAAGGTTTTTTGCAATGTAGGAAGATTTGGACTTTGTTTAATTTGTCCAACAGATAGCAATTCAAAAAATGTTTCAGCGCCTAGCAGGAGATCGATTTTCTGTGGTTTATAAAAGTATGGGTCAGCAAATTCAACATTTGAAAGAATGTTCCACTGATTCGTAGAAATAGCATGGTCTGGCTGATATGTGGATATTGAACGTAATACCCAAAAATCAGTCGAAAAATCATAAGAGTTAACGCGTGATCTCACAGAAGCATGAAGTTTGTGCTTGACTGTAGAATTAGATTTGCCAATACCAATTAAGCTAACATTCCTCTCTTCTCTTTTTAGTTTTAATCTTTGAGCAAGTTCTTCTGTTACAAAATTAATTTGAGACCCTGAATCCAATAATGTTCTGGCTAAGTGATAGTCACCATTTTGACCTCTGATCTTTACGATTGCTGTTGCCAGAATCACCCGTTCATCAGTAAGTGAAGAATGATTCACAAATGCACGAGAATTAAACAGCTGATCAGGATTTGGATTCGAACTTGTTTCTGGAAGGTTTGGTGTATATTTATGCAAGAGTGAGTGATGAGCTCGATTGCATACTCGACACTGAGAAGATCTGCATTTTGTAACCGTGTGACCTTTTTTTAGACAATTTATGCAAATGGGAACTCCCTTTGCGAATTCAAATCTTTCAGTCACAGACTTCTCCGCAAATGAGGAACATGAATGAATTGAGTGTGCACTTGATTTACAGAACACGCACCGGTTGTCTTGCTGGTTGCTTTGTTTCGAGCAAGCCAATGAAGTTTTTTTAATTTTATTAAAACCACTATTATCCTGCCTTGCTCTAATTACTTTTGATTTCGAAGATGAAGTTTCATCAGCCGATATATGCTGATAGCGTTTATTTAGAGCAGATTCGCAGTCACTCCATAATGGCATCTTATCATAATCAAGCTGTTCTTCCTACTTGGATTTAGTGACTGAGTCGACTTTTGACATAACTAAGTGAATCAAAATAGCATTTGTTATGCTCTTGTCATCGCCTATTGACAATAAAGAACCGTAGATGGCTGAAACAGTATCGATCACGTTTCGCAATGCAGAAGCGAAAGGCCTTGGAATTTCTGGGAGATCAAAAAGTTTTGATATATTATCAAAAAATATTAGGCATTTGTTGTCGTAAACCTTTTTTAAACTTGCTAATGCTTTAGGATAATTGCTTTCTGAAATTTGATAAGCTCGCACAGTACCAAGAGCCTCATCTGATAAACATGATATCAGATGGTTGAATTTTTCAATTTCAGTAAGTGTGGAATCGTTATCCACTAAATTTTCAAATAAACATATGAAATTCTTATATTCCGAGTACTTTCCACTGAATTTAGGAAGTCTCATATTAAGAAGTCTCGATTGGTGCATCGAAAACCCAAACGAATTCTTAGGTATACTGGGTCTTTGATTTTTATTTCTATTTATGATCGATAATAGCAACGATTTAGTAGTGACGAATGATTCTTCAAGCTCAACTCGTCCACAGTCAGTAAGATCGATAGTCTCAATTTGACTTTGCAAGGTCATCGCCATTTCAATATAAGAATTGAGAATGTCCAGTCTACATTCAATTTCAACTGGATTGAAAGAAATTGTTTTCTCTTGCACTGATTTAGACTTTTCAGTTATCGATATGTTGTGCAACACAAACGTTATTTGCAATAAACAACGACCAAATTTATTATTTGTTGTTGACGTAAATCTTGTTGAAAGCCTTTAATCTATTTTGGAAGCATTAGTTACTTCACTATGTGATTCTTGATTCACGAAACCTTACTTGTTTTCGTCAAACCAATGATTGAAAACTTCAATCGCCATATCACGATATTTGCATTAAATTATACAAAACTGAAGGAATTTCAAAAGGAAGTTTATCACGTCTCTTTTTATTAAAATAATTGTCATCGATTGCTATGTAATCACTTGCCGAGTGCAATACTCCAATTGTGAAGTTGGCAACTCGATATTACAGTCGAGTCTCGTCGAATGCTCGTCAGACTGACAGACCGACTGACAAATTTGTAAGCTGTATGCTTGATTGTGAACTAAATTTCTATTAGATAATTACTAAAGAAATTAATGTGATTAAAAAACGTGAAATTATGTGGTAAAAAAATTTTAACTAGAAAGTATCCGCATACGTATTAAATGCGCGAACAAATGTTCGATCATTTATTCGGCCAGAGAAGTATGTGCGCTGCAACAACAACACTTCGTGTGCGCAGGCACGCAGATATGCAATCAAATGCTGGTTTATGTTGTCTGTTTTGGTATAAATAAATGTAAATCTGTAAATTTGTGCGACAAGAAAAGCATCAGCAGTTTTTATCTCTAAGTATTTAAAAATACTATTATGCTGGATTTTCAATGTTGCACAAATGTTAACAGTTTTTAATTACTATTAATTTACAACGAAACCGAACAATACTGATATTAAATAAATGAATGTTTCACTTCGCTAGGTACATATGTTAATATTAGCCAATACATATAGCAAAAATAGATATATAAAGACTATGCAATTAATTTGTGCGGAGCTCGTGAGTATTAGAACTATAACAATAGTTTTATAAACATAAGCGATTCATTTTCGCGGAATTGTATTTTTTGTATAAATTGTGCTGATAGGAAATGCTCGATTGTTTCGCTTTCAGTCGGCGTTTACAATGAGCACAATTTCCCTCGCTTTTTTTTTATATTTTTCAAGCGGTAACTGCACAATCTCGCACATTAATAATTAATTGCATAAATACCTCGGAATTATGGACTTCCATTTTGCAAGCTGGACAGGTGCAAGCCATTCGTTCCCACTTTTTTCTTTTCCTTGTAGGAGCGCCAGCAGCTAAGATGAACGCAGCACCACGGCAGCAACAGTAGCAACAGCACGATGTCAGGAACCAGCAACAGCACGACGTCAGGAACCAGCGACAGCGCGACGTCAGGAACCAGCGACAGTGATCAGGACTTGGAACAGCGCGACGCGTTACTTATATATCCCGTGTTACGCACTCGATTTAAAACGCGAATGTAACAACACACAAGAAAAGTAAAACTTCAATTATATATAAAAACGGCGGTTCAAGACTGAATATTTTAATTTTAAACTTTATTAAAATCAAGTCCCTGTTCGGGCGCCATGAAGAATTTGTAAGATTTTTTACAATCTAATGTAGCTATTGCAGCTATATTTTTACTGATCGGGAGCAGTCTTGAGCACAACCGTATCTGATTAGATTTCAAACAAAATGGACGAGTTTATTTCCTCTTGTTGTATACCAAAGAACTAAGAAATAAGGAAGTGGCGTTTACCTCACATACAGTGTATGTGTGATGAAGTACTTCTAAAATTGTGAGTGAAGGAGATAGCAAGTGTTTTTTGACAGGCTAGCCATCACAAAAATAAAAAAAAACAAAAGAAAGAAAGTGTCGGTGAAATGGATTCAAAATAAATTAAATAAATATCTCAAAAAGTGATTATTATCGCTCAAATTTTCTTAAATTTCGAAAGTGAAATCAGAATTTATTAAAAGAATTCATTATATATGCGTTGTATTGTGAAAAACTGCGGCAGCACCCAGCGCTTCAAAAATGTGCTGATTTCATTCCACAAGTAAGTATCATAAGATAAGTGAGGTTTTTAAAGAATAAAATTGTTATTTTGATAAGAGTGATGTGTGAGAAGTGAATTCCAATTGGAAATAAATGTATTTCTTATCAGAAATATAAGAAAAATTAAATGTGTTCAGCGCGTCGATTTGGTGCAATCTGGCGAAATTGAAAGCTTCGAAATTGTGATATGTTAGCTGTCAAACACCACTTCACGGGCGCATTTAATATCTGAGGTGGTATGCATTTCAGGGCGCTACTTTTTTTAACAATATAAAACTAATGTATTATGACCATATAAAATTAATTCGTTGTTTTTTACAGATTTCCAAGTTTTTTCCAATTTTTTTAAAAACGCGTTATTTTTACATAACAAAAAAGAAAACGAATTAAAAGCCAACTGAACGGCAAAAATTACACAAAACAATTCATTTTAAGGGAGTTTGAGGATAATAATTTTGTATATAAATTAATTCTTTTATTTGCATGTGTTTTACGTTAATATGTTTTAGAAATAATTTATATGTTTGTCTTTATATTTTGAATTATTTATGATATAAATGTGAATTAATTTTGTTTTTTTTTGCATGTGTTCTACATAAATATGTTTTAGAAATAATTTATATATACTTATTATTTATAATATATATATATATATATATATATACATATATATATATATACATATATATATAATATAATTTATAATAAACTTAAATTTGTAATATATTTATTAATTTATTATTAGGAATGCATTTCTTTTAACATTATTTACTAATGATTTCTTTTCTTTATGGGTGCAATAGGCCTACAGGGGAACCGAACACCCAAAAAAAACGGTAACGCACCATATTGTATACCTCGAAGGTGGTGTGGAAATACAATAAAATTAAAAAAATATGTAATTAAAATATGATTTCTAACGATTTTTTAAATTAAAAGAAATTTAATAAAAAGTATTCAAATAAGGGCTCTATTCTTTGCGCCATTTACAACTTCGTTCCCGAATGCGGCCCTGTGTGTATGTTTGTGTTAGTGTGATTCAACACCACCATGAAAAGTACTTCATTTTTGTATAACTACACCGCTTCCTTATATTTTAGTTCTTTGTTGTATACATAAAAAATCTTAAAGTAAGTACTTTTCATTCGTACCAACTTTAGCAACTAAAAATAATCGATAATTCATTTAAGTAGTTTTCACATTTCAATTGGTATCATGTAATTATTTTTTAGTAGTAAGTAGTGTAAATAGTGTAGTAAGTAGTGTAAATGATTAATAATAGTAGTAGTACATAGTAATAATGGTAATAATAGTAATGATAGTAATAATAGTATCAAAATGAAATTAAATAGCATTGATAAAGTATTTGATGATAGATCTGGATTGACATCGTCTAAATCGACATGCTGAGAAGAACAAAATTTATAAAGCAACTGCAACAGCCACACTACCAGTGCTTGCACCTGAAAATTTTGTATCACCAAGGCCGCCAACTCCAGATCGTACTACAGAATTTACAGCAATGAGTACAGCAAGTGGTGTTACTTATGAAGATCCATTTGATACCGATTATGAGCCCCAACAGGGAAGAGATGGACCACAACTAATAACACAAATGGAAATGGATTTCATTGTGGCCGTATTGGGATTATCGCAGCGACTTGCAATATTTTTGACAGCTTTTTTAAAGCAAAGAAAACTCACACATGCTAATGTTAACTCTACGGCGTACCGCAAACGACAAGCTGAATTTCAGATGCTCTACACTCTAAATGATGACAATTCGTTCACTTACTGCAACGATATAAAAGCTTTGGTGGTAAAAATGGGAATGAACTACATCGCTAGTGAGTGGAGATTATTTATTGATGGTTCTGTTTCAAGCTTGAAAGCAGTGTTGTTGCATGTGTCGAACTGAAAACCTTCCATTCCGCTAGCAATGGGTATCAACATGAAAGAAAGCTATGAAACATTGAAAGATATAATGGAAAAAATCAAATATTACGAAAATAAATGGAAGATTTGCTGTGATTGGAAGGTCATCAACATTTTGCAAGGGATCATCGATAAGGGCGGCTTCCCAAAATTCTTTTGTTTTCTTTGTAATTGGGATTCACGCTCACCTCTGAATCAATTCCAATGTAATTCGTGGAGGCCAAGAGGAAGTGTGGATGAACAAATACAACAACATAGACTGAAGAATGCACCTTTAATTGACAATACTCAAGATATCTTGCTGCCACCGCTCCACATAAAATTGGGAATTGTTAAAAATTAATCGAAGCGGCCGTTGTAAATTGTCCAAACGCATGCGACTATTTGAAAAGCGTTTTCCCAAAGCGTAGCGATGACAAAATTAAAAAAGGTATTGTAGTAAATTTAAAACGAATTTTTGTTCACCAATTGTACTATTTACACTATGTTAATGTTTTCTTTTCTGTCTTTATTTTTTGTTTTCATTTAACAGGCGTACTTAATGGCCCTGACATTAGAAAGCTATTTAAGAGCAACTTTGATTCATCGCTTGATGAAAATCATTCAATGGCATGGATTTACCTTCAGCGTATATGCACCAGAGTCTTGGGAGGGGATCGAGACGCGGAACCGGAAGCAAGAGAATGGGTGAAAGAAATGCTGCATTATTTTGAGATAATCGGCGCATTGATGACATTAAAGCTGCATTTTCTTCATTTTCATTTTGACGATTTTATCAAACAACTCCCTACCGAATCCGATGAGCAAGGAGAACGGTTTCACCAAACCACAATGCCCATGGAAAAACGGTACAAAGGCAAAAACCTCGACGCATTGCTTGCAGAGGTATGTTGGTGGAGTCACAAGATCACCCTGTATGATGTTAATGAAGTATTTGAAGAAGAAAGAGCTGATGATGGAGGGCAGTCTGGAAGCAACGTGCCTGTGGACACCATAAGTTCTGAATCAGAGTCAGATTCGGACGATTCGGACGACGATTTGGATCCAAAACTTATGAGAGCGCGATTTGCAAGTCCAGGGCCATCAACATTATAAACATAATACGAATACTTTTTTTTAATATTTTTGTAATAGATAGCATAGTATCTCAATGTTGAAGTAAATAAAAAACAAATAAAATTAAAAAACGGTGTTAAGAATAATTTCCAGGAAGTTTATATGTTCTAGAAATTTGTTTATTGAGATCTTAGGTAAATTTTTGTAGTTGATTGTTTCCTTGAATTTTGAACAGTTTGCTACCTATGGACCTGAACACGGGAAAAAAGGTAAAAAAAAAATCGAATTTTTTTAAGTTTTTTGCGATTTTGATCTGGAAGGTGAAGTTTTTTTGATTTTATATGTTCGCAATTTTTGTTTTTTATGACAAGAGCTACAACTTTGCCTCAGAGAGTAAATCCAAATTCTGAACGGTTTGCAAGATATGAGCCCGCGAAAATGATCACTTTTTTGCGAAAATGATACCGAGGCCCCAAATCTTTGGCTGCCCATAAACAAAAAAGTGCATGACTTTGGGAAAAATTGGAAGACACGGGTCTTTTTTTTTAGTCTTTTATCACGTAGTGGTGTCCGTATATGGTTATTTTTTTTCGTGTTGCACTGTGATATCAATAAATATTGCCTCGGCATTTGCTGTCAAAATTTATGACTATTATTTCCCTGAACGACCAAGACCCAATTCAAGTGCAGTGACTCGAATTGCTGGCGTTCATGAAAAACTGACCTAATTTTAGCGCACGCTTAAAATTACCAAAATAAACAAAACTATTGATTGTTTTTAGTTGTCAAGTGTTTCCGACTACAACGTCGGCGACAACAAAAAGCAAAGCAATGAACTGTTTGGGTGCATCGGCATTAGCTTGCACGGTCAGCATAATAGCGATCATTTACCTACCCTAGTTGCTGCGCTGCTCGCAAAGTGCAATGCCTGCAGCTATGCAACATGTAGGACGTACGTGATCGCGTATCGCGAAAAGGGAAGTAATATGTAAATAAATGCAAAGATTTTATGTATGACATGTAATGTTTTGATTGGGTAGAATCGATACATAATTTCCATTTATTGGAAATTATGGGAATTGTGGGAGTTTCTGGAAGAAAGGAACCTCTTTGGAAAGTGAGGATTTTCCTTTATAAACCCGTGACCGGCGCAGAAACGAGGACAGAGAGAGTTTAAAGAGTTATAAGATAAGCCAAGTAATAAGGTCGCAGCCTCGCCTAGACAGCGGGCCTTTTAGTTAAAATAAAATATTTATAAAAACTTAAAAAACACAACATTGGTCGCAGCCTCGCCTAGACAGCGGGCCTATGTTGAAAAATAAATAAAACTAACTAAAAAATTAAACTAAATATCTTTTTACTCGCTCTCCCGTCTCTGGTCTCTCTTCTCCTTGCGGAAAGCACGGAGGCCACGGACGTTGAACACTACAACAACATCAACAACAACAACAACGACGACGACAGCAACAACATCAACAACAGTAACGCCAATGAAATTAATAACAATAAAGCAAGAATAACAAAAACAACAACAACAATAACAACAGACACAAAAATAATAATAGTAGAAACAACAACAACATGGTATTCACATGTTCACATAAGTACAGCGCAGCAACCCAACGTACTGAAGCCTAGCTGGACAACAATGAGGAAGATGTCAATATGGATCATGCCGACCAAAGATATGATGGCCGATGCATCGAGAAAGAGGTCGGAAAAGAGCGTGAGAGCTATGAAGATGTCATCCATATCGACTCGGACTCAGATGACAACAGGAGTAATCAGAAGGATTAGACAAACAACGAAATAGGCAAAACAACTGTAAACTCAAAGTCGTTTTAGCGTTTCGTTAAAAAAAAGGATCTTCAAATATCCCTGCATCGATGTTTCCTATATAACATATCAAATAATGTTATTTATGCAGTTAATCTTTTTGCCAATTTTTTCTCTCATAAGCCTGTCAGTTCTGTTGATTTTGAGGTGCGAGATGTTGTGGTATCTCAGATAGATTTTGGATTTCTCTCTCTGATAGAAGAGGATTTTGTTGATGGCATAATAAGGCTTAAATCGTCAAATTAGATTTCGATGGTATTTGTTCTTTCCTTTTGAAAATGCATACATACTGTGGCCTGTGTCTTAATGCTAATTTTTAATAAGTCACTTAGCTCGGGCATTTTTATTAACGGGTGGAAAGTGGCTTATGTTACATCTATACATAAATCGGCTTCGAAAAATAATATCAAAAATTATAGACCGATTTTAAAGCTTTTGACTATTTCGAAATTGTTTAAATTGATTGTTAAGGTTGAATTGTTTTTTGCTGTTAAGAATATTATATGTCCTGCATGGTTTTATGCCCGGTCGGTCAACTGTTTTGAATTTGGTAAATTTCTCTAAATATTGCTTATCTTCTTTTCAGACAGGTTATCAGGTTGACGTGGTTTACACGGACTTTTCGAAAGCATTTGATAAGGTCTCCTTTTGATATGTGAAATCCTTCCCATATTTGGCTACGTCTGGAGTTCCTAAAGGCAGCATTTTGGGCCCTCTTCTTTTTATTCTTTTCGTCCAAAAATCTTTCACTGGGTTGCATTACGCTCTCTTAATTTTGAATGTTCGATGCCGTCTTATGTTGCCCGATGTCTGTTAATTGGGCTGAAATATTTCCAGCTACTGGAAGCAGCTATTACTTCCAACTGTCGCATCAGAGTGCGACCGCTACATACTGTCTTCGCAGCTCATGACTGATCAGCAGCTGCCGTCACCTCAGCGGTCTTAGTTGGTACTGGAACTATTACAGCAACAGATTATAAATTAGTTGTTGATAAAAACAAAGTCCTTAGAGCAGTACTCAAATCTCGAAAGGAGTTACAAGAGGCTTCAGGAAGTGTGCCTCTGAGATAAAACGTTAGTATCTGAAGAAAGGGGTATCTTACATATAAGTTAAAAAATGGAGGAGCATATTTCTCTCTTGGCTGAAACTGGGTCTAAGTACCTAGGGCATTGTGTTCCAAAGAAGTATACAGGAAAATGTGAAACAGTGTATTATGTATTACGGCACGCCAACACACATAGGCCAGAAGAGGTTGTAATAAGGTATATTGAGAAACAACTAAGACGACCATTGCAGCGGGCGATTTGTTTCCTTCATGCTAATAAGTTACCACTGAGGCATATTTTTAGAGCTTTGGATGGCTCCACATCAGACCCTCGCGAATACTTCGGTCGAATAGGAAAATCCTTAGCTGAGTGTGAAAAAAATCGCATGACTATTTACATTCCAATTTCAGGAAATCTGCCACAATTGGGAAATTACATTCTGACAGACCTAAGTACCGATCAAAAGTACCAAGAAAGATTGATGGAGCAAATTATGTACCTCTATGTTTAAAATTAAAGCTGAACCAACATTAAAAGATGCAGCACACCATATGTACGCATTGATTCAATTTTCCAGACACCAACCTGCTAATATAAAAACTATTGTTTACCCTGTTGAGCAAAGAAATGCATTTGTTTTGCATCCAGAAAATTTTTTTATGGCAATGTTATAGGATTCGAGGATTCATGTGCATTTACTTTCTGTAAAGCGAATATTTTAATCAATTCTGATTGAACAGGAATAAGGAGCCACCACCAACTTTAATTGCTAATAATTATATTGATCTGGTACAATGCCCTACCATTTAAAATGTAGATACATATTAGAAGCAAATTACACACATTTTTGCAGCCAACTTACAAATGTGGGCTCTTTTCAACACAAAAAGCACAGTTTTTGAATAATTATATATTTTTTTTATGCGTATTAGTGTTTTTTTTTTTATGCCGTGATATAATGTTGAACTTCAAGCAAATATAATTTTAATGATTTTCGGATTCAGCCGTCCAAAACTATTAAAAAACATATACCAAACAGACAGAATTGTAAAAGAATTACTGTAGACCAATGTTATTATGTGGAAAGTCATTCCAAATAAGAAAAGTTTCAGTCACGAAAGCTCTGGTAGCCAAAAGTTATATGGAATTAAAAAATGGTACTTATTTTGAAACTACGACAAATACGCAACTTTTAATTCCTATTGTCTTTTGAAAAAACGAAGAAAAAAAATTACCCATACAACAACAGCCCAGCCTAATGGCCATGTCACCAGATCAAAATGATGTCAGTCTAATAAATGGAAACCGGTCACCAGAGACCGAAAGATTTTTTCCACATTCTTGCGAAATATAGATACTGACGACGTGCTATCTCTTCATTCTGACGATTGGGAGGACGTTTAGGAAATTAATAGTTTGTTGGCAAACATCGACCAGTTCAATATATCCCCAGTGGTGGATTAACCCTAAGGAGTGAGTGGGCTCGAGCCCATAGCGGCAAATTTTGGCAAAAACAATAGAATAATTTGTTTTTTTGCTTAAACTATAAATAAGTAATTTAAAAAAGTATTTTGTTAATGTTATTTAAAAACATGAACAAGACAACATGAAGAACAAAGAAGGCAACAACCTTGTTGTCAACATGCTTGGCCTAAAGCTCAAAAATTTGTTTTCAATATAAATAATGAAAGGCCGTATTCAAAAAATATTAAGATTAAAAAAAATTCTGTAAATGTTGAGCAGTGTGTTACTATTTCAGTGCTTCTAAAAATGTCATGATATTTTTTATATTTTTGCTACGCTTCAAAAGATGGCGCAACAGCAATTATTTTCAAACAGTAGACTTAGCTTATTCTGTCAATTAAAAAGTGAAAAACAATCTAATATTTTTTGTACAAATTTTCTATCGTGTGCTTTTAAGTGAATTGCTTTAGTTAAATAAAGTTTAAGTAGCATTAATGGATGGACGGAAGCGGCTTAGTGGCTGTCAATACTCTAAGATTAAAAACAAAAGAAGCAGACCAATGCAATGTTTTGAAAAATACAGCTCGTCTTACAACATTTTTCAAAGCACGTAAAAAACTTCTTAAGATCAACCATGACAAATGAAAAATTAAACTGATTTACAGTTTTGTGCAATATATGTATGTCCAGCATATTTCTTATAGCTAACATATGCTGGACATTGTTTGGTAACAATATAGAATTGCCTAGAGCTAAAAGAAGAATTTAATAAATATGTAAATGCTTGTTTAAATACCCAAATGAAGAGTTGAACTTTCAGCCTTGGTGTATTCAGATACTTATAGTAGAATTTTATGATAAATTTTTTTTTGGAATATTTTAACTAGTTATATCCTTTTTTTTATGGATCTTTTTTGCACTATATCACAAAATGCTCAAAAAATACCCATAAATTGAGAAGTAAGGGGGTTAAAATGTTGCACAAAAATGTTTCTTGTAGTATTTTATATAAATTCTCAGAACACATCATATACCCGAAATGTAAGGATAACATGATTTCATATGCCGATTCACTATAAGAATGTTTAAGGGGAGAAAATTAAATCCCCCTGAAATAAGACTCATATGTAAACTTTCAAAACTCCCTCTACAAGAATCCATTGTTGGAACCTTAAAATTTTGGAAAAAAATTATTTTGTTATTCAGTGTTATTAAAGATTTATACTTTCAAACAAACACATATTTAATTGAAATGTTTAATTCTGAAAACATTCTGATTTAATGTTAGTCGATAAAATCTTTAAAAATATTGTCAAGAATATGTAATTTTGTTAGTGGGGGCATTGAATAATTATAATATAGAATGGACACCGCCTACATTCGCCACTACGCTATCCACATGTCGCTGCAATCGTTTTGGATATCACCAAAGCTCTTCACCTGGTTTGTGCACATAGCTAAGAAAATCCCAAAACAAACAGAAATTAATCCCAAAACAAACAGAAATAAAATCCCACCTTGTTCAAGGTCAGTTGCTTCTGCTTCGCTGACAAGTGTTTTCGTTTGTGTTATTTGATTTTTATGGAAATTGTCAAATTGTGTAGAATAATAATTTAATAGAATTGAGTTTTTAGGCTACAAATAATGCTGCAGTTTATTAAAAATGCATTAATAATTAATATTATCATGCTTATTTATAATATTTATGCATGTATATAAAAGTAGTAATAAATAAGACAAATATATAGAATGAATTGACAGCAAAGTATAGTTATTGGCATAGCCTTAATATTGGCATCAAATTAAAAAAAAACATACTTATTTTTAAATATATCTTCAAATATATTTTTATAACTGTAGTTTATTATTTTATTTTAAACTTTTCTTATTGAAATGCCAACAAAACATAACTTTGCTGTAAATTACTCTTATAAAGAGTAACAACGTTTCTACAGAATAAAAAAACAATAATTAAAATGTCAGCACACCATTGGTAAATAAGCGATTTGTTTAAATTAATAAAGTTTTACCAAATGCATACTCAAATTTTTAGCAAACTTTTTTAAATAAAGTAAGTAACTTTATATATGATTTAAATTGTCAAATTTTTTTAGTTTTCTTTTTGCAGATTTTACTTTAGAATTATTTTGATTTTGGCGCGTATAAATATTCAAAATTCTTAAAATATTTTCTTTGAAACAATGTGAATCAATGTGCTGAAATCCTTGTTCTATTCCTTTTTTGTCCTTATACTTTTCCCAATCTTGTCCCAAATATTGTTTTAGGTATGTCTCTATCTTTGCCCTTACCGTTGTCTTAGTCCTTGTCGAAGTCATATTTCCAATTCTTGTTCTAATCCTTGTCCAATTCCCTACTTAATCTGTGTTCAAATTTTTGTCATACTCGTTATCTTATCTATAATCGTATTCCTGTTCCCAATCTTTGTCTAAATCCTTGGTCTTATCCCTTGTCTATTTATCGCCCTAATGCTTAAACAAATCCTATCCTCGATGCTTTTCTTTTTTTGCTTATTTTTTCTTTTGCTATAGCATTTGTAGCACTAAGGTTAAGTTTTCGAGATATCATAATAATTTTGATGTCAAAATAACGGAAATTTTTGGAAATTTACTATTTGTAAGCAATTTTACCATCACAATCTTATATATATTTATTACGCAAACCCAAATTTTTTCCGGCGTAAGGCTTTTTAAGTACAAGTCCAATTTTAATAAATTTAGTATGGTTTAAAAGGTTTAGACCTGTAGATGTGCAAACTGGACTTTTCATTTCTTAAAAATTTATATTTTTTAAGTTATAGCTTATTAAAGTTTGCATATAATTGCATATAATTGTTGTTGTTATGTTGGTTTTTCTTTTATTAACAGAGCAGCTGAGAACAACGTTATCAAACTCAGAGCAAAGCTATTCGCTGCTCACATTTCGCTCTCTTCTGTCTCTTTTTAATAGAGCGTCTGTTAACAACAAAATGAAAGTCAGAAAAATTTAAAGCTTTTGCAAGACGCTCACGCTGAACGCTCGCAACCAAGTTACATAGAAGGTTTTTTTATTGCAATTTTCTGCTCACATTTCACTTAATTCGTCTCTTCTTTAGAGGTTATGTTATTATAGTTGCTGGGGGCAGCAACGCGCACCGGTGGTCGCTAGTATACATATATTGACACTTGTTACATGAAAAAGTGCTTATTGTAGGGTAACCGTAAACGATGGTGAAAAATATCAAAGTATTTTTTGCACATCTTATGAATGTCTAAATTTCTCTCTTATATCATGTTTTTCCATCGCTTACAGCTTAGCTTTTATTTAATTCATGCTCTTTTTCCGCTCATATTTGAGGTCAAAGGTCACCAATCTAATAGGCAATCATATTGTGCAGCCGGCCTTTCATCCGATACCACATTCTTCATTCTACCTCTTCCCAGTTCTGAGATCCCTAACTAAAATTAATATAAACTTTCAACGTTAATATTTCGGGTCAAAAGTCATCAATTTAAAATCTAACATAATTCGGCACATCTATGGTGCAGTACCTTTCGAATGATATACGTTTCATTGTCCTTATTCTAAAATAAATATTGAAAAAGTGTACGACAACATTCGATGTTTGCGTATTAATATTAAAGATATATCTTTCAAATAATTTTTTAAAATAAAAAACTTTACACGCTACCGATGCATATAAAAAAGTAAACAAAATGAGCAACAATTTAGCAATTGCTGATATAATGGAAAAAAATATCCTTAGAAAGTAACTGTTTAATTAGAAAAGGACTATTCCATTTAACAAAACAAGTGAAACAAATACTGAGGGAAATTTTCAACATCTAAGCGAAGACAATTAATTTGGGTTAAAGAATTGGATAATTATGTGTAGTGCAAATATCTGCCACATAGCTGTAATGTCGCTTCAACGTCGGCAGTGTCACCTTCTATTTGTAATTATTCAATGGTGGGGGGTTGTGTCATGTGTATTGTTAATTTGTTTTTTTTTTTTGGGGGCGGCATTTTAGTCTAGCCCATAGCGGCAGATTTTGTCAATCCGGCCCTGTATATCCCGCACGGGCATTCTCACCCTGCGCTTAGAACCTCAGACGGAGTACGACGTAAAAGTTTGGGAAAATTTTTACTGCATAATTTTTTTATTTATTATTGGTTTTTTAATAGTTATCTTTACATTATTATGATAAATATGAACTGAAATAGGTAAATTTGTTAAAATTAATAGTTTTAATAAGAATTTTTTTATAAAATTAATTGTTAGTGAATTTAATATAAAATTATGTTTTTACCTCATCACGTTACGTTCAGTGCACGTACGTCTAAAATTTGCACATATGCATTTCTACTATAGCCTTAAACTTGAGGACTTGAGCAGTTGTTGCACATTGAAAATTTGATAACTTTGAGATAGTGATTCAACATTTGAGAGTTTATCAGGCATGTGCATCGTACGAATGCAAAACGAAAACGAAATTGCAAATCTACGAATTTGTTTTACATGTTAAATTCATTTAAATTCGTTAAAATTCATTAAATTAAATTCGAGTGAACAAATTTGTGCAAAACTGTTACAATAAAAAATGACAAAAATTAGTGTACTTTAACGATAGGTCAAATCGGTTTCGCCAGCTTTTTCGTACGAAAACGATTTCCATCACATGCCTGTATATACCAATTACGTGATAAATAAATTTAGTGTCTTAATGCACAACGCATAGTTCGACTATTGATTTGTATTCATAAATACAAATATATATAAATATTTTGTTTAAAACAAACAAAATTTTCTTTATTTACATTTACACAACCACATACATAATTGGGTACTAGGTATTTTGTACAAAATATTTCGTGCATGACAAGTAGTCAAGTTGCAAATTGTTATTTATATTCAATTAGAGATGAATGGCAAAAATAAAGTCCCAAAATTAATAGTTTTTGTTTCAACTTTTTTTCGGTATCTTTATATTTAATTTATGAATACTTTTCTATCGCTTCTCGATAAAAATAACAAACTTTTTTTTAAACCTGTGCGGTAAACCATGACTTTGGCACGTCAAAGTATATAAAGGGTGATTTTTTTGAAGTTATGATTTTCATGCATTAGTATTTGACAGATCACGTGGGATTTCAGACATGGTGTCAAAGAGAAAGATGCTCAGTATGCTTTGACATTTCATCATGAATAGACTTACTAACGAGCAACGCTTGCAAATCATTGAATTTTATTACCAAAATCAGTGTTCGGTTCGAAATGTGTTTCGCGCTTTACGTCCGATTTATGGTCTACATAATCGACCAAGTGAGCAAACAATTAATGCGATTGTGACCAAGTTTCGCACTCAGTTTACTTTATTGGACATTAAACCAACCACACGAATGCGTACAGTGCGTACAGAAGAGAATATTGCGTCTGTTTCTGAGAGTGTTGCTGAAGACCGTGAAATGTCGATTCGTCGCCGTTCGCAGCAATTGGGTTTGTGTTATTCGACCACATGGAAGGTTTTACGCAAAGATCTTGGTGTAAAACCGTATAAAATACAGCTCGTGCAAGAACTGAAGCCGAACGATCTGCCACAACGTCGAATTTTCAGTGAATGGGCCCTAGAAAAGTTGGCAGAAAATCCGCTTTTTTATCGACAAATTTTGTTCAGCGATGAGGCTCATTTCTGGTTGAATGGCTACGTAAATAAGCAAAATTGCCGCATTTGGAGTGAAGAGCAACCAGAAGCCGTTCAAGAACTGGCCATGCATCCCGAAAAATGCACTGTTTGGTGTGGTTTGTACGCTGGTGGAATCATTGGACCGTATTTTTTCAAAGATGCTGTTGGACGCAACGTTACGGTGAATGGTGATCGCTATCGTTCGATGCTAACAAACTTTTTGTTGCCAAAAATGGAAGAACTGAACTTGGTTGACATGTGGTTTCAACAAGATGGCGCTACATGCCACACATCTCGCGATTCTATGGCCATTTTGAGGGAAAACTTCGGAGAACAATTAATCTCAAGAAATGGACCGGTAAGTTGGCCACCAAGATCATGCGATTTGACGCCTTTAGACTATTTTTTGTGGGGCTACGTCAAGTCTAAAGTCTACAGAAATAAGCCAGCAACTATTCCAGCTTTGGAAGACAACATTTCCGAAGAAATTCGGGCTATTCCGGCCGAAATGCTCGAAAAAGTTGCCCAAAATTGGACTTTCCGAATGGACCACCTAAGACGCAGCCGCGGTCAACATTTAAATGAAATTATCTTCAAAAAGTAAATGTCATGGACCAATCTAACGTTTCAAATAAAGAACCGATGAGATTTTGCAAATTTTATGCGTTTTTTTTAAAAAAAAAGTTATCAGGCACTTAAAAAATCACTCTTTATAAATATTTATTATTGAAATTTTGTTAAAATACTCAAATTCGACCTGTTCGATAAATTTCACTCCTAACAAAAAATTTCAAAACTTCCAGGTTTTTCAACGTAATCGCACCATTCTTTGTGTCAATATTAGTCATGTTATTCCATTTAAAATATTTCCATCGTATTTTACTGAAATACTGTCATATTTGGATATTGGCAAGTTTTTTTTTTAAAGCAACAAAAAAAAAAAGCGATTTTTTTTTCGAAAAATTAAAAATCCTCACTAGTTTTTGTCCAATTTGTATATTTGCTAATTAATTTTAACGAAAACCTTAAAAAAGTTATTGATTTTTTTGAAATAACATCACTTTTTTTCTCATATAAATCTCTTTGACCAACAAAAGCTTGGTGAGGCTCCTCTAAATCTTCTTCGATCGATTTCATAACATATCTTAGTGTAGTGTACTTACATACCTACATACGTAGCTACACATATCACCACACAAATACACATATTTCGACCAACATATGGCAATAATAAAATCTTTAGTCATAAACAAAATTATTTTGACAAACTCCAAAACTAAAATTCCTAAAATGTTAACGTAAACAAAACGTTAAACTCAAGTTCTTTTCAATGCAATTAGCACCCTTAACGCTTTTGCCGCTAGATAACCCACAACAAGCTGCATGATTGAACAAGACAACAACAAGCTAATGAATTGAACTAGTGCCAACGACTTTTCAAAGTCAAGGCCATGTTTTCAGTTAACTAATTATTATTGGTAATGATTATGAATTTGAGGGCAAATATAAAGATTTTTGTCAAACTAAATATGATTGGCCAAAAATAGATTTTTAAATATTATTTGGTAAATATTGAAATTTAAGGAGGAGTCTTGGAAATAGTGGGTAAACTAAATTAAGAAAAATAATGTAATTTTTTGTATATAAAATTTTATTTTTGAAAATAAAAACCAGATCTTAACTGATATGACTGAGCTCTCTAGCTTAAAACATTTCTTTTAACTTCTCAACTACTTTTTTTTCACTCCATACAACTTAGGACCACTTTATTAAGACATACCTTTCATTGGTTTAAAGAAGCTTTTTGACATCTTCAAAACAGAGGTGAGTATGACAGTTCGAAATTACTACATTTAATTTCGTTAGTAGTCAAATTTTAATTCATGAAGTTGAAAAAAAAAATTATGTTCTGAAGCATCTGCATTTGAACCCTTGACTCATTGCATTTCAGTTATCACAGTTTCCTTTCGGCCAATCTGTATCTAATGAAGAAGAAGTGAACAGAATTAATTTATGCGTTTGAAATAGGATCAGAAATGCTCCTTGTTTTATTCGAAAATGATTGATTCTGCATTAAACTTACTATAGTTTTGACGTGACGAAGTTACTTTTTACAGCGCAGGTTTCCAAAAAAGTGGAAAAAGACATTTTTTCAAAATTCATTGAATTGTTACTCACTGAGTATAAGAGCTATGATTAAAAAAATGGTATGACAGTAAAGGCTAATTCTTTGACTTCATTATAAAAAAAAAAAATTCAAAACGTCATTGGGAGGCGGTGAGGGCTGCTTAAGCAACGCAACTGAAAATTTGTTACATGGAATTAGTACTCGCTGAGTATTAGTGCTAGGATTAAAAATATGATACACAAATAAAGGCCTGTTCTAAGCTCACACAACAAAATTAGTCAAAAAATTTCTGACGTCATGAGAACACAGAGAAAGCCTGTCAAAGATCGCGAATGCAACATTTATTCTACGGAGTTGCAATGAATTTTTACTCGGGAGTATAAAAGCTACGATAAATGTTTACAAACGAAAATGAAGGAGTTATACTCGGTCTTACGACAAAAATAAGAAAAAATTCTGACGTTGTCATGTCATGAAGATAGCAGCAACAGAAACGTAATATCGTTGCATAGAATTATTACTCACTCAGGAGACGTGCTGCGGTAAATTTTATTTTACGACAGCTTAACCCTTTGAATTGGGAATTAATGTGAATATAGCTAAAAACTATTTATTAGTGGTTTTTATTGAATTAATGTACCAAAAACTCAAAAGTCAACTAAAAAATGTCTCCGACAACTCCTTGATCCTTTTTTAGCCTTGTTTTTTACAGTAAAGAAGGATTGTGTAAATATTGAAAAAGAAATGTTTTTTATTTATTAATTACACTTTTATAACATAGAAAAAACGCAATAAATAAATGTAAATTCAGTATTTAAGACTCAAAAACAAAAACATAAAATTATAAAAACTTCAAAGTTAATTCACATTACTTATTATTACTAATGGGTGTTTTTTTTAGGGGTTTGTTTTTCGAATAAAGATAAAACTGACATTTTGTGGTCAAATCTGGCAACTCTAATGTCATTTATGTTCAGTTTGGTTTGCCATTTCATCATGAACAGGTTGACAAAAGAACAACGCTTGCAAATCGTGCAAATTTATTTCGAAAATAATGGTTCAGTTCGCGAAGTTTACCGTAAGCTCCGTCCATTTTATGGTCGACATAATCGTCCATCAGAGCAATTAATTCGGTTAACCATGGGTCGTTTTCGCACTACGTTTACTCTATTTGATAATACGCATCCGCAGAAACGTCAAACACTGCGCACCGAAGAAACAATTGCCGCTGTAAAGCAAAATGTTGAAGAGGACCCGAATGAATCGATTCGCCACCGTGCACAGCAATTGGAGCTTTGTCCATCAACTTTATGGAAGATTTTGCGCAAAGATCTTGGCTTGCGACCTTACAAGATCCAGCTTGTGCAAGAATTAAAGCCGCGAGACCATGCAATGCGTCGTGATTTTGGTGTATGGGCCGAAAATGAGATTGATCTCGATGCTGATTTTCATCGCAAAATTTTGTTCAGTGATGAGGCTCATTTTTGATTGAATGGCTACGTCAACAAGCAAAATTGCCGCATTTGGAGTGAAGAGAATCCACATGATATCCTTGTGACGCCATTACATCCACAAAAACTGACTGTTTGGTGTGCTCTATGGGCTGGTGGAGTCATTGGGCCATACTTCTTCCGAAATAATGCTGGAGAGTCAGTTACCGTTAGTGGAGACCGGTATAGAGCCATGATAACCGACTATTTTGTTCCCGAATTGGATGGCATGAATGTGGATGAGTTGTGGTTCCAACAAGACGGCGCTACATGCCACACAGCGCACGTCACAATCGATTTATTGAAGGAAACATTCGATGAGCGCATAATTTCGCGAAATGGACCTGTCAATTGGCCACCAAGATCGTGTGATTTGACACCATTGGATTATTTTCTTTGGGGATATGTGAAGTCGCTTGTCTACGCCAACAAACCAGAAACGTTAGGGGACTTGGAGGCCAACATTCGTGGCGTTATTGCCGACATACGGCCCCATATGCTCGAAAAAGTGGTTGAAAATTGGACCTGTAGAATTGGCTTTATTCGAGCCAGCCGCGGTGGCCACATGCCCGAAATCATATTTAAACATTAATGGCATAAAATTATCCTTCCAATAAAGCGAAATTGATGGACATTAAAACGATTTTCTTGTGTTTTATTTCAATTCGAAGTTCTATACCTCTAAAAAAAACACCCTGTATTTACAAATTTTGGTAATTATTTCATATGAAATTGGTAGAAGCAATTTCGATCCTTCGTCAAACAGAACACTTTCGATTTTTGCACCTAGTGGCTTCTTTTGCGTCATCCTGGTTTGGAAGATGGTCTATCCCATCATATTGAAGCACTTGTATTTACCGCACTTCTCTCTGACAATCTTTGTTGTTTTTGGTAGTCTTTATTTGATAGTCTTCCTCTTTTGCGGCTTTGAGACTGGTGGGCTATTGTAAGACTGCGTCCCAATATCTGTTTAAATTCCAGCAAGCTTTTAATGTTCTTTTCTGGGAGTTTATGGTTTATACAATCCTTTTTATATTCTATCCAGCTAGCACAAACAGCAACTTCAACAAAATGGAAAATAATGCGCAAAGTCCACTTTTTGGATTTTATATATATTCTGTAATATGACATAAGTTGGTCCAATAGATCAACGGGTCCCATGCCATTGTTATAGGCAGCGACAATATTTAGTTGTTTTATTTCAATATAATTTTTTGATTTCTTGTCAAATCGGCGGACGCACTTTTCATCGTATTTGCCTATGAAATTACTTGCCAAATAAACTGCCCTATTGTCTTACCATTTTATGAGTACTATCTTTCCATCGCGACTCACCAGTTGATCAGAAGAACCACGTCCTTTTTTCTTCAATTCTCTGAAATAAATGGCGGATTGTTGAAGCGGTTGATTCTTATAGTGCCTGTTGCATTGATTTTACGTTGATGTAAGATTTAAAATAATTGGTACGTACTAAAAAAGTTATCAAAATATAATTTATGTCCTGTGCACGATATTCTTTTAATAAAATGAAGCACTGTTGCAGCACCGTGGCCAAATCGAGCGCAATCAAAAGATGATATCTCCGTTGTGGCTCATTGATAAAGGAAAAAGTCGTTCAGATATCCGCTTTTTCCGCACAATATATAAACCTTGCCCAAGGAGATGGCTTTCCTTAAATATATTGTTTTATATTCAAATATCCAGTAAAGGGAATAATTTGCTCGTCAATAGATACAACTTCTTCAACAGATACTTCCCGGCATCTCTTTAGCACTGCATCAATAAGTGGACGGGTTTTAACAAATATGTTGTTGCATTCGCTTGAAATTTCCAGATTATTTACTAAGTGCAGATTCGATCTCATTTGGAAGAATCGTTCGCATGACATCACCGAAGCCACTGACTTAATTTGAAGATGCTTGCTCCAGTTCATTTTAATTTGCGGCAGCTTCATAGTTCCCATTATCATATGGATTCCAGAAAACTGCATAATCTCGTCTTGAGTCGTGTTTAAATGTACGAGAGCCTGTTCCCGTCTGTTCTGCATAAACATTTGTGTATGTGGACATTTGATTAAAAATTTGAGTCGGCAGATATTTTTCGAAATATGATACTGACCTTCTATTAAGAACAATTTCTGTTTCATTCTCTACCAATACTTCTGGTTCAAACATAAAATTTTCTGTTAAAAACTGCCTAATAATTCTGTTAAAAACTAAACTAAACTTGCTTTTTGTCAATAACTGTGTACTTTTCCAACTCATCAATAAACTGTAACTTTTTAGTTTCACAAAATTCGGTGAAAGCTTGAGGAATATCCGTCTCAAGTCTTCATATTTTTGACTATCGGGTATATTTTCACTTATTATTTTTAATTACCACCATTACACAATAATTTAATTACATTAATTACACAGTGCGACACGAAAAAATAACTTCAAATATCTCAGTGGTTTATAATAGTGGATGGTCTATATATTATGCCCTCATACTCAGTTTTATCGGATTAGGTCAAATAAGAGAGAAATTCAAGGTCAAACTTCACCTTTAAGTCACTAATTTTTTCTTATAACTCTTAAACTAAATTCAAATTCTATGTAGTAACTGCATCTAAATATTTGCAATGGATGATTCTTTACATTTTGAGACCATTTTTTGCTCAAAAAGTTACGTAAGGGGTTTAATATTTTCTTCGAAAACAGGGCTTTTTAAAAAAAAAAATAAAATTTTCAATAGTTCAGTTACTATGTATTTGTCTTTAAAAACAATCAGATTTTGCTGAATTTTTGCATACACCTTAAGTAAAATAAAATAACCCACCTGTGAAAAGATCACAACAATTACATGTGTGCATCCAAAGATATTAGGATTCAAAGATTACCAACGGTGGTAACTTCGTTAATGTAAGCTCTAGCGTAAAATCATTCAAATGAAACTTATAGACCCAACAATTTTATTCAAAACTGTCCTTAACATTTTAACCGAAAGAGTTACCGTTTAAAAGATATGCGCGTAAATGTGTAATTACAACATATATGAAAAATTAAAACGGTTAAAATAAAAATTTTTTTATTTGTATTTCTTCTCAAGTTCATATATTTTTCATATATGTTGTAATTACACATTTACGCGCAAATCTTTAGAACGGTAACTCCTTCGGTTAAAATGTTAAGGACAGTTTTGAAGAAAATTGTTGGGTCTATAAGTTTCATTTGAATGATTTTACGCTAGAGCTTACATTAACGAAGTTACCACCGTTGGTAATCTTTGAATCCTAATATCTTTGGATGCACACATGTAATTTTTGTGATCTTTTCACAAGTGGGTTATTTTATTTTACTTAAGGTGTATGCAAAAATTCAGCAAAATCTGGTTGTTTTTAAAGACAAATACATAGTAACTGAACTATTGATAATTTCATTTTTTTTTTAAAAAGCCCTGTTTTCGAAGAAAATATTAAACCCCTTACGTAACTTTTTGAGCAAAAAATGGTCTCAAAATGTAAAGAATCATCGATTGCAAATATTTAGATGCAGTTACTACATAGAATTTGAATTTAGTTTAAGAGTTATAAGAAAAAATAAGTGACTTAAAGGTGAAGTTTGACCTTGAATTTCTCTCTTATTTGACCTAATCCGATAAAAGTGAGTATGAGGGCATAATATATAGACCATCCACTATTATAAACCATTTAGATATTTGAGGTTATTCCAATTGACCCTTAAATTGTCGCACAGTGTTATTATTAATTACCACTATTTTTGAGAAATTGTGGTAATTATATTCCCTACTGGTTTTTCTGCACTTTCTTTGAAAGTTTTAAAATCATCATAACATGTTATAAGAGTGAGAAAAATCTGACAACTCTAAATCTGAGTCCATGGCGTTCAGAAGATCATGGATTTCCCATTCGCAAAATTATATTTTTAATCCATTTTATCAATAAAGTTTAATGACAAGTCTGTACTATTAAAATTTAAATGCCAAAACAATACCAACTACAATATTTACCTCAAGCTTATAAGCCCGATTGCTTGAAATAATTTTTCAGACTGCTTCTTATAATTATTTCAGGCGACTTTCGACACAATTTTATAAGTTCTTACTGTTTCCTCTCTTATTTCTCTCCAATAACGGTTGCACTTTGCACAGACTTAACTCCAAATAGACGCCAACTTTATAAAGCAAATTATTCTTATAAGCAAACGTTTCTATATGTGCCCAGTTTGTTTGTACACAATTGTGTACATGATTATTTTCAAATTTTTTTTTAATAATTATATATGTTTTTAGACTAAATAAAAATGTTTTGTTATTTTTGAACTAAATTTTGTTTCATAAAACCACATTTCCAATATAATACGGATTTCGTTCGGAATTAAATTTCTACTTTATTAAAGCTATGTCAGAATATTATGAAAAAATCTTAATTTAGATTTGTTTTCATTGTAAGTGTGCATAAAAACTCTTAGAGAACACTCTAAAGAAACAAATTTTGGTCCCTCATAATCTAACATGAAATAAATTTTGCAATGCACTGCGTGTACGCGCCGACTCAAAGGGTTAAATTCTGTTTCCGTACTCGACTGTGGTAACTTTCAATGTGCTAGAATGTAGAAGTGTGTTGGAAAAATTTCTTAGAGCATTATAAGAACAAGCATCAAGAAGAACAAGGAAATGTAAAATTCACATTTTTTGCTTGTTTATGCTGTGCGGCGGGAATAAATTTACAAATAGTGAAACACAAATTGCTAATAAATATAAATAAATTAATAATAAATTAATTTTAAAGTTGATAATTGATATTTGGCGTAGATAAATTTGGCGCTGTTTACGTTTTATGGACAATCAGCTGTTTTTGTGCTTGAAACTAGCTATAAGTCGTTTCCGTACTTTTGACACTATTCCCAAATTTCATTTTACGCTCCTAGCTTGAATTTTACTCGACATTTTGTACGGGAAAATACCTATTGATGTGTTATTACGCCTCACAACTATAATACAAAAAAATTTTTGTCGTCATGATATCAGGGTGGCAACCAGATAATACATTAAAAATGCTACAACCATGAAAAACGTTGCATGGAATTTTAATTCTGTGAATTCTGGCGTAACGGTACATTTTATTGAACGAAAATGGAGGTCTTCGGGCACATGATAAAAATAACAAAAAAATTGACGGCGTCATAAGGCCCATCAGGGAACCGCCTAATGTGACGCATATGGATCACTTTTGCTGGATTAATTGCAAGTAGCTAAGGCAAAGTTAATGGGAGTTATATACCCAGAACTTTTACCTAAACTACCTTTAAGTCTCAAGAATATATGGTGAAAATTTCAAGTCGATATCTCAAAAAATTACAAAGCTATAGCCTAGTGCGTGAACCGCCTTCTAGAGCGCGCAGTGCTGGCCCTTATGATCAAACGCGTTTTTATCGAAACCATGTTTTCAAAGTCGGTGACCAAGGTTTCTCAAAACTCGCTGATTCGATCATTTTGTTTTTTTGCAGGCTTATTTTATTCATAATAATCTCGTACTTGTCACAGGATTTTTTTTCGTATCTTCATTCATTAGTCATAGGCAAAATAATTAAACTAATAAATAAGAATTTTTGGTCGAAAATCGTTAATTTACGTTCGGAAGTTACGTTCGCCATTTTGTAAAAAATCAATACTTTCAAAATCGGCTATGACAAGTACGAGTTTTAAATATCTAGTTTAATAATATTTTTAATTTTTTTGTTTCATATGAATTTAGGAGGAGCAATCTTGGTCACTGCATTTCACCTTTTTTCAGAGCGCTCTACAAAAAATGCTGAATCTACCTTAATATTATATTTTTTTTTTAAACAAAAAAAATAAACATTCTCCTGAATGTGTATTTTTTAAGGTGTAAAAACCCTCATTTAAAAATATCCCTTAAGTTTCCTTAAAAAAATTCACAAACATGACCTTTTTCGGCCTCTGGATATATAGTCCCCCTTAATGCCCCAAGAAAAAGCACAACGAATGAAGAAACAAATAAAAAAAAAGCAAAAGCAACAACAACAACACCAACACCAACACCAACATTAACATTAACATTAACATTAACATTAACATTAGCATTAACATTAACATTAACATTAACATTAACATTAACATTAACATTTACATTTACATTTACATTTACATTTACATTTACATTAACATTAACATTAGCATAAACATTAACATCAACATCAACACTAACATTAACATTAACACAAACATTAAACATTAACATCAACATCAACACTACATTAACATTAACACAAACATTAAACATTAACATCAACATCAACATTAACATTAACATTAACATTAACATCAACATCAACATTAACATTAACATTGACATTAACATTAACATTAACATTAACATTAACATTAACATTAACATTAACATTAACATTAACATTAACATTAACTGTTAGAACACGTTAATTTATTTAACTATGTACTTTGCTTTCTATCTTGTAAACTACACATTCAATTTGTTTTCATTGTGACTTTATTCCACCGCATTAATAACTTACTTATTGCTTACTCTCATTGAATGATTCTTTTATGAAGTTAGTTGGTAATCGTCGGTGTAACAATAAACTCACTATATTCATCATTATCAAACAACAGCGTTTTACATTTTAATTTGAACTTGATCTACACACCATTTTTGGCGACCGTGACAGGACTGGTCTGTGGAACTCTTCGGTTTTGTTTTTTATTTGGTTCGAGCAAAGACTGAAGGCTACACAGTTGGTCCTCAACATATAAATCATTAGAGATTAGTCAAGAATTTCATTTTTCTTCGTTGGATGTCTACTATACTAACTGCTGTTCTTAGATCATAATTTTCAATCTTATCATCTTCAATTTTGACTTCAATCTTCGATTCTACTAGCCTCAAGCTGCTGCTTAAAGATCATCATATTTTTTTATCTCCTATCTAGGATCTCCTTTGGCGCCTTGATAGGACATCAATTTTCACCACTGCGTAAGCTACTATTTTAAGTTTCAATAATTGTTGGCACAGCGACTACAAACTCCTTTTTTGCGAAGTACCGTCAGCGCATATCATTAGTTGTTGGTTGCTAAATTGGAGTTCCTATTTACACCTTGTACTTATTTCTGAAATAAATTGCATAGCATTTGACTTATAACACATAACTGTGCTATCGTGGCGACTGCTCGTGTGAGTAAAATTTTAGCTCCAATTATGAGGGACCAAATTACCCAAACTTATATATTGCTGTTGCTATATTGCTGGTTTAATTTTTTTTTTTTTTTGGGATCTATTTTTTTTCTTTCTTTTAAATTCCAAAACAAAATGAGCTACTGGAGGAGAGTGAGGAAGAAATACTTGATGATTTAACATCACTCAAAAAACAAAGAGCTTCTATAAGGAGAAATATTTCCAATATAAAAAACAAAGTTGAAAAGAGTGGAACAACGGAGGATGCAACAGTTCTTGAGTGTCGCTTAGAAATATTAGAAACGTATTTCAAGTAATTATGCGTCATTCAAAACAATATTGAAAGACTTAAAGGCTAATGATTCTGACAGAATTCAATTTGAAGAAGTTTTCATAACCGCTAAATCTAAAACTCGGAAATTGTTAAATGAATCTCGCGCAAATGTGATTGCTCAGAACACTCTCAATACTTCGTCACTTCACGACAGCCATCAAAGAAATCGCTTGCCAAAATTAAAGCTTTCGACATTTGACGGATGGTATGCAAACTACAAGCGATTTATTGATTCTTTTAAACATTAGTGGATGACAACAATTCCATCCCAGCAATTGAAAAATTTAATTATCTCCTTAATTATCTTAATGTAGTAATGTAGTTGAAGCGTTCCAAGTGACATCGCAAAATTATGAAAAGGCTTTGCAAAGACTAAATGAGCGATATGACAATAAAGTTGTAATATTTCTTGACTACATACATTCGCTCTTTAATATACCACCAATGACGAAATCGGATCCTACGTCGCTACGAAAGGTGATCGATACGGTATCGGCCTTACGAAGTTCACTTCTCTCGCTTGGAAATGAAAGCGACATCATGAACGCAATTATCATTTATTTGGTAAAGTCACAGATTGACCAAGAGTCGAGAGACTATTACGAGAGACTCAAAGGGTTACCCTCATGGGACGCATGCTATAAGGTCTAAGATCGTCGTTGTATTTATTTGGAAGGCCACCACAATAAGAAAACTGACCATGAGAAGCATAATGCTAAGCCGAGCCAAGTAAACGAAATTCCCACACGTTTATGAGTGCAAAGGCTCCGTGCGCTTAGTGTAATAGCATTGAACACATTCTAGGAAACTGTGCAAGAGACTTACGCAAGGGTCACACCGTCTCCAAGTGTCAATCGAAATCTCGATGTCGCATTTGTAAACAATCTCATCATAGCGTATTGCATATGTAAAGCACATTAAATTCATGTAACAATGTAATGTCGCCAACTACGGCACCGAGCCAAGCCGCTTCAACTGCAGCAGTTTTGCTTGTTACTCGTTCCAACAAACGAGCTCTTATTCCGACAGCACTTATTTATATAAAGGACATTTTCAACAATCAGTTCGCGCAGTTTTGGATTCTTGTTCATAGATGAATTTCATCACTGAAGAGGTCGCAAAAAGACTGCAACTTAAATTTCACCGCACTAATAAAGAAGTATCGGGTATTGTCGACATTCGTACACCCATACGTCATTTTGTGGTTGCGACAATTAAATCTCGTATAACATCATTTGAACGCATTACTAATTTTTCTATTACAAGGTCAATAACTGCTCAACAGCCTGGAGAGTCAATTTCGTACGCAAATAGGAAGATACCTAAATCGATAACTCTTGCTGACCCGCAATTTTTTAAGCCAGAGCGAATTGATCTGTTAGTTAGCACCGGGCTCTTCTTCGATTTGCTGCTTGACGGTAAAATTTTACTTGGTGCTAACCTACCATGTTTAGTTAATACGGAATAGATGGATCGTTGGCGGAAATTATGAAACTGCTGTCAAACCTCGCCTGGCTACAACTTAACGCTAGAATCACGTTTAAATAATTTAGACACACTTCATTAAATATTTCGTTATTAACGCCTGATGAGCAAAAGTGCGAAACCCATTTTCTTACTCACGTGAAAATTAAATCAGATGGTCGACTGAATGTGCGCCTGCCCTTTAAAGAATCGCCAAAAGTTTTAGGTGAGTCCTATGAAATTGCTCGTAAAAGATTTATTGCTTTAAAGAGACGCTTGGAGCGCGATCAAACGCTTAAGACAGTGTATTCTGAATTTATGCGCGAATACGTCGAACTTGGACATATGTCCCCCGCAAATACTGTCGATTTTAACATATCCCACTACATTATACCCTACCATTGCGTTTTGCGCTCAGAGTGCAAAACAACTAAAATACGCGTTGTTTTTGATGCATCAGCACGTACAACTTCCCATCGTTCTCTGAACGACATTCTTTTAGTTGGCCCAACTATACAACAACAACTTATAATCACTCTAATAGCATTTCGTTTGAATAAATTTGCGTTGATTGCAGACATTTATAAAATGTATCGGCAATTTAAGATCGATAAGTCGGACCGAAAATACCAAATGATCTTGTGGAGAAGCGATCCTAGTAAACCACTGCAACTGTTCGAGCTTAATACAATCACTTACGGAATGTCTGCATCACCATTTTCGCTATACGGAGTTTTTACTACATAGCAGACCTTTACGTTGACAACTTATTGACGGGAGCGGATAACGAGGCAGAGCTGCAACAGAAGCACACAGAAATATCACACATCTTGAACGCACATGGACAAAGTCTCGCCAAATGGAATACAAACCATTCCGAAATATTTACAGATTCGACAAATGAAGTTCCAATCCAACTTTTGGACGATGACATTGCAAACACACTTGGTATGTCATTGGAGCCAAAGTTCGACACATTTTGTTTTAGGTACAACCTACCTGATATTGATCCTGCTACAAAGCGAACAGTTCTCTCTGTTGTTGCACGCGGTTTTGATATGCTCGGCCTCTTGAGCCCTATAATTATTCGCAGCAAGATACTTCTGCAGGAAATTTGGCTGCAGAAATTAGATTGGATGATCCATTGCCTTCAAACTTAAATAATTTGTGGAGTCAAATTAAAAATGATTTTAACAATATCCATCTTATTGAAATTCCTCGTTACGTTTTTACTTCGCCAAATTTAGGTTGCGAAATACACGGCTTCGCGGATGCATCTCACCGAGCTTATGGGTGTTGCATTTATGTAAGATCGAAGGTAAACAATAAGTACAAGGTTTCATTACTGTTTGAATCCGCGTTTGGATTTCTAGGGTTTTTAGGTTATAGCCCAAGCACATAAACTTGGACTAAAATTATTTTTAGTTTCACAAACATCACTTGAACTGTTTGTGTGAAGTTATAACACAGCAAAAATGTGATTATTAATTGGCCAGCTTTATTAAGTTTTTCGCCTTCTTATAGGCGAAAATCAATATTCATACAATAAAAAATACAATACAAAATAGAAATATAGTAACAAACAAAATAAACTTAAATATTGCGTATTGCAGTGTGCACAAATTAGCTAGCAATTAGTTGATTTGTCATCATATTTGACGAGCATATGAAAAATACAAAACAAAAGGATCATATTTCCATGCGCTATTTGAACAGTCGCACAGTAATTTGAGCCCATACAAAAGTGAGGAAAAAATACAAGGAGTGGTTCGATTGTTAAGAAATTCTGCATGTTTATGAATTTTTGGTAGCTAATTTCAAATATTGAATCAGATTTTACGTATATCAAGTATTTGCGCCAAAAATTAGGATTTAATAAAAAAAAAAACTAAATTTTCCTATATTAAATTTAATATTAAAGTTATTAGAACTGGTAAAAAAAAAAACAAAAAAAAAATTAATTTTAAACGATTAAGGCTTTAACTTTTTAATACTGAAACCCATTTGGCAATATCTTTTTTTTTAAAAGATAGGCTTATAGTTTCCTATGCACTTTTTCGCCAAAAATGCTACTATACATTTAAAATAATGTTTTGCAAAACAAAAATATTCGTATTGGTATTTTTTTTTTAATCAAGTAAATAATATGAGTATAATAATATGAGAATAATAAATCAATATGAGAAAATAAAACTAAATAAAAAAAATATTTGAAGGGGACATATAGGTTACAAATTTTAAAAAAAAATTTTTTTTCGGGAATTTTGTTTTCATATCGTTTTAAAATTGTGCACATATATCTATTAACATTTAACAAAATACAAAAAAAAATTTTCAGAATTTTTGAAGCGGTTTTTGACGTTATTTGATTTAAAAAAAAAATGCCAAGAAATTGACGGTGTGCAGGATATCAGCAGTCTGGACCATCTGAGGAAAAAATAAAAAAAAAACGAATTAATTCTTGTTAAATGGCGGCCATTTGAAAAAAATGGATTTTCGGTGTTAAAAAATCTGTCCATTTCATTGGGTGTTAATTTTTCCCTTATCATGTGCTAAAAAGAGTATTTTAAGGAAACATAACCTTTATTTTATTTTTTTTTTTTTTTTGTCTAAAATAACATCAGAATTTTATTTTATTTGTTAAGAAACATTTTTTTTTAAAAAATTCTTTAAAAATTTTAAACAAACTCCGGTAGAGTGTAAGAAATATGGTAACAAAATAAAGAATAATTTTTGAGAAAACATAAATTTTAGACCATTTTTCAAAAAACGATTCTCAAAGAATCGGAAAAAGTCGGACAAAGTGAAAACAGTTTCTGAAAGAATAAAAAAAAAAAAAAATTAAAATATAAAAATTAAAGTGGAGGTTTGTGGAGCTTTTTCTTTCTTGTCTGCTAAAAATAGAATATTTTTCAAAATATTTTTTAAATTTTTTTATAAATTTAAGTAATTTTTTCAAAATATTTCCAATTTTTTTTAACAAAATATAAAAACCAAAATTCGTTCATAGATTTTTTAAAAATCAAAAAAAAAAAACACTCGAATTGTTTAAAAAATGTGCTCACAACATTTTTACATCGATTTACTCAACTATGTATTAAGTTTCTGCACCGCAATAATAAACATGCTGGGCCAAAGGTCCTACTTTTTCTTCTTTCGAGGCAGTAAGAAAGGTAGTGAGAAATTGTGTTCACTGCTTCCACTACAAACCGAAATTAATGGAACAGCTTATAAGAAATCTGCCTGCGAATCGTCTTAAGGCTCATCGATCATATCTCGTCACCGGTGTTGACTTCTGTGGCCCGTTTTTGACGACGTATCGGATTAGAGGCAAACAGTCAAAACATGTGTGGCTATTTGTGTCTGCTTCGCTTCTAAGGCCGCACATTGGTTTAATCCCATACAAAGTTTGGAAAGAAATAGTAGTCGTCGTAGAGCAATAAAATTTGGTACATAACTTAGAATTACCTCTGGGTTGTTAAAAAAATTTATGAAATCCGCCCACAAACACGCCTACCTCTCATATAACACAAAATTTTAAAAAGCTATATTTTTTTTTCGTATTGAAGTTATATCAAAACAACTCATTAAGATGGAGTAGACGTATACCAATAAAATTTGGTATATACATAAGTTGAAATGAAACATCAACATTAACATTAACATTAACATTAACATTAACATTAACATTAACATTAACATTAACATTAACATTAACATTTACATTTACATTAACATTAACATTAACATTAACGTTTACATTAACATTAACATTAACAACAACAACAAGAAGAAGAAGAACAACAACATAAACAACAACAACAACAACAACAACAAAAAGAACAACAACAAAAACATTGATATTAACATTAACCATTAAATGCACAAGGCCCCCGATTTTTACCGAAAAAATATATTTTATGTAAAATTGAGTAAAAATGAAAACTGCGCTTTAGTTTTGAAATTTTTTTTTTTTAAAAAAAGTTTTTTTTTAAAAAGTGGTTGTATATATAAAAATACAATGTGAATTTACCCACATCTAAAATCTCTATTAAAATATATTAAAATAAAAGAAATGTGTTATGAAATTTTTATTAATTCATTTATTTTAAAAAATTAAAATTATCAAAAACTGCAGGGAGTGCACACTGTATCTTTAAACATACAACCAACTAAAGTGACCCAGTGAGGTGCCAAATGATCGAAATTTTTTCGAACTTCTTAAAATCACTAAAGGACATGTTTTGAAAAAAGTCAGTATTTTTTCCTAATCAAAATTATTTATCTGTTCCTAGAAGTTAAACTGTTAAAAATAGTGTTTGTTTAATTTAAAAATAAATTTTTTTTTTTACTTTGTACATAATTTTTTTAAAAAGTATGACAAATAGAAGTAAAACCTATTTTTTTATTTAAGACTTATAATATTCTAAATAATATAGAACCCAAAAAATTAAACCAAAAATATAGCCGTAGGAATTTCTTGAATGGTTGTATCTTTAGATACACAGAGCATTTAAGGGTAAACATTAAAATTAACATCAACATTAACATTAACATTAACATTAAAATTAATATTAACATTAATATTAATATTAACATTAACATTAACATTAACATTAACATTAACATTAACATTAACATTAACATTAACATTAACATTAACATTAACATTAACATTAACATTAACATTAACATTAACATTAACATTAACATTAACATTAACATTAACATTAACATTAACATTAACATTAACATTAACATCAAGATTAACATTAACATTAACATTAACATTAACATTAACATTAACATTAACATTAACATTAACATTAACATTAACGTTAACATTAACGTTAACATCAACATCAACATCAACATCAACATCAACATCATCAACATCAACATCAACATCATCAACATCAACATCATCAACATCAACATCAACATCAACATCAACATCAACATCAACATCAACACCATCAACATCAACATCAACATCAACATCAACATCATCAACATCAACATCATCAACATCAACATCAACATCAACATCAACATCAACTTCAACATCATCAACATCAACATCAACATCATCAACATCATCAACATCAACATCAACATCAACATCAACATCAACATCATCAACATCATCAACATCAACATCAACATCAACATCAACATCAACATCATCAACATCAACATCAACATCAACATCAACATCAACATCAACATCAACATCAACATCAACATCAACATCAACATCAACATCAACATCAACATCAACATCAACATCAACAACACCAACACCAACAACAACAACAACAACAACAAAAACAACAACAAAATCTAGTTTTGATTTCAACAGTTTTTTCATGGAAACCAACACTTTTTTTGTCACAAACAAAAAAAGAACACAATGAAACTGTACTATGAAACCGAAAAAGGACTATGACATGAATTAGGATATGGATTAGGCCAAAAATTAAGACACACCTAAAACACACCTTTCCAAACTAAAGGTATTCGGTATGTTGACGCCACTGGCGGTTTCCCGGTGCTGGCGCGGTAGTGTGCGTCTGCAATGCTGTATTGCTGGTCTATGTATTCCCATTTTTCTTTTGGGCAGCGCTTCTCGCTGCTCTTATAAAACTTTGTTAGTTTTAAGTTGGTTACAAATAAAACTGACCTCGGTCAATAAAGTTGAAGCGCCTCGTCTTTCTTTATTTAGAAGTTTTTATTCGTATTTTTAATAATATTTAATAAGCTTTTTCTCCCCCTCGTTTCGAAAAGTTACATGGTCCATCGCGAGCCGGATATTTTAAATAAAAATAAACCGCGATTGTGGAAAAATTAAAAACAATATTTAAAAATTTAAAAAAAAAAAACTAAGTGCTGTGAATCGAAGTGCTGTGCAAACAAAGTGAGTTGAAAAAAAAAAAAAAAACATCAGCACAACAACTGCAGCAACAGCATAGCCAACAACAACAACAACAACTGCAGCATCAACAGCATCGCAAACTCCAGCGACAACAACAACAACAACAACAACAAATTTTTTTTAAGAAAAGGAAAAATCGGGTGAGTTTTCTATTCTGAAAAGATTTTTTTGATTTTTATTGATATATAGATATATATATTTTTTTTATTATATTTCAATTATTTAACAAATTAATAAAAGAGAAATAGTGACGTTTTTTATAAAAAATTCGCCTAATTCGCTAAATTCACGCGGTTCGGTTCGGTTAATTCGTAAAGTGCAGTTTCTAGTTTAGAAAATTGTATAAATACATACATATATATATATATATATATATATTTGTTTTGCCAAATTTTGCCAAACAAAATTGGCGGTAAAACTGATTGTATATATATTGTATTATATACAAAGTTTCTTGAACTTGATACTTGCGGAGAATTATTTTTTCGTTCGACATTATTTTCTTAAAAAAAAAAAAGGATTTTTGTGCTCACGCTTGACTTTCAAAAAGTCTTATTGCGTTTTTTTGTAAAAGTTACAAAAACAAAAATACCAATACACCGAGCTGTATTGATTTTTTTAGAGCCAAAAATAGGCAAAAATTGCACTGACCAAGAGTCTCAGCAGCCTTTCTGCACTCTTGTTCGTTCATTTTTGCATTCCCCTTTGTGCGGTGTCCGTAGCGATCGACGCCAAAGCCGCGCTTTGTGCTTGCTAATAGCAACCCCAAATTGTGTTTTAGAATTATTTACTCTCTCACGCGCTCAATTAATTGTTTGCGTTCAAAGCTTAGACTGCATCTCGTGCCTGCTGCGCTGGATGAACAGCTCTTTAGCTGGCTGCATATACTTGTAGTTGAGAGAGTAAATAAGCCGCACAGTGGGACCAAGGGATCAATTTGCAAGCAAAATTGACTTGGTCTATTTTCGTAGGAAAATTACACTGTGGGCAAGATACAAAGTTTAGCAAGCACAATTTATTGAAAAGAAAAAAAATTATATATAAATAATTAATTTAATATACTATAAAAAAAAGGAAAAAATTTATTTTACTATTTTTTTTAATTTTTACTAATTATTCTTGTAATAATTTTCTGCATCAAGAAAATAATTATAATAAAAATTAATTTTAACGGTGCAATATATTATTGTATATATTTAATTAAATCGTTATATTATACCGTTTTTGCTAATTTTTTATAGCAGGTTCCTGATATTTGTTGTTCACATTTTTGTATATAAATATTGTTGAATTTTTTTTACATTGTTTTTTTTTTTTATATACATTTAAATAATAATTTTATACAATTTTTGCTTATTTTTTATAGCAGTTTCCTTCGTTCACATCCTTTTATAAAAATTTGCGAATTTTTTGTCATTGTTTTTTTATACATTTAAAAAAAAAAATTAATAAAAATTTTAACAAGACATCGAAACAAAATGTCAACTTTAAAAACATTTATTCGTCTGTCTGATGCGCTGGTAGTGTTTGAAACGGATTTTAATGCCGTGGATACTCACGACGTTTTCTCCCTGGAGGCTCAAAACGAAGAGCTAAAAGCTCAGTGGAGAAAAGTCAAAGCTGCTTACGATGCTTGCTTGGAGAAAGCAATAAATGACGATGATTCAGAAGTTGAATCAATTGAAAAGAAGAATCGCAGCTGCTCCCAATCATACATTAGGGTAGCAGGAAGAATTTCTAAGTTTTCTCAGAATAAGCCCTCGAAGCAAACCGTTGCTTCTGAGCCGGCGCCGGTCATTGGTCACAGCATGCCTGTGCCACCATGCGATACTGAGGTTTTCAATGGTGATTACCTCTCATGGCCGTCCTTTAGGGACATGTTTACGGCCATATATATAAGGAATTCGCGGCTTACCTCAGTGGAAAAACTTTTCCACTTAAACCAAAAAACACGTGGTGAAGCAAAAGAGATTGTGAGAAAATCTCCTTTAACCAATGATGGTTTTGCTAAAGCTTGGCAAGATTTGTCTGACCGATACGAAAATAAGCGTATCATGGTCAACATCCAATTAAAAATTTTATTCAATTTACCACATGTGCCAAAAGAATCTGGCACAGAACTCAAAAAACTCGAGAGAGATATCAATGGTTGTATTTTTGCTCTAAAAATGCACAACATTGATATCAGCAACTGGGACGCAATCTTTGTCTACCAATGCTCGACAAGATTGCCAGAGATCACGCTCTCCTTATGGGAGCAATCCATTTCAAATAAAAATGATATTCCGAAATGGACAGATCTCGACAATTTCCTCACAAGTAGGTTTCAAACTCTTGAAACCGTGTCTGATATTCGCAACTCTTGTGGCGCAATACCACGACAGAAGCTCAATTCGTTCTCCTCCAACTCGAAAACAAACCAGAGCAATTCATCTGGAAAAAAGGTAAATAATTACCAAATTAAAATTACTTCTGCTAATTGCAAGCTGTGCAATACAGAACAGCATGCATTGCGCTTCTGCCCTCGTTTTCTTCGAATGGATTTAAGCAATCGCTTATCAATTGTTCGCAAACACAAATTTTGCATCAATCTTTTATCTCATTCTCATGAGGTGAAAGAGTGCAAGAGTCAATATACTTGTGTGATGTGCAAACAACGTCACAATACTCTCTTGCATCGAGACTCGCCTTCAACTCAATCACCTGCTTCGAGTGTTGACTCAAGTAGGTCGAGCTCTCGACCCAATCCCCCGGGCTCTAACACTCTAACGCATTCTACACAAATACAGTCCACTAGCAATGACGTTCAATCATGCTTCGCTACCACTACCAGGCACGTATTGCTTGGTACAGCAATGGTGACCGTATGTCACCTAGGATCAGCGTACACAACTAGAGCTCTTATAGACTCTGGCTCTGAAGGTACGTTCGTATCTGAAAGATTGCAGAAGCTATTGAAGTTACCCACAAGAGCCATAAGCGCTCAAGTTTCGGGGCTTAATAACGCAGTTTCAGCGCAAGTGACAAAAGCTTGCGATATAATTCTCAGTTCGCCCAGAAATAGGCAATTCCAAATAGAAGCTACAGCTTTTGTGCTGTCTCGCTTAACTGGGAATATGCCGTCATGCTCCATTGATCCTTCTTTGTGTAAGAGTTTGCCTGACTTACAACTGGCAGATCCGCACTTTTTCAGAAGCGATCAAGTTGATCAAAAGTGGATTCCCAGATGATATTAATCTTGGATTTTCTCGAGGCATAGCCTTCAAGCAATGGGCTAGAAGTGAAGCTCGATTGAACAAAAATCCAGCTTTAAAGACGCAGTATGAAGAAGTGGTGAATGATTACCTCAAATTGGGTCATATGGAAAAAATCCCAGCTCCAAAATTTGAAAGATCACCATCTCATTATTATTTACCGCATCATGCAGTAATAAAACCAGAGAGTACTACAACAAAAGTTCGGGTAGTATTCAACGCGTCAAGTCCCACTTCAAATGGGGTCAGCTTGAACGATGTGCTGCACGCAGGTCCAGTTCTTCAAGCTGACTTGACGCTTCTGGTGTTGAAATGGCGGTTTTTCAAATATGTCTTTAATGGCGACATTCAGCAGATGTACCGCCAGATTCTGGTTGACCAAAAACATTCTGCTTTCCAACGAATTCTGTTTAGAAGTTCACCTGATGAGTTGATGCAGGATTATGAACTTAAAACAGTCACCTTTGGCCTCAATTGTGCTCCATATCTAGCAATTAGAAGCATGCTGCAATTAGCACATGATGTTCAACAGCAGTATCCTCTCGCTGCAAAAATTTTGCGACATTTCACATATGTCGATGATGCTCTAGCTGGAGCTCATGATGTTGAAAGCGCAATTAAAGCTAGAAATGAGCTTATCTCAGCTTTAGACTCTGCAGGTTTTACTATGCGAAAGTGGACTGCGAATGCTTCCAGCATTTTAGCAGACTTGCCTTCAGAGCATCTTTTGCATGAAGACTTCTTGAAGTTAGAAGATACAAGCTGTGCCAAAGCATTAGGAATTCGTTGGAATGCCACTTCGGATTTATTCTATTATAAATTAAATCATCTTATACAAAACGTGAAGTCCTGTCAATGATAGCGCAACTATTTGATCCTGCAGGTTGGCTGGCACCTATAGTGGTGAAAGCGAAAATTCTAATGCAGCGTATCTGGTTGGATGAGATAGATTGGGATGAAGATCTCCCTGCGCATAGTTTTCAATCTTGGCAAACATTTTTGCTAGATTATGAAAATATTAACGATATTCGCATACCACGTTTTGTTGGGTTTTCACCTGAATCCGACGTAGAGTTTCACGCCTTTTGCGATGCCTCTGAAAAAGCATACGCAGCGTCGATTTACATTCGTGTGAAGGAAAATTATGGCATAGTCAGTCATCTGCTTTATTCAAAAAGTAAAGTTGCTCCAGTCAAGACGATCTCACTACCCCGTCTTGAATTATGTGGTGCAGCCCTTCTCGCAGATATGGTAGATTCATTACTATCGCACCTTGATATAGAACGGCACCGTTTGTATTGTTGGACTGATTCAACAGCTTGCTTGGCTTTGTAAGCCTCCATGTTCCTGGACAACCTTCGTAGCCAATAGAGTATCAAAAGTGGCAGAGAAGGTAGGAATTCACAATTGGTTTCATGTAGATACACATGAGAACCCTGCAGATTTGGCAACGCGTGAAGTTACTCCACAAGAGTTAGTTGAGAACGCTCTTTGGTGGCATGGACCTTCCTGGCTCTTGCTCGAACGATCAGCTTGGCCAAGAATGACTCCACCCCCAGCTCTAGAAACTTCGCTTGAACGCAAAGCTGTAAAAGTACACTTTGCATATTTTTCGGAATATGAAGATATTCTAGAGCGTTTCTCTTCGCTATCGCGCGGATTGAGAGTGTTAGCTTACGTGTTTCGCTTTCTGCAGCGCACGCATCCAAAGTCTCGTGCGTCTTTTTCAAAAACATCAGTGTGCCTTGAAGCGGCTGAAATTAAATTCGTGAAAACACGATTGGCACTTCTATGTCAAAAGATAGCTTTTCCAAACGAATATCAATGTTTGGAAACTAAACAGATAATTAGAGCTAGGAGTCCCATTCTCGCTCTTAATCCTCTGTTGAACAACCACGACAATTTAATGCGTGTTATGAATCAATTAGTGCTTCGACTTATTCGTATGAAATATTGGATCCCACGTGCTAAAAATCTAATTAAATCAATTCTACATAATTGTAAAACCTGTGTTGTACACATGAAACGCCAAAGAACACAAATAATGGCTGCGCTTCCAGCTGAGCGAACAGTAATTTCGCGGCCTTTTGCTGCGACTGGTATTGACTTCGCTGGCCCATTTGACATAAAAAGCTACATCGGTAGATCTTGTCGAATCAGCAAGGGCTATGTTTGTTTATTTGTGTGCTTTTCTACGAAGGCGATTCATCTTGAGGCCACGAGCGATTTATCAACCGCCACTTTTTTTTTTTTTTTTTTTTTCATTTTTTTATTTATTACAATACAATATTACAATAACAATTATATCATAAGTAATTAAATAATAATGTTAAGCCTGCATTCTGTAATTCTCAAGGAACTAGAAGCGAATGCAGTTTTTAAACAAAGTATAAAAGTATATAATCTACATGGGGTCATTTAAAATAAATTAAGATACAAATTTTATTATACGAATAGAAAATTTTAATTTAAAGTTGACAATAGAACCTTATGTTTTTAGTTATTAGATAGTTATATTAAGTAGACAATAGACATCTAGATAGGACAAATCAAAAAGCCACGACTTCATCTGTTTTAAAAAAGCAAATTTATTACGAAGGCACCTTATGTTGCTTGGAAGGCAGTTGAACAGCCTGGGGGCTATAGACGTATAAAACAATAAAAAGTGTGGCACGCTATGTGGCGGAACTTGAACCATATTAAGGTGATTTATTCTTAAGTTATAATTTGAGTAACATCTATTTGTCAGATAGCCGGACCTAATAAAAAATATTTTCAGAACTTTATAAAAATACAAATGTTTTACAGGCAATATATTGAGTTGTTTAAATAGTGGTAGACTACTTTCAAGCCGATTTCTTTTACATATAATGCGAATGACATGTTTTTGAGCAGTTAGTAGGGGATTAATTTTATTATTATGCGTACCTCCCCAACATGCCAGACCGTATTCTAATTTTGAATGGAAAATGCCATAGTAAATACTAGTCAGCAATTTTTCGGAACAACAATTTTTTAAATGATACATCTGCCTGGTTGCTGCGATTAAATATTTCTTCAGAGCAGTTGTGTGATCAGTCCAATTCATTTTCCAATCAATTACTAACCCAAGATATTTAAAACTTTTAACACAGTCAATACGAAAGCAATTTGAGGAACAAGAACCGGATTCAACATAAGTGTGGATGTTATTTTGTGAACCACAAATATCTTTACAAACAGAGTATTTTTTACAGTTTGCGCAGTGAAACATGAAATTGCCAAGTTCAAGTTCTTTTCCACCAACATGAAAAAGCATGATTTTAGTTTTGTCACTAAGAACCAACTTGTGAGTTGTGAACCAATGCCTTAAGATCTCTAAATCGCTATTTAATGCAACATTAAAGTTAAACACTGTATCACAGGAATATGTACAAGCCATATCATCTGCAAATGCGATCGTCTCACTAGAGAATTTTTGCGAGAAGAGTGAATTTATAAATATCAAAAACAAAATCGGACCCAGTACTGAACCTTGAGGAACACCAATGTTAACGTCTCTATAGGAACTGAGATGATTGCATATTTTCACTCTTTGCGCTCTGTTTGACAGATATGAAGAAAACCATTTATAAGTATTGCTTCTAAAACCGCATCTATACAATTTATTTAGCAGAATTTTGTGATCCACCGTATCAAAAGCTTTTGTCATATCAACAAATAGAGCTGCTGAAATCTTTTTGTGATTTAAACTTGAATAAATATTGGAACAAAAATTTAAGAGAGCATCTTCAGTGGACATACCAGATCTAAAACCAAATTGACTGCTATTAAAAAAATTATATTTATTTAAAAAGTTCAGCATTCTTGTTTTGACAGCTTTTTCAAAGATTTTGGAAAAGGTTGAAAGAATGGAGATTGGTCTGTAATTATTAAGAATGCATTTATCTCCCTTTTTAAAAAGGGGAATTACTTCTGCTTTTTTAAGACACTCTGGAAAAATGCCTGCCTCGATACTTTTATTGAATAAATGACTCAGAACATCTACAATATTGAACACTATTTTTTTAATAAATGTGCTAGAAAAACTGTTTTCAGTACAAGAATTTGAATTTTTTAAAGACATAATAATTTTGTAAAGCTCCAAAGACGACATGGGCTCAAAAAAGAAAGTATTATTAAGATAATTCTCCTTATCTAAACAATTACAAGAAATACTCTGCAAGCCATTGTCAGAAACCACAGCTTTTCCAATGCTTGAAAAATATTCATTAAAGATATTAGCTTTATCGTCAATAGTTGAAATTACATTATCATCAATTTCTAAATTTGGAATACTAACGTTCTTTTTAGTTTTGTTTAATATGTTATTTACTAGATCCCATTCTTTCTTTACGTTTCCCGTTATTTTGGTGAATTCTTTTAAATAAAAATTATTTTTAGCTATAAGAGTCTCCTTGGATATTTCTTTGCTATAATTTCTATAGTTGCTTTTCATAATAATATTAGTTGGATTTTTTAAACATTTTTTATATAGCCTGTTTTTCAACGTTATTTTGCGGAGTAACTCTGAGGTCATCCATGGTTTAAGCCGTTTTTTATTTGAAACTGTGTTCATTACGCTTTTCGTACAGTGACCAACATGTTGTGTTAAAGTTTTGATAAACTTGTCGAAAGCTATTGATGGATCAGATTCAATGTATACGCTATTCCACGACTCATACAGAAGAATATTGTTTAGCTCCATAAAATCTGTTTTGTTTGTCGTTGAAGTCTGAGGTCGGTTATCATTTTTATTATTTTCAATATTATTAAAATTTAGACAAATTAAGCAATGGTCTGATAAGTAAAGATTACAAACTGAACTGCTTATTGAAATCTGTTTTGACTTATTCAAGCGCACAAAAATATGATCAATACACGTTTCAGAAGCGTTCGTTATACGAGTTGGTTGATTTATGCAACTTTCAAGACCATATGAGGAAAGCAAGAGCAAGTAGTTATCCAAAAAAACAGAAGTCTGTAAAATATTTATATTAAAATCGCCTAAAACTATCAGATTATCGGATTTATCAATTGATATTAAATCATTTAAATCACGTAGAAAAACTTCTTTAGATGTTCCTTCGTGAAATCTATAAATACATACAAAAGAAAATTTTTGGTTATCAATTCTACAATTTATCTTCAACACATCAGAACTTTGAAAATTCAAGCATTGAGTTTGCTTTCCTAGCAGCCTTTCCTCGGTTCGCAGCGAGACGTGGCTGCCCCGCAAACGTGTACTCCGACAATGGTACAAACTTTGTGGGGGCCTCAAACTCTCTTAAAAAAGATTTCAAAGCCTTCTTAACAGCGTCGCATGATGCAATACTATCTCAGTATGCACATCAAGAAATTGCATGGCATTTTATTCCCGCTGGTGCTCCCCATATGGGAGGCCTATGGGAAGCTGGAGTAAAAAGCTTTAAAACGCATTTCAAGAAGATGGCCGGAAGTATGAAATATACTTTAGAAGAATTTTCCACACTATTGAATCGAATCGAAGCGTGTCTGAATTCGAGGCCACTTTCCACCATGTCGGAAAATCCTTTTGATTTTCAAGCTCTCAGTCCAGGTCATTTCTTGGTCGGCGGCCCACTGCTATCGCCAGTGGAGCCAGGAATAGCTGAACAGCCTCTGACTCTTGTCAATCGCTGGCAAAAAATCAAGGCGATGAATCAGCACTTCTGCCACCGATGGAAAAACGAATACCTAAAAGAGATGCATCGACGTACGAAGTGGAAAACGCCTCAATCAGATTTCAAGGTCAACGACTTAGTCGTTGTCAAAGAAGACAATCTTCCCGCGAATGAATGGCGATTAGGTCGAATTTTAAAGATATACACCGGTAGCGACAAAAGAGTCCGTGTAGCAGACGTACGCACCGAAAGAGGTTGTGTTGCGCGGCCTATAGTGAAGCTGGTCACAATACCGTCCACCTAGCTCCGTCACCATTTATTTTTCTTCTTTTCTTTTCTTTTTGTTTCCGTCTCGTTTCAGGATGTCTACCACCAACATCATGCGCGACTTGATCGAAGAGATGCTTCTTCAGACGGACTCCGAGATGGCCATGAGTGAGAACGATACGGTGCGCGAGAAGACGCCAGTTCCGGCAGCCAGCGTACTCCAGCCTCAATCCCCGGTGCGGAGCGTGCTGTCCCGCGTGGTCCCCGTCGTGACGCGCAGCGACATGATCCCAAAGTGTCGCTTGTGCTCCATGGAGCACAATCTCATGTCGTGCCGTCGGTTCATAGCTATGAACCTGGAAGAGCGATTGAGAGCAGTACTTCTTAATTTTTACTGCTCCAACTGCCTTTAGCTGTTCATATGCGAAAGGACGGTGAAGATCACCACAGCATGTTGCATTCCCACACTCGGGTCCGATCAAGTCGAGCCCACTCACGAAGACCACGTGGAAGACGTACCCGTGCAAAGCACCCAAAGCTGCAGCCTGCATCCGCAGCTGCCCGAGAAGCAACGAGGTCTGGGGCGGAATCGAAGAGTTCGTCTTGGAAGGGTCCGCAGTCGACGTTCCAATCTGCGTCGTCGTCGAGGGACGCCGTCCCGAAGCGGTCCCCTTCCAAGAAGAGACCGCAGTCGATGTTACCGTTAGCGTCATCGTCGAGGGACAAATTCCCGAAGCGGTCTCCCCCCACACGACCAGCAACGACGAGCCTCCAGAGAGTGGTCTCTCTCCTCCCCACAGTGGTGGTAAGTACTTGGGCCAACGGAAGAATGGTCCAAGAGCGAGCTCTACTTGATTGCTGCCTTCCGCAAACGCGAGTGGCCAGAGAACTGGCTGTGAAGTGGGGACTTCCAACTTCTGAAATCGACGGAAGGGAAGTCTGCACACTCTCGCTTCGTGGCAGATATGGCTCGTCGGTCAATGTAGAGACGACAGCATTGATTGATCGGCGCTTAGAAGTCATCACGCCATCCAAAGACATAGATGAGAGGATCAGTCAGAGCTATCCTAACATAAATCTGGCTGATCCTCATTTCTACAAAAGGTCGCCGGTCCGGATCCTGCTGGGTATAGACGTTTACTCCCGGGTCATGCAGCCGGGTATACTACCAGCTGGTTTTAGCATGCCGTTGGCCCAAAATTCGATCTTCGGTTGGGTCTTATCAGGACAGGGTGCCTGGTAACGTCTTGCATTCTTGCAAGGCGGGCGGCATGTTGACGCTACTGGCGGTTTCCCGGTGCTGGCGCGGTAGTGTGCGTCTGCAATGCTGTATTGCTGGTCTATGTATTCCCATTTTTCTTTTGGGCAGCGCTTCTCGCTGCTCTTATAAAACTTTGTTAGTTTTAAGTTGGTTACAAATAAAACTGACCTCGGTCAATAAAGTTGAAGCGCCTCGTATTTCTTTATTTAGAAGTTTTTATTCGTATTTTTAATAATATTTAATAAGCTTTTTCTCCCCCTCGTTTCGAAAAGTTACACGGTATATTTGAATAAGTCAAAAATTTGATCATGGATTAATACAAGAGTTTGGACATGAAATAGGAGTATAAAGAAACACCGTCACGGCACAACCTACGGGTGTGTCCACGACACAGCCAACTCTTCTTTTGTTTTTTTACGATGCTTATACGAGCAAGTGAAAACACCACTAAATATCTTATACAATACATATGTACATTCATCGTTGTATGATTATAAAAAATCTACTATATTCTTTAAGCCTTGAACTATTTGATACAAAGGTTATTTTACGGTTAATTACATCGACAATAATTCCCATACCAATTCTTATCTCAAGAACTATACAAAGAATGACATTATAAAATCATTCTTTAAATTTCGAAACCGGAAGCAATTTTGTTAATTGAGTCTATTTTATTTTCACTTGTGAATTTTAAATTGGTTTGATTATTTGTTGAATCCTTGAAACAGATTTGATCACTTTATTTATTATGTTTTAATTATTCTTTAAAATCGCTAAAAATGGCAATACAAATTTGGGATTCTCTAAAAATTCAAAACAATTTCTCTTGCATTCTAATTAATTGAAGCATGTTTCTAATTGGAAATCATGTTTGTATTGCTTTGAAGTTACTATGTATAGATTTTTTATTAAAATTTAATCTTTTTATTAATCTTTGCAATATTACATTTAAAACATGTTATGTTAACTTCACAACTTTGGATTTTCAAACTGTGGTCCTCGAGAAACCATAATTTCCGCATATGGCTCTGACTGTGAAACATTCAGCACTCGAAATTTTTTTAAAACTAATAAAGAGTAGAATTTCTGAGCAGCCTGGAATGAAAAAAAAGAAAAAATTATACAGTTATATTATTATATATAAAAATTACGATGTATGTATCGAATTCATGAAAAATAACAATAACATTAATAATGCATTAAGAGCGGCGGGATATTCACAAGACCAGAAAAGAGGATTAGATTTTTTTGGGAAGAAAAGTTTTCTAATTTAGGATTTATTTATACAAATGCGATTATTTGGAAATACATAAATATTTTGCTTTTAAATAAGAATGTGCGAAAATTTTGAATAAAAATATTTCGACAGTTTAATATAGAAAACGCGTAACTCAATTTTTTGTTACTTTACAATAGAAGAAATGAACTTAATAAAATCTAGGAAACTCTGGACGTTTGGATAAAAATTTTTTAATGCAGTTTTTATTTAAAATAGGCAACGCCTTTTATAGAATAAGCTATCGATTTGTAGGAGTTATTAAAAAAATTGTAAATTTTCATTAAGATCGATGGAAACTCCACGTATTCTTATTTATTAAAAATACATTTATTTCAATATGTGTTTCAATAAATCTTAAAATTTGCAAATTTTGGCTTTATTCTTCCTACTAGGAAAATATTCATGAAACTCATCACATTTTTCGGTCTTATAAATTACCATTTTTTGAATTTTTTTCTTTTTCCTAACAGGACTTCACGGTGGGTCAAACTTTGTTATTGTTTTAATTTAAGAGACATGGCCATATTTTGTAAAACGCACGCAATCACGTCACTTCGGGTTTTCTTATCTGGTAATATATCTTAGTAGAAAATTTTTGAGTGAGAGAGAGACTTTGTTTTACTTCATATGAAAAAGGCATTGCCAGACTGAAAATCTTAACGCAAGTGACTGCGTACGTTTTACAAAATATGGCTATTAATATTTTGGGCAATTCAATTCCATTGCTATGAATTGAAGGCTAAGTTTTATTTAGTGTAATTCAGTGTAATTATGTGAGAACAGTGTTCATACAAAAAATTCTAATTACAACCAGGAACGGATATCCTCATTTCTCTCAGCTCTCAATCACGAGCCCAACCTAGGTTTTCAATTTTTGCAGTTCTCCTTGCAAGCCCGAGCTATTTCCTTGAGTGTCTGTAGCTTCTCGCGAGCAGGAGCGACACAATATTTAAAAATGCTCTCACATTTACGATTTGGAGCCAATAAAACTTTAACTACCGCTCGCAGGAGCCCAAACCCGAGCTCTTTATGGCTCGACCGGCTCCGAACCGCGAACGGGAGCTGCAAAAGTAACAAAAAAATTTGCTCAGATTCGCGAGCGGGAGTTGTATATAAATAATAAGCTTAAGCTCGCGAGATAAGAGCCAGGAACCGCATAAGGGGCCACTCAAGCGAACAATTGAATTGTTCCCTGATTACAATTGAATAACTATATAAGAAATTATGTAATAAAATAATATGTATTTCATTCAGACTTAAGCAAACTTTAGTTTTATTAAAATTATAATGATACATTAATCAATGAATGATTAAAATGAATAAATAAATATTAAATACTATTGGGTGTTGGAATTAATATGTAGCGTTTTATTGGTGATAAAATATCGCATATTTTAAATAAAATTTTAAAAAATATGCAAAGCGTTTTTCATTGTAAACCATTAATTTTTCCAATCTCTCGGGAAGGAGACGAAAAGTCAGAAAAAAACGCCGTTCAATGTCCCTCGGTTTCAAATATACACTGGAAACACTGACAGCTGTTTCCACCTCAAAATCTTGACATACAGTCAGTATCATACCTCCGCGGAAAGAAGTAGTCGCTTTACGCTTGAACAAAAATGGGAAATATTGGAAACTTATTTCCAAAGTAAGTGCTGTGTATCCCAAACAGTGCGTTATTTGAAAAGATGATTTGTGCGAAAAATCATCTTTTCTGACAAGGCACATTTTCATCTCGGCGGCTAATTTAACAAACAAAATTGTTGCATCTGGGGCTCGGAAAACCAGCACGTTATTGTCGAGAAGCCGATGCATCCACAGAGAGCGAAAGTTCGGTGCGGATTGTGGAGTGGTGGCATCATTGGACCATTTTTCTTCGAAAATGAGGATGGGAACAACATTTCGGTCAACGGTGGGCGTTACAGAGCCATCTTAACCGACTTTTTTTTAACTGAAATTGGAGACATGAATTTGGACGACCTCTGGTTCATTCAGGAGGACGCAATTTATCTTTTGCGCACCAAATTCCAAAATCATGTTATCACCCGTCTTGGCGATGTCAATTGGCCGCCTTTGGACTTTTTTTTTTGTGGGGAACCGTGAAGGACCGATGTTATGCCAATAATCGGGAAACGATTCTAGCACTTAAAGTCATTACCATTGTTGATAAATAATCAATCCCCAACGATTCGGACAATTCCTTAAGGATTTAACATGGGTCTTTATTGAGAAATGCCTCCCATTCATCATCTTTGATTTTTTTGTCTGTACAGATCGTTCCTTTTCTCTTTCAAGTCTCGACTACTTTTAAAGTCGCCCACTATTTTTAGCCCACTATTTTTAAAGTTTATAAAGCACCTTAGACACGTTGGCTCAGCTACGGCATGGTAACCATAAATTTACACAAAACTCCATGACCTCTGGCAGCACTATTTTTATGTTAAGTTAATGAAGCAAAACTCCCAGCTTATAAAACAATTTATCCGGCACAAAATGCTAAATGTTCGTTAAAACGAAAATGTTTTTATTAACGTTTTAATCAAATGATATGAACTTAAACTGATGTTTACTTGTGACACGCCGAATTTTGTGTTTAGAAAATTATTACCATTGTGAACATATGTGAACATATTGTAGACGAAAATTTTCGTCGAGTAACACGTCACGAGCGGTGCAACAAAATAAAACTTTTCGGAGAAGTTTGCGGTTTACATACTTTTCCAACATCTATATCATCTATATAATATTTTTGTTTGTTTGTATGTATGTATGTATGTATGTTTGGAATAGACTCCTAAACTTCTTAACATATTTTAATCAAACCTACATCAAACGATACCTTTAATTACTGCGCTGAACATAGGCTATATTAATTGTGCCACGCCCCTTTTACCGCCCACAAATCAATAGAAATGCAATATTTCAAACGGTTTCTGCCGTATAAGACTAAAAGTTGGTAGTTTAGTTTGTATGCTGACTGTCGGAAACTGTACGAAAAATGGGTTGCCACACCCTCTTTTACCGCCCACAAATCAATAAAAAAGCTATATTTCAAACGGTTTCGACCGAATCAAGCTAAAATTTTATAGTTAAATTTGTATGCTAACTGTCGGCAACTGAATGAAAAATGGGTTGCCACACCTCCTTTTAGCGCCCACAAATTAATAAAAATGCTATATTTCAAACGGTTTCTGCCGTATAAGACTAAAAGTTGGTAGTTTAGTTTGTATGCTGACTGTCGGAAACTGTACGAAAAATGGGTTGCCACTACCCCTTTTACCACCCACAAGTCAATAAAAATGCTCTATTCCAAACGGTTTTGGCAGTATTTGACTAAAATTTTGTAATTTAGTTTCTATGTTAACTGTAGAAAATGTTACCAAAATTGGCTTACCACGCCCCCTTTTACAGCCACAGATCAATAAAAATTGTATATTTCAAACGGTTTCGGTCATATTGCACTAAAATATACTTGCACTTACTGTCAGCAAATGTATTTAAAATGAGTGTAATCTCACTACAGCTACGCCTACTATTCATAAATAATTATTATTCCTGAGATGTAAATGCTTTCATAATAAAATATGCTATGTAGGTGTAAGATTAAATGATAAAATTCATTATGAAGGTGCAATGTATCAAAACAAACCATTAAGAGAAATGTTGGTGCGGATGGACCTAACTTTTGTTCCCCTTTTACCGCCCATAAATAAATAAAAATAAATAACTGGCCATTTCAGCCCTTGAAAGGACTTTGACCTAGCTTCTTATGATCAATTGTGTTGTGCGTGTTGTTAAGTTTGTACACAATTGACCGAGAACCGGACCTACAGGTTTAACGCGTTTCCGAACGGCGATGAACGAAATGTTCTTGTTCTCAAGAAGCTTTACATGGCATTTTGATAACTCTCTGAGGTTTGCCATTGTCTGCAGAGAGGTGGCGGCCGTACAGAAAAATAATTTTAATTGAAATAATTTTCTGTCGCTGCTGGGGTTCGAACCCGGGTCTCCAGGCTCGTTGACATAGAGGCCACGCACTTTAACCAACTACGCCATTGGCGGACGCCACCGCCCATATATGTCATATATGCTATATGTCAGACGGTTTCGGTCGTATTGGATTAAAATTTGGTGGTTTAGTTCATATCTTTACTGTCAGCAAATGTACTAAAAGTAGGCGTGGTTTCATTATAGGTACTGCCACTTTTCTGAAATCATTATAATTCCCGAGTTGTACACAGAAAAAAAATGATTTCAAATTGACGACAATTGTTATTAATTTGACGAATTTTGTGTTTAAAAAATAGCTTGCAACAAACTTCGTCAAAGTAAGAGCAAATGTGTTTAAAACTTTTGAAAAACATATGAAAAAAAAAGCAAATTATGAACACATTTTTTTAACACAATGTGTTCAATTTTAAGCTAACTTTTTTTTTCAGTGTACAGGTTTTGATGGTGAAACTTGATAAGTTTCGAAAAATTTTTAATTTTCTTTTACTTTCTACACGAATTATTAATTTTTACATAACTTTAGGCACAAATAAAATTTTCGAAATTTTTAACCTTTTTCTAGCTACGCCTATCTATAAATTAAGAAATAGATACATCAAATATTCAGTTTGAGCAAATCAACGTTTGCATGGTTAGCTTTTTTTCATAAAACACTAATGAAACATAAAAAAAGAATTTAATTGACTTTTTGCTCAGATAAAAAATATGTGGTAAACTTAGTACGTTAAATAGAGTTTCCAAGACAGAGTAAATGAGCTTGAATAAATTATTTTTTCAAACAAAACTTATATAATTTTATCCAACTATGAAAAACGAAAACAGAATATATTTATCCTGGAAGAAACTTATTTTTAAAAATTAGTTTTTTCTTATGCTAATTTAATTCAACTCAAATTAAGGGGGATTATATATCCAGAGTCCGAAAAAAGGTAATGTTTGTGAATTTTTTTAAGGAAATCTAAAAGATATTTTCAAATGAGGTTTTTATACCTAAAAATATATACATTCAAGAGTATGTTTAGTTTTTTTTTATTGAAAAAATTTAATATTATGGTAGATACAGCATTTTTTATAGAGCACTGTGAAAAAAAGGTAAAAAGCGGTGACCAAGATTACTCCTCCAAACTTTATAACAAACAAAAAAACGAAAAATATTATTAAACTAGATACTTAAAACTCGTACTTGTCATAGCCGATTTTGAAAATATTGACTTTTTACAAAATGGCGGACTGCCGAACATAAAGTAACGATTAATTCGTCATTATTTTTCCTATAAGTAATAAACGAAGCTACGAAAAAAAATTGTATGAGAAGTACTAGAAAAAGTACTTTTAAAAGTAAGAAAAAAATATAAACGTTCCGGGTATATAATCCCCCTTAAGCCAATCCGAACAAGGTCGGGTAATCTGCTAGTTATTTAGTATATAATATAGCCCCAAGATTTTGAGGATCGTACAATTTTGTAGCCAGTGCTAGTGTGTACTGCCCCTGAATAAAAGAATGAATTTTCCAAACTGTTTTTAGCGCACGCAAACAGTAAAATTAATATATCTGTTTAACTGCCATTGAAATATAGAAGCTACCTATACATCAGCTTTAAAATAAAACAACAATAATTTCAATATGGTTGTACCTTTTCGTGTTTTGAACCATTTATTTATATTTTTATTTTATAATTATAATTTTTGGTTTTTAACACATATTCAAATCTTTATTTAGATGAATTTACAAATTTTAGATTATGTTTTTTTTTTGTTTTTTGACAAATTTTTGAATTGTAAAATTTTATATAAAATAACAATAAATATCAAAGCGAATTCGAAAGTAGGTAGCTACACTACTCCCTCTCCAGTAGAACGGTAATTGAGATTAAATTAAACAAAAACAGAGTTGGCTGTGTCGTGGACACACCCGTAGGTTTTGACGTGACGGTGTTTCTTGTTGTTGTTGTTTTTATTGTTATTGTTGTTGTTATTGTTGTTATTGATGTTGTTGTTGTTGTTGCTGCTGTTGTTGTTGTTGTTGTTGTTGTTGTTGTTGGTTGTTGTGTTTTGTTGTTGTTGTTGTTGTTGTTGTTGGTGTTGTACATGTTCATGTTCATGTTGATGTTGATGTTGATGTTGATGTTGGTGGTGGTGTTGGTGTTGGTGTTGGTGTTGATGTTGATGTTGATGTTGATGTTGATGGTGATGTTGATGTTGATGTTGATGGTGGTGTTGATGTTGATGTTGATGTTGATGGTGATGTTGATGTTGATGTTAAGGTTGATGTTGTTGTTGTTGTTGTTGGTGTTGGTGTTGGTGTTGGTGTGGGTGTGGGTGTTGGTGTTGGTGTTGGTGTTGGTGTTGGTGTTGGTGTTGGTGTTGGTGTTGGTGTTGTTTCTTTTTCAAGTGCTTTTTTTATTTGCTTCTCCATTGGTTGTGCTTTTCCTTGGTACATTAACTTTTCCTTAGTTACAGGCAATTAATCCAGCAAAAGTGATGTATATGCGTCACATTAGGCGGTTCCATGAGAGGCCTTATGACGCCGTCATTTTTTTTTTTCTATTTTTATCATGTTCCCGAAGACCTCACTTTCATTTTCGATGCTTAAAATTTACCTTACGCCAGTAGTCACAGAGCGAAAATTCCATGAAACGTTTTTAATGGTTGAAGCATTTTTACTGCTTTATGTGGTTGCAACCCTGAAATCATGACGGTAAGATTTTTTTTTTTATTTTAGTTGTGAAGCGTAATAACACGCCTATGCTGTTGTAAAACAAAATTTACCGCAGCTCGTCTTCTTAGTGAGTAATAATTCCATGCAACGATATTACATTTCTGTTACATATGCTGCCATATTCACGACCTGGTGACGTCAGAATTTTTTGTTTTATTTTTATCGTAAGGCCAAGTATAAATCCTTCATTTTCCTTTTCAAACATTTATCGAATCTTATATACTCACTAAGTAAAAATTCAATGCAACGCCGCTGCATGAATGTTGCATTGTCGATCTTTGAGCGGCTCTCTCTGTGTCCCCATAACGATAGAAATTTTTTGTCTAATTTTGTTGTGAGGTCTTAGAGCAGGCCTTTATTGGTGTATCATAATTTTAGTCCTAGCACTAATACTCAGCGAGTAATTATTCCATGTAACAAATTTTCAGTTGTGTTGCTTAAGCAGTTCCCTCCGCGTCCCGATAATGTTTTGAATTTTTGTTTTGTTTTTATAATGAAGTCAAAGGATTAGCCTTTACGGTCGCACCATCTTTTTAGTCATAGCTCAGCGAGTAACAATTCTATGCAACGCTTATAAATTTTAATAAAACTTTAAAATAAAACACTTTATCAATAAAAAAGCCAAAAAAACAGGAGTAGTGGCAAATTATCTGAATCTTGTTTTCGCTAAAATGCCCTTCACGTTTATACTGGAAAATAAGATATATGGGAGATGTGCGTGTTAGTCGGGTGATTTGATTAATTTTTACACCAGCTACTTATAGCTACAGAAGAACTATGTGTAGTGAATTTAAGGTATAATATACGTGTAAATTTTTCGAAAAAAAAAAATTTTTTTTCGGGGGTCTTGCGTAGGGGGGATGCTTAATATATAGTATATGCTTTAAAATGTCATTTGAATTTTTTATTTCCGATACATGGGAAAGGCCATATCCATCGAACCGTTTTGATATTTTCTTTTCAATGCCATTTTCAGCGCCCTCTATATAAAAGCCAGAACTGTATTTAAAAAAAAAAATTTTTTTATAAAGTATTTTTTATGTACAATAACATGTATAAATTAAAAAAAAAATAATTACTCCTTATATATAAAAAATTGTTTGAAAACAGCTCCTGTTTTTGGTTGCTACACGTATATTCTACCTTAAATGATCTGGGGTAATTTTTTGAGTAAATATACTTTGTGGTGTATTTAACGACGGTAAAGGATTTTTATATTTTTTGGTTTAATTCCCTATTTTTGCCTTTTTGTGTTAACTTGCAGCAAGGCTTTGCCGACTTTCAAAGCATTAAAATGCCCCACTTGAGAACTTGAAAATAAAAGAGCGACTAGCGCACTGTTTTTGATATAATTCAAGTCTGAATTCTTTATTAAAATTTATTGGTATTTATACCAAGATTTTTGGTATTCTTGTTCTTATTCTAGATAATATTCTAATAATCTACTAATATAAAATTACTAATATAAATCTACTAATATAAAATTTCGGAAATATGTGACATATTGGTAACATGTGTAAATCGATCATCTTTGACCGATATTTACAAGTAGATGCAATGCAAACAAAACATAGCACAAAAAGAAACGAAAAATCAGTCATTGGGACACACACCAATTCTGCTCTGCATGCCGCTCAAATTGCAGTTTGTCACACTTTAAGTTGCTAGTGTGTCATAACAATAAGCGACGGTCTAGTTAGTCAGCATATGTTAGCTGCTATGAATCACATGTTGCCTATATGCACACTACATCCTTGCCCTTAAAATTTAAATAAATGTCATTTTATATGTATTTATAATCTATAGCGCTGTTTATAACTATGTATCTTAAAATAACTTAATATATTTGTCTAGACTTTACTAAATTATTATTGTGTATTTCATATAATTTATCATCTAGTTCTATAACGCTATTAAATTTATTTTTCGAAATTATTTTATACGGGCCTTTAAATGGCTTACCAAATTTATTCTTATTTTGTACTTGTACTTTAAAATTTGACTTATTTATAGTTTTTTGATTTTGACATCTTATATTTTTAGTTTCTAGCAGGTTATTTCTAGCTTGTTCATATGAATATCTTAATTTCAATTTTAATTCATTTAGATAATTATCTGAGTCATATATTTGTTCTTTATTCGTCATTATTTCGCATGTTAGTGAGCTTAATTTACCAAAAACTAGTTCAAATGGTGAGTAATTTGTGCTACAATGTGGCATTGAATTATAGCAATATGTGTAATATGGGAGCCAATCATCCCAATTATCTTTATCACCTGCTTTCATTAAATAATCGTTTAGTACTCTATGATTTCTTTCTATTGAGCCTAATGTTTCATGATGGAAAGGTGTCGAAACGAATTTGTCTATATTCAATAATTTACATATATTCTTTAATAACTCGTTAGTAATTTCAGTTCCTTTGTCTGTCAACAGTTTTTTGAAACATCCATATTTAAGAATGAATTTTTCTACTATTGCTTTTACTACTGTTATAGCATCTTACTTTCCAACGGAAATGCTTCAACAAATTTTGTTAATTCGCATTGAAATGTCAAAATATATCTGTAACCCTTGGATGGTCTTAGAGGGCCTACAGTGTCAATCGTGATTGTTTCAAATGACGTGTTTGGAGTATCCGTTACTTCAAAATTTTTCTCTAGTGTATTTAGTTATTTTTACTTTATTGCAGATTTCACAATTGTTAATGAATTTATTAACCATTTTATTCATATTTTCCAGACAAACTTCTGTTTTAATTTTCCTACACATTTCCTGATTCCGCAATGTCCTCCTAATTTTGAATTATGATGTTCTTCTATTAACCTGTGCATTTCCTGTTCGTTTCTAACCTGTCTTGGAGGTTCATATAAAATAATATTCAAACATTCTTCATTTCTTCTATTCTTTTGCAGCTTATTAAATATATCCTTGAACTCACTTACGTTCACTTTTTCAAAAATTTTACTATTCCTCGGAAGCGCTACCGTTTTAACATCTGCATTGCTCATCATGAATATTAACTTCTTCAAAATCAATTTTATCTCTGATAGAGAACTATCGTTAAATTCTACAACTACAGTGTTTGCTGCTATATTTATTTTATTTTTTTGGGTACCCTTATTTTCTTTAATACTTTTTGTAAATTTTAATTTCTTTATCCGCCTAGTGTCTGATATTGATACACAGTCCCAGATATGAAGGTTATCAATCCCCACATTTGAATCTAAGGCATTTGCAGAGTTATTTTCATTATTTAACATTTTCTTCTATATTTTTCTTCATTGCGCGCATTATAACATTAACATCATATTTTGGAATCATTTCTCTTAGTTTGTTGGAATCTATTTGTATTCTGGAAAGTGCGTCTGCGTTTGTGTTCATTTTTCCTTGCTTAAATATTATCTCAAAGTCATATTCCATTAGGTCAACTCTTATTCTGGTCAATTTTGATGAAGGATTTTTGTGTGTAAAAAGACTAACTAGTGGTCTATGGTCAGTGTAAACTATGAACTTTCTACCAAATAAATAAGAACGGAAATGTTTATTCCCCAATGAATTGCTAATAACTCTTTTTCAATTATAGGTTTATTTAATTCATGTTTGTTCAAGGCTTTGCTAGCATAGGCTATTGGTTTGTCTGCCCCTATTTCGCCTTGTGACAACACCGCTCCTAGAGCATGATTTGATGCATCTGTTGTTAAAACGAACGGTTTGGAAAAATTTGGATAACTGAGAATGGGAGGGCTCATGAATTTTTCTTTTAATGTGTTAAAAGCTTTAGAGCATTCTGTTGTCCAGCTAAAAATCTGTTTTTTCTTTAATAACTGATTTAATGGTTTAGCAACGTCTGCAAAATCTTGGATGAACCTTCGGTAGTAATTGCAAAATGAAACAAATCTTCTTACGTCATCTGCATTTTCAGGTATAGGATAATTTTTGATTACTTCATATTTTGCTGGGTCTGTACGTATTCCTTCGGAAGTAATTAAATGACCAAAATATACTACTTCTGGTTTTAAAAAGTTGCATTTCCCTGGATTGAGTTTCAAATTATATTCGCGTAAACGTTCAAATACTGCTAACAGATTTTGATTGTGTTCTCTCAGATTTGAACCAAATACAATTACATCATCTACATATAGAAAAGCTGATGCCTGTAGACCACTTAAAGCTATCGATAGCATTCTTTGGAAACTGTTTGTTGAAATTTTTAAACCAAATGGTAGTATTTTAAACTGATAATGACCTTGATTCGTTGCGGAAGCTGTTACATGTCTAGATTCTTTATTTAGTGGTATTTGGTGGAATGAACTGGTCATATCAAGAGTGGAGAAATATTTTGCATTTCCTAGTTTGTCAAGTACGTCATCCAGTCTTGTTAGCGGGAATTTATCATCCACTATTTTTTTGTTTAAAGATCTAAAATCTACAACTAGCCTCCACTTAGTTTTACCTTCTTTGCCCTTTTTTTGGTACTTTAAGTAAGGGAGAATTATATGGACTCGTCGATGGTTCTATTATGTCATCTTCAAGCAAATTTAAGACCTGTCTATCTATCTCTTCCAACTGTGTATAAGGTAATCTATAGTTTTTTATGTATACTGGAGTTGTGTCATTTAGTGCTATATTTTGTTTATAAAAAGTATTATTTGTTAAAATTTCTCCTTCTAAATGGAATATTTCTTGAAACTGTTCACATAATCTTAATATGTCGTCTTGTGCTTTTTTATCTAGACCTTCAATATTTAATTCTTTTCTTAGATCTCGTCGTCTTTCTTCATGATTTTGTTTGATTGTGTATGTGAATATTTCATAGTCTGTAAGCGGTTGAATTCCTATAATAATATTGTCAATTGAAACTTGTGTCTCTAGTGTTGAGTATTTTGACATGTTTTATACCATTCGATGGTACAATTGAATTTGCTAAAAATACTCCATTGGTTATTTCGTTACCGACCACAACACTGTCATGTTCTACTTAAAATTCCACAGCTTGTATGGTTTCTGTTCTTGGAGGTGTTGTTATGCTTCCTATATTCTTCGTATTCATGTTCATTGGTAGTATTATCTCATCTTCATTGTAATTAATAATTAAAACATAAGTTTCATAATCAATTTTACAGTTATTAGTTGATAAATTAAAATTGTCATCGATAATTTGAAATTCATGGTTAATTGTGTTTTCACCTATTACTAAGTTTATATTAGACGTACCTTTCGAGTATATAGCTTTATCTGTGAACCCATTTATTCTACATGTATTATTATAATCTATTTTTTTTTAATAATTCTTTAAAATCGAAATGTCTACTCCGGTGTCTATCAGAAAAGTGAATACTTCTTTTTCATCTTTTATTTTGAGTGTCACAAAATTTGTTGTGCACAATGTGCGTGCTAAATTTAACGTTTTTGCCGCGCGAAATTGCACCGGTTCGCTTGCCCGGGAAAAATTGCGTTTCCCGATTGATTTTGTCCAACCCTTTGTCCGTTATTTTGTCCAAATCTTTGTCATTGTACTGTGTATACCCAGGGCCGGCCCTAGAGCCGAGCCAGTAAGGCCAGGGCTCGGGGCGCATACAGATAGGGGCGCCTTACATATTTAAAAAAAATATATCAATCAATATATATGGAAACATATATGGCGACCGTGGCATGCATATTAAGTGTGTAGCTTGCATGCCTGGAGCGAGAGATTGATTCCCCCTCACGGCAAATTTTTTTTTAATAAAAAATTTTCTGATCGGTCATCACCTCTTTGCAGACAATGTCAAGCCTCAGAGAGTAAACCATGCCATGAAAAGCTTCTTGAGAACATGAGCCGTGTGGAGTTGGCATAAAACATGTAGGTTCAGTTCTCGATCAATTGTGTACAAACATTTTATAACACACACAAGACGACTGTTTGAACCATGATGAGAAACTTAATATTACCACAGCCACAGCAGCGAAAAATTAGTCAGAAGCCACAGCTATATTGCACAAAATTGAAAAATATAAATTTATCTGCTCTTTAATTGTATGGTATGATATTTTATTTGAAATAAATGTAACTAGCAAAGCATTTCAAGCAGTTAGTTTAAACCTCAGCCAAGCAGTAACGTGGTTATCAAAGAGTATAATGTTCCTTGAAGACTATAGTACAGCTGCCAAATTTTCTTGTATTTTGGAGGAGGCTTAAATAATTGCAATTGATTTAGATATTGATGTACAGTGTGAACGCGCACGAGTTCGCCTAATAAGGAGACAGGAGACGTTGCCCCATGGCAGTGGGGTCGAGGTTCAAGGAATTGATGCCTAGGAGATAAATATTCAGGACGTCAGTGCTATGCTAATATCTATACGACGTCCATCATACCTCTCCTAGGCGTCACTTCCATGACTCCAGACGCGACCAACGCCCTGTCATAGTAGCTTCAACACCGGTCGCACACCATACTTAAGTGTATATTTAAATTAATAAATATACTGTATGGATAGCACCAATGCTGGAACGCAACTGTACCAATTATGGATGATTAGTTGGGTCATCATCCACATTTATTGGTGGAAATCGAGACCCATCTACCATCTCTGACAATTTGAGGGCATTGCCACCCGGTTGATTAAGCGCAAACGGTCAAACGGTCCACCTACTTTCCAGATTGGGCGACCAACTCCAGGATCTGGGTAGTCCCTTCTCATTTACACAGGTTAGGGCGAACCCGTTACCTGCGACCATCCTCCTTTTTCCTAGATTTGGACAGGCTGCTCGTGAGAACAGGCGGAGTTGAATAAGGAGACAATTTGATTATGAACAACGTAACGAAGTGTTGGATGATCCAATGCAAAACATTAAAGTTAATTTTTTTAACAAGATCTTGGACAACGCTATACAATCATTACGTGATCGTTTTCAACTTATTCATGGACACTACAGTAAATTCGAAATGCTATATAACTTTGGCAATATCACCAACATAACGGATGATGAAATACGAAAATATTGCATGGATTTAGAACTTCTCTTAACTTACGGTGATCAAAATGATATTTCCGGCTTGGATTTATTTGACGAATTAAACTACCTTAAAAATCATTTGTCTTCTGATCGCTGTGATTCTCCTATTGAAATTATAAATCATTTTTTAGAAAATAATTTAACAACCGCATTGCTAAATATATATATTGCATTACGATCGTCTTAAAGGTTTAGCTACCCTTTCCATCGAACGCGATATAGTAGGGAAATTGGAACTGGATTATCTTATCAACAATTTTGCAGCCAGTAAAGCTCGGAAAAAACTGTTGGTGTAAGTTAAAATAAAATCATTTATGGATAATATAAGTTCTCTCTTTTTTATCTAGATAAAAAAAATCCGCCAACATAATGAAGGGCATACTTTAGAATGGGGGTTTGAGATATGTTCATTTTCTTATTTTGATTTAAAGAAAGTTTTATATATTACATTGTATGCCTTACTTGTTGTACTTAAAGTTCGAAAAATTCCGACCAAAGCCCAATTTTATCATATATTGAATTTTATATAAAGATAAAGTTGGGAGTTTTATACATAATATGTAAATAATTTTGTCTTATTATTCTTAATTTAACTTAAATAAAATTAAAAAGAGGTTTCTTACACTTTTTTTTTTGCTTGTTAAAAAATATGGGGCGCAATTAAGACCCTTGGCCTAGGGTGCCACAAATTCTCGGGCCGGCCCTGTTTATACCCCCAATTTTGTATGTTGTTAAACCTGTTATTGTTATTATTATTCCTGTTATTTGAGTTTTTTCGTTGATAATTATTATTGTTTCTGAAATTATTATTACTATTAACTCTGTTACTATTACAGTTTCTAGTATAGTTTGACCTAAATTCTGTGGCTAAATGTATGTTTTTCTGTCCTGGTCTTGTTTCTGCTTCTGCAGCAATCTGAACTGCTTCATTGAATTTTGTGGCTCTTGAAGCTAGTACGACCGATTTAATATAGTCATTGAGTCCGTTTTTGAATGCACTCAAAACAAGTTGGTCATTTAGAACTACTATAAGCTCCCTATTTGCTTCTCCTTGCTCTTCTATCTGTATCTGATTTAGTGTAGCTATTAGAGATTCTATTCTCTCAACAAAAACGTTGACACTTGTGCTCCCCTGATACAATCTTGACAACTCAATGTGAATATTTAGTGCATTTTTATTAGACTTGTAATTCTTACTCAATGTTGATTTTAGATCTGTTATTGTTTCTGGTTTGGTTTCTGTTAGTAGTTTATTCTTGACTTTGTCTGTTAATTTTGTTGACAGGACGAATTTAAGTAATTTTTTTTTTACATTTTCATCTTTGAGCGTATCTCCATAAAATTCTATTAAATTTAAAAAATTTGACAGAGTCTTCTGATCTCCGTCATATTCTGGTATCAACTTCACCGCAGTTAATAACTCAAAACTCGCCATGATTATATCTTTAGGCTTCAAAAATTTTATTATCTCTGTTTCTATTTTATGAAATAGATCTATGTTATTTTTCAAGTTTTGGTTGCTTGACTCCTTTGTTATAGTTTTAAAAACGTCTTCTAATGTAAATTTTATTTTGTTAATATATTCTTGCGTGTATGTTCCATTCCGATTTTTTTTTTAGTATTGTTAAAATATCTTTTAATGTATTGAACTCTTTACTCATGCTTACATATTGATTTTGTTTTTGTCTTTTTCTTAATTTTTCTTATATTTTATTTATAAACATTAGTTATATTCACGTGCTTAAAATTAGGCTAATATTAATTGATTTCCTATTACAAGCATTTTTTACATATAAAATTATCTTTACTTGCTGCAAAATTGTTTTTGCCAATTAATGATTTACATAAGCTACACCTGAAACAATTATAATGAAAACTCATATTTTTGTAACTAAGATATCTTATTTTTCCTATATCTATTATTTTTTGTTACAACCCATGCAATACTTATCAAATAGTATTCCAAAACATCCTTGGTAAAAACAGCCTGTAGCTACTTCCATTATTATGTCAAATTATTAGCTAAGATTATATTTTTATTTTTATTTTATTAGACATTTGATGCTATAGTTTGGCGTAAATGCCTTCTGACATAATTCTTATAATATCTTTTTATTAAATACAAAATTACAACTATCATGAAAACTATAGAAATTATTTCCACTATACTATTAAATATGTTTATGTTGACACTGCTGCTGCTACTGCTGCAATTGTTGTTGTTGTTGTTGGTTGTCTTTTCGTCTGACCACCAGCCCATGTTTCTACGACTTATTGTTTATTGCTTTTTTTGTTGTCGCAATCTTGTTGTCTTGTTGTTTCTGCTTTTGTACTGCTCTATCGTCAGTGGTTGTGAACCTGCTGTCTTCGGAGTGGGTGTGTATTTTGGAAATCCTGGGTCCAAGGGACGTATTCATCTGTGCTTCTTGGAGCGTTTAATTCCTCAAAAAGTTTGTCTAGCTCTTCTCTTAGAGTACTTGGACATTTCAGTAGAAAACCAAAATGAATTTTCTGAACGATTTTGGCAGGATCGATGGTAGCAGGATCGCCATGTAGTGTATTTAACGACGGTAAAGGATTTTTATATTTTTTGGTTTAATTCCCTATTTTTGCCTTTTTGTGTTAACTTGCAGCAAGGCTTTGCCGACTTTCAAAGCATTAAAATGCCCCACTTGAGAACTTGAAAATAAAAGAGCGACTAGCGCACTGTTTTTGATATAATTCAAGTCTGAATTCTTTATTAAAATTTATTGGTATTTATACCAAGATTTTTGGTATTCTTGTTCTTATTCTAGATAACATTCTAATTACAATTCTTAACACATATATAATTCTAAAAAAAAAAAAAATAAATAAATAACTGGCCATTTCAGCCCTTGAAAGGACTTTGACCTAGCTTCTTATGATCAATTGTGTTGTGCGTGTTATTAAGTTTGTACACAATTAACCGAGAAATGGACCTACATGCTTAACGCCGACTCCGAACGGCGATGAACGGAATGTTCTTAATCTCAAGAAGCTTTACATGGCATTTTGATTACTCTCTGAGGTTTGCCACTGTCTGCAGAGAGGTGGCGGCCGTACAGAAAAATTATTTTAATTCAAATAATTTTCTGTCGCTGGCTGGGGTTCGAACCTGGGTCTCCAAGGTTCTTTGACATAGCGGCCACGCACTTTAACCAACTACGCCACGGACGCCACCATATATAAATCTACTAATATAAAATTACGGGAATATGTGACATATTGGTAACATGTGTAAATCGATCATCTTTGACCGATATTTACAAGTAGATGCAATGCAAACAAAACATAGCACAAAAAGAAACGAAAAGTCAGTCATTGGGACACACACCAATTCTGCTCTGCATGTCGCTCAAATTGCAGTTTGTCACACTTTAAGTTGCTAGTGTGTCATAACAATAAGCGACGGTCTAGTTAGTCAGTATATGTTAGCTGCTATGAATCACATGTTGCCTATATGCACACTACACATAATACACATCTCACATTTTTAAAGATGGTTAAAAAGCTGCCAAATAAAAAAAACAACATTAAAAAAGTAATGCCAAGTAAATGCCAAAACTAAAACATGCAGCATTTCAGAAAATTAACACTTTCATTGGTTTTTTAATGAAAAACCATTGAAACATTTTCAATCCGTCAGCAAAAATTTGATCGGATCGGATTTCAGTTTAATTCCGATAAATCGGATTACAGAACACCTACAATCCGCCAAAAAAATAAATATCGGATTCGAAGATCGGAATCGGATGGCAGAACACCTTTCATTCAAATGTCATCGGAAATAAATCCGATTCCAACGTGAATCGGATTTCAGAACATTCCCGAATATCACAAATAAAAAAATAAAAAACTAGTCAGAAATGATCTTCGGCTGGTTCAAACTTAAAATACCGAAATTCCCCCACGACCGAACCAAAGTATATTTAAAGTCTTAAGAAGCCAATAAAATGTTTTGTATGAGAGGTAGGCGTGGTTTTTACCCAATTTCGTTGAATTATATACTCAGAGTGCATATTAAAGCTTATTTGCAAATTTCAAATCCATATATTAATTTTGTGGAATTAAAAGAGTTTTTACCTTTTTGGTAAAGTCACTTTGTAGGCGAGATAAGCGTGATTTTTATTCGATTTGGTTGAATTTCATATCTTAGACATCAAAGCTCATATGTTTGTGGAATTCTTAGAGATGAGTTATAAAATCAATCAATGCAGTCAACTTTTTGAAATTTTGCGACTAGCAAAAGAGTAGAAAAACACTGCTTTGATAAAGTGAATAGCGCTTCTATAATTCCGGTTTGGTTTTATTGCTGTTGCGCTTATTAGCTTTTCAAAGTTAGTGGACTGCTAAAACCACAAAGACTACTGATGAGTCGGAATAGTGTCCGACGAAACCATGGTCTAGTCTGCTCGGTTTGCTCTGCAAAGAACTTTTGTTGTTGTGACAACCTGTTGCTTCATGAAAAATTTGGCATAAAGCATAGTACTCTGTTCAGTTTCGCGTGAAATTTCACGCGAATCTCCATATAAAATGTGACAACCGTGAAACAAACGTGAAAATTTGACAAAATTTTCATCAAAGTAGTATTATGTTTCGCTGTGGAAAATCTAGTACTATATTCTTCAACATGTATCTAGCAACATGCTTTTCACGACAATTTAATTGCACCGACCATTTATTTTTCTGTGAAAAGTGACAGTTATTTTTGAAGTTGTCAAATTTTAATAAAATAATATACAATTTTTCAATTTCAATTTTCAAAACAGTTTGAAAAAAGTTCAAGCAAAATAAAAAGTAAGTTTATAAATAATTATACATTATTTTTGTTTTATTTTGTTAATTTGCATAACTAATAATTGCAGTGGATATAAATTTTCAAAAAAAAAGGAAGGGCCAACTGAATGAAGAGGAGAAGAAGAGGTTGCTGGGCTCAATAAGGAGAAGAAGATTTGTGTGGGACAAGCAATGTAAGGAGCATTGCAACCGCAATGCTCTGAACAATGCTTGGGCAAACATAAGCCAAGAAGTCAATAAAAGTGGTAAGTCAATCAATTAGTCTTCTACTTCATTTAGTAATTTTACTTTTTAATTTTTTAGTGGAAGACTGCAAGACGGCTTGGAAAAGTTTGCGCGACAGCAGGCGGTACCATGCCAATAAGGCGAAAAAATCCGGCAGTGCCTGCGACTTGGATGTAGAGGTCGAAGAAAATATCCCACTAGACGATTGGGATTTTTCCCAAGATATGTCTTTTTTATCTGAGGCTTCTACACAAAGGGAGTAAGTTGAAATTATGGCATACAAAACTAAAAATTGTTAATTTTACATGTGTATTTACATTTCAGAACTTTTTCGACACTTCATGATGAGAGCTGCACAGAACAGCCGGAGCCGCATTATTCATATGTAGGTAAATAATCTGTTAATGTTTTTTCTCGGCAATTTATGTCATATATTCTTTTTAGTTGCAAACGCCTACATCATCAAACCGTCCCCAAACCGTCAGCGAATTGCAGGCTACTGCTGATCGAGTGGTGGAGCAAATGGCCACAGTTATTAATATGCGACAAAATGAGGTCAAATCCAAACACCATTGTCTGCTTGCACATTTGGGGTCAATTTTTGATCAGTTGCCAGATGCAGCTGCAAATGATTTAGGGGCTAAATTTATAGCGATGGCTTATGAAGAGCTAAAGAAAATAAATTAGTTTACAAATTTTATCTCTCAAATGGTAAGTTTGCAAAAAAAACTGGTGTGCTTTCTTCTCTAATATTTGTAATTTTGTTTTATTTCTATGAAGTGCGGAGATTAAAAAACGTTTTTCACCTTCAACCCGAATACTCATGCGTACCCGATTCACCCCTTTAGTACTCGAAACTGGCGCTCAGTCAAAAATCACTACAAAAAACTATTTGTGCTCTTGAAGTAAAATTGGAAAATTGAGCATTAAATAATTGTTTATTCAACAGTTTTTTCAAAAACTTACAGTCTATTCTGGTAAATTAGAAATAGTAAACCAGTATTTTAAAAATTGTAAGATGCTTTTCAGATATTTACAACTTTGCTTTTTAGCTTAAAATTTTGTTTTCAAATCAAATAATTACAAAAAACACTTAGAAATATTAAAAATACTGGTTTTCTATTGCTAATTTACCAGAATAAACTGTAAGTTTTTGTAAACTGTTGAGTAAACATTAGTATTTAATGCTCAATTTTCCAATTTTACTTCAAGAGAACAAATAGTTTCTCTTAAAATGCATAGTTTCAAATAGTAAATGCTTTTTAAAAAATGTTTAAAAAAATAAACTTGAAATGTGTAATTATATCATTTTATTCTTTTCGAGTTTAGTCATTTAATCAACCTATGTAAATATGTTAAAATATACAATTTGTGTGTAATTTACTCATTCTGGAAGATGATATTGTTGATGATGTAAGTGAATTTGTTGAGCTCTGAATAAAATAAAAAAAACTTTTTGTTGAATTAAAACACAAAACTTTATAAAAAAGAAACCTTTATTGCTAATTCGGTGCGTCCACTAGAGTTACAAGAGAACTGAACTCAAACTTAAAGTTATATACAAAATGAAATTAAATTAAATATGAAATAACAAAAGTGGAAAAAAATACAAGAAGAGAAATATGAACATTGTTGTTGTGCCTGGAATAAGAGGAATAGTTGTTGCACATTGTTGTTGCGACTAAAGAAGTTCGTTGTAATGCAGATGCTCGTTGTTTTTGCTGTTGTTGTTGGTGTTGTTGTTGGTGTTGTTGTTGGTGTTGTTGTTGGTGTTGTTGTTGTTGTTGTTATTGTTGTTGTTGTTGTTGTTGTTGATGGTGTTGTTGTTGTTGTTGTTGTTTTTGTTCTGCAAATAAGGATGCACCTTTCGGCGGTGTTGACGGCCGCAAATCCCCGCAGCTTCCAGTAATAAGCATATAGCTTAACCAGCTCCACAGCAAAGAATATCATCCATCTGCGTATCCATTCTAAAATATTTATTTATTATTTATATAATAACAAATTATAAAAATTACAGAACTTACATGATTTTCTGCTTTTCGTCTGATGAATTTTTCTTGCTTTTTCAATTGTTTTGACAGAATTTTTAAGCTGTTCGTTAGCAACATTTTTTTTTGTCAAAATTTTCACGCAACATATAAATGGATGTTGCCAGAGAAATTTCACACCAACGAACACAGTACTATGCTTAAGGCTCAAAAACATATTTTTTAAGAATTATATTAAATACCCTTAGAGATTTTACCGTTTTGATAAAGTCACTTTGTATAGGAGGTAGGCGTGGTTTTTATCCGACTTATTTTTTAACTTGATCTTTATTTTTTTAGATACAAGCTTAAGTATCGAATTTCGTGATGATAGCTTGAAAATGACTGCTGTAATCGTGGTTACAGACACGCAGACAGACAGAACGGATAGGCAGGCAGACAGACAGACAGACAGACAGACAGACAGACAGACAGACAGACAGACAGACAGACAGATAGACGGATATGGTTAAATCGACTCGGGTGGTGATGCTGATCAAGAATATAAATACTTTTCTATACCTAACACGCCCGGCTCCTTATGGGCGTTACAAACGGAGTGACAACAATAATATGCCCCTTTTACGTTTTTCAAACGTGGGGGTATAAATGTGTATCAAACGACACTTCGGAGCTGGGAGAGTCGACATGCTCTGAAGCAAAGTAAGAAAAATTCCAAAGTTTTTGGGCTGAGTGACGGGAGTTGTTCCACAATATGGTTGACTGGCTATTTTATTTATGGTTACTATGCAATTAGGTACCCCTATAAAAAGTTTCAAGGTTCTTAAATAAATTCCACGTTACCTATTTGTTGTACATTAAACTGACTGACTGTCATATCTGTTATTTATACACAATATCCAATCTATATAAACAATTTTCCGCCTTTTTAAATTAATTTCATTACCACTGAAAAAATGACACGTTTGAAAACAGCTTTGACCCGCCTGTTCTACATTTTTGAAATGTATGACCGCCTGTAACATTTTTATGAAAAAAAACATGATTTTTTTTTTTAAATGAAAAAGGCCCCTTAGAAGTAACCCAGCGGGAAAATAAAAAGCGCTCCTAGAAATAGCGCATTTTATGCGCTTATTTTGAGGATGCGCTTTTCAGAGTTCAGAGTTGTGAAGCTCATATTTTTATATACATTTTGCTTACAATTAATCAAGCAAGGAAATAGCAGAGCGGTAAGACATTTGACTGTAATGCCAGCAGTGTTGTTCAATGCACGCATGTGACAAAGAATAAAATTTTCTCGCTTTGTTTTTATGTATAGTCCAAGGAGAATACAGCGCTCCTTGGACTAACACATGAGAGTTTTTTTAACTATTTGTTGAAGCGCTTTTTAAACGAGTTTTTAGCTGCACTTAAGAAGCGCTTCCATCCTAGGACACCCAAGGTAAATTTTAATATGAATTTGGTTTACTCAAAGTGCGCTCCAGATGTGTGAAACTCTATGGCAGCAGCGCTAGTTTAGTGCTTTTGAAGCGCTTCGATTGCCGCTGGGAAGCTTCGCCACACAGTGAAGCTTCTAACTTATTCCAAACAGCTGAAATAGCTGACAAGCAGCAACAACATCGCACTCTGTACCTGCAGTTTATCAATGAAGTTTTTTGCTTGCCGCTGAATACTCCCGGTTTGCTATAGTTCTCGTTTAGTTTTTGTAATGAAAATTATAAAGCTTAGATGTTTATCCAATGTTCCATAATGCATGAGTGCAATAGGTTTAATTTTTTGGGAACCTGAGCGGAGCTCTCTCGCCCAGGTACTTTATTTATAATAATTGTATTTAAATTAAAATGTTAAGTCTATGAAATGAAAGCTTTTACATCAGAGTTCTTGAGCTAAGAAAATTTCTTTAAATATGTTGGCCTATTTCGATCGTCATTTAAATTTTTTATTAAAAATTTTGGGTATTTTTGGATAAAAATTTCAATCTCAGAAAGCGCTACAAAAATGTTTTAATTAGGTTTTGAAACAATGGCAATGTGTGTGATGACTGAGTACACGTTTGCTCGTTTGGGCTTGTTTTATTCCACTTATTTTTTCAACTTTTTGACAAGGTATTTGTATCAGGGACTGTTATCATTAAGCTATATCAAAAAACTTAAACATTAATCATTATGATTTTCAAGTTATTGCTCAGATATAAAATAGTAATCTGATTTTATCTTTTAAATCTTAAATAAAAATCGCCTTTTGATTTTTATTTTTTTTTGCTCAAATAAAAATATAATTTTCGGTTTTTATTTCGGTTTAATTGGACTAAAAAGGGTCATTTTTTGACATTTAGTCCGCTGCTCCCTTTAACATTACTATGCATTACTCTTTCCGTACTTTTGTATCAAAAATACTTTTCTGAATTTTGTAACAACGGAACCCTGGATTCGTTTACAACAATCCAACGCTGATACAACTTAAAATTACTTCACCGACTGAAGTTCGTTTAAGGTACGACTGAAAGTGAGTTGACCGACTGAAGTTCGTTTAAGTACGACTGAAAGTTAGTTGGCCGACTAAAGTTGGTTTAAGGTACGACTGAAAGTGAATTGGCCGACTGAAGATAGTTTTGGGTATGACTTAAAATGAAATAGCCTACAAAAATTGATTTTTGTTATGAAAATGGCAATAAAAGGTACGACTGACTGTGATGTGTTCCTAATTATTGTTAATAAAAATCAATATTTTAAACAAATTTCAGTAAAAAAATAACAATTAGGCCGACTCTAAAAAAGTAAGGGGGGTAGCCTACCCCCCGCTAGTTTCGCACCTGGTTTTACTCATATTTAAAAGAAATTTGACAAATTAAAGTAAAAGTGTTATAAATTGTATAATTTGAAGTTTTAAAATTTTTATTTAATTAAAAAAAATCTTTTCGCAGTCGTTGTCGACGCCGCTGTTGGCATCGCTGCTGCTGTTGGCGTCACTGCTGCTGTTGACATCGTTGGCTCTGTTGGCGTCGCTGTCACTGTTGACGTCGTTACCGCTGTTGGTGTCGCTGCCGCTGTTGTTGTTGTAGTTGTTGTTGTTGTTGTTGTTGTTGTTGTTGTTGTTGTTGTTGTTGTTGTTGTTGATGCTTCTATTATTAATTCTGCTGCTGTTGTTGTGGCTGACGTTGCTGTTATGTGGTAAATACTCAAGTTGTTGTTGGGTGGTGTTGTTGCCACTGTTGTGTCTGTGGCTGATTTACCTGTGGCTGATGTTGCTGTAGCTGGTGGCGTCAGTTGTTGTTGGTGTTGTACATCAGGATATTGGCCCTGCGGATTTTGTTGTGGTTGCGGTTTGTGTGGTAGGATCGCCAGTTGTGGTTATTGATGGTATTGCACAAAAAACATTCTTGTCTTTACGTTTTATTCAAATTTTATTTTTTAATTATAATATTTTTGCTTGATCACAGTCAAGGTACATATATTAAGAAAGGTAGAGTTAGTAGTTGAAATTCTCTCTTGTGGTGGGTACAGCACCTGTCAAAATCGGCTATTGAACGAATAAAAGTAAAACAAATAACAAAATTTCAATTAGATTTGTGTTTGATGAAAATTATTTAAGCGATTTAATGCCCAGAAGTTGTGCAATTTGTAAAAAGCCTTATCAAAAAGAAAATGGCTCGTCTTTTAGTGTGCCTCTTAATGAAGCAAGACGCAATCGCTGGAACGTTGCTTGTTCCACAACATTTTCCTAATCAGCGCGGGTCTGCGAAAAGCATTTTTATAAAACGGATTTTATAAATCCTCCGGGGAAAATTGAAAACTGAAAAATAATTTTTTCATTTTGACAATTTAATTTTTAAAAAATAGTTTCTTGGTTTTTCTTAAATATTAAATTTAACGAGTAAATATAAGCAAGTAGAAATACAATACAAAGTAAGTGTAATCGTTAATGTAATAATGTGAGCACCACACAGACCATCCCCAACGTACTGAAATTTTAGTTGAAATCGGTCGACACGTTTCCGCAGTTAGCGGTGACATCAAAATGTACACTTATTTTATATATATACACTTGTGCTCATACAATTAAGACATGTCGACCGCAATTCATAAATATATGTTTTGAAAAAATTTGGAGTACGTTTTTAAACATTTTTCTTTAACATTTATTTCTCCATTAATAATATACATAATGTAAGCATTTTTTTCTAAAAATAATTAATTTTTCTATAAAATTATTCAGTTTTAGTTTATTTCATCAGCAATGAAAGCAACATATAATTAGGACATCTGAAAAGAATTTAAATTATATCACATGTTTTTGTATAAATTGTGTTTTAATTTTATCAAATGCCACAACGATATTAATATTTAGTTGGGAGCCCTTTTTGGCGAATTACCGCTGCACATCTGTTGCTCATGGAGCATACTAAAGTCCGGCATTACTCGGGAGTTATCTTGTACCATTCCTGTTGAATAATATCCCACAGTTCAAGCTTATTTTTGGGTTTTCGACCTGAAACCTTTCATTTAATTATAGCCCAAAGGTTTTCTATCGGATTAAGGTCCGGACTTTGGGCTGGCCATTCCAAGACTTGGATATGTTTTGACTCGAGCCAAGATTTCACTGTCCGGGAGCAATGTTTAGGGTCGTTGTCTTGCTAGAATATCCCAGCAAGTGGCAAATTTTCAACGTAGTCTCCGTCCAAATGCTCCGCCAAAATATCCTTATACATTTCACCTGTCATTTTACCACTTATTTGTTGTATTGGACCAACGCCAGATGAGGTGAAACAACCCCAAACCATTACGGAAGAGCCACCGTCTTTTTGGTGTATCTTGGGTCCAATTCTTTCAACGGAGGACGCCTAACATACGGCTTTCCATCGTTTCCGAAGACATTAAATTTAGATTCGTCGCTCCATACAATGAGATCCCAAAATTTTTGCTCTTTAGTAAAGTGTTTCTTTGCGAATTAAAGTCTCCTTCGCAATTTTTTTTTGGATGTATCTGGTTTCCTTCGTGCAACTCGCCCATTTAAACTATTTTCTTTTAATCGTCTTCGAACTGTTTGCGACGATATTTTTACATTATAATCTGCTTCCATCTGAGCACTTAATTCGCTGGAGGTTAAAAAAGGGTTTGATATGCTCAACCTAACCAATTTGCGATCATCAGTTGCTATCGTTTTGCGGGGCTTATTTAGTGGCAAATCATCAAAAGTTTGATGTTTCTCAAAATATTCCAGGGCAATATATACTCTGGTACGCGAAACACTCAAATTTTTAGCTACTTTAGCAACGTTTTCAGAGTTTTGGTAGGAATTCCAAATCATTTTCCTCTCGCATGGTGTGGAGCTCTTTTTGTTCCCCATTAGGCCAAATCAAATTTTAATATTAGTAAAATTAATACATTAATCATTTTATCTACAATGCAATGAAAAAAAAGTAGAAAGATATATTATTTACCGTTATTAAATCAAATGTCTTAATTACGTGAGCACTTAGATGTTGATTGCTTCGCAATAAAAATAGCACTGATTATGAATAACAACAAATTACTTCAAAATTTTTTTTTTGCATAAACCGTTATAACGGTAATAGTTTATCATGAGCAAGCGAAAGCAAAAAACAGAAGCAGAAAAATATTATAGCAATAATAGTAACGAATTCTTTTTTGTCTTAATTGTATGAGCACAAGTGTATATATATAGATTAATGACATAAGTAAATGTTTTCGTTATTCACAATTTCATAATATCTTATATATCACTTATTTATTGCGTTTTCAAAGGTGCTTAGTTTTATTTTATTTTCAGAAGTTAAATCCGCCACTTTTTCTATAGCTTTTGAAATTTTTAAGACAGAGCTTTTTACCTTTTTTTTATTTTTTTTTTTTTTTCAGATTATCGTCAACTTTTGACGTAATTTTAACCCCATATACACAAGTTTATTTTAGCTATTAAAGGAAAGTGCATGTGCATATCATTTAGTATCTTCGCCAGAACTCTTTTGATTTACTTAAAAGCATTTTTTAGGAACACTATTTAAAATATATACCAGTGTTTTAAAAACTTAAAAACGTTCAATTGCTTTTGCTTTTACTTTGCTGTGCTAATTGAAAATCAAACAGCCAAAGCAGAAAGCTCTGCCTCAAAAAAAATTCTGCTTATTTTGCTTTGCTTTCTGAATCTTCGAAAGGCTAAGCAAAAGCAATAACACTAAAAAGAATTTGTTTTGCTGCGTAGTGCTACGAAAGCATGAGAAATTATTTTAGTTTCATTTTGCTTTTCTAATTTGTCGCAGCACTACGACAATCATTTTTTTCGGAAGCATTTTTTTTCATTCGTTTGACTTTCGGAATTTACTTGTCATTGTTTTTATACTGTACTAGCGATACCCGGCGCGCGTTGCTGCACCTGGCAAGTATATTGCAAATAATAAGTAAATTCAAAACTTTTATTAGTCCCTTAGTCTGACACCACGCTCATGTTCCACTGCCCGCTACAGTTTCCCAGGAAATGAACATCACTCCCAGGTGACAATTCCATTATGAGTTTCAATGTCCTGTGATTTTAGCTTCCATAGCTATTCTGTATGGAGAATCGGGCCATGCCCCTTTTCCAATTATAAGATTTCAAAAAGAAAAGGTGGCAGCTTTACAAAAATAACGGAGGTTTTTGAAAAGACCGAGGCGTGGAGTCAGTCGAGAACGAAACGCGGCGGAAAAACGATTGTCGAGACGCGAGCGATAAGAAAATGTTTTCCTTTTATGAATATTTGTGTTTGCTTAAAATTAATTATAACTACCCTAAATATAAGCTATATGATAAAATTACAACTAATACTACCTTAAACTTAATGTAAATAATATCTTAAAACTAAAACTTTAAAAAGTACATCAAATAAAACGATTTGACTTAAAACTTAAATTAAGCTTTCTTATTGGACGTTATTGTTTAAGTTTTCAATTCAGAAGTGGGATACGCAATCCAATAAGTGCAACCCAATTAGAAACTTCAAAATTGTTTGGTGAAAGTGAATTTTAAAGTGATAGACAATTATAAGTGAGACTCCCGCGAACAGTGTAACTGGAGCGCCGATGTCCAAGGACAAGCTTTGAACCTAACGAAGCGTTGGTGCAAATATGAATAAAAGAAAACAATAACTTAACGAAAATGCCGATGTAATAAAACCATAACGCTATGTTGCCAGAAAAGCACGATAAATAGTACTTATGTGTGAGAAAAAGAGAATTCTGGTGGTAATTTCATCTGGCGACACTGCCATAACGTGCTTAAAAGGAATAAACATACGAAAGAAAGTGCCAAACGAAAATAAATGTTAAACAAATCATAACGTGCTAAAAGGAAACAAATATACGAGATTGCGAAACGAAAATATACGATAATTCAAACCATAACGTGCAAAAAAGAAATAAACATACGAAAGAAGGTGCAAAACGAAAATAGATGATTTACAAATCATAATGTATTAAAAAGAAACAAATATAGTATGAAAGTGCGAAAACGAATATATACGATAATTAAAATTATAACGTGCTAACAAGAAATAAATATACGAAAGAAAGTGCAAAACGAAAATAGATGACAAACAAATCATAATGTGCTAAAAGGAAGCAAATTTACAAAAGTGCGAAACGAAAATATACGATAATTAAAATCATAACGTGCTCAAAAGAAACCGCGTTAGAGAAACGTAAGAACACAAAAAAATAAAATTTTTAAATTTTGAATATTGAAAAGAAAAACGTACCAAAATGCCTAAAATCACAGCGCTAAAGTGTGAACAACTCAAACAGCTGCTTAGAGAGCATAACGCAGTAACAACCGGCACAAAAGCAGAATTGGTGAGACGGCTCACTGAATTGCTTAATAGAGCAATTTTTTTTCAAATACTGACAAGCGGAAAATTAAAAATTCATAATAATGGTCCAGTATTTGGATGGATTGCCTTCGGAAAGATTGACAGCTCTTCACAACAACTGGCCACCTGCGGCATCGCTACTGAGAACGACGTAAACCTCAACAATCAGCTGAAGAAATTCTGGGAATTAGAAGAAATCGTCTCACCCCACGATAAGTTCACAGAATCTCAACGTAAATGTGAAGATCTCTTCAATTTACAAACAAAAAGAAATAGAGAAGGACGCTTTATTGTAAAGTTTCCATTTATGGAAGATCCTGCATTATAGGAGACTCCATGCACATAGCCACTAATCGTTTTTATGCATTAGAAAAACGACTAGCACAAAAACCTCAAGTTAAGGCAGCGTACATACAGTTCATGCGGGATTATGAAACACTTGGTCATATGCAAAGGTTAAGACAGAAATCTGCTCTTGTCACCACATTTTTGTATACCACATCATTATGTCCTTAAACCAGAAAGTTCCACAACGAAGTTGAGAGTTGTATTCGACGCTTCCGCCAAAACCTCATCAGTCTACTCATTAAATGACATAATGCACAACGGACCTGTGGTACAAAGCGAACTGTCTTCAGTATTGCTTCGGTTTAGAACTCCACGTTTTGTGTTTACCACTGACATTGAAAAAATGTACCGTCAAATACTTATCAACGATGAAGATCAACAGTTTCAAACAATAGTCTGGAGAGAGGATTCCAAGAAACAACTGAACTACTATCAACTTAAAACGGTGACTTACGGAACCAGGTCAGCCCCCTATCTTGCAACAAAGTGCTTACAACAATTGGCGACTCAGTTCTCCCACAATTTACCACTCGGATCAAGGGCATTATCTCACGATTTCTATGTCGATGATGGTTTGATCGGTTCAAACAGTCTAAATGAATTAATTGAAACCCAGAAACAACTCATCAAGATTTTATCAACAGCAGGTTTCAAATTGCAAAAATGGTGTGCCAATCATCCAAGTTTACTGCAAGGCCTTTCAATCAAGGATCAAGAAGTAGATTTAAATTTTGAGGATGAAGATAATGCAACAATCAAAACGCTTGGTCTTATCTGGCATCCAAAGGCTGACACGCTTCACATAAAGGTTATTCCGAAGAAAATCACTTCTGTAACAATGAGAACTGTATCATCAGAACTTGCACGTCCAATGATCCAATGGGCCTGGTTGCACCAGTAGTTGTAACAGCCAAAATATACATTCAAGAATTATGGCAATTAAAGTTGACATGGGATGAGCCTGTTACTACAGAATTTCGTGATAAATAGTTATCATTTTATCATAAGTTGCCAATGCTTAATGAAGTTCATTTTCCTCGACACATATTGTTCAAGAACTTTTAGAGATAGAGCAAAAACGATTTTGTTGTTCATTGAATGTTGTTAAATATTAATTTTTTATTTTAAGTTCATATTTTTTTATTGTATGTAATTTTAGAAACTTTTATGACTGTGAAATAAGTGCCTTATTTTAAGTTACATATTTTTCTATTAAAAATTCTTTCCTCCTGAATCTTTTGATTGTTTTTATAAATAAGATCTTAAATCAGCGTAACCAATAATTCCTCTGCCAATAACTCATAAAACTTTTATGGAATTCTCATTATGCATACCTCAGTTATTATTTTTGAATGTTTCTTTAAATTCTATATGTGCGTAAAAATGCCATGTAAAGCTTCTTGAGAATAAGAACATTCCGTTCATCGCCGTTCGGAGTCGGCGTTAAGCCTGTAGGTCCATTTCTCGGCCAATTGTGTACAAACTTAATAACACGCACAACACAATTGATCATAAGAAGCTAGGTCAAAGTCCTTTCAAGGGCTGAAATGGCCAGTTATTTATTTTTTTTTTTATATGTGCGCTACCAAATTTATTTTTTATGCAATAACAAAACCGTTACACACAACAAAAACAACACCAAGCATTCGCTACTGCGTACAGGTGCGCATATTATGAAAACTCAACGTACAAAAAGACATGCGTCTCTGAAATCTTACTATTATATAAAAATGAAACATGAAATATTGCCTTTTTGGCGTTGATGCAAGTAAACTCAAGAACGGCTGAACGGATTTAAATGAAATTTTCACTATTCAAATCGTAATTAATTGTAGATTAACACCGTATACTTAAAATTTTAAAATATTTCAAAGCTTAGAAATTATTGGCTAAGAAACTGCCAAAATTCGGTATTTTTGGAAAAATTTGGCGCTTTTTCCATTTTCTGCTTAAACCGTAAAAGATAAGTGAATATAATATATGGACAAATGAATGATCTTGCTGATTCTAACAAAAAAGTCCATGGTGACGTGCATCTAAGATCAACAGTTTGGTCGTAAAATTTAACAGAGTATTAAATCCGCCCCCAAGTACTTTTACTAATCCTATTTTTGATCCTCTTCTCCCACCTAAAGCAAAGCTAACAAAAAATCTCGCTGATGTTAGTAGTGAGGGTCGTTTCGTCATGTCCCGTCTAAGAGACCGTCGGTTGTACGATAATGTTCGACTATACCTGGCTTACTTGCATAACAAGTCCGACTCTGTTTGTATTGAAGGTACAACAAAAACAAGTGCTATGGTATCCATCCAACAAGAAGGTCTTCCGACTGACCCAGTCGAGCTGAAAAAAATTTTCATTACCTTCCACGAAAGCCTCAACATTCTGCCTATTGATGTCGAAAACGACCTCGCGGCATTTGCCTCGCATACTAGTTCAAAGTATATATGGCATTTACAAAGAGCTCGTTCTAATTTCAAAAATTTCTATGGTCCCTAACTCATGTTCTAATAGTACAATATCCTACTCACCAGTCGCCCGAAACATAAAGCCGCCAATTGCTTCTTTAAATATATTTTACCACAATTGTGGTGGCATGAGAGGCAAACTTAATAAACTATTTGTTCAAGCTAAATCTTGTCATTTCAATGTTTTTGTCTTTACGGAAACGTGGTTGAATGACGCTATCAAAAATGAAGAAGTTCTAGATAGCAACTGGACAATATACCGAAACGATAGAAACTATGCAAGCTTAGGCCTTTCACGAGGAGGAGGTGTTTTGATTGCTATACACAACGCCCTATCTAGTGAAGTAATTGAAACCAACTCCTACAAATACTTCGAGCACAAAATCATAAAATTAAGTCTTGGTCAAAATCGTTTCATATATATTGGTGTTATTTATATTCCTCCAAATTCATCCAATAATGCTTACAATGAATTATGTGATCTTATAACATCAATAGTAGCCGCATTAAACGAAGAAGATAAAATTATCATTTTTGGAGACTTCAACCGTCCCAATACATCTTTTGTCACCGATGAAAACGACAACCATCTCCTTCCAATCAATCTTACTAATGCGATCGACTTTGACTTATTTAGTACTTTTTATAGCAATAATTGTCAACAAGTCGCTCCTATTCCAAACCAGAATGGGCGGTGGCTAGATTTAATTTTTACTAACTGCTATGATGAAGTAAACGTTAGCCCAACTTGTGATGCCGAACACTTATTCTCCAATACCTTTCATCACACTGCCTTTACTCTAGAGTTATGCTCAGACAATATAACTTACGCAAAATCCTTCAATAGCTCTATTGTGTACGATTTCCTCAATGCCGATTACGATAGTATAAAAAATGAGTTGAATTGCTTGGATTGGAACTGCCTATCTGTCTTGGCATTGGATACTTCTGTCTCGTTTTTCTACCAAAAATTGTTCTCTATATTTGAAAGCCATGTCCCAAAATTGAAGAAGAAAAATAAGCTATCAGAACCGTGGCTTGATTCAAACCTAAGAAATTTGAGAAACCGGAGAAATAAACTGTACAATGTCATTAAAAACACCGTCACGGTTAGTGACGAGGTAAAGACAAGATATGCAGAACTGTCCAAAGAGTTCTCTAACAAGTCTCAAGAAGCCTACAAGCAGTACACTAATGTAATCGGTGAAAGTATTATTGAAGACCCGAAAAAATTTTTCGAGTTTGTTAATGTTAAGCGGAAATCGACCGGGTACCCTAATTCCATGTTTAAAGGTAATGTTTCTTCTTCTAATCCGCAGGAGATCTGTAATCTCTTTGCAGATTACTTTAAAGAAGTATTTTGTTCACATTCATCGCAAAATCAAACCCCAATGGCCAGTACGATCAATCTACCACCATTGCTTTGTACAATTAATATAACACGGAGTGACATAGCCAATTCCATTAAAGAATTAGATTCCAACAAGACCCCTGGTCCAGATCTTATTCCTCCAATTGCACTTGTTCAATGCTTAGAGCAGTTAATTACGCCCTTATATATTATTTTCAATAAATCATTGCAAACAGGTGTATTTCCATCTTATTGGAAATCTTCTCATCTTACGCCAATTTACAAGAATGGCGACAAGAGGTCTGTTGAAAATTATAGGGGCATTGCAATACTATCAGCTATTCCCAAACTTTTCGAAAAAATTATATGCTGCAAACTAACAAACGTAATTAACCCACGTTTAAATGAACAGCAACATGGATTCGATCCATCCATGGATCGATCCATGTAGAGGACGATCAACGGCAACAAATCTTGCCATCTTAGCATCAGATGTTCTAATAAAAATGGAAAAAGGACATCAGATAGATGCAATCTATACAGATTTTAGTAAGGCCTTTGATCGTGTTGACCACGAAATCTTAGCTAAGAAGCTAGAAAAATTTGGTATTTCAGGCTCTTTGTTGAATTGGATCAAATCTTATCTTTGTGAAAGGTCCCAATTTGTTAAATTTCAAGGTACACTGTCTAAAAAGATTGCTGTCTCATCGGGTGTACCTCAAGGTAGCCACCTTGGCCCCCTTCTCTTCAACATATTTATTGCAGACATATCTGAAATTTTGCATGAAGTCCCCCATCTCTTATATGCAGATGATTTAAAATTGTACTATGTCATAAGATCAGAAGAAGACTCATTATTTTTACAGAACAAGCTTTTATGTCTAGAGAAATGGTGCAGTCAAAATAGGCTTTCTTTAAATGTAAATAAGTGCGTTGTAATAAGTTTCTCCCGTAAAAATGAAATAGCTTGTAGCAATTATATGCTTAATGGGGTGGAACTTAAAAGGGTCAACCACATTACAGATCTTGGAATAGTTCTAGATAGCAAGTTGCGCTTTAACCTTCACTATGATCATATCACATCAAGGGCAAACAAATTGCTTGGATTCATAAAAAGACGAGCAAGAGAATTCAGGAATTTATGGGTAACTAAAGCCTTATACTGCACCCTAGTGCGTCCAATTCTTGAATACTGTTGCACTGTTTGGAACCCAAGTTTTGAAGTGCATAGTGAAAGACTAGAATCTATTCAAAAACAATTCTTACTTTTTGCCTTGAGAGACATGTACGACCCTCAGGACTATAGAAACCTGCCACCATATGAGCACAGACTGAGGGCTATTAATATAATGCCGTTGTCATCAAGAAGGGTGATACTCTGTTCATGTTTTATACTCGATGTCATTGCCAGAAACATTGACAGCGAATATATTTCCAGCAAAGTAACAATTAATGACCCTATAAGGAGAACTAGGCATACAAGATTTTTGAGTGAATCACAGCACCACACCACTTACGCTTGTAACGAACCCATAAATAGATGTTGTAAGATATTTAATACCATCAGCGAGCACTACCAACCACCTATGTCTAAGCCTTTGTTCAAGAATTCCCTATCCAAATACCTCTTTCCACCCTAATCATCTAGCCTTATCATGTTCACCATTCACCATTCAGCATCTTTGCTTCTATAATTTTTCCCTCTTATAAGTAACATAATAATGATAATGAATATCTTTCTACCATTATGTATATCACTTATGTACCTTAGTTCCTTTTATTTATTTTTCTTCTTGTCTTTTCCTTTTGACGTGTTCTTGATAACATGTCATCCAGGTGGGCGGTTACGCCCACTTCAAATTACATGTTTTAAAACACCAAAACAAGGAGAGGGGAGAGAAAAAATAAATAAATAAAAATAAGCCTGTTAGAATAAGTTAATTGCCTTGTTTGGCTAATAAATAAATAAATTCATATTTTATTGAAAAATGAAATAATTTTCTTGCAAGCATTGATTTGTTGATTGGCTTCGACGCTGTCATTGCTTGCAGCTAGCAGAATGTTGCTTTGGTTTCGCTATAAAATGCTGCTCAATGCTCAGAAAAGAGATTCACTGCATGGAAGCAGAGAGAGATAGCTCTTTGTTCGCGAACAGCAGAATTCCCGACAGTTAAAATTTAAAGCATTTTCTCCAAGCGCGTCGTTTGTTGCTGCTGCTTCAATGTTTCATTATTCAGAGAGAGTTTTTCTATTCCAAATGTTGAATAGCTGCGTGCAGAATTCTTAAGCTGCAAAATAGAAGTGAATGAAATTTATGGTAACAATTTAAGCTTAAATTGAAACGTAATGCGCTGCAAATTACATCGCTTTGAAGCTGCGCATTGGTATGGGTTGAATGGCTTTTTTAGCATGTTTTTACGGCATGAAAATATTTAAAATTAATTTGATTTTATATATTGTAAGTGATAAAAAAGTATTTTTAATTCATTCCATAATTAGCTGAAGTGCATTGCATAAAATGTATTTTCATACCATTTAATAATATGGTTAAATAAGTAGGGGAATGTCTCCGGTTATGAGCCGTGTTTCCTTAAATCGACATAAAATTGTCTGTGCTAAATATTTTTCCTTGGTTGTTATGTCAAACGAAAGTAAATTATTTAAGCTTACTTTTTCCCAAAGATTACTATTAAAGAATAGAATATACCCTATTGGTTTAGATATATTTTATTATTAAAATCTTATTTTTTTGCTTAAAAATAATTTGAACCCGGTTATGAGCCACCCCAGAAAATCATTTGGAAATCAAAAAACTTATTGTAAGATGGAGACAAATGTAAAGACTGTGAATAAATTTTATTTTTTACGAGAAAGTTGCTTTTCCCACGGGCAGTTATATGTTGGTCTCTCTAGGATAGGAAATCCATCAAACCAACTTATTCTTACGAATAACACAAACATATGAAAAAACATTGTTTATACATGAATTCTTACATGTTTGCAATTAATATGTCATGGAAAAAATAAACCTATTAAGACGATAATAAGACAAATTTTTTACAAAAAATGCGTTACTTTGTTTTAAGATACATCGCGGGCAAAGCCGCGGAGGGTTGCTAGTACAGTATAAAAACGATAACAAGTAATGAAGAAAGCCAAATGAATGAAAATAAAATGCTTCCGAAAGCAAAACTAAGCAAAGCGCATAATTGTTGCTTTCGTAGTTGTGCGACAAATTCGAAAAGCAAAATTAAAAATAAAGCACTAAAATAATTTCTTATGCTTTCGTAGCACTACGCAGCAAAACAATTTTTTTTTTGTACTGCTGCTTTTGCTTAGCCTTACGAAGATTCAGAAAGCAAAGCAAAATGAGCAACATACGCTTGTCTTGAAAAACTTTAGGTAGCACTACGCAGTAAAATTTTCATTGTTTTTGCTGTTTTGCTGAAAGCAATTTAAACCCTGATATATACTAAAGTGAAATATTTTCTTCAAAACAAAAATATTTTCTGCAAATATCTTCTTTTTATCAAAACAGTTTAACGATTGTAAATCCTTCTTAGTAACTGGCTTATCAATCTTTTTTCCTAAGTCGCACAAGAACCCTGTTTATTTAAGATAAAGAAATGCAGAATTCATATATAAGTTATCAAGTTGTTCTCATGAGGCACAGGTGATTTTTTAAGAGCTTTCGGATTTAATTTAAAAAAACACATAACATATTGAGAAAAGTATGAAATCTGTATTTGAGTCGATAGAACGATCTTTATAATTCAATGTTTAAAGATGATTTCATGTAAATGTTGACCGCGGCTAAGCCTCAAATGGTTCATACGCTGGGTCCTATTTTTAGCATACTCTCTCCAACATATCGACCGGTGTCTCACGAATAAATTCTTCAATATTGGCTTCCAGTGCGTCAACCGCTGCGGACTTATCCCTATAGACATGAACCTTAACATGGCCCCACAAAAAATAGTGAAAGGCGTTAAATCGCACGATCTAGGCGGCCAAATGACCGGTCCCGAACGTGAAATAAACTGTTCACCGAACTTGCCTCTCAATTGGGCCATTGTTTCCGTGCTGTGTGGCATGTGGCCCCGTCTTGTTGAAACCACATGTCAGGCAAGTCCCGCTCTTCCATTTTGGTCAACAAAAATTTGTAATCATCGTAAAACGATGCACTTTCTTAACCGAGCATGAATTTTGATAATAAAATTCAATAATTTGCAAGCGTTGTTCGTTTGTTAGTCGATTCATGGTGAAATTAACAGTAACATATTACACGACAACAGCTGTGCTGCCAAAAACAGTGTTGCCAAAAATAAAGTTCCTAAAAAATTACAATATTTGTTTTTAACACATAATTTGCGAAAGGTGGTAGTTTTCGTACTTATGTTTAGTTTTCGAATTTCTTATATAAAAAATTTCTGATTTAAAACAATGTTATTTGAGACACCAATATAAAATATTTATAAATATTCGATTTTAAAATTGTTTGTCGTTAGTTGAAAAATGTATTTAAAAAGTTAAAGTTAGACATACCTGTTTCCTGGAGTTACGAATAGTTAGCTCAGACAGTAACAACAACTCTTGTTTATTAATTTTGTTTTTAACAGCAAAAAACATTTGAGCAGCTCGTTTGTTTAAAACCCGCTCCTCAAATTGCTCATCGGTCTCATTTTCCATTTGTTCATCAGACGCATTCTATAATAAAAAAATTATTAGCATGTGCATGTGTTTAACTCTAGTCTTCTTCATTACATATATTAGAAATTACAGTTACATAATTTCACTTGAGCTCATAATCGATTATACCTATATATATATATAAAAACATCCAGAAATCAAATCCACTGAGCTCAAATTGCGGGTGCTATACCTTTAACACAGTATCTGAACGAGTTCAAAAGGTAAAAAGCTAATGCTGGCTTACGTAATATTACATGATGTCGTCAAAGGTGGTGGACATTAAAATCCACAAACCCATTACATAATATGTAGTGGCTCACAGCTTAAATGATCCAGCTTATTTTCATTGCAAAAGCTTTAAAAAACCTTTTAATACATCTTTAAAAAAAAAAATTAACATCGTCGCTCGTATGACTAACTGATGTATCTGAATTTTCTTATTTGTTCAGGAGTGCACTTTTTCTTATGTGTTATTATGTGCAATATGTCAGATACGACTCAAAGCAATTTATGTTTTGAGCCTAGCTGCGTTACACGGTGAGACGACAGAAAAAATAACAACTAATCTTTATAGAAATTCTTAAAGAGGGGATTGTTGCGAGTCCATCGCACCTGCTCTGATCTCTCAATGTCGCTACAACTTTTAAAGTTGAAGTATTCGAATTTTATTTTTTTTTTTTTTTTTTTTAGCTTTGAACCAAGGATTTCAGGTGGAAGACCTATGCAGTCAAGTCTGCCTTGGTTCGAAATGGGGTGATATATTAGTGGGAAGGAAAGGGCAATCAAGTGAAACATGTGTAGAATGTTCTAAGCGTGGTGGAAAGCCAAAGAAACATGTGAATTTGAATCAGAGGTAAGTGTTATGCCTTTACATCAGTCAATTCAAGTTATAAGGCAATCTCATCCACAAACTTCTATACCATCAACTACAACTACAACTTCAAGTCGTAAATATTAATGAATTTTAAATTTCAGTTGATTAGAAATGAGGATAGAAAATTTAGAAAGGTTTTTTAAAGCGAAGGACCATGGTCTGGCCGGGAATCGAATCCGTGACCTCTGGGGTGGCAGTCGCGCACGCTAACAACTCGACTACCGAGGCCGCCGATATGATATGATATAATGTTGCATGAATGGAGTATATTTTTTAATAAAAGTTCATTGCACTTACAAATACCTTTTCATTAAATTCAAAGAAAAAATAACAGACAAATAGATACTTATACAAAATTGTCTACCATTGAGTAAGCGCTTTCTGTAAAAACAAAATTACAGTTTCATTCTTGTTTTAAAATAAAGGCTCAACCAAGTTATGCGTAAGCAAACAAAAGCAAGAGAGCAAAAGTACGAACTTGTATGGTATTATATGGAGTGGCCCAAGTTTTGCGTAAGATTTGCTTTCGTTCAGTTTCTCAATTTTTGTTTACTTTGCTGAACTTGAGAGAGAGCGCTCGACTCCGTAGTTTTCTAAGCAGAATAGGGTTGCAACCTGTATTTCAAATAATTTTAATTTTCTTTTCATTTATCTTTCACTGCAATATGAATAAAAATCATTTATTTATTTTTTTAACTTTATAGTTAAGTCAAACTTAGCAAGCTTAAAGAGTTTTCACTGCAAAATCAAGCTCTTTCTAAGCTTAACAAACATATATTCATCCACAACATAATGTTTTATTAAAACTGTTGGCAAAATATTTTGTATATGTCAATTTATTGGAATTTATTCATATTGATGTTTTTTAGGCATACTGTGTTTTTTATTGAAAATTGAGAAGTGTTTTTCGAGCTTTTTTTGAACTTAACAAAACTTTCCGTTTACTTCTCTGTGATACTTTTGTTTGCTTACGCATAACTTGGTTGGACCTTAAGGGTACCAATTTTGTTTAACTTTCAGTTTCCTTCTCATTCACTTCGAAATATCAAAATTCAAACCTTGTTTCTCACAAAAAAGAGGAACAAGCAAGTTTAACTACCCAAGACGGAAGAATGAGCATAAAGCAAATATACCACTTGAGTTTTGCATTATTACGAATTTGATAAATTATTGCTTGAACTTAATGCTATGCTAATAAAGTGTTCTTAATTCCATGTCTACATAAAGAGTTTAGTTTAAGTTTCCAGAACAAAGTTGTGTTTTGCCATAGAACTCAAAATGAACTCTTGAGTTCCCAGTACAATAATGCAGGATGAAACTCAACTCAATTTGCTCTCTGTGTTTATCAAAACTCAATTTGAGAAATGCCTAAAAGCATGCTAATGTTCAGATAAAATGGTACGTTCAGATGTAACTTTTTAAATGAAAAGGCAAGTTAAGAGTATTGAATGATTTTGTGCTGAGCAATGTTAAAAACATCGGTTTATAAAATTGTGCAATTTACTTTTTGCAAAAAATTAACAAAAAAGCAAAGGAAAAAACTTGAGCAAGTGAATAAAATGAGGTATTCATACCGATAAAAATTTCGATTTGCGCAGCGCAAAGAACTCGTATGAGTACGCAGTGATGGTTGCAGCCGTATCCTTAAGTGGAATTGATGTAACTGTATGAGAACATATACGTAAACAAAGAAATTTCACACTAGTCAACTCTGCCGACGATTCTTGGGTTGAACTCAAACTAAACTCTGTGTAGACATAGCATAATACTCATGTCTGAAATTAATCAAATAACGAAAAAACGTGATTTAATAATTGTGATCCACTTGACACTTTAAGGTTACTTTGAACTTACGTTCATAAGTACATTTGAGATTATATACAAGTTCACAAGTTAATTTGAGATTATTTCTTTAATGCAAATTCATTTCGATTTTAGATAGGAACGCGATTATTGTTATTAAAATTGAATTTTAAACTACAAAATTTTCAAAAACTGTTATATAATTAATTTTTCTTTGACAATCAGCATAATATATTATTCAAAATAAACAAAAACCAAATGTCTTCACTATCAGGCATATGATGGAAATAGTACGAATTCAAAACGCAAACGAAATTGCAAATCTACGAATCTGTTTCTTACGCTCGACATCTTTTATTTGTGAATAAAACAAAGAGAGTGTAAGAGCAGTTATGAGCACAGTAGAAAAGCGATAGAGTAAACTTTTTTATTCTACAGCAATCGGATATATTCAAGTAGACGAAAAAGTATACTCATGCAGGACTCTATTATATACATACAGGAAATATCGACGCTATTTGTACTTACATGCACTCCCACCGAAGGTGGAAAATCATAATCATTCCATTCCGCTGCTATATCGCAAGGTCTATTCACGTTATATTCTATATTATCTGGCATGTTTTCAGCTTCACTTAATATAGATGAAACCTGGTCAGCAGGAAGATTTGGAATAGATTCAATTGTTTCAATGGCGGAATGATGCGGTGTCATATGACCATGATGTAATTCAGTCGGAGTCAGTCCACCTTGATTCAAATCTTCGTGTACATCTAAACAGTGATTTAAATTTCCAGGCGTCAATGGTAAGTCACTAATCGATGGTATTTGTGGAATACCATTTATATCATTTACTGAAAATATGTGACCAGGGCTTCGAATCGAATCAAATATTGATGTTTCTGGTTGAGGAATGAGATCATTAGAAGTTAGACCAAGTTTTAATGAGACCCGCGATAAAGCGTCTTCGGGTTCTTCTTCGCGAACACATTCTGGTGGTGCGAGACTTTGATTTGCTACATCAAGTATCAACTGATTTGATATTTCCTCCAAGTTATTGTTTTGAGGATTTTGTAAGACTTCCTGTTTTCTTTTTCTACCTCTTTTATTTTGAATTACAGAAGGAGATTCGTTGTCTGGTTGAATATGATCCAAAGCTAAAAGGTCAGAAGGGCCAAGGCATGCAAAATCTTCAAGTTGACTTAAATGGGATACAAGATGTCTTTGATAATTAAGGAATAATGTGCCTGCAGGAATAGATCGAGATGGAAGCGCAAAAAGTTTTTCAACCCCACCAGTTTCTTTCCAATACATCAACCTATAATATATTAACTCAATTATAATATGAAAAATTACACTTAATAACAAATGATTCACCACCTCTTCGTCGGGGGTGCCAAATCTAAAGTAGTAACGATATCGGCTGTATTAGCCAATTGAGCCTTCATTTCTTCTCCAGAAATATTTTTGACTTCATCAACAATTAATTTTCGTTTTCTTTTTGATTTTGTCACACCCTTATAAGCTGAAGCATCTATTGGCGCAAGAGCGAAACTCTCATCCTCGTTTTGTATGAGCGTTGATTGATCCAACACAACTTTTGTAGTTTCTTCCAAGTCAACATTATCCGGACATCGACAGTTTGGAGCTTCGGTATTGTCGGGTTCTTTAACGTGAATTGAATCAGTGTATAAATTAGTTAATGTTACATCGTTTTCTTCATGTCCCACAGGAGATGACGGCCGGTACTCGGAATAAGTTGACATTGGAGATGGAGCACCTGTATCAAACTGATTCGCACCATCTTCATCAGAGTCCTCAATACTGGGTTGAAGTGTAACCTCTTTATCAATATTAACTGAAAGTGGAGGTTCGCCAAAAAGATCACCTTCAAAAAGTTCAGGTTCTAAAACAATATAAAAAAGCGTTAATATTTGTTTTTTAACACATGGAAGATCTGATATTTGTAATTCCTCTATTTATCTTGTCCTGTCTTAAGAAATTTTGTTTAATGAATTAATCCTAAAATAGGTTCAGATAACTTAACAGAAAAACCATTAAAGAATATGTCCCAGTTTCAAATAAAAATTAAGCACTTTCCCTCGTTAATTGCTTGAGCGTGTGGCATGTAAAGCGGAGAGGTCGGATTATGTACTTGGAATTCAGTCATTAATAGCTGCGTTCGATTCGCCTATACTCAATTCATGTCACTTATTTTAAAATTTGTATGTGAAAACAACAACAAAATCTACAGCTAGTTGATTATAGAGTAGGTAAATTACACTGAGTTACAAAATGACACTTTATAAAAGGTGCAGAGTTCTCGATAGTCAATCCCGAATGCATTTTGGCTGGTGATTTCAAATATGGACTCCGTATTTCTCCATCAGCTCGAGTTTTTGAGTTATAGGCAAAAACATGAAAATCAGTTCTTTTTCTGATAATTTTGCTATATCTATTACACTGATGTACCGATTTGTATTACGATTACGAATTTCAATGAAGAAATATTAGATCTTTCAATTTTTGCACATAAAATTACAATATCTTTGACGGTTTTGAAGATATCGAAGTTCAAAGTGGAAAAAATGTCACAATTTTACGTAGGCTGCGCTTTTGAAACTCTGTATCTTAAATATTTTTTAACGGATTTGCAAAAACTTTTTTTACTTGATAGAAAATCTTTCGAATTTAAATAAACATTTTAGTTTTTTTTATTATCTTACATTTTTTCAAAGAAATTAAAAAAAAGAAAAATTTTTTAAAATTAAGTTTATTAAAATTAAAGTACAGTTGATAAGGTTTTTGATAAGCAATTGATAAAAAAGGACCATGTTTTGCTGACATAAGTAGAAAAAGGCCGGGAATAAGTTAAGAAAAGCTTAAAGCTGGTGTAATGGATGGTTCGCAGATAAGGCAGCTAATGAAAGACCCTAATTTTAAAACCTCGATGACTAACCTTGAGCATCATTTACGACTTGAAAACTTCTCTTCAGTGACTTTCTGGAATGAAAGGCATCAGGAACATATCGCTTAAGACCCCAACAATAGTCTGCCATCATATGTTTGTCCCATCTTCCTTGGTAGCGGTCTTCCATTATTTTCATGTCCTGATGGAAACGCTCACCTTGTTCATCACTAGTGTTTCCTAAATTCTCAGGGAAGTGGGATAAATGGCTATCTAAATAGTGAATCTTGATGCTCATATTACATCCAAGATCGCTAAAACTGTCTAGCATGTTGCTCACTAGTTGCTCAAAATTACTAGCTTTGCAATTGCCTACAAAGTTTTTGACAATTTATTCAAATGACACCCATGCCTTTCGCTCAAGGTTAGTCATCGAGGTTTTAAAATTAGGGCCTTTCATTAGCTGCCTTATCTGTGAACCATCCATTACACCAGCTTTAAGCTTGTCTAAACTTATTCCCGGCCTTTTTCTACTTATGTAAGCAAAACATGGTTCTTCTTTATCAATTAAAAAAAAAAAACCTTATCAACTGTACTTGAATTTTAATAAACTTAATTTTTAAAAAATTTTTATTATTTTTACTTTCTTTTTTGAAAAAATGTAAGATAATAAAAGAAAACTAAGATGTTTATTAAAATTGGAGAGATTTTCTATCAAGTAAAAAAAAGTTTTTGCAAATCCGTTGAAAAATATTAAAGATACTGGGTTTCAAAAGCACAGCCAACGTAAAATTGTGACATTTTTTCCACTTTGAACTTCGATATCTTCAAAACCGTCAAAGATATTGTAATTTTATGTGCAAAAGTTGAAAAGTCTAATATTTCATCATTGAAATTTGTCATCGTAATACAAATCGGTAGATCAATGTAATAGATATAGCAAAATTAATAGAAAAAGAACTGATTTTTATGTTTTTGCCTATAACTCAAATACTCGAGCTGATGGAAAAAAACGGAGTCCATATTTGAAATCAAGAAACCAAACTAGTATATAATCAGCTGAAAAATCTCCGGCACCAAAATGTCTGTCGGGCTGTGTTATCAGTTGAGTTGAATAAAGTTCCGTTGCCAAGTTCTTATTTTTTAGTTGGTTTGTGTACGGAATAAGTAAAATGTAATAGATTCTGTCAAAATGTGATGTGAGTACAAAAACAATATTATTTTCCTTTAACCCTTAAATGCACCGTGTATCTTTAACGATACAACCATTCAAGAAATTCCTACGGCTATATTTTTGGTTTGATTTTTTTCAAATCGGTTCTATATTATTTAGATTATAAGTCTTATAGCATCATTTTATAAATCCCTGCACATCACTTCACGCTGCGTTGTTGAAATTCGCAATTTATAAAACGCAACACTGCACGCCGTGATCTTCAGCGTTGAGTAACGCGATAGCGTAGTGAAAACAGTACAAAGTTCGCATTTTATAAATCGCTGCACTTGAAATTCGTTCACTTGAACTGTCACTTTCATCACTTGCTCTTGAGCTGCCGTTAGAACGAATAAGTTGGCATTGAAAGGGTAATCACTGTTTGTTTCACTCATATATTCTTAAATGTTTACATATATCGTTTGAATATAGGTTAAAGACAGCAACAACGAACCAACAGTTCGAAATGTTGCTAAAAGAAATAAAAAAAACTACCGCAGGTAGCAAATGTGTACGCCAGTGTGTGGCGTTTATATTGCAATTTCAATTTAATGATGGCTGAAAAGAACAGCTGATATGGTTGCCAACAAGTCAGAATTTGGTGAATCTTAAATATTTCAAATATTTGCAATAATGATGCTAGTTTTATTTTACATGTGACAACCCTAAACTGTTGTTGACTGACAGTTCACCGTGTTAACGTAACATAGCTAACGCAATAACGTAGTGATTAATAAAATGCAAATTTTTAATCCAAGTGATGCGCCGCGTTAGCGTTGCGTTTCATCACGGTGATTTAAAAAATGATGCCATTAAATAAAAAAATAGTTTTTACTTCTATTTGTCAAAATTGAATAAACACTATTTTTAACAGTTTAACTTCTAGGAACAGATAAATAATTTTGATTAGGAAAAAATGCTGACTCCTTTCAAAACATGTCCTTTAGTGTCTTTAAAGATACAGTGTGCACTCCCTACAGTTTTTGATAATTTTAACTTTTTAAAATTAATGAATTAATAAAAATTTCATAACACATTTCTTTTATTTTGATATATTTTAATAGGGATTTTAGATGTGGGTAAATTCACATTGAATCTTTATAGATACAACCACTGTTTTTTAAAAACATTTTCAAAACTAAAAACGCAGTTTTTATTTTTACTCAATTTTACATAAAATATATTTTTTCGGTGAAAATCGGGAGGAGATACCTCATAGTTTCGGAAAAATTTCAAATGTTTTTTCGAATTTTTCTTTAAAACAAGTTTTAAGTCATTTATATTGGTTTGAAATTACATAGTGACCCAAAGATACAGCGTGACGTGAATAGGGTTAAAAAAAAATTATATACTGCTTGTAGTGACCATATTCGCACAAATCCTGTGCATGGTTACAGCATTATTAAAATCTTAGAAGTTTTTACTGCACTATCAGAATTTTTAATTTGTTCTGTATGCAAGCACAAAATAAGTTTTGGTGAGTCAGGATCGAGAGGCTTGGGTTTCAAAATTTCAGCTCACTTTGCTGCTGGAATATTTAGTGAAGGCTACACCTCCATTCTGAAGCTTTTGAACGAACTGGGTATAATTTTTGGCACCTATTGCAAAGTTTTCGCCGAAAATACCGATAAGGCACGAGTAGCGAAGCAGAACCGAAAGAGTCTCTCCAAGACAAAAGCAGCTTGTACAGCTCGGATGTACGTTCCGGAAGGATGTACCTACAAGTTGAAAGATATCGTGTGAATAAATAATTTTTTTGGAGTTAAAACTGTTGAAAAAATTTATCGAATCTGGACCTTCGATTTAACAGCCGATATAAATTTTAATTTTTATCTTTTAACTTTTTTCATTGTATTACAGGTTTATCCTTCCCTTGAAAATATCAGTACTCGAAGAAAAAAACCTCTTTTGTTTTATATAAGTGGGAAAATTTTGACAGCTACAGGAGATACTCTGCAGACCCACCATTTACTAAAAATATAGGAAAATAAAAAAATTATCCAATTAAATATGTTATCAACTTGAAAAACAAAACTAATTTCACCCTGTCTATAATTTCACCCCCATTAAGCAGTTTCTTCGTTTTCAATTTAATTTATTGGCAGATTTCTTGTGGTCTGTCAAAACAAAAGTGTTGCCAACTATTCAGTAAGTAACAGCTAAATGAGTAGCCGTTTTTTCGTAATTGATTTGAGCACTTGCGAATCGAACGCAGCTAATGTATTTGGAAGGCAAGGGAACGTTATGAGTTGTTCTTTTTATATTTATTTATTTATTTATTTATTTTATCAAACAAGTAACTCTTACAGACTACTTAAATATATTTAAACACCAATATATTATTTTATTTACAAGAAATATTTTACAATTCAAGTTTAAAAGTGAATATATACATTTTAGATAGTTGATAACAAATTTAAATTGGAAAGGAAAAACTAAGGAGAATAGGTCACGACTCACGAGCCATAATGCATAATAAGAGATTATTTTTAAACGATTTTCTCGAGATATTATTAAACAAGTCTGAGGTACTTAGTACATTAGTTTCATGAATGCAACGAGACATAGGCATATTTTGAGCATAGTTAGATCTATGAAACGACTCACGAAAATGGAATTGGCAACGGAGATACCGAGATGGAGTATAAAAATCTAATTGAGAAGAAATTCAGGGTACTGAATATTGTGATGAATAAGATCCCTAATAAGCATGATAGAGAATATTTTGCGGCGAATAGAAAGTGGAGTAAGATTAACTAAGGCACAGCGAGTAGCATATTGAGGCACTGAGCGTAGGTTCCAGTTTAATTTGTACCACATGTATCTAGTGAAATTGCGTTGAACCGCTTCTAGTTTATTGACGTATAATTTATAGTACGGGTTCCAGATTATAGAGCAATATTCCAGATGCGGTCTCAATAAAGATGAATAGAGTGTTTTAGGAGAATAGGGATCTGAGAAATTCATTGAATTTCTTTTCAGGAATCCTAACATTGAGTTAGCTTTTGCAATAATTAGTTCAATATGGTTCCTAAAATTAAGTTTAGAATCCAGCGGAACTTCAAGTTCTTTTTACAAAACACTTTTTCCAAAGTAATAGAATTTATTGAATAGTACTGGACAATAGGGATGGCAGACCTAGAAAAAGACTGACACTGGCATTTAGAAATATTAAGGGAAAGATTATTAAGGCAGCACCAATATGCGACCAAGTTAAGATCTAATTGAAGAAGATTGGAATCATTATTAGATTTAATTGCCCGAAATATTTTTAAGTCATCGGCAAAAAGAAGACAACTAGAGTGTTTAATGACTAGAGGAAGGTCATTAATAAAGAGAAGGAAGAGAAGGAAGAGAAGCGGACCAAGATGACTTCCTTGAGGTACACCTGACAAAACCTGAATGGGGGAAGACAAGCAATCATTTATTTTGACCATTTGCCAACGATTAAGGAGATAAGATCTTAACCCGGCATGCAGACTAGAGTGAAAACATAGAGATGAAAGTTTACGGAGTAAGGTTTCGTGATTAACTTTATTAAACGCCTTTGCGAAATCAGTGAAGATTACATCTGTTTGTAAGCCCTTAGAAAAGTTTCCAATTATGAAAGAGCAAAAAATATTTAAATTAGTGGCAGTTGATTTACCTGATATGAAGCAATGTTGATTAATAGAGATTACATTTTTAACACAAAATGATAATTTTTCATAAACTATTTTTTGAAAGATTTTTGGCACACAAAAATGTTACTTATCGGTCTATAACTGCAGACATTTTGCTTGGGACCAGATTTGTAAATAGGAACAATATAGGAAACTTTCCATTCGTCCAAGAAGGAACCACTTGAGAGAGATTTATTGAATATGTATAATAGTGAAGGGGCGAGAAATTAAAGGCGCACACCTCTTAAGCAAAATAGGAGCAATATCATCAAGGCCAGCCATCGATGTTGATTTAATGTTAAGTAGTGAATTTTCTTCCTCTGATACCTCTAAAGAGAGATTACTTAAGTTTAATAGAGAAATAGCATCCGATAAACCATAAGAGGTGGAAGGAGCTACCAAGTAAACAGATTTAAAATAATCTGCGAAAAAGTTACATATGGTAAGGGTATCCTCAGAACTAGTGTCCTTATAAAACATAGAATTAGGAATGCCACTAGATTTCCTCTTCATATTTTTATAAAAAAAATAACTGGCCATTTCAGCCCTTGAAAGGACTTTGACCTAGCTTCTTATGATCAATTGTGTTGTGCGTGTTATTAAGTTTGTACACAATTGACCGAGAAGCGGACCTACAGGTTTAACTCCAACTCCGAACGGTGATGAACGGAACGTTCTTGCTCTCAAGAAGCTTTACATGGCATTTTGATTACTCTCTGAGGTTTGCCATTGTCTGCAGAGAGGTGGCGGCCGTACAGAAAAATCATTTTATTTTAATTCAAATAATTTTCTGTCCCTGCTGGGATTCGAACCCGGGTCTCCAGGTTCGTTGACATAGAGGCCACGCACATTAACCAACTACGCCACGGACGCCACCTTCACATTTATATAGGACCAGAAAAATTTACTATTCTCTTTATAAAGAAATTTATTTAAAATATTAAATTCATTAGCACAAATTAAATAGGCCATTTTAGCTCCTGATTATTCTTACAGATTCTAAACCTATTATATGCTTAATTCATCCTATTCTTTAAATTACATAGTCTTTTATTGAACCAGATCGGATCTATAAGAGGTGCGATTACACTTCCTTGGAACAAAACTTCTAACCAAATCATTTATGGTAGATCGAAAAAATTCATACAATTCCATCCCTGAGAAGACCTCATCACATTGAAATGCCTCAAGACCAGCTTGAATAGCATTGTAATTAGCATTATGGGCACATGATGAAGTGACCCTTTAACAATCTCAAAATGAGGTGAATCAAGGTTTGCAACGAATTCTTTACCGATAAAAATTAAATCTAAGATACGATCAAGATCATTTAATTTATTGTTAACTTGAACTAAATCATATTGCAAGAAAAACTCAATAACGTGCGCATCGGTTTCAGATAGCACATTAAATGGCAAAAGATAAAATTCATCGCTTACAGACTTCCAGCTAACATTACTCAAATTAAACTAACCAGTTAGAATATAATGATGTGATTGATTTAAATTATCAAGGAAAGGGTGGATATTATCAAGATGAATGGCGTACAAATCAAGAGGTCTTCTTGGTGGAATGTAGCTAACCGTTATAAAAATAATAAACTTTTCATTAAGTTTAACTTTAACAATTAATTGATCTACATCAAAAATTGAATGTTAATTAAAATTTAAATGAGGTAAAGATATTTGTGAACATTTATATATATTTATATTATATATATTGAAAACAAGTTTTTCGAGCTCTAGGCCAAGCATGTTGTCAACAAGACAACATGAAGAACAAAGAAGGCAACAACCAACAACAACAACAACGGCTCTGTATAGAGCAAATCACACAGCTTGACTATACAGACTGTTTCATTGGCCGCTACACCAACTCATCAGTAGCCTTTGTATGATTTTACACTGTGATCCACTCAAGCTACTTAGGTTCTACATATACTGCCAATATGCCGAGAAAGTTACCCGGAATTTGTTTTTGGCAGAGAACGCTGGAGTTTTTGTAACTGAGTTCTTATCTACTTTTTGATGCATACTGTGCTAAGGTTAACAACCTAGATCGTATCATACTTTTAGGCATAGCCTTAATTCATGTGCATCTTCGAAATTCGATCACAGCGGTTTACTGCTATCAGAGCATATTGAAGTTGTTGTTATTTTTGCTGTTTAGCTCCTCCCTTTTTTTAGTGGACTCAAGCTGTGAAGTAGCTTGAGTGTATCACAGTGTAAAATCATACAAAGGCTACTGATGAGTTGGTGTAGCGGCCAATGAAACAGTCTGTATAGTCAAGCTGTGTGATTTGCTCTATACAGAGCCGTTGTTGTTGTTGGTTGTTGCCTTCTTTGTACTTCATGTTGTCTTGTTGACAACATGCTTGGCCTAGAGCTCGAAAAACTTGTTTTCAATATAAATAATAAGAGGCCGTATACAAATATTAATATTAAATATTCTGGGAGAGCACGCCCATAAAAATGTTAAGATAAATGATTGGTTGTGTGTTTATCACATAAAAAAACAACAAAGTCTTTCATAACAAAAAAATGGTCTCCACGCCATCTTAGGTGTACCATCAGTTAAACTAACTGAACCCTAAAATGAAAGTGTGGAAAAAAAAAAGGGAGGAGCTAAACAGCAAAAATAACAACAACTTCAATATGCTCTGATAGCAGTAAACCGCTGTGATCGAATTTCGAAGATGCACATGAATTAAGGCTATGCCTAAAAGTATGATACGATCTAGGTTGTTAACCTTAGCACAGTATGCATCAAAAAGTAGATAAGAACTCAGTTACAAAAATTCCAGCGTTCTCTGCCAAAAACAAATTCCGGGTAACTTTCTCGGCATATTGGCAGTATATGTAGAACCTAAGTAGCTTGAGTGGATCACAGTGTAAAATCATACAAAGGCTACTGATGAGTTGGTGTAGCGGCCAATGAAACAGTCTGTATAGTCAAGCTGTGTGATTTGCTCTATACAGAGCCGTTGTTGTTGTTGTTGGTTGTTGCCTTCTTTGTTCTTCATGTTGTCTTGTTGACAACATGCTTGGCCTAGAGCTCGAAAAACTTGTTTTCAATATAAATAATAAGAGGCCGTATACAAATATTAATATTAAATATTTATATTATAAATATAATATATGTCGCAGAGTGTATATTTTACTACGGAACGTCAAGCATTCGTAGAGTGTTTGGATGTGATCATAGGTTGCACGTTGACTAAAATCAAATTGAAAAATTTTGATGAACGACATTTGGAGCAGAGATAAAAATTTAGAAATTTGAATAGAGATCAGATACGAATAGAACGTGCAACCTTTAACTCATCGCGTTCCAGAATTTAATAATTTAAATAAAAGAATTATAGAGTCTTTAAATATTCTTGAAGCTTCGCCAGAAGTCGACGCTTCGTTATCAGAAGTGGGATCCTTGTGCCCTGGCCCTCAACAGCAGAAGGATAATACTGAAAGAAAATGGAGATTACTTTTAGAGCAACAGAACAGGAACTTTTAAGCGTTGTTGCAAGCTGTTAAGGCGCCAATCTCTAGAAAAAATGTGCAGCTTCCTGATTTTGATCCTGACAAAGTGAGAGTTGATGCACGAGCATGGATAAAAACTGTGGATATGTGCATGGCTGCTCATCCTTTAGAATGTGATTTGATGATGATTTCCTTGAGCCAAGCTTTGAAAGGAAAAGCTTCCGTTTGGTTTTCTCAAGTATCATTTCCGGAGATGACTTGGAATGATTTCGAAGACATTTTTATAATAAGATTTGATTGCCCTGAGAAAGCTGCTGCATTCTTATTTCATCTGTACAATAGCAAACCAAAGGATGATGAAAGCCTCATTTTCAGCAACATTTATGATATCCGTTATGTCAAAATAGGAAAATTTAATAATTGAAAAAATAGCAGATTCAACTGTTTTGGCACATATTGCCCAACTTGATCCGCAGGTGCAAAGACTTTCATTTGCGGAACTAGAGTACAACTTCAGCAGGAGCTGAAATCGATGTCGTTTTTTAAAAGAAAGCTGTCCAGTAATGTCGATGAGCGTAATGAATCTGATATAAAACGGCAAAAGTTAGTGGTCAAATGTTTTAGTTGTGGTAAAAGTGGCCACAAATCAGAAGTATGCAGGCAGAAAAAGGACAACCAAAGAAGGGAAACGAGACTGAGTACTTTGCATGGGGAATTGTCGAAAAAGGTTTTACACATCAAGCATTATCAACGGTGATTTGCTTCAAATCACGCGGAGTTGGACATTTTGCATCTCGATCCCCAAAATTGACCGACAAGACCAGCAACAATGGCAGTTCTGCCAGAAAAATAGAGCAACGTGTGGATGTTTGCATGGTTGAGGCACCAAATAATCTATAGGTCACAACTTTGGTGGTAAGCATTTTGACTGTGTAGTGACTTGACTGGTATTGGAAAAACCAGTATGATAAGCCCATTGCAAACTTTGACAACTGTTGAAATAGATGGCCTTAATGTAGAGATGCTTTTTCATGTGTTGCCTAACCACTGTTTACGTTAAAGTATAATGTTAGGTCGTGAAATTTTAAATCAGTACAAATTTCTGCGAACCAGCTAAAATTTAGAAGAGTGGAACACATGATAGTCAATATATGTGATGTGAAGACTAGTAACGTCAATTACGACAATATTGATACAGACATTCCCATTAACTATAAGTAAAGTTGCAATTTTAAATCAATGCAAATGTTGTTTTACTAACGGAACTACGAACTCCCTTGCAAATATTGAGTCAATTCAAATAAGACTTACAGATTCAAAGAAGACAGTTTTCCGGCGCCTTTATAGACTGAGTCCTATTAAACGGAGCATAGTTCGCGATAAAATTAATGAGCTACTTGCTGCAGGATTGATTCGTCCTAGTACTTTACCTCCTCAAAAACAGTTACTCATTTGCGTCAGTTTATTGGGTTAGCGTCATACTTTCGGCAGTATGTGTCTAAGTTTTCACAAACATAGCTTCTCTTTATGCATTAACAAGTTCTTCGAAAAGTAGCCTTAACTGGAAACCTTCACGCGAAGATGTTAGGCAGAAAATAATTTCTGTTCTCAAAATTGAGACTGTTTTGTCCATATTTAATCCAGATAAGCCCATTGAATTGCATACGCATGCAAGTGCTATTGGATATGGTGCAATATTATTACAAGCATGTGATAAGAAGTTACAGGTAATTGCTTATTATAGCAAACGCACGTTCATTGTTGAAGTAAAATATTATTCTTATGAATTAGACTCATGCGGTAGTTAATTCGATTAAGCATTTTCTACTCGTTCTAGTAGACAACGTAAAATATCTTTTCACGGAAACAAGTTGAAGCTATTACAACGACCCCTGCAGTACATCAGTCTCCATTACATCCTGAGGTTCCGAAAAATATTCTTCCAATATATAAGGATTTATCAAGAGATCACTTAATAGAGCGATGTTTAGGCAGCCAAACACAAAATGCAAGTGAATTTTTCAACTCGACTGTTTGGCCGTTTTGTTTTTTGGATAAAGCAATATGTATTATTTCACGAATTCCATGTCACGCACTGTTACAGCTTGCGAATAATTGCAACTGATTTACTTCAGAAGAAATTTTTGCGAAAACTAGTTTTCAATTTTTATTAATTAATTTTACGCTCTATTTAAAACGTGTAAAGGTTTTATCAATCCACTTATGAATTTCGGTGATATTAAGCAAAATGTAGCGTACGCACGTGCTACAAAATTTTCCCTTTAAAAAATTGATGGCAGCTTCTGTCTGAAATTTCTGCGAATTGACTTCAGATAAAATTTTCATATTTTTTTTACAGAAATAAGGGGTTATCCCAGATTATATTAGTAGTTAAGTTCTTTTATATTTTATAATATAAATTATAAAACAATTTTTTCAACTTTAAACGCCGTCACGCACATGTTACATTCGTCACCTACAATTACACCGTACGTTTATATAACTGTTACCTTCGACCATATTTACTAAAAACTGAAATACAAAACAAAATGATTAAAAATTTCTAATTTTCTTTTTTTTAATCTCTTTTATGTCATGACTAGATACATTTAAGAAAAAAATTTTAAAATCAATTATTTTCATCGATAAAAACTATTCTATCTTAAATGCAAAAGTCGATGCTCTCAATCACTGGCATTGAAGGAGCTGGAACTTTGGGGACTCTTCAAATTCTTCTACAGATTCCCTGTGGACCTATTCAGGTGTATCCTCATTTCTTATGCAAAGAAATTCGCCTGGCCTTTGAGAGAGTACCCGTAAAGGCTGCACCCGTACAGCAGCAAGCTCAGTGTTTTTGTGAATATGATTCCTTAAAATTGATTTATTTGAATAATAATTTTTATTCCGTTTTATTTTAACCCTTAAATGCCCAACAACACCGATTTCATTAAAAAAAATAATGTTGTGCTAAATGATCCCCGTTTTTATTTTTTTGGTAAACATTTTTGTTTACGAGCTATTAAAGAAAATATGGTTGTTTCCAAAAAGATACAGTGGGCATTCCGACGTATACCATCAATCAGCTTGGTTGTAGGAATTCAAGGCAAAAACGTGGAAAACGATTCTTTTTATGATAACTCTAAATTTGTTTGTTAAATGATACTCTAAAATTGTTAATAGTTTAAAAGATATTTCATATCAAAAAGCGAACTTTCCATAAAAATTAAAAAAAAAAACTATTTTTTGAATTTGACGGTCAATATATCCCGAACCAACACAGTTATGTCAAAAATTAAATTTTTGTTTTATATTTGCAATCTTCTGAGTGAAACTACATATCCAGAATGTAAATTTTTGCAATATTTTAAAATAAATAGCTTATTTTCTCCGTTGTATCCAGAAAGATACACTGGGCATTTAAGGGTTAAATTAAATAAAACTCACTTATGAGAATTCATATTGACACTTGTCAATAGTTAACAGTCAATTTAGACGTTTGACCGTCTAATGAAGATATAAGGATGGAAATTTTTTAAAATGAAGGGTGTATTAATTTCAATTGTTTTGAGTTTTTTATTTTTGGTCACTTTGCTATAAATGAGGACCCCCCATATCGTTACTCATCGTAATACATTTTAAAACCCCTCCTCCCCCTCCAAATTGGTAACGTAATTTATGAACGAACCCGTAGTGTGTAAAAACTACATTGTTGTACAGAAAAAAGTGTAACATGTGCGAAACGCGTGGAATTTTTTCAATGGAAATAGTAAAAAAATGCCACACATAACAGCATTTTCCGCAAAAAATTTCTTATATTAGAGTCTGCATTCAAACATATATCAATTTTGTCACGCACATGCTACATATTTTCTTAATTTATTTAACTGGTCTTACCACAGTATATCGTTGATAATTATTTATACATATATACAGTGGCGAGCATAAATGGCCGAATGTTTTTGACTTCTATATAAATAATGCTATAAAAACAAAACCAATACTATTTTTGAGTTAATTTCTTTTTTATTTTAAACTTCAACGTCTTTAGAAAAATTTGAACAAAAACAATATTATCAATTCAACTGATGAAAAAATGAATAAACTAAAAATGTGCTATGTGGCCACTTTTGCTCGTTCTCTTTAATTTAATTTACAATGCTTTAACGATGCCGTTTAAGGTCCCGTTATCGGTTCGTTTTGTGCTGCTTGCATTGGTACGATCATGCGTTCATGTTAAACTTCTTTATTTGTATTATTGACGTCTTCCAGATAGGAGTTAGTTGAAAAACTCAAAGGTCATTGAAGTGTGTTACAAAAATGAAAAAAATTACATTAAATTTAGAAAAAATGTTGTAAGTTTGCTTCAAAAAGGTTACTCAAGCCGTGATATCTCAGAAAAACTTAAAATAAGCAAAAGTACTGTAAGCTTAGTCAGAAAGAGAAGAATGGCATCATTTTATAAATCACCGTGATGAAACGCAACGCTAACGCGGCGCATCACTTTGATTTAAAATTTGCATTTTATTAATCACTACGTTATTGCGTTAGCTATGTTACGTTACCACGGTGAACTGTCAGTCAACAACAGTTTAGGGTTGTCACATGTAAAATAAAACTAGCATCATTATTGCAAATCTTTGAAATATTTAAGATTCACCAAATTCTGACTTGTTGGCAACCATATCAGCTGTTCTCTTCAGCCATCATTAAATTGAAATTGCAATATAAACACCAAACACTGGTGTACCATTTGCTACCTGCGGTAGTTTTTTTATTTCTTTTAGCAACATTTTGAACTGTTGGTTCGTTGTTGCTGTCTTTAACCTATATTCAAACGATATATGTAAACATTTAAGAATATATGAGTGAAACAAACAGTTATGACTCTTTCAATGCCAACTTATTCGTTCGAACGGCAGCTCAAGAGCAAGTGATGAAAGTGACAGTTCAAGTGAACGAATTTCAAGTGCAGCGTTTTATAAAATGCGAACTTTGTACTGTTTTCACTACGCTATTGCGTTACTTAACGCTGAAGATCACGGCGTGAAGCGTTGCGTTTTATAAATTGCTAATTTCAACAACGCAGCGTGAAGTGATGTGCAGGGATTTATAAAATGATGCTAGAAATGTTCCTATAGTAAGAATACACAAAGGTCGACCCAGGAAGATTTCTGATGGTGATGCCCGTTTAATGGTGCGGTTAATGCATAGCAAATCCACAAAAACACCAAAACTAGCTGCAAAAGCCTTAAACAAGGATGTTAGTGAGTGGACGGAAAGACATCCAGTGTAAAAAAGAAGAAACCAGCGCTTTCAGAAAAAAATCGAAAAAGATGTTTTAAGTTCTGTAAACAGCACAAAAATTGGACCGTTGACGATTGGAAGCGTGTCATATGGAGTGACGAATCAAAAATAAATCGCTATCAATCGGATGGAATCGCATATTTTTGGCATCGACAAAATGAGCGCATACAAAGACACCACGTCAGTGAAACTATGAACCATGGAGGAGGCAATCTGATGGTGTGGGCTTGTTTTACGTGGTGGGGTTTGGATCCCATAATTCAAATTAAGGGAATTATGAAAAAGAAGACTATTTAAACATCCTTCAAACCAATCTGCCAAATTTTGTGGACGAATGCGCCTATCCAGTTAAGGAAATTGTCTTTCAACAAGATGGCGATCCCAAGCACACTGCTAAAATTGTGAAGGAATGGCTCCAGAACCAACAATTTAAAATTCTCGTTTGGCCTGCGCAAAGCCCAGATCTAAATCCCATCGGGAACTTATGGGCGATTGTAAAGCGAAGGCTTGGATCACACGATTTGCCCCCCAACAGTCTTTGCGAGCTATGGGAAAGAGTACAGGTCGAGTGGCGAAATATTGGCAGTGATATAATACACAACTTGGTGGAAAGTATGCCGAGGAGAATCAAGAGCGTAATTAAGAACAATGGACTCTGGACAAAATATTAGCCTCTCCCTAAAGGACTTTGTAATTTGAATTCAAGAGAACGAGCAAAAGTGGTCACATAGCACATTTTGAGTTTATTAAATTTTTTAATCATTTGAATTGATAATAATGTTTTTGTTCTTATTTTTAATTTATCTAAAGACATTGAAGTGCCAAATAAAAACAAAATTAACTCAAAAATAGAATTGGTTTCGTTTTTATTGCGTTATTTATATAGAAGTCAACAACATTCGGCCATTTATGCTCGCCACTGTATGTATGATTATTAGGAAAATATTAATTAATTTGAAACAAATATTTTTTTTTAATTGTTGTAATAAACAGCGCACGCCCTCACGGCAAATATAAGAATAAAACTGCAAAATTTTCGCTCAACTTATTCACCACGCGAAAGTAAAAAAAAAAAACAAAGAAAAACTACCGTTATCTTGAAGAATTCAACTTAAAACGTATTGACCGAATTCGATAGAATATATATTCTATATAATTTCTCTTCTCTCTTTAAAATTTGATTTTCGACCTATGAGGTTGACTTTTTGGTGGAATTCGTGATATGTGATCTTATCTTCCAAGACCAAATTTTTAGAAGAGGTTAAAAAAAGACGTTTAGGTAAATTTTATTGGTTTTCAGGTTAAGGTTGGTAACAGAGATTTGCACAAGACCAATCATAATTTCTTGCCACTCGAATAACAATCGTCATCAGCCACAATTGTACACAAAAATTAATATCGCTCGAGTTCGTAAACAACTAAGCACAGTTTGTAACGATCGCGAATATGTACAAAGGCAGCATCCAGACAATGCAGACATTCGGATGCTTTGCTTAACTGCATGAATTTTTTTTTTTTTTTTTTTGCTTTCGTTCTTTACAACAAATACGCATTCTCCCGTTACTTTGAGAACGAGTGTTAGAAGAGATGGGCATTTTTTTGTTCGCTCTTGTACTGCGTAATCTAAAAAACATTGCAAAAGGCTTGCGGCAACTCCAAAATAAATTTTTTGCAATTGTTTATAACAGTGTTTGTCATCCCATGAAAAAGTAAATTTAAACATACAAACAATGCTGTTATATTTACAGTTAAAAATGTAAATTTTTGACACATGCACAGTTTTTGATATTTTAAAAAAATATTTGTCTTTTTCTTTTTATTTAGAACTAGCTTTTTCCCTGTGCGCGTTGCTGCACCTTGCAACTATATGGGAACATAATAAGTATATTCAAAGCTTTTCTTAGACCCATAGTTTGACACCACTGTTATTTTTCACTGCCCGTTACAGTTTCCCAGTAGCAGGATATCACCAAATAGTAACTCCATTTTGAGTTTGTATGTAAGTACTGTTACTTTTACTTCCAAAGCTATACGATTTTACAAATTTTAATTGTATGGGCGGATCCACACCCCCCCTATAAACGCCCATCCCAGTTTTCTAGTAGATGAACATTATCCAGTTTTAGTACAGTTGCCGACAGTGAGCATACAAATTAAATTACCAAATTGTAGCCTAATACGGCCAAAATCATCGGAAATATAGCATTTTTATTGATTTGTGGGCAGTAAAAAGGGGTGTGACCACCCATTTTTAGTACAGTTGCCGACAGTGAGCATACAATCTAAATTACCAAATTTTAGGCTATACCACCACATCTTTCCGAGATATAGAATTTTTATTAATTTTTGGGCGGTAAAAGGGGTGTGGAAACCTATATTTAGTACAGTTTCCGACAGCAAGCAAACAAAAGTAATTACTAAATTTTAAAACGGACCGACGATCCGCTCTGGTCGTCGATCGCAGAGAACACGTCCAGAATGAAACGATTGCGACTGACGATTCAAAGTTGCTTTTATTTTTATTTATTTTTTTATTTATTTTTTCCATTTCATTTCAATGTATTGGTCTCTTCAATTGTGTGAATACAACACACACAAACAAGAAATGTCAGAAGATAACAAAAAACTAAGCAAATTTCATGAAACACAGCCAATCCTTAGCAAAAATATGGCAACACTAATGGCACTTAGAGAGAGAATCGTCGGAGGCAAGAGAAGAAATAGAATAGATTCTAATTGTGCGATTTATCGTTGCGATAAAGCTGCGAAAAATCGTAGCTGCGTTTTTTCTACATTTTGCATGTATTTTCCAACAACAAAGATCGGCGGCCGCAACGATTTAAGATTCTGTTCAGGCTCTGAGCGAGCACAATTTTGTTTTTGAAATATTTTTTTTCTTTAAACTGTGATGAATTTTAATGTATCGGTATGTTTTGTGTATGTTTATGTGAATAAAAATAAAAGAACTTTGAGCCAAAGTGTTTTTTTTTTTTTTGTGTATTTTCTAAGCGAAGATGCACTTTTATGTTAATTTTTATTTAAAAACAAACCTTTGGAAATTAGAACTTCTCGAAAATTAGAACTATCCCAGGAACAAAGTGGTTCTAATTTACGAGCGTCTACTGTACTATAACTAAGAAAACTTTCATTTATAAAAATTTTTTTTTTGTCCTTTGCATCTGGGAGATTTTTTCCCCTGCCTCTACCTCCTTTTTTTAGACTTAACCAACGTTCAGGGGATGCCCCCTATAAATGCGAAAGCATTGTGTTGATTCAGAAGAAGGGTGATATTTAGTTGGAGGGTGGACCGACACTACTCTATCTAGTGTCGGTGAAGAATAGCTTTAAATTTACATAGCTTAAAACTGCCGTGAACAGGCTAGCAGGGAGATTGTTCCACAGTTTTACTGTACGACCGAACCATTAAGGCAATGGTATAGGGATGGTCTGGTGCCCTGCCCGAGTGGAGCTGGGAAACACCGAGCTGATGGCATCATGTATCTTAGAGTGATTAAAAAAAAAAACATTTTTCGAAAATCAGCCGAGCTCGTGGAAATTGGATGGTTACATCAAAATATGAAAACCAAAATTAAAAAATTTTTTTTTAATTTTTAGATAGTACCAGCTGTTTTCTGTTTTAGTTGAAGAAAATCTTGGAAAAAGCCTTAAAGTTGAAATATTTATATCTCTCTCATTTTTAAACATATAATTATGAAACATTTATGGCATACGTACAATAGACCATCATTAATAAAAACATTTAAAATTTTGGATTCTAGACCAACATTTTTTTTGAGGGTTAAAAAAAAAGAAAAGCTTGTAACTATGTTTCGCATGAGAAAACAATATTTTTTTTAATGAAAACCCATTCCTCGACAACCATTCATTCCTTTTTTAAACATAAGTTTGTAGACGTCGAATTAACTTGGATAGTACAGCTATGGGGAACTAATGCTGTGGGGAACTTTTAACAAAAAACACGTTAAAACAACTAAAATAAATTTTATTCTGCCGTTTTGTCAAAATTACTAGTGATAACCAGTGGCAGATCTACATACGGGCTGAAAGGGCTATAGCCCCCCATTTCCCCCCTTGTAGAATTTTTTGTATGAGGAAAAAACACTCTAAAAGCCATTTCAGCTCCCCCCTCGGGCTACAAAACTGTAGTTTCAGACCCCTCTCCCCCCTCGGGCGAATCCTAGATCCGCCACTGGTAATAAACCCCCCAAAATCGGGTACAGGTTCCTACAATTCGCATTAGAGTGAGTTTGTGTCTCAAGTCTTTTTGCCTTTTTTCAACTTTAAACGCTCATACCCATATGCTTGGGTGTGCATTAGACCGTACCACCTCATATGCAAAAAAAAATAAGTTCGCCGTATACCAGCGAATATGACGCATTTTTGCATGACAATTGCATATTACTTACTTACTTAATTGGCGCTTACAACCGTAACTCGGTTTTGGCCTCGTATAAGAAATTGCGCCAGCCATTTATGTTCTGCGCTTGCTGGCGCCAGTTGGAAACACCAAGCGAGGTTAGGTTATCCATCACCTGATCCTTCCAACGAAGATATGGGCGTCCTCTTCTGCGTTGACCACCACCAGGCACCGAATCGAGTATTTTTTTTGCTAGAGCGTCGTTTTCCATTCGCTCAACATGACCTAGCCATCGGAGCCGCTCGATTTTAATGCGCTTAACTATGTCAATGTCAGCGTACAGCTCATACAGCTCGTGGTTCCATCGAATTCGGTACTCGCTATTGACGCAGATTGGACCGAAGATTTTACGAAGGATCTTTCTCTCGAAGGCTCCCAAGGTCTTTTCATCAAAACTGCTCAACGTCCAGGTTTGTGCTGCATATAATAGGACGGGCATGATTAGTGACTTATAGAGCATGAGTTTTGTTCGTCGAGAGAGGGCTCTGCTTCTCAATTGCCTACTTAGCCCAAAGTAACACCTGTTGGCAAGAGTTATCCTTCGTTTTATCTCAATACTGACATCGCTGAAAGAGTTAATGCTGGATCCCAGGTAGACGAAGTCGTTAACAACCTCGAAAGAGATGTTGTCAACAGTGACGTGGTTTCCAAGACGCTGGGACTGTTTACTTGTTGACACTAGGTATTTCGTCTTATCTGCATTCACTGCAAGACCCATTCGACTCGACTCTTTCGCTAATCTGGAGAATGCTGCACTGACTTCGAGCGTATTATGGCCAATAATATCGATATTATCAGCATACGCCAGCAGCATAATACTTTTGTAGAATATAGTGCCACTGCGTCTCAAATCAGCAGCTCGGATGATCTTCTCCATCATTAGGTTGAAAAAGTCGCACGATAAGGAATCACCTTGTCTGAAACCTCGTTTGGTATCGAATGGAGGAGTGAGATTCTTCCCGATCTTAACTGTGCTGCTGGTGTTGCTCAGTGTCATTCTGCAAAGACGGATGAGCTTTGCAGGAATACCAAATTCAGATATGGTGGAGTATAGATGATTCCTTATTGGACTGTCGAAGGCGGCTTTATAATCGACAAAAAGATGATGTGTGTCGATTTGTTTTTCTAGGGTCTTCTCCAAGATTTGCCGTAGCGTAAATATCTGGTCTATGGTGGATTTGCCAGGTCTGAAGTCACACTCATAAGGTCCAATCAGCTGGTTTACGATGGGCTTCAGTCTTTCACATAGTACGCTCGACAGGACCTTATATGCGATATTAAGAAGGCTTATCCAACGGTAGTTAGCGCAAATTGTGGGATCGCCTTTCTTGTGGATTGGGCAGAGCACACTGAGGTTCCAATCGTTTGGAATGCATTCTTCCGACCATATTCTGCATAGAAGCTCTACCCTGCAGTAGTCGCGCGGATTACATATGTAATCCAGTCATGCAAAATTATGAATTTCACAAATGTCTGCAATCGATATTCATTGATTTTACGTACTATAAGAATTATGTTTATGTTGTTTTTTTAAATAAATATAATATAAAATAAAGTAATAATAAAAATTAAAACAAATAACTAAGCATTTTTGAATTGCCATCTCTTATTTTAAACTTTAAAAAACGGATTACATATGTAATCCGCGCGACCACTCTCGTCACATTTAGGTACGCGACTACTGCAGGGTTAAATAGAGCTTCGCCTCCATTCTTGAAGAGCTCAGCAGGTAAGCCATCGGCTCCTTTGTTGTTTTTAAGCCGAGCTATAGCTTTCAAGACTTCACTATGGTCGGGCAGCGGAACTTCAACGCTGTCATCCAAATTGGGGATTCCGGGATATCATCTCTATTGGTGGGATTATTGTCGTCGTCGCCATTCAGAAGCCTAGAGAAGTGTTGCCTCCACATCATCAATGTACTCTGGATATCTGTCACTAGATTCCCATTTTCATCCTTGCAGGAAGAGGCCCCGATATTGAAACCATCGGCCAGGCGCCTTATTTTTTCGAAAAATTTTCGGACCTCATTCCTGTCACTATGCATCTCAATTTTCTCGCACTCACGCATTTCCGCTTCCCTTTTCTTTTCCCGTTACAACCGTCTGCAGAGTGGCTTTGTAGGCGGCGTCTTTTTCTGCAGTGGCGTCGTGACACTCCTGGTCGTGTCACTGGTTTTGGCGAGAGCGGTGATTGCCTATCACCTCTTCGGCAGCCGTACGCATAGAGTGGGAAATTTGATTCCACTGCGCGCATATATCGTCGATCGGAGGAGTGCTTTCTTGAAACAGGAGTGATAGTCGAGTAGCGAAGTCTTCGGCTGTTTATTTTGATTGCAGCTTTTCGACGTCTAGCTTCCTCTCTGCTGGATTGCGCGCATTCTTGGTTGCGCACAGTGTTTCGTTTCATACAAGACGAAGAAAATTATTTTTTAGATTTTTTTGATAGTTTTCGATGTTTAAGGTATAAGAAAGAACAAATAAAGTATTTAAGAAACTTTAAACAAATGGCGTGACAGCTCTCCCATACAAAGTAAAACCATTTTACGCTATATCTTAGAAACGAAATAAGTTACAATATCGAAATCAATAGTAGACGTCAGTTATGTAATTTCTAAACAATCCTCAAAAATAATTTGCAATCGGAGAAGTAGGCGTGTCGGAATCGCACCCATACAACTTAAAAACACATTTTGCGCTATATCTTAGAAGTGAGATAACCTGCACTATCGAAATCAATAGTAGTCGTCAGTTATGTAACTTAAACAATCCTCAAAATGAAGGTGCAATCGGACAAGTGGGCATTAGACCGTACCACCTCCTATGCAATAAAAAAAGTGCGCCGTATACCAGTGAATATGGCGTATTTTTGCAAGACAATTACGGAAAAAATTATCTTTTTTTTTACCGAACGTAGGGGTCGCGCATTGACATATAACTTCATATCTCGGTGTTTACAGTCGGATTTTAAAGTTTGGTATATCAATGTTTTTGTCTTAAGGAGACCAATATGACTCTATAGAGGTCATTGACCTCAGGTGTACCGTTCTAGTACTTACCCTCCAGATCTCAGTTTCTACCATCCTAATGTGCCACCCTAATTTTAAAAAAATAAAGTTCTTAAAATATCATTAATCTTTTGCTGAGGAAGTATATCGATATTTCCAGCAGAAGTATTTTTAAAATATTTTTGAAAATTTTTTGCCGAACGTAGGGCTCCCTTTTTTCATTTTCATCATATCTTCGGTAGTTAAAATCTGATAATATTGAATGGCATATCGATCCCAAAATAAAAAAAAAATTATTCCTACAAGTCCTTGGAAGGTCTTAAATTGCTTTTGAGGAATTTTAAAGCTCGTAAAAGAATAAAAAATCTGTAACGCCAATGCTAAAAGAGATATGAACATTATTTTTGTTGTGATTTATTTAATATACAATGTATTATTGTTTTATTTTTGCACTTTTGTTTTTTACTTTCGCTTATTCGCTTTCCACAGCCACATTGAAAATAGTCAAGCAATTTCAAACACTGGCTTCGTTTTACCCGTGAAACAACAGTTGAAAATTGCGTCCGTCTAATATTTAAATAATCAGATAAGTGACTTAAATAATATCAAATAATTATTAACGGAGTTTGGCAAAAATGTTTGTTATACATATTTTATTGTATCTGCAATTTCAACTGTTGTTTCACGAGTAAAACGAAGCCAGTGTTTGAAATTGCTTGACTATTTTCAATGTGGCTGTGGAAAGCGAATAAGCGAAAGTAAAATACAAAAGTGCAAAAATAAAACAATAATACATTGTATATTAAATAAATCACAACAAAAATAGTGTTGTTACCTCTTTTAGCATTGGCGTTACAGATTTTTTTTATTTTTTTACGAGCTTTAAAATTCCTCAAAAGCAATTTGAGGACTTCCAAGGACTTGTAGGAATAATTTTTTTTTTTATTTTGGGATCGATATGCCATTCAATATTATCAGATTTTTACTACCGAAGATATGATGAAAATGAAAAAAGGGAGCCCTACGTTCGGCAAAAAATTTTCAAAAATATTTTAAAAATACTTCTGCTGGAAATATCGATATACTTCCTCAGCAAAAGATTAATGATATTTTAAGAACTTTATTTTTTTTAAATTAGGGTGGCACATTAGGATGGTAGAAACTGAGATCTGGAGGGTAAGTACTAGAACGGTACACCTGAGGTCAATGACCTCTATAGAGTCATATTGGTCTCCTTAAGACAAAAACATTGATATACCAAACTTTAAAATCCGACTGTAAACACCGAGATATGAAGTTACATGTCAATGCGCGACCCCTACGTTCGGTAAAAAAAAAGATAATTTTTTTCGTAATTGTCTTGCAAAAATACGTCATATTCACTGGTATACGGCGCACTTTTTTTTATTGCATAGGAGGTGGTACGGTCTAATGCCTACTTGTCCGATTGCACCTTCATTTTGAGTATTTTTTAAGTTACATAACTGACGTCTTCTATTGATTTCGATAGTGCAGGTTATCTCACTTCTAAGATATAGCGCAAAATGTGTTTTTAAGTTGTATGGGTGCGATTCCGACACGCCTACTTCTTCGATTGCAAATTATTTTTGAGGATTGTTTAGAAATTACATAACTGACGTCTACTATTGATTTCGATATTGTAACTTATTTCGTTTCTAAGATATAGCGTAAAATGGTTTTACTTTGTATGGGAGAGCTGCCACGCCCATTTGTTTAAAGTTTCTTAAATACTTTATTTGTTCTTTCCTATACCTTAAACATCGAAAACTATCAAAAAAATCTAAAAAATAATTTTCTTCGTCTTGTATGAAACGAAACACTGTGCGCAACCAAGAATGCGCGCAATCCAGCAGAGAGGAAGCTAGACGTCGAAAAGCTGCAATCAAAATAAACAGCCGAAGACTTCGCTACTCGACTATCACTCCTGTTTCAAGAAAGCACTCCTCCGATCGACGATATATGCGCGCAGTGGAATCAAATTTCCCACTCTATGCGTACGGCTGCCGAAGAGGTGATAGGCAATCACCGCTCTCGCCAAAACCAGTGACACGACCAGGAGTGTCACGACGCCACTGCAGAAAAAGACGCCGCCTACAAAGCCACTCTGCAGACGGTTGTAACGGGAAAAGAAAAGGGAAGCGGAAATGCGTGAGTGCGAGAAAATTGAGATGCATAGTGACAGGAATGAGGTCCGAAAATTTTTCGAAAAAATAAGGCGCCTGGCCGATGGTTTCAATATCGGGGCCTCTTCCTGCAAGGATGAAAATGGGAATCTAGTGACAGATATCCAGAGTACATTGATGATGTGGAGGCAACACTTCTCTAGGCTTCTGAATGGCGACGACGACAATAATCCCACCAATAGAGATGATATCCCGGAATCCCCAATTTGGATGACAGCGTTGAAGTTCCGCTGCCCGACCATAGTGAAGTCTTGAAAGCTATAGCTCGGCTTAAAAACAACAAAGGAGCCGATGGCTTACCTGCTGAGCTCTTCAAGAATGGAGGCGAAGCTCTATTTAACCCTGCAGTAGTCGCGTACCTAAATGTGACGAGAGTGGTCGCGCGGATTACATATGTAATCCGTTTTTTAAAGTTTAAAATAAGAGATGGCAATTCAAAAATGCTTAGTTATTTGTTTTAATTTTTATTATTACTTTATTTTATATTATATTTATTTAAAAAAACAACATAAACATAATTCTTATAGTACGTAAAATCAATGAATATCGATTGCAGACATTTGTGAAATTCATAATTTTGCATGACTGGATTACATATGTAATCCGCGCGACTACTGCAGGGTAGAGCTTCTATGCAGAATATGGTCGGAAGAATGCATTCCAAACGATTGGAACCTCAGTGTGCTCTGCCCAATCCACAAGAAAGGCGATCCCACAATTTGCGCTAACTACCGTTGGATAAGCCTTCTTAATATCGCATATAAGGTCCTGTCGAGCGTACTATGTGAAAGACTGAAGCCCATCGTAAACCAGCTGATTGGACCTTATGAGTGTGACTTCAGACCTGGCAAATCCACCATAGACCAGATATTTACGCTACGGCAAATCTTGGAGAAGACCCTAGAAAAACAAATCGACACACATCATCTTTTTGTCGATTATAAAGCCGCCTTCGACAGTCCAATAAGGAATCATCTATACTCCACCATATCTGAATTTGGTATTCCTGCAAAGCTCATCCGTCTTTGCAGAATGACACTGAGCAACACCAGCAGCACAGTTAAGATCGAGAAGGATCTCACTCCTCCATTCGATACCAAACGAGGTTTCAGACAAGGTGATTCCTTATCGTGCGACTTTTTCAACCTAATGATGGAGAAGATCATCCGAGCTGCTGATTTGAGACGCAGTGGCACTATATTCTACAAAAGTATTATGCTGCTGGCGTATGCTGATAATATCGATATTATTGGCCATAATACGCTCGAAGTCAGTGCAGCATTCTCCAGATTAGCGAAAGAGTCGAGTCGAATGGGTCTTGCAGTGAATGCAGATAAGACGAAATACCTAGTGTCAACAAGTAAACAGTCCCAGCGTCTTGGAAACCACGTCACTGTTGACAACATCTCTTTCGAGGTTGTTAACGACTTCGTCTACCTGGGATCCAGCATTAACTCTTTCAGCGATGTCAGTATTGAGATAAAACGAAGGATAACTCTTGCCAACAGGTGTTACTTTGGGCTAAGTAGGCAATTGAGAAGCAGAGCCCTCTCTCGACGAACAAAACTCATGCTCTATAAGTCACTAATCATGCCCGTCCTATTATATGCAGCACAAACCTGGACGTTGAGCAGTTTTGATGAAAAGACCTTGGGAGCCTTCGAGAGAAAGATCCTTCGTAAAATCTTCGGTCCAATCTGCGTCAATAGCGAGTACCGAATTCGATGGAACCACGAGCTGTATGAGCTGTACGCTGACATTGACATAGTTAAGCGCATTAAAATCGAGCGGCTCCGATGGCTAGGTCATGTTGAGCGAATGGAAAACGACGCTCTAGCAAAAAAAATACTCGATTCGGTGCCTGGTGGTGGTCAACGCAGAAGAGGACGCCCATATCTTCGTTGGAAGGATCAGGTGATGGATAACCTAACCTCGCTTGGTGTTTCCAACTGGCGCCAGCAAGCGCAGAACATAAATGGCTGGCGCAATTTCTTATACGAGGCCAAAACCGAGTTACGGTTGTAAGCGCCAGATAAGTAAGTAAGTAATATGCAATTGTCATGCAAAAATGCGTCATATTCGCTGGTATACGGCGAACTTATTTTTTTTTTGCATGTGAGGTGGTACGGTCTAATGCACACCCAAGCATATGGGTATGAGCGTTTAAAGTTGAAAAAAGGCAAAAAGACTTGAGACACAAACTCACTCTAATGCGAATTGTAGGAACCTGTACCCGATTTTGGGGGGTTTATTACCAGTGGCGGATCTAGGATTCGCCCGAGGGGGGAGAGGGGTCTGAAACTACAGTTTTGTAGCCCGAGGGGGGAGCTGAAATGGCTTTTAGAGTGTTTTTTCCTCATACAAAAAATTCTACAAGGGGGGAAATGGGGGGCTATAGCCCTTTCAGCCCGTATGTAGATCTGCCACTGGTTATCACTAGTAATTTTGACAAAACGGCAGAATAAAATTTATTTTAGTTGTTTTAACGTGTTTTTTGTTAAAAGTTCCCCACAGCATTAGTTCCCCATAGCTGTACTATCCAAGTTAATTCGACGTCTACAAACTTATGTTTAAAAAAGGAATGAATGGTTGTCGAGGAATGGGTTTTCATTAAAAAAAATATTGTTTTCTCATGCGAAACATAGTTACAAGCTTTTCTTTTTTTTTAACCCTCAAAAAAAATGTTGGTCTAGAATCCAAAATTTTAAATGTTTTTATTAATGATGGTCTATTGTACGTATGCCATAAATGTTTCATAATTATATGTTTAAAAATGAGAGAGATATAAATATTTCAACTTTAAGGCTTTTTCCAAGATTTCCTTCAACTAAAACAGAAAACCGCTGGTAGCACTATCTAAAAAGTTTTTTTTTAAATTTTGGTTTTCATATTTTGATGTAACCATCCCATTTTTTAACGAACTCGATCGATTTTCGAAAAAATACTTTTGTTTTAATTACCCTAATGTATTTACATGATATTACCTGTACAAAGGGCTTACGCAACCAACATTGTGTTGATACCCAAGAGAGTTGAGAGAAGATGAAATGTTTTCATATCCAATCAGATATATCGCACGTTGTTGAATTCGGAAGTTAGCAAATATTGTCCACGATGTGCTAGCTACCCAAGTCTCTGTCGAGTGAGCGTTTTCGGCTTTACGTCTTATATTGACAGACAGAAGATGAAATGATTTTGATTGATGCTTTTCTTAGAAAGAAAAATATGTTGAGGTCTTAAGTTGGATAACTTAGACATGTCTATTATTATCAAAAAAACCCTTGCAGTTCGGTAAAAAAAGAAATTAAAAAATATGCTCTCAAGATTACTATACCAGAGCCGCTATGATATTGTGTTTTATTGCAATAACCTCTCTCGTTGATAAAATAAGTCATAAATAACACTGTACAACAATTTGCACCTTTTAAAAATCCCACCCACTTTGTTATCGGTTCTTTATATTTTCGTGTACGTTCATTACGAATATGCAACAATTTTTTTTGGGTCACCTCTAGTTTGGCCCCTATAGGACTTTGAAATTTTAAAGGAAAACTATCTTTGAATAATTGTTTAGTATAGAAGTTTAAGTCCTATCATAACAAATTTGGTATCAAATTAAAGAGAATAAAGTAAAAAAATTAAAAACATATTAATTGAAAAAGTTGACGAAAAAAGGACATGAAAAATGTCCTTTATATTCTAAAATCCTTTATATCCTTGAATTTTTTTTTCCAATTAAAACAAAAAAATTTGTTGATAAAATATAATATATTTACTATAAAAAATAAAATAAATAAATAACTGGCCATTTCAGCCCTTGAAAGGACTTTGACCTAGCTTCTTATGATCACTTGTGTTGTGCGTGTTATTAAGTTTGTACACAATTGACCGAGAAACCGGACCTACATGCTTAACGTCGACTCCGAACGGCGATGAACGGAATGTTCTCGTTCTCAAGAAGCTTTACATGGCATTTTGATTACTCTCTGAGGTTTGCCATTGTCTGCAGAGAGGTGGCGGCCGTACAGAAAAATTATTTTAATTCAAATAATTTTCTGTCGCTGCTGGGGTTCGAACCTGGGTCTCCAAAGTTCTTTGACATAGCGGCCACGCACTTTAACCAACTACGCCACGACGCCACCGTATATTTACTATAGTTCTGCAAAATTTCATTAAAGTCGCTTCATTGGTTTATTTTTAATCAATTTTTAAAGTATTTCGATTTAGGAAGTGACGCTGATCAAGAATATAAAGGGTGATTTTTTTGAGGTTATGATTTTCATGCATTAGTATTTGACAGATCACGTGGGATTTCAGACATGGTGTCAAAGAGAAAGATGCTCAGTATGCTTTGACATTTCATCATGAATAGACTTACTAACGAGCAACGCTTGCAAATCATTGAATTTTATTACCAAAATCAGTGTTCGGTTCGAAATGTGTTTCGCGCTTTACGTCCGATTTATGGTCTACATAATCGACCAAGTGAGCAAACAATTAATGCGATTGTGACCAAGTTTCGCACTCAGTTTACTTTATTGGACATTAAACCAACCACACGAATGCGTACAGTGCGTACAGAAGAGAATATTGCGTCTGTTTCTGAGAGTGTTGCTGAAGACCGTGAAATGTCGATTCGTCGCCGTTCGCAGCAATTGGGTTTGTGTTATTCGACCACATGGAAGGTTTTACGCAAAGATCTTGGTGTAAAACCGTATAAAATACAGCTCGTGCAAGAACTGAAGCCGAACGATCTGCCACAACGTCGAATTTTCAGTGAATGGGCCCTAGAAAAGTTGGCAGAAAATCCGCTTTTTTATCGACAAATTTTGTTCAGCGATGAGGCTCATTTCTGGTTGAATGGCTACGTAAATAAGCAAAATTGCCGCATTTGGAGTGAAGAGCAACCAGAAGCCGTTCAAGAACTGGCCATGCATCCCGAAAAATGCACTGTTTGGTGTGGTTTGTACGCTGGTGGAATCATTGGACCGTATTTTTTCAAAGATGCTGTTGGACGCAACGTTACGGTGAATGGTGATCGCTATCGTTCGATGCTAACAAACTTTTTGTTGCCAAAAATGGAAGAACTGAACTTGGTTGACATGTGGTTTCAACAAGATGGCACTACATGCCACACATCTCGCGATTCTATGGCCATTTTGAGGGAAAACTTCGGAAAACAATTAATCTCAAGAAATGGACCGGTAAGTTGGCCACCAAGATCATGCGATTTGACGCCTTTAGACTATTTTTTGTGGGGCTACGTCAAGTCTAAAGTCTACAGAAATAAGCCAGCAACTATTCCAGCTTTGGAAGACAACATTTCCGAAGAAATTCGGGCTATTCCGGCCGAAATGCTCGAAAAAGTTGCCCAAAATTGGACTTTCCGAATGGACCACCTAAGACGCAGCCGCGGTCAACATTTAAATGAAATTATCTTCAAAAAGTAAATGTCATGGACCAATCTAACGTTTCAAATAAAGAACCGATGAGATTTTGCAAATTTTATGCGTTTTTTTTTAAAAAAAAGTTATCAGGCACTTAAAAAATCACTCTTTACATATATACTAGGGTGGGTCAATAATTTTTGTCAAAAGGCGTATAACAAAAACCTAATCTACGAAGAATTCTAAGAAAACTTCCCCAAGAAACTATGGGTCTAAAATCAAAACCTAGCTCCCGCCGAGCGACAGAAAACTTCGCATTTGTAAGATTTTTAAAAACAGCGTTGTTTTATTTAGAAATATTTCATTTTTCAGGCAAAATTTTAGAAACCTTTTTTAAATTTACCCAAAAACTTTAGTTTGAAATGTCATTGAACAATCAGTAAAAACATAACTTTTTTAAAGTTCATTTTTTATTTTGTTAATTTAAACAAAAAAACAAGAAAGAAATAGATTTGTTTGTGAAATTAAAAGCTCAAATTAAATTGAAATAGCACAGTTTTTGAAGTCTTTTTTACAGTCCATTCGAGGTGTTCGGGTACGACTTTATAGAGTCACTGCCATAACATCGTCTCGATTCTTTGTAATTACGCACCGTGAGACATGCGTTAGCAACTTGATACATCGCTCGGCTTCCTGGTGAAATGTCCATTGGTGAAGGCATATTCCCTAATGAAATCGGTTCAAAATATGGTAGAGCCTACAGCGCAAATTTTATTTTGTTTTTAAGGGATAAAATGGGCTCTTCATTACTTTTCGGTGTTTTTTTTAATAAAACCTTTAAAAAACACGGGTTAAAAACAAAAATGTTAACAATATGGAAACAGATTCTTAAAGCTAATAAAATTTTGTTCAAAACAGCAACGAACTAAGTATATATGATTGTGTTTGTCAATTATAAGTTTTTGTGTTCCAAGAGGGGGGGGGGGGGTTAGATCTGCCGCTGATTGCAATTTATTTAGTTTTTCCTATATGGCCGAATTTTTAAGATACAGTTTAAAATTTTAAATTTAAAATATTTTCTAAAATACAAAATATTACTTTTATTTTATGGTGTGTAGTTTAGATTCTAAATAACAAAAAAGCTAGGAATGGTCAAAAACCATTAAAACAACCTGTATCTTGCAAATTTTACCATACAGCAAAAAACTGAGTAAAGATTTGGAACCAGCGTTAAAAGTTCATATAGGAATGAACATATTTGAGTTATAGTGCGATGTTAATTAGTTGCACGCCACTGTACATAAGTCGGTACATATAATATTTATTATAATAAAGTAAATTTAATAAACCTAATAAAATATTGACAAAAATTCAAATTCGGCTTATTTAAAGTTTAATTTTATTGCGTGTTAAAGTTTATTTTACGCGGCCATAAACATAACAACAACGAAATTGAATTTATATAAAGTAACTCATACGGCATGTTGCACAATTGCTAATTTCTAAAATACTTTAAAAATTGATTAAAAATAAACCAATATTATATTTTATCAACAAATTTTTTGTTTTAATTGGACAAAAAATAAAAGGATATAAAGGATTTTAGAATATAAAGGACATTTTTCATATTCTTTTTTCGTCAACTTTTTCAATTAATATGTTTTTAATTTTTTTTTACTTTACTTTTTGATACCAAATTTGTTATGATAGGATTTAAACTTCTATACTAAACAATTATTCAAAGATAGTTTTCCTTTAAAATTTCAAAGTCGTGTAGGGACCAAACTAGAGGTGACCCGAAAAAAATAATTGCATATTCGTGATCAGCGTACACGAAAATGTAAAGAACCGATAACAAAGTGGGCGGGGTTTTTTCGTGTTGTACCGTGTAATTTGTGTCTAGTAAATTTTAAATTCTATGATAGCATGGTGTGCAATACTTACGTCCAAATTCATCGCCAAATCCATCGCCATCTACTAAACGTGAGTTTGATAATTCGGTTTCTGTCACATCTTGTATATTAGATATCGTTGTTTCTCCTGCGTTTACTTTTAATTCTTTTTCGAAGAGATGTTCCTATAGAAAAGTTGAAAGAATATTAATAGCATCAGTTTTAGTTATTTATATTTAGTAACACTCGTAATAGTAGTTTTGGTGTTTATATTGCTTAAGAGTGGAGTTAAAAGCAGTGTTGGTCATCATAATACAGTAGAGACTCACAAAAGTTAACCCGTTTGTTTTTGGGCCTGTCAATTTTTGTGAATTATTAACTTTTTAAGGACAATAGTGAAATTTAAAATTATATGTATACTAGTTTTTTCCCGGCGCGCGTTGCTGCACCCAGCTGCACCCAATCGGAACATAATAATTATATTCAAAATTTTTCTTCGACCCATAGTTTGACACCACTGTCATTTTCCGCTGTTTCCACCTGTTACAGTTTCCCAGTAGCAGGACATCACCAAATAGTAACTTCATTTTGAGATTGTGTGTAAGTAATGTCACTTTTACTTCCAAAGCTATTCGATATTAAAAATTTTTATTGTATGGGCGGAGCCACATCCCCTTATTCTATACCCATCTCAGTTTTCTAGTAGATGGACATTACCCAGTTTTAGTACAGTTGCCGACAGTAAGCATGCAAACTAAATTACCAAATTTTAGTGTAATACAACTAAGACCGTCCGAAATAAAGCTTTTTTATAGATTTGTGGGCGGTAAAAGAGGGTGTGGCAAAATATCCCCAAAACATCTCGTACTGGATACAAATCTACTGCTAAAATTTAGCTCAATCGGCCTAGTAGTTTTGGAGTCTATAGCCATCAGACAGACAGACAACGTTTTGCTTTTTATATATGTATATTAGCGTGGCCGTTATTTTTTTTTTTTTTTATTTCTTATACTCTCTCCCCCCAAATCGGTTCAGTTTTATGTAAAAAAAATACAAAAAATTTTCAAAGCGATAAGTTGTGTTTAAGGGGTGTCGCCCGCCCCTCAAAGTTGGCCTTCAAGCCCATTTTTTCAAATGTAGTTTGTATATGAGTATATTTTTAAAAAAACATTTTACAAGAATATGATGTATGGCAATATTTTAGCTCTTTTAGTCAACAACATTAGCCTCAAAGAAAGTTTTTTGCTAAAATGAATATTTTAGAAAATAACCAACAAAATACCAAAAATTATATGTACCAAAATTAAATTTATATGGAAATTATTTGTTCTAAGCATGTGCGGTAAAAGCTTATGTCTATTAAATTATTTCATACATAGCTATACTACGTATAGTCAAAAGAAAACTAAACAAAAACAAAATTATTGAGTTATATTAAAAAATTTATAACTCTTGACTTACAGTAGATTTTTTAGAGTTCGAAAACCGGCGACGATAGTCGCTAACAACCTGCAGTACAAATTGTTTTTGGTCTTCATTTCTTGTAAAGAGCTTATTATACTCCTCCATCAACTTCACTCCTCTTTCGGCGGTATCATTGAAGACTCATAATTTTTTTAATGTTTTTACTGCTGTCATATAGCAATCCTGCGCAGGCCATTCGGACGGAGTTAATGTCATGAAAGACGTATCAATTTGAAATCTCTCGAAAAAATTTCTTCTTTGAGAAGAAACAAACTGCTCAAGCCCACCACTAATGAATTTTGAAACTGTTTGTTTTCCCATTGTGGCGCGGTTAAAGTTAATTTGTTTTGTTGCAATTTTCTTTTGTTGCATCTACGACATTGTTGTCAAAAAACGCAAATGCAATAGCCTCCCCATTTAAATACCATAACTGGTTTTTGAATTTTTTGACGGCAACCTGCGAGATTCTTAAATCAATATTTTCAAAATCTTTTAATTTTGACAAAACATTTAAGTCGGTGTATGGTGCTTGTATTGCTAAGGGAGCAGAAAACCAGGCTTCAACATATACGGCGACAATAAAAATGCAAATTTGACGTAGTCCAATGCTTTCAGATTCTGTCAAGTTAAACTCTTCACGGAACAAATATATTTTCAAGCTGTAAATAGCTTTTCCCATCCAACGCGCATGATGATAAGCACCCGGTGAACAAATTATTACACTGTTTGGCGGTTTTTTTATGTTCTCACCCAGGAATAGCAAGGTAAGTTCTACTAACTCCTTATTATCCTCTCTAGGTTGTACTTCTTGTAAGATTGTGTTAACAAAACTTACAACTCGAGATTTTTTGTTTTTCAAATAATTATTTACCACTTCATCTTGCATTCCTTGCTGCCAGTTGTTAACGTTTAATTTTGGCCATGCATTTTAAAATTTTTCAAATATTGTTACGTTAGGGCTTCAATGATTTTGAAATTTTTCCTCAAACACACTTCTCAGTACAACTTCATAAATGTGGTCGCTTCATAAAAGAAAATATGGTCGCTGCTTTGAATATTGAAAAAGAAAAACAAATTAACTTTAACCGCGCCACAATGGGAAAACAAACAGTTTCAAAATTCATTAGTAGTGGGCTTGAGCAGTTTTTTTCTTCTCAAACAAGAAATTTTCGAACTCTAAGAAATCTACTGTAAGTCAAGAGTTATAAATATTTTAATATAACTCAATAATTTTGTTTTTGTTTGGTTTTATTTTGACTATACGTAGTATAGCTATGTATGAAATAATTTAATAGACATAAGCTTTTAACGCACATGCTTAGAACAAATAATTTCCATATAAATATAATTTTGGTACATATGTATAATTTTTGGTATTTTGTTGGTAATTTTCTTCATTATTTTCTAAAATATTGATTTCATCAAAAAACTTTCTTTAAGGCTAATGTTGTTGATTAAAAGAGCTAAAATATTGCCATACATCATATTCTTGTAAAATGTTTTTTTAAAAAGATACTCATATACAAACAAATTACATTTGAATAAATGGGCTTGAAGGCCAACTTTGAGGGGCGGGCGACACCCCTTAAACACAACTTATCGCTTTGAAACTTTTTTGTATTTTTTTTTACATAAAACTGAACCGATTTGGGGGGAGAGAGTATAAGGAATAAAAAAAAAAAATATTCTCCATACAACTAACGGCCACGCTAATGTATATAGATGTATCATATATAAATAGGCGTAGGCAGAACAGTTAAGAACCATTCTCTCCCGTGTTTCTCAACAGATTGTGATAATTTTTTTTAAATCAATAAGGGTAGGGAGAAGAAGTGCACCGAATATCTTTGGTGGGCGTGGCACATGCAATACAACCCAAATTTGTGATATCGAATGCCTTCAGAGTTATAGGTCACACAGCCTCAAAAATCGGTATTGGTTATATTTTATGGGCGTTATAGTCCAGGAGCCACCAATCCTGAAAGCTCCGTGATCACGCTTACTAAAATTTTAAATAAATAATAAAAGTTAACACTCAGACGAAGATTCGCTTAGTCGGCGCGGATTTAATTGGCCGAAAACATTTTAAATATATTTTATATTATTAAATTTCCATAATTTTCTTCCGTCATCAGGGATTGTGATCAATCTCATAGACAATTTTGTGGGATATATCATAATCTTTGAGAAAAAATCCGGCCGACCAATGATTTTTAGCCAGAAAGGTCGCGCATACCTAGTTAACTTTCATACGGAAAGTTAAATGGTGTGATAGGGGGTAAAATTTATCCATTACCACGGAAACCTTTTTTTTTTCATTTTACGCGTTTTGATGTTAGATTTATAAATATCTTGGTATGCGTGCTTACAAACTGCCGGAAGTATCGCGCATACCAGATTTTATTATTTGGTTAGAGATTATACTGTCATGGATTTTACTTCATTTAAGACATTTCTTTCGGAGTCATGTCTTTCTTCTACCTCTAGTTTCTTCCTTAAATTTTAGGCTATATACAAATTCACATGAGAAAAAGGAAATATAGGAAAATTTTAATTTAAGTTGATCATATAATAAATAATTATCAACATTACTATTTCATTTATTTTTCGACTCTTTGCTTTCTAACAGTTTCTACATTCCTCCAAAGAGTGAGTCAGAGAGAGATTTGTGGTTCAGGTTGAAACCTGTTTCCCTAGCTGTCAAAAGTGTCGTTATTTTGTATAGCTTACTACGCATCAGCATTTTAAACATATTGATTAATTTGACAAAATTCGCTGTTTAATATTTAAAAAAAAAAGTTTTTTCTCGGATTTATAAGTTTTTAAAATTATTAAACCGTCTGATACTCTCTCATTTTTCAATATTTTAAAGTAATATTGATTTATTTGGTGATATAGTGACGATTTATTCAGTGTACTGTTGCTTTATAATAGAGTATTTAAAGCATTAGATCGCATTTCACCGTTTTATTATTACAATTTTAATATGAAGTGTTTCATTTGTAATACATCAACTAAAGAGGAAATTACTCCGTTCTCTGGAAGGGAAGACGCTTTTAAAAAATGTCAAAACGTGCTAAGTTTCCGGAAATTGAAAAAAATTAAATATCAAGATTTAATTTTACATTCCGATGATTTGGACGATAGTGGTTATCAACTCACGTGCTATAAAAAATGTATGCCCATACCAGTGAATCATAGAGAAGAATTCGCCAATTGGACGCAATCTGTAAGTAAATAATTGTGTACTATTACAGCTTTTAGTGTAATAATAAATCAAAAATACGACAAAAATCTATGCATGACTCCAAAAAATTTCATAGTTTTTTTAAATTATAATTATTATCAGCAGCTAATGCATTTTTAATTGCGTTTTAAGTATTCATTACATTGAAATTTACTAAACTGGCAAATATTGCAATGCTATCCCACGTTGCTAAACCCCCACATTTTATTTCTTAATGTTCGACTCTAGAGCTATGCGGGTCATTTCGACATTTCTTGCAAAAAAAGAATTGATTTCATTTTAAATAGTCGTTCTTTTTTTCTCATTGCTTTACTAAATGCCATGAGAACAAGAAATGTTAAAAAAAATTTTTTCAATGATCTATAATCTACCTATTACGAGTAGAAAATTTGCGAGAAAATTATTATTTTCTCTATTATAAACGTATATGTATGACAAAAAAGTTAAGAATTTTTTCGGAAAATATACGACTAGTTGTTGCATGTACTTTCACACACATCAAAGTCCCCTCACCAGAAATGTATTATAGTTATTGTTACTTATAATTTCATAAAATCTATCGTCGATAGTTTTTATTACTGCCAAATAGACCTTTTTTCTAGTTTACATGTAAGTAACATATTTTATAATGTATTATTGCAGGGTCAAAACTATTCCCCAGAAATAGAAATTGACGAAACCTCTTCTGGTACAGTGCAAGGAACGATTTGCGATGAGGTCTGTAACACTTTTTATACTGCATCATCTATAATGTTTGTTTTTTAAAGTGCTCTTAATAATTACTACTTTTAACTTTAATTATCCTTACATAATTAAATTATTTGATGAAATATAAAGAATTTTTTTTTAATAATTATAGAATCAGCCAAGTACTTCTCATGGCGCTGTAGCTGAACCAATGGATATTTCTGAAGAAGAGCAAGAGGAAAATTTACACCAAATAAGCAGTACAAATAATTAAAAAAATAATAAATGCATTTTTTGTGGGTGCTTTGAGAAAAAAATAAAAAACCATCGTCATTATCCAATAGAAGATACGAAGAATTTGAAAGAAAAAATCGAAGAAATGCTGCTAGTAGTAAATGATAAAGATCTTCAACAGCGAATTAATGAATCATCATCTATTTTTTATCATTCTACATGCAAAAATACTTTTGATAGGAAATGTAAACGATCTTTAACAGAAGAAGATCCTAAAGATGAGCTGTGGCATCAAGTACGGAAAATCCATAACGAAGCTTTTGATATATTTGAAATGTTTCTTGAAAATGAAATTCTGAAGAAACAAAAGGTGTACCTATTTTCCGATACTTTCATACGCTACAAAGCTTTATTAAATGAATTAGCAGCAGAACAAAACATTATATATGATTTTGAGACTTACCGGATGGACCATTTACAACACAAGATATTAACAAAATACGGAGATGTCATAGCCATTGAAGCGCCACAAGAACATAGTTACAGAAAAATTATTTATAAAATCGATATGCAAATGGACCCTGAGTTAGCGGAAAGATTAATTGCTTCATCATCAGATAGATACAAAACACGAGAAGCTGCCTACTATCTTCGTAGCATAATATTCAATGTTGGACATAAGAAACCAGAAAAAATAGATTGCAAATATATTTCCGAAGATGATTGTAATGTTCCCGAAGAATTGCAAAACAGCATTTATTATTTGATTAAAGGTCCCAATTTTAAAAAACAACTGTCAGATGAGGATTCTATAAGAATTAAATCGATATGTGACGATTTAGTTTACATAGTCAATAAAGGCAGAGTGAAGCCAGCAAAACACATGATGCTGTGAAGAGAAGACGTCGATTTGATGTTATTCCCCGTGAAATGTCATCGTATGTGCGAAAACCCAAAGGCATATCAGCAGAAAATTACAACGTCAAACAGGATGCAGTTTTAAGAGATATTATTTGGGCTATATCAATTTCTTTTGTACCACAAAGTCCAATGTGGATTGGCTATAATAGTCAAACTTTAATTGATAATAGTGAGCTACGAATAGTTGATTACTTACCCCAAATAAATATGTCTCCAACATCTTAGAGTGCAATATTAGAAACGTTAAAAAATGCACAAGACATTGCCAGACAGTGTAATTAAGAATTATTTTAATGTAATTTATATCATCGTTACATATGATTTAGCGATTGCGAGAATGGCAATGAAAATGCAAATTACAGAAAGTCCAACCTATGACAATGTTTTTGTTAATATGGGTGGCTTTCACATACAAATGGCATTTTTTAAGGCCCTCGGAAAGTATATTGATTCCTGTGGTATTGATGCATTACTCGGTGAATGTGAAATTCTTGCACCTGGTTCGGTAAATGGTTTTATAAATGCAAAACACTTTAACCGATGTAAAAAAAGAATCCATCCAATTTGTGCAGTTGTGTTTCAATGTTTATATTTTGATCAATTTATAAATGAGAATTTGATGATTCTTTTGTTAATGACTTGATCCATATTCAAATGACTCCAACAGAATGTAACGCTGATTTAGTTATACCAATTGCTTTAAAAGAATTATTACAGAAATATCAGATGTTTATTCAATCGACATTAGAAGGAAAACATGGAAAAACAGCTAAATTTTTTATACAATACATAGAATTTATGAAAATTTATTTCCGATTCTCAAGGAGTATCCGGACAAGCAATTTCAATCTATACATAGAATCCCTTTTTGAAATTACTGACTTGTTTTTTATATTTAATCAAGCAAATTATGCCAGATGAATATTAATGTACCAAAGAAATTTAATAGATATGAGAGATAACAATAATCCACTGTTTCAACATTTTTTGCGAGGTGCTTTCGGAGTTAAACGAACGAATAAGAATATCGCAAGAGCTCCTGTCGATCTTACTCTAGAGCAAACCATAAATGCAGATGCAGCAAATACTCTAACCGGAATATCTCATTTTACGAACTCAATCTCGGCCAGACAGAGGTGGGCTTTAAGCCACAGTATTAGAACCAAAATAATTACTAAATTATTGGAATTTATAAATTATACACAACCAGACGACATTACTCATGAATTGGAATTAAATAGAATAGCGAAAGATCGCAAGGCATTCAATGATTTTTCTGATGCTGTCGAAAAATCAATGAATCCCTTTAGTTCAACAATAAATCCGGACAATTTATTTAATATTGTAACTGGTAAAGCCGTTTCTGATCAAACTAGTGAGTTTTTATTAAATGTAAGAGAAAAAGGTAAAGAGCAAAAACGTAAATTTATTGAAGAATGTGCCATTGATGAGAGTAGATTCGAGAGAGCTATAAAAAAATATAAAATATTGAATTTTGCGAGCGAATCTCTGAAAAAATCTCACAATTCGAGTGATGGCAAACGTACCACAATACAAATGGAACGTGATATATTCGGTTGATTATTGGGAATATCGCTTCGTAAAAAAATAGACATGGAAACATGTTTTAAATATCCATTGTCACCATTTCCGCCGGCATTAACGTACCCTACCGGAGAAATATTTAAAACCAACAAATCAGCATTGGCCAAAAAAATAATATCTTCAATAGAAACTTCAGTTCCAAGCCACATAGACATTGAAATTATCGACGGTTTCCACTTATTGCACAATTTAGGACCATCTGTACCCCAAGCATTCGGCAAGATCGCAGAATTTATTTTGAAGAAAATATGTAACACCACTGCTTCAGAAATCCATTTGATTTTTGATAGATATCTATCTCCATCTATCAAAGATTCAGAAAGATCAACTCGTAAAGAAAACGAAATATCATATGATATCACGGGGCCGTTACAAAGCAGACCTACAGATTTCAATAAAAGTCTGAATAATCCAAAATTCAAGGAAGCAATAGTTGCCTTTTTACATAATCATTGGACGGATAATACATGTAGTTCAATTATTAACGACAAAAAAGTTTTTTTAACAGTCGAAGACCAGTGTTTTGTCTACAGTAATCGTAATGGAGTAATGACTCGAATACTAGATGAAAATTATAAATGTTACCATGAAGAAGCAGACACAAGAATTTTTTTCAACAAATGTTCGCCTCAACAAAAAATCCTCATAAAATCAGCAGATACTGACATCTTAATCATTTGTCTTGGAAACATACATAAGTTCAAAGAACAAGAAATATGTATCACAACCAAAACCAATAACGAAATAAATTACGTAAATTGTACACACCTCGCAGAAAAGCTAGGTTCATCAGTTTGTCGAGCTCTACCGGGTTTCCATGCGTTCACAGGTTGTGATTATACAGCAGCTTTTGTTCGTAAGGGAAAAATTAAAGCCTACAACCTCCTGTTAGAAAATGAAGAATATCAGAATATGTTCGAGCATTTGACACGTCCAGAAGACATAAATAATAAAGAAAAAACAGATTTAGTCCAAAAATTTACGAATGAAATGTATAAAATAAAAAATAATGATGTTAATGCTGCAAGATTTGAATCATTTTTGAAATTTTTTTTGTGTACAAGCGACAAAGAAGAATTTTACAAAGGTATAATAAATTTCAATTCTAGTAATATTCCTCCATGCTGGAAAACTTTAACACAAAAAATTTTACGCACCATGTTTGTAAACACAATGTGGCAAAATGCTACTGAAGCTACTTGTGTTTTATACGATCCAACAGAATGTGGATGACAATTGAACGAATCTAGTAAACTTGAACCATTGTGGTACATTGGCCCATCAGCACCGTTAAAAGTTGAAGAAATATTAAGTTGCCAACAGAATGACGAAGAAAGCGAAGAATCAGAAGAAGAGAGAAATGATAATTTTGATGATAATGATGTAGATGATTATTGATAAATAAACTTGAATTGAACATAGACTTTGTATCAACCTTCATTTATTATATGATCAACTTAAATTGAAATTTTCCTATATTTCCTTTTTCTCATGTGCATTTGTATATAGCCTAAAATGTAAGGAAGAAACTAGAGGTAGAAGAAAGACATGACTCCGATAGAAATGTCTTAAATGAAGTAAAATCCATGACAGTATAATCTCTAACCAAATAATAAAATCTGGTATGCGCGATACTTCCGGCAGTTTGTACACTGAAAAAAAAAAGTTAGCTTAAAATTAAACACAATGTGTTCACAAAATGTGTTGTTAATTTGACTTTTTTTTCATATGTTTTTCAAAATTTTTAAATACATTTGCTCTTACTTTGACGAAATTTGTTGCAAGCTATTTTTTAAACACAAATATCGTCAAATTAACAACAATTGTCGTCAATTTTAAAACATTTTTTTTCAGTGTAAGCACGCATACCAAGATATTTATAAATCTAACATCAAAACGCGTAAAATGAAAAAAAAAGGTTTCCGTGGTAATGGATAAATTTTACCCCCTATCACACCATTTAACTAGGTATGCGCGACCTTTCCGGCTAAAAATCATTGGTCGGCCGGATTTATTCTCAAAGATTATGATATTTCCCACAAAATTGTCTATGAGATTGATCACAATCCCTGATGACGGAAGAAAATTATGGAAATTTAATAATATAAAATATATTTAAAATGTTTTCGCCCAATTAAATCCGCGCCGACTAAGCGAATCTAATTCGTCTGAGTGCTAACTTTTATTATTTATTTAAAATTTTAGTAAGCGTGATCACGGAGCTTTCAAGATTGGTGGCTCCTCGCCTATTAAAACAAGGGCGTCGCATTTTCAAGCTTCCCAAATTTTCGGTATAACTTTTAAACTATAAGAAACAAATCAAAGAAACTCGGTAGGAACTTCTATTTAGTCGTGTATTTTAGACAAACTTCCTATTTAGACAAGGGGGCGTGGCACTACCCATACAATTCAAAGTTTTTATATCGAATAGCTTTGGAAGTAAATGTATAACAATAAAATTCAATATGGAGTTACCCCTTGGTGATATCCTTCTACTAGAAAGTAGAATATGGGAAGTAGGGTACTGGGACGGGCATTGGACAAAGGGGTGTGGCCAAAAAAAAAAAAGTTTTCAATAAATCTACAAAAAAAAATTTTTAATGGTCGAATTTCGACCAAAGGCGATACTGGTATAAATAAATAAACATGAAATATGAAAAAAGCGGTGTATCTTAAAACATATTATGTGTTGAAGTCTTGCTAAATAGAATCTCTCCACATGCCTTAAGACCGGCGCTTTAATTTCAAAAACCAACCGTGACTTGTCATAAAATCATTCGTTTTTTTATTTGGGTCGATTTCTGTAAAGTCATCTTTCGCCTTCGCTTTTAGAGCCACTAATTGGACAGTTTCTTTTACGTTGGTCAATTTGTACACCTTATTCTCCATATATAAAAATAAACAAAAGAGTGATAAAACAAGAACTCAGAAAAGTTGACACAAAAGTTAACTTTTTAGAGTTTCCTGTGGTGATAGAAGCCTAGTTAACTTTTCCGTATATTTTAACTTTTGCGAGTCTCAACTTATGTGAGTCTGTACTGTATATCATATCTCAACAATAAGAACACTTTACCTATTTTTATACCCCCACGTTAAAAAAACGTAAACGGGGAATATTAATTTTGTCACTCAGTTTGTAACGCCCATAAGGAGGAGTGGCAGGTATAGAAATGTATATATATTATTGATCAACATCACCACCCGAGTCGTTTTAGCCATGTCCGTCTGTCTGTCTGTGATCACGATTACAGCCTTAATTTTCAAACTTACTTACTTACTTTCTTATCTGGCGCTTACAACCGTAAGTCGGTTTTGGCCTGGTATAAGAAATTGCGCCAGCCATTTCTGTTTTGCACTTGCTGGCGCCAGTTGGAAACACCAAGCGTGGTCAGGTTATCCAACACCTGATCCTTGCAACGAAGATGTGAGCGTCCTCTTCTGCGTTGACAACCACCGGGCACTGAATCGAATATTTTTTTCGCTGGAGCGTCGTTTTCCATTCGCTCAACATGACCTAGCCAGCGAAGCCGCTCGATTTTAATGCGCTTAACTATGACAATGTCTGCGTACAGCTCATACAGCTCGTGGTTCCATCGAATTCGGTACTCGCCATTGACGCAGGTTGGACCGAAAATCTTACGAAGGATCTTTCTCTCGAAGGCTCTCAAAGTCTTTTCATCAAAACTGCTCAACGTCCAGGTTTGTGCTGCATATAATAGGACGGGCATGATAAGTGACTTATAGAGCGTGAGTTTTGTTCGTCGAGAGAGGGCTCTGCTTCTCAATTGTCTACTCAGCCCAAAGCAGCACCTGTTGGCAAGAGTTATCCTTCGCTTTATCTCAATACTGACATCGTTGAAAGAGTTTACGCTGGATCCCAGGTAGACGAAGTCCTTAACGACCTCGAAGGAGATGTTGTCAACAGTGACGTGGTTTCTAAGACGCTGCGACTATTTATTTGTTGACACTAGGTATTTCGTCTAATCTGCGTTCACTACAAGACCCATTCGACTCGACTCTTTCGCTAACCTGGAGAATGATGCGCTGACTTCGCGCGTATTATGGCCAATGATATCGATATCATCAGCATACGCCAGCAGCATAATACTTTTGTAGAATATAGTGCCACTGCGTCTCAAATCAGCAGCTCGGATAATCTTCTCCATCATTAGGTTGAAAAAGTCGCACGATAAGGAATCACCTTGTCTAAAACCTCGTTTGGTATCGAATGGAGGAGTGAGGTCCTTCCCGATTTTAACTGTGCTGCCGGTGTTGCTCAGTGTCATTCTGCAAAGACGGATGAGCTTTGCAGGAATACCAAATTCAGACATGGTGGAATATAGATGATTCCTTATTGGACTGTCGAAGGCGGCTTTGTAATCGACAAAAAGATGATGTGTGTCGATTTGTTTTTCTAGGGTCTTCTCCAAGATTTGTCGTAGCGTAAATATCTGGTCTATGGTGGATTTGCCAGGTCTGAAGCCACACTGATAAGGTTTACGATGGGCTTCCACCAATCAGCTGGTTTACGATGGGCTTCAGTCTTTCACATAGTACGCTCGACAGGACCTTATATGCGATATTAAGAAGGCTTATCCCACGGTAGTTGGCGCAAATTGTAGGATCGCCTTTTTGTGGATTGGGCAGAGCACACTGAGGTTCCAATCGTTTGGAATGCATTCTTCCGACCATATTCTGCATAGAAGCTCATGAATGCATTTAAATAGAGCTTCGCCTCCATTTTTGAAGAGCTCAGCAGGTAAGCCATCGGCTCCTGCGGCTTTGTTGTTTTTAAGCTGAGCTATAGCTTTCAAGACTTCATTATGGTCGGGCAGCGGAACTTCAACGCTGTCGTCCAAAATTGGTGATTCCGGAATATCATCTCTATTGGCGGGATTGTTGTCGTCGTTGCCATTCAGAAGCCTAGAGAAGTGTTCCCTCCACATCATCAGTGTACTCTGGATATCTGTCACTAGATTCCCATTTTCATCCTTGCAGGAAGAGGCCCCGGTCTTGAAACCATCGGCCAGGCGTCTTATTTTTTCGAAAAATTTTCGGACCTCATTCCTGTCACCATGCATCTCAATTTTCTCGCACTCACGCATTTCCGCTTCCCTTTTCTTTCGCCTGAAAATGCGTCTCTCTTCCCTCCTCTTCTCTTTGTATCGCTCCTTAGCAGCACGCGTTACAACCGACTGCAGGGTGGCTTTGTAGGCGGCGTCTTTTTCTGCAATGGCGTCGCGACACTCTTGGTCGTGCCACTGGTTTCGGCGAGGGCGGTGATAGCCAATCACCTCTTTGGCAGCCGTACGCATAGAGTGGGAAATATGATTCCACTGCGCGCATATATCGTCGATCGGAGGAGTGCTTTCTTGAAGCAGGAGTGAGAGTCGAGTAGCGAAGTCTTCGGCTGTTTGCTTTGATTGCAGCTTTTCGACGTCTAGCTTTCTCTGTGCTGGATTGCGCACAGGCGTGTACGGATCTTGGCTGCGACAAGATAATGATCCGAGTCTATATTGGCACCACGGATCGTGCGTACATCTAAAACACTGGAAGAGTGCCTTCCGTCAATCAAAACGTGATCAATTTGGTTGCGCGTCTTTTGATCAGGAGACAGCCAAGTTGCTTTATGAATATTGAGATGCTTGAATCTAGTGCTACTAACGACCATGTTTCGCGCTGCGGCAAAGTCAATCAGCCTCATTCTGTTATCGGAGGTATTGTCGTGGAGTCTGAACTTTCCGACTGTTGGACCAAAGATATTTTTTTTTTCCACCTTGGCGTTGAAGTCACCAAGCACGATTTTTATGTCGTGGCGGGGGCTGCGCTCATAGGCCTCTTCAAGGCGCTCGTAGAAGCTGTCTTTGGTCTCATCGTCCTTATCTTCTGTCGGAGCGTGCGCACAAATCAGGCTTATGTTGAAAAATCTTGCCTTGACACGGATTATGGCAAGTCGTTCGTTCAGGTGTGAATCGCAGAACATGATGTCGTAGTCTCTTGCCAACCGCATGGCCGCAAGACAATTTAGCCCTACTACAGTCTGATCTGGAATCTTCTGAGATTTGGTGTTCTAAAAATAATATGTTTCTAAATCCAGATAAATGCCAAACTATGACCTTTTCGCGAAAAAGGAATAATTTAATTGGTCTCCAAGTTACAATTTGGTCTCCAACTAACAATGTGCATGTTGATCAAATAGAGAGAATCCAAAAATGCTTTGTTCGGTTTGCCCTAAGGGGCTTAAGTGGATTTGACACTTTAAACCTTCCTCCTTATGAGGATCGCTTAAAACTACTAAAAATGCAATCATTAAGTAAGCGAAGGAAGTCTGCAGACATCGTATATTTACACCAACTCATAACGGGTGTATTTGATTCTCCAGAACTTCTTTCTCTTATAAATTTTAACACTAATTGTAGAAGCATCACCAATCTGAAATTGAACTTCTTTTTTGAGCTCATATACTTAGGTATAAAGTTTCATCGACGCATTTTGTTGTTTTATGTTTTTATGTTGATAGTTTTAGCGACCTTAAAAATTAGCAAAGTATTTTTGTTGACTGGCTTCAGGTCATGGAAAACAAAATACAAATTTTTTTATTTTTGTTTTTTTTTATTTTCGATATTTCGAATTGACAATGCAATTCATCATCAGGATATATTTTTAAAAAATTTTAATGTATTTAATGTAACACGGAGTATTAAATACTATGTTTTATGTTTTTAACATTTCGACTACTGATAAGTTTGTGTACCGGCCAACGAAACAGGTCTAGAGTGCTAGATTATTGTATACAAACTTCTTATAAAGAGTTGTTTTCTTCATAAACTTACTTTGCCTTTGAACTCATTTAACCCTTCGTTACATGACTTTTTCTCCCTATGTATAAAAAAGTTTTATGTCTTTATATGTGTATAAACGAAATTTGGATGCTCTGCAATGAATAGGAGCGAAGTTACGCAACATTGCATATGTGCAATTGCATGCAGGAAAGCAATAAAAATTAGTATATGATGGTTTAAATATTAATTTTCATTAATTAATATTTTACATTTTTGCAATGGAATTATATGCTTTTAATAACTTAAACAAAGATATATTTCCCAGTTTTTTATATAGTCAATTTAAATTGACAATTTTAAACGAAAAAAAACACTGATTTGCAAGGACACAAGGATTTTTCTTAATTAGAAGCTCTTTGTATAAGAATTCTTTAAATAAGTACATAAAATATTCATTCATTACGAAATTGTTTAAAACATGATTGTTGATTCTATTTTGATATATTATTAAAACATACTCTTGTCTAAACTATTGAGCAGCTAACATGAGTGTATCCATTGCACCCTGGTAATTTACATAGTAAACGCTTGTTGTCCCATTGTGGTCAGAGATCAAAATGATCCAACCGAATTCTGTTTGAGATAGTGGGAAACTTCTCAAATGTTTCGTAATTTTTTGCAAGGTTTTTTGATAATTCGGAAGGTCTTGCACTTTTTGTGGATAGTTTTCCTACTTTGTGAATACTTTCTACCACTTACAAACGAAAATTGGCAAATATTATGTTTTCATGATTACCGCTTTATTGTTACGCACCCTTATACAATAGCAATGCATTTACTAATATTATCGTATAGCGTATTTTTATCTTGTTGCTTCCAATAAATGAGTGGAACAAATTGACTTCCTCCATAAATTTATTGTATTGTGATAAACACTCAATGGATAGTTTTTTACACAACTTCTTATCAAATCTTTCAGCTATGGTCTCAGGACTTTTACCACAATGGTTTGACATCAAATGAACTTTATTATCTCTCCATGAAATCAAATGTACGTTAACATCATCATGGTACGCTACATATTTCACAGACTCTCTTCGAGATGTTTTTCGGGTTTTCGAGTTCGGAATTCTGTTCCGACGGATGTACCCAATAAATACCCCTTTTGGCTAGTTCAATCATTAGTGGTAGTGTTCATATAATGATTGTCATAAAAAACTTTGTCATTCATATGAGAAGTACTTCCCGTCAAACTCTTTTGTAACAATATTTACACAAAACTAAGAACATTTTCTTCGTGGTGACGAAGACAGGGGCTGTTTTCGTGACCCAAGTAATTTATTTTTAATTTAAGCTTTAAATATAGTTCAGTGCATGGAATTGCACATCTGCAATATAACCTCATATCTGCAATGTAACTTCAAAAAGTCTCAAATGCCTGATATTGCATATTTGCAATTAAGCCATTTATTTTATGAAATTAAAGTTATAATGCACAAAAAAATTAGTAAGCTTAAAGGAAATTAACTTATATTCTCGAACATTACTTACATTTGAACGTTTTTTTGATATTGCTCGCATAATTATTAAAGATATTCACTTATTTTTTCCACGTATAAGACAGACCTTGTTCGAATCAATATTTTGAACAAATTAAATCACCAATTTGATAAAAGAAGACAACTAATAAAAAAATGTCTAAATTTATTGTCTAATAAAATTCCGTAAGGAATATTTACAGGGTATGTATGCTATATCTCTTAGAAGCCAACATTGCATATCGTTGGCTTAATATAGAAAAGGCGTAAGTCGATTTTTTGTTACTTTACAGTAGAGTTGGGCAAATGGCGCACATTACGCACAGGCGCACAATGTGCACCAATCTGTGCGACAGAGCGTGCTGACTGCGTGCTAAGTGTGCTAGATGAGGGGGTTGCCATGACAAAATTGAGCGAATAAAAGAGTACCACTGAGCGCATTATGATTTTCACAAAGCAGACTCTCATACAAGCCTTGCCACTATTTTTTTCAGAATACAAAATTGATATATTTTTAATTGAATATATTGTATTAATATTACTTGGTAGCTTGGTTGGTTTATTGCAATTATAATTATGAAGTTAAGGAAGGCTTGAAAAATTTCAGAATTCCAAACAATTAAGAATTAACTCAAACAAAAATAATTGTAAGCAATAAATTATTTGCTCACTTGCTACAATTTTAGCAACTCTGACATAAAATTAATTAAATTCAAAACAATCCTGTTATATATCACAAATGCCAAAAAGTATTTCAGATGTATCTATTATTTTCATAATAATAAGTTAATAAATTATTAATAATAATTTTCATATTAATTTTCATAATTTAGTATTTCTAAAAATAATTTAAGTTATAATGAAATATTTGAAGTAAAAACAAATTCTTGGATTTTACATTTTGTTTTGGATTTTATAAACAAACTTTTATATATTTTTTTTTTGTAAATTTATAAAGTGAAAACTGAAAGTAACAATGCATGAATTTTGCAAACAAATTTGGGGCAGTTACAATTTCAGTAAAAATTTGGTTAAATAAAATGTTGTAAGTGGTAACGCTGGTCTGCATTGCGAAAATCTTAATTGCTCTCAGTACCGACCAAAACCAATGTTGCTTGCTCAGTGATTTCAAACAAAGGGCATTTTATAACTACTCGTTAATATTCGGTATATAATGCAGAGGCTGGGTTTGAGTGTGCATTTTTTACTCAAAGCCAGAAAGTTTAAGTTATCTTTTTAGTTTTAAAATTTTTAACAAAAAAGTATTTTTTAAGGCAAAAATAAAAATAAACATTCCTTTGAAAAACAATTTTATAAATGCACCTGAAGACCTTTACCTGATTGGTAACAAATAACATCGATTTTTGTAGCTACGTCAAATAAAAATAATCCCTTTATGAGAAATCATCATCTTAATATGCACAATATGCAAAAGTTGGTTATCTTAAAACTATTCTCTCTTTCTCACATTTTCTATAAATCTACGCTCTTAGTTCTCTCACAGTTTTCCTTTCCCCTTTCTCCCCTTTCCGATTCACACCTGAATTCATCAAGCAGCTGAGTCTGCGCGCCTTGGCGCACACTGGCGCTCACTGCCGCAGAATGTGCGCCAGATATGCCCGTCCCTACTTTACAGGAGTGGAAAAGAATTGAATAAGAGCTGGAATTCTTTGGATATAAACACTTTTTAAATGCAGTTTCTATTTAGAATAGACAACGACAACAACACCAACAACAACAACAAAAACGCACATTGATTTTTTTTAAGTGAGGTGTATTTGAGAGTGGTCTACCAGAATATATTAAAAATGCGATTTCGATAAAAAACGAGTTACGCCTTTTCTATATTAAGCTATAGATATGTGCAATCCCATGCAACGAAGGGTTAATATTAATTTACAGCCTTATTAAATACATTTCCTTAACCCGCATCCATCGTTTGCATCAAATTGATGCAAGTTCTTGAAACACATTCATATATTAAAAACAAATATGCATATTTAAATACAGAATTTTGGCTACTTTCCTAAAATGTCAAAATAAACAAGTGAACAGTTCTACAGTTAGAGATAGTCTTATACATATCGCGCTAGAATAGTTAATAAATTGAAAATATTCCAATGAATAATATTGTCTTTTTGTATCTGCATCAAATTGATGTACAACGTACTTTTCGTTTCTAGAAATTTCCAATGGATGCGGGTTAAACAACCGTTCAACGCTTGTTGAGTTAGCTTGCTCTACGCTCATGTTTGTAATAGAAAATTGCTACAAAAATTAAAAATTCCTATGGATTTGCAGTGGCAGCCGCCACATAAAAAAATGCTGCAAAGGGAGCATATGGAGCATGTCTTTGATATTAAAATTATAGGTTATATTTACGCAGCCTTTAAACGCCAATTTCGGCGTTTAAGTTACACGTTTATGAATACAGTTTTGTTGTTTAAAGCCCGTTTAAAGTTACGCAACCTCTAATTTGTGTTTAGTGCAAGATCAACTTTCAAAAATTCAAACTGCTGTCATTATTTCCAATTGTTCTAGAGGTCCTTACCTATTCAGAAGCGGCAAGTGTCTTATTTCTTATTTGTCTCCATCTCTAACACATTTTGTTTCTCAGGCCAGCTGCGGACATATTTAGCATTAAGATAAAATATTTAAATTCTATTTTCGTTATATCCATTGCCGTTTTTCTTTAAAGCACCCCTTTGAGCGATAAAATCCATGCATAATTAATAACTTAATAATAAATAAATAAATAAATAACTGCACTGAAAAAAAAAGTTAGCTTAAAATTAAACACAATGTGTTCACAAAATTTGTTGTTAATTTGACTTTTTTTTCATGTTTTTCAAAATTTTTAAATACATTTGCTCTTACTTTGACGAAATTTGTTGCAAGCTATTTTTTAAACACAAATATCGTCAAATTAATAACAATTGTCGTCAATTTTAAAATATTTTTTTTTCAGTGTGGTCATTTCAGCCCTTGAAAGGACTTTGACCTAGATTCTTATGATCAATTGTGTTGTGCGTGTTATTAAGTTTGTACACAATTGACCGAGAACCGGACCTACAGGTTTAACTCCAACTCCGAACGGTGATGAACGGAACGTTCTTGCTCTCAAGAAGCTTTACATGTCATTTTGATTACTCTCTGAGGTTTGCCATTGTCTGCAGAGAGGTGGCGGCCGTACAGAAAAATCATTTTATTTTAATTCAAATAATTTTCTGTCCCTGCTGTGATTCGAACCCTGGTTTCCAGGTTCGTTGACATAGAGGCCACGCACTTTAACCACTATGCCACGGACGCAACTAACTAAAATTTATTTTGGTTTCGGGTTGTTAATAAATGGAAAACTAATTAATTAAAAATTATATAATTAATAAATATTATAATTATTATTATTATATTTAACTAAATATAAAATAAAATAAAATAAATAGTATAAATTTATAAAGGTAGAAAAGTAAGTTAATCACTTAAAAAAATTAATGTTTCTGTTGATTTCGATTAAATAATGAAAACGGATTAGTTCGTTTATTTCAAATTAAGAGGATGGGGAAAAATACTTAAGAATACATACATCAACGTTCGGATCCAAGCCGCCACGTATTATTTCTGGAGTATCACCATCAAATCCCATGTCTCCAAATCCGTCATCATGTAGGGACATTGACAGACTTCCATAATCTTCTCGCATTGTAATTTCATCAGCTCTTGATTGATTGACAGAAAACTGAGCTTCAATATCAATATCATTTAATTCAGGCAACGCGGTGTCAAAGTCATGAAAAACCTCTGGCAATGTTATAGCATTTACATTAGCTTCTCTATGACCTTCAGGTAAATCAACCATTCCAGGGCGAAATGCCATCTGAAATATTAGGTATATAAAAATTCAGTTTATAAAATCAGTTTATAAAAATTTGTCTCTCCTGTGCACACTTGTATCTTCATTTTTCATATTTGTTCAGAGGTATATCAAAATTAAAGTCGATACAAGTGTGTACTTGAGCGACGAAGAAAAATAACTTCAGGAATATTAACTTTATTTGTATTGAAAATTCTTTAACACTGCACGTTTAACGCCATAACTTCTGAACACTTCAGGAGCACACCTTAATTTTATATCGTTGGAAAGGTATTGAAACGTACAAAAAACCAAAATAAAGAAACTGAAAAAAAATTATAGCGTCTGTTGTTGGCATGGCATTAAACTTTGAAATTAAGAATGGTCCAACTTATTGCAATTTTTCTAAAAGTTTTATATTTTTTCCGTACAATAGACGAAATAACCTTTCCAATGATATCTTAGTTAATAAAATGTGATTTAAATTGACTGAGCTACGTTGTCTAAAAATAGGCCCTATTTTGGCATTCGAACAGCTGTGGCTCCGCAAAAAAATTTTTTTTAAACTTTCAACTCCGGAATTGGTTTTCTTAACCAAAAATAAACCTAAAAACAAATTTTGAGCCAAATCGGAGATGGTCAGTGCGACTGATAGGTCAATCTGAAATGAGCGATAAATAGTTTTCAACTCATATCAACTGGGCATGCTTAGTGATCCGCATGGTAAGCTACATTATTAAATAGAATTAACGTACAAATAACTTTTGTATATTATTTTTGTAGATGGTAAGTCAAATATTAATTTGAATTTTGTAGAAAAGAAGCGGAGAGAAAGCGTATTTATTGCAAAAAATTAAAGGAAAAAGAAAATATGTGTGGGGCCGCCAGGCATGGTAGAACCCAAAAAAAAAATTTTTTAAGTGGTTAATTGATTTACTTTTTAATACAGTCTTACTAAACAAGTCCCATTTCATATAATGGCAACGTTAGATTAAATCTGTTTTAATACAATTTCGAAAAGTTAAATGTTATTATACCATACCATAAAACCATACTATCATCCTATACCGTCATACTGTATCATAAAATTATACCATGCCAAAATTCCATGCTCATCTTACCACTATATTATACTATCATACCATAACCTCATATTCTACCACCAAATCATACCTACCATCATATATGTAATACTTCTATATTGGCAGCAACCTACATTTTCAATGAAATTCAACTACGAAATCAAAGAGAGATAGCCTACATTAGATTTTGTTGTTTGTATTAGTATATTTGAATAAATGAAAATTACTACACAGAAGAAATTTTCAAATCGTCACATGGGCGGTTGTTAAGAAAAACGTTTGCTCCAAACATAAACCAAAACAAAACATACATATTTATTTTGCACAAATCATGGGTACGCACCATTATAAAAAAAGTATAACACCAACGCGTGATATATAATTAAAATTTAAAAAGAAACATTCAAGCAACAAAATTTAAACAATAAAAATTCAAACAACAAAAATTTTAAATGAAGTTTTTGACGATGAAAGCACCGCTCCTGAGTTTTTTTGTTATGAAATTAAATTTCGGGTACATTCGTTTATATATTTTCTCGCTCATATAACAATGTATCTACACTCTAATGTTGGCGAATGTACCTTGAGTGTACTGCCAATATAGAAGTATTTCATATATGCCTACCATCATACCGTTTATCTAACCATCATATCATCGTACCATACCATAATTCCGTACCATCGACTAATCATACCATATCTATCATACCATACCATCATATTATAATAATTACATATAATAATATTCCTTGTAAAAACCTTTATCCAAGAATTGTAAATAGATTTAATTTAAATCTATATTAATAAAAATCATTTTCTGTTTGTTTGACTACAATACAAATCTTAACGGCTGAACGGATTTAACTCAAATTCGGCTCACATATTACTTGAATCCTATCTTAGGTTATGGCATACTAAGTTTTGACCACGCCTCTTCCGCCCTTTACAAGTAACGCAAATCTAACTACTAGCGTATTTTTTCAAGCGAAAATGCTCAATTTATTAATTTTAAGAAAATACTGTTATTTTGAGACCAAAAACATTCACATATCTTTAAAATTGCACAAACTTCTGGTACAACGTCTTTTTCTAATAACATCGTTTCCTTAGAATAACAAAAAACTATCAGAAATTCGTATATTTTACTTGCGATGCAAATAACTCCGTTGTTTTGGAATATATTTCATTCAAATTTTTTCGTTGATAAACTCAATTCAAGCACTTAATAAAAACAATTTAAAGGGTACCGTTATCTTAGCGGATATATTTTTAATATTGCTTTCAAAAAAGGTCCAAAATATTGACTTTTTACTCAAAAAATTACACAAAAGTTGTTTTTGTTGTTAAATAATAAAAACTCAAAATTGCATTTTCGACTAACTTTTACATGACATGTATAGCATGACATTTATAGCAAAAATGCTTCCAATTTTACAAAAAATTTTATTAACTATTTCTGTCATCAAAAAACATGATCCTACCCCCAGTGATTTTTTAAAGAAATTCATTTTTTTCAAAAGTTGTTTTTATTCTTTTTATATAATAGTTAAGCTCAAAGAATAATTTATGTGAAAAAAATTATACCAATATCTCTTTCCGATCAAAAGTTATCGCGATAAATATATTTTTAGACACAAACTTAGCTGTTTCAAATGCTTATCTATTAATAATAATCATTTTCTCAACATTAAAACTACTGGAAAACTGCAACGGGCAGTGGAAAATGACAGTGGTGTCAAACAATGCGTCTAAGAAAAGTTTTGAATACACCTATTATGTTCTCATATAGTTGCAGGGTGCAGCAACGCGCGCCGGGAATAGGCTAGTTTTAAATAAAAAATTTCCTTCAAACTGATCATACAAAAAAAAAGCTCTTTGTCGAACTCTTTCTGTAGGTGACTTTGGCTGAGGTTTCAGGAATTTGTTCCTTTTAAATTTAATTAACGCTGGCACCTTTTAAATTGGTCATGACTTGAAAACAATTTGGACAGATTGTTGGCGAATTTGCGGCGAATTGGTGGTGATAAACCAGTTTACCGCCAGGTTTTTGTGAAAAAAAGACAAGGTACAATGTACATATAATGTCTTTATTTACCAAGGTCTGCTTAACAACTAACAACATAAATTACATTTAATTTGATCTTAAGTGAGAGAAATAATTAAATAAGAGTATTGCTTTAAGGAAACCCTACAATACCCCATTTCTAATTGAGATAAAAATAAATTTGTAATGAGATAAATTTAAATTTTTAATTAAGAATTTTTTTTTTTACTTTTTTTGAGATAAAAACAAAATGTATTCCAAGGAGTTGTATACTCCACAAGTTTAGTCACCTTTCATCTTTTTCTCAAATTATATTTAGGTTTTACTTTATCTTGTGTCTCATTGGTTACAGCTATTTCAATGATTTTATTTTCAGCATTTTTCTCCTGTGCAACAGGTTCATTCTGCTTTTGAAGATATATAATTTGAACATTTCAATATCTTTTAAATTTACCGCTGGATTTATCATGAAGGTTGTACTAATAATAGGGGTACATAACAGGTTCATTCTGCTTTTGAAGATATACAATTTGAACATTTCAATATCTTTTAAATTTACCGCTGGATTTATCATAGAGGTTGTACTAATAATAGGGGTAACATCTTTATTGTTATGTATACTTTACATCATGATTATAGTTATTATTTTTACAACAAATTACTTGATTTGCGTGTCTCTTCCATTACGCGTTTTAACTATAAATGTATGTCTTCCTATCTTCTTACATATATGTCCATTCGTCCATGTAACTTCGCCTGCTGTAGAGTAATCCTTTACCATAACTGCCTCACCTACATTAAAAACGTTTTTTTCTAGAACCGTGATGTTTTTTTGATTTGCTTGCTGTTGTTCAACAACATCTTTTATATTAATATTTGTATCTACTGTCCTTTTTGAATTAAGCAAATCCAATTTTATATGCAAATTACGACCAAACATTAAAAAAGCTGGTGAAACATCTATACTAGAATGCTTTGTATTGCGACAATCAAACAAGAATCTATTAAGAACCTTGTCAAATTGTGGCACATTCACACTGAAAAGGCTTCGTTTTAACGCATTTTTTACTCCTTTAACGGCATTTTCGGCCTGCCCATTTGTTGTAGGATGCCCCACTGGAGTGGTGACATGCTGAATCCCACATTCTTGTAAATACGCATTAAATTCTTTAGAAACAAAAGCTGTTCCGTTATCGGAAACGATTTTATGCGGAAAACCAAAACGTGCAAATAATTCCTGTAACCTTCCTATAATTGCTTTGCTAGTAGTGTTTTTGCCCATGTCAAGACGCTCTATCCACTTGATATGTGCGTCAATCACGATTAAACACCATCGATTTATTTTATGTAATCTATATGCAGCCTAGACCAGGGATGCTCCGGCCACTTCCAAACTATTAATTGCTGCTGTGATGGTGTTGTTCGCGTTTTTAAACATGGTTCACCTGACTTAACTTCTTTCTCCAGATCTGCACTTTGACTTCGCCACCAACAACATTCACGCGCCCTCGACTTCATCTTAACAATTCCCATGTGAGACGAATGTAATAACTTTACTACTTTATTCTACAGACTCTTTGGAATTAGTATTCGGAATCCCCAAAATATACATTCAGACTCGTATGATAACTCATACCTTTTGAGAGAACGGTTTTAATTCAGAGTTTGAACACTTATGAGGCCAACCATTCATAATATAATGAGTAAACGTTTGTAGTAACTTATCTTTACTTGACTCTCTCCTTATTAAGGAAAAATCCATAGGAATTTCATTTATCTCTTTAATAAAATTGAAATGCACATTATGTGGTAACCAATTTTTTTCCGACTCATTGCTAGAGGGAAATCTTGAAAAGTAATCAGCTACATTTTGAACCGATTTAATGTGCTCAATTCGAAAATGATAACCTGATAGGGTTAACGCAATACGCTGCAGTCTGTTTGCTGCCATTTGGAATTTATTTTTTAGGATTGAATATATACTGCAAAGGTTTATTATCTGTTACTAGTACGAATTCCCGACCATATAGGTAGTGATGGAATTTTTTCACTCTGAAAAGAATAGCCACGGCTTCCCTATCAATTTGTGAATATTTTCGTTTCACTGTTGTCGATTTCCGAGAAGCAAGCTCTATTGGACTTTCAACGCCCTCTGGCGACACTTGCGATAGCACCGCCCCAACCCCGACTGGACTTGCGTCTACTGTTAGCTTGGTATTGAAACTGGAATTAAAATATGTTAAACATCGATCTGCCTTCAATGAGCTTTTTAAATGATCAACTGTTTTAGCACACTATTTTGTCCATATAAATTGTTTATTTTCTCTTAAGAGTTCGTATAAAGGTGAAGCAATATATGCTACGTATGATAAAAATCTTCTGTAAAAATTAATAATGTAAGGTGTATGGGGAAGTTTAAGTAAGATTTTTGTTCATAGCGGCAGAGTTTGCCTTCGCTATAGCTATATTCTTGCCGACTTGAACAAAGTTCAAGGCAAGAAGAGAATATTAATATTAAAACAAGGCAGAGATCTGTCGACTTGAATTAGTAGTTAAATTCTGATTTATTCTTTGCCAAGACCGGCTTTTTATATCTTTACAAAAACTGTTATACTTAAAATCTAGATCTATAGTTAATCTATATTTACATATTAAAATACTTATGTTTAATTTTGCGTTTCATTCTCGCACTTAAATTAGTATCTCCAAATTTCATATTTTGGGTTGATGAATGAAATTTAGGCATAGTCATAAAAATTGAGTGAGTATTGAAAATGCACTCAATTCCGATGCGGAGTGTCTACAATATTCGCATGCATTGAGTGCAGCGCACATCGATAGTGCAGTGAAAGCATATTTGTCACTCAATGCATTGCCGCTTGTTTACGAAAAGAATTGATGAAACGTAGGGTCGGCAGTGTGTACATGTATGGGCACACTACACCCTCACCCTTAAGAGAAAAATTAAGGGTTACAATGATTTTTCTATTTGTATATTGTATGTTTACATTGTTTATAGAAATTTTTGGTATGTATTACAAGTAATATATTAGGAAATAGATTTATTATTTATTTTTGTATATATTTTGTATTTTAAGTGTATTTTAATTTCTTAAATTATTTTTGTATAATTTTAGTTGGTTGTTATGCACCTTTTTATGTACTCCATTATAATCTATTATAGTATTAACACCTATTCTATCTAATATTCTAAATGGGCCCTTATAAGGTAATTGATTTTTCTTCCTATCTTCTACTTTAAGTAAAACTAAGTCTCCTATATCTGCTTTAAGTGTATTCGTATAATCTAAATTCTTATTAGTACGTTTTTTTTGGGCTCGTATAAGCATTGCTTTGGCTTTATTTAGAGCAAAATTTAATCTGGCACGCATCTCGCTCAGATAGTTGTCAAAATCATAAAACTTTGTTTGTGACTCATAAATGTCATTTGGTAAGCGTGGTAGTTTTCCGTAGACTAATTCATGTGGTGTATACCCTGTGTCTATGTGTGGGGTCGTATTGTATGTGAAAGTAAAATATGGGATCCACTTGTCCCATTCGTGGTCAGTAGTTGATGTCAATAAAAATTCGTTCAGTACCCTGTGGTTTCTTTCAAGAGAGCCTATCGTTTGGTGATGGTATGGTGTTGAAAAGGTTTGTTTAATTTTTAAAAGTGTGCATATGTTACGCATTAGCTCGTTTTTAAATTCAGTACCATTATCTGATTTCAACACTTGAAAGTGGCCGTATTTCAGAATTACTTGCTCAACTAATGTTCTTGCAACAGTGTCTGCATCTTTTGTTGACATTGGGTGTGCAATTACAAATTTTGTTAGTTCGCATTGTACTGTCAATATGTAGCGGTACCCGTTTGAAATTCTTAATGGTCCTACAGTGTCAATTAATAATACAGGGTTGCCCATATTCGACGGACCCATCTGGCAACGCCATAACTTTTGACAGAGATGTCAGATCGCTTAATGACATACCGCGTTTGAAGCGTCAGTCCAAGCAGATTTTTACCATGGAACAATACACGCCACGCGAGCGCTCTGAAATAGTTGGAATTTACATTCAACAAAAGAAGTCAATTGTGAAAACTCAACGCGCTTTTAAAAACTTAAAAACTGTGAGAAGTGCGCCTTCTAAGAACACCATTAAGCGTTTATACGAAAAATTTTCGACTGGTTCGAAAATTGCCGTATTTACGCCACTGAAAATCCTCAGGAGATTCAAGAAGTGCCTCTTCATGACGAAAAAGTCACAGTTTGGTGCTGCGTTAGTGCGAAAACGATCATTGGGCCGTTTTTCTTCCAAAATGAAAATGGCCATGCTGTTACCATCAACCAGGAGCGTTATCGCGACATGATGACCAATTTTGTGATGCCAATTATTCGTCGAAAGCGTATGAGGCAGTTCTGGTTTCAACAAGACGGCGCTCCACCGCACACAAGTCGCATAACAATCGATTTTCTGAAGAATTTGTTTCCGGGCCGTTTGATGTCGAAAAGTGGTGATTTGGACTGGCCACCGCGTTCGCCCGATTTGACGCCGCCTGACTTCTTCTTGTGGGGATATTTGAAGTCAAAGGTTTACGTTAACAAGCCAAGGACCGTAGAAGAGCTCAAGGACAACATTCGTGAAGAAACAGCCGCTATTCCGGCCGAAATGTTGGCGAAAACGATGGAAAATGCTGCAAAAAGGGCACAATACGCCATCAACGCCAGAGGCGGCCATTTGAGAGATATCATATTCAAAAATTGATGTAAACAAATCTACTTGGAACAAATTAATTGATTAAGATTGCCAACCGCCAAATTTTTATTTTTTTCTTTGATTTTTTTAACAAAAACATGGGTCCGTCGAATATGGGCAACCCTGTATCTGAAAACTATTGCTAGGGGTGTCTGTCAACGTGAGTGGCTCTATTGTGTGAAGTGTTTGTTTACTTTTTGCACATATGTCACAACGTGACACAAATTTCTTTACCATCTTGATCATGTTTTTCCAAACATATCGTTGTTTGAGTTTTATAAGTGTTTTCCTGATACCTAAGTGGCCGTTATTATGGTAGTCGTTAATTAATTGAAATTTCGTTAGGTCGTCTTGTATCCTTTTTGGTGGTTCGTAAATGAGTATTCTTAGTTGAGGACTTTGAGGACTTTTTCTTTTCTTAACGCTTTCTAGTATTTTTATATATTCTTCTTTAAACTTTTTATTTGTAAATAATTGGAATATTTTATCGTTGTTGGCTAGCGCTAGCTCTTTAATATTCTCATTTTTCATTTTAGATATCAGTTTCTTCATAATCGAATCTAGATTCGTTGAATTATCGCTGTATCCTAAGTGCACTATATTGTTTTCAATATATATTTTAGTTTCATTATTCTTCGCCTCATAAAATTTTAAATTCTTCATATTCCTGACGTCAGTAATGGATGTACAGTCCCATATCGGAAGTTGATCAGACTTCTGGGTGTTGTCACCATCTACAAAAATTTCTTCATTACTATCCTCATTTTTTTGAATGGCCTCTTTATTTGCCATGCCTCTTGTAATAACTAACGTTATTTTTACTTTTTCATCGATTTCTTGTGGTATCATTTCTTTTAGAGTCTCAGAGTCTAGTTGGATTCTTGATAGTGCGTCTGCATTAGTGTCCATACTACCTTTTTTGTATATTATGTCATAGTCATAGTCACATAGATCTAGTCGAATCCTAGTCATTTTTGAGGAAGGGTTTTTGTGAGAAAATAAGGAGATCAGTGGCCTGTGGTCAGTTACCACTGTGAACTTTCTTCCGTAAAGGTATGGTTTGAAAAAGTTTATTCCCCAATGAATAGCTAATAATTCTTTTTCAATGACTGGTTTATTCATGTCGTGCTTTTGCAAAGATTTGCTGGCATAAGATATTGGTAAATCTTTACCTATTTCGCCTTGCGATAATACCGCGCCTAAAGCATAATTTGAGGCATCAGTCGTTAAAATGAAAGGTTTGCTAAAATCTGGGTATTGTAGTAAAGGTGGAGTTATTAATTTGTTCTTCAGTGTATCGAAAGCTATTTGATGTTCTTCTGACCATGTAAATTTTGTGGCTTTCTTTAAGAGTGTATTTAGGCTTTTTGCAATGTCTGCGAAATTTGGAATGAATCTTCTATAATAGTTGCAGAATGCGACGAATCGCCTAACTTCATCTGCATTCTTTGGAACTGGATAATTTTTTACAGTGTCGTATTTGGCTGGGTCAGTTTTGACTCCTTCACTCGTGATAAGATGTCCTAAATATACTACTTCTGGTCGCAAAAAACAACATTTGGCTGCATTCAATTTCAAATTGTGTCTTTGAAGTCTTTCTAAAACTTTTACTAAATTTTGGTTGTGGTGATTTATGCTACATCCATAGATAATTATGTCATCCATGTATAGAAAAGCATTTGATTCTAAGTCTGCTAGTGCAATAGTGAGCATGCGTTGGAAACTGTTTGAAGAGATTTTCAGTCCGAAAGGAAGCCGTTTGAATTGAAAATATCCGTTTGTTGTAGAGAAGGCTGTCAAAGGTCGTGATTTGTTTTCTAGTTCAATTTGATGGAATGAACTGGTCATATCAAGGGTTGAGAACCATTTTGCTCTACCTAACTTGTCTAGAACATCTTCTAGTCTCGTTAAGGGGAATTTGTCATTGACGATTTTGTCATTTAACTTTCTAAAGTCGACCACAAGTCTCCATTTCTTTTTGTCCTCTGTATTCTTTTTTGGTACCAAAAGGAGTGGAGCATTGTATGGACTGAGTGATGGTTCGATAATATTGTCCCTTAACATTTTCTGAACTTGTTCATTTATCACGTCTGTTTGGGCGTGCGGTAGTCTGTAATTTTTGATGTATACTGGTATGTTGTCTGTCGTTGTTATGTTTTGTTTATAAAAGTTATTGGTTGTTAAAGGTTCGTTATCTAAGTGAAATACATCTTGAAATTTTTTAAAAATGTCTTTTAATTCGTCTTTAATTTTTGTGTCATTACATTGTATATTTAGTATTTCCAAAATTTTACTGAAACGATTTTGTGGGTGTATAGGTCTATTGCTGTCGTAATTTAAAATATCGTATTTATTTAAAGAATCGGTTTCCAACTGAATGCCATTCAAAATCACTTCTTCATTTGTTGTATTTAAAATTTTTATGTGTGTCATGCCGTTTTTTGGAGCTATTGAGGTACTAAGAAAAATACCTTCTTGTACTTCTTTATTTAAAATTACTTTGTCTTCCGTTAGTTGCAGTTTAATTGGTTGAATAATTTCTGTTCTTGGTGGCACTTTTATTATTAATGTGTTATGCGGTTTTGAGTGCATAGGCAATGTAATGTGTGAATCGTCAATTAAAATCGAAATAGTGAATGTTTCGTAGTCAATTTTGCAAAGGAATTTGTTCAAAAAGTCTCTACCTAATATACCATCGGTTTCAATTGGGAATTCGAATTTTACTAGTTGAAATTCATGTTTACAGTGTTTCTCTCAAAAATTAAGGTTTAGATTAATGCTACCTAGTAATGCCTGTTAACTTGCATTTTTGGTATGGGTTATAAAAAATCATCATTTACCTTTTTACTGATTTTGCATAAAGAAATATCAGCACCTGTGTCGATCAGAAAAGTCATAAAATTATTCTTGTATTTTATTTTTATAAAGTTAGAATTTGTATCCGAGATTTTAAAAATCTTTAATTTTGGCTGATCGGAAAGACTATGTCTTCCGAGCCCTACTCGTTTCCCTCATTGTTTACTATTCGTATGTTTCGGTTTGTGTGGTTATTTGTGTATCTGTTGTTTTGGTTCTTATTTCGGTTGCTGTTTCTGCCTTGGTTAGCGTAATTATTATTGTTTCTGTTTTGGTTGAAGTTGTTGTTGTGGTTCAGATTTCTGTTATTGTGTTTTGATTTTGGTTCCTATTGAAATTATTGTTGTATGTTCTTGGTTCATTGTACCTATAGTTTGTGTTTACGTTTTGTCTTGAGATATAGCGGGTGTTATTATTGTTTTGATGTTGGTTAAATGACCGTTGAAAGTGCATGATTGCATTTGGTGAAGTCAACGACTCATTTTCGAGTTCGAGTGCTAATTCTGTTGCTTCCAATAAGTCTTTTGGTCGCGCAGCAAAAATAGTTGATTTCAAATTTTCATTTAGGCCTTTCTTAAATGCGTCGAGTGCAATTTTGTTATTGCATTTTATTATGACGTTTTTCTCGAGTTCTGTGGCTTGAGTTGCTAAACTTTCGATTCCTAGTCTATTTAGCCCTTCTATTATGTTAAGTAATTGTTCTTTGTAAGTATGTATTCTCAAGTTCCGTTGTTGTAAGTTGTTAAGTTTTGTCTGTAATTGTGCTATGGTAGTGTTGTCTTTGTATTTGGTTTGTAATTGTTGTTTTAGAACCTCAAAGTTTGATGGTTTCGAACAGCTACCTAATGCGGTGCGAACATTAGCCGTTAATTTTGCATGGTATATGTATTGTAAGAAATCGATCTTACCTTCATCGTTTAACGTTTTGTTAATCAATTCGGCTGTAATAAGAAAACTTTCTAAGTCTCTGAAATTGCCTGAAAAAGTGGGTAATGCCTTTAAGGCGGTTTCTAGACTAAAAGCTGCCATTATTTTTATTGATTCTCGTTGTTCTTGTTCTTCTTCTTCTATTCTTATTTCACCCTCAGTTGTTTTAAGCTGTTCTGAGATTAATTTTATTGAGTTTGAATGAATGCTGCTGAACTCTAATTTCAAAGCTACTAACTCTTTGCTGTCTTTGTATTGATTTGCCAAAAAGTCAAAGTGTTCTTTTAAATCATCTAGCTGCTGTTGCTTTGCAAGTAGTGTGGCTCTTGTGTAGCCTCTAGTATAACTTTTTCTTATGTTTTTGAATATTCTATCTACCTCTTGAATAATATTTTCCATCTGTTTAACATTTTTTTTTTTTTTTTATAAATGTTTTTTTTTTTTTTTTTTTTTCTTTTAAACCATTTTTATGTAGAGTATATAATATTTCTTTTTGTATATCTTCATTTTTACAATTAAAATTAATAAAGAGCAATGTGTAATTTTTGCATAATTAACTATTTATATAAAGCAATAATATTTGTTTATGACTCTTAATTATAATTATTGGTATTATTACTGTATTTTTATTATTATTTTTATACATTTTGTATAAAGACTCATATTTATTTGTGTTGGATGGTTTATCTCCAGCAACGACAATTCAAGACGTTTTATTTGTTTTTGGCGCATTCGATTTAACTGCAGCTACTTCAGCTGATGCTTCCCTTGAACCAAAATCTGGTATCTTTTTGTCCTTGGTTTTTTCATTTTTGGCGTTGTTTGGTGCAGATTCAAAATTTCATTCATTGTCTTTAAAACTGGAAGAATACATATCCATCGATTTCGGCATTGGCTGTTTTTGAATGTATTCCATTTGTGCCAATATGGAACTGAATTCCAGGAAAAGCAAATCAAAAGATTTCAGGTAATGGGCAGGATCGCCATGTAAGGTGTATGGGGAAGTTTAAGTAAGATTTTTGTTCATAGCGGCAGAGTTTGCCTTCGCTATAGCAATATTCTTGCCGACTTGAACAAAGTTCAAGGCAAGAAGAGAATATTAATATTAAAACAAGGCAGAGATCTGCCGACTTGAATTAGTAGTTAAATTCTGATTTATTCTTTGCCAAGACCGGCTTTTTATATCTTTACAAATACTGTTATACTTAAAATCTAGATCTATAGTTAATCTATATTTACATATTAAAATACTTATGTTTAATTTTGCGTTTCATTCTCGCACTTAAATTAGTATCTCCAAATTTCATATTTTGGGTTGACGAATGAAATTTAGGCATAGTCATAAAAATTGAGTGAGTATTGAAAATGCACTCAATTCCGATGCGGAGTGTCTACAACATTCGCATGCATTGAGTGCAGCGCACATCGATAGTGCAGTGAAAGCATATTTGTCACTCAATGCATTGCCGCTTGTTTACGAAAAGAATTGATGAAACGTAGGGTCGGCAGTGTGTACATGTATGGGCACACTACAATAACCCCTAGAGAAGCTTGCAGTTGTGTCATATTATTAGGATACGGAATTTTGTTAATTTCTTCCATTTTCTGTGGGTTCGTGTGTAAATCCTTCTTATCAATAATGTGTCCCAAATATTCTATTTGGTTACATAAAAATTACACTTTTCCAACGACAATGTTAAGCCTGCATCTTGCAAAATTCGTAAAACTTTTTCAACCCGCTTAACATGCTGTTGTCTGTTAGGTGCCGTGATAAGAATATCGTCCAGAAAAACAACTACTCCCACGATTTGCAAAAGTAAACTTTCTATTAGTTTTTGGAATATTGCGGGTGCAGACGCTAAGCCATATACCAATCGCGTATACTGAAACAACCCTTGTAGTGGAAATGGTCGTAAATTTTCGGGAATCTGCTGATACGCCATGGTTAGGTCTAACTTAGTAAACTCTTATCCGCCGCACAGTGCACTTTTTGAGCATGAAATTTGATATTAAATAAGTAAAATAGAAAAAATTTTTTATCGGAATTCTAAAACTTTTACTATTTTATTACTTAGAAATGTCTATATTTTATTACTCTAATTTTTGTTTTTAGCTTTCTTCAACACCTGAAAAGATATATGCTTCAAACTTTGGAAGTTTTTTTTCAACTTTTTCAAGAAGTGAAAATTTTGATATTTTTTTCAACTTTAAAACAACGTCGCACTATGGTCTAGAACAGTATTTTAGCGCGAAAAAAGTAAAAAAAATTAATGTGCTATTTTTGAATGATTCAAAGGTATAACGGTATCATTATGACGTATGTCATCGAAATTGTATGAAACTACAAAAAAATCTGTTGATATTCAGACCCGACAATCAGTTAAAGTTGACTCACTCGATGCTTGCTATTTTATGTTAAAACGTAGTAGTTCATCACTTTCACGTTATTTTGTCGCTTGTATCAATTGTAATCTGTTTTTTTGTTAATATTGTGTTCAGTGGTTTATCCTTATCATGTCCGATACCAATGATGGTAAGTTTGTGCATTGTTATAGTGTAGAAATATCATAACGGTCAATAATAAAAATATTGCAAGTCATTCTCGAGATATGAGGGTTTAGAAATTGTGCAGGCATTTGCAGGTTTTGAAATTACCTTTTTTTTTGTAGTTTAATTTAGGGTCTCAAGGTTAGATAAAAAAAAAGTGCCCTTACGCGCGCCGACAATTTATTTTTAATTTTTTTCAGTATTGACTCATTTAGAGTTATTCGATAAATGGCATTCATGTAAGCATCTGGCAAGAGAGATGGCTGGTAATGAGTTGATTTCATATGTTTTGGAGAATTTCCCATTCAAGTTCTCAAGCCAATTTCGGAAAAATTTATTAAAAAACTCGAACTACGCTGGAGTCCTTGTCACAGAGAACGAGGGAAGTTTTTGTTAAAAAATGAAGATTGTTTGAAACTATTTATAAAATTAGACTAAATAGAAAATGACACTGCTACTCCAGGACATTCTGTGAATTTTAATAGGATTTATCGAACTATTTTCTACTATCTTCAGACCCAATGATCTCAAAAACTTCTCTTAAAAAGAAAAATGAAAAAAAAACAAGCTGAAACTTGATCCTGAAGCTTTAAATTGACTGAAATGCCCATCTATTTTCAATACAAGTGCCAAAGTTGATTCGAGTTCAGATAGTGAATAATCAGTTAATAAATATTGGCAAAATCGTAATTTAAGGTATAATATACTGTCAGCGTCAAAAGAAGTTGTACACGTTGTTCCTCTATGTTTGCAGTTAAATTATACTCTTTGCAATTCCCTTTTTTTACATTTTTTGTTTTTTTAATAATATAGTTTCTCCTCTCTTAATGTACATAATAAAAACAACAACAATATTACAATAACAAAAATTCATAGAACAAAAACAAAAACATCTTCATATTAATAGCGTCAAAAGAAATTGTACAACACGTGCACCAAATATTTTAAAGAATTTTAACGGTAAAAAATTACCGTTATTTTTAGTGATTTGACTTTTTATCATGTTGTAGGCAATATTAACTAATTATAATAATTATTAATTGACTTGATGTCGTGGGGATCAGTTCAAATCTGAAGATTTTTGAGTAACGAAATTTATTTTCAAAATGGGTAAACAAACCTCCCCGGATGTTCGCGAACTTGTGCTAAAATATTATAAAAAAGGAAAAACATTGCGTGAAATTGGTTTGATGATTGATAGAAGCCATAATACTGTAAAACATATAATTGATAATTACAAAAAGTTCGGAAATTTACAACATCGTCCCAAATCTGGAAGACCCCGTAAACTAAATGCGACTCAAATACGATCCATTGTGCGACGAGTGAAGCAAAATCCAACTGAAAGTGCTGTTAAAATTTCCGAGAACATTTCAGAACGCTCAGGTGTTAACGTTAGCTCCAGTACTATACGTAGAGCACTACATGCAAATGGACTACGTGGACGAGTTCCAAGAAGCAAACCTTTCATATCAAAAATCAATCAACAGCGACGTCTGCATTTTGCTAAAAAGTATCAAAAGGAACCAAATTGATTCTGGAATAATGTAGTCTTTACTGACGAGAGCAAATTTGAAATTTTTGGTAAGAAAACACCAACTAAAATTTGGAGATGCAAAAATTCAGCATTTGCCCAACAAAATGTAATATCTACCGTCAAGCATGGTGGTGATTCGGTCATGGTATGGGGGTGTATGGCAGCCAGTGGTGTAGGTAACTTGGTTTTCATAGTGAGGACTATGAATAAAACAGATTACCTCACCATTTTGAAAGATAATTTGCAACCTAGTGTCGACAAATTGGGCTTGGATCAAACTTGGGTCTTTCAACAAGACAATGATCCTAAGCACACTGCTAAAATAGTAAAGGAATGGCTGCTATATCATACCCCAAAACAGCTGGATCATCCCGCCCAGTCACCCGACCTTAACCCTATCGAGCATTTGTGGGAGCATCTGGACCGTCAAATTAGAAAAAGAACGATTACCAGCAAAGACTCTCTAAAATCAGTGATAATGGAGGAATGGCAAAAAATCTCTTCCGATGTAACCCGAAACCTAGTGGAATCGATGCCCAGAAGATTGCAAGCTGTAATCAACGCAAATGGAAAGCAAACAAAATACTAACCTCTTTAAAATTCTTTGAAATAATTTTTTTATACTTACTGTACAATTTCTTTTGACGCTGTGAATTTGAAGTATTTTAAGTTGTTGTTCTATAATTTTTTTTATTGTTAAATTTTTGTTTTTTTTTTTTTATAAAATGAAAGAATATGCAATATATTTTTCAAAAAACATAATATGTTGAATAAAATGATAAAGCAAACTAGTAAAATAAAGACAAAAACATAACATATTAACGTGTACAATTTCTTTTGACGCTGACAGTACGTGTAACAACCAAAAACAGGAGCTGTTTTCAAACATTTTTTTTAGATATAAGAAGTTATTATTTTTTTTTTAATTTATACAGAGTATTGTACATAAAAAACACTTTTTAAAAATATATTTTTTTTTTTAATACAATTCTGGCTTTTATATAGAGGGCGTTGAAAATGGCATTGAAAAAAAGACATCCAAAACGGTTCGATGGATATGGACTTTCCCATGTATCGGACACAAGAAAATCAAATGACATTTTAAAGAATAGACCATATGAATTTATCATTTCCAAAAATTCAAGAGCGTATGCAAATAAAACATTCGCTCCCTTTTGAAATCCTCAATTTTTTTTCTCGCTCGTTTGTTTGTATGCTGAGCAATTTTAAATGAGCGTTTGTCGTGATGATGCGATAGGGTGAGTTTTCATCGCTCGTGAGTTTTTAAATGATGCACTCATTTCGCTCGCTCGCATTCACTTCATGCGAAATTTTAATGGATTATTCCGCACATAATAAATGGAAGGATTTTAAAACAACGATTTTAAACATTTTTTAAGAATATATTTCATTAAAAATAAATAAAATATATATGATGAAAACATATAAAAAAAATAATAATAATAATAATAAAATTAAAGGAACACGAAAAGACGATTATTTCATAAAAAAATTATATAATATTTATATATGTATGTTCATAATATATGTACATAAATATATACAATAAAAATATGGTAATATTTTTAAAAATGCTTTCATTTCATCTAATAAAAAGCAAATTATATAATTAAAAGCAACGTATTTATTTTTGTCCGTATTTGCAATTCTGCCCATTTTTTATTAGCAAAATCACTCCAGACTTTGTTTAATCACGTATGTACAACAATAAGCAAGCACAACTTTTTAGCTCCTACCTAAATATAAGTTCAAAAATAGTTACAGTACAATGCAAATAAAGCCAATAAGAAGAAAAACAATCAAAAATAAATGAGCGAGTGCAAAAATTCTAATAAAATGAGTTTATCATTGCAAAAACTCCCGAGCGAGAAGTATAACAGGAGTAAACAGCAAAGAGCGCTCTTCAAAACAGAGTTTTTCAGGAGCGCAAATAACGAGCGATAACTATTAAAGAAAAATGAAAAAGTTTTTATCACTCTGAACATTTAACGAAAGAGCGCTCATTTTTTTTTTTCTTCACGAATGAGGAAAGCGAAATGAATAGTTCTTCAATTGAGTGATATTGATGAGGAAGAGTGCAATTTTACTCTTCACTTGCGAGTTTTTGCGAACACTGGTATGGAGCTTAGACATAGGTTCACGAAAACCGTTATAACTTCTGTTTTGTTTTAAATATCGATTTAAAAATGTGTATGTATATTCTTAAAACTATAAAGAAGATATTAAACAAAAAAAAATTTTTTTTTCGAAAAATTTACACGTATATTATACCTTACGGTGTGTTTATCATATTTTGTAAATAGTGAAATTCATTTAAGTTAATATCTTTGTTATCTTTTATTTAAATAAATGTGCGTAAATGTATGTGTAAAAGTTATACACAATACTAAATTATTATTACTACTTTAATTATTGTGTTAACATAGTACTTCCATTTATTTGACTTTTTTCGTGCTAAATTGCGACTCTAGACCACTGTGCGTCGTGAAGAAACTATTTGAGATTTTTGAATGCGGTTTTTTTTGGCTCTCCGCAAAATCGCCAAAAAAAAAATCGCCCAAAAAAAAAGGAAAATCACCCAAATGGAAAATGACCCAAAAATTTATGAAAAATCGCCCAAAACGAAAAAACGAAATTTTACCCAAGAAAACGAAAAAAAGCCCAAAAATTTTTGGAAAAATTACCCAAAAACAAAAACGAAAATTCACCCAAAAAAATGAAAAATCGCCCAATATTTTGCATTGTGTTCCCACACGAGATACGAAATTCCCTTGTACGAAATACGAATTTTCAAGGCCAGTATTTTTTTTTAAAGTCTATTTTAATTCAATCATTTGATGAGATAAATACTATTGATTTATTTTTTATTAATATAATTATTTATTAACCACTGTTAGCACGAAAACTATTATTAGAACTATTATTGCAAGATAAAAGGTACTGGGTAAGCTGATTTTTAAATTGCACTACTACGTTACTAATCAATCTTAATTGTGTACAGTGGCGGATCTAGGATTCGCGAAAGGGGGGCTGAAACTACACTTTTGTATGCCGAAGGGGGGGCCTGAAACGTCTTTTTGGACTTTTTTTTCATTTTGATTGTGTGGGAAGTGCGTTAAATTTAAAAATTTAATTCATTTTAATTTTATATAATCTCATACTTAAAAATCTATAAAAACATTTCGTACAAGGGAAAAATACTGATTCTTTTTCAAAACAAGTTTCTTTGGTTGTCAAAAAATTTCAAAAAGAAAAAATGACGGCGGAGGTGGTGGGGGGGAGCAGGGCGGGGCGACGGGTGGCGCGTGCGATCCGCCGCGTCGCGATGCGCGGGCGCGGTACTAAATATTTCCTTTGACTTGACCAAGCAAATGATGCATATACAAAAGAAGAACCGCTGCTTTTACTTTAAATACCGTTATCTTTAAGAACTGATTGACGTTTCTTATTTAATATTGAAAACGAAAGATCACCCAAAAAAACCGAAAAATCACCCAAAAACCAAAAGTAAAAAAACGAAATTTTATCCAACAAAAATGCAAAATCGCCCAATTTTTTTGGGTATTGGAAAAATTCGTATGGAAAAAAAATTGGGCGATTTTTCATTATTTTATAAAATTTGTGTGTTTAATATCTATTGTTTTTACGTATCAATAATATTGTATTTGTTTTAAGTAGTTTACAATAAGCTATAACCTAAAACCATTTTTTGGAACTATTTTTCAACGTTCGGTAAACTTTTAATTAAAAGAATCCATAAGAATCCAGAATGACATACATCACAGTGTGCGCTAATGTATTGGCTTTTATGCCAAATAGGTTTTTCCCCCGGCAGTTCGCGATGTAGAACAAAGTGTTAAATTTTGTTAAAAAACCGATTGAATTTTTAGAAAATTCCGGACATTTGAAGGCTTCATCAAAAATCTGTTTGACTTTAAGAATAAGGAGAACGAGCTTAGATAATTGAATGAAATTTTTCACACATATTCCTATGGACCCAGGGATCTGACATATGAAAAAATTTCTGGATACGTATAAAATTACGTCCACCTCCCATGCCACCCAGTATAGAAAAACTCAAAATATGATCTAATAATTGAACTAGACAGACAAAATTTGATACGAGTATATGTTATACCAATTCTAAGATGAGCATAGAAATTGGGCGTGACACGTCCACAAATACGCCCACCTGCCATACTACCCCCAATAGAGAAAACTCAAAAACTAAGCTTAAGATTGAGCTAGAGTGACAAAACTTGATATGTTTTTTATCAATTCTAAAGTACTAAAATTATCGTGATATTGATAAAAACCAGAAATTGACGTAGTTCATCCAATTTCCAAACAATTTTGAAATATGGTGTAAGGTAAGCCAACTATCACTTTTTATTAATTATTTCATGCAAGAATCCGTGTTATGAAACATTGCTTAAAGATAGCGTATTATTTAAAATTTCAAAAGTTCAGGCAAAGTAACAAACAATTTGAAAGCCTATGTGCAAAAGAAAAAACAAGAAACTAGAAATAACTTAATAGCTGAAGAAAAGAAAAGAGTTCAAGATGAGTTTCGAGAAGAAACCGGGCAACGCATTGATTTCCCTAAGCAAGGCTTTGGAAATAGTAACGATGGTAACACTGCGAGGCATTTTTTTGAAGATGTTGCAGTGACAGCATGAATAACAAAAATCAATGTGGAGCTTTTAAGAAATTTAAAAAAATGTTGATTGCCATAAAATCTCATTAACACATTGACGCAGAAAAGTTTGAAAAATTCGCATCAGAAACGCAGAACTTGCACAAAAATTTATATGGAAGTTGGAAGGACATAACTCCAACTCTTCATAAAATTTTGTGCCATGGAAAAGATATAATAAAATATCATTCTTTCCTAATTGGTGAGCTATCGGAGGAGGCCCAAGAAGTCAAAAATAAGGACTACACGAATTTCAGACTAAGTCATACAAGAAAAAATAGTAGGGAGAACCAAAATACTGACTTAATTACACTAATGATATCGTCGGACCTATTAATAACATCACTGCGACACAAAAATGTACAAAATAAAAGTTTTTCTGAAGATAATTTTGATGAAATCAGAGATTTTTTAATAAAACAATGAAAAAACCGGTAAAAAGTTCTTTATTTATGAATTTCAAAACGTGTTAAAAATTATACTTTTAGTAAGGTATGTTTCAGGCAATACTAATATTTTTATTAAGCACAATTAAAAAATTGTCTCTTATTTTTCATAAAATTGTGTAAATTTGACAAGAAAAATAAATTAAGCGTTATTAATTGAATTGTAGTTAAAAAAAATACCTTTAAATCATATAAAAAAAAAATAAAAAAATCATGTTTTGAACCACCCTGTCAAAAAACCAATAAATATTTTGGAAAATTTTTTATGATTACTATATAGCGCAATCAATTTTTTATATAAAAAAAAACCGGGATGAAAAATATCAAGTGGTTCAAAAGTTATAGATTTAATATATAAAAAAGTGCCAAAAAAGTGCACTGTGCGCCGTGCAATTTAGAAAACATATCCTCAATACTAGGTAAAGGATATCTGTCCACCATAAAACATGGATTCAAAGTTACCTTAAAATCCCCATAAATTCTCAACTGACTGTTTTTCTTAAAAATTGGCACAATTGGCGTACCCCATTCGCTATAATTAACATGTTATAACACCTGCAATGCGACTAACTTATCGATTTGACTTTCTAATTTTAACGTAGAATACGTTACACGGGGGTGTTGATCTGGAGCACAAAATTTTGAGAAAATGTTTGTCACTTTCATTATAAATTTTTAATACTTTATGCATGCATTGAAGAAAATTCAAGTATGGTCGTAACATATTTAATATGTCTTCTTTTGATTTGTATTTAAATAATCATATTGCTACATATACTTTTTTTGATTCTATAAGTAAATCAAAATTTAACTCCTTCAAATTTTGTATTAATTTTCATATGCTTTGTATTTTATGTATTATAACATCATGTGTAAGAGCAGTACGATTATCTGTGTGTTCATCACAGAACCAGTGTGAGAAAGAGAAGAAGTATAATGACCAAGTAGCGAACGATGTGTACATACACAACATTGATAAGCGAACATTGACATCCTCAATGTCTTACAGCCTTATTCATAAACAAATTTTTGAGGCAGCGTAACTTTAAACGGGCTTTAAACAAGAAAAAGTTATTCATAAACATTTTTCGTAGTTGTTTAAGAGCTGCGTAACTTAAACGCCGAAATTGGCGTTTAAAGGTTACGTAAATACAACCATGATTTTTGTTTTTCTTTTCTTTTAATATCAAAGACATGCTCCATATGCGCCCTTTGCAGCATTTTTTTATGCGGCGGCCATTGTAAATCCATAGGAATTCTTAATTTTTGTAGAGATTTTCTATAGTTCAGACACAAACCTTACAATCATAAGCAGAAAATGAAAAAATGTTTATGAATAACAATGTTAGCAAGGTTGCATAGAAGCTGCGTAAAGCCTTAAACAGTGCGTAACTAAACAAGCGTTTAAAGGTTGTTTAAGGAAATCTATTGAATAAGGCTGTTAATGACTAACGTATTCTACGTCTGACCTATGCGCCCGTGTTATCTAACACAGGCTTGAGCTTTTTTTTTTAATTGCCAATGGCACGGGTCTAGGCTTAAAAAATTTTGCTTATGAACCTTCTTTTAAAATTAATTTCGCCTAGCCTTTATTAAAGTGACTTAATTTACCACTAACAAATCGATTCTATACGTTACCGGTAACAGCAATATTGTTACCAAAACTCGTTACCAGTCTTAGAAATTGGTATTCTGTGCACTCGGTAACGCTGTCAAGCGTCGTAAGCTCACCTTATTGAAATGAAGCTCTCTCTTTCGTGTGGTGAAATGTGAACAATGGAAAATGAGAAGTAAGTACATAGAATTAATTGCATTTGTTAACTTTTTATATATTTGTTTTTCTTGGCAGGAAATATGCACGCACTATGTCGGCGCAGCTGCGGTGTTATCTATATTTAATTTATATATATATTTTATGTAAATTAAAATTACACAGTGAATTGTTATAAATTTTTATTCATTGAAAAGTGCTGAAGAAGCAGCAACAGTAAATTTGACATCGTCTTTTATTTTTATTTGCTCCAATTTCGATTTGAGGATTTTAAAATTAAATTAATTACTCAAAACACGACCACTTTTTTAATGCAAGCTAAAAAAATGTCTTCTGTTTTGCTTGCTACCACTTAAAGAGATGGTAACAATATCACCGGTAACGCTTAATCTCAGAATACCAACAGAGTGTTCAAGTTACTAAGGGGTGAATTTCTACGGTAACAAGATTAACGTTACCGCTACAGAATTCATATGTAACCAACAATTTGAATTCACACTGAAATTTCTGTTTAAGTGCTTTAGAATAATTTTTTATGTAATTAAAATTTTGAACTTCAATATCGAAAATACGCAAAAAATTCCGATCCAATAAAGGTGAGCGAGCCATCACCTTTAATTATTAAAAATGGCACCGACTTACAAACATTTTTATACCTTACCAGCAAGTCAACAATTCCTACAGGGTTAATTTCCACACCATTGTACGTTCACAAAATAATATTGGCTTTTGAGAGTTTCATTACACCAAAAGATTTGTTAAATGTGCTGAGAGACAAAATACTGTATTGAGAGCCTGTGTGCATTTGCATACACAATCGTTTGTCTTCTACGCAAACTTGAACTTCAATTGGAACCTCTTGCTTGCTGGCTAATGACAACAAATCTAACTCATCAAAAAAATTTAATTCTCTTGCCTTACATGCTTTACACATTCTCCTTAATACCCAAATCGCAAAGGCGCGTTAGGTCGGTCGCGCTTTGACAGCTAAAGTAGAAACAACGAATTGTTATGAAGCAATCCATAATTCGACCTCAAGCTTTGATCGTACTTTGTATCGTAAATATCGTCGAATCTCGTAAGAAGGGGTAAAGTACGATCAAAGCGCGAGCTGCTGAAAAAAGTTGAGAAGTATAATAATTAAACGGTTGAAATGTTTGAAAAACCTATACATCCGTGTTTTTTTTTTTAAAAAACATTAATTTAATTTTTTGTGTAACGTTAAGGTGTTTCAACCGTTAAATTATTATATATATTCGTTACGCAGTACTCCATAAATAAAATAATTTCACATTTAAGTTGAGAAGTGTTCAACTCGGTCGCGCGTTTGACATTTGCCGATAGCGCAGGGTTGTATTTTCATTGAGTAAGCTTTATATATGAGCATTGTTGAGTTGCAGTAGTAAAGACATGTTTGCATGGGATTTGTTGTTTCATCAAAATATTTTGTATTGAATGTAATATAATTTTAACTTTTTCACAAGATAAATCATTCATAACATCAGTAGCTGCTTATGTTATGGTTGGTGCCTTGTTTGAAGGGAATAGTTTTCAGTACCTGTTAGTGTTGTTGTTGATGCTGTTGTTTTTTATATGTATGTAAATTTGTACGTGTGTTGTTGATGCTGCTGTTGTTTATATGTATGTTAATTTGTACGTATATAAATAGATATCAGTTGCTTTAGTTTTTTTCGTTTGTTATTGTTTTTGTTAATCTTCAGCAATGTAATACAACATATATCTTAGATGTTTATTTATTATATAAATAATATAACTACTACGCTGGTTAGATAAGCAGAAACATTTATTTATTAAACATAATAAATTGTAATTATTTTATTTTTTATATAAATAATAAATCATATAATAGCATATGATTTATTTATTAATAGCGACGGCTATTAAAATATGAATAGCTAAAAGGAATAAAGAAATACAGCCATCATTTACTTCTACCATATACATTGTGATTTGGGGATTTCAGACTTTGTGGGAATTTTTTGGATTGACTGCGTACAGTGGCATCATCTAAGTGACAGACGCACGACCTGCTAACGCGACATTATGATTTCAAAATTATTGGCGTTTTGACAGTTCATCCCGTTAAGTTGACCAAAGTACGATCAAAGTACGGTCAAAGCGCGACCGACCTAACGCGCCTTTGCGACTTAGCCTTAAGTGTTCTCTCTTATAGCATTTTTTACATTTATAATTCTTAATTTTGCACGCACTACTTGCATGGTTATTATAGCCACACTTTTTGCATTTCTGCTGCTTGCCGTTATTTTGTTATCGAATGTTTTTTTCTGCTGCCTGATAGTTTGAGTAGTTGTTTTACTTGCGCATGCAAAAAATGTCATCTTCTACATACCCATGCTTTGCTCTATTGGTTGCTGACTGTACTCTGATGACCTTGCTAATTCCATCGCTCTTGCAAATAAACATGTCTTTACTGGTTTCATAAGAAGCTTGTCTCTTATTTTTCCTTTTGGCAGCCTCATGATAAATTTGTCACGCATTGCCGTTTCCAAAGAATCTCCAAATTCGCACGTTGAAGCTAATGTCCGCACTCTTACTGCCCATTCACTCACTGCTTTGGATGGTTGTTTGCAGGCGCTGTAAAATTTGATTCTTTCTGCAAACCCCGAAACTAGTGGCTTAAAATGTATCTCCAATGCTTCTACACAATGTTCATTTAGAGTTGTGGCTGCATCTACCGCCTTAGGACTAAGCAAATTTTGTAAGAGCAGGTACGAACCAGATATTTGCACAAGCCCAATCGTCATTTCTTGCCACTCGAATAACAATCGTTGTAAGCCACAATCGTACACAAAAATTAATATCGCTCGAGTTCGTAAACAACTAAGCACAGTTTGTAACTATCACGAATATATGTATACAAAGGCAGCATCCATACAATGCAGACATTCGGATGCTTCGCTAAACACTCGAGTGTCTGTTGCTGCATGATTTTTTATTTTTCTTTCTTTCTTTCCAACAAATACGCATTCTCCCGTTACTTTGAGAATGAGTGTTAGAAGGAAGAGATGGGCATTTTTTTGTTCGCTCTTGTACTGCGTAATCTAAAAAACATTGCAAAAGGCTTGCGGCAACTCCACAATATATTTTTTCTATTTATAACAGTGTTTGTCATCCCATAGCCATGAGTGGACGGCACAAATAGTTTTTTTTTTCACATGATATTTTTTCGTATACAAAAAAATTAACACTGCAGACTGCGGTTAACATTTTTTTTGTGGTGCGAATGGACATAAAAGCATGCATTTTCCTTACTTTTGGCGAATGTTGCTCATTAGGGCGATCGAATTACAATTTTTTTTTTAATTTCATATTCTAAGAGGTCTCAAAAGTTGCATGGGGTTGTCAAGATCACCCAAAAAAAAATTTAAAAAAAAAAGGATGTCTTCCTGTCCCGCAAGGACAAAGATGTTTTTTGAGAAAAAGAGTAAAAAATAACGATCTAAAATGCTTTCACTTTTTAAAAAAAAAAACTACGAATGTCTTAAGGCAAAAGTAAGTATAATAATTAATACCACATCCAATCGTGAGTGGCATCTTATTTAGCAATATATTGTTAGTTTAATATTTACTTTGGCGTGAAGACATTCGTAGTTTTTTATAAAAGTCAAAGAATTTTAAGATCGTTATTTTTTACTGTTTTCATCAAAAAACAACTTTGTCCTTGCGGGACAGGAAGACATCCTTTTTTTTCCCCTAAAAATTTTTTTGGGTGATCTTGACAACCTAATGCAACTTTTGAGACCTCTTAGAATACGATCTAAATTTTTCGATACGCCCTATTGCTCGCCTCGTTGGGCATTCTTGTGTCGTAGGCATTCGTAATCGCGACCGCTCGTACTCTACGCATATTTTCGCGCATTAATTTTAATGCAGAAGGCACATTCGATGCTCGTATATTGAGGATACATTCGAAACGCCATTTGAATGCAATCAAGTTGTTCTCTGGTACGAACCCTCCGACAGTGACGTAATTAACATGGCTTTTTTCTTATCTTTTGCCGTGATTTGCAAATGGAAAATTGCTCCAGTTTAGCTTTAAAAACTCGCCAAGTGCCGTCACCGTGGTCAAAAAATGGCAATGTGCCCACAATTTGGTTCTGATCCGTCATATTTCTTTTGATAACTTCACGATTTTTTATTTAATTTTTTTTTTTATTTTTTTTATTTGTTTATTTTTTTCTAAGCCTCGTCGCCACTATAATGTCTTTATTTAACAAGGTCTGCTTAACAACTGAGAATATAAATTACATTTCATTTGATCTTAAGTGAGAGAAATAAGTACATAAGAGTATTGCTTTAAGGGAACCCTACCACAGTACATACACGCAAAAGAAAATGTAAAACTGCGTAACATCGGTCCACAATAGATGGCAAAATATTAAAAATATTGCATGACTTCAAACATCTCATAATTTTTGTTATATCAATGAAACCTCCTTTTTTAAACGATGTTGATGTTAATATTAAAAATAATTTAAAAAATATCTATAAGTAAAATGCTGCAGTGGTGCTGTAAACGTCCGACACGTGACGTCCGAACAATAGATATTACAAAAATAAAAAAAAAAACAAAAAAAATTAACGACTAAGCTTACTTTTTTGTATATTTCAGTTAACTTTAAACTTTTGATTCATATCATATTTTCTCGTAGCTGGAACCAGTTCGCTGCAAATAGCAGATTTTGGAATTAATGTTAAAATAACTTCTATTTTAATAACGTCCGAACGCTTCATATCAAAATCACTGTACATGTAATTGGGTCAATTGCATACAAAATGCTCTTTTTTTGTCCCCGATCTTTTAACTCTGTTTTTAGGTAAAAACTAAAAGAAAAAAACAAATAAAACATGATAAAGTGATCACTGAAGAATCTTTACTGACAAAATATATTTTTCAGAATCCTAAAAATGTTTGCATATCTGTTTTGAAGAATGTTATATTGCTCTCTCGTACTCGCTTAATACAAAAACATGTGACCCCAGTTACACTTTTTGAAAAATAATAACTGTTTTGTAATGATAGCATTTATTTCTAATGTTTTATTTTGTTGTTATTCTCAAAACATTGTCATCGCGAATTTGGCTTTCGATTTACATTTAGTCCCCAAGCATTGTACTGAACGTCACTTTTTTTTACACTTCGTTAGTTTTAATATTAAGGAAGTATTAAACTTAATATTAAGGAAGTGCAGAGATTAGCAGCCCTATTCTGCTTGTTAACTTAACAAGGAATTGTTAAGGAGCTCTTGTTAATGTTCTTGTTATGTAATGTAAATGTTCGTACTCTGGCAAATCATTTACAATTTGAAAGCTCTCAAAAGCTATTAAAGTTCACCACGCATGGTGAAAATGTAAATGCCTTAGATATAAAGCGTCAGCTGATTTTACATTGCGCTTTTCTTGCTTATTTTGATTGCTTATGTTTGTTTTTCTACAAGTAAGATGGAAAATGTTAAGAAATAAATAATTTACTAATTGTTTTCAATTGTTTTAAGTTTCAAATTGAATTTTTTTAATAGCCAAGCAATTTTCGAGTGTTTTGCAGTCTTTAAAATTTATTTTTTTATCTCCTTCAGTATCAATGCTAAAAAGAAGTAAGAAGTAAGAATTCATCCATTTTTTTATTTTATTTTATTTACAGGGCATTTGTTTGGCTTAATACTGAACTATCTTTCGTTGTTAAGTTGTTTTCTGTCATTAACAAAATAGTAAAGAAAGGAGCTTTCAAATTATCACCAGAATACGAAACCTTAACAATTTGTTAATATTAACTATTTTGTTAATGTGGTGAGCTTAGTTAAGCTGCCAGAATAGGGCTGTAGTTCTCATGAAATCCTAAAAATTAAGACGATTAAATAATGTTAAAGTACATTTTTTTGTGTTTTCTCAGTTCATCATGATAAGTACGTGTAAAAATGTATTGAACGTCACGCGGAGTTTTATTAAAGCAAAAATAGTAAATCAAAAAAATCTAAGTTTAAAATCATTGTTTCATAGGTTTTGATTAATTTCTTTGTTTTCGTATATTTGCAAAATAAAATTCCTAAAAAAAACTAAAAAGTGGCAAATGTATTGAACGTCACTTTTAAGATATGTCACACCACCGGCTGAAGTATTCATTTTGTATTTCGTTTTTGTAAAGGGTGATTTTTTTGAGGTTATGATTTTCATGCATTAGTATTTGACAGATCACGTGGGATTTCAGACATGGTGTCAAAGAGAAAGATGCTCAGTATGCTTTGACATTTCATCATGAATAGACTTACTAACGAGCAACGCTTGCAAATCATTGAATTTTATTACCAAAATCAGTGTTCGGTTCGAAATGTGTTTTATCGACAAATTTTGTTCAGCGATGAGGCTCATTTCTGGTTGAATGGCTACGTAAATAAGCAAAATTGCCGCATTTGGAGTGAAGAGCAACCAGAAGCCGTTCAAGAACTGGCCATGCATCCCGAAAAATGCACTGTTTGGTGTGGTTTGTACGCTGGTGGAATCATTGGACCGTATTTTTTCAAAGATGCTGTTGGACGCAACGTTACGGTGAATGGTGATCGCTATCGTTCGATGCTAACAAACTTTTTGTTGCCAAAAATGGAAGAACTGAACTTGGTTGACATGTGGTTTCAACAAGATGGCGCTACATGCCACACATCTCGCGATTCTATGGCCATTTTGAGGGAAAACTTCGGAGAACAATTAATCTCAAGAAATGGACCGGTAAGTTGGCCACCAAGATCATGCGATTTGACGCCTTTAGACTATTTTTTGTGGGGCTACGTCAAGTCTAAAGTCTACAGAAATAAGCCAGCAACTATTCCAGCTTTGGAAGACAACATTTCCGAAGAAATTCGGGCTATTCCGGCCGAAATGCTCGAAAAAGTTGCCCAAAATTGGACTTTCCGAATGGACCACCTAAGACGCAGCCGCGGTCAACATTTAAATGAGATTATCTTCAAAAAGTAAATGTCATGGACCAATCTAACGTTTCAAATAAAGAACCGATGAGATTTTGCAAATTTTATGCGTTTTTTTTAAAAAAAAAGTTATCAGGCACTTAAAAAATCACTCTTTATATTAAAGAGTAAAATAGCAAAGTTAGAGCCAGCTGAAAGAGCACGAAGATATCGGGAAAAAATAAAGCTAGATAAGGAACGAAATGAAAAATATAAACGAAAGCAAAAAGAATGGTGCCTATGTATGACTTTGATCTGATTTTTGCTTTTTGTTTTTACTAACTGATATCGCCCATTTCACATTGAAGTGATCAGTTGCACTGACCATCTCCGATTTCTCTCAAATATTTTTCTTGCATTAGTTTATAGATTTGAAAACCAAATTCGAAGTTATAAATTTTTAGAATAATTGTTTGCGGTCAAAATAGGGTCTAGTTCGAGACAACGTAGCTCAATCAACTAAAGACCGATTACCGGTAATATAGTATCATCGGAAAAGTTATTTCATCTATTTTGAGGAAAAGTACAAAATTTTTGAAAATATTGCAGTAAGTTGACTCAATCTTAATTTGTTTAAGTTCAATACCATGCCAGCAACACGTGCTATAATTTTTTTCTTTTTTATAATTTTTATTTTTTTACGTTTTACGCCAGGTTATATCTTTCCAATGATATAAAATGAAGATGTGGTTTTAAAGGGTTCGGAAGTTATATTGTAAAACGTGAAGTCTTAATAAATTTTCAATACAAATTAACTAGCTATTGACTTTTTTAATTTTTTGTAAAAAAATAAAAAAAAAATTGAATGAAAATTTTATGTATAGCTGAATATCACGAATTCCACGAAAAAGTCAACCTCATAGGTCAAAAATCAAATTGTAAAGAGAGAAGAGAAACTATATAGAATATATTCTATCGAATTCGGACAACACGTTTTAAGTTGAATTTTTCAAGATAACGGTAGTTTTTCTGTGTTTTTTTTACTTTCGCGTGGTGAATAAGTTGAGCGAAAATTTTGCAGTTTTATTTTGATATTTGCCATGAGGGCGTGCGCTGTTTATTACAGCAATTAAAAAAAAAAAAATATTTGCTTCAAATTTTTTAATATTTTCCTAATAATCATACATATATATGAATAAGTTATTTTCAACGACATACCGTGGTAAGAGCAGTTAAATAAATTAAGAAAATATGTAGCATGTGCGTGACAATATTGATATATGTTTCAATGCAGACTCTAATATAAGAAATTTTTTGCGGAAAATGCTGTTATGTGTGGATATTGAGATGGCAAACCAGATTGAAAAACATTTTTTTTACTATTTCCATTGAAAAAAATTCCACGCGTTTCGCACATGTTACACTTTGTTCTATACAACAATGTAGTTTTTATACACTACGGGGTCGTTCATAAATAACGTTACCAATTTAGGGGGGAGGAGGGGCCTTAAAATGTATTACGATTAGTAATGATATGGGGGGTCTCATATATAGCAAAGTGCCCAAAAATAAAACAACTCGAAAAAATTGCAATTAATACACCCTTCATTTAAAAAAATTTCCATCCTTACATCTGTATTATACGGTCAAACGTCTAAATTGACGGTTAACTATTGACAAGTGTCAATATGAATTCTCATAAGTGAGTTTTATTTAATTTAACCTTTAAATGCCCAGTGTATCTTTTTGGATACAACCGAGAAAATAAGCTATTTATTTTAAAATATTGCAAAAATTAAAATGCTGGATATATAATTTCATTCAGAAAATTTCAAATATAAGACAAAAATTTATTATTGGCATAACTTTGTTGGTTTGGGAAATATTGACCGTCAAATTAAAAAGTTTTTTTCATTTTTACGGAAAGTTCGGTTTTTGACATGAAATACCTTTTAAACTATTAACAATTTTAGAGTATCATTTAACAAATAAATTTGGAGTTATCATACAAAGAATCGCTTTCTACGTTTTTGCCAACCAAGCTGATTGATGGTATACGTCGGAATGACCACTGTATCTATTTTGATACAACCATGTTTTCTTTAAACAAAAATTTTTTCCAAAAAAAATAAAAACGGGGTCGTGCTCAGGGGATCATTTAGCACAACATAATTTTAATGATATCGGTGTTGTTGGGCATTTAAGGGTTCAAATAAATCGGAATATAAATTATTATTCAAATAAATCCATTTTAAGGAATCATATTCACAAAAACACTGAACTTGGTGATGTACGGGTGCAGCCTTTACGGGTACTCTCTCAAAGGCCAGGCGAATTTCTTTGCATAAGAAATGAGAATACACCTGAATAGGTCCACATGGAATCTGTTGAAGAATTTGAAGAGTCCCCAAAGTTCCAGCTTCTTCAATTCCAGTGATTGAGAGCATCGACTTTAGGATCGAATAGAATAGAATAGTTTTTATCGATTAAAATAATTGATTTTCAAATTTTTTTCTTAAATGTATCTAGTCATGACATAAAAGAGATTAAAAAAAAGAAAATAAGAAATTTTTTATCCTTTTGTTCTGTATTTCAGTTTTTAGTAAATATGGTCGAAGGTAACAGTAATATGAACGTACGGTGTAATTGTGCGTGACGAATGTAACATGTGCGTGACGGTGTTTAAAGTTGAAAAAACTGTTTTATAATTTTTTTTTCTCAAATAACTTTACTACTAATATAATCTAGGATAACCTCTTATTGCTGTAAAAAAATATGAAAATTCTATCTGAAGTCAATTCGCAGAAATTTCAGATAGAAGCTGACATCAAATTTTTAAAGGGAAAATTTTGTAGCACGTGCGTACGCTACATTTTGCTTCATATCACCGAAATTCATAAGTGGATTCATAAAACCTTTACACATTTTAAATAGACCGTAAAATTAATTAATAAAAATTGCAAACCAGTTTTCGCAAAAATTTCTTCTTAAGTAAATCATTTGCAATTATTCGCAAGCTGTAACAGTGCGTGACATGGAATTCATGATATATACTTTATATTTACTTTTTGTTTTTTTTGTAAAAGAATAAACAAAAAGTTTTTTTGTTAAACTTCCAATTCGATTTAAATTATTTGGTTAAGCGCAACAAAACGTATTGAACGTCACAAAATGTATTGAACGTCACTCTGTTGTTTTTTCTGAAATTGCTTATTATTTAAGTTTTTTATTATTTATTGCTGCAAGTCTAAAAAAAATAAAAACAAACCTCTATGTTGATATCTTTTTGGAGAACAATTTTAATTTTTTCCCGTTAAAATTGTAAAATATGTGGTATTTTTGGTAAAAAATTATTATTTCTATAACTGAAATTGCTATTTCTGCAAAAGCTGATTTAACTGATTAAATAACTTAACAAACATCACAGTAAGCTTTCATTTACAACATTTTTCAAATTTTTAGTAATTTTTCCCGTATATCTGCTGTGTGACGTTCAGTACAAAAATCGTATAAAAACCATAGGAAAAATGATTTTTTGCAGGGCCTAAAAACAACTTCGAATTCTCCATTAATTTTCACTTAATTTGACTACTCTAACGGAAAAATTTAAAAAACAAAACATGAAAACCTCTTTGTGTACGTTTTTTTTTTTTTCAATTGACCCAATTACAGTTATATTGTATTTTGACGTAGAATACGTCATTCTCGAGGTTAGTAAGGCGGTTGATAGTGATCAAGCGGCGGTTGATAGCGTTTTTAGGTCACACTTTGAGCCTTTGGTGTGCCTAAAGTACTGATCGTACAATGTTAATGTCAGCACTTGTTGGTCTGCTTGATCCTCACTGGGAGAAAAATTCATGTTTGAACTCTCTAACTTATATAAATTTTACACAATTACATGAAATATAAAGCCAACATTTGATGTTTTTGTTTGCTGTGCGCATGGTTCTTGTTTAAGATTGCTACCTATTTATCGACGGTTTCCGGTTTTTTCGACGGTGAAGACAGCGCCATCTAGCGTAGCGTAGATAATTAGCGTAGGGTTATAATTAAAAAAAAGCATACTTTTGGGGTTGTTGTTCTAAACGGCTGTTGTTTTTAACAGAATGTTGTTTTTAAGAGAAAAATTTTGAGGGCCATGCTTTTAACAGAATCGAGCACTACCGATTTCCGTTTAGAAAAAGCGTCAGCGGAGGCGCGGTTGCGGCATGGATTTATAATTGTTATTTAATTGTGAGAGGGGAGGGTTTCATTTTGGCGGGGGCGGGGCGGGGCGGGTATGCCGCATGGTTTTATAATTGCTATTTTAAATGCAAGCTAATAGTTGTAAGCCATTGAATGCGAAATCTACCACATAAAACCACCAAACAAAACAAGTTGAAAAAATTGTACCAACTTTTTCTATGTTTTAGTATCAATAAGAAGTGTATAACTCGATTGTTTCTTATTTAAGTATTATATAATTCTACGTCTTGTGTTACGACATGGTCGAAACTGTTGTATCTTTTTTTTATGATATTTGTAAATAGAAGCCCCTTAAAACTTATTGTTGGACTTTTTTCATAAACAAAAAAATTTCAACATATAAATTGGAAAAAATGCGTCCGAATGTGACATCCGACACGCAGGATTTGCCCGTATAACAATATATAATATACATAATATAATAATATAGTATTATATACTATAATAATTGAAAACAAATTTTTCGAGCTCTAGGCCAAGCATGTTGACAACAAGACAACATGAAGAACAAAGAAGGCAACAACCAACAACAACAACAACGGATCTGTATAGATCAAATCACACAGCTTAACTATACAGACTGTTTCATTGGCCGCTACACCAACTCATCAGTAGCCTTTGTATGACTTTACACTGTGATCCACTCAAGCTACTTAGGTTCTACATATACTGCCAATATGCCGAGAAAGTTACCCGGAATTTATTTTTGGCAGAGAACGCTTGAATTTTTGTAACTGAGTTCTTATCTACTTTTTGATGCATACTGTACCAAGGTTAACAACCTAGATCGTATTATACTTTTAGGCATAGCCTTAATTCATGTGCATCTTCGAAATTCAATCACAGCGGTTTACTGCTATCAGAGCATATTGAAGTTGTTGTTATTTTTGCTGTTTAGCTCCTCCCTTTTTTCCACACTTTCATTTTAGGGTTCAGTTAGTTTAACTGATGGTACACCTAATATGGCGTCCGTGGCGTAGTTGGTTAAAGTGCGTGGCCGCTATGTCAAAGAACCTTGGAGACCCAGGTTCGAACCCCAGCAGCGACAGAAAATTATTTGAATTAAAATAATTTTTCTGTACGGCCGCCACCTCTCTGCAGACAATGGCAAACCTCAGGGAGTAATCAAAATGCCATGTAAAGCTTCTTGAGAATAAGAACATTTTCGTTCATCGCCGTTCGGAGTCGGCGTTAAGCCTGTAGGTCCATTTCTCGGTCAATTGTGTACAAACTTAATAACACGCACAACACAATTGATCCTAAGAAGCTAGGTCAAAGTCCTTTCAAGGGCTGAAATGGCCAGTTATTTATTTATTTTTTTTACACCTAATATGGCGTGGAGACCATTTTTTTGTTATGAAAGACTTTGTTGTTTTTTTTTTTTTATGTGATAAACACACAACCAATCATTTATCTTAACATTTTTATGGGCGTGCTCTCCCAGAATATTTAATATTAATATTTGTATACGGCCTCTTATTATTTATATTGAAAACAAATTTTTCGAGCTCTAGGCCAAGCATGTTGACAACAAGACAACATGAAGAACAAAGAAGGCAACAACCAACAACAACAACAACGGCTCTGTATAGAGCAAATCACACAGCTTGACTATACAGACTGTTTCATTGGCCGCTACACCAACTCATACTAACAACAACTTCAATATGCTCTGATAGCAGTAAACCGCTGTGATCGAATTTCGAAGATGCACATGAATTAAGGCTATGCCTAAAAGTATGATACGATCTAGGTTGTTAACCTTGGTACAGTATGCATCGAAAAGTAGATAAGAACTCAGTTACAAAAATTCAAGCGTTCTCTGCCAAAAATAAATTCCGGGTAACTTTCTCGGCATATTGGCAGTATATGTAGAACCTAAGTAGCTTGAGTGGATCACAGTGTAAAGTCATACAAAGGCTACTGATGAGTACTTAGTACTTTTTTTTTTAAGAATTAAGAAGATTGTGCTGTCATATCATTTTATTACAAATTCTATTAGGAAAGTTTTGTAGTACATTTAAATTTTAATAATAATATATTCGACAGCTAAGTCCGTCAGTTTTGAAGCCATGAGATGGTCTAAGGACCGATCCCAACAATGAGCGAACAAATAATTTTTTGAAAACGGTTTTCTTTTTTCATTATTGAAATAAAAAAATGTTTGTAAAAACTGCAGTTTTTATGATTAAAAGCATTTATTTAATTGAGATAAATGTAATTTCGGGTTATTGTTGTTTTATTGCTTTGACAAATTTGAGTATGATGTTTTCTTTTGTTATGTATCACTACAATTAACAAATGCCAAACAAAAAAATTAATTTTTGCAGTAAAATGTATGGAAATATAAAAAAAAAATCAACTTTACCAAAAAGTGCTCAAGATCAAAATCGATTTCGGTTGCAAAAATAACGGTTTCAAAAATAAAAAATTTTTATTCATTCAGAAGATAGCGATTTATGATTATCAAATGCCAGAAAAAAATAAGTTTTTGCCGAAAGCGTATGGAAGTAAGCAAAACCTAAACTTTCCATCTATAAAAAGCGATGAAGAGAAATCTCGAAACTTATTACGATTGCTCATATAAAGGTCCATGTTTTCTCTATCGGTTGAAAATAAAGAGATGCCGAGGGTCACAGAAAATAAATTTAGCGATAACTTTTGATTGGAAAGAGATATTGGTATAATTGTTATTCGTAAATTATTCTTGGATTATACTATTCTCTAAAAGAATAAAAACAATTTTTGAAAAAAATTATTTTTATAAATAATCACCGGGATAAATCTTGTTTTTTGGTAACAGAAACAGTTAATAAACCACTTTGGTATTAACCGTTTAAACTTGAACCACTTTTGCTATAAAAATGCAATTTTGATTTTTCATTATTTTAAGAACAATGTTAATGTATTGATTAACTTACCAGTACTTGAACTGGAAGTTAAGGTCAAAAAACATTCTTTTATTTGCATTTCTAGTACTTCAATTAGAAATTCCCGCTGACAAGACAAGTTGACTGTTTTGCTTTCTGACTTCAATTGAATTTATTAAAATTTAATATCGATTATTTATAAAAACAAAATTGCATATAAGTGATCTTAATACATAACTCGTCAATAATATAAATATCAAAAATATCAATAATATAAAAACTTTAATTAATGTAAGAACGCTGGCATAGCATATTTTGTGAAGCTACATATGGGCAAATCCTGCGTGTCGGACGTTACATTCGGACGCATCTTTTCCAATTTATATGCTGAAAATTGTTTGTTTAGGAAAAAAGAACTAGTGCACCATTAAGAATTAAGAGGCTGCTATTTATAAATATCAGAAAAAAGTACAATATAAATGTAAGTACATGAACAGTGGTTTTGATATTCAGCGTTCAGACGTTATTAAAATAGAAGTAGTTTTGATATTAATTGCAAAATCTGCTATTTGCAGCGAACTGATTCGAGCTGCGAGAAAAAATGATATGAATGAAACGTTTAGAATTAACTAAAATATACAAAAAAGTTAGCATAGTATAATATATTTTCATAGGTGTTTTAAATTCTATTACTATTGCATTAGTATTATACCGCGACTAATGCAATAGAAAGCCTTGGTTTGTAGAGCGAGGCTTTAAAACTCGGCAGACGAGCAATTAATGCCCTTTTTGAGTTCAGTAAAATGACAAGACAGGAAAGTTCTAGTATCAAACTGAGACTGCTTTTTTATTTCAAATTTTCCAACTTATATACTAATTTACAAATTATCTGACACATCTTGCATTTCATTCGTATATCCAAAATGCCCAATGTAACATGGTGTTCAACCTTTTGTTCATGTTACAAATGCATTTAGTCATCAATTTTAAACAAATTGCATTTCCCCATTTATGATATTTGACATATCAAAAAATAGAAAGAAATAAAAGAAATTTGATTTGCCATTGTCACCAATAAGTACGGTCAAGCACCTGAGCAATGAACTGCATGTGCAGCAAGTGAAATACTCATGTTTCACTTCGCTGTAGGTATTTGGGTATACGTATGAAATGTTAGCATTTCTTTACCATACGTGTGTGTCATAATGTTCATGTGTGTCATTGACATGAAAAACAATATTGGAAGAATTTCTTTTCTTGGTCATACATATTTTCGGTTATTTTTCTTACAAAAGTATTGTGTGATGTTTTTGTGGAAAAGTAAAATGATTGTACAATGAGTGTACACCACACCCTTACCCTTAAGATAAAATTTATGAGATTTTGAATAAATTTAAATCTGAATACAAATTAAGAGTATTGAATTTTTTTTTTTTTTTTTTTTTTTTTTTTTTTTTTTTTTTTTGTATATAGTTAATGCATATAATATGTATTGTAAATGAGAATGTGTCTGATACGTTCTTATTTTATTTATATTAAGAATATATATATCTATTTTATTTTACAATTTTTTTTTTTTTTATATAATTTTAATGAGTTATTATGGGATACTCTTTCTTTATTATTTATTTCTAATATTGAATTACAATTTTGTCTTTCCAGTATTCTATATGGACCAATGTAGGGACTCTGATTTTTCTTTCTACTTTCTAGTTTTACTAGTACTAAGTCTCCTATATCAAAAGAACTTTTTATAATATTTTTATCATATTCTAATTTCGATTTTTCTTTTGCTATATTTATTAAATTTTTAGCGTTATCTAATGCTCTCTTAATCCTAGTCCTAAGTTCGTTAGCATAATTTTCTAAATTATAAACTTTAGTATTAGTGCAAAGTGCGTCCGATGGCAGAGTTGGTAATTTGCCAAAAATCAACTGGTATGGAGAATAATTGTTGTTAACATGAGGTGTGGTATTATACGCAAATGTATAATAAGGTATCCACTTGTCCCATTCTAAATCTTCTGCAAAATTTAACATGTATTCATTTAGTACCCTGTGATTTCTTTCTAGCGTTCCTATAGATTGATGGTGATATGGTGCTGAGAATTTTTGATCTATATTTAATAATTTGCATACTTCATTCATTAAATCGTTTTTGAATTCAGTGCCTCTATCTGATTTTAATACTTTAAAACAACCATATTTCAAAATAAACTGTTCTACTAGAGTTTTAGCTATATTCTTTGCTTCCTTTGTTTCTATAGGGTATGCTACAACATATTTTGTTAGTTCGCACTGCATTGTTAATATATACCTATAATTGTTTGAAATTCTTAATGGTCCTACTGTATCTATTTCTATTATTTCAAAACTAGTACTTGGGGTTTCAGTGATATTCATTTCTTCCTTAATATGTTTCGTTTGCTTATTTCTTAAGCATTTATCGCAATTCACAACGTAATCTCTAACCATTTTTCTCATATTTTTCCAAACATATCTTTGTTTGAGTCTTAGTACAGTTTTTCGAATGCCTAAGTGTCCTGACAATGGTGAGCTATGGAATTCTTCGATCAATTTATTTTGTAATTTCTTACTTTTAATGTACTGCAAAGGTTTATACAAGATGATATTCAAGTTAAGGTTCTTATATTTTTTAGATTTTATCAATCTTTGGTATACCTCATCATAAATTCTTTTCATATATTCTATTGATATCAGTTTGAAAATTTCATCGTCGCTAGCTAATGCGAGATCTTTAATATTCTGCTTATGCATATAGATTATCAGCTTCTCTAGAAACAAAACGTATTTTGCAAGATCATCACTAATATTCATATGATAGCTATTATTTATACATTCAATGGTACCATTGCTTTTCTTATTTATACTGGTATTAATTATAAATTTCAATTTGTGCACATTTTTAATATCTTGTAATGAAGTACATTCCCATATATTCGTATATTTTTCGTTTTGAGATATGTCTTTCTTATCTGAGTTGTTTTCAGTTGTTTTACCCTTTGCATTCATTCCACGTGTAATTGCTAAGATTTTTGTTGGTTTGGTATAATAGTCTTCTATTGGAATCATGTTTTTCAGCATATCGGAATCTATCTTAATTCTAGACAATGCATCAGCATTTGTATTAATTTTTCCTTTTTTATATACAATTTCAAAGTCGTAGTCTGATAAATCAATCCGTACTCTAGTTAGTTTGGAAGAGGGGTTTTTATGTGTGAAGAGTGAAACGAGAGGTCTGTGGTCAGTTACTACTATAAATCTTCTACCATATAAATATGGTCTAAAGAATTCAATGCCCCAATGTATAGCAAGTAATTCTTTTTCTATTACGGGTTTATTAATTTCGTGTTTATTCAAAGTTCTGCTTGCATAGGTTATTGGCAAATCTGTTCCCATTTCCCCCTGTGATAAGATTGCACCTAAAGCATAATTTGAAGCATCTGTCGTTAAAATGAATGGTTTTTGAAAATCTGGATATTGCAATATTGGAGAACTAATTAATTTTTGTCTTAATATGTCAAAAGTTTGCTGACATTCGTCTGTCCATTCAAATATTTTCCCTTTTTTTGTTTGATCATTAAGACATTTTGTAATTTTAGCGAAATCTTTTATGAAACGTCTATAGTAATTACAGAAAGCTACAAATCGTTTTACTTCGTCCGAATCTTTAGGTATCGGATAATTTTGAATTGCTTTGTGTTTTGCTGGGTCCGTTTTAATACCCTCTTTTGTTATTAGATGACCTAAATAAACAACTTCTGACTTTAGAAATACACATTTTTTTGCGTTTAATTTTAAATTGAATTTTGATAAACGTTCAAAGACTTGTCTCAGATTGTCATTGTGATGTTTCAAACTACATCCAAAAATTATGATGTCATCTACATATAAAAATGCTTTACTATCGAGATCTGAAAGTGCTATTGTTAGCATACGTTGGAAACTATTTGATGAAATTTTTAGACCAAAAGGTAGTCGTTTAAACTGATAGTGACCGTTAGATGTAGAAAATGCTGTTGGTTTTCTTGATTCTTTATCTAAGTTAATTTGATGAAATGAGCTTGTCATGTCTAGAGTTGAAAAATATTTTGCTCTTCCTAATTTATCTAATACATCTTCAATTCTCGTTAGAGGAAATTTGTCATTGACTATTTTCTTATTTAATTGTCTAAAATCTACTACAAGTCGCCATTTATCTTTGTCTCCATCGTTTTTCTTAGGTACAACAAGTAATGGTGAGTTGTATGGACTGGTTGAATGTTCAATTATATCGTCATCAAGTAGTTTTTGAACTTGTTGATTGATTTCCTCTATTTGAGTTTGAGGAAGTCTATAGTTTTTAATGTAAACTGGTGTTTTATCGGTTAAATTAAGATGTTGTGTATAAAAGTTGTTTGCTGTTAAAACTTCGTCTTCTAGGTGAAATATGTCTTGATAGTCTTTAAAAATTTTTATCAACTCATCTGTTGCTCTAGTGTCATTATTGTCAATTTTGAACAATTGTAATAGTTTGCTAAATCGGTCTTTATTGTTTTGTTTATTGTGATTTTCCGATTTAGTGAGAAAAACGTAGTTCCTTAATGGTTCTATTTCAAAATTAATATTTTTTAATATTACATCTTTATCTGTTGTGTTTAGAAATTTAACATGACTAATGCCTTTTCCTGGAACTATTGTATTTCCTACAAAAATTCCTGGCTCCAATTCTTTACTTAGAATAATGCTATCTTCTGTTATATTTAATTGTATCGGATATATTAGCTCGGATCGTTTTTCTATTTTAATGTAGTAGTCTCTATGTATTTTAGATTTCATGGGAATTGTAATCTCTGTTTCTTGTAAAGTTAATGAGATCGTGAATGTTTCGTAATCAATTTTGCATAAAAATCTTGTGAAAAAATCTCTCCCTAAGATTCCGTCCGTTGGTATTGGAAAATTATCATTGACTATGTGAAAATTGTGTTTTGATTCGAATTCATATAAATTAAAATTTAATTCTGCGATTCCAATAGATTTTACACTTTCTTTTGTTATACCAGAAAATGAACACGATTGTTCTTTTTCAATAAAAAGGTCTTCATTTAATTCACCTAATTTACATAATGAAATATCAGCCCCTGTATCTATTAAAAATGTTAAGCTAGTTTTTGTGCCTATGTCTAATTGTATATAATTAGTAGTGTTTTTAGAAATAGAAAAAATTTTACTCAATTCTGCTCCGGAGGATGAAAGTTTTAAATTTGATTTTTCATCTCCGGGCCTTCGGAGTTTTCCTGAACTATATGTACGCTATTTCTATTATAATTATTATTGTTGTTATTACCATTATTATTTCGGTTTCGTCTACCATTATTATTGTTGTTTTGTCCATTGTTGTAACGGTTATTATTCTGGTAATTATCATTCCAGTTATTATTATTTCTATTATTATTATTTCTATGATTATTTCTGTTATTGTTATTGTTATAATTCGAATTTCTATTATTGCGATTCGAAATGCTGTTTCTGTTATAATTATTATTTCTATAGTTATTGTTTTTATTATTGTTATTATTATTCCGCTTATTTGAATTGTTTCCATTACGAAAATATAATACTTGATTTTCATTACTAGCAAAGTCTTTTTCTAGTTCTATTGCAAGTTGTACGGCTTCATTCAAATCTTTAGGCTTAGACGCAAATATTGTGGGTTTAATGTCTGCATTAAGACCATTTTTGAATATGTTTAATGCATAGGTGTTATTGAGCGAAATTATGGTGTTTTTCTGTATCGCGTTGCATTGAGGAATTTCATTTATTTGCAACTCATTTAGTTCCGCGATTAATTCTAAGAGTTTTTCATTGTACGTTTGTACCTTCATATTCTTTTGTATGAATTTGCTCAATGTTAGCTGTACTTGAGCTATTGTTTTTGTGGGCTTGTATCTTGACTGTAGGGAATTTTTAAGAGCGTTGAAATCATTTGTTTCACTAGCACTTATTGCTGTTCTTACACTTGGTGATAATTTTACGTGAACAACAAAATCTATTAGCTGAGTTTTTGCATCAGATGTTAATGAGTTATATACTATTTCGACTATCTTTAAAAATGAAGTGAGATCTTTGAAATTTCCAGAAAATTCTGGTATACTTTTTAACGATAGCTCTAAGTTAAATGATGCCATTGTGACAGAATTAGGAGTTGATCTTGAAACTTGGGGAGTTGGGTTTGCGTTAGAATTTTCCGTCTCTGACATGCTGTGAGTTGGGATCGTTTCTAATGTGTCTAGTTTTTGCTGTAATAGTGTTTTCGCTTTTTCAAAATACTTATAAAATGTTTTTGTATGTCCTTCTTTTATTTCCCTGGTTATGCTAAATTCTATGAATTGTTTGTTGATGAGTTCTACTTCTTCTAATTTTAAAATTAGTGTTCTGCTAGTGTATCCTTTACTACCCGATTTTCTAAGATTCGTTATAATTTTGGCTAAACTATCTATTAGTTGGTCCATTTACAATTCATATTGATTTTTTTTTCATTATTCAAGCAATAGTGTTATTCACTTTTTTATTGACATAATTTTTGTAATATGCGTTTAATTTTTTAATACCTATAATTAGGATTAGTAGGAAGATGATTATTATTAGTGTAGTCCAATATTCTCCTCTAATTTCTTTTGGTTTATTGGTGTTGGCGCCCACTTCGTATCCTGCAATCGCTATCAGAATTGCGTTGCTGACTTTGCTCCACCATCCCATTATAATATTATTTTTGTGTAGGTTTTTCTAATTCTTTTAGTTTTTCGAAAAATAGCTTCTTTTGCGGTCCGCTGCTGAGTCCTATTAGTCGTCTTAATTCGGCCTTTTCTCTGTTCAGGCGTTTCTTTTTTCCGCCTTTTGATTTCTTCTTGATGATTGCCGGTTTTGGTTCCACAGGACGTTGTAGTTTTCTTTTATTCCTCTCCAAGTATTGCTCTATTGTTATCGGCTTGGGTACGCAATGGTTTGGTGTAGGAACGTACGGTGGTGCTTGAATTTCTATACCTTCAGCGGGGTTATATTCCTCTTCTGCTATCTTGTCTACCAAGCTGTTAAAAATCTTGTGGAATTCCTTGTCCATTCAAAAGGTTTGTTAAAAATAAAAATTTTATTTTTCTTTAAAAACAGGAAGATTTCAGTTAAGTTATGGGGCAGGATCGCCATATAATATATTTTCATAGGTGTTTTAAATTCTATTACTATTGCATTAGTATTATACCGCGACTAATGCAATAGAAAGCCTTGGTTTGTAGAGCGAGGCTTTAAAACTCGGCAGACGAGCAATTAATGCCCTTTTTGAGTTCAGTAAAATGACAAGACAGGAAAGTTCTAGTATCAAACTGAGACTGCTTTTTTATTTCAAATTTTCCAACTTATATACTAATTTACAAATTATCTGACACATCTTGCATTTCATTCGTATATCCAAAATGCCCAATGTAACATGGTGTTCAACCTTTTGTTCATGTTACAAATGCATTTAGTCATCAATTTTAAACAAATTGCATTTCCCCATTTATGATATTTGACATATCAAAAAATAGAAAGAAATAAAAGAAATTTGATTTGCCATTGTCACCAATAAGTACGGTCAAGCACCTGAGCAATGAACTGCATGTGCAGCAAGTGAAATACTCATGTTTCACTTCGCTGTAGGTATTTGGGTATACGTATGAAATGTTAGCATTTCTTTACCATACGTGTGTGTCATAATGTTCATGTGTGTCATTGACATGAAAAACAATATTGGAAGAATTTCTTTTCTTGGTCATACATATTTTCGGTTATTTTTCTTACAAAAGTATTGTGTGATGTTTTTGTGGAAAAGTAAAATGATTGTACAATGAGTGTACACCACAATAGTCAATAATTTTTATTATTTTTTTTATTTTTGTAATATTTATTATTGTTCGGACGTCATGTGTCGGACGTCATTAATTTTTCCACCATTACAGTATTTTAATTATAGATATTTTTTTTATTATTTTTAATATTAGCATCTACGTTACGTTTAAAAAAAAGGCTGTTCGAGAATCTGAAGATTTCTCACAAAAATTATGAGATGTTTGAAGTCCTTGAAGATAGATTTTTAATATTTTTCCATCTATTGTGGAGCGATGTTACGGAGTTTTCAATTTTTTTTTACGTTTATGTACATTACCTTCATTTATGATGTATATATACCTTGTCTTTTCTTCACAAAAAACTGGCGGTAAAAAGACATGTGTATCCAACCAACAAACTGTCCCAATTGCTTTGAAGGCAATACCAATCTAAAACGTGTCAGCGACAATTAAGTTTAAAAGTTGCTTAAAAGAAACAAATTTCTGAAACCTCAGCGAAAGACATCTACAGAAGGAGTTCGAGAATTCAGACCTCGACAAAGAACTTTTTGTTTTTGTATGATCAGATTGAAGAAAGTTTTTCTATTTAAAATTTTTGGATAAAGGTTTTTACAAGCAATAAAAGTTAATGGTATGATATGATTATTATAATATGATGGTATGGTATGATGGATATAGTATGATTAGTTGATGGTACGGTATTATGGTATGGTACAATGATATGATGGTTAGATATATGGTATGATAGTAGGCATGGTTTGGTGGTAGAATATGATGGTATGGTATGATAGTATTGTCTGATGGTATAGTATTTTGGTAAGATGAGCTTGGAATGATAGCTTTATGATACAGTATGACGGTATAGGATGTTAGTATGGTATGATGGTATAGTATTATAACATTTAACTTTTCGAAATTGTACATATCAAAACAGATTCAATCTTATCTTGCAATTATATGAAATGGGACTTTTTTAGTAAGACTATATTTAAGAGTAAATCAATAAAAAATCTCTACTTTTTTGGGTTCAAGTTTCACTTCTACTGTGCATGGCGGCCCCACACATATTTCGTTTTTATTTTTTACTTTAACTTTTTGCGATAAATACGCTATCTCTCCGCTTCTTTTCTACAAAATTCGTCAACAAATTTTTTTAATTATTTTGCTAATTTTTGGATCTTTCCGCACTTTTTTTTTATATTTGGCTTACCATCTAAAAAAAGTAATGCACAAAAGTTATTTCCACGTTAATTCTATTTGAAAATGTCGCCTACCGTTCGGAAGTCACTAAGTTTGCCCAGCTGATATCAGCTGAAAATTAATTTTATTTTAAATCAACAGTTATATTCTGGAAAATGTGCAAAAACTTGTTTTGTAACAGGTTTTAATTTTTGTTTTTAATTTGATTTAACAATTTTGTCTAAATAAAACCCTTTTTATGTGTCGGACGTCAGAACAGAGTTGATCATATTAATTTTGCAGAATACACCGTTATACACAAATTTTGTCAAACCTATTATGGTGCCAGTTTGCGAAGAAATAAGTGCAAAGGGAAATAAAAAAACTTTTATACGTAAAGCTTTTATATCAATAGCTTTCTTAGATCAGTAAACTACCTGAAAAAAATAAAAAAAAACTTAACTCGAATATTGACTGTGAATCTCTTCTTTTTTCATTATATAAAAACTCAAGACAAAAAAAATTTATTGGGAACTTAAATGTAGATATATTAAGCTTTTTATAAACAATGATGCTTTTGAAAAAGGAGCATCTTTAGTTTCTCACACTTGGTGGACTATTTTCGGGATTTGCCCATATGTATATATCAATATATGTATATTTGATATATGTATAACATTTTTAAACTTCTGTCGAACAAAGTGCAGTGAACCTTTGTTCTAATTACTGCCGAATAAAAAAAATACAGAATAAAACAAAGACAAATGAATTAATGAAAATTGTTATACTAGCGTTATCAACGAATGTGTTAAAAACAGTTCTGGTTACAAAAATAAAAAAATGACGAGCAGCAACAAACAAAAACAGCATTAGTTCCCTTTTTTGAGTAAAAAGTGAATATGTTGGACTTTTCTGTAGAAAAAGATTAAAAATATAAACGCTTAGCTAACAGTACCCTTCAAATAGGTTTTATTAAGTGCTTAAAATGAATTTATCAACGAAAAGAAATTAAATGAAATTGTTAATGTATGGATTAACTTGCCAGTACTTGAACTGGAAGTTAAGGTCGAAAGGAATTTTTGATTTGAATTTCTAGCACTTGAACTAGAAATTCCCGATGAATGAAATGAAAACCAAGTTGACTCTTTTGCTTTCTGATTTCAATTAATTTATTAACATTTATTATTGATTATTTATAACAAAATTGCATATAAGTGATCTTACTACATAACTCGTCATAATATAAATATCAAAAAATATCAATAGTAAAAAACAAAACTTAAATTAATGTAAGAACGCTGGCATAGCATATTTTGTGAAGCTACATATGTATATTTCAATATTAAAGCCGCGGACGGAAATTCGCAACAACACAGGTGTCGAATTTCTGTTCGCTTAATATGAACAACAATTTAAACTTGTGTCGAACAAAGTGCAGTGAACCTTTGTTCTAATTACTGCCGAATAAATAAAATACAGAATAAAATAAAGACAAATGAATGAATAAAAATTGCTATGCTAGCGTTATTAATGTATGCGTTAAAAACATTGCTGGTTACCAAAATAAATAAAAAAAATGACGTGCAGCAACAGAAATATATTCAGAAATAACAGAGTTATTTTCATCGAAACTAAGAAATATGAATTTCGGATAGTATTTTGTTATTCTTAGAAAATGATGTTATTAGAAAAAGACGTTGTACAAAAATTTTGTGCAATTTTGAAGATATGTAAATGTTTTTGGTGTTAAAATAACAGAATTTTTTAAATTAATTAGACGAACACTTTCGCTAATAAGCGCTAGTAGGTTGATTTGCGTTTCTTATAAAAGGGCGTCAACCCTGTCGCGTGACAACTTCATTTTCTTGCGCGTTTTTTCACTCCGTAGAAATTTTATTTAATATAAATATTTCTGCTGGGTTTTCTTCATTTATCGGTATTTTCCCACGCCTTAAAAGTATCTACACAACACTTGCTACATAAATTGACTAGTAATTGGCTTATTTTCTTGCAATTTCTGAGTTTCCATTCTTAACATTCCGCATGGATAACATAACCTCAAATAATGATGGTTGTGAAGTTTGAAAGTCTAAATGGAGCACCTACGATAATTTCATCGCATGTAATCTCCAATAAATTTCACTCCAAATGCATCAACATCACTTCTAAAATCGGTGATGTCTTACGTAGCCCGGATACAAATGGCCTTAAATGATTTTGCGCCAATTGCAGATCAGTTCCTACTTCATCACTTCTTGGTAGGCTTTTGGACATGCAATCCACATCAACCAAGATTGTTGATGACTTCTCTTGCCTCAACAACTTATTAATTAAATTGGCTGTCGACATTGTTTCGCTGCAGCAGTTAAACTCAGTTGATTCAGATTCTACTCTACTCAGCACATTAAATCATCAAATTGCAGTATCAGGAAGGAGTCTGCGACCCAGACAACCCAAAAAATCACCGGGTTTGTCCAACAAACAAATCTTGGTGGCTCATCATTAACTCAGCTCTCAAACGGACTCACCACCTGCCACAACTTCGTTGTATCAACAATCAAACACTACGCAAGTCTTACATTTTACCACTTGCCACTACCAGAGAAAACCTTAATAACCTCGTTAACGACAATACTGATCGAATTGTAAATTTCATAACCTCAGACACACAGTCTCAACGTCTTGTGCCCACAAATCTCGAAGTTTCACCGATGCTGATCGTGGTTCCACGTGCACCTAGGAAAGCCATATTTTTATCTAGACTTGCAGGTTCAACGTCTGTTGATAACATCTTGTCTTACATACAAAGCAAGCTACCGTTGCCTACTTTGACGCCAACTTGCCTTAAGCTGAACTCAAAAAATCAACGTGATATCGCATCCTTTAAGATTTATGTTTCTGTAAGCGATTATGCTTCTCTGCTATTTGAAGATTTCTGGCCGCAAGGTTTAATTGTCCATGACTTCATCTCTCGTCCTCGGGCCGTATTGTTACCAGCCAACACTTCCCAGGAAGCATCATCTACAGAGGCATCTTCCTCAAAAAACGACCGTGCAGCAACAAGACCCTGGATAGACCTTCTCAATTAATTAATTTATTTATTTATTTATTGAATGCTAAGCCTTGAGGCTTTATAGCATTTTTTAAAAATTTAACAATTCATTGTTTTTTATTTAATGTACAATATAGCATTTTCAAATACAACAAATTATTATTTAACTTAGTTTAGTTAGTAATAGTTTATAAAAATAAAAACAAATTGCCAGGTAGATGTTAAGAGTTGTACGCATATTCCAGATGTAATCTTGATAGTTAATAGATCGATTGATTAGAGCCGAGTTCACATATGAAAAGCTAGACGGACTGGGTCTAGCTCCGGCATATGCCAGGCGAGACGGACGTGGTCTCGCTCGGGATAATCATGTTTAATTTAATTCAGCTTGGTAGTAATATATTGCCAACACCGCCAGGAGAAAAATAAAAATCCTTGGGAGAGAATAATTCACATCCGCTGCGGTAATGGAGATAATCTTGGATCGTATGTTTAATTGAGTATCCATATATAGAAAGCATAACTAAAATCAATAGCGGTACTGTAGATAATCTAAAATTTTATTTTTAATTGAGTATATGGATTCGTTTAAAGATATAATTTCGGATACAGCATTAAAGTCCCCACATGCACTTCTTAGTGGTTCGTTTTGTAAATAGTTTGTTCTACAAAAATTCATACATAGTAGCTCAGAACTTCTTCTTGGACGAAGAGGAATGTTAAAGTATATTTTACTATTTATTAGTATTCTTTATTCTACCACAATGTTGGTGGGGTAGTAGCTTAAATCAAGCAATTATTTATCTCTTCTTCATCATTTGTATATGACTTTATTATTTTCACGGAAACCTGGCGCACGGAAAGCCACTTTACATCTGAACTTTTTAATAGCGCGTTTTATGTTTTCCGTAAATACCGTTGTCCTCGCATCTCTGGTTTTTCTCGTGGTGATGGGTACTTGTTGCGATCCGCAGCTCATTTTCATGTGGTCAAGTTACAGCATCGATTAACTCTACATTATATGGCATTGATCAACTTATCACAAAATTTTCTATTCAACAGAATCTCACGGTTCTAATTTTGGTGAGTTACATCCCACTTCGACCTTTATAATCAACACTTTGAAAATAGCCGAACTCTTCTTGATAATCTTAGCTCTAATCAACACATAATATTCATAGGTGATTTAAACTTAGGGGATATTGAATGGAAACCGGTCTGTGATGAGTTTGACCTTGTGTCTCTCAATATAAATGATGAAGTTGAAGCCAATTTGATTGACTTTTTTGGTCAATACGATCTAATTCAAATCAATAATATTCCAAATAATACTATCCGTATTTTAGATCTGGTTTATACTGATAAAGATTTCCAGGTACATCTGGCCTTACCTTCGTACCCAATATTTAATGAATCTCATCATCATGTACCTCTCCAAATTGACTTATCCTTATATCATTTCCAAAAGTTTAATAATAATATAATGTCTTGCAGGGATTATAGACATGCTAATTTTGACGGCATGAATAAACTCCTATCCTCGGTCCCTTGGGATTCCCTATTACTACAAGGTGATCTCTTGTCAATGTATAATATTTTTTTCTATGTTTTTATGGAGGCCTTAAATCGTTTTATTCCCGTTAAGCGTACTCAGTGTAATATTAATTCGCCATGGTTAAACAGAAGACTTTAACTTAAAAAAAAAAGGTTAAGGCTTTCAAAAGCTTGAGAGAAAACTCTGCAAGCTCGATTTTAAGATCCGAGTATCTATCTATCAAACAAAGTTTCGATACGCTTAATCAGTTCCTTTATCACAATTACCTAATTTCTACTGAGACTAGCCTAAAACAGAACAGCACATTTTTTTTGGACCTTCATCAAGAATAAAAGAAAATCAAATGGCCTTCCTATTAGTATGTCTTACCTATACGATACATCTGACGATAGACGCACCATATGCAGCTTATTCGTAGATTACTTTAAATCGGCGTATACTTCCGTCCCCCAGTCTCTGGCTCTCCCACTCCAAATCCTCTTTTGGACGTTGGCTCCATTTACCTTGATGAATCGGAGGTGTTTGCCGCTCTCTTAATGCTTTAAAGCAATTCCAATGAGGGCCCTGATGGTATTGTCCCAATCCCATTAAAAAATTGTGCGGGATCAATCGCACTACCACTATCGCTAATCTTCGCTAAATCCTTACAAACGGGTGTATTCCTTGATACGTGGAAATTATCCCACATAGTGCCTATCCACAAATCTGGACCTAAACACGATATCGTAAATTATAGACCCATCTGCAAAATAGTCACTATTTCGAAATTATTCGAAAAAATATTAAATATTAAACTAATTTTCCTGGTTAAAAATATCATATCCCCTTTCCAACATGGATTCATGTGTGGGAGATCCACAACCACCAACATGGCTATGTTCTTAAACAATTTAATTTATAACATGGAGAATCACTTACAAACAGACGTAGTCTTTACAGATTTTGCTAAAGCCTTCGATGAGGTAAACCACAATATTCTAATATCAAAGCTTTCGGCCATGGGTTTCCACTCCAACATGCTCAACTTTATCCAATCTTATTTACTTAATCGTCGTCAACGCGTTCAAATAAACGACATTACATCGTACCTCATTAATGTAATACCCGGTGTGCCGCAAGGGAGTCACCTTTCTATGAAGGGTTTCATGGAAATGAAGCTGATTCCGAAGACGTCTCGAGGGTGTATGTAATGTAAGCATGCCCAATAGTTCGGGACAATCAATGTTATTATGGAGGATATCTCTATGGAAAATAATTGCATTTAAGAGTACTTAAACCAATCAGGGCGCATCTAGTTCTATATGGAGGGGGCTCAGGTAAGTTCCAATTCAGTTGATAAAACATAAACCTAGTGAATTTTCTTTGGACGATACGCTCGGAATGCAAGTGAGTCGAAGGGTTCGTTCCAAATAAAAGAACAGTATTCTAAGTGAGGACTGACGAGTGATGAGTATAGAGACTTTAGGGTGTAAGGGTCAGTGAATTCTTTGCTATTTCTCATTAGAAAGCCAAGCATAGCATTCGCTTTGTTGACTCTGAAGTCGATATGGTCTCTAAAGTTAAGTTGGGGGTCTAAAATTATCCCTAAGTCTTTTTTAGAGAGGATTCGCTCCAGCGGTTGAGAATTTAAGTGGTAGTTGCTCACAATCGGGGAAGTTAACCTAGTAAAAATTAGATAGTGGCATTTGGATATGTTGAGAGGCAAGTGGTTTGCTTGACACCAGGCGAAAATGGAATATAGATCCTCTTGAAGAAGAAGACAGTCACTTACTGATTTGATATGACAAAAAAGCTTTAGGTCGTCCGCAAATAGGAGACACTTAGAGAATTTGACTACTTGGGGGAGGTCATTAATGAATAGAAGGAACAGTAATGGGCCTTGGTGACTCCCCTGTTGAACAACTGAGATTACCCAAATTGGATCGGAAGTGCAACCGTTAATTTGAACTCGCTGATACCGTCTTGATAGATAGGATTTAATCCACTTTAGCAAATTGGAGTGGAATCTGAGTTTAGATAATAAAGTAATGTAATTGACCTTATCGAAAACTTTGACAAAATCTGTAAAAACACCATCAGTTTTCAGGTGGTTTTCCATGTTATGTATTATATTGTTTACGAAAAGAGTAAGGTTGGAAGTGGTAGATTTGCCACATAGGAAACCGTGTTGGTGAGGAGACATAATACTTTTTACAGCGAACATTAGTTTTTTGTTGACAATTTTTTCAAATAGTTTAGGGATTGCGGCAAGTATGCATATTGGTCTATAATTTATCACATCGTGCTTGGAACCGGATTTATGTATTGGAACTATAAGTGATAGTTTCCAACTGTCTAGGAATACTCCAGATACTAAGGATTTTTTAAAAATTAGGGATAAGGGTAGTGAGATTGATAAAGCACAATTTTTTAGTACGATTGGAGCAATCTCGTCAGGACCTTACTTCGCATTATTTTTTAGGCTAGAGGGAGCAATAACGACATCCGATTCATTAAGGTGAACAGAGCCTAAGTCCAAAGTAGGGCTGAGAGTATGAGAGTAAATTTCTTGGAAACCCGATGTATAAACAGATTTAAAGTAATCCGCTAATAGATTACATATAGTGCGGCAATCATCGGATGATTTATTAAGGTACGTCATTCGAACTGGAAGTCCGTTTGATTTTCTTTTATTATTTATGAAGGTCCAGAAGTATTTGCTATTCAGTTTGAGACTTGACTCGGTAGAGATTATATAGTTACGATAAAGGAACTTGTTAAGCGTATCGAATTCATATTCTTATATAGATAGATAAGTAAATCTTAGGATCGGGTAAGCGCAGCTGTCTTAACAGTTTGAAAGCCTTAATTTTCTTATTTTTCAAGTTAGACAATCTCCTATTAAACCATGGGGGTTTCCATTGCGACGAGATTGTTTAGATGGAACAAAAAGGTGAGTAGTGCCAAAAAATTTCAGAAAATAGATTGTACATCGACAACAGATCCATATCGTTTAATATCAAATCCCAGGGGAATAAGGACAGGTAGGTATTCATTGCATTAAAATTGGCATGAATGAAATCTCTGTGTGTCGTGTTATTACAATCTAGTTTTTGAAAATGATATAAAGAAAGGTCGATCTTCAGAGGTAAATGATGTTGAGTTTCATTGAATATAAGACATAGTGGTAAGTATAGGTGGAAAAGGAGATCTTTATCGATGTAAACTAAATCGAGAATACGGTTGAAGTCATTCGGTAGGTTATTAATTTAAACTAGATCGTACTGACCAAAGAAATCTATCATGTTTTCTTCAATTTCATTATTAATATTGAGAGGTACAAAGTAGAATTCATCACAATAGGTTCCCATTTGATATCACCTAAGTTGAAATCACCCAAAAAAACTAATGTTGATGATTATTCAGATTATCGAGGAGAGGTTTACAATTTGCGAAGTGTACATTGTAAAGCTCTACCAGGCTATTAGGTGGAATGTAACTCACGAACAAAAGGACCTCGAGGTCGTGCTCGACCGAGACTTTTATGACTAGTTGGTCAATGTCGTACATAGATGAGGTATAATTCGCTAGAGCAATTTGGCAACAAGAAAACGAGCTGCGGATTGCCACAAGTTTCCCACCACCGCGAGACAGACCCGAGAGACGAGGGCAGCGGTCCTTGCGAAAGACGTAATAGAAAGTGCCACTTAAAAGTTCAGAATATAGTGGTGGTCCGTGAGCCAGGATTCCGTAAAAACAATGAAATCATAAGCTAAAGATGAAGAAGAGATAAAAAGTTGTTTAATTTTAGTTCTAACCCCACCCACATTGTGATAATAGATTGAATACTTATGAATTAGTTTGGATGATTCTTCCAGGGTTCTATCGCCGGTGGGTCGTTTTTTGAAGGAGTCAGCTGACTAGATACGGCTGCTTGGGAAGTGTTGACTGGAATTGACACGGCACGTGGACGAGGGACGAAGTTGTGAACAACCACACCTCTTGGCCAGAAGTCTTCGGAAACCAGCACAGATTGATCGGGATCAGATGCATATATCTTGAATGATGCTATGTCTCGTTGAGTTTTAGAATTGAGTTTAAAACAGGTAGGTGTCGACGTAAGCATTGGCAGCTTGCCAAGAATGTATGACTGAATTTGATCGATAGTCGTTGCGGCTGCAAGTCTAGAGACAAAAATTGATTTTCGAGATACTCGAGGTACAACAGTCAATTCTAGTGGCCCACCATGGTTTGCACACATCAGGTTAAAAGCGCGAACTCAGATTTGTATGAGCGTTGTCACTGTTAGCGAGGCTAACTCTGGCTGAGACTGGGGGTAAGTCAGAGTGAATTTGTAGTTGTTGAGATGTGGAGGCAGTGGTTCTAGGTTGAACTTGATGGAGCGCTGGGCAGTGGCGGCAAACTAAGTAATTTCACGTAATTGAGGTGGTGATAAAGCAGTAGCATTAGCAGGCTGAGCGATAACAGATTGATGGGCAGCTGCAGGATGCAAGCTAGCGTTTGAGGTACTTGGGTCTGCTTTGTGGTTGAGTTAATGCTGTGGTTGAGATTCAATATGCTCGGTAGAGGGCGAGCGATGGGCAGATGCAGGATGCACGCTAGCATTAGAGGTAATAGGAGTCGCGTTATGGTTGAGTTGATTATTAGGACCAGGTGATGCTATGCAGGGTGAGTTTTTGGCATTTCTTGGTCTTAAAGACATCCCAGAAGATGATTGCTTGCTACCTTTGTAGTAGTCGATTCCGATGTAAAATGTTCTTCATAATTTCAATATATTTATTTTGTTGCATGATGTCGTTTTCAATAATATTTATTGGAGCTTGATTACGCGATACCACCTTAACTTGACAATTTTGTGTCTCATGAGCAGTCGAAAAACATTTTTGGCACCTTGGCTTTCTTTGTGCAGCTGGACATTTGCGTGATAAATGCCCTCTTTCGCGACAATTATAACACACTGGACCCGATTGTTTAGTTTTTTTAAAATTTTTATTTATATTCGAGTTTTGTTTGTTGTTTGGTACATTGAAATTTCGCGCACTTAACTGCTGTTGTGATTGAGTATGCTGAATCACTGGCTTTTTATAGTTACCTTCGATTCCATTTAAGGATTGTAACAGTTGGGCACATTTAACAAAATGCATTGCGGACAGGGTTTTCCGCAGACCGTCATCATACAAACCGTTTAAAAAATAGCGAATAACTGCATATCCTGTGACATAACCCCGACGACCGATAGACAACACTATATAATAGTAGTCAATTAAAGTTTCTCTTTTTAACATACAAGTGCTGTTAAGTGAAGTTGCTGAAGTGAAACAATGTCAACTGCCATGTTTACGACTAGACTGTTGAGGCGTGAGAAATCTTCAACAATCACGGACGATGAAGTTTGTAAATAAATGACTTTCTTCAAAAAAACAAAAAAAAAAAAACTTTATTCATAACTTGTGAGGCCGCACTTAGATTATTGCTCCATTATCTGGAAACCCCTTAACAAATATGCATTCTTCAACGAAAATTCACCCGTTTTATGTTCATCCAACTAAGATGGAATCTCCCTGCCTCTCCTCCGTACGGTACAGGATATGCCTTGATTGTATTAAGCACTCTAAACTGCAGAAAAAGAGCATCATCAATAATTTTTCTTAGAGATATTCTTCATCATAACTTAGATTGCATGGAACTATTGGAGAAGCTTAGCCTCCACATTCTCTCGAGATCTCTTTGAAGTCACTTCCACTTTTATGAAAATTTTCATAGAACTAATAAGAAGCTAATAAGGTTATAAGCCTAATCGATATATTTGTTGATATCCCTAAAGATAAATTAAGATTTCCGTGTATAATATTCTTTTTTCTTTCTTTCTTTCTTTATTTAGCTATATGCTATTTTAACAAAATTAGATTATAGTATTTAATATTATCTTAACATATTTCTTATTTTATATAGCTCCATTAATTAATTCAGTTATATTTTGTTCTTATGTATTGTAGTAAAACATTCTTAAAGCTATAAAAATTTGTTTCATTCTTCAATTGATTAGGTAGTTCATTGTATAAATTAAGGCCTTTATATAATAAAATATTTTGAGATCTATTGTTAGGAAAGAAATTTAGTCTAAAATTAGCTCCATTCCTCAGATTGTATGGCTGCACATCAGCAACATAAACCAATTGATTACTTAAATACTTAGGTAACATATTATTCTTCATTTTAAAAATAAAAACTATCACATTCATAATTATTTTTTGGTTAATGGATAACCATTTTAGAGTTTCTAACATGGTTCTTATTGGCGCTAACCTATTACATTTCAAAATACATCTCATTCCTTTGTTTTGCATTTTTCGCATTCTCGAAACCATAACATTTGATCCTAAGAACATTATGGTGGAACAATATTCGAAATGAGGTTTAATCATTATATTATAAATTTTGATTGCCGTTGCAACATCTTATTCTTTGAAAAAATCCTATTTTTTTGCTACTTTTTTACATAAGTAATTAATATGCTCATTAAAGTCTAGTTTATTATCAATAACAATACCTAGATATTTCATATTATTTACTTTTTCAATAATTTCACCATTAATTTTAATGTTTTTCTCAGAGTTTCCATTGATTAACATGGCTTTAGTTTTGCTTGTATTGAGTTTTAGCTTATTCATTTTTAAATAATTTCCGATGCTCTCTAGATCCTGATTTATCTTATCTATACACTCATCTATTTTATTTCCTGCTATAAATACACGGTGTAACAGTGAAAATAAACTCGGCTCGAGACATAGTAGAGGTTGTAGGTCTAGTTGAACATAAGATAACTGCATACTTAGTTTTGTGAATATACCCTCAAAATCGGGATTTGTGGTAAAAAAACCGATTTTAGGTAGGTGCATGTATAGTTGTTATGTAACTCCATTATATCTAGCTCAATTTTAAAAATTTAAACATTGATAAAAAGAAGAAAAATATACCCTTAATATAATATACAGACCGTTTTTTTACAAAAAGAATTGACAAAGTTACAGGTAAAATCATTTGAAAATTTCTCATTTCTTTTTAATTTTTTCAACTTTAACAACGTTTTGTTCAAAAATTTTGTTTTTTGGCACTATTAGTTTTAGTAGGATTCTGAAAGCCTGTTAAATTTTGCGTTCAATAAGCTATCATTTACTTCAATTGGCTGAAATACAAATGCACATCGAATTTTTAGTATTCGTAAAAAAATACAAAGAATTTTTTTTTTTTTTTTTTTTCTAAAAATGTTTATTTGACCTTTTTCGTTTATATATATTATAATCGATTTCACGTTTTAGGGACCAGCAGTAGCCTGCCAGCATGTTTATGGAATTTTTTCCCTAAAAGCCGGTTTCTATAGCTTCCATCTCCTGGTGGAACCTTTCTCCTTGTTCATCACTAAACTGCCCAAGGCTATTCGGGAAAAAGTTTATATGGGAGTGCAAAAAATGTATTTTGATTGACATATTGCAGCCCATTTTTTCGTAGGCACTTAAAAATTCATCTACAACATCTAAGTAATTTCGACTCTTCTTCTTGCCGAGGAAATAAATGCATAACGAAATAAAACTATTCCAAGCTCTTTTTTTCAACTGGATTTAATTTAGAAACGAAATCAGTGTCCAAGAAAAATTTTCCAAATTTGTGGGCCCACAAATAAACCTTAGAATAATCGAAATGAATAAATAACTTTTATAAAAGATTTGAACGTGCAGGATACTTTCTTTGATTTTGGCCTCACTTAACCTAGGAAACGCTGCAATCAGATTTTTTTTTTTAGCTTTGAACCAAGGATTTCAGGTGGAATACCTATTCAGTCAAGTCTGAAGTTGGTTCGAGGTGGAATACCTATTCAGTCAAGTCTGCCTTGGTTCGAAAATGAGATGATCGATTAGTCGGAAGGAAAGGGCAATCAAGTGAAACACGTGTAGGATGTTCTAAGCGTGGTGGAAAGCCAAAGAAAGATATGAATTTGAATCAAACGCAAGTGTTATGCCTTTACCTCAGTCAATTCAAGTTATAAGTCAATCTCATCCACAAAGTTCTCTACCATCAACTACAACTTCATGTCGTAAATATTGATGAATTTTTAATTTCAGTTAATTAGAAATGAGGATAGAAAATTAAGAAAGGTTTAAAGCGAAGGACCATGGCCTGGCCAGGAATCGAACACGGGACCTCTGGGGTGGCATCGAGCACGCTACCAACTCGACTACCGAGGCCGCGGTAGGATTAAATTTTCAGGTCGCACCAGTGGGGTATTCAAAACATATTTTTTGACAACTTGAAATGAAGCACGCAGTGGATACTCCTTTTGCTTATATTTATTATCCCATTCGACTATCCCATTCGCAAATAATGCAAGGATACTTGGTATATCCACCTTGCATTCCAAACAGTATTGTTAGAGCCTTTAAGTCGGCGACATACATATATCAGAATTTAACATATCAAGAATCACACAAAAAGTTTTTAAATAAATCATACTCTTGCAAGATCCCTCAATAAACAAACGCCATTCATTCGGAGCGTGTTTGTGGTTGAAAACTGCAAACAGTTCCATCACATCCGGGCAATACACCAGCTTTATGATAATATATATAAACGAAAAAGCTCAAAAAAACATTTTTAGAAAAAAAAAAACATTTTTTTGTATTTTATCTATGTATTATATTAAGGGTATATTTTTCTTCTTTTTATCAATGTTTAAATTTTTAAAATTGAGCTATATATAACGGAGTTACATAACAAACTATACATGCACCTACCTAAAATCGGTTTTTTGACCACAAATCCAGATTTTGAGGGTATATTCAAAAAACTAAGTATGCAGTTATCTTATGTTCAACCAGGCCTACTACCTCTTCTATGTCTCGAGGCAAGTTTTTTGATTTGTTTTCATTTTGTAACACCGTGTTATTCGAGGATAGCGCTCACAGAACTAACTATGCACTTTATTCGCCTATAACTCGATGTAAGCGTCTCTCCAATAGTCTTGCAGGTGTTTTAAATTTTAATGTTAGTCTATCGCGTTTTAAACTGGATTTATTTATTTTGTATAATTAGCTAAAATTTACTTGCTTTGTACCTTTCTTAGTGCAATCTAGTTTTTGTATTTATTAAGCGTTTATATCTTCAGAAATCACTTTATGTATTAATTCTTAATTTATATTGTTACGTTATTATTATTTTTCTAAGCTTTACATTCAATCTTATTTAATTCAATTAGTCTGTTAGATTGTTTATAATCAGTAGGCCGAACAAATAAAAAAATATAAAATATAAAAATATATATTACGACATGTAAACAACCTTTTGCTTCGAGCAATTTTTTAAGCTTTTTTCGCAATATCATCTCCGCCTGAGGTAACTGCGTTTGATCGTTTTGGAAAACAATGAAAAAATATAGATGCTGCCAAGAATGAGTCAAAAATTATTGATGAAATTATTAAGAGAAGTATCAGTCTTGAGGAATAAAAAATAAAAGCTTTCAACTTTTTGTCGTTTGCATCTACGGGATAAGCAACCGCGTGGCGACTACAAAGAACTCTTGGAACTGGCAGTTCTTTTTCTAGGCAGTGATGATTACAAGCTTCGTACTTCTGGATCAATTTCTCATGCTCGCATTATGACCAAGGCCATTTAATCATTTAAAATGTTCCTGTTTCAGAATCAATTCCACATGGTAAGAAAAGAACTGGATGGCTTGCATGAAATATACAACGTCTTGATCCGCATTTATATAAAATACTGGTTTCGATGTGACAAAGCGATTGAAGCCCCGATGAAAGACTTAACTTTTATAAAAGAAATAGTTAATTACCCAAATCCAAAATTTTCTGCTGCTTTGGTTCACAAATTCCGAAGCCATGTGTCATTTCTATCGGAAGAGCCAGCTGCATTTGCGTTCTTTGATCAACAAGTCCCATTAGAAACGAAGAAGAAAATGTTAGCAGCATTGCACGTTAATGACGAAGATTACACAGATTGTCGCACAAGAAATATTGTTTCTGTTGAAGAATTCAAGTCGTTCGCTGAAAGAGATGTAAGTGATTTCATAACAACCAACAGCAAAGGATTATTTCAACGTTTGGAAATAAAAATGGATTTTTTAAAATGCGATCCCTCAACATGGAGTGAACATGAAGACTTTGCCACAGGATTGCAAATTTGTAAGAGTATTTATGTAGTAAATGATCCCGCTAAAAGAGCGGTTAAATTGATCGCTGAGTACAATCGCACGTTTAACCAAGACGAGGAAGAGAGGCAGTATTTGTTGCAAGTAAGAGAATTCAATAAAGATAATTGGCCATCTCACAAAAAATGTGATCTTCTGAAGTAAAAATGGAACTCAATGAGTTAACATTCTATTGCGGCCTCGGTATTCGAGTAGGTAGCGTGTTCGATTGCTACCCCAGAGGTCCTGGGTTCGGTTTCCGGTCAGGTCATGGTCCTACGCTTTAAACCTCTCGCATTTTCAATTTTCTATCTTCATTTCTAATCAACTCAAATTGACAATTCATCAATATTTACGACTTGTAGTTGATGGTAGAGAAGTTTGTGGCTGAGAGTGCCTTATAACTTGCATTGACTGAGGTAAAGGCCTCTTCAAATTCAAATTCACATGTTTCTTTGGCTTCCCACCATGCTTAAAGCATCCTACACTCGTTTCACTAACCTATGACCCCATTTCGAACCAAGGCAGACTTGACTGAATAGGTATTCCATATACTTATATTCGCTTATTTAATGCAAAAGAAAAAACAAAATAATTCATAAATAATATGAGTATGGTTATCGTGTGAACTAAAATTTTTAAGTTTGGTTAAAACATAAAAACTTATGAAGATTTGAAAAAAAAAAAATCTTAAAAAACGCAAGTTTTTATCTGGATTTTGTGCAAAACTATATAGAAAAAATAAAAATTTTTGCAATATTTTAGTTCACACGGAAACTACTCATGTGGAGAGTATGCGGTTAAAATTTGGAGATAATCGGACAAGATAGTTTTGTGTAACTTCACATTAAAGTTTCATACATAAAAAATATTAAAAATTAACAAAAAAAAAAAAATTTATAAAATGTGTATTAATTCACCCCAAAAATTTGTCCATTATCTCTTACCGTTTTCCTGCAAAAAAAATTATAAATTTTCACTCGAATACCGAGCGCCAAGTAGGAACATGCCTTAAAAATGTTGATTTTTCGGAAGACTAGAAAAATTAATAATTACTCATATAAAAACCTCGCAGTAGTTGCTTTTTAATAAGTTTCTTGTATCAATTATAAAATGACTTGAGCATAACATATTATTTAAGCGCGTCTGCTATGCATTTATATAATGGCTTCTCTGGTATAAGAAATTGCAATCACCTACCGCCAATGACATGCCTATGTTAAAGTAATGCATTCTGTAAGCCAAAAGGTAAGTGATTATTGACGTTTTCTAGATTATTTTAGGCATTACATGTAAGCGAAGTTTTTGCTGGGGTAAGGCCCTACGCGATCAGAATGAACATTTTGGATACTCGATCTGACGCCAAATGTCACGTTTTTCCGAGCAGTATGAATTAAATTTAAAAAAAAATATTTTAGGACAGCTCTAATGTAGATAAGAAACAGCATCGGTCCCAGCACGCTTCCTTGCGGAACGCCACAAGTAGTTTTTTCAACTCGACTTCTTACTATCCCATTAAATACCATTTGGTATCTGTCACTTAGGTAGCTTTCAAACAACTCTTACCTTTTCCCAATCGCGCCAATATACTCCAATTTTTTTAATAAAATTTCATGGTTTACACATTCGAATGCTTTTAGGTCTATAAACAATAAAGAGCTGCACGGGTGTGTTTGCAATACATTCGTTTGTTTTTGCATGCTCACTCTATTCAACTCTCATCTTTAACAGCATTTAAACACTAACAATATAGAGACCAAGAACAAATGAGCATAAAGCATTTCAAAAACAAGACAAACGAGAACTTTTTCAAAGCGAGCATATAAAGTAAAATTGAAATGTATTGATATGCTCGGTGCTAGACACAGAGTACTGGTATATTTTATGCTTATTTTTTAAAATTATTTAACAATGAAATTAAAAGTCTAACTTATAAAACGAATATAGAATTAACGAAAAAAAAACAACAACTTGCACACAAATAATGTGTGTTGTTATTGTTTTGTGTTTAAAAGGTTTTTCTGCTTCATATCAGATCAAAGAAAAAAACATCGAATGTTGTTATTTCTCTATAACATAGTTGTTTTACTCGGTGTGCTCGTTGTTTTTACATTAGCTGCGTTCGATTCGCCAATGCTCAACTCAATTACGAAAAAAACGGCTACTCACTTAGCTGTTACTTACTGCATAGATGGCAGCACTTTTGTTTTTACAGACCACATAAAGTCTGCCAATAAATTAATTTTGTTTTTGTACTCACATCACATTTTGACAGAATCTATTACATTTACCTTATTCCGTACACAAACCAACTAATAATAAGAACTTGGCAACGCAACTTTACTCAACTCAACTGATAATTGACCTACTCTATACTCAACTAGCTGTAGACTTTGTTGTTGTTTTCACATACAAATTTTGAAACAAGCGACTTGAATTGAGTATAGGCTGGTGAATCGAACGCAGCTAATGATTTGATTGTCTCGATTTGATCGTATCGAATATATAAAACATTTAAAAATAATGAGAAAGTACATATCTTGGTGAGAGGCTAACAAATGCTGTGGAGTGAGCACTTTTTTGTAAGAGAATGCTGTATTATGTTTGCTTATACTTTAAAGAATAAAGTAAATAGAGAACAAGACAATCAAATGCTCGATGCACTTTATTGTATCGAATACATTCATGCAGCTCTTTAATAAACAAGTTTCCCACCTCCGAGCTGCCACGATCTAATCCCTCGCATATGTACTCTATCGCTTGAACTAACGCTGGTTGTGTGCCTGATCCGACTGGAAATCCGTATTGAAGACTGTAAATCAACTTTATCTCCTCCAAATACTCACATATCTGCTGTTATAAATTTTCTCCACAACCTTGTTCATAATTGGAAGTATTGCAATTGGCCTGTAATTTTGTGCTTGTAATTTGCTTCCACCTTTAAATAATGGCAAGATTTTTTGCACTTTTAGTTTTTTCGGATAAATACCTGTTTCTACCATGATAGCGAAAAGTTTCTGCAATACTTTGGAAATTGTACAAGCCGAATTTTTTTACTTTTACTTGAATATCATCAACACCGGCAGACTTATTCTCATTCAGATCACGTATAATCTCTTCAATCTTTTCAGCTGAATATACCTTCAATTCAAATGTCTTGTTCGACTCATGAAGTGTTGAAAACGCGTTGATGTTGTCCTCTTCATAGGATTCTATGGTCGCCGCTATCTCTGCTGCTCGGTTGACAAAGTATTTATTTAGGCAGTTGGCCACTTGCCCCGGGTCTGTGAGTACAGAATAAAGGGCTGCATGAACCAGTTTCAAGACATTCACAATTTTTACACAACACTGCAATGTCTTGCTCTCAGCAAACAAATCAAATGAGAGACTGCAGCGAAGGCAAAGAAAAGAAATGGGTGCAAATCAAATGAGTACAAAGACATTGTTGCTTTAAATCATCATTGCTAGAGGCACACTAAACGCAATTCACAGTCAAGGATTGAAAAAACTGCAATAGCAATGAGTGCAATAGATCATTGTAATGAAAATCTGTACAGGTATTTTTTTTATTCTGTACTCCACAATGACTCAAGAAGTGTTTGACAGATTTGAGTAAAATAAAATTTAACGAATTTTTTAATGTTATGTTAATGCATATATAATTTGCCACACCCATCCACAACGCCAACTTGGTGCGATTAATGTCTTCAAAAGGGATTTTAGTATTTATTTGTGACTTTATAGCTTAATTAATGGTTTAAAATTTATGTAATACTACCTGAATGGTTTTGTCATGTTTTAATCTGAAATTAGTAAAATAAACCAATTTTGGTTATTTAATGTCGTTAAAATGCTAATTTATTTTAATTAACCCTTATTCGGCATACTGGGATCATAACATCCCACTCTTTTGTGTTGTATATGTCCTTTTGCTTTAACTCTTTTAACTTACTTAATTAAATGTTTTTCCTATAAAACTTGCATTTATTAAAAATAAACTTTTGTGAAGCTAACAAAAATCAAGTCAAATTTTTGTATCGCTTATTTTGACGTGATAACAATACGTTTTCCCGCAAAGGTTTTTAAAAATGTTGAACAAAAATGCATCGGCGTTTGATTTATTTGTTACTAGCTAATTAAAGGTGACATTATTTAAATAATTGTACGACCGCAGGGCTAATTTTTTGACTTTATGACAAAAATAAAAACAAAATTAAGCAATGGAACAGCAAATTTGTTACATAGAATTATTACTCGCTGAGTATAGGGTAGTGCTAGGGTAAAAAATATGATACGACAATAAAGGCCTGTTTAAGCCCATGCAATCAAATTAGATAAAAAATTTCTGACGTATTGGGGATACAGAGAGACTAAAGCAACATTGAGCTAAGACAAATGTTTAAAAACAGAAATGAAAGATTTATACATCGCCTTACGACAAAAATAAAAAACAAATTCTGACGTCGTCAGGTCGTGAAGAGAGCAGCTTATGCAACAGGAATGTAATATCGTTGTAAGGAATTATTACTCGGTCAGGAAACGAACTATGGAATATTTTATTTTACGACAGCATAAATGTGCTTTTAAGCCTCATTACGAAAATATTAAAAAAATTTTTAGAGTCATGGCTTCGGGCAGGTAACCACTTAATGCAGTAGAATGCAACAACAATAAAACGTCTTAGACGTTAGGTCTTCGGCTACATGAGGCCACACAGGAGCCCGCCTAATGTAACGTAAACACATCATTGTTGCATGGATTAATTGTATGGAGCTAAGGCAAAGTTAATGCCCCATAGAAAAGCACAACGAATAGAGAGGCAAAAGCAAAAACAAAGACAAAGACAAAAGCAAAAGCAAAAACAAAGACAAAGACAAAATCAAAAGCAATAACAGCAACAACAACAACAACAACAACAACAACAACAACAACAACAACAACAACAACAACAACAACAACAACAACAACAACAACAACAACAACAACAACAACAAAAGCAAAAGCAACAACAACAACAAAAATAACAACAACAATAACAACAACAAAAACAACAACAATAACAACAACAATAACAACAACAGTAACAACAACAAAAACTACAAACGAAGTACCAACAAGCTAAAAAAAAAAGTTGTGGCGACCCAAAAAAAATTTTTTTTTTTAAATATTCAAGATTATTTATTTTAATTCAATATTTTCAATTTATTTAATTTAATTAATAATAAGATGACTAACATCATCCAAATCCATCTCAGTAATAAAATTAAGCCTTCGCAATCTCAACTGAATAAATGATTTATTGCATTCAGTGCATTTAGTGCTTTTTGTCTTGTTTGTTATGACAATGATTTTTTTGCATTGCTTTTAGTGTTTACGAACGAAAGCAAGACGTGCATTGATTGCCGAGAGATGCATGTGAGTATTGACTGTTGTTGTCATTTTTGCTTTAGTGTTGATCAAGTATAACTCTCTCACTGTTATGAATGAGAGCAAACTGTGTACACTGCAGTAAATCACACTGTGTGTAGGAAATAATGAGTGCACTCATGCAGGGCTTTTAGAACCATCTTCTGCTTCGATTTCTTCCACTAGATTATCTTTCTGCTTCCTATTTAGCGTCCCATTCAAAACCTTCCAAGTACCTCTTATGTCACCTTTAACTTTTGCGACTTTGTCCCGATAATAGCTGTCATAAAGTATTTTCTTAGCTGCTTTTATAACTTTATTTAATCCTTTTTCCAGGGGCAAATTCCATTTGCCCAGGGACACATTAGATGCATTAGAAGCTTTATCCGAGAAGTGAATTGAGTGTTGTTGTTCTCCACCACATTAACTATTGTACCCTCTATTTCGTTATAAAGATCATCAGGATTAGAGAACACCTGAATGCATGTTTGTGCTAGAATAGAATCAATTTCGCTCTTAGTTTTATCGTAGTCATAAAGTACTTTAGTTGTTGTTTTGTATTTTTCTTTTGGAAAAATATTTTTTATAGTGCAGCAAATTAGATTGTGATCACTTAATGAGCATTTTGTTGAGGTTATTTTCAGCTTCGAAGCAGTGAATATATTATCTATTGAAGTACTTGATGACGGCCGAGTTATTAATTTGTACCCAATCTGCAGAAAGTAAGAGTTTAGCAACAAGCTAAGTGATCGTATCTCTTTCAGCACATCGATATTGGAGTCACCGACTAGTATGCATGTTTTCGTATTTAAGTTGATTTCTTCTAGCTGAGATTCCAGCAGATACATAAATGAGTCTACCGAGCTTTTTTGTGATCTATAAAAACAGATGATAGATGTGGCTTTGTTATCTATTTTAATCCACGGAAAACTTACACGTATCATTTGAATGTAGCCCTGATTTACAATAGATGCCTGCCTAAATTTCACTGCATTAGAGATATATATCGCTACCCCTCCATACTGATCGACTCTACAATAGCAAATTTTATAATATCCCGCAAGGTTGTAAATATATTGTATGTCCTTGGTAAACTATGTCTCTTGCAAACAAATTATGTGCGGCATTTCACCAAGCATAGCTAATTTTAAACGAAAACTATTAAACTTGTCTAGTGACGCAAGACTTCTTACATTAAAACTGAGTAATTGTAAATAATGGCTTTTTAAAGTGTTATTAGATATATTAATAGATTGTGTTCTTTGCATAAAATTCATTAAACAGTAAAAGAGGTAAAGCGTATTATAATAATTTTAATAATTTAGTGTATAAATTTGTTGATAAAAAGCTCATGTGCTGTCCTCATCAGCATTGAGTTCTGATACCCACGTGCGTTAGCTACCACGACTCCTTGCGGGAAACATCTCCTGACATTGGTGCGTTGAGTGATGGCCTGCTTCTATTCGCTGTAGATGTTGTTCCCGCAACCAGCAACTCCTCGATTTGCCTGTACGAAAGAATCTTCTCAGCACGTGAATTCCCCGCTTTCTTTGCAAAAATCTGTTTGCCCCTTGTGTAAACAAACGTATATCCCACACTTTTTAAGGACTTAGCATGGCTAAATAGTTGCAACGTCTCTTTAGTCAGAAAGTCGTTAATAAAGATTTTATTTTTCAGCTCCGAATCCTGCTTGATATCCTTTTTGGCTGCCATAAATTTTATTTTTGCATCGAGGCTGTTAAATTTAACCATAATCGTCTTGCTGCTAACATCGCTGCCGCCACCTCTGCCACCCACTCTGCCTCTAAAGTGACTTGCGTGACCTACGTCTTTAGCAGTGACCGGAACCTTAAGCCGCTTCAAGAGATCATCAACTAGTTCTGTTGCTGGATTTTTGATCTGAAGGATCACCCAAGCCACGTATCAAGCAGTCGTTGCGGAATTTATCATCCATGAGCGTCTTTACTGTTTGTTTAACCGCATTTAACTCCTCACGAAGCGCTGAATTTTGCTTTGAGATCTGTTTAATCATTTTTTTCGCCTGATTAAATCCGTGGAGGAAGTCCTCATATTGCTGAGACAAAAAAGTTAGTGACTTTTCATGTCTCTGAACTCTGACATTATTGTATTAAATTGGTTTGGTGGAATATTATCCGGAGTTGCAGCTGCCCTTTGCAGTCAATGCAGGTGAATTCGGAGTCGACATTAGCAACTACATTTCTGTACTCCTTTTTGTTAAGACCACTACAAATATCGTGCAGACATTGCTGGCAATCTTCACATTGAATGCAGTCCTCATTCTCGACCGACAGCTTGCATCGCCTGCATTATAGCTTCGCTGCATTGTTTTGCCGCTTTGGTGGCATTTTACAATTTAAGATTATTTGTTAACAAGTAGCTTTGTTTATTTAAACTTCATAAGTATTATAGTTCATAAAGATTACATTAAAACCTCAGACGGATTTAATTCCGTGTATGAGAGGTGTGAGTTTAAGAAATAATTAATTACACTAATATATTATTTAAATTTTAATTTTGTATTATTAAAGTATAAACTAAGGCACAATTTTATCACATAATGAGATCCAATTTTTATAATATATAATGAGATTTTTATTTAAGTACAATAGTATAATTATCTAAAGTTTTGTATATATAGTTTCAATTTGCTGTTAAAAATTTGTAGATTTGGTGACTTCTTTATATCTTCAGGTAGTGTATTGTATTGCTTTATGGCGCTATGCTTCAGGCTCTTAAGTTGTTTTGATGTTCTGGCTTTTGGTACCTCGAAATTATGTTTTTGTCGCGTGTTGTGTTGATGAATTGTATTTCTAGTTGTGAGTATTAGTTTGGATTTAAGCATACTATTCTGCACTTTATATATGTATTTGCATTTTTCAATGAAAACTAGCTGGTTAATGTCCATTTGTTTGGTGCTTTTATATAACTCTCTGGTAGAAATTGTTGGATTTTTGTTGAATAATATTTTGATGGCTTTATTCATTACTCTTCCTATTTGTTCTATCTGAAATTTACTGCATTGGCTCCAGCTGCATATATTGTATCGTATTTTGGATAAAATATGTCCTGTGTATATAAGTTTCGCTGCATTTTCGTTAATTTTTCCAATTCTTTCGATGACCATTACTAGCGGTAATATTGAATTTTTTATATCCTTGATGTGGTTTTCATAATTAAGGTTCTCGTCTATTATCATTCCGAGATATTTTGTATGCTGTACTCTTTTTATTTCCATATTGTTGATCTTGATCCTTAAATTCGTATCAATGTTGCTGTGTGATCGAAACACGATATAGTTTGTTTTTTCAATATTAATGCTTAGTCTGTTTCCGCAAGTCCAGTCATAGTATACTGTCATGTCGTGATTTATGTTTTCTTCTAATTCTTTTTCTGTCTTCGCTGTTGTTATAAAATTTGTGTCATCAGCATAAATGTTGTATGTAGATTTAAAATTACAGCTCTTTATGTTGTTGATATATAGCAGGTAGAGTCTTGGTCCAAGTATCGATCCTTGTGGGACCCCGATTCCGCTTGTAAGTTCTTCGCTAAGTTCTCCATTTATCCTTGTTACATGTGGCCGGTTTTTTAAATAGCTTTGTATCAGTTCATTCGGCAGTCCTCTTACTCCTATATCCGATAGAGCGTTTAGTAGTTTCTTATGATCCACAAGGTCAAATGCTTTAGAGAGATCAATAAATGTAGTTGCTACCAGTTTTTTATCATCTAGAGCATCATAAATTTTTTCCATTGTAGATGCAATTGCTGACTCTGTTCCACTTTTTTCTAGAAAGCCAAATTGATTTTTATCAAAGCCAATGGTAGAGTTGATAAAGTTCGCGATTCTTGAATCAATTGCTTTTTCAAATATTTTGCTGAGCGAATTAAGTACTGAGATGGGCCTATAATTTTCGCATAGTTCTTTTTTGCCTTTTTTGTAGATTGGGGATATTATGGCTTTTTTGAGACATTCTGGAAAAATACCCGAGAGTAAACAATTATTAATTAAATTGGTCAATGTGTGCATAATTGTTGGAAGAAGAAACTTTATGTCTTTTATTGATATTTCATCTATTCCTTTTGCTGCATTGATATTAAGGTTGGAGACAATGTGTTGAATTTCAGTGTGAGTGATTGGTTTGAGATATAAGGACTTTTGATTTTTGATATTTGTTACATTTACTGCTGTTGTTTTTATGGTTTTTGCTATTTTTGTTCCAACTTCATTAAAGTATTTGTTAAAATTATTTGCCAGAATTTTGCTATGGATTGTTGTTTGTTCTTGGTTTTGAGATGCGGTTGTTTGTTCGTTTTTATTTTTTATTGTTGAATTAATTATGCTCCATAATTTCCTTGAGTTGTTTCCGGATTTTTCTATTTGTTCGTTTATATGTTTTTGTTTGGTGTCTTTTATAAGCTTGTCAACCTCTTTTTTGATTTTTTTGTATTCCTCTTTCTTTATTTGATCATAAGGAGAAGATTTAGATTTTTTGTATAAGTCTTGTCTAATCTTCAGTTTTTTGTTTAGCTCTGTTGTTATCCACTCGTTGTTTCTGCATCTTATTTTTATATAACCTGTTGATTTCTTTTTGGCCTCTTGTATTATTTGAACTAATTGAGATACTTCAGTTATTATTGTATTATTTTATTTGTTTTTGACAATTTTTTCCATTTTTGCATAATTTACTTTGGGAATATTTTTATTGACCATTGGTGGTTTGAAAAGATGTAGGGCTGTGATCGTTGCAATTGTGTATTTATGATCCGATATGTCTGTGTCTTCGAGTTTAAAATCAATTTTGTGTGTTGTGTCTATATTTGTAATAATGTGATCGATAAGCGTACTGGTATTGTTTGTTTGACGTGTTGGTAATGTGTTATTTGTCAGTGTGTAACCATTTGTTTGCACTGAGTCGATGTATTTTATTACTGTATTTGTTTGTTCAAGCAAGTTGATGTTAACATCTGCAAAATATATGACATTTTTACTTTCTTTGCTAAGTCTTTCCTCCAGAAAGTCTATAAAATTGTTGCAATTTTCATTTGGAGCTTTATAAAATGTTCCTATGACAATATTTTTTTGTGTGTTTGTTATTTCAATTATAGTAGTATTATATTTATCTTCTGTTACTATTTCGTTGAATGTTAGACAGTCTTTGACAAAAATAGCCGTTCCTCCTCCTCGTTTGTCTTTTCTGCAGTTGTGTATTGCTGTAAAGTTTGGAATATTAAATGTGTGTATTTCATTTTGATATAACCAGGTTTCTGTTACTATTATAACATCTATGTTTTGAATATTATGTATAAGTAGTTCTATTTCTGTAAGTTTGTTGCGAATACTGCAGATATTAATGTAGAAAACTTTGAGTTCTTTATATTTATTCATAACTTGTTACTTAAGAGTAACTTGTTTCTTTTGTTGCTTTCATTTTTATTATGTGAACATTACAATTATTTGCGCCTGCTTTGTGGTCACATGAGTAGTTTGCCCCATATTGGTTTGCTCTAACACAATTTATGCACTTGAAATTTTTGGTAATTTTACATGTTCTGGTATCATGCTTTTCTGCGCAATTTCCGCACGCCTCTTCTCCTTCGCACTTAATGCTTGTGTGGTGATATTTTTGACATTTATAGCATCGGGTCAATGAAATGTATTCTTTAATGAATCTGGATTTATAATTGAGTAGTACATATCTATTTGATATTTTCGCTAATGTCTCCGCGGATACTTCTATAATATAATTCCATAGTTTTGTCTTCTTGTTCACAAATTTATGTACCAATTTAAAATTGTCGCTTCCGTCTATAAACTGATTTGTTGCTACTAATTCTTCTACTAGTTCTTCCTGATTATACTCGCAGTCTATATTTGTAATAATAATTTTTGGAGTTTGAATCCTCGGAGCAGTAATCTTGTAGCCATCTAATTGTTGCTTAATTTCTGTTTCAAGCTTTTCTTTGCTGGTACTATCTGTTGTTGAAACTATGATACCACCATTTTTTATATGCTTTATTGATGATATGCCCACTTTGATTTTTGTTGGTATTATTTTTTTCTTTAATTGCTGCTCTGTTTCTTTGCTTTCTTGATTTTTTACGGTTGGCAAAATTATGATGCTGTTTTCACTTTTTGGTCTACTGGGTTGTGGTGTGTTTATGTTAGTTGCTACTACTCTAGCATATGTTAGTGATTGCTGGTTGCTGTTCTTTGTTTCTAGGTTTTGCAGTACCTTCTTTATTTCGCTCATTTCTGTTTTTATGCTTTCACTTGTTTGTTTCATTTCCTCATTTGCAGTACTTATTTTTTCAAAGTTTGACTCACCTTTTAGCCACTGTTTGAATTTTTTCTTGTCTGTTTCGCAGATCCAGAAGCATTTATTTTTCAATGTAGCAATGGCAGCATAGTCCTCATCTGTGTAGTTGATACAGTCTATGTGCCACCATGATTGACATAATCCCTCACATTTAATTCCTCTCGTTTCTACCTTTTTTTTACATTTTTTGCAAAATGTTTTATTTTTTTCACTTTCAGTTTCTTCATCCGCCATTTCTGTTCTTAACCCTAGAATACTAAACATAGCCTGTGAGGCGAAGCAATTTTTTATCTGTTTACCTCAGATCCAAATATGTGGCCTGCAAAAAAGCCTTTAGTATATGTAATGTATTTTAAAAAATGAATTGTTTTTGTTAATTTTTTTTACTTAATATGTAATAAACATGTTTTTGTCTTTGTTTTAATATATTTTTATTTTTTTTAAAGTAAAATATGGATTTTATATAAAAATCGCCTCCCAGGCGAAGTTTAGCATTAGAGGACTAAAAAATATGTTTAGTATTCTAGGGTTAAAGCGCTTACTACATGTGCCTAAGTGTGATGGCAATATGTGCAGCACTGATTTTTTCAAATTAGCCGGCAAAATGATTTTCAAATTTTTCAATTTAAATTAAAAGTTTATTTTGACGCTGATATAAAGATTTTTTGTGCTTAGTTTTTATAAAAACTGTTTAGTAATATTATTTCGTATTATAATTCGGTGTTTATTAGTTATTTCTCGCGATTTTTTATATTTTTTCCGGAGCTATAATTTTACGTGCACTTTAACTTGATGTTCTCTCATCTCTCTTTCTTTTAAATTTAAACTTCAAAAGCTAATATTTAAAAAAATCAATAATTTAAGTAAATTTTACAAAATTTTCTCGAGATCAAAAAAAGCGCGCAACTTTGACGTATCGACCAGTGTTTTTACAAATAAACATTTTATTGATTGCTTTCGACATTGCATATACGTTGGTTCGGTCGTGGGGATATTTTAACTTCGGCCCAGTCGAAGGTCATTACTTACTAGTTTTTTTTTTTTATATTACAAAAAGATTTTGGGATATCTTACTGTAATGTCCCTTAGATAATAGGGACAATATGCTTAAGCTTTATAAAATTCTAATACACATGGAAAAAATAAAACTATTGAAATTTTTATTTAATGGATTCCTACTTTATTATGATAAAGCAATATCACTGCTTAAAATAAATGTCAAACAAACGTTAAGCATAATTTCATGTAGAAGCTGTTTTGAAATTTCAAAAATGTACCGCATTCTCCCGTATTTTTATTAGTCCAGTCCCGCAAATCAAATCTTTAGAGTTGGGAACCCTAGCCAATCGGCCAAAGCCCTAGGGTAAAATTTGCTCAATCAATTTTTTTTCAATTTAGGAATAAAAAAGGTTAACTTTTGCTTTGAACAGTAAATTTGAAAGTTAATTTTAAGAGACTTCCTCATCAATTTTTTATTTAAATGAATTATATCAATATTTATTTTTATCTCTATGATTTGTATCAATTTTTTGTTTACTTTTTCGAACCTTTGGGGTTTATCTTCCAAAGCCTAATTTGTCCATCATATTACAATGTGATCTCAATGTGATATTGAAAAAACTTTCAGTTAATAAATGCAAAAAGTTAACTCCCATAGACCGAAGCTGTATTTGATAACAATGATATATACAAAAACGTAAAATCGCTCGAATTTTAAAAACATTTCTTAATTGCGGCAGTTTTGAATAATTAATTTGCGTTCAAAATCATTTCATAAATTTTTAATCTACACCCAATATTTAATGGATAAAAAACACATCGGGATAACTTGAATAACCATTTTAATGGATAAGAAACACATCGGGATAACTTGAATAACCATTTTAAATGGCTTTATGTTTAAAATTTCTTGATTTTTTTGTATTAATCGCATTTCTTAAAATATGGGACGGTTTTTCAAATTAAAATTATTTATTTTTGTTTTTTAATTCTTATTGTTATTTTTAATACACACCGTTGAAAGAACTTATTTCAAATATAAAAAACATCGGCGATTTTACATGTCGTGTTGAAACCTTCAAACTTAGATATTTATCTCAAAAACTATTTACGATTGACTATTAACACCATCACATCATTCCACAAGACTCCATTTTAATATCTTTACATTTACAGATTAGTAGTACTGTTAAATATTTTACCTTAAATCAAGTTTTATGGGAAAAATGCATCATATCTTTACCTTAATTTTAACGAATGCTTCATTACAATCTGCTAGGAGATACTTAGCTTTGCGAGAGTATATACGAACGACTCCTAATAATAAATGTCCAGATGTTCGCAACGCAAGCTTAACTTTTGGCTGCATTATTCCATCAACGGATTGTTCAATATTAGTTTCAAATACATGAGCCTTGGTTAGTTTTTTATCCCAATGTGCAGCTAGCCAAATTCTTGCTAATGGACCTTTCTTGGCCAAAACAATATGTGCATAAAACATTTTTTAAGATGATTATACTAAATACATTGCCAATACACAACACATAACGAAAAACAAACTATGTATGGTAAAACATTCATAGCTAAATGGAGAATAGTTTTGTCAAACACTATTGAAATATCGATTCGTGCTTATCGATAAATACAACTTTGAAAACCAGTTTCAATAAAGATGGAAGTTCATTCACTGCATTTGCATATGCGTCCGTCTACTCGCTGAACGCAATGTAACCCTGCAAACACACTCCGAGTTAATTAACTAGTTTCCTAACCGGTTGAGTCTCAGTTAGTTTTTTAGTTAGAAAAGATAGGCTGTCGGGAAAAATCTAGCCTATTTACTTTCTATCTGTGTGTCAGGTACAGATGGCTGACTCTTTCTAACGCATGTACGCAGACATCGCTCTTTTCATTTTAAAGTGGTTAACAACCACGTATTTATAGGGTTTTATACCTTATATACTAACCGTTTTATAACCATTTTGCTAACCAGTTTTTTTATTCATATCCTAACCACGTTCTAACCAATATTCTAACCGCTTTTTTAACTAGTATTCTAACCAAAACCAGTAAATAAATACACTAATTAGTATTTTTGTTTAATTTATTTAATATGATAATGTAATATTTGAAATATTATACAGCAGCGAATATAAAATATAATACAGAGGGTGGAGGCGGCGCAGCGCGCCATCAACTCATCGTGATAAATGGATCGTACGGCTTATCGCGTAGCAAACAGATGAGCGCAACTTTCATATTATGGCCATCGATATGTTCCGATATGGATATGGCCACCGATGTTAGATGTTGTGAATGCAAGTAAATTTGCATATTGGCCAAAGGTTCATGTCGGTGGCACCTTCCAGCACACGTTTTTGATAAAATGGCAAAACCATTCAATGGCAAACTTGGCAAATAGGCGAAGACAACTGCAATAACTTTTTGTGAACACTACACGGCACAATTAATTGCATTTAATATTTATTTATACTTTATTCGCACAATAACCCGTAAAAACTTTAACACATCAAAATTTAGCAACTCAAACAAATAAAAGAAATTGACAAACTATCAACACTTCCGCCATGGGCGCTTGTAATTTTTTGCAAATTCCTTTTCACATATAGCTTTTTCAGTCTTTCACACACAATGGTTGAAGCAGACATATTTCTTTCACTGTTTCACCAAATCTTTGTCAAAGTAAATAGAAAAGGTAGTTCCAGTGTGTAAGTAAATTTGCAAATTTGTTTTGAATGTATGTGTACTTTCGGTAGCCGATGTTTGCAGGGAAATACAATAATGTGATAGCGGCGCAGTGAAAAAACTCCCAAAGTTAGAAAAGAGGAAGTAAAGAGAACGAAATAAGTCCCAAATTATTTGGTTGGGAGTTATTTCATTTCTCTTGGAAGTTATTTGATTTCTCTTAGGAGTTATTTAATTTCTCTTGGGAGTTATTTAATTTTATTTGGGGGGCAATTTGAATTGCCTTATAGCGTGTTTCCACGGCACCCTGAACAACGTAATTCGGCTCTCATTCGTAATTCGAGGCTGAATTATGTTCCGAATTAACTAATTCGCCATACAACATTTGACAAGCTGAATTACCTCATTCGAAGTTGATTCTGTTTGAATTAACATCCGAATCAAGTAGAAATCGGTTTTATCTCTAATTTTTATCGAAAATTAATCAAAAACAGCAATGGAAGAAAGACAAACAAAACAAAAAGTCAAAGACCGCTGTCAAAGTGAGTATTGTTTTCAGCTCTACATAGTTTCAGCTGTCAAACTGAATTAAGATTTCTTCGTGGGAACAGGTTATTTCACATTCTTAATTCGCAAGCCAAAATACTTGATTCAGAGTGCCGTGGAAACATGCTAATAAGGAAGCACTCAAAGAATGTTGACTTACATCAGTGATGCACACGAGATGCTTACGGAGCCGCTCGGTTTTCACATACATGTCGTGTGTGCGAAGGTACCGAAATTATACGACGCTAGCAGAGAATCAGTTTGCGTTTGCACTTCATGGAGTAAGCGTCTTATACGCAAATTATTTTGTTAATTGCTGTACAGACGCAATATAGGAATGAATTAAAGATGTTTCGACCTTAATGGGAATTTATTTATTTTTTATTTAAACCCTTATTACGAGGCTCAACCTATCTATCAAAAAACACTTTATCCTATCATTTTACTCAATGAGTGTAAAAGTATTTGCAAAAGTACTTTTTTCAGTATTCTGCTCGCACACAGATACTAAAAGAAAAAATTGCGCTTGTATTGGACGGTCTGCCAACGCTGTGCATCACTGACGACTTTCAGGGTTAAATATTCAACCAGTGCTGCCGAGAGTGCTATAATAAAAGTAATTTTTGCACAATTTTGAATTTTATTTCAAAACTATTTTCGATAACTTTAGCCGTAGTTTTCAAGCTATCATCACGAAAATGGGCTAAATCGGATAAAACCACACCCACCTCCCATACAAAGTGACCATCAAAACAGTTAAATCTCTTAGAATTCCACAAAATTAATATATAGACTTGATAAAACCGGACGAGTGGCCCTTGTTTTTAGCAAGTTTCGAACAGACAACTGCACTTTGTGGTTTCTCAGATGATGAAAATCTTATACGTCTCTAAGAATTTATTACTGCACTCATCATGCGTCCCACAAATTCTGCAAATACTGCGCATGAAATTCGGGTGGCTTGAGTTGATTATTGATGTTCTTTTGAAAAAGGTGCGAGACCTGCCTGCCCTTAAGGAAAACAGGCTAGACACAATTGTTGACTTCGCAATTGAGGTGCAGAACATATGCGCAACCATGAAAGCATCAGGGATGATAAGTTATCTAAATAACCCAGAACTAGAACAAGAATTGGTGAGCAGACTTCCCGGGTTACTAGGTGCCTTTTGGGGTATGCACAAAAGCACATTAAAGTCAAGCAACTTAGAACACTTCAGCAGCTGGCTTTTTCATTTGGCTCAGGGTGCAAATAGTGTGCTGCTCCCAAGTACCTCTATAAAGTCACACAAGCGAGAAAATACTAACATCCATACTGCATCGGATTTTCAATTGAATGGATGCATTATCTGTAAGAGGTCATGCCTAAATGTGGAGACTTGTGAATTGTTTGTTAAGATGCAGCCAGAAAAAAGTGGAATAAGGTTCGAATGTTTTCACTGTGCCGGCGTTGCCTTAAGCTCCATTCACCAACACCGTGCAAAAATACTACTGTCTGCAACGTAACCGGTTGTCGCTCTTTACACCATCCTATTCCATATAAAAAAACTAATGACAACGACATAAGTAGACCTGTAAGTGACACCAACCAATTTGAAAGTAATTCATCTATTTTATTCCGCATTTTGCCAGTTATGATGGATCACTTTAATGACGTTCATACAGTTCAGAACCTGGGACTGCCACTACAGTCGCTTTATGTCACCACACTTTAAACTAAGTACAAACATTTCGAGGGATTCTGCTAAAATCCTATTCTAATACCGAACCTAAATTGTTGATCGGCTTAAACAACAGCAAGCTCGGACTTAGTTTGCGGCAATAAGAAGGTGGTCCTAAGGAACCTATAGCACAGAAAACACGTCTGGGATGGACCGTGAAGGGTCCTCTTCCCGAAGGACAGAAATTGTTGAGCTCGAGCAAACACCATGTATTTCATGCTTACGGCTGCGATGCTACTGCCAACATGGAACTTTTAAAAACTGTCAAAGACTATATATTTCTTGACAATCTAGGGGTACAAACATCTAACTTGACAAATGCTTCCGAAGATCAAATTGCAATGAAACAATTGCAAGCAATGACTGAACGGGTAGGTTGTCAGTTTGAAACGGGTTTGCTTTGGAAAAATAAAAAATTTTCAATTCCAAACAGCTATCCCATGGCAGAACGTAGAGCATTTTGTGTAGTTCAACGCATGCAACGAGATCCTGAACAAGCTGACGGATTACAACAAAAAATTAACGAGTATTTATATAAAGGCTACGCAAGAAAACTTAATCCGAGTGAGATCGACGTACAACCCTGCTGGTATCTGCCAATATTTCCAGTACATAATCCGAGAAAGCCAAAAAAGTTGCGAATAGTATGGGATGCATCAGCCAAGGTCAATGGCATCTCCCTTAATAGCATGTTACTCAAAGGGCCTGACCAGCTGACACCACTGGTAACTGTGTTAAGGCGCTTCAGACAGAAAAGTGTGGCAATAAGTGGAGACATAGCTGAGATGTTCCATCAAGTAAAGGTGCGCGTGGAAGAGCAGAATTTTCCACGTTTTTTGTTTTTTGATCCAGGAGAAAAAACACCATCAACGTACATCATGAATGTTATGACATTCGGCGCAACATGTTCTCCAAGCTGCGCTCAGTACGTCAAGAATAGTAACGCAAAAGAGTTTAGTCATCAATATCCACGAGCCGTCGAATGTATAACGGATTGTCACTATGTCACGACATGCTAGATAGCGTAGACACTAAAGAAGAAGCAATTGCGTTAGCCACGGAGGTGCGTTATATACATTCAAAAGGTGGATTCCACATAAGAAACTGGATGTCGAACTCTACCGCTGTGTTACGAGCGTTAAATACAGAACAAACAAGTGAGCTTTGTCTTAATATGAACGTTGAAATGGGCACTGAAAAATTTCTCGGAATGTGGTGGGATACCAGATCGGATTGCTTCGTATTTAAAGTGAGTAAACGTTATAAAAATAGTAACGTGATAAGTGATGACCATCGACCGACAAAACGAGAACTCTTAAGTTTTATAATGTCTCTATTTGATCAATTAGGACTTCTCGAGTTTTACACTATGTACGCAAAACTCATATTTCAAGAGCTGGAGGACCGGATGGACCTGGGACGAGCCTCTAAATGATGACCAGTTTGAAAAATGGAGGTGCTAAATACGACAACTACCCGAAGTAGAGAAGATAAACATTCCGAGGTGCTATGTGAGAAAAAATTTGCAAGGCTATCCCGACATGGAGCTTCATACTTTCGTCGATGCTAGTGAGAATGGTTATGCTGCAGTTGGCTATTTACATGGCGAAGAAAACGATACCATTATGTGCTTATCTAGCTTGAAATGTATGTCCATACCACGGTTGGAGCTTCAAGCTGCATTGCTCGGTGCAAGACTTGCTGAAGACCTACAGAAAACGCACTCAATTAAAATTGCTCGTAAAATATTTTGGTCAGATTCTCGCACGGTTATAGCTAGGTTACAGTCAGACCATTGGCGTTACAAGCAATTTGTAGCATTTCGCGTAAGTGAAATCTTGGAGCTGAGTAACATGGAATCATGGAATTGGATCCCATCTAGTAAAAATGTTGCAGACGAGGCCACAAAATGGCAACACTGTCCAGACTTCTCTACTAATAGTCGTTGGTTTAATGGACCTTCATTTTTGAAACTAGAATAGCAACAGAATAGCAAAATCACAACTCACAACTGAAGAACTGAGAGCTCAGTACGTCGGTCAACATGTTGAAGTGGAACAGGTGAAATCGGAAGCTCATAAATTGGGACTACTGCAAACGAGGTATCGTGACTTTTCAAGTTGACAAAGACTTTTGCGATCCACAGCGACAGTCGTACACATCGTCCTTATTTGGAAAAAGAAAGCATTAGAATCAGTGAAGAATCTTGAATACGGACATATATCACAGGATGAACTCAAAACTGCCGAGTTGCTATTGTGGAAAGCAGCACAGTATGAAGCGTTCTCAACGGCCCTATTTACCAACTCAAAATCAAGCCCTCTACCAACTCTCACCCTTTATGGACAAAAGCGGCCTATTAAGACTTGAAGGTAGGATCCATGGTCAGTATGAGTGCAATCCTGTAATATTACCTAAAGACCAGCACATTACATACTTAATTGTGTTTCACATGCATTGCAAATATCATCATGGTAGTCATGAGACTGTAATTAATGAGCCTCGCCAAATTTTTTGGATACCAAGATTGAGAGCTGTTTTGAATTCAATACGTCGAAAATGTCAAGAATGTTCCAACAATACTGTGCAACCACACCCACCACGAATGGGCCCACTTCCATCGGCAAGAATTGCACCCTTTTGTCGTCCGTTTTCTTATGTTGGAGTAGACTGCTTTGGTCCGTTGTATGTGACAGTACGGCGTAGTAGTGAGAAAAGGTATGGAGTGTTGTTTACATGCATGACGACTCGTGCTGTCCATATTGAAGTTGCATATTGTTTGACATCAGATTCCTGCATTCTAACAATCCGAAATTTTATAGGACGGCGAGGGTCACCAATAGAGTTCTACAGTAATAATAGTACCAATTTCAGAGGAGCTGAACGTGAGTTAGCGGAGGCATTCGTAGGTATGAACAAAAATCTAATAGTTTCGACATTTACAAGTTCATCAACTAAGTGCCAGTTTATACCACCCTCGTCACCACATATGGGAGGTGCTAAGAGTCGTTCAGTCAAAAACGCCTAGTTCGTTCAGTCAAAAGCGTACTTTACAAGGTTCTGCTCAGGAAAAAGATAACTGACGAGCTTCTTCGAGCGGCGCTCACAGACGTGGAAATGATAATTAACTCGCGCTCCCTGACCTACGTACCAATCCATCATGAGGACGATGAGGGACTCACTCCCAATTATTTTTTGTTGGGGTCATCTAACAGAGCAAAACCATTAATTAAAGCTGGAGTTGATGGTATGTTATTGAGAAAAAACTGGCTTACTTCACAGCAAATAGCAAAAGCTTTCTGAAAGCGTTGGTTAGTGCAGTATTTACCTACAATAACGCGGCGCACAAAATGGTTTGAAGAGGTAAAGTCTTTAGATGTTGGCGATATTGTTTATATTGTTGACCCAGACCAACCTAGAAATTGCTGGCCCAGGGGAAAGGTGATCAGTGTGGCAAAAGGACAGGATTGTAGAGTGAGAAGTGCGTCAGTGCAGACTACCGCGGATGTGTATGATAGATCTGCTGCGAAGATTGCTGTTTTAGATGTTGCAGATAGGGTAGAACCTTGTAAGGATATACCGGGGGGGGGGGGGGGAGTGTTACGAAACATCTGGCAAAACCACCCGCAAATGTCAAACAAAATAAAATTGCAACAAACAATAAGGCGGTATAATGACTTCCACCTTTTTTCTTTCTTTCTTTCTTGTCTTGGAGTCACGGCAGCAGCACTAAACGGCGAAGAATAATATTAGAAGTGTTGTGACCCACACAACATTACCCTGTACACTTTGTACAGCCCGACCTCACACAAAGCCAGAATCTTCAATCGATTCCCTTTAAAACTCATACATAAATATCAATAAATATTGCCTCGGCATTTGCTGGCAAAATTTATGACTATTATTTCCATGAACGACCAAGACCCAACTCAAGTGCAGTGACTCGGATTGCTGGCGTTAATGAAAAACTGACCTAATTTTAGCGCACGCTTAAAATTACCAAAATAAACAAAACCATTGCTTGTTTTTAGTTGTCAAGTGTTTCCGACTACAACATCGGCGACAACAAAAAGCAAAGCAATGCACTGTTTGGGTGCATCGGCATTAGCTTGCACGGTCAGCATAATAGCGATCATTTACCTGCCCTAGTTGCTGCTCTGCTCGCAAAGTGCAATGCGTGCAGCTACGCAACATGTAAGACGTACGTGATCGCGTATCGCGAAAGGGGAAGTAATATGTAAATAAATGCAAAGATTTTATGTATGACATGTAATGTTTTGATTGGGTAGAATCGATACATAATTTCCACTTATTGGAAATTATGGGAGTTTCTGGAAGAAAGGAACCTCTTTGGAAAGTGAGGATTTTCGTTTATAAACCCGTGACCGGTGCAGAAACGAGGACAGAGAGAGTTTAAAGAGTTATAAGATAAGACAACTAATAAGGTCGCAGCCTCGCCTAGACAGCAGGCCTTTTAGTTATAATAAAATATTTATAAAAACTTAAAAAACACAACATTGGTCGCAGCCACGCCTAGACAGCGGGCCTATGTTGAAAAATAAATAAAACTAACTAAAAAATTAAACTAAAAATCTTTTTACTCGCTCTCCCGTCTCTGGTCTCTCTTCTCCTTGCGGAAAGCACGGAGGCCACGGACGTTAAACACTACATTTGGTGGCAGCGGTGGGATACGCTACATCCCTTAAAACCAATAAAAAAAACATAATATAATAAAAAAAAAAAATATAATACAAGTATTTTTCATATAAATCGTACCGAGGCTTCGACATCGGCAGTGTTTTGTTTAAAAAAAAGTGACAAAAAAAAAAAGCGCCCCGAGGCTAAAACATCGGAAAAATTTAAAAAAAAGGCCAGGATAACCAGCTCTAAGACGTGAAGTCTCCTGGTCCATCTGTAAACGAAGACCAGGGTAACCAGCTATAGGGCTCAAAGCCTCCTGGCAACATCATCAACATCAATAAACAACAAGAACATCAAATATCAACATCAATAAACAACAAGAACATCAAATACCAACATCAATAAACAACATCCTAATAAACAATAAACAGTAAGAACATCAAATACAAAGACGACTCCAACCATCGAAAACCAACGGTCTTAGGAAATTTAACGGAACATCAAAGCGAACAAAGGAAATCTTCAAGAACATCAATAAAAGAAAACATATAGTAAGAGCAGCTAATTTAAAAAAAAAACACAAAAAAAAACCATATATTGTACGTATTATATATATATATACTATAAATTATCCGTATCATAGTGAACAATATTTGATTGAAGAAACAAAAGAAAAGAGTATTTTTATAAGTAAATACTTTATATAAATTGAAAGTTTTTGCGATTGAAAAAAAAAAAATTTTTTTTCAAAATTCGTACTCGTCAACGCGCGGCTAAGGTAGTTCAGCTCTTCGCTAATCTACCATTTTTCGAAAACTCTTTTAGCATAAAAACTACTGAAGATCTAGAAATGGATATGAAGATTACGTTAAACGATATTTATGACATCGTTCCGGTTTTTAACGGCAATCCAGCCGATTTAAATAAATTTATAGCTTGCGGCAATATATTGTTTTCATCTGCTTAAATCGAGGCAGAGCATACATTTATTCTTAAAGTTGTAAAAACTCGATTGGAGGGTTCAGCCTTTGAACTCATCCAATTCAAATCTTTTACCAAATGGAATGATTTGGTACGAGATTCGGAAAAGGAGTTCAAAGAAGAAAAATCAAGAACCTCTGCCCAGAATGATTTACTAACCGCCAGACAACGACTGCAAGAGGGTGTGAAAGAATATGGCGAATGCGTCGGAAAATTATTGCACTCGTTAAATTCAGCTACTTTTGCTAGCGACGAAGCTGTTAGGGCATATTTGAAAATAGAAAACGACCGACTGGCCATCCAAGTATTCGAAGATGGTCTACGTAATCAAAACTTGCGGCTCATTTTAAAGGCTCACAATGAGCACAATTTAAAGAAAGCGATAGCTTATGCTGAAGAGCATTCAGTACGGCTTGAAAAAACGCCTCAATTTAATTTTAGTTCAAATAAATCTACTTGTAGTTACTGTAAAAAAATAGGGCACACGCAGGAAACCTATTATAGGAAAAATAATGCTTCTAACTCCACCAACACTTCCAATTTTCGTCCCCAAAATATTCAAAATTTTTCTAATATCAAAAAAGAAGTACAATCAATATTTTGTATATACTGCAAACGGGCGAACCACACGTATCAAGAGTGTAGGTCTCGACAGCGAAACGCTGGAAACTTTCAAAACCGAAGGGTTAACGATGGCCCAAATGTACACTTCAATCCTTTCAGGGGTCAATACATTCAAACGCTAAGTGCAGAAAACCCCTCGGGAAACGGAATAGCACGGGAAGAAATCAACGGCAATATCCCCGGATGCAGATAAAAGCCGATGTGCACCAAGCACAAAACTAAGTTATTCAATCATTATTCCATTTTGCAAAGAATACGCAGAGTCGGTGCTGCATATTAAACTCGAACCTTCATGTTACTTCACTATTAGTAGACACAAGCTTACAAATTAGCTTACTAAAAGACACTGAACCGGAGTGCACAATTTATAACAAAAGTAAACATAAGGTCTCAACCATTTCAGGCAATGCAATGCAAACATTAGGCGAACAAGTAAAAACAATCAAAGTCCCATTTAATAGCCAGATTATTACACTGAGTCATAATTTTCATATTTTAAACAAAAACATTAATCTATCCTATGATGGAATTTTAGGAAGCGATTTTCTCACCAAATTTAACTGTAAAATTGATTTCAAGAATAAACAACTGGAAATACCAGTAGGCTCAAACGAGGCCGTAAGTCAAAATAAAATTTTAAAACCACATATAAATGATGAAAAACTCACAAAAGAGGAAAACAATGTGTTGCCTACGGGTAAAAAAAGGAATTGTGAAAATAGGAGAGAGGAGCAGGAATATGCGCCGAATGGCCTAAGTCATATTGAGAATCCTCACCCTAATGTCTACAGGCCGCAATCTGTCACATTGTTACCTCAAAGTGAAAATAAAATCATGAAAAATAATGTGAAGGCAAATAAAGAGGAAACCAAGGCATTATTTTCGAATAATGAAAGGATTTGTAAAAACAGGGTTAAGACAACTCAACCTGATGTCTACGGGCTACAAACCATAACCTTGCAACCTCGCTGCAAACAACTTGTCGAGATCCCTTTTGCTTATACAAAAGGCGCAGTGATCCACAAGAAACAAATAAACCCAGGAGTATATTTGGCGGAATCCCTGGTACGCCCAATAAAAAATAAAGTAAAAGTTTTTTTATGAATACAACGGAAGAAATAAAAGAAATCAATTTAAACAAAATTCAATATGAGTAGGAAAAGATAGAAAATTTCAATGAAATTAAATTAGACAAAACAAAAGATTTAATGAAGGGTAGATTAAAGAAAATAGAAACAAACATAGAACTAACGTATTGTAATAATGAAGAAAAGAAATCAATTCTAGAAATTTGTAGAAACTATAATGATTTATTTTATTTCGAGGGAGATCACCTCACTTGTACTCAGACAGCAGAAAATGAAATTATAACAGAGGCAAACAAACCTCCTTTATTCGTTAGGCCATACAGACTTCCTGAAAGTCAGCGGCAAGAAATACATAAGCAAGTTAATGAAATGTTAGGCGATGATATCATTCGCGCAAGTTCAAGTCCATGGAACTCACCCTTGTTATTAGTACCTAAAAAGGCAAATTCCGAAGGTAATAAGCGATGGAGAGTTGTTATAGATTTCCGGAAGCTCAATGATTTAACCATCAGTGATACATATCCTTTGCCCAACATAACTGATATACTTGACCAATTGGGCAGAGCTAAGTATTTCAGCACCCTAGATTTAGCTAAAGGTTTTCACCAGATTCCCGTCAAAGAATCTGACAAATGTAAAACTGCTTTCAGCACACCTTTTGGGCATTACGAATACAACAGGATGCCATTTGGATTAAAAAATGCACCTGCGACATTTCGGAGGCTTATGAACAACGTACTTAGGGGCTTACAAGGATTTGAATGTTTTTTATACGTCGACGACATTGTTGCGTATGGTTATGACTTAACAGATCACAACAAGAAATTAGTTAAAATATTTGACCGATTGCGTCAACACAACCTGAAATTACAACCTGACAAATGTATTTTTTTTAAGCAAGAATTAACGTATTTAGGGCATATCATAACTGAGAATGGAATAAAACCAGATCCTCAAAAAATTAATGTAGTAAAGACTTATCCAACTCCAAAGAATGCAAAAGGAATAAAATCATTTTTAGGATTCGCGGGATACTATCGAAGATTTATAGAAAATTTTTCAAGCATCGCGAAGCCTTTAACTAAATTATTAAAAAAGGATGTCAAATTCAGTTGGGATGCATTCTGCGATGAAGCATTTACAAAGCTAAAGACAAAACTAATAAATCCACCGATATTAGCATATCCAAACTTTGATGAAGGATTCATAATAACCACAGATGCGATATGTTTCGCGAGTAGAACCTTAAATGACGCCGAAACCACCGAAAAAGAACTGTTGGCGATTATTTTTGCTGTAAAACAATTTCGACCATACGTATACGGAAGAAAATTCACCATCCTCACCGATCACAAACCGCTCGAATGGTTAATAAAGTTAAAAGACCCTATGTCAAGACTGGCAAGATGGAGAATTCTACTATCGGAATATGAATACACGATCAAATACAAGGCAGGGAAATGTAATACAAATGCAAACCCTCTCAGTAGACTACAAAAAAACAACAATTGCATATTAAATGAAAACAAGGTAAGAGTCGTAACGCGACAAATGGCGAACAAACAAATACCCAATGAATGTATTCAAACAAAAGTAAAACAGCCAGAAAATACAAGGAGCGACAAGATGCTTAAAATAATAGAAAACAGAGAACCAATAAATGCTAATAAAGAAGCCAAGCTAAAATTATTAATATTACCTGTAATAGAATCAATTGAAGAAAAAGATATAATAAAGAAAATACCACAATTCATAAAACCTCTCATAGGAGAAATAGAAACATATATAATGAAAACTTATACATAACTACATTACTACTACCTTTCAAAACTACTAAAGACCAAGAAATGGCAAAAGAAACACTACAAAAAATTAAAAACGAGAATTGTACACAGGATCAACAATCCATCGCAATAGAAATTCCAGGATTCAACTCCCAATTTAAAGAAGAGTTCAAAACAATGCTTACGGAAATATTTTTTAACATGAAAATTTATTTACATATAAACAATAGAACAATTTTAGAAAGCACAGAACAAATAGAGAGAATTTTAACAGAATACCACAAATCGCCGTTCGAAGGACACCAAGGTATAAATCGAACCTTGAAGAGACTAAAAACAAATTACTACTGGCCTACAATGAAAAAAGATATACAAAAGTTCATTCAAAAGTGCGAATCATGTCAGAAGAATAAACTCAACAAATCGCCAAAAGTACCGATGAAAATTACCACAAAAAGCTCTTCTCCTTTCGAACGAATAGCATTAGATATAGTCGGTCCACTTCCAGTAACATACAAAAGCAACAAATATATCTTAACCTTTCAGGATGATTCAACCAAATTTACAGAAGCGATACCTTTAGCAAACGCAGAAGCAACAACAGTTGCACGGGCTTTCGTTGAACAAATACTTTGTAGATTTGGATTTCCAGATTCTCTTTTAACCGATCAAGGAACAAATCAGCGAATTATTTAAAGAAATATGCAAATTGCTAAAGATTAAAAAACTACAAACTACTCCATTTCGCCCACAAACAAACGGTGCACTTGAGCGAAGCCATCGCACTTTAGCGGAATACCTTAGGCATTATGTCAATAATGACCCGCTCACTTGGGACGATTGGATCTCATATGCTACATTTGTTCTTAATAATACACCTCATAGCAGCACAAACTACAGCCCTCATGAATTACACTACGGATACCCAGCAAAAATTCCTTCCACCCTACAAAAGGATCCCTCTTTAAATTAAAAAAAAAAAAAATAAATAACTGGCCATTTCAGCCCTTGAAAGGACTTTGACCTAGCTTCTTACGATCAATTGTGTTGTGCGTGTTATTAAGTTTGTACACAATTGACCGAGAAATGGACCTACAGGATTAACGCCGACTCCGAACGGCGATGAACGAAATGTTCTTATTCTCAAGAAGCTTTACATGGCATTTTGGTTACTCTCTGAGGTTTGCCATTGTCTGCAGAGAGGTTTCGGCTGTACAGAAAAATTCAAATAATTTTCTGTCGCTGCTGGGATTCGAACCTGGGTTTCCAAAGTTCGTTGACATAGCGGCCACGCACTTTAACCAACTACGCCACGGACGCCCTCTTTAAATTAGAATTATGAAAATTACGCCAACGAACTTAAGGCAAGACTACAACATGGATTTAAAATTGCTGGACAAACTTTAAAAGAGAAAAAGGAAAAGTCTAAGGAATACTATGACAAAGGTGCGAAACCGAAAACATTTAACGTAGGTGAAAAGGTTTTAATTAAAAACCAAACAAGGAAAAACAAATTCTCGTCACTATGGGAAGGTCCATATGAAGTTCTAAAAATAATATCACCGGAAAACACGGCCATAAAAATTCGTAATAAAATTAAAATCATACACAATAACAATCTCAAACAATTTTCAGATTAAAATAACACACACACATAAAACAATTTAGCATAAATTAAAACACAGCAAACACCTTAAATCAATACACCCATTATAATTTTTTACAAATTTTTAGTTAGCTTGCTGGAGTTTCTGACTAGGAATTTTTTAAAGATTAGGGAAAAACATATTTTCCGCATAATTTTCCGCGGCGTAACGCAGACTTTGCCGTTCTCCCTCAAATTTTGGTAGATAAAACGAAATATTGCCAAACGATTTTAAGCAATAAACTACGACAATTTTTTTTTTCCTCTTTCAAAAGAACTTTCAGCTATTTTTTTATGTATGAAAAAAAATATATATAAAAATCTTTCTATCGCAAAAGCTTTCAAATATGAATTAAACACATAAAAAAAAATTTTTTTTAATTCTTTAAAACATTTTAATAACAAACGAAAAAAAAAAGTTCAACAAAAAGAAAAATATATATATAAAGTATTTAATTAAAAAAAAATAATAATAAGTTCTATAAAATATTTTTATTTATTAAATTCATATAATAAATTTAAATTAAATTTCCTTTTAAACTACTAAATATTACGCATAATTTTTAACGCTGTAAAATAGTAAAATATTCATTTACAATACATAAACTATATATATCACATTAGAAAATTAATAATGTACATATATTTAAGTTTTACAAAAAATTTAAATGCTCTATTCTCATTGCTCTATGCTCGTGGTGTCCGTGGCGTAGTTGGTTAAAGTGCGTGGCCGCTATGTCAAAGAACTTTGGAAACCCAGGTTCGAACCCCAGCAGCGACAGAAAATTATTTGAATTAAAATAATTTTTCTGTACGGCCGCCACCTCTCTGCAGACAATGGCAAACCTCAGAGAGTAATCAAAATGCCATGTAAAGCTTCTTGAGAACGAGAACTTTCCGTTCATCGCCGTTCGGAGTCGGCGTTAAGAATGTAGGTCCGGTTCTCGGTCAATTGTGTACAAACTTAATAACACGCACAACACAATTGATCATAAGAAGCTAGGTCAAAGTCATTTCAAGGGCTGAAATGGCCAGTTATTTATTTTTTATTTTTTTTTTATGCTTATTTTTACTCAACCGGTCAGTAACGCGACAGAAAATTTTTCAACCTCTTCAAGGAGAAAAATTTTCTTTTATAAGGGGGAGGGATGTTGTGACCCGCACATTTATGACTATTATTTCCATAAACGACCAAGACCCAATTCAAGTGCAGTGACTCGGATTGCTGGCGTTAATGAAAAACTGACCTAATTTTAGCGCACGCTTAAAATTACCAAAATAAACAAAACCATTGCTTGTTTTTAGTTGTCAAGTGTTTCCGACTACAACGTCGGCGACAACAAAAAGCAAAGCAATGCACTGTTTGGGTGCATCGGCATTAGCTTGCACGGTCAGCATAATAGCGATCATTTACCTACCCTAGTTGCTGCGCTGCTCACAAAGTGCAATGCGTGCAGCTACGCAACATGTAAGACGTACGTGATCGCGTATCGCGAAAGGGGAAGTAATATGTAAATAAATGCAAAGATTTTATGTATGACATGTAATGTTTTGATTGGGTAGAATCGATACATAATTTCCACTTATTGGAAATTATGGGAATTGTGGGAGTTTCTGGAAGAAAGGAACCTCTTTGGAAAGTGAGGATTATCGTTTATAAACCCGTGACCGGTGCAGAAACGAGGACAGAGAGAGTTTAAAGAGTTATAAGATAAGACAACTAATAAGGTCGCAGCCTCGCCTAGACAGCGGGCCTTTTAGTTAAAATAAAATATTTATAAAAACTTAAAAAACACAACATTGGTCGCAGCCTCGCCTAGACAGCAGGCCTATGTTGAAAAATAAATAAAACTAACTAAAAAATTAAACTAAAAATCTTTTTACTCGCTCTCCCGTCTCTGGTATCTCTTCTCCTTGAGGAAAGCACGGAGGCCACGGACGTTAAACACTACAAAAGTAAGATAATGAATTAATTGTAAAATAATCTTTCTATTGTATCACTTAGGAATTTTTAAACAATTTAAAACTAAATAAAAAGGTTGATAAAAATTAAAGTCTATTTATTCGCCAACAGCCTGCAATAGTATGACCCAAATGAATTTAAAAACGGCAGCCTTGAATGAAACCCATAAAAACTCCTCTACCAAAATAATTTCAAATTACCCGCAAATAGGGGAATTACCAGCAAGTTGGTATATGCTTGTAGAGAATTAATCGTAATCGTAAAACCGATAATAGTTTTTAAATATAGTTTTGAATATAATTAAAAATTGTTATAACAAATCGCGCCATATTTTATTACAACTTTTCGCCAGCGCCGCTTTTTTGTTTTATAAAGTTATCGAAAGTACTTTTTAAATATAACTAAAAAAATTAAAAATTTATCGTTATGAAAACTTGCGCAACAAAATAACGCCTCATTTGCTTTGAAAATTTCTGTTTTCAGAATTGCTTTGAGAGTTGTAAATTGAGTTGTTTCATTTTACTTGGGAGTTATGGCGTTAATTTTAATTTTTATGGAAGTTATTTCATTGGGGGTTATATAATTGTGACTTATTTATTGTTTGGTTTGGGAGTTATTTAATTTTCATTGGGAGTTATTTAATTTTTTTAGAGTTGGGACTTATGTAATTTGTATTGGGAGTTATCTCATTGGGAGTTATTTAATTTTTTCATTTGGGAGTTATTTCATTGGGAGTTATTTCACTGCGCCTGTGAAAGCTTATGAGAGAGAGTTATGTAATGCGAACGTTGGAAAAATGCAATTTATTCAAGAAAAGTAGAAAATATTTCAACTTTTCTTCGTAATTTACGTTTTTGACAGATCGTTACTCATAACAAACAGAGAGAAGAAATAAAAGAAACGAGTCATTACTTACTAGAAGAAGCTCATTACTTTTAGGGATTGCTCTTGTAAATAAATCTTTAAAATTAAAAATGTCTAGAATTTTTTCATAAATTACGCCCGCCAATTAAATTAGACCGACGAATATATGTGGCAAAAAAAAACGAACGAAAGGCGCTTCTGATTTCAGGCCTATAAGCATTCTCTCGCCTCTTTTAAAGGTATGTGAGAAACTAATGGCTCAACAAATAAATAGTCATATTCAGGACAAGAAACTACTTTCCCCATATCAGTCTGGTTTTCGAGCAGGGCATGGATGTTCTTCAGCTGTAGTAAAGGTGTTAGATGACATAAGGCCGGAATATGATGCTAACATCACATTGCTAACTTTGCTTTATTTTTCAAAAGCTTTTGACATGGTAACAAACCATAACTATTTGTGTCAAAAACTCAAGCTTTTATTTGGATTCAGTGAAAGTGCTGTAAATTAAATGTCAAGTTACTTGTCTAATCGGTTGCAAAAAGTTAAAGTTGGGAATAAGTTTTTGCAGTATAAACTGGTACTTAGTGGTGTTCCACAAGGTTCGGTTCTTGGTCCACTCTTATTTTCGTTGTTTCTCAATGACATATTTTCTGTCTGCAAGTACTGTTCTGTTCATGCATATGCTGATGATGTTCAGTAGTATATTTCTCGGCGCCTTGGGCTACTTGAGGATTTGTGTTGCAGATTGAATGAAGATCTCAATAACATTAGTGAGTGGGCCAAAGCCAATGGTCTTCAATTGAATGCTGCCAAATCGTATGTTCTACCCATAAGTAAACATAAAACTTGTGTTGATGATATCCCTGACTTGTGTATTGGGTCTAACAAGCTTGAATTAGTGTCGAAAGTTCGCAATCTGGGTTTTTATATAAATTCATCTCTATCGTGTACTGATCACATTAAAAGTGTAGTCCAAAAAGTGTATTATGTCCTTCATAATTTGAGAATGTCCGCTAGTGTGACTCCTGTCAATGTTAAACGTAAATTGGTTATACAGCTGGTGTTACCTGTGATAACCTACGCAGAATTGGTGTATAGTAAGCTTGACTCCTCCTCTCTGTTAAAATTACAAGTTGCTTTTAATCATGCTACGCGCTATGTATTTGGTTTACGTAAAATTGATCAGTTATCTAGTTATAAAAATGCCATACTTAGGTGCGATTTACCATCTTACCTTGATGCCAGAAACTGCATTTATCTACATAAGCTGATTTATACAAAAACACCTTCCTATTTATATAATAAACTTCAAATTAGCTTATCTAGAAGAAGTAATGTTTTTATAAATCCTAGACATACTTCATTAAACTCATCGCACTTGTTTTTCATTAACGCCATCAGACTGTGGAGTGCTCTGCCAGGCGGACTGAGAGAAGTTACAGTGAGAGGTATCTTTAGGCAATCCATTCTAACTTATTTTTCTTCCTCCTAATTCATAATTCTTTCTTTTTCTGTCCTCACCTTTTTTAAATTCTTAAAATTTTTAACTTCTTATCCTATTTTCTGGCCTGTCTTATAACCTATTAAATAAATTTAAGAGCTAATGATATTCTTCTTAAACATACAATGTATCCTTAGTTAAGTTAATTCACGAAACAGTTGTTATCATTCCTATATTTAAAGTATTTTTATATTAAACAGTTGTTATCTATTTTATATTGAATGTATCTATGTTGTACTATAAAAGAACTCTGTTCTTATTGTGCTAATGTATTTTAAAATAATAAATGAAATGAAAATGGAAAATTAATATGCAAATGCAGTGAATGAACTTGAAGGGCCCATAGTACACGGTGTCTGTTTGCCCGGCGTGCAATGAATCTTTTTTACTCTCTTCCACATTTTGCACGCTGGTATGTTACACGACAGAAAAAGATCGGCGGACAGATTTTGACTTTTCATTCAGTTCCATTACTTTTTTTCCTACACTTTATTACAGCAAGGGTTTCCTACAACTATTTTCTTCATACTGTTATAGTACAATAGTAATATTTTTCTTCAAAAATGTACTTTTTAGCTACTTAAACGCCCAAGTCTTTTACTTCACCAGCTTAAGGTCCCAGCTAGGCAGCTCTAAGGCGTCTTATACGTTCAATATATATTGAACGTGATCCAGTATCGCGATATTTATTGAACGTGTAGTATACAATAGCTGTGTTTTTTACCAAGCGAGCAGTCAAAAAACGACTGCTAAGTCGCTTAAGAATGTTTTTTAAAACATGGAAGCACTGTCTGATGTTGAACTGATGTCTGAACAAAACAAATCAGAAGTTGAAATTAAATTTTGAAGTCGTCACAATGGAAACCGCAGAAGTTGCAATGACATATATAATAAAATATGTAAAGAAGAAAAAAAAAATACATTTCTGTGTCCTTTAGGTTGCATATTGTTTAATGGACAGCAAAAACAATCAAGAAGCTGAAGATCTAATAAACGCAATATTTGCAAATTGTTCAAATTGTTCAAGCTCGGACTCTGATGGATCTGACCTGAAGCCAGAAGTACATTCGAAATGCAATGATTTTCTGCAAATTATTGATGCGTACGACGACGACGATTTTAATTCGCAATTATTTGCAGATTTTCTTATTTTTGTCACCGATTGTTTGAACTTTCAATTGCATTGACAGCTCTTGCTGTATGATTTTTCATCTCTCAAATATTCAAAACTCGGTTCTCAAAAATTACCGACTCCGCAAAAGTTTTCAAAAATTAAAGCTTGAAAAACTAATTGTATTTTTTCAGCAATGAGTTTATATGAAAAAGCTTGTTTATGCTATTTATTAAATAGTGTCTTTTATGGAAATGTTGGTGAAAAAGACATTTTGAAAATTTCGTTCAAAGTATTAGGTACAAAAAAGTTTCGACTTCATGTATCACTATTAACTGACAATTCGTCACATTTGCCACCTTCATAGAAAAAGTACACAATAATTGAAAAATGACTTGGAACGCTATTTTTCGTTTGCTCGCTAAACTTTAAAGCCACAAACAGTTTCCTGTGTTATTTAAGCGAGTATTCGTATGATAAGCGGGCGTTTTTCTACAGCTCGCTTGGTAAAAAACACAGCTAATATTGATGGATCGTGATCCAGATTGCAAAATATCTAAATAATTTGAAATCTAAATCGCTGATCGCAAATTGTCAATATATATTGAACGTTAAGCATATTTGCAATTCACGATAAATAAAAAATTAAATAAACATTAACTAATTAAATAGAAAAAGGCATTAACAGGTAGTGTGTTACAGTAAAATAAAAAGAAAGCCAATTGACTTATTTTTCCAGTAATTTGTGCCATAATAGAAAAAGACATTAAGAGCGTGTGTGTGCTACCAGTAGAATCGAGTCTTACGGTGGAACAACAAATTTCAAGAGAATTTATTTTTAACTTGGAAGTATTGCCGGAATTGTGGGACTCGTCAGCTAAAGCTTATAGCGGCTGCATACCAGAAACTATTAAAAGTTCTAAAAAATCTAAGCCTGCAGCTTCCCTCAACGATGTGCTGAAGAATATATGTACATTCCTTGAGGTCGAACTTCAAATAGGATCTCAAACGAATTGTTGAGTCAAAACGTTCTCTGCTGGTGCAGATGATGTCTATACCCCCAAATCGTGGATATTCCAAGCTTTGCAATTTTTACAAAGAATCGAAAAGCCTGTTAATGTGGTTAGTACATTTTTATTTACAACAATAATGAATTGAGAAGATTGTAAAGCAATGAGTGGTTTCGAAATAAATTTTGGTCCAATGGTTAAAAAGAACATGAATCAATAAGAGACTATAGAAAAATTTGCTACAACAAAGACTTTTATTAACAACTAGCTTTTTAACTTGCGCGTTGCTGAACCCAGCAACTATATCGGAACATAATAATTGTATTCAAAACTTTTCTTAGACCCATAGTTTGACACCACTGTCATTTTCCACTGCCCGTTCCAGTTTCCCAGTAGCAGGACATCACCAAATAGTAGCTCCATTTTGAGTTTGTATGTGAATACTGTTACTTTTACTTTCAAAGCTATTCGATATTACAAATTTTAATTGAATGGGCAGATCCACACCCTCTTATACAATGTCCATCCCAGTTTCATCCGTATTCAATTGATTGGCGATATTCCGAACTCTACTTGCATTACTGGTCCGATGCGAAAGATTTGATTATTTGGGGTGCGGCATTGTGAATAACACTGACAAATTAATGTCATAAGGCAATTATGGAATTATCGCAACATACTGTAGTGTACTTATTGCACACACTTTAATTTACACACTAACCTACCACAATGTAGTTTAGTCATTAATAAACATTGTATACATTTGTATACGTTTGTAAAATACCCAATGACCCACTGCAGCGTTTAGTCACGCTCAGCCAGAAACTTTAGACTTTTGTAAACAAAGTCATGAGTAAGCGAAGCATTTAAACATTGTAAATGCTCGCAAACTCAAAGTCCAAGCAGAAGCTTGTAACAAAGGAATTATGCTGCGTTTGCATAATTCTTTCATTATTCCAATAGGAATGGGGATTCATGTATTGGTGAGAACTTAGAATTAAGATATTTACATGTTACATTTAGAATGTAAGAAATATTTGTAAGAGAGTTTCTGGAAAGAGAATTCCAGAAATATGTATTGGAATGTGATCGATTTGCCAATAAAAGGCAGAGTCGATCCCAAAATAAAGGCATTCGATAGTTCTGATTCTTGAAGAGACAAACAGAAAAACTTAAAAGTCTTTCCTTTTTTTTTTTTCTTAAAAAGTAGCTTGGTTAGCTGCAAAATAAACTAAACCAAAACCAATGTAAGAGCGGCTTTTTAGCCAACACTACAGAGCTTAGTAAGCTTTTAAAACTATACTAATTATTTTTTTTTCTCCAAACAAATAACATTACATGGCGATCCTGCGGACGACCCCACAAAAAAAAAAAAAAAAAAATAAATATAGATGAATACTGACAGTCAAGAAAATATAAACAAAATATTCAAAAAGTGGGAGGATCTGGTAAAGGAACAACAGCAAGAGGAGTACGTACCAGAGCCAACAGCAGTAAATGCAGCTCAATACAAGCCAACTCCTAAGGATGCTGGTCCGAAACCTATAAATATCGAAGAATACCGGAGAAGACACCAGAACACAATAGGTAAAATTTCAGAAGAACCAAAACCAGCAAAAAGGAAGCGAGCTGGACGACGAGTGCGAAGTAGACAGAAGATAGCCGAGCTACATCGCATAGCAAACATCACATACGATAAAGAAAAGAAACAATATTTTAAAAATCAAATAAAATTAGAGAAATTAAAAGAACGACAATTTAGGCAAGAAAAATATTAATGATAAAAATTTCATAAGTTAAATTTATAATGGGAAATACGGAAAGCAAGAAATCCGAAAATTCAAATTTATTAAATAATGTTACTAGCAGCAGCATCGTGGTGACCGACCACAATCTTTTATATGTAGTAGTAATAATTTTAACAATATTAATGATTTTTAAAATAAATAGCTATTATAAGAAATATGTACAGAAGCAGTTGCATAAAAATGTATCAACTCAAGTTTAAAAACAGTATAAATGTATAAATAAAAATTACGAATATTAAGAATAAAATCATAAATGTAAATAAGCCATTTTTAAATTTTATGAACACAATGAATTTTCAAAAAAGAAAGCAAGAACAAATAGAAAAAAAAAATCCACTAGATTCTTTAAAAACTAATGAAGTATTACAAATACCAAAACCACGCGACCTAATTAAGGAACTACAATTTCTTACTAGATTTTGGGAATATATAGGTATGACTAGGGCACCAACTATTAACGATTTAACTAACCCTGACACTACAGAAGAAACATTAAGAATGATAGACAAATTTGCAAATTAATAAACAGATAATTAAATGGAGACGGTAATAGAAAAGTTATTAGCTATACTTACAAATCTAAAGAAAAGTTCGGTACGGGGATACTCTTATGAGACCATCCTACAAAAATTACAGTCAATAGAAAAATATAAAGAAGAATTTGCATCACTTGCTATTGTCACTACCGACGAATCACATACTAATGCATTGAAAATAGAATTCAATAAAACATATACAGAAATTAAACAACAACTGCTAGAACAGTTGCAAAATAAAGCGGAAAATCCAAAAGAAAACAAACAAGAAGTAAATATGACTACTTTTAATTTAGAATTGGCCCTTAAGGCAATACCTTTATTTAATGGGCAATATAGAGAACTATCTTCATTTTTAAAAATATCGGAATTAATCCATAATGGATTAAATACAGAAAGTAAAAAGTCATTAATCGAGTTCATTTGCAATGTCAAACTGTCAAATAGTGTAAAAACATCGATTTGCGCGGTATCTGAACCAAAAACTTTTATTGAACTAACAGAAAAATTGGAAGGAAGGTATAAAAGTCACAAAAGTATTCCTACTATCCACACAACATTGTCAAATTTGACACAAAAAGGTTCAATACAAAATTTTAATGAAATAATATTAACACTCATTAGCGATTTAAGCAATATGCAAATCAAAGAGTTATCTACAACAGCGACTGAGACAGAAAAACAAGTTATAATGAAAATGAATGACAAATATGCACTCACAGTCTTTAAGAATGGTTTGAATGAAAAGTATAAATCGACTGTATATGCAGCACAACCACAGACACTTACAGATGCAGTAAATATAGCATCAGAACTAGAAAACGACTCAAATCAAAACAACGCTTCACAACTTTTAAACATAAACAGAGTTTTTCCAAGGAATAATAATTTTAGAGGAAATTCCAACAGACAATTTAATTATAATAGATTTAACAATAGAAACACTAATTTCAATTCAAATAGGTACCAAAATAATCGAAATTTTAGGCAAAATTACAACCAAACTAACAACAATCGATCTTTCGAAAACAATTACAATAGAACATCATACAACAATCAAAGAGGAGGTTCAAACTATCAAAATTTCAATAGAAATACAAGAAATAATAACAACAACAGAAACACTCAAGGAAATTACAGACGAGTTAATATAGTAAATGCTTCGGAAAACGCACAAGCCCCGGAGGACACACGGAATGCACCTCCGGGAAACCATTAAAAATATTCAATATTACAAACAAACTAACTAATTATATAACGGTAGAATGTAATAATTCAAAAAACAAATTAACATTTCTCATAGATACAGGAGCAGATATTTCAATATGCAAAATACAAGTTTTACCTGAACAACAGAAAATTTTAACATACGACACATGCAAATTAATAGGGATTACAAAAGAAGAAGTTAAATCATTAGGAGGAACAGAAATAGTATTAAAAATAGAAAACAATATAACGAAACATTATTTTCAAGTTGTAGACACAGATTTTCCAATTGCCACAGATGGAATAATTGGAACAGATTTTCTTAAACAACATATGTGCGTTATCGATTACGAAACTCACACAATTAAAATGACAATAGATGAAGAAGAAGTAATTATACCAATAAACATCCAACAATCAAAACTAGGAACATTTTATATACCACCAAGATCAGAGTTAATATGTGCTATAGATCTAAAGCTAAACCAAGATAGTGTAATTTTAAGTGAAGAAATACAGGAAGGCATTTTTATAGGAAATTCAATTGCACCTGCAATAGGTCACTGTCACATTAAAATTTTAAACACAACCGATAAAGAAGCAATAATAGATAATGTAGACATTCGAACGGAACCTTTAAAAAATTATTCAATAGTAAGACGAATCCAATCAAAACAAAATACAAATGACAACCAACGACTGAAAGAACTAACAAAAATACTCAATATTGACGGTATGGACAATGAAGCAAAGACTTCACTTTTCAAAATTTTTGAAAAATATCAGAATATTTTTCATTTGGACAATGAACAACTATCAGTAAACAATTTTTACTCACAAAATTTACAATCAACAGACAACACACCAGTATACATAAAGAACTACAGACTACCACACTCTCAACATGAAGAAATAAATAGACAAGTTGAAAAATTATTAGATGACGACTTGATTGAACCTTCAACAAGTGCATACAACTCACCTTTATTATTAGTACCAAAAAAGAGTGACAATAATTCGAAAAAATGGCGATTAGTAGTTGATTTCAGACAATTAAATAAAAAGATCGTAAATGACAAATTTCCATTAACTAGATTAGAAGACGTATTAGACCAACTAGGACGAGCTAGATACTTCTCAACTTTAGATATGACAAGCTCATTTCACCAAATTTCTCTAGATGAAAACTCAAGACATATGAAAGCCTTTTCAACAGCAAAAGGACATTATCATTTCAAACGGTTACCATTCGGACTAAAAATTTCATCCAATAGTTTTCAAAGAATGTTAACCATAGCATTATCAGGTTTAGAATCAAGAGCATTTCTTTATGTCGATGACATAATAGTTTTTGGATGTAGTTTAAAACACCACAACGATAATCTCATAAATGTATTTGAACGACTTAATAAATATAATCTTAAACTGAATCCTAATAAATGTCATTTTTTGAAACCAGAAGTAGTATATCTAGGTCACCTAATTACAAGAAATGGTATTAAAACAGACCCAGCAAAGCATAAAACAATTGAATTGTATCCAATACCAAAAAATTCTGATGAAGTTCGAAGATTCGTAGCATTTTGTAATTATTATAGAAAATTTATAAGAAATTTTGCTAATTTAGCTAAAAGTTTAAATAATTTGCTTCAAAAGAAACAACCCTTCATATGGACAGAAGAATGTCAAAATGCATTCGAAACATTAAAACAAAAACTTATCAATCCACCAGTATTACAATATCCCGATTTTGAAAAACCTTTCATTTTAACGACAGACGCATCCGACTATGCATTAGGTGCAGTACTGTCACAAGGAGATATAGGGAACGATCTACCAATTTCATATGCCAGCAAAACACTAAACAAACATGAACTAAATAAACCAGTGATAGAAAAGGAATTACTAGCCATCCATTGGGGAATTAGTTTTTTCAGACCATATTTATTTGGACGCAAATTTATAGTGGTTACTGATCACCGACCTTTAGTTTCATTATTTTCTCACAAAAATCCATCTTCTAAATTGACGAGAATACGTTTAGAACTTTCAGATTACGATTATGAAATTGTTTATAAGCAAGGCAAGATAAACACAAATGCTGATGCATTATCTAGGATAAAAATAGACTCGGACTTACTGAAAACAATGATACCAAAAACAAACGATGAATCCGCGAAGAAGACTTTAGTAATAACAAGGGGCATGTCTGCAAGAAATATGGCAGACAAAGAGGAAATAGAAGATAATTGTAGCTTTCCACAGAAGACTGGCCACCTTCACATATGGGATTGCACATCTTTAGCTGACGTCAGAAATATAAAGAAATTAAAATTTGAAATAAAGAGCGAATATAAGGGTACCCAAATAGAAATTAAATTAAAAGATGTAGTACTTGTGAGATGTAGTGATAATCTAAACAAACTCGATTTGTCTTTGGAGAAACTATCATCAAAAATGCACAAACTAAACATCAAAGAATTAGCGCTAAATGAAGAAGATGAAATATTTAAGCACGTGCAGAAGAATGAATTTAAGAAAAAGTATAATATGTTGCAACATAATGAAATAAAGAAAAATCGCTCAGGAGTAAATATACTAATATATAAAAGTCCCCAAAGAATAGAAGAAGATATAATAAAATACAAGCTAATTGAAGAATATCACAACTCGCCTTGCGGAGGGCATTTAGGAGTTAGGAAGACAATTTTAAAATTAAAACAGCGATATATTTGGAAAAATATGTCTAAAATGGTAAAGAAATTCATCTCAAACTGTAAGCAATGTCTAATAAATAAACAGATAAGACATACAAAGGAACAGTTAGTCATTACAGATACACCAAACACTAGTTTTGAAGTTATAGCAATTGATACTGTAGGTCCTTTAAAAATTTCAAACGGTTACAGATATATACTGACAGCACAATGTGAACTGACAAAATTTGTCATGGCTTATCCAATGGAAAGCAAAGATGCAGCAACAGTTGCATCAACACTAGTAAATCATTTCATTCTTAAATATGGCATTTTTAAAGTTATAAAATCAGACAGAGGAACTGAATTTGTAAACGAACTAATGAAAAACATTTGCAAATATTTAGATATAAAACAAACATTTTCAGCACCTTACCACCACGAGACATTAGGAACCATAGAACGTAACCATAGAGTACTCAATGAATACATGCTTAACTTTGCAACAGATAATGAGTGGGATAAGTGGATATCTTTTTACACTTTTGCTTTCAATACTTCTCCAAATATAGACACAGGCTACTCGCCTTATGAATTAGTTCTTGGCAAATTACCATATATGCCAACTGATACAAAAATTAACAATACACCGGTATATGACATTGACTCATATGCCAATGAACTCAAAATAAGATTAAAAACATCAATTGATAAAGCAAAACAATTCATAAACAATGTAAAAGACAAAAGAAAAAAAGATAGCAATATAAAAACAAATAAGTTAAAGGTAGAAATAGGAGACTTAGTTTTAGTAAAATTAGGTAATAGAAAGAAAAACCAAAGTCCTTACCATGGACCATATAAAGTAGTTGAAACAGAAGAAGTAAATACTTATATAGAAATTAAGGGACAAATAAAGAAAATGCATAATAATAACTTGATTAAATATACAATAGACACATAAGTTAACTATTATTATGGGAACAAAAATAAAAATATTCATTCAAATTTAACAGTTAAAAACATATATTTTATTCATGTACAAGAACTATAAAAAAAAAAAAAAAAAAAAAAAAAACAACAAAAAAAAAAAAAATGTTTATATAATTATAAGAATTAAGTAATATTTTAATCCTACATTTTACATCTAAAATAGTCTACCAAAAATAATAATAAGAACTAAAATAGTGAATTTAATTTTCCACTAGATCATCACAATTATTTTAAAAAATTTATCTCCTCATACATGAACACTCATTCGAATATAAATTTTTTCTTAAGGGCAAGGGTGTAGTGTACTTATTGCACACACTTTAATTTACACACTAACCTACCACAATGTAGTTTAGTCATTAATAAACATTGTATACATTTGTATACGTTTGTAAAATACCCAATGACCCACTGCAGCGTTTAGTCACGCTCAGCCAGAAACTTTAGACTTTTGTAAACAAAGTCATGAGTAAGCGAAGCATTTAAACATTGTAAATGCTCGCAAACTCAAAGTCCAAGCAGAAGCTTGTAACAAAGGAATTATGCTGCGTTTGCATAATTCTTTCATTATTCCAATAGGAATGGGGATTCATGTATTGGTGAGAACTTAGAATTAAGATATTTACATGTTACATTTAGAATGTAAGAAATATTTGTAAGAGAGTTTCTGGAAAGAGAATTCCAGAAATATGTATTGGAATGTGATCGATTTGCCAATAAAAGGCAGAGTCGATCCCAAAATAAAGGCATTCGATAGTTCTGATTCTTGAAGAGACAAACAGAAAAACTTAAAAGTCTTTCCTTTTTTTTTTTTCTTAAAAAGTAGCTTGGTTAGCTGCAAAATAAACTAAACCAAAACCAATGTAAGAGCGGCTTTTTAGCCAACACTACAGAGCTTAGTAAGCTTTTAAAACTATACTAATTATTTTTTTTTCTCCAAACAAATAACATTACAATACATATGCACAAATGTGTTAACTTACCGTTTAAAAATAGAATTGCACACGAAATGATCAATCGGAATAAAATGAACAGCGAATTCGTATAGATTTTCAAAGTAACACAGTGCAACACGAAAAAAAATAACCATATACGGACACCACTACGTGATAAAAGACTAAAAAAAAGACCCGTGGCTCCCAATTTTTCCCAAAGTCTTTTGGGAAAAATTGAAAACAAAACTTTTTTGTTTATGGGCCGCCAAAGATTTGGGGCTCATATCTTGCAAGCCGTTCAGAATTTCGATTTACTCTCTGAGGCAAAGTTGTAGCTCTTGTCATAAAGAACAAAAATATAAAACGAACATATAAAATCAAAAAAACTTCACCTTCCAGATCAAAATCGCAAAAAACTTAAAAAAATTCGATTTTTTTTTACCTTTTTTCCCGTGTTCAGGTCCATAGGTAGCAAACCGTTCAAAATTCAAGGAAACAATCAACTACAAAAATTTACCTAAGATCTCAATAAACAAATTTCTAGAACATATAAACTTCCTAGAGATGATTCTTAACACTGTTTAGGTAGCACGCAAAAGTGAAAAAAGTGACGCGGTGAAAGTTATATAAAGTGCTACAACATAATTCGTACACAACAGTGGCAACTGACAGTTTCAGTATGCAGTGTGAAAAAAATGATTTATTTTGCTACGTTTGCGGTCATCAAACCAGAAAAAAAACATCTACAAGATTTCAGAAGGAAAAGAATCTTTTAACTTGTGAATTCAAAAGAGCATATACATTGTTTTTCGACGAAGTGGACTTGACCGGTGAAAATTACACACCTTATACAGTGTGTCGCCAATGTTATAACAATCTCATGGCATGGTTGAGTGGAGGCAGAGGTACTATGAAGTATTGTAAGCCGGTAAACTGGATTAATCGCCCAGGTGATCATGATGCAACCAGTTGCTATGCATGCGTAAATTACACATGTCGTCTAAATCGACATGCTGAGAAGAACAAAATTTATAAAGCAACAGCCACACTACCAGTGCTTGCACCTAAAAATTAAATGCACAGTTCGAAAAAAAAGTTTCGATTGATTGTTGATGCGCACGCAATCGCAAAGAACATAACCATTCACAATGTACCTGTTACATGAGCGCTTGTAAACAACAACAAGCGCTTGGCTTCGAGTGACAATATTATTACTCAGAACGTTTGCGCTACTGTCCAAGCTTGCTGGCATGAGTATTGTTATCGCAACAACAAGCGCTTAAGCTTCATATTTCATGAGTGCTCGTCACCTGTACGTTGGCTTAGCTACCCAACGTGCAGGCGATCGCGCAGCCAGCAATGCAGCGTCATCACACCCCTCTGCAAACCTTCTCGCATCATCATTAGCGCTGATGACGAGGCGAGAAAGTATATATACCCAGGCTCTGAGCGCGATAAAGTTATATTTAATATTGTTCATAAACATGGAGTTCGGGAAAACTCTTTTTGTTTGTGTAGTAATGTGCTTCGCCGCGGCAGTGTATTTGGCACTGCGGTGTATTTTTAACGCGCTATGGTGGCATGGCTTATGGGCCATGCTGCCATAAAATCCAAATATATAAAAGCCGAGAAAGAACTGAGAGTTTAGAGTCTGCCGTCCTTGACCGATCCGAGCGAACGTGTATTTGAATTTCCGACAATTATTGTATCGTATTGTATATTCTTTGTAAATAAAAATATATCTTAAGACAACCACATATCAAACAAAAGCTTAAGCTCTTTGTTGAGAGAGAGAGAGAGAGCTGAAAGTCTACAACTCACCGCGCTGCCATCTTAAGTGGATAGTAGTTGCACTCAGTTAATTTCTGCTGCAGTGTTGCCATAAGGTTAATATATCGTATTTATTTTGATTTTACTAAGATGAAACTCTTTTCATTTCATTAAGAAGCCACTGTTTTTATTTCAATAAGAAATAATTTCAAATTAAATAAAATGAATTAAACATATTTGATTCTTGAGTCTTTATTTAAAATATGTTTTCATATCATATTTATGCTCCCAAGTAACGCTGGGAACGGGTATGCTAGTATAGATATAAATATAAATATTTATGTTTGCTTATTATAATATTTGCAAAAATTATCCCTTATTATTTTAGAACTTTAAGTTGGGTTGCGTGCAGCATTATCTTGTATATTTGATAAATCGAAATTATCACCATTGCAACTAGATGACGTGTATACGTGTTCATTTTTAATCAAAGAATTGTGCAAGTAGCAGAATACCGCTGCTACCTTTACAGCTTTATTTGGACGTAGGCTGATAGCCTTCTGGAAAAAAACAAATTTTACAGCAAGTATGCCTAAAAAGCATTCAACCACAGATTTTGCTGCAGATAAACGACGGTTAAAAAGTTCTTCCTCTTGTGTTGCTGTTTTTTGTGGATACGGCTTCATAAAATTTGTGCCCAAAGCAAAGGCTTCGTCTCCTATGAATAAATACGGAAATTTTTTTCAATGTATTAAGAAGAGCTGACGGTGGTGGTATATAAATTCAATCGGCCTTGTTGCAAGTGGTCCCAAAATTTGGCATAAAAAAGGACGCCAGCATTAGGGAATAAAACTCTCGAACTTTTTTTTATCAAAGTTTCCTTTTTTTTTTGTTTTTTAACCCATACCGGCCCACCTCCGTGACCTTTTGTAAACGCAAAAAATCGATTTTTTTTCAATTTTTGCAGCATAGCATCCAAACTATTGAAGTGAAGTGAAGTATTGAATCAAATTATAATAATCAATATATAATAAAAATAATTGTAGCTAATTTGAATACGAACATTTCGGTATACTGCTTAACTATTTGAGACATCTGGTTCCCGAGATATATATTTTTAAAAGAAAAATCGGAGGTGAATCAAACTTCCTATTTTTTTTACTTTTTGAATTTTATTAAAAAAACTATTCCAGATACGATATTGAAATTTTCTGCACCAATTTTCATTAATGCATTACTAATTTTCAAGTACAAAACACTTAACTCTAAGACTTTCTCTTAACCCATACCAGCCCAACTGCAACAAAATACCCTACTTTTCGTCAATCTTTTTCACGTTTTGCGTTGATGTCATTGCAATGTTTAAAAAAAATTGCAGATAATTTGAATATGAATATTACTGCTTAGCTTTTTATTAAATTTAAAATCTCTTTTATATGCATTCATGAGCTCCTATGCAGAATATGGTCGGAAGAATTCATTCCAAACGATTGGAATCTCAGTGTGCTCTGCGTAATCCACACTTATCGTGCGTCTTTTTCAACCTTATGATGGAGAAGATCATCCGAGCTGCTGATTTGAGACGCAGTGGCACTATATTCTATAAAAGTTTTATGTTGCTGGCGTATACTGATGATATCGATATTATTGGCCATAATACGCGCGAAGTCAGTGCAGCATTCTCCAGATTAGCGAAAGAGTCGCGTCGAATGGGTCTTGCAGTGAACACAGATAAGATGAAATACCTAGTGTCAACAAATAAACAGTCCTAGCATCTTTGAAACCACGTCACTGTTGACAACATCTCCTTCGAGGTTGTTAAGGACTTCGTCTACCTGGGATCCATCATAAACTCTTTCAACGATGTCAGTATTAAATAAAACGAAGGATAACTCTTGCCAACAGGTGTTACTTTGGGTTGAGTAGGCAATTAAGAAGCAAAGCCCTCTTTCGACGAACAAAACTCACGATCTATAAGTCACTAATTATGCCCGTCCTGTTATATGCAGCACAAACCTGGACGTTGAGCAGTTCTGATGAAAAGACTTTGGAAGCCTTCGAGAGAAAGATCCTTCGTAAGACCTTCGGTCCAATCTGCGTCAATGATGAGTACCGAATTCGATGGAACCACGAGCTGTATGAGCTGTACGCTGACATCGACATAAATAAGCGTAATGAAATCGAGCGGCTCCGCTGGCTAGGTCATGTTGAGCGAATAGAAAACGACGCTCCAGCGAAAAAAATATTCGATTCGGTGCCCGGTGTTGGTCAACGCAGAAGAGAACGCCCACATCTTCGTTGGAAGGATCAGGTGTTGGATAACCTGACCACGCTTGGTGTTTCCAACTGGCGCCAGCAAGCGCAAAACAGAAATGGCTGGCGCAATTTCTTATACGAGGCCAAAACCGACCAACGGTTGTTAGCGCCAGATAAGGAAGTAAGTAAGTAGTAGAAATATTTAACCGTGATCCTCGCGAACAAGTTTACCAACAGGTGAAGATGTGATTTTAGATCTTCATTACGCGAAGCAACATAAAAGTTAGACTGAAAAGAAGCCAAAACAAGTGAATCGTTAGTAGTTATAGACTTATCAAACAAAGCAACCAATATTTCTCGAAGAGTTATTGCTCAAAGAAACTTTAAAAGTCTACGCTCCGCTAAGTAAAGAAATCAAGCGTCACCCAGCTAGCTTAAGTGGTTCACTACATATTTACAGGGTCATCAAATTGTCACGATTTCTGGTATCCCTTGTGCCAGCAGAAACAATGTGCGCGTTCAACAAATGCCTTCATCGCAATGGCTATTTCGCACATCCTGAAATTATTCATTTGGCGATGAGCAACGATGATCGAGAACAGATTCATTCGTTGGCATATCGCCAAATTATAGATACGACCAATGCGTTATCCGAAGCTGCAGTTTCCGTCATCCGTGAGTTGAAAGTTCCAATGCTGAACTACTCGTGCATGGACTACGTTGACATGATACGCTGGCAAAAAGTTTCGCCCACCAAAAAAGCACCATAAATTTTACACAGTCTTCTGATTACAAATGACAAAATTGTACGACCGGCGAAATATAAAATCACTGATCCTCAGTTCGAAGGAAGATCTTAAATGTTGCAAGAGAAGAAAAGAACTTCGATATCGAGCTTCGAAGCTTACCGTGTCATTCGAAGGCCGTAGAAAGTGCGTAAGAACAGTTATAGAGGCCTCAAAACACGTTTCGAGCGAGTCCCAATGTGTGTGATACATTATCGCTAAACTGCGGCATCGATGCATGATACCATATTTTAATACCAAAAACCAGTTTGCTGCTGACAGAAATTATTTTGCTTTCCAACCAAAACTTTGAATTCAAAGTTTACTAAAAGAGAACTCCATATTCAAATTAGCTACAATTTTTGAATAAATTTCAATAACGTCACTTCAATAGTTTGGATGCTATGCGGCAAAAATTGCAAAAAATCGATTTTTTTGCGTTTAAAAAAGGTCACGGAGATGGGCCGGTATGGGTTAAAAACAAAAAAAAAAGTATCCAAATTTTTTTTTCATCCATTCGCAAGTTTTTATCGTAATCGAACTGAATCGGTTTCTATCGTTACGCCCTAGCCACCATCTGATACACGTCCATTGCATCCGACGTCAATCATTATAAATTCTTTTTTCGCATTTGCAATTCCCATAAGGATGATATTGTAGGTCCCTTTATAATTGTAGTATAGGGATCCTGTCCCAGGTGGACGCCTTATTTTTATGTGTGAAAAATTGTGGAGTCTTTCAAAATCTTCAGCAACACTTTCCCATTCGTCTTTAGTAGTTGGCAGCTAAAAAGAATGAAAATAAATTATTAGAATATTATAAGATTATTTATATTTATATACTATTAATAATTATTTTATTTTCAGGGCATGCTGTCTGAATATGAGGGTGATTTTGAAGAAATTGGTGCGGAAAGCAACAGTTAGTTATTCGTTTTTTTTCGTTTGTTGACACTATACTTCCTCCGAAAAAAAAGCAAAAAGTAACTCAATAGCAAAACAAAATGAGCTAATTCGAAAAGCCTGCTCATTACTGACTGAGGTACCACAATCATCAACTAGTAATATAAACGCAACAGCAATATATTGGATCGAAAAAGTAGAAAAGCTACATCCAGAAATTTTTGGGGAAAAATGGCAAGAAAAGGTTGTAAAATTTTAGCCTTTTTTTTAAAGGCTGAATTTGCTTACATTATTTTTTACTCTGTGAATGTACAAACTTATATATAATATATATATAATATATTATATTAACATACTATATGAATATGATATAAAAAAGAACAATACCTATAACAAAACATATTTGAAATTGATTAAAATGGAATTCAGTCTTTCAAGTTTAAATAAATAATTAGTATAAAAATCGTATTTTTTCGAGTTTTTCAGATTTTTTCTCCTCAAATTCCATTTATTCATCAAACGAAGTGCCATAACTTGTAACGAACTTTGTAGCCGTTGTTAGCTCGCCGGATAGCCGGGGTTCGTACAAAAAATTTTTTATTCATTTGCTATTCATTTAATCGCCGTTGCTCCTGATTTCCCTCGAAGTCACGGATCCTGAATTCCGTTCGTTTGTCTGTCCTCTGAGTATTTACGGTGGGCCATCCGGTATAGAACCACTCGGGCCTGGTGCAAGCTTGGTCGTTATCCTTGTACAAAAATATGATCTGAACCCAAGTGGGCGATCGACTTGGATGCTTTAGAGCAGACCGTCCGGTATCAAACCACTCGGGTCGACAGAAAAAACAACTTTCGTGATGCCACTGGATGTTTTATGACCGGCCGTCCGATATGAAACCACTCGGGCCGACAAGACAAACTGTTCACTACTGCCTTTAGTCACTCGTGCTTAGTCACTTGTTCACTTTGTAGCTTGTTCACTGGGTCACTTGTTCACTCTGTTACTTGTTCACTTGACTCCCCGATGTGCGTTGTTTGCGTGTTGACTACAAAAGAGACCCACTGTTGGTTCGCTGAATCCTTTTATCCCCAAAAAAGGTAACGGGACCTCGTTTGTGTCGCCAATTTCCATTTGATCTCGACCTTGAATCTTGCTCGCCTAGAGATAGCGGCAACTTTTTGCCTTGCATGTTATTGTTGTCATAGTCGCTGTTTAATGACCCATAGTATTTTGTTATTGCTACGTGTGGGTGCATAGAATGCATGTTGTTTGTGTATTTTGATTTGTTGTTGTTTGATTGCGGGTCGCCCAGCTGCGCGTTTTATGGACAAGGGCGGTTCGCGGGTTCTTGTCCAGGTGCGGTTTAGGGTTGCAGGGCGGGTTCATGTTTTTCGGGGCCCTTTGTGCAGCGGTGTTTTATAGGGAACTGTAAGGCATAAATTCAGCGAATTTATGTTTCCTTACACCCCCCCTTACTTCCAGGTAGAAGGCTGAGTACGATGCTACTTACCGTTATCGTGACTCGGTAGTTGCTTTGGGTGTATTTGATGTCGTAACTACCTTTAGTGCTTGTTTGGTTCTTCGGTGTGAAATTCTTTCAGTTCGCTCACGTGTGCTACGGACAGCTGTCTTTGTCGCCCCGGACCTGTATGATGACTGGAGATGTGAACCCCACGACTCGGTAAGGTCCGTCGTACCGAGGTGCGAGTTTGACTGCGAAATTTTCGACTGCTTTCGACAGTTGGTGTTGCTTTAGGAGTACCAGCTGTCCCACCTCTGGTCGCCACGCCCTTCTCCTGAGGTTGTGTTGTCTTGCTTGATTCTTTGCTGCCTTTCTTAGGTTCCGACGAACCATTTGGAATACTTCCTTCAGTCGGACTGTTCTACCAACGGGGTTTTGGGGACATGTTCCTGAAACCAGCGCCTGTTCATCAAAGAGTGCCTTTGGCAGTCTCGGTTCTCTTCCTTGCGTCAAGAATGCAGGTGTATAACCGGTGGTGTCCAAAACACTTGTATTTAACTCTAGAGAAATCTCAGGCAGTAGATCATCCCATTTGCGCTGATCTCTTCCAGTCAGCTGTGCTATCATCCTCTTCACGTTCCTATTTGCTCTTTCGGTGCGATTTTCCTGCGGCGTGTGGGGTGTCGTGAACTGTTGCCTGATCCCCATGTCCTTGAGAAAGCGTTGGAAAATCTTGCTGCAAAATTGTGACCCATTGTTAGTCACCAAAACTTTTGGGACCCCATATCTTGATATGATCCGCTCCAGCAATGCTTTGCTTAATGTGTCCCCCGTAGCTCGTCGTAGTGGAACTATCTCCGTCCATTTTGAGAATTTATCAAACATCACCAGCAGCATCGTATTTCCATGCGTGGAACGAGGAAGTGGGCCTACAACATCCGCACAAAGGATGGACCATGGTTTATCTGCAATCTGCGTCAACATCTGTCCGGCAGATTTGCTCTGGCTCGGTCTGTATTTTTGGCACGATTCACAAAGTTTTATGTGCCGTTGTATATCGCGAGCCATACCAGGCCAGTAGTATAGATTTGCTATTTGAGCTGTTGTCTTCCTGATTCCGATATGCCCCGCACATGGGTTATTATGATTTTCTGAAAGTACTCGAGATCGAAGTTGAGAAGGGACGCAAAACTTCCATGATTCCCAATCCTCGTCATTTGTGCGTCCTGGAATATGGTGGTATAGCTGCCCCTGAACGATGCTGTAATCGGGTAACTTCTCCGGTTCTCCCTTTACCGTTGACATCTTTGAATCATACCACTTACAACCTTGCTGCTCAGTGATAATTGCGCGTAGCGTTTCGAAATCCTGCAGTTCCTTCTCTAGAAAGTTTTTCACAAGTTCCTCTTCCGGGATTGTATACCCACGCCTTCTGTTTTCCTCGTCCGTTGGACCGTCTCTAGATGTTCTCCTCTCTATGCAACCTGATGGTTTCACCTCCACAACTAATCTCCGCGCAAGTTGTCTGAAGGAAATCCATGCCTAAGATCACGTTGTCTATTACGCCTGGAAGGATCAATAGTGTCATATGACAGCGAGCCGTCCCCAGCCTGACCTCTACTTGTATCCCTTGACTGACTTCACGTATGGTGCCATCTGCCATCCTCACTGAGACCTTTGCCAATATCCATTTCCCTCGTTTCATAAGCTTTTCTGCAAAGGCCTCACTTACAAAACTTCTCGTTGCACCCGTGTCGATGGTTGCTCCTAGCTTAGTTAGTGCAACCGGGGTCTGTCCTGACGCTTGGATCCCTCCCCACCCCGTCGTTGAGTGGATCCTTGGCCGTTTTCCCACTTGCCGCCAACAGCACTCCACCGTAAGTGTGTTCCGTCGGCCACACTCCCAGCAAAACCACACTCTTCTATTTCGGCATTCTCTCTTAAAATGGCCCTCCTGACTACACCGACGACAAGCTGTGTATCATGCGGAGCTGCTCGTGGCGCATACGAGGCAGGCCCGTTCGAGGTTGCCCTTGCCCTTGGTCCGCTCGAATTACCTCAAAATCGTCTGCCATGGCCATCAGTTCGTCCAGGGGCCGAATTACAGCATCCGTGATCGAATGATTACTTTCTTATTAATTCAATTTGGTATGACGGCTATCGTGAACGAGTGAAAGTTATCGTTTTTTGAACGATTGCTGTTGTAATCGAGACAAATGATCGAATTTTCGTATGATATCTATCGTGAACGAGCATATGTTCGATGAGGTTCTACCGAAATAGCATTCGATTGATTTCAGGCAGACGAGTGGGCACCAATTTATTGCACATATAATAATGTAAGTAAATTCTATGATTTATAATACACTTTCCATTACTAAAAATAGCCCTCTTTACAGGACAAATGTAAATAAAATAAATGCCATCCAAAAAATTGAGATGGGTGAGTTTATGGCGAGCCACCCAGACTTGGCAAAAAATATAATACCAAGCAGCGTGCAAGGCAAAGCAATGGCCATCCAACTATGGGAGCAGTTGAGTCGGAAGCTTAACGCATGTGGCCCACCAATTAAGGATGCCAAAGCCTGGCGTAAAGTAAGTAATCTATACGTTAAAATTAATTTAAGTTATCTAAAAAGGTATTTTTTTTTTAAAGGTCTATGCTGATCAAAAATATGCTGTAAAAAAGAAGCTTTCATTTAATAAAGCATCAAAAAAACGCACAGGTGGAGGACCTTATGAGGAAAAGGTGCTGACGGCCACAGATGAGCTGCTGATGGAAGCAAGTGGGCTCGAAGCTGCAGTGGAAGGTCTGCCTGTGCTGTCTTTAGGGAAGTTTATTCCGAATGATGACAGTGAGGAGGTGGAGTATCTGGATGAAACTTTGGTCGATGTCAACTTTGAAGGAGATGATGTGGAAACGCCGCTGACCACTAGCAAAAAACTAAAAAAGGTGACGAAACTGGAATTATTGGAAGAAAACTTAAAAGTGTACATAGAGATGAACAAAGACATTTCGTCGAAGATGGAAATTTTAATAAATGTGCAGAAATCCATTTTACTAGTAAAGGAGGCGAAATTTAATAAATACATGGAGTTTAAAGAAAGAGAGTTAAAGCTAAAAGAAAGAGAGTTCAAACTTAAAGAAGAAAAGTTGAAGAAATTCGATAAATTACTAGAACTACAGGAGAGGTTAGTAAGAATCAAAGAGGAGGAAGATTTTTTAAACAATGTACCTTAAAATTGTGATAAAAGAATAAGAAGTCATGTTTAAATTCAACTTCTTACATTTAAAATTCAACATCTTGTAAGTCAAATTTACCGTTCAACTTTTTAAAGTTATATTTCAACTATTTTATCAGTCAAAACAATAGATTAGAAGTATAATTTCATATATAAACAGTCTTATTAAATTTTTGTAAGTAAACTTTTTATATATCAAATATATTATTTTATATATTACTATATTATATATAATATATTATTAAATATTGTTTTGACCGATAAAATAGAAACCTAACTTTAAAAAGTTGAATGGTTAATTTGATTTACAAGATGTTGAATTTTAAATGTAAGAAGTTGAATTCTGTAATAGTTAAGTTTTTCTGATTTGTTCTCAAAAACCTATATACCATTTAATTTTTTTTTTAATGTACAAACTTTTGAAGTCTCTTCATTTATTTTTTTAGTTTTAGTTTTTTTCAATGTGATACATACATTTTAAATTTTTTTTGCGTATGCATATTCTTAATATTTTATACCTAGATTTTAAGTGCCTTAATGAATTTTTTTTAATGTGATCTCAATATAATTGATATGCAGTTTCAGTTTTTGCGCTTTGGCTGTCGAAAGTAAAACAAAAAACTTGTATTTGATATGCTCCTTTAGTGTTGTCTGATATTCCGGCTAAATTTGTAAGCCTTCCTCTGGGACATTTAACAATTTTTTAAGTATTTAAATATCTTTTAAGTTCTTAAAAATTGTTATATGTCCCAGAGGAACACCTTAAAATTAAGCCGAAATATCGGACAACATTAAGGCAACATATCTAATACAAGTTTTTGTTTTATTTTTTAAAACAAAACTTACAATTTTTTTTTCAAAAATTTGTAGACCAAAGCCCAAAAACAACGACTACAATAAACGTATAAGGCTGATTTCTGAAATATATACATACATATATACTGTGATTTAAATATAATATACTATGCTATTTGGATATAATAAAAAATGAAGTTTAAAATTGTTGTTTTTATTTGTTTTATATTTAAGTCATTGAACTCTGATATAAAAAAAAAATTTTATGAATTAAAAAATAAAAATTTTTATATTAGTCACTCGTACTACATAAAGAAACTTTAATATTATTTCTTATTTTCTCTCCGATTTTGGTTATGTTGGTTTCTTCTCCAATATAAAATTCTGATGACTCGATTCCGATTTCAGAGTCCTGAATATGGTACGGAATTTTAAATTTGATGCAGACATTATGCAGTGCTGCACAACAATTGCCAAAAAGTGCAACTTTTTCTGGAGCGTATCGTCCCCTTTTTCCATAAGAAAGGATTCTCCAGCGCCCTTTTAAGATTCCTATGCTTCTTTCAACTATGCAGCGCGCTTTAGAATGCATTTCGTTAAATTTAGCCTCAGGAGACCCTTCGTTTGCGTTTCTATATGGTGTGATACACCAAGGTTCTAGTGGGTACCCAGAATCTCCTACAAAATTAAATAAATTTTATATAGTTGCAGATAAAAAAATAGCTTAATATTATATGAATATCATTGTACAATTTTACCTAAAAGCCAAGAATTCTTTAAAGTGTTGTTGTTGTATCTTTGCTCCAAGTCTACTCTTTGGTCTGAGTGTTTCCAAACAAAGGAATCATGTGCTGCACCTCCATATTTGGAATCTATTGCAGTTATACGGTACTCATGATCACATATCTGTAATATAATGGTGTCATATATTTATGAAATGCTTTAAAAGAAATAATTGGAGACTTACTATCAGCGAGTTTAAGCTGTGGTATCCTTTCCTATTAAAAAACATATGCTCATTTTTAGTTGGTTTCTGCAAACCAATATGAGTTCCGTCAACGCAACCAATAACTAAAAAAGAAATGCATACATAACATAAAGATTATCATGAGAACATTAATTCTCTAAAATTAAAAGATTTACCTCCAGGAATTTTATATTTCGTCAAAAAAAAGTCCTTGCAGCATTCCATAGTCGCTTGTGTAAATCCAATCATCTTTGGGCACAATTTTCTTTGCATTTCCATCAATACCCTAGATGCAACTTTCGACACAGCGCTTTGGCACAGTCCTAGGCAATAATCATTGCCAACAGAGTGTTGATAACTACCACTGGCCAAAAGTGTAAGAGTCACTGCTAACTGGAGCATTGGTGGTACATGCGTTGACATGTGACCTTCAAAACTAAGCTCGGACAGCACATATTTGAAGGCTTCTTTTGTAAGTCGATAGCGTTTAATAAATCTAAAAATACAATTAATGGTTATTAGTTATTCTTGGCTTAACACATATTATGAAACTTACGCTGATTGTGGCAATGACAAGGGATTGCTACTATCTCGGATTTTTCTCCTTATTATCCTTTGCTTCATAGCATTTTCTTCCTCTTCCGAATCGGATGAATCTAAATAAAAATATAATACTGGAATCATTTTCACAGCACAAATTAAAGTAGTTCCAATTGTTCAAGTTTGCTTAAGTTTTTTTTTTGTTTATGCTTTCAGCTGTCAAATGGCTTTTTTCGATAACAATCGAACCAAATTTCGATTCGTGTTCGATCGAATGTTGTCATACGAAAAAAATAATCGAAGTGGAATTTTATACGATTCGACTGCTCACTCGTTCACGGTTGCTGTAATTCGGCTCCAGGTTGTTGAAATCCTTCCGGCGTATGTACAGCAGGTAATCTGGTTGAAGATTTTTGTAAATCTGTTGTAATTGTTGTTTCTCGGTGAAACAAGCCTGGCGCATAAGACTCTGAAGAGTCAAGACATAGTCCTTAAAAGGTTCCCTAGGTCTCTATTGTCGCTTTCGAATTTCATCCTCCAGGCACTCAAAATGTCGCGTATGCAAAAAAAAATTTAAGTAAATCACTCTTGAATAGCACCCATGTGGTCCACTGCCTGTTATTATTTCGCCACCATGCTAACGCCTTATCTTTTAAAAGTTCGGGCATTGACCTTGGGAGCAGATCTTTATTGATTCCATATGCCGTGGCCAACTCCTCTATACTCTCGATAAACACGTTTGGATCTTTACCGCCATCATATTTTACGGACCACTTCCGCACCTGATCAATCACGGCGTGATAAGATTGTGTCCTCATTTCCTCACTTTCGACACCCTCTTCTGGTAGGGGATTTCGAAACCGTCGCTCTTCAGGTAGTTGTAATTTTGGAGTTGTGCCTGTCGGTGCCCTCTGACCCTTCGCAAATGGTAACGCTGTCTCTGGAATCAGAGACAGACTGCAACTGTACCGTGCCTCGAGCTCTTCCAGTCTCTGCTTCTGTGACGGGCTGAATTCCGCGCCGGCAATCCATTTTGAGAACCGTCTCCTTAGTTCCTCCATGACCCCATCTCCATTGAGGTCGAACTCTTGCATATACGACTGCAATTGTTCTTTTGATAGTGAGTCACCCGGTCTTCACCATGATGATTTTTTTTTTCGCTGCTTTGAAAGTTCTTTTTTTCACTGTTGGTTAAATATCAATTTTGTACTATAATAGAACTTAGTTCTAAGTGTACTTATACTAAGCTTTTTTATAATATAATAATAATAATAATAATAATTATCTAAATATTCTGAACTGTTTTTTTTTTTAAAATTTAATTTCTGTTTTTTTTTCACTGTGTTTGCGAGTTTTTTTCCCACTGTTCTTTTTTTCACTGTTTGAGTCTTTTTATTTTTCCACTGTTCTTTTTTTTCACTGTTTGAGTCCCTGCTCGTTCGCCATTTGTAACGAACTTTGTAGCAGGGGTTCGTACAAAAAATTTATTCCCGTAGTCTTTTTAAATTATAAATAAAAGGGTTCGTTTAACTTCACTATTTAAGTCTTTATTTCAAATGTTCGTTTTCACAAAAAAATAACAAGTCATTGTAGGCATATGTATATATAACATGCCAAATACGTGATGGTATTCGTTGTGAATCACCATAATACAATAAGTTGTAACCCTACCTTAAGGTTTAGTTTTAAATAACCTGTAAGCCACCCTGTCAAGAAGTCAAGCCAGTAAGGCAACACTTTGATGACAGCCATTTTGATATTATAAAAGAGGATAAATAAAATGTATTCATTGTCGTTTAACTTTCAACGAGTGTGTTTCGATTTCATCAGAAGTGGGATTCGAACAATTAAGTTTTGAAAAATTAAATTTTTTTTTTTTGCTTTTGTTATTGCCTCGCAACGATTAAATTTAATGAATACTGATAAGTTTGTCGATCCCGACGAATATACTTCGGTGCAGCTGAAAGCATGGTGTACGACGTTGGGGCTGAGCACCAGCGGCTCTAAGGCTTCGCTGGCTGCAAGACTCGGCGAATTAACATTGCAGGAGCGTGGATCGTGTCCGGAAATTGGTACTGAAAAAAGCGAGCAGCAGGGTGCTGAAAAGAATGCAGGCGATGATGAAGTCAAGACAACAGTACAATGTCAAGGCAGCAACGATGACGCGGCAGTTGAAAAAGTTCTAAGTAGCAACAACTACAATGTTACGGTACAAAGCAGCGACAATGGTGTTAATTACAACAACGACAATGTAGCGGTACAAAGTCAAAGCGGCGACGATGGTGTGATACTTAAAAAAAAAATTTAGCAACGACAGCAGCAACGTAGCAGTACAAGGTCAAAGTGGTGACAAAGGCGTGATGCTCGAACAAAGTATAGACAACAACAACTACAACAAAGCTGATGAAATTCAAGCACGTTTGCTACGCAAAGAAATAGAGTTGTTGAAGTTAGAGAAGAGCTTATTGGAAAAAGAAAAAACTATGTTGAGCACAAAATTAAATGATAACGAAGGCGCGGCAAAAAATGAAATTCCATTCAGTACACTCAAAGAAATTTTTTCAGACTACGATGGCGGCCAAGGTTTTGGTTTGTGGCAGTCTCAGTTGCTTCATTACCGCGAAACACTTAAGATAAGTGATGCAATGTTGTGCATTGTGATTCGATTAAAGTTAAAAGGTAAAGCGCTAGCGTGGTATAATGCCAATCTTAAAGCAACTTTTGCAGAAAATGTTGATGAGGTTCTACGAGAAATGAACGCAGCATTTAAGACAAACGAAAGCAAACTAGAACTTCGTCGCAAACTACAAAAACGAACTTGGAGCGCTCAAGAGTCTTTTGCAAACTATTTCAACGAAAAGTGCTTGTTGAGTTCTGGGCTGGACTTAAGTGATGAAGAACTGATGGAGTACTTGCTAGACGGAATACCGGATAAGCAGTTACAAACGCAGGCGAAGTTACAAAATTTTGTAACAACAACAATGTTAGTCAAGGCATTTAAAAACATCGAGCTTCCACGTCGAGCGTCAGCAATACAAACAACAGAGCAAAAGTCTCGTATTGAGAGCGATAGGCTGAGATGCTACAATTGTAACTGCTCTGGACACTATGCAAAGGATTGCCGAAAGCCGAAAAGAGAAACCGGGTCCTGCTATGCGTGCGGGCAACAAGGGCATTTTGCGATGGAGTGCAGCCAGTACAAGAAGACGTCGTCAAAGAATGATTTTGTAAGTTATTTCAGTTTAAGTATATTAGCACAACCTAATGTAAATATGTTTGTAGAATGTTTAGTCGACTCCGGAAGCCCTATAAGTTTAATTAAAGAAGTACTGGTACCAAAAAGGGTACATTTCGAAGAAGCTACTGGCTCTTACTATGGGTTAAATAATTCAAAGTTAAATATTATTGGAAAAATTAATACTTATGTAAAAGTTTTGAATAAATCTGTGTTAATCGAACTTCTAGTGGTTCCTAACGAGTCAATTATTTACCAAGTTATTTTAGGAAGAAATTTTATAAACGCAAGCGATGCGAAACTAACAATTGGAAATGTAGAATTTACTGACACAGAATTAACATGTAATTCAGATAATGTATCTCTTAATACAAAAGCCAATAATTTCGGCTATAATACTCATTGTAAAGAAATGCACGAAGCCATTTGCCAAATTTTGGCACTAGATGTACATGATGACACTGAAAAAGATTGTAAGATAGGCGATGAAATCAAACAAGTCGACAAAGATTGTTTTTGGAAAATCTTTGATAGGGAGTATGTGCAACCACAAAGGCCCCATCAACCTAAAACAAGACAAGAAATAAAATTAGTATTAGAAAACAATAAGCCATTTAGTTGCAGTCCTAGAAGATTGTCATATTGCGAAAAAGCAGAATTACAAAAAATAATTGACGAATACTTAGATAAAGGGTTTATACGTTCCAGCGAATCAGAGTTTACGTCACCTATAGTACTAGTTAAAAAGAAAACAGGTGAATTAAGAATGTGCGTTGATTTTAGAAAACTTAACAAAACAACGTCAAAAGACAATTATCCCATGCCACTGATAGACGATCTCTTGGACAGGTTAGTTAACAAAAAACTGTTTACAAAACTAGACCTTAAAAATGGCTTCTTCCATGTTTTTGTTAATGAAGATTCTGTTAAATATACGTCATTTACTACGCCATTAGGACAATACGAGTTTACCAGGATGCCGTTTGGGCTAAAAAATGCGCCAGCAACGTTTCAAAAGTTCATTAACAAAATTTTTTCTGATATGCTTCGCAACGGAGAAGTTATTATATATATGGATGACATTATGATTGCAACAGAGGATATAGAACAGCATTTCACAATATTACAAAAAGTTTTCAGGTTGTTAGTTCAGAATAAGTTGGAACTACGGCTAGACAAATGTGAGTTCCTGCAATCAAAAATTCAATATCTAGGTTATGTTATTACGGGAGACGGAATAAGAGCAGATGAAAAAGGATTGAAGGCAGTAGAGAATTTTCCTGTTCCAACAAAAGTTCAAGAAGTTCAGAGCTTCATAGGGTTGTGTTCATACTTTCGTAGGTTCATACAAAATTTTTCAACTATTTCTAAGCCACTTTATGACCTCACAAAAAGAGATAAGAAATTTCAGTTCGGGCAGTTAGAAATTGAAACTTTTAATATAATAAAGAAAAAATTACTGGAGTCTCCTGTGTTAGCGATTTACGATCCAAACGATGTCACGGAGTTGCATTGTGATGCAAGTGCGTTGGGATTTGGGGCAATATTGTTTCAAAAAAAGAAAGACAACAAGTTACATCCAGTGTTTTATTTCTCTAAGCGTACCTCGGACGTTGAGTCAAGATATCACAGTTTCGAACTAGAAACGTTGGCGATAATTTATGCACTCAAAAGGTTTAGAGTATATTTGCAAGGCATAAAATTCAAAATTGTGACAGATTGTAACTCATTAACACTAACACTCAATAAAAAAGATATGAACCCGAGAATATCTAGGTGGGCACTCGAGTTGCAAAATTACGATTACGAACTTGAGCACAGGGCGGGCAAGAGAATGCAACACGTAGACGCGTTAAGCAGGATGAACAATATTTTAACAATCGAAACGAATACTTTTGAAGAAAATTTAATTATTTGCCAAAACAAAGACGAAAAGATAGAAAAAATCAAAGAACAGTTACAAAGGTCAGAAAGCAGCTACTATGAAATGAGAAATGGAGTAGTTTATAAGAAAAAAAATGACAGTTTATTATTTTATGTACCTGAGTCAATGGAACAACATGTACTATACAAGTATCACGACGAAACAGGACACATAGGAGTAGACAAAGTTGTAGAAACGATAGGGAAAAGTTACTGGTTTCCGAATATAAAAAAGAAAACAGTAATACACGTTCAAAACTGTTTAAAATGCATTGCATTTTCAACAAAAAGTGGAAAGAAGGAGGGACTACTGCATATGATACCGAAAGGAAATAAGCCATTCGAAATGTTACATATCGACCACTATGGACCAATAAACAGCAAAAGCACAAACTATAGACATATACTGTTAATAGTGGACGCATGCACCAAATTCGTTCGACTTTACCCCGCAAAAACGACAGCAACTAAAGAAGCCGTCGCTGCACTAAAAGATTACTTTAGAGCATACAGCAGACCAAAATACGTCATATCAGACAGAGGAACATGTTTCACGTCTTATGAATTCGAAGAATTCTTAGAAACAAATAATGTACAGCACATCAAAATTGCTACAAGCTCCCCACAAGCAAATGGTCAAGTAGAAATTGTTAATAAAAGTTTAGGCCCAATGATAGCGAAAATGGTTGATTCAGAAAAAAGTATAGGTTGGGACAAAACGTTAGAGTCAGTAGAGTATGCAATGAATAATACAGTGCATAAAGCCATTAAAGAACACCCTAGCATAATGTTATTTGGGGTAAACCAAAAAGGTAAAATTATAGATAGTCTTAAAGAAAATGTGTTAGAAGCGATACAAACGCCAGACGTCAGAAGTTTTAACGAAATAAGGGAACAAGCCGAACATTTTCAAAAAAAAGCACAAGACTACAATAAAGAATACGCAGATGCAAAAAGACTTAAACCAAGTAAATTCTGCGTGGGCGACTATGTCGTTGTTTTGAACAATAATTCACAATCAGGCGTGTCAAGTAAGTTAATACCCAAGTTTAAAGGACCATATAGAGTATCAAAAATTTTAGAAAACGATCGTTATTTAATTGAGGATGTTGAAGGGTTTCAACAATCCCAGATACCATACAAAGGAACCTGGTCAATAACAAACTTAAAATCCTGGTATGATTTTAGAAAAGCAAAGTGAACAGTTTTATGTGTTGGTTAATGTACAGCTAGAAGTCAAAATTGACAATTTGCTAAAATTGTTAAAATTTTACTTTTATTAAAATTATTCAGACATTGTTATTAAACTTTATTATATTGGAATATAATAAATATATTAAGGTTAGTAAGACATTGTTATAATACTAACTTAAATTTAATTATAACTTATATTAAGATCATTCAGACATTGTTATTAGATTTTTTTAAGATTAAAAAATAAAATATTGTAAACAACAAAACGGCGTAGAATCGGGAGATTCTATAAGTCAGGACGGCCGAGTTGTAGGCATATGTATATATAACATGCCAAATACGTGATTGTCGTTTAACTTTCAACGAGTGTGTTTCGATTTCATCATATTTTTTTTTATTCATTTGCTAAATAATCGCCGTTGCTCCTGATTTCCTTCGAAGTCACGGATCCTGAATTCCGTTCGTTTGTCTGTCCTCTGAGTATTTACGGTGGGCCGTCCGGTATAGAACCACTCGGGCCTGGTGCAAGCTTGGTCGTTATCCTTGTACAAAAATATGGTCTGAACCCAAGTGGGCAATCTCTTGGATGCTTGTAGAGCAGACCGTCCGGTATGAAACCACTCGGGTCGACAGAAAAAACAACTTTCGTGATGCCACTGGTATGTTTTATGACCGGCCGTCCGGTATGAAACCACTCGGGCCGACAAGAAACACTGTTCACTACTGCCTTTAGTCACTCGTGCTTAGTCACTTGTACACTTGTTCACTTTGTCACTTGTTCACTGGGTCACTTGTTCACTCTGTTACTTGTTCACTTGACTCCCCGATGTGCGTTGTTTGCGTGTTGACTATAAAAGAGACCAACTGTTGGTTCGCTGACTCCTTTTATCCCCAAAAAAGGTAACGGGACCTCGTTTGTGTCGCCAATTTCCATTTGATATCGACCTTGAATCTTGCTCGCCTAGAGATAGCGGCAACCTTTTGCCTTGCATGTTATTGTTGTCATAGTCGCTGTTTAATGACCCATAGTATTTTGTTATTGCTACGTGTGGGTGCATAGAATGCATGTTGTTTGTGTATTTTTACAAGGAACTTTATTGAAATATCTAGTAAATGGAAACCAGAATTGCAAAGAATATTTTATTTTCCATTTAAAGGTTTTACCTTTCCATTTTTCTTATTTTCTATTTAAACGTGACACAAGTCAGCTAGAACTTCACAAGCTGAAATTACTAGGTCTGTTTCCGTACTCACACTGTGTAACTTGTGGGACACTATTTTCTGTTTCCGTACTTTCTGTGCTTAAAATGGGAGAAGAAGAACAAGCATAAAATCGCTCTCTCGAGCACACAAAGTTTACAGAGAGTGCTAGAGCTCAAGACTTCGAGTAAAGTAAGAACAAGCATCGAGAAGAATAAGCATCAATAAGAAGAAGCAAATGTCAAATTACACTTCATCATTGTTTATGTTTTGCGATAAATAAATTCACATATTGTGTGCCTAAAAAGAAATTTACGTAGAATAAATAAATAATAATAAATAAAAATTAAGTAATTGTTCAGTTTTGCAATAAAAATGGCTTTTAATAATTTGTAAATAATGGCGCAATTTACGTTTGACACGTCTGCAGTCAAAATCAGCTGTTTTGTGCTTGAAACCTACTAGAAGCTGTTTCCGTACTTTTGCAACTATTCTCACATTTCAGTTTTACTCTCTCAGTTTGAACTTACACAAATCTTACACAATGTAGAGTACGGAAACAGACCTACTTTTAATTTATGAAGTGCTGCCAAATATGTTCTTTTTAGAGCACAGATTGTACTAGCTGTGTTCGATGACTGCTTTAGATTAAAATTTCTCACTCCATATCAGCAAAAAGTGTTCGATGACTTCCTTTTTCTGCTCTTAGCTGCTCTCACTTGCTCTTGATCTTTGTTTTTTGAAGCTGCTATAAGTTGCGCTTTTCGCTCTTTTCTACGCTACAATTTTTTGTGGTATAAGTTAGAGCAGCAAATAAACTAATCAGCTGTTTTGGTTATTGTTAGAAAAATAGAAAGTTTGAAAAATAGAAACCGCAAAGATGGCTTACAAAGAGGTATTTATTAGGTTTTTTGTTTGCTTTATGAAAACTAGTTAACTTTTTAACGGTTTCAAACTCATTCCTTCATTGAGCAGGAATGTGGCAATGGTGAGGAATATAAAAAAAAAATAAATAAATAACTGGCCATTTCAGCCCTTGAAAGGACTTTGACCTAGCTTCTTATGATCAATTGTGTTGTGCGTGTTATTCAATTTGTACACAATTGAGCGAGAACCAGACCTACATGTTTAACACCGACTCCGAACGGCGATGAACGGAATGTTCTTGTTCTCAAAAGCTTTAAATGGCATTTTGATTACTCTCTGAGGTTTGCCATTGTCTGCAGAGAGGTGGCGGCCGTACAGAAAAATTATTTTAATTCAAATAATTTTCTGCCGCTGCTGGGTTTCGCAATAGCGGCCACGCACTTTAACCAACTACGCCACGGACGCCAAGAAGATATGGTAGAGTATTTCTCATAAGTGACTTTTTACTTTTGACAGTTCTTTGTCCAAATTTGCTCTTTTTTCGTTCTTTTGGGTCTTTTCTGCTATGAAATTATTTTCGAAGACTCAGCTGACCTGCTCTACTCTGCGCTGAGAATTTTGCATCGAACGCAGCTATTGTGTCCATACATCTTAAGCAATATATGAAAAAAGGCTAGAAATTGCTAGAAAAAAAAACAAAAAAAGCGTAAAGAAAGGCTAGAGGCTAGATGGTAATTTTTGAGGCTAGACAAAAATAAAAGAGGCTAAATCTAGCCTCAAAAAAGCTTGACAGGCAACACTGCATGCAACTCTGTTCGCAGAAAAAGCCATCAATGACATTTTGTTCAAAGCAGAGCTGGGCTCGCTGAATAGAAATTCTGTTCTAATTAATGCGTGGACGAGTAAAACAGTGTCATCACCGGAGGAAAATGTTTTTGTGTCCACACCGTCACCGGAGTATAATGCTTTAATATCGGAATCCAATGAGCACAGCAGTTTACGAAATGAGTACCCACGAACGCAATCTCCCGTTCTGGTTTACCAAAGCAACATGGGTACAAAGCAAGATGTATATACAACGACTACCCAACACAGTTCTTTAAATTCACTTTGTTCCAGCTATAAAAGTCAATGAAAATATGTTTTTATACTGAAGTTCCTAATAAACATTAAATAGATATCAATACAATACTTTCGTTTACTTTGATATAATATTTAAGAAAATATATAAATGCCTTACAAGTGTCTAAGACATTTTAGCTTATTGACTGTCGTGACATAAAGCAGTAAATCTCCAATTTTTAAAGTATCTGAAAAAATGTAATGATAAGATAAAAAAATATTAACAATAAAATATAAATACTTACTTTCCTATTGCAAAATAATGCAAGGTAAGGGCTAATTTTTCTTTTGGCCTTCCGCATGACAGTGGGGTGACTAGTTTCAAAATATTTTCGAAATTGCCATTAGACATTATGAGAAATAATTCTCATAATCGTCCATTTCCTTCAAAATGAGAATAGCGATTATTAAATTTAAATGGGTGTGTTTTCGCGTTCCAGTAATCACTTTTTGCTACACTTCTTTCTATTTAATGTTTTCTTTAATATAATAGTATAATATGCAAGCCTGATAGCTACAGAGGTTTTTTTTTTGTTTTCATACATCTTGCGACAGCGAACCACTCTAAGCAAAAATTTAATGAGTACTTACGCGATAAATATTGAACGTGTAGCATTCAACCGCGATCCATCAATCCATGAATTCGGATCGCGATCAAAGTATCACAATAAATATTGAACGGGTAGCAGGCGCCTCATGTAGTTACGAACACAATGAACCAAAATTTGGTGTTCACTAACACACTCTTAATTTTGATGTCACGTTAAACAAAGAAAGTTGTATGTGCTTACACGGTACAAGTGCAAAGGAGTGCCATGCAATAAAATAATACCCTGAAATAAATGAATCAAACGATAGTGGCCGCGGCGCAGAGGGTAGAATGCAAGTCCCATATGCCAAGGGACGGTTTAATTTCCGTGTGACAGAAAGTTTTTCAGTTGAATTATTAATATAAGTTGAATTAATATATATAATAATATACATATATATAATAAAAATACAATTATAATAATATAACATATAATTATATATATTGAATTGAATACAAATTTGAGCTTTAGGTCAAGTATGTTGACAACGAGAACATGAAGACAAAGAAGGCTGTCCACTCTTTTTTGTGGAAATTCGTTGAACAATTGTAAACAAAACGTTTGCTTTGGTTGCAGCCAATTTTATTACTAAAAAAACAACTTAAACATATAACAAACAAACTTAACTTTAACTTAGAAATACATAAACATTCATATGCCTTAATATAATATTCCATTACATATATACTTATCGTCGTGAGTGCATCAACCTAGCCAACATATAGAACGATCAAAATACACATTTCATGGTCATTAGCACTTTGTGCTGAACCACAAAAGACGCCAATGCACTAGGAGACACTTGAGCTTTTTGGACAGGAAGCCAAAACAAAAACAACTATTTACTCGCTGACACTGCATTTCAGCTTGTGCAAAAATAAAATTATATTATAAAAATAAAATTTGTTGATTAAACCCAAAAACATAGTATAAAACATCGCTATGTATGTTGGCCACTCACGACCATGAAATAGTACCTGAACTGGAAGTTAAGGTCGAAAGGAATTTTTGTTTGAATTTCTCGTACTTGAACTAGAAATTCCCGATGAATGAAATGAAAACCAAGTTGACTCTTTTGCTTTCTGATTTCAATTAATTTATTAACATTTATTATTGATTATTTATAACAAAATTGCATATAAGTGATCTTAATACATAACTCGTCATAATATAAATATCAAAAAATATCAATAGTAAAAAACAAAACTTAAATTAATGTAAGAACGCTGGCATAGCATATTTTGTGAAGCTACATATGTATATTTCAATATTAAAGCCGCGGACGGAAATTCGCAACAACACAGGTGTCGAATTTCTGTTCGCTTAATATGAACAACAATTTAAACTTGTGTCGAACAAAGTGCAGTGAACCTTTGTTCTAATTACTGCCGAATAAATAAAATACAGAATAAAATAAAGACAAATGAATGAATAAAAATTGCTATGCTAGCGTTATTAATGAATGCGTTAAACATTGCTGGTTACTAAAATAAATAAAAAAATGACGTGCAGCAACATCCTCCCCCGCGTTGAATGAATGTTCAACAATCCACCTGTGGTTTTATATGTCCACACAGAAGCTGTAAGAATGCCGAGGAGCTACTAGTGGCTGGGCGTTAGGAACTACATCTGACGGTGGAAGTTCTTCCATTGGTGAGTTTGTAGGTGCTGTTTGGGTAGACGTTGATGGAGCTCGTCCGTGCTGCCTTTTGTGCCGCTTGTGCATGATAACGATGGTCAAGATAATAACAGCACTTAGGAACAAGGCCGAGTAACCTACTGTGAAGCTATGATAATGATGAGTTTGCAGTTTATTGGAGAAATCATTGATTTCGTGTGCGTTCAGAATTTCTTGCAGCTTTGACAATCTCTGTGGTATCCAAGACTGGAAGTGATGCTGGTTTCGTTACATTTACGTTGGCAATGTGTCCAAATGCAGTGTAGGAAGTCCTTGTGGATGATGATAGCATCGGGTTGCTTTTTATGGTTAAGAGTTAATATTTTAACACACATCCTGCTGTTAACTCGATAAAACCTGACCCTTCCAATGAGATTCGTGAGACTTGGTTGTCACATACTGCTGTCATTTGAATTGGGGTTGATAAAGCAAACAACCATCGATTTCTGTCATTGACTTGTATCCACACATGATCTTCCCTATTCTCAAGATTACAATGTGATCGGGTTTCATTGTTGAACAAACTTACTTCGCAAGCACAAACTTCTGATCCCTTATTGTATGTGGGTTGGTTGATGGCACATAGATACACTTCGTTTTCCATTCTAAAACAAGATTGTAACATTTCACCTGTGGTTGGAAAGTATTGATCTCTATGTACGTTGATTGCCAGAATTGTTGTACCCAATTTTATTGCCACCATAGTGTTGTTAATTTTTGTGAGAATTGCTACTAGCCGGTACAAATTAAATTGATTGAGGTTGGTTAAAGGAACAGTTATCTGGAAAATTGCATGGTTCTCTGTTATCGCCGCCTTAACTTTCATAAGCTTGTATATCGATAGGAGATCACCTTGATAGCCTGGGATCTGCATGGTTGGTGCTAAATGTGCTGTAATTTTTAAAATTTCATCGTTAAGTTGCTGTGGTGAGAGCAACTGAGGACTGATCTGTCCGTTATGAACATTTGTAAGGACATTTATGAGTGCTGCTTGCACACGTTGAACTTTTGATGTCATAATAGATAATTGAAAGGCTAATGATAAGAACATCTGAAATGTCTGCTCTCTCTGCTCCTCCTGTTCATTATGCCGTAATTGATTTTTGATGTCTATCAATCTTCCTTCAAGCCTTTTGAAGGCCATTTGAGTTGTGGTTTGATCATGTTTGATGATGTTAATGGTTGAATCAACTACCGAGATCTGTTTTTTCATCATGCTTGTCAAATGTTGTTCATTGTCATTGATGGCAGTTATCGTTTGTGACATCTGATGGGCATATTCTGAGTCTAAAACCCCAAACAACGAATTGGCCATATTTCCTACAAAATTAAGTGCACCTCTTTTTTGACGATGGCTTCCTAACAAACCTTTATCAAGGTCTAGCTCTGTATTTGTGCGTTGAAACTGTGTGACTAGTTCATCGCATATTGTTGTTGGCTGTATTTGTTCGCACATGTGATTCATAGTTGTGGTGACATTTTTTAGTAGTTGGATTTCAGTACGCAATGGTTTCAGATCATAGTACACAACCAGTTTCCATTCACTGTTAATGATTTTGCTTGATCCGATGTGTTCAAAGAGAATGCCTGCATTTGGATCAAACTTTGTTATCTTAACTGGATCGCACCATGCTATTGGCAACATTAACAGTATTGCCAATACTGTAATTAAATTGTAATTCCGTGCCGTTTTTGTTCTCCGTGGTGGTTCTTCATTTGTTTCGTCCTTTCGTTTTCTTGTGGTTATATCTTCCCTTGATTCTGTGCCAGTGTCTGTTTCTATGGGTAGTCGAGCGAGGCGGTGAATTGCACGTTTATATGTTCCCGTTGCAGTCTTTACATCAGCAACACGTACTACTCCGTCGGGTCCATTATATACCTCTACAATTCGGCCAAGAGGCCAACGCATGACAGGAACATTGTCCTCCTTGATAATTACCTGTTCCCCGAGTTTAACATTATCTGTTTGCTTTGTCCATTTTTGGCGTTGTTGGAGTTCATTAAGATACTCATTGGACCATCTCTTCCAGAAATCGTGTTTTAATTGCGACACTAACTTCCATCGTGACAACAGGGATAGTTTTGTTGAGTTTGCCCTACTATCTACTTGGGCCGTGAGTGCTTCTCCTATGAGAAGATGCCCTGGCGTCAATGCAGTCAAATCAGAAGGATCCGATGAAAGTGGCGTTAGTGGCCGAGAATTCAATATAGCCTCGATTTCTACAATAACAGTTTCCAATTCTTCATAAGTCAATGAAGCTGACGCAACACTTCTTAGTAGAAGATGTTTTGCAGATTTAACTGCAGCTTCCCACAGTCCACCAAAATGGGGAGATCTGGGAGGAATAAAATGGAACTGTATTCCCCTCTCATTGCATGATTTCTTAATTTGGTCTTGAGCGTTTAATGAGTAAATTGCTGATGATAGTTCCGTTAATTGATTTCTTGCTCCGATAAAGTTTGTTGCGTTGTTGCGTTTAGACAGTGACCTCTTCGACTTATGAACCTTTTGAGAGCTCCAAGAAAATACCTCTGTTGACAGATCGGTTACCAACTCCAGATGAACTGCCTTGGAGGCAAAGCAACATAATACAGCTAAGTAATCCTTAGTTGGCCTTTTTCCTCGGTCCTTATAATGCACCCATAAAGGTCCCGCGAAGTCCACACCAGTGTTAATAAATGGTCGAGCTGGTGTCACTCTTGTAGCTGGCAGGTTTCCCATAATTTGTTGTACTAATTGAGGGCGAGCCCTATGGCATCGAATACAATGCTGGACAATTGATCGAGCTGTTGTTTTTCCCTTTATAGGCCAAAAACGTTGCCTCAAGGTTCCCAACAACGCTTGAGGTCCACAGTGCTTGTTCTCTTCATGCACTTTGATGAAGAGTAACTTGACCAGCGGGTCGTTGTACGGAAGCACCATTTGGTGTTTAGCGTCGAATGAAAGTGCAGCCGCTTCTAAACGTCCCCCCACTCGGAGAATATTCATGTCATCTAGAAATGGTGATAAACTGCACAGTGAACTGTTAATTTTGACCTCATTATGCTGCTTCAAGTTTTGGATTTCTTCTTTGAAGTCATAGGCCTGAATGAATTTGACTATGACCGCCAATGCATGTTCTTGTTCGATTGTCGATAGAACAATGTGTTCTGATCTAGACTTCTGTTTGAACCTTGTATTGTTTATAAATCTTAAAACGTATCCCATGATTCTTTGAAGTGTGAAAAATGAATTGTGATGATTGATTTGATAAATCCATTCTCCATTTGCTTGCCCAGTGAGCAATGATATGGCTGTATCCTTTTTCTTTTGGATGTCAGAAGGAATTTTCAGCTGATTGGACCACATTGGGGGCCATATTTCTTGTTTGCCATGCAGAAACGTTGGTCCCTGAAACCAAAGTGCATCGTCAGCCAATGCCTTTGCTGAACATCCTCTTGATAGTAAATCAGCTGGGTTTGCCTTTGAACTAACATGTCGCCATTGCATAGGTGAAGTTAACATTTGAATTTTTGCTACTCTGTTTGCCACAAAAGTTTTGTATGTGGATGATTGTGCATTAATCCAATGAAGTACAACTTCTGAATTGGTCCAAAAGAAAATAGCTTCGTTTTTTGACAATCTTCTGACAATCTGTTTTGATTCTAGCTGCGAGTTGGGAACCGACTAGTGTGGCGCAAAGTTCTAGTCGTGGCAAGGATTGTGTTTTGAGCGGTGCAACACGGGGTTTTGCACATAATAATCGCGTTATTATCCTGCCATCCTTCAACGTTGCTCTTAAATATGCTGCCGCACCGAAGGCCTTTTCAGAAGCATCAGTAAAGATGTGTAGTTGAGTTGATGATGATGGTTTTCCCTTAAAAATGTGTCTGTGTATTTTGAGGTTGCTTAAGTTGCTCAAATTTTCTCGAAATGCTGTCCATGTGTCGTCTAGATCTGATGGTAGAGCTTCATCCCAGGATAACTTTATTTGCCATATATGCTGTATGAATATTTTTGCTTTAACAGTTACGGGTGCTAATAGCCCCAATGGATCAAACAGTCGTGCTAAATCGGAACTGATTGTTCGTTTAGTAATTTCCCTTACAGGATCCAGCGTTGTTCTGATGCAGAATACATCAACCTTCGGTAACCACAATAAGTTTTTATTGAGTCATTACTGTCCTTAGAGAAATCTAAATTTACTTCCTGGTCACCTTGTGGAATATTTTTCAATAGTTTAGGATGATTTGCACACCATTTTCGTAAATTGAATCCATGTATGCTCAGTATTTTGATCAACTGCTGTTGCATTTCTATGGCTGTAGCTAGACTGTCTGATCCTCCAAGACCATCATCTACATAAAAATTATCCTGCAACATTTGAACTCCCAAATGATGACTTAGCATGTTGTCGTTTGCGATTTGTTGCAGACATTTGATCGCCAGGTATGGTGCAGCCCGTGTACCATATGTGACGGTGTTCAATTGATAGTACTTGATTTCTGCTGTTGGGTCTTCTCTCCAAATGATGATTTGATACCGTTGATCATCTGGATGTATAAGGATCTGCCGATACATCTTCTCGATATCGGTTGTGAAGACAAATCGTGGCAACCGAAAACGTAGCAATATTGAAAATAGTTCGCTTTGAACTGTGGGCCCCGTATGCATTAAATCATTTAATGCATACCCTGTCGTGGTTTTGGCGGAGGCGTCGAACACCACTCGCAATTTGGTTGTGGTGCTCTCGGGTTTCAGGATACAGTGATGAGGAATAAAATATTTAGGAGATGGAATTGAGTCAAGATTCAACTTCTTCATGTGTCCTAATCTTTCGTACTCTTTCATAAACTCCACATATTGTTTCCGTACTTCTGGGTTCCTTTGAAGTCGACGTTCGAGACCAAGAAATCGATTGTGGGCCATCATCCTTGATTCTCCCAATGCTGCTGAATCTTCGAGAAATGGAAATTTTACTATGAAGCGCCCTTGGGAATTTTTGCGCATGTTTTGAAGAAAGTGTGCTTCACATTGTTGTTCTGCTGGTGACATACTCCTTTCAGTTGTTTCGAATTCATCCATTTTCCATAACTTTTCAATTGCTTCGATTAGTGGACCATCTCTGCTATCGGTATCTGTTTTTATACCGAAAACTGCACATGTCTGTGATTCAGCCGAGGGTTCAGATGATCTACATTTTCCGCTCACAATCCAACCAAGTGAAGTGTTTTGGAGAATTGGGCCGGTAGTCATTAACTTTATATGACCAGGTACCAGGAGACTGAGGTAAAACTCGGCACCAAGCAATATGTCAATCTTACCTTGCTTACAAAAGTCTGGATCTGCCAGTTGTAAGTTGGCTGGGATCTTCCACTTTGAAGTATCAAGTTGAGGATTCGGTTGATCGGTAATAATGTTTGGGAGTACAAACGCTTCTAAATTTGTGGCAAAACTGCCATTAGTGGATTGCATTTTGACATTAATTCTCTGAGTGACCTTCTTTTGAGCATCACCAATTCCTTCAATGCACAATGAAGCCTTGGTCGGTGCTATGGATAGTCTTCTCATGAGACGTTCTGAGACGATGTTGACCTGCGATCCGGAGTCCAATATAGCTCTAAATTCCCCTGAATTGCCATTAGTCGCAGTGATTTTTATCTTTGCTGTTGCAAGTAGTACGTATACTTGAGTTGGCACGTTACTTACTGCTGCTGATGAAACGGTTGCATTTGGAATGTTACTAATAGCTACATCGGCTGGTGGTATTTTTGTGGTTTGTTGCCTTTGATTTCCGGTTTCCACATGTAGCAACGTGTTGTGTTTCTTATCACATTGCAGCAACATCTCGATTTGCAACTATTTGACGTGTGATCGGTTTTGAAACAATTGACACACAATCGTTGTTTTTTGACCCATGATTGACGTTCTGTAGATGACAGCTTGCAGTAGTACAATGGATGATTACCATTTTCAAATAATTTGCAGCTTTTGCTCGATGTTGTTATGGTAGACACAACTCTAATAGGCAGTTGTGGCAATGCCGCCTTCTCCTTAAAGCCGATGGCTTCCAGTGTATGAAATTGTCCTTCAAGAAACAGCAAGAAGTCATCCACCTTTTGTAATTCCTTTGGATTTGTCAATGATTGTTCAAATCGCATGTGTGTTGCTCGATCAAGTTTCTTTAGAAGCAAATGAAAAAGGATCAGATCCCATGCTTTTGTGTCAACCTCTAAGTTGTCTAAGGCCATGATGCATTCACGTGTTGTGTCGTGTAAATTCTTCATTGTTGCAGCAGTTGAGGTTCCTGATGGCTGATTCACTAACTTTTCGATTAGCGTAGCCACAATTACCCTATTGTTGTTGTACCGTTCTTGTAATAACGTCCAAGCGGCTACATAATTGTTTTCTGTTGACGAAAAATGACTGATTAGTTTTGCCGCTTCTCCTGTAACGTTGGCCTTTAGGTACCACATTTTTTCTTCAGTGTAATCGCCATTAAACTGTGGGAGAGTTACCTTTGGGAGATGAACTGCACTTCGCATGGTTTGTTCTTGTGGCATTGTTGGATCAACGAATCTGTTACCTTGACATTGATCTGCTCTTATAGCGAGCTCTACTAGCTGATATTGTACCATTTCTTCTAGTTGTTCGTACTCCGCTTGGTCGAAGCCTGCCACTGAAGGATCTTCAAAGTGTTCCCAAAGTTCGTCGTACACCAGTTCAATTTGGGTCCAAAGATGGCTAATGTTATTTAACTTAAATTGATAAAACTGCACTGGTTGGTTTTCTTGGACTGCTTCGAGGTTTTCGAGTATTCGCTTCAATGTGCCCATTCGAGAAGTCATCTTTCGAACCAGTCCGTGTTGGGTGGAAACTCCAGATGATTCTCTCAAACTTGGTGTATTTTCTGCTACGTGTTGAGATGTTGTTGCCTTCACGGTCGATGTTCCTGGTGCTATCTGTCGAGGAGCTATGCTTGGCATGTTTTCCATATCTTCATTTGCCTTGAACCGAGTGGCTTCTGCTTGGAAGATTTCTCGATAGTTGGTAACTATGCTGCTGATTTTATCGTAGTATCCAGATACAAAGTAGTCTTGTTGCAATGGTTGTTCTGTAACCATCCTTAACTTTCCATCTGTTGCTTCAAAGTCATCCCAACATTGTTCCAATCGTCTTAACCACTCGTTATAGTAAGCTGAAGTTGACTTCCGCTCTGCCGAATCCTTTTTGAAGTTTTTAATAATTCGGGAGATTTCTTCACCGAGCTCCTTTTGATGATCCACTAGCTCCGATGTCGATGTCATCTTTGTATATAAATTTTCTTGTAAAGGGTGATTTTTTTGAGGTTATGATTTTCATGCATTAGTATTTGACAGATCACGTGGGATTTCAGACATGGTGTCAAAGAGAAAGATGCTCAGTATGCTTTGACATTTCATCATGAATAGACTTACTAACGAGCAACGCTTGCAAATCATTGAATTTTATTACCAAAATCAGTGTTCGGTTCGAAATGTGTTTTATCGACAAATTTTGTTCAGCGATGAGGCTCATTTCTGGTTGAATGGCTACGTAAATAAGCAAAATTGCCGCATTTGGAGTGAAGAGCAACCAGAAGCCGTTCAAGAACTGGCCATGCATCCCGAAAAATGCACTGCTTGGTGTGGTTTGTACGCTGGTGGAATCATTGGACCGTATTTTTTCAAAGATGCTGTTGGACGCAACGTTACGGTGAATGGTGATCGCTATCGTTCGATGCTAACAAACTTTTTGTTGCCAAAAATGGAAGAACTGAACTTGGTTGACATGTGGTTTCAACAAGATGGCGCTACATGCCACACATCTCGCGATTCTATGGCCATTTTGAGGGAAAACTTCGGAGAACAATTAATCTCAAGAAACGGACCGGTAAGTTGGCCACCAAGATCATGCGATTTGACGCCTTTAGACTATTTTTTGTGGGGCTACGTCAAGTCTAAAGTCTACAGAAATAAGCCAGCAACTATTCCAGCTTTGGAAGACAACATTTCCGAAGAAATTCGGGCTATTCCGGCCGAAATGCTCGAAAAAGTTGCCCAAAATTGGACTTTCCGAATGGACCACCTAAGACGCAGCCGCGGTCAACATTTAAATGAAATTATCTTCAAAAAGTAAATGTCATGGACCAATCTAACGTTTCAAATAAAGAACCGATGAGATTTTGCAAATTTTATGCGTTTTTTTTAAAAAAAAAGTTATCAGGCACTTAAAAAATCACTCTTTACTTGAACAGGAAAATTACGTTGACTTGAATTGAATTTTTCAGTACTTGAACCGAAAAATTATGTTGAATTGAATTGTTGAGTCAAAACTTGAAGGTTAATTTTATTTCGTGAAGATATTCTAGCACATAAACTAGGATATCTCGCCGGGGCCTCCAAAATGTTAATGTATGGATTAACTTGCCAGTACTTGAACTGGAAGTTAAGGTCGAAAGGAATTTTTGATTTGAATTTCTAGTACTTGAACTAGAAATTCCCGATGAATGAAATGAAAACCAAGTTGACTCTTTTGCTTTCTGATTTCAATTAATTTATTAACATTTATTATTGATTATTTATAACAAAATTGCATATAAGTGATCTTAATACATAACTCGTCATAATATAAATATCAAAAAATATCAATAGTAAAAAACAAAACTTAAATTAATGTAAGAACGCTGGCATAGCATATGTTGTGAAGCTACATATGTATATTTCAATATTAAAGTCGCGGACGGAAATTCGCAACAACACAGGTGTCGAATTTCTGTTCGCTTAATATGAACAACAATTTAAACTTGTGTCGAACAAAGTGCAGTGAACCTTTGTTCTAATTACTGCCGAATAAATAAAATACAGAATAAAATAAAGACAAATGAATGAATAAAAATTGCTATGCTAGCGTTATTAATGAATGCGTTAAACATTGCTGGTTACCAAAAAAAATAAAAAAAATGACGTGCAGCAACAGTATGTTTATTGTCCTTACTCCCCGCGTTTAGCCGTGTACGATCAAACAATTACTCTTTCATCGATGTTAAACGTAAAGTCGGAGTTAGGAGCTGCAAAAAATATTTAAATGTCAAAGTGCTGAATAAATCTATTGGTTCAGATGTTGAATACTTGAATGTTGAGATTTATAATAACAGAACTAAAGTCTTTCTCTCATGCGTTTACAACCCTAATCGTAACTGTAGCTTAGAACCTTTACTCAAAGATATGTATATCTTCCAGTGCCATACACTTTCAACACTACATTCTATGTGGTGATTTCAATATTAACATGCTTGCGGGTGATAGTGTCCGTATAAATTTTGATTATAATTTAGCCGAAGTTGGTCTCAACGTAGTCAACACAACCATTCCAACTACGTTTGCAAATAATTCTTCTTCTAGCTTATTGGACATTTTTGTTGTTTCCGATCCGGACTCTGTTTTGCTCATTTGTCATTAAGCTCATTGTCATTTGTTTCTGACCATAACCTCATATTTTGTATAATGGATATCGATCTCTCACCAGCTGCTATTGATACTACCTTTTCTTACCGAAACTTTAAGAGTATTGAATATGGTTCACTATTAAATAGCTTGCCTCTCATTAACTGGACTGACTGTTGGTTTTTGAGCTCAGTTGATGAAAAATTAAATTTGTTTGTTGATAAAATAACCGATATTTTTGAAACCCATGTTCCCCTTAGCACGTATCGAGTCAGTAACAGATCCTGCCCCTGGTTCACGTCTTCTGTGACAATGGCTTTAAAAAAGCGTAACAAATCCTATAGCAGGTGGAAACGAAATCGAACCGTGGCGAACTGGGAGGCTCATAAAATTTCAAGGAACGAAGCAACGTCAGCTGTTAGGTTGTCCAAAAAACAATTTTATTTGTCTAAGCTAAGTCCCACATTGTCATCGAAAAAGTTGTGGAACAACTTAAAAAGTATAGGAATTTGTAATAAAAATATTGAATCTTGCCCAATTGATCCTAATCACCTCAACAATTTTTTCACTGCTAACTCGACGGCTCATAATACTTGTGAATCCATAATCTATAATAGTTCCTCTATGTCCCCCCTCAGTTTTTTTTTAACACGGTTAGTGAACTGGATGTCGCCCACTGCATAAAAAAAAATAAAATCCAATGAAATCCAAAAAAATCTAATGCGTGTGAGCCATCTGACGTTAGACCTATTAGCTTGCTGTCTTCGATTCCAAAATTCTGCGAATCTTTAATGGCTGAGCAGATTTCAAGCCATGTAAACCGGTTCCGGCCTGGCCATAGCTGCTCCTCTGCAATAGTTAAAGTACTGGATGATGTTCGAATAACCTTTGATATGGGACATTTGACCTTATTTTGCTTACTGGACTTTTCCAAAGCCTTTGACACCGTAATCCACAATATTTTATGTAAAAAACTCAAATTCAATTTTGGATTCTCTGATTCTTCGGTTCAGCTATTGGAAAGTTATTTAAGCGGGAGGTCACAGAGAGTAAAAGTAGGTGTTAATTACTCAACATTCAAGAATACTAATACTAGTTTACCCCAAGGCTCGGTTCTAGGCCCACTTCTGTTTTCATTGTTCATCAATGGCATTTTCGATATATGCAAAAATGTCACAATGTATGCGTACGCTGATGATCTTCAGTTATATTTGTCTAGACCTAGCGGGCTCATTGAAGATTTGTGTGGTAGAACTTGTGTGTAAGATTAAATTAAGATTTAGAGGTTGTTGCTAATTGGTCTCAAGCTAATAAACTTAAACTAAACCCCCTAAAATCATACATTCTACCGATTTCTAAAACACCCTTCTTAAATTTTGATTTACCCCCAACTCTACTTAATAACGTCAAACTGAAAGTTAATATTAAGGCTTCTAACCTTGGGTTTAAAATAAATAGTTCCCTATCCTGTGAGGATCACATTAATTCCTGTGTGAGTAAAGTCTACTTTGTTTTACGCAATCTAAGAATGACCAGTCGAAACAAGACGAAAACTTGTCTTACAACTGCTGATGCCTATCATCACTGACTCGGAAGTAGTTTATAGTAATCTAGATTCACGCTCATCCCACAAGTTATTAGTTGCCCTAAATAATGCTACCCGTTACGTCTATGGTTTGAAGAGGTACGATCCTTCTTTCGCACTAAGCTACTTGGTTGCTGGTTATTTCGATATCTCGAAGCTAGAAATTGTATGTTTTTGCATAAAATAATCTATTCGCGTTACCCACATTACTTGTATGAAAAACTTCAGTTCTGCAGGTCAAGTCGAAGCATGAACCTGTTGATTCCGAGCCACCATTACAAAAATTTTAGCAGGCTGTTTTTCGTCAGTGCAATAAGACTGTGGAATTCTTTACCAAATAGCATTAAGGTCGTTTCTAACCAAAAAGCCTTTAAGCGTTTAATCTTTCAATATTTCTCTTAACTTTATCCACTTTTGACTTCTAGTTCTTCTTCTTCTTTTTCATAAATTGGTTCCTTTTTTAGATTAATGTTTTATTCTTATAAATTTTTAATATTCAATTTTTAATATTCTTTTAAAGTTATTATTTTAAGAATGTTTCATATATCTCAAAACTGTTGTATATTATTTTTATAATTTTAAAAATACTCATTCTGTTACCAACAGTTGGCAACACTGTCAAACAAACGAACGAGTGAATAGCAAATGTCAAATAATCAAGAAACCACGAGGCGAGCTGACGCAAGCATATTTTAGGTTTATTAACTTTCTTTTATAATTGCACTTCAAGCACCAAGGTACTTCAACTATTAACTTTAACTAATTTTCTTCCACTTCATGTAATCTGCTTAATTTATATATAGATTTTTAAAGCATTGAAATTAATAGAAACACGAATTGAATAATGCTATTAAAACTTGGAAACTGAGTGCTTTTATTGGAATTAAACGTAACATTCTTTAAAAATCTTGCTATCTTGTTAACTATCATCAATTATCTATAAATCTGTACTGCAATTTTGCAAGCAGGCTCGACAGTAGATCCCAACATCGATGGCAGCTGCAACGAGCTTGCGGCCACAAGCTCCGCGAATATGGAAAGCTGTAATTCAAGTTGCTGCAGTGAGGTACAGCCGCCGACATTGAACATAGAGCGCAAGGCTTCAACGGAGCAAGCGGAAGATGAGCCAGTTTTTTCGAAGCGTAGGCAGCTGAAGTTGCAACAATTGGAGGAGGAGTTGCATTTGCGTCAAGAATTTTTACGCCAACAGTCAGTTTGAGATGTATATCTGTATCCATATTTGTACGTAAACGAACATGATCGTATGTATTAATTTTTGTTTTTTTGAAAATAAATAAATAAATAAATCTTACTTGCATCGCAGTCTGATGATGACAGCGAGGGTCTAGGTATAGTAGCCGATATTTCACGTGCTCGTGACAAGCAACCGGAAAACTCTAGAGGAGTTAAGGATCAAAGATTTGATCAACCACATGCAAGACCCAATTGTCAAGGAAGCATATCACATGCTGCAGCAACAAACTGCGAGCCGACAGCAAATTTGCAGGCTCCAAATTTCACCGTGCGCAATAATCATAGCACGCCTTTGTGCGCAAACCCGCAAGTAACCTCAACTCATTATGCTGGTGATTTGACAACATCGCAGCTAGTGGCTAGGCAATCTGTCCCAAAGGATTTGCCCGCGTTTAGTGGAGACCCAACAGAATGGCCCATTTTTTTTAGTGCCTTTGAACAAAGCACTCGTGTCGCTGGCTACTCGAATGAAGAAAATATGATTCGTCTGCAAAATTGCCTTCATGGTAAAGCAAGAGAATCTGTGCGTTACTGTCTTCTTCTACCCTGTATGGTTCCAGATGTTATTCGAACTTTAAAAATGTACTTTGGTTGGCCAGAACATATCATTAATACACTAATAGAAAGCGCGCGTAATTTTTCAGTACCGAAAAATAAATTAGAAGTCGTTATTGAATATGCTTTTTTGATACGCAATATGTGTGCAACAATTCGTGCTAGCAATCTAACAAATTATATGAACAGCCCTACGCTCATGATGGAACTTTTAGATAAGTTGAGTCCAGATACTAAGCTGTCTTGGGCACTGCACTCAAGAGCTATAGAAAATCCAAATCTTCAAGATTTCTCAGACTGACTTTACAGTATCGCCGAAGCGGCATGCCAAGTCACAGCACCTGTTCTGACTACTATGCAAGACAAGAAGCCAGCACGTAAAGAAGCGCGTTTTAACGCACACTCGCAGGCAAGAGATAGTTCTCCTACAATTGACCTTGAGTGTCCAGCGTGTAATGAAGCACACAAGTTAATTAATTGTGCAAAATTCGCCGCCCTTTCAACAGGCGCAAAGTGGGACATTGTGAAGAACAAAAAACTCTGCCGCCAGTGCCTCGGTAATCATCAGCGGCGCTGTTGGTTTAATAAGCCGTGTGGAGTTGATGGATGTATCATAAGGCATCACCGACTTTTACATAAACTTAATGAGACTAAAGACGATGCACCATGTTCAATAGTAGCTAGCTCACTCAATAGTCATCGTAGTTTTGCGAATATTTCCAAACTGTTTTTCCGGATTCTGCCAATGCTTTTACATAGCAAAAACAAAACAGTATCAACTTATGCCTTTATGGACGTCGGTTCCAGTTTAACGCTGATTGATGAGATGTTAGCAAATGATCCTGGAGAAGATGGCATTCAGGAGCCATTGTGCTTACGCTGGACTCGTGACGTCACTCGTTTAGATGAAAATTCGCGAAGGCTCAATTTAAAAATTTCATCACTAGATTCAAAAACAAAGCTGCATCCATTGCGAGACGTGCACACTGTAAAAGATCTCAACTTAACTGCTGAATCGATGTTAGCAGATGAGGTTAAAAGTGTATATTCATATCTTAGAGACATTCCTCTCCACTCTTTTGTAGGTGTCATTCCAAAATTAATAATCGGAGCAAACAACCCAAATTTGTCCATATCGCTAAAAGTACGAGAGGGTGCTTGGCATGAACCCATTGCAATAAAAACTAGACTAGGGTGGACTCTTTTTACTTTTTACTTAACTTACATAAATGCCACTGCAGTAGCGACAGTGAGATCCACACATTGATTAAAAATGATCTATCTGAAGATATAATGGGAGTCCAGTCTCAAAAAACCATTGTGCTCTCTAATGAAGACCAGGGAGTTCTAGTTTCAGAAAAATCACTTCGTCGTTGGTTTGTTGTGGAAGAACGAGGTTCAGCAGCTACCAGACAGTTTGCCGACAGCAATTTCACGCTTGCAGGGTCTTATGCGGAAAATGGCAAAAGATCCTGATTTGGCTTCTATTTTAAAACAACAAATTGACAATCTTCTCAGCAAAGGCTATGCAACAAAGCTACCACACGAAGCTATTAAACAAAAAGGAGGTAAGATATGGTACTTACCAATATTTATTGTGCGTAATCCGCATAAACCTAATAAAATACGTCTCGTATGGGATGCTGCGGCGAAAACAAAAGGATAGGCTTTAAATGACTTTTTGCTTAAGGGCCTAGATCTACTTGTACCTTTACTTCGCGTGCTGTTCAACTTTCGAATAAAACCAACTATCTGTGGAGATATAGCTGAAATGTTTCACCGTATAAGAGTGCGCGCAGAAGATTCAGACACTCAGCGGTTCGTATGGTGGAATGAACAAAGTAACGACATCTCAGTTTTTAAATTAAACGTTTTATCATTCGGAGCCTCCTGCTCGCCGTGCATTGCGCACTTTGTTCGTGATAAAAATGCAACAATGCATGCAGAAGACAATTCAAGAGTTGTGGAAGCCATCACTCAACACCACTACGTGGACGATTTTATTGATTCAACAAATACCATCGATGAAGCTATAGCACTCGCAAAGGACGGGCGCGATATTCTTGCACGGGGAGGATTCCATATGCGAAACTGGATTTCAAATTCGCCGGAAGTTTTAGAAGCGCTTACTGATAGCAACAGTGTGGAACACAAGACATATTCCCAAAACGACAGTCAAACGCAATATGAAAAGGTCTTGGGAATGTACTGGGATGCAGAGTCTGATACTTTCAGGTATATTTTAAAGATCATCCACCTTAAAAGAGATATTTTAAATCAGGAAATCGTTCCCACAAAGCGTGAAGTCTTGCGTGTACTGATGTCGGTGTTTGACCCTATAGGTTTCCTGTCTTGCGTTATAACATATCTCAAAATACTCTTACAAGATATATGGCGTTGTGGAATGGAATGGGATGAAGAAATTAAAGATGATTTATATGTCAAGTGGCGCGACTGGGTTTCTTACCTACCACTAATAACTACTGTTACCATACCGTGGTGCTATTCATCTAAAATGGCACTTAAAGGATGCACTGTGTAGTTGCACACATTTGTAGATGCCAGTGAAAATGCATGAGCAGCTGTTTCATATTTTCGTATTGAATATGGTGGTAAGGTTAAAATTCGAATAGTTGCAGCAAAAACATAGGTAGCTCCACTTCGTCCACTCTCAATACCCCGCCTTGAACTGCAAGCGGCCATAATTGGAGCTCGGCTCATGCAAACTGTACGAAATGAACATGAAACTGAATTCAAGGAAAACATCTTGTGGACTGACTCAAAAACTGTGCTTAACTGGATTCGCAACGACTCGCGTCAATTTCAACAATACGTTATATTTCGTGTATCAGAAATCCACACATTAACTGACTTATCTCAATGGAGATGGATACCGACAAAACTCAACGTAGCCGATATAGCAACAAAAACCACGCCTGCTGCAACTATTCATGATCAATGGTTCAATGGTCCGAAAATTCTGCATCAACCCGAAAGTGAGTGGCCTGTAGGCAGTGATTTAGGAGAAGTGGATTTCAGCGAAGTGCGCCCACGGTTTTTATACATTCGAAGTCTAATCACAGTCCAGGTAAACTTTGCCTATTTTTCTAGCTGGTTCAGATTGTATTGAGCGGTAGCTAATTGGATATTATTAATTGAAAAACTGTATAGCAAAATAAAAAATCAAAACCTAACTATAACTATTTCTTCACAGCATTTAATAAAAGCTAAAATATTCCTTTATAAAGCGGCTCAGATGGCAAGTTTTGCTGACGAATGGACGCGATCAAATCTAAAAGACAGCTACCAAAAGAAAGCACTCTTTATAAACTAAATCTTTACATGGACGAAGATAATGTTATATGTTTAAAAAACCGCGCAGAAAACCTTTCTTTGGCAAATAAATATGCACGGAACTATATTGTTCTTCCTACAGATCGTCACGTAACTCGCTTAGTAGTTGACCATTATTACAAGGCTTATCACCACCTGAATCACGAAACTGTCATTAACGAGGTGAGACAAATTTATTTCATCCCAAGGCTACGACCTTTGTATAAAAACGTAAGAAGACTTTGTCAGACTTGCAAAATTAGCAATGCCAAGCCACAACCTCCACTTATGGCACCACTGCCGAGAGAAAGACTTTCGGCGTTCACACGGCCATTTTCTTATGTAGGGATAGACTACTTTGGTCCTATGATAGTCACGGAGAATAGAAAGGCAAAAAAGAGATGGGGAATGCTGTTGAAGTGCCTAACGATTCGAGCCGTTCACATTGAGATTGCACATAGTCTTAGCACGGACTCTTGTCTCATGTGTTTAAGAAATTTTGTGGCAAGACGCGGAATTCCCACAGCAATATATAGTGACAATGGTACGAATTTTCGCGGTGCTGACAGGCTGCTGAGAGAAGAGCTTACTAATCAAAACATTCCTGAGATGCAGAGACAACTAGCATATAAAGGCATCGACTGGAAATTCAACCCACCAGCGGCGCCACATATGGGAGGAGCATGGGAGTGCTTGGTGAGGTCTGTTAAAACTATTTTGTATAAGTTTTTTCCATCTCAACGGTTCACAGACGAAAGTTTAAGGTCAGCTCTGATGGAAGTTGAGCTCATTGTTAACTCACGCCCTCTCACATATGTTTCACTCGAAAACGAAGACCAAGAGGCAATAACTCCTAACCACCTTTTACTTGGAAGTTCAAATGGAGCCAAGCCGTTTTGCGAGTTACAAAATATAGATTACAAAATAAATCTTCGTCAAAGTGAAACGTTTGCTAATATGTTCTGGCGTCGTTGGCTTAAGGAAATGTTGTCCACGCTCACGAGACGATCAAAGTGGTTTCACAAGGCAAAACCTATAGCTGTGGGAGATATTTTTCTTGTCGTTGATGAGAGCCAACCAAGAAATACTTGGCTGAAAGGCAAGGTCATCGAAATGATAACAGCTAATGATGGACAAGTCCGCCGCGCTACGGTTCAAACAGCTGATGGAGTTTTGTTGCGTCCGGCTGAAAAGTTAGCAGTGTTGGATGTTGGAGGTACTTAGGGAAGCTTTCATTTGGATTTGTTACCAACAGTTGGCAACACTGTCAAACAAACGAACGAGTGAATAGCAAATGTCAAATAATCAAGAAACCACGAGGCGAGCTGACGCAAGCATATTTTAGGTTTATTAACTTTCTTTTATAATTGCACTTCAAGCACCAAGGTACTTCAACTATTAACTTTAACTAATTTTCTTCCACTTCATGTAATCTGCTTCATTTATATATAGATTTTTAAAGCATTGAAATTAATAGAAACACGAATTGAATATATGCTATGAAAACTTGGAAACTGAGTGCTTTTATTGGAATTAAACGTAACACATTCATTAATTTTTATTTTTTTATAATTTTTTTTATTCATATCTCACTTGTTGTTATCTCATTTATTTATTTATTTGTTTATCTATTAATCTTGTTAAATTTTATTTTTATTTTATTTTATCTTTTCACCTTGCGGCATGCAAAAGAAAATATTCTTATATGCTAACATATTTGCTCAATAAATTGAAATTGAAATTGAAATTGAAATATGCATTCTGGGCATTGGTACAGGAGCCTTCTTCCGCAATATTTGGTATTTTGATTTTAACTTGATCCACAAGGGAATGTGGATCGAGGTAGCCAATCGTATATTGATGAACGTCATGTGGACTCAATTGTTCTTGTACCGCTTTGATCTGACTTGATCTGTTGGATTTGTTCTTGGCTTTCTACTATGTTATTCGTAGAAATTTTGGGCGTTTCTGGCTTTACGTGTAACTGCGTGTTAGTGAAATTGGTCACATTGGTTAAATTGAATAATTCCACAGTTGGTATGAACGACGAGCGCAATTGTGTCGGATGCACGTTATGTGAAGTTAATGTAAGTGTTTCTTGTTTTATAATACAATTCTTGAGTATTTTGAGTAGTCCCATGCCATGTAAAGTGGCAGATTCAAATTTGTCTTGGCATACTATGTTAATGATAATATTTTTAGTCAAAGAAAATATCCAGTTATTTGGATTATACAACTGAATCCATATTTGTGCTTGTTTTGTTTTGACAATGTTGCACGATGGTTGAACTGGTTGGTAATTTAATAACGCCATCTTACATTGACTGACTTTTGAATTTCTATTATATATTGGCTGTGATTGTTTACAAATTAACATATTTGGGATTGCTTTAATGCAAGCCATTGCTTCAGCTTCACTCATTAGATAAAATAAGTCTCTATGTAAACCAACAACCAAGAATGAAGAGGAAGGCTTTATGATAAGGTAATCTTGCTCTACTTTGACTGGTATTGGGATCATGAGAAATGTTTCGTACTAATGATTTGATGCAAGTGGTAACTGTACTCTAAAAATTAAATGGTCCTTAGCCATTCGACCTTGCACATGCAACGCATTGTAAATCCGGAACTGAAGTTCTACACCTTTTCCAATGCATTCTGAATTAATTTTGGCAGCTGATTGCCGGTTGTTGTAAAACATCTTATACAATTCTTGTAATTCGTTGCATCCACCCACGAAATTTGTAGCATTATCTGAAAATATCGTCTTGCACCTTCCTCTTCTACTCAAGAACCTTCTCAACGCACCAATAAATTCATCAGCCGATAAATCTGATACGATTTCAAAATGAATTGCTTTAGTTGTAAAGCAACAGAAAACTGCGATGTACGATTTTTGCGGGCGTTTCCCTCTTATCTTAAAATGTGTCCATATTGGACCAGCAAAATCCACCCCAATGTTTACGAATGGTCGACAAGATTGTACTTTTTTGGCCGGTAAGTTTCCCATCAATTGAGTCATAGGTACTGGTTTTGCTTTAAAACACTGCATTCAGTTGGGTACGATCTTGTTAGCAATTCGCTTACCATTTATCGGCCAGAATCGTTGTCGAGTTATTGCGAGTAGTGTCTGCGGTCCTACATGATGCAGCTGTATGTGAAGTTCCTCCATTATCAACTGAATGTATGGATGATCGGCAGGAAGTAGCAGAGGATGTTTTGCGTCGACCGATACATTCGCTGCTTCAATTCGACCCCCAACTCTTAACAAACCTTGTCTGTCAAGTAAGGGTGTAAGAGACGACAGTCAATTTTTTGTGGCTAATTCACATCCTTTTGCAAGGATTTTTATTTCATCTTGGAAATATCGAGTTTGAAGAGATTTTATAATCAAGGTGAATGCTTTATGTATTTCAGACATCAAAAGAAATGGATTTTTTTTTATGTTTTTCTAATAGTATTGTTGTGAATCGTATAATATATGCAGTCGTTCGGACTAAAAATAAAAATGAGTTTTTGTGATTAATTCGGAACACGAAGTTGTCATTAACCTGTGAGGATGCAATATCGCAGGCGATATTAATCCTCACAAAATCATAATATGGATATGAATATGAATATGAATAAAAATAATATAATTATAATACGAATATAATAAGAAGATGAATACGAACATGCATATGAATATGAATGTGAATATGAATAAAAATGTATGTATTAATTAAATAGTTAATATAATGGTAATATATAATGGGATTATTGAAATTGAATGAATGCCATACATAATGGTCGCGTAATTATTTCATTTAGCAACATTTATACAGCCACACAAGGCAACATCAACATGAAACCCGCAACACGCACTCTGCAACAGACATTACGAAGAAGAAGAACAAGCAACACAAGAAAAACAGTATAAAAGCCGCTGCACATGCGCAATGAAGTGAGTCTGCGGATTCGTGAGTTGTAAGCAAAGTCTCTTCTGACTAGTAGCTTAGCATACCCAAGAAGCGTTGTACACTTCGAGGCGTTATCAAATATTTTTTCTAGATTATCTTAAGTATACCCGAGAAGCGTTGTACACTTCGAGGTGTTATAAAATACTTTATCTAGTTTATCTTAATTATACCCGAGAAGCGTTGTACACTTCGAGGCGTTATAAAATACCGTATCTAGCTTATCTTTAGTATACCCGAGAAGCGTTGTACACTTCGAGGCGTTATAAAATACCGTATCTAGCTTATCTTTAATATACCCGAGAAGCGTTGTACACTTCGAGGCGTTAGAAAATACCGTATCTAGTTTATCTTTAGAATACCCGAGAAGCGTTGTACACTTCGAGGCGTTAGAAAATACCGTATATAGTTTATCTTGAGTATACCCGAGAAGCGTTGCACACTTCAAGGTGTTAGAAAATGTTAATATAAATCATTACCCAAAGAGTGGAATACCCTTTTGGGAGTTTATTTTAAGAATAGCTTTAAGAAATAATTCTGAAATAATAAATGAAATAATTTAAACAAAATTCAACTCAAATCTCTTTTTTGTAAGAACGTTTGGTACAACCGCTGGGTATACCTCAGCACTTAGGTATCCGAACAGAGGATTCGTTACAAACCCTTAATGTGCATTAGACCGTACCACCTCTATGCAAAAAAAAAGTTTGCCGTATAGCAGCGAATATGACGTATTTTTGCAAGACAATTACGAAAAAAAATTTTTTTTTTACCGAACGTAGGGGGTCACGCATTGACATATTTATTAATATCTCTGGTGTTTACAATCAGATTTTAAAGTTTGGTATATCAATGTTTTTGTATACCAATATTACCTCTATAGAGGTCATTGACCTCAGGTGCACCGTTCTAGTACTTACCCTCCAGATCTCAGTTCCTACCATCCTAATGTGCCACCCTAATATCAAAAAAATAAAGCTCTTAAAATATCATTAATCTTTTGCTCAGAAAGTATATCGATATCTCCAGCAGAACTATTTTTAAAAAAATTTTTTAAAATTTTTTGCCGAACGTAGGGCTCCCTTTTTTCATTTTCATCATATCTTCGGTATTAAAAGTATGATCGTATTTAATGACATATCGATGTTTTTGTCTGAAAGAGACCAATTATTTTTTTCTCCAAAGTAAAAAAAAAAATATTCCTACAAGTCCTTGGAAGGTCTCAAATTGATTTTGAGGAATTTTAAAGCTCGTAAAAGAATAGAAAATAAAAAAAAATGTTGCAGTGGCGTACATATCACTGCGAAATCAGTTCGCTTTGGTGCACTGCTTGCGATCATGTTAACCCTTAAATGCACAAAGCCTCCGATTTTTACCGAAAAATATATTTTATGTAAAATTGAGTAAAAATAAAAACTGCGGTTTTAGTTTTGAAATTTTTTTTTTAAAAGTGGTTGTATCTATAAAGATATAATGTGAATTTAACATCGCACATTTAAAATCCCTATTAAAATATATCAAAATAAAAGAAATGTGTTATGAAATTTTTATTAACTCATTTATTTTAAAAAGTTCAAATTATCAAAAACTGCAGGGAGTGCACACTGTATCTTTAAAGATACAACCAACTAAAGTGACCCAGTGAGGTGCCAAATCATCGAAATTTTTTCGAACCACTTAAAATCACTAACGGACATGTTTTGAAAGCAGTCAGTATTTTTTCCTAATCAAAATTATTTATCTGTTCCTAGAAGTTGAACTGTTAAAAATAGTGTTTATTTAATTTTAAAAAAAAATTTTTTTGACTTTGTACATAATTTTTTTAAAAAGTATGACAAATAGAAGTAAAATATATTTTTTTATTTAAGACTTATAATATTCTAAATAATATAGAACCGATTTCAAAAAAATCAAACCAAAAATATAGCCGTAGGAATTTCTTGAATGGTTGTATCTTTAAAGATACACGGTGCATTTAAGGGTTAATAAAATATTTACGATTGTCGATTGCCGCAAAAGCTGAAGAGGAGTTATCTACCTAAACAGCAGAAAAAATTACTCAATTCTTGTATGGGCTTATCATTCCAAAAAATAAAGTATTCAGAGAAGGTGTCAAATTTCGAAAAGAAGCTTTAGCAGCAGCTAAGTGTGATGATATGCTTACATGTATTTCGTTTGATGGGAAAAAAGAACCAACTTTAAAAAGAGTCACGGAGGCAAATGTGACGCGTAACGTTGTTGTGAATGAAGAACATGTCACCATTTTGAAAGAGCCAAATTAAAAATTCATCGGCTATGCTACGCCCGCTGACAGCACTGCAGTAGGTGTCCAGAGGAGCATCGTGGAATATTTGAATAAAGAAAATTATAGCATGGATCACTTAAATGCAATTAGTTGCGACGGAACACCTACCAACACCGGCTACAAAGAAGGAGTTATTGCAAGAATGTGAAAAAATAAAATAATAATATAATAAATCACAACAAAAATAGTGTTGATACCTCTTTTAGCGTTACAGATTTTTTTATTCTTTTACGAGCTTTAAAATTCCCCAAAATCAATTTAGGACCTTCCAAGGACTTGTAGGAATATTTTTTTGTTTATTTTGGAGAAAAAATAATTATTCTCTTTCAGACAAAAACATCGATGTGTCATTCAATATGATCCGACTTTTAATACCGATGATATGATGAAAATGAAAAAAGGGAGCCCTACGTTCAGCAAAAAATTTTCAAAAATTTTTTAAAAATAGTTCAGCTGGAAATATCGAGCAAAATATTAAGGATATAGGATAGGGAGCCCTACGTTCAGCAAAAAATTTTCAAAAATGTTTTAAAAATAGTTCAGCTGGAAATATCGAGCAAAATATTAAGGATATTTTAAGAGCTTTATTTTTTTGATATAAGAGTGGCACATTAGGATGGTAGGAACTGAGATCTGGAGGGTAAGTACTAGAACGGTGCACCTGAGGTCAATGACCTCTATAGAGGTAATATTGGTCTCCTTGAGAAAAAAACATTGATATACCAAACTTTAACAGCCGACTGTAAACAATAGAGATATTAATAAATATGTCAATGCGTGGCCCCTACGTTCGGTAAAAATTTTTTTTTCGTAATTGTCTTGCAAAAATACGTCATATTCGCGGGTATACGGCGAACTTTTTTTTTGAGGTACGGTCTAATGTGCATAGTACTGACTTAGAGCATTTCTTTTCTTCATTGATTTTCTCTTTCAGTTCAAATCGTCCAGGCCATTGCGATGGTGGGTGCTTTAGAAATGGTGGTCCATGAAACCATATTTCCGTGCTCTGCAAACATTTTGGCATTTCCCCCCTTGATATGTGATCTACTTGGTTCTCACATGAGGTGACATGCCTCCATTGTGATTGAACACAATGTCGTTGAATGTACGAGATTCTATTAGTAACAAAAGTCTTGAATGATAAAGATTCTGAATATTTCAAGTGTAAAACTATTTGGGAGTCAGTCCAATCATATGTATTTATGTCATTAAATTGTATTGATGTTTTGACGCACTGACAAAGTTCTGTTGCTAATATAGCTGCTTGAAATTCCGCGAACGCGCTCTCCGATGCATCTGAGAAAACATGAAGATGTGTCTCCACACATGTATTTGAACATCTTAAATGTCTTGGAATGCTGACCTTATCAAGGTGTTTTAGATTCTGTCTAAAGTGAACCCATTTTGTATGTAGATGCATTGGCAAAGCAACATCCGACTCAAATTTTTGCTTCCATAATTCCTGAACAAAAATTTTAGCTATGATTACTACTGGAATTACTAAACTGTAGGATCATAAATATGAACCACATCTGAGAGTACCGTATGTTTAGTTATTCTTTTCGGCTCATTCCATGAAGTCTTGATTATAACTACATCAGATATTGGGTTATGCCAAGTGTTTTTATATCTTCTTCAGGTTCTTTAATTATGTCAAGTGTGCGTTCAATCCTCCGGCGGAATATCTTTTAGTACAGGTTGTGATTTGAGCACCATTTTCGTAGCATAAAACCTGCATACTTCAATAAGTTGATCACTTGGGATTGCATGCTCACAGCTTTTTCTAGATCATCGCTTCCAGACATGAAATCATCAACGTAAAAGTCTCTTCTTATCATTTGTTTGGCCAGTGGATATTTTGATTCCAAACCTATTCCGCCCGACTGAAGGCATTTGATGGCCATATATGGAGCCGATGTTGTCCCGTGGGTGACAGTCTTCAACCGGTAGATATTAAGTTTTTGTTGACGATTAGGACGCCAAAATATGAGTTGAAAATCACAATCCTGATCATTGACCTTGATTTGTTCGTACATTTTTTCTATATCACTTGTGAAGACAAACTTGAATTGTCGAAATCGAATCAGAACATCAAACAACTCTTGTTGTAATTTTGGGCCAGTGTGTAATAGCTCATTAAGTGAAATGTTTGACGTTGTTTTGCATGACGCATCAAAAACCACTCTAAGCTTTGTGGTGTTACTGCTCGGCTTTAATACGCAATGGTGGGGAATAAAATAGTTTGGATCATTAATGGACTTTTCTTCTACCAATTCCATGTGGTCAAGTTTCTCGTACTCAGTCATGAACTTTACATATTCAATCAGTTTGTGGATAATTTTTGTTCGAGTATTATAATCACTTCGTGTGATGAACCAAGCAAAGAAACGTCTTTTTTAAATGGCAAAAGAACCACAAACTGCCCCGTGTCATTTCGATATGTAGTACGGTTGAAAAAGTTGTCGCATTCTTGTTCCATTGAGGACATTGTGTTTTCCTTCGCAGTAATTTCATCCAGTTTCCAGAATCTTTGAAGTTGATCGTCTAAAGTGTTTATTCCACAGAATTGTGACGATGTCCGTACATTATTGGCCTTTCCAAGAACAACCCAACCAAATACCGTATTTTGTAGAGTTGGAACATCCTTGTATGGTGAAATCTGGCCAATCACCATCAGTTATCTATAAAACTCAGCTCCGATCAATATATCAATACCTTATCTTTCATAAAAAGGGCTGCACTTAATAACTTTACAGTGTTTATTAAACTGTTTTATTGAAAAACCAAGTATCTTCTTTTTTGTGGTTTCTTGCATTTTATTAATTTTTTACATTTAAAATGTTCTGCAGTTTCCGTAACTGTTCTATAAAAGACGAGTCCGACCGCGTGGTAAATTGCTGGTTGTGCGATTCGTTTTTCCACTTCAAGTGCGCATCGTTGAATGCAAGAATTATGACGCAATCAACGAAGGCAAAGGACTTCGTTGGTCATGTATTGATTGCAGGTCTACGGATGTTGATATCCTTAAGCTTATTAGACAATCTAGAAGAGGCTTCTTGGAAGTGTCGAAAGATTTAGAGGCGGCTCAGGCCAGATTAGCCGAATTTGAAAGTTTGTTCAAAAAGTTCAAGGTCTTGGATGAAGCTTCTGCGTCTCCAAAATGAAAGCAAAGTAACAAAAATCTTCGAAGCTCAGCAAAACCTACTGCAATAGCCTTGCCTTTGTCCTCAAATATTGAACCTATTCCACCTGCCTCAGTTTTACCACCTGAAGGACCTCAGAAAAAGTCGATTATTACAAATCAGAGTACTGATCAGCTAACGCCTACTAACGCTGCAGTCTCAGTTGATTTAACTTTAACTATACCTTCTCCAGCAGCTCCTGTAAAAGATAGTTCTCCTTCTGTTGCAAAAAAAACATATGCTCAGACTTGTGCTACTAATGTTTCTCCTAGTATTGCTACGAGTACTAATATTATTTCTTCCTCTCCTAGTTCGGTTTCTACTGGAGCTATACCGAAGCAAATATCAAATAGCAGCAATAATATACCTGATCATAAGGAACTTGTAGTTATTCCGCCAGCAAAATGTATATTTGTTTCTCGCTTTGCAGTTGATACATCAGAAGGTGATATCTTATATTATTTAAACTCTAAGTTAAACCTTCTTAATAAGAAGATTTCGGTTCACAAACTGAGATTCTCTTATCAGCGCACTATTTCTTCTTTTAAAATTACTTTGCCTAGTGATATCTTCAATAATGTTCTGGATCAAGGTTTTTGGCCGGAAAATACTTTGGTGCATGAATTTATTCAAAAATCACCGCCTCAAACTTCACTGGCTATCTTACCTGTTCACAACGTGAACTCAAAAAACTAGATTGTTGCCTTCAGTTCCTAGCCTTATATCAGAACGTTCGTGGTTTAAATACTAAACTTACAGAGTTACACATTTTAAGCCATAATCTTCATTCTGACATTATTGCTTTCAGTGAGACTTGGCTTAAACCTAGTACTTTAAATACTGAAATTCTGTCTAACAATTTTAATATATACCGCAAAGATAGAAACTCTATTGCTGGTAATTTTTGCAATGGTGGTGGCGTGTTAATTGCCGTTAAATCTTCTCACTTTTCACAAGAAATATTAATATCTGAGTCTTTAGATATTGAATTTTGCTATGTTCTTGTAAAGTTTGGTACTTTGAGAATTTATGTAACATGTTCATATATACCTCCACTTTCTAGTGTTGAAGTGTATGGGAAACATTTGGCGTCGATTTATAAAATTTGCTCACAACTTCAGCCTTACGATCATATTTTAATAACGGGTGACTTCAACCTTCCTAATGTTTCCTGGAGCTGCTGCACTGAAAATTCTGCAATGCTCTTGCCATCTTCAGAGTGTTCATCCGATAACTCAGTTTTGAATGAGCTTTCGAGCCAGGGGCTTTTTCAAATTAACTGCCACTATAATAGAAACAACCGCTTGTTAGACCTTATTTATTTTGATGATAGTAATATTATTTCAGTTAATAGGTCTGATCCACTTGTGTATCCTAAAGACGCACACCATCCAACTATCGAAATCACACTGAATTTTCCTAAACAATCTATATCAAACCGTATTCAAAATCCTGCCTTAGAGTTTAACTTTAAAAGAACGAATTATGTAATTTTGAGAAATAATTTGTCAATTATCAACTGGTCATCTGTACTTAATATTAATAACACAAGAATATTACCACAAACGCTTGACTCTGCTGTATTTGCCTTTAACAGTACTCTTAATAATTGTTTTTTAACTTCAGTGCCACAGAGAAAATCCTCTTTAATATCTGGTCCTGTTTGGTATACCAAAGAACTGAGAAAGCTGAGAAACTTAAAATCGAAATATTATAAAAAGTATCCAAAAACTCATAACATTTGTGATTTTGCTTCTTATACCTCAACTAAATATAACTACCGGCAATTATGCAGGCAATCCTATAATATATATTTAACAAAAGTTAAATTAAACATAAAATCTGATGCAAAATCTTTTTGGAACTTTGTAAATACTAAACGTAAGATAAATACATATCCATCTTTTATGAAATATAAAACATTTGAATCAGATGTTGATTCTACTATCTGTAGTCTTTTTGAAGATTTCTTTAAGACCACTTATTCATATGCTTCTTACGAGAATTTTAGTTACCCTTATAATGTGCAGCCTGGTGACATTTGCTCCCCAATAATTAATGTTGATACAGTTTTAACCTACTTAAAAAACCTCAAAACATCTTATAAAAGCGGTCCTGATAACATACATTCATGTGTTTTGAAATATTGCAGTGAAGAACTTGTAATTCCCATTACTTTGCTTTTTACAGCGTCTTTGCAATCTTGCTATTTTCCACTGGCTTGGAAATCATCTTTTATTATTCCGCTGCATAAATCCGGCAATAGATCTTTAATAGATAACTATCGCGGAATTGCAATGCTTAGCGCCCTACCTAAACTTTTTGAGGCTATTGTAACCTCACAATTATCACATAGCGTAAAATCTTTAATGTCCCCATTCCAACATGGATTCTTATCTAGAAAATCTACTGTTACTAACCTTCTAGAATTCACATCAAAGACTATTGAGAATTTTGGAAAAGGTCTACAAACAGATGTTATCTTTACTGACTTCAGTAAAGCTTTTGATGTTGTAAATCATAAGCTCTTTATTTTAAAACTAACCCTTCTCGGTTTTCCAACACCATTAGTGCTTTGGATTGAATCTTATTTATTAAATAGAACACAAAGTGTTATCTTTAACCTTGTTAAGTCAGAGGACTGTTACTTCCGGTGTACCTCAAGGAAGCCACCTTGGGCCTCTGTTGTTTCTACTTTTTATTAATGATTTACCATCTGTTGTAATTCATAGTAATATTTTACTATACGCTGATGATGTTAAACTTTTCCTGTCATATAAAAATGAGCAAGACTCTTTTTTCTTACAAACCGATCTTGACCATCTTTGTGACTGGTGTGAAATCAATTGCATGAAGCTTAACTTGAAAAAGTGCAAACACATGACTTTTTCTCGTAGACAACCTTCTCGAAGTTATTACAAAATAAGTGACTATACACTTGAGTTCTTAGAAGTTTTCGACGATCTTGGAGTAACTATGGACCCAAAACTTCGCTTTCACATTCATATTAATAAATCTATAAGCAGAGCAAACAGTACTTTAGGGTTTATTAAACGATGGTCAAAAGAGTATATAATCCTTTCATTACTAAAACATTATTCACTTCGCTTGTAAGGCCCATACTTGAGTATGCGTCAATTGTCTGGTGTCCTAGATATGGGTGTTATATTGACGATATAGAATCAGTTCAGAAACAATTTCTTTTGTTTTGTTTACGCAATATATATTGTCATACTAACATTCACTTACCACCCTATGAATATAGATTAAAGCTTGTTAACCTACCTTCTCTAAGAAATCGTAGAATCATGCTTAATGTTTGCTGGATTTATCAACTTATACATGGATTTGTTGACAGTCCATACTTACTGAGTAAAATTTACTTTAATCTTCCTCTTTGACCAAGAAGATCTTTTGAGCTACTTTTTATGAACTTTTGTAGAACTAATTACTTGCAAAATGAACCACTAAGAAGCGCATTCGGAGACTTCAATTCCGTTTCAGATGTTATATCTTTTAATGAAACCCTTTACTCAATTAAACTTAAAATAATAGATTATCTGCAGCACCGCCACTGATTCTCAACATACTCTTCCAAGGATACGGTACTTTTACTGTTGGATGCACCGCCACTGATTCTCAACATACTCTTCCAATGATACTCTTCCAAGATACGGCATTTTTACTGTTGGATGGTAATCAGTCAACACATTTACATCTGAATGGACCTGAACTTGCCAGACTTATTCCTATATCGAATGAGAGAACGATCTGCATAGTATGTATATATATTAATATAAGTGGCTTTATTATCAAGTTTGTCTATGTGCCTGCGTTCGTTACCTTTGTCTTAGCTTACTAGGAACTCGGTGTGATAAATAAAAGATGAATCAAGACTTCATCGGCTTTAGAATCACAGAATGAATAATATTGTATATATACTATCAGTATGGCGTACAGGGCCTTGTTTGCCTTGATACCTACCACTTTTCTAGATCTCACACTCTGATACTTTGTGCCATATTTATAGAGGTGTTATATGTATATTAATATGAGTGGCCAATGAGACCTAGTTTGTCTTAGTGCCTGCGTTCGCAACCATTTTCTTTTCCACAAGGAAATTGGTGTGGTAAATACGACTCAATTCGTCGGATTACCAACTTGCTAAGCCAAGACTTTATTGGCTTCAAGGACAGAACGATATATTTATTTTATACATATTTTCATTCTCGATACCACCGCCTTGGACCCTCTTGAAGATTTATTATTAATGTATTTTTTGCTTTATAATACCTTTACTCATGTTATCTATAAGTCTGTATACTTTGAAACGTTCATGTTTTAATTTACATTACATTACAACTGAACTTATTTTACTTTGGTTTTGTATCTTCATTTAAAACTTACTTGAACTCTATATATTAGTATTATTAGTATTAGTTTAATAAGATTATGAATTGTAATTTTAACATGCTATAAAGCCTAAAAGGCTTAGCAAACAAATAAAAAAAAAAAAAAACTTGAAATCTGCCAACTGAATGTTTTGTGGGATATCGAAGTTGTGTGGATTAATATCATAATTTGGCTGATCATCAATGATGCTGTCGGGAATGAATGCTTCTATCATTCGAGAGTAAGATGGCGTTTTTGATCTGATGTTTATTTCTGCACGTTTTTGAATCGATTGCTTCGATCCACCAATACCAGTCAAATTTACGTTGCTTTTAGAAAACCCCACACCAAGCCTCTTACATAAATTCTTAGTTATGAGATTTACCTGAGAGCCTGAGTTCAATACAGCACGGCTCTCAATTATTCGCCCGTAGACGTCTAGAGCCAGGACGATTGCTGTAGCTAAGAACATATGGTACTTCCTTTTAACCCAACGATTGCCTTTTCCTTTGCTGATTGGCTGTTGTCTGATGTTTTGGATGTATGCTGCTTGCCCGATGCTGGTGAAATTCCAGATGATACTGTTGAGCCATTGATCCTTTCTCGAAGGTTCTATGTACCAATGTGTTGTGTTTTTTGTCACAGTTCCTGCAGCGACACGACATGCAGTCCGAAGAAAAATTACCATCCTTCAAATTGTTGATGCATAATTTACTACCCTTTATCCTTTTCAAACGGTTTTGTGGGCTCATGTGAAGAAATTTTGAACAGTAAAAAATTGAATGACTCTGTTGACACAGTTTACATTTAACTTGTGTGGATAAAGCTGTAAATGAAAATTGAATTACTAGTCCTTTGTGATTTTATACTTATGGTTTTGTCTGCGTGTTGTTGTCCTTTATATACCACCGCATCTAGTGACTGGAATCTCAGCTCCAGAAAATCCAAGAAATCCTGTAAGTTCTGGGGCTTGCTCAATTGCTTCAAGGACTGCTCGTACAGACTATGTGTTGTCTTGTCGAGTTTATTTGCCAATGCAATAGTATTGCATCTCATGAGTTGATTGCAATACCTAAACTTTTCAAGCCCAATATTCCATGCTGATGCATAGTTCGCATTTGATATTGGCAAATGTTAAACCAATGATTTTGCCTGTCCAGTGAGATTACTGTTTAAATAGAACATCTTGTCCGAATCTGATATGGTCGTACTATGAATCATTTCAGTATAGATGTCATAGAATTGTTGCTACTTTAAATAATCGCCATCAAAAGTGGGTATGGTAATCTTTGGAAATTTGAGTTGTGTTTGTTGATTAGTAACTATTATATTGGCTTGCGTCTCTGACAGTTCAAGAACAGTTTTATGAACTTGTTCTTCCAAGTTGAAATACTCCTGCATGGTGTATCCTACATATTCAGACTCCTAGCTCCCATAGTAATTGGTATAATTCAGAGATAGTTGACCAATAGCTGTTTATATGTTTTATTTGTTGCACAAAATATTGTTTCGAATCTTGTTCCGCTAATCTTGCTTCTATTTGCTCAATTAAATGATTGAGTATTCTAATAATATAGTTACTTCTATTAATTAAACCTTGCAACTTTGCGTCGTACCCTTTCTGGTTCTGTAAGACGTTGAAGGAAACTTCGAGCATGCTTGTGGTGTCACTGGCAGTTGGTCTGCTCGTACCAGATTCTACCTCGTTGACCTTATCATTCCCAGTTCTGATTGCAGTTGAAGCTGGCTCAGATCTATTACGGTCATCAGGTGTGTTTGTTTGCTGAATGGATGTTGATTTCAACTTTGGAATATGTTTTGTTATATAACATAGCAAATGGTCAACTCCTTTCTTAACTTGACCATAATAATTTGAAGTGAAGTACTTGTGAGAGAAATCTCCCGATGCAAGTACCACAATGTTGTCGTGATTTTGTGTGAACACTGTTGACAACTCTGTCAATCGCTGAAATCTTCTCTCATAGTATTCCAAGGTCCGTCTGGTAATTGGATCCTTGCTAGTATTAACTGAAATGTTTAATACTTAAAATCAAACAACGTTTATAGGTTGGAGCTCAAACTCCGACTGCACTTTATTGTCAAAATAAACTTATAGTAAACTTATAAACTTATAGTAGGGAGAGAGAGAGAGTAGTGATGAGTACTGCATATGCCGAGAGTCACACGCGCATTCATAATAGTGCGCTGTAAGCATAAACTGCTTACATTTATTTAAATAAATATAAATGTTATAATGTGAGAAAACTGTAAGTGCATTGTTAGCAGAAAGTGTGGGAGCGTATGCGGATATCACTACATTTCCCTTTCTGAAAAAGAATGATCTTACAACATTAAGGATCATTCTGTACACATTAATTATTAGAGTAATTGAAAATATGGTATAAACTATTAACAATTTTAGTTATTAACTATGTTATCGTTTTAATAATATGAATTATGTCTTAAAACTAACGTTCAAAATTAATGAAAATTAAGTAAGTATTGAAAATAATATTAATCATGTATAAGCAAATAGCTATGATTTATATCGTCGTAGTCTATTTTCGTGTACTACTATTGATTTGTTATTTTCGTCTATTAACGTACAGTTCTTAAAGTCGTCTATTTGCTTAACTGAATACGGACCTTTAAAAATGTTTTCTAATTTGTGACCTGCATTATTTTCTAATAATACTTAGTCATTTATTGTCCATTTTAGTGGATTGGTGGTTTTGTCATAGTTTTGTTTTTGAGCTAACTTCTTACTGCTGGCGTACAGGCGGCAATAGGTGCTGCGATATAGAAGCTTAGTCAGGTCTAGAATTGCAAGTAAATCTTGTTCAATTGGTGACCAAGATTTACTCGCAAACGCACCGAAAGTAAAGAAATAAAAGCGGTAAGTTTTAATTTTACATACAATATTGTTTTATTTAATTATACCTTTATTTACAGTTTCCAATATGTGGAGTGCTGAATAATTTCAAGTATTGATGTTGGCACGAAAAATGGATCACAAATTTTCTTGAGAGTGTTAGATTTCCAAAAAGGCGTCTGATAGTTTCGGCTGACCAAAAAAGAAGGAAGGGAAGCCATTAAGCCGACCGAAAACTCGTCGGAGAAGCCGATCGAGGGACTCGTTCGGCTATCGAAAATCGATAATCGAACTAGTCGGTAAGTAAGTATGTAATCTTTAACATCGGTGGGCATTAATCCTCTACCTTTCTTTCTTTAGGGTTGCCGCCTAAACATGCCGGCCCCCTTGCAGTATTACTGTAAGATAAATTCATATATAGTTTAGAAATACCTTAAATCTAGTAAAAAAGTGTTGATCAATTCATTGTGTCTCAAAGCTTTATTAAAAATAAAATTCAATTTGTGCAAAAACAAGTTCATAAAATAAAAATATGTTCAAGACAAAATATTATTATTGTGTATTGTTGTGTAATATTATTTGGCGACCGTTCCTGACAGTAGCCAACCAAAAATGGAGTTTTGTATTACGACTCCCCCCAAACCACTCGGAGATATTCCCGGTTGAATAATTTTAGGGTATACGTCTACCCCTAGCACCATACCGACCGGAGATGAAGTGAGGAAGTCGGGGTCCGCGAGCATCAGGTTCGAAAACTGTGCTCTGATAGACGCGTCCAGACTCTGCCTAGGCGTGACTCGTGTGAAGTGACGTAACACCTTTGCTTGGGTTGTCACCGATTGGTTCGACTCATAGTTTGCTCGGAGGGTTAAGGAGCAAGCCTCTTGAGAACCAACCATCCTCGATGGCAACCCAAGTTGGCGAACGAGACGCTGGGAGATGATGGAACTTTCCGAACACGGGTCTATCAAAGCACGAACCCGATGCAGGCGACCCTTATCGATCACCTTGACGACCGCCGTGGGGAGGAGCGAAGTCACCTGTTGCAGACACGGCAACGGTGATGGCGAGGGCAGGCGCTGAGCGCCACTATTTGAGCGGCGGTGCATTGGTCGTGTCCGTCCTTGACCACGATTGCGATGCTCTTCCTTGGATGCTCGTGACCGTCTGCCAGAGCGCCGCGTTTTACGCGATCTTGGCTGTGCATTGTTGTGCAGCGATGGTCGGAACGCACGCGACTCTTCTGCGTTTCGGATGCATCGAGCCAATCGCGCCTCATCATTTTCGGAAGGCACCTGATCCCCCTCAACGCTCAATGCAACCACATTAGGCTGGTCGGCAAAACTCCCCTCGGCGCCCGTCCCACGCTGACTAGAGGGCTTAGATAAGCTGGGCCTCTCTACGTCTTGCGGCTTGGGCGGTGACGACTTTCCTGCGTCCTTAGACTGGTTCAGATGCAGCATGGTGTGATGCGACCCCTCGCATTTGCTGCAACACCCGTCGCTGGAACACTCGCTGGTTTTGTGGTTTGGGGAGAGACACCGGGAGCAAAACTTAAACAGTAGCACCAACCGCAGGCGATTGGCAACATTCCCGGCGACAAACGCCTTACAAAAACGAAGCGGGTGCCGCCCCAAGCACACTCGGCACTTTAAGGCGACTTCAGCGGGCGATTGTCCGACACTCGACATTTTTTTTGCTAGAAAAGAAAGAAAGATTAAATATGTTAATCCCTCGAACCGAAAGTAAGGACAACACGCACACAATAATTACGGACGAAGACTTCTAGCTACGACTTGAACGGACGAAGATATATATCTACGGAGGTGGGGGCAGAATAATTAGTTTGACGACAGGCCGAGTAATAATGCCACGTTCCGTGCGCAGATCGGCGACACGGACACGATTGTCAGAGCCGAGATACACCTTCACGACTCTCCCTAATCGCCATTCGGTGGCCGAAAGGTTGTCTGCTTTTATTACCACCAAGTCGTCAACATGCAGGTTTTCGTGGGGATGTTTCCACTTATTTCGTTTGTGAAGTTCTTTGAGGTAGTCATTTTTCCAAATGTGGCAGAACTTCTGGTTCAATGCCTTCAATTTTTGCCAACGATTTATGATAGACATTGGATTTTCATCAATATCTGGCTCAATTAGAGCAAGTAAAGGTCCCCCTACTAAGAAATGCGCAGGAGTTAAGGACGCAAGGTCATTTGGATCTGACGACATTGGGCTAAGAGGGCGTGAGTTCAAGCATGCTTCGATTCGCGATAGCACTGTTGAGAGCTCCTCAAAGGTATATTTCAAGTCTGAGGCTACTTTACGAAAGTGTAATTTAAAACTTTTGACTCCCGCTTCCCACAGACCTCCCATATGGGGAGCGCCTGCTGGAATAAAATGCCAAGTTACGTGTTGGTGAGCAAACTTGGACACCACTTTATCTTTAGAGTCGTTGAGAAAAGCTTTAAAATCTTCTTTAAAGGCTCGCGAGGCACCGACAAAGTTGGTTCCATTGTCCGAGTACATTTTTTCCGGACAACCTCTGCGTGAGACAAATCTCGAAAATGCTGCCAAAAAGGTGACAGTGCTGAGATCGCTAGTCGCCTCTAAATGAATTGCCTTTGTAGCAAAGCAGACAAAAACACAAATATAGCCCTTGGTTATGAGACAAGCGCGTCCCGTATAATTTTTGATATCATATGGACCCGTAAAGTCAACTTCAGTGGAGGCAAATGGACGGGATATTTTGGTGCGCTCTGGAGGTAGTGATGCCATCATCTGAGTCTGCAACCTCTTGCGGTCGATAACACAGACCTTGCAGTTGTGTATGATGGATTTGATCATATTTTTTACTCTGGGAATCCAGTATTGCATCCGAATAAGTCGCAACACAAGTTGGTTCCCACCATGAATGGAGATTTCGTGGGTGAACTTCACGAGTAACTTAGAAAATTGACAATCATATGGTAGAATTATCGGGTGACGTTCATCATAAGTAATGTGTTCCGTCTCCGATAAGCGACCGCCAATTCTAAGTATCTTTTGACTGTCGAGGAAAGGGTTCAAATTTAATATTGAACTCTTTGAATCAATAAGGATCTTCTTCGACAACTGGGCATATTCAGATGGATAGCCCAATTTTTGACTCTCAATAACGAGTCGTTTGGTTGTATCTTTAATTTCTTGCTGGGATATTGCCACAGACTTATGAGAAAAATTGCTCTTATGCTGCCGGTGAGTTCTATGGAAGAATCGTAATACGTACGACAGAACTCGCAAGGCTCGAGGCAATGAAGAAAAGCGCTCTAAAAAGTTGATATGCTTAGAGCATGCCACATGAGCTTTTATGGCTTTTGCTTCCATCGTGGTTTCGTATTCGTCACCTCGATTTGGCCACGAGCTGGGCTCCTGTTGTAGCCAGACTGGTCCATGCCACCACAATGAACTATCCTTCAAGTGTTGTGGCTCCAAACCTCTGCTGGCCAGATCTGCTGGATTGTCTGCTGAATCCACATGACTCCAGTTATCGGTTCCTACCTTTTCGCTGATTTTTGCGACTCGATCAGCGACGAAAGTGGTCCAGGCACATGGCTGTTTACGCAACCACGCCAGCACAATGGTCGAATCTGTCCATAAGTACAGCTGATTGTTAAACGTTTCTAAATTTGTCAGAAACGCTTCGACCATCTCTGCCAGCAGAAGTGTACCGCACAGCTCGAGTCTAGGTAAGGACACCGTCTTGACTGGTGCCACTTTTGTTTTCGCTACGAGGAGATGGACGCTTATGATGTCTAAGCGTCTAACGCGAATGTAGATGGCGGCTCCATACGCTTTCTTTGAAGCATCGCAGAAGCCATGGAACTGGAGATCGCCTTCGGGAGAAAAATCTATCCAACGTGGAATTCGGATACTGCTTATGTGAGGGTAGTTTTCCAAAAATGCTTGCCAACGCTGCAAAGTCGACGGGATCAGTTGATCATCCCACCCGATGCCATCCAACCAAACTTGTTGCATCAGGATTTTTGCGATGACCACGACCGGCGCCAACCACCCTGCAGGATCAAAAAGTTTTGCGATCGCCGACAAAACCTCTCGTTTGGAAAAACTACCTTCTTGATTTAGCGGCCAAGCGTGGAAGTAGAAGTAGTCAAACCGGGCGTTCCATCGAATGCCCAGTGTCTTCACGTTGCTCGTGTCCTCCAGCTCCAGAAAATCTTCACGTAGCCGATGACTTTTCGGGACTCCACGTAGCACTTCATCGGAGTTGGCCGTCCATTTTCGCAGTGTAAAGCCTGCTGATTCGGCCGCTTTCTCCAAGTCTATTCGAGCTTTGACTGCTGACTCTGACGTCATGACCTCCCGCCAGTGCGTCATCTACGTACATATGGTGACGCAAAATTTTTGACGCTAGTGGCAAGCTACTTTCCACATCGTCGGCTAGTTGCAACAATGTTCGCAGCGCTAGGAATGGAGCACAATTTACCCCAAAGGTGACAGTTTTCAGCTGAAAATCTTGTAGATGATTCCCTGTTTGGTCGCGAAAAATTATTCGCTGGAATCACTGATGGTCTTCCCTCACTAAAATTTGGCGGTACATCTTTTCGATGTCACCATTGAAAACAAATTGGAAGAACCGCCACTTCAGGATTAGCAAAGTTAGATCACTTTGCAAGACTGGTCCTGCATGCAGAACATCGTTCAGACTTAAGCCATTCGATGTAGGGCTTGACGCGTTGAAGACCACACGAACCTTTGTAGTGGTGCTATCTGGTTTCATGACGGCGTGATGAGGAAGGTAATAACTCTGAGTCGGCTTCGGAGTAAGACAGGACGACACTTCTCTCATATGGCCTAGTTCCAGATATTCTTTCAGAACACCATCATACTCCTTCTGATGAATTTCATGTAAAAATCGAGATGCATTGAACCCGACCACCTCAGATATCGATGAAATTTTGTTCATAGCTAAATTTGATTAATACAAACAAACCCTCATTTTTAGAAATGACTGTTTTGCGATTTTTTGGGCGTGGCACAGTGGGAAAGTTTTCGAAAAAACGCGAAAATGGTCGAAAAGAGCTCCATTTAAACTGCAATAACTCAGAATCGGCTGAACCGATTTCCATGATCTTGGTATCATTAAAAAGATATTTTAACAGAATTTTTGACACGTTTAAAAAATAAAAAAAATTACACTGTAAAAAATTTTATAACAAAAAGAAAATTTTACCTAACGAAAAAACCAAAAAGATCAAGGGTTTTTTTACAGGGTATTACTTTTTTAGAAAGGTTTATCCTTCACCTATAACATATCAAAAAATGAAAATGGGTTCTTTTTTAGTTTTTTTTATATAATTTTTTAAGTAGTGGCACTTCTAGTAATTGCCCATATATTTTTATATTGAAGCCATGAAAAATAGCCAAACATCTGTTATATTACTGAGAAGTGTTCAAATTTCAGTTATATTCAAAATATACTTATAATGTGCAAAGATTATTGATATAATATGCATAAAAGAAAATTATGTATGTATACAGGTAAAAAAAATAAACATTGTCCCAGAAAAATTATGAATATGTTTTAACCCCAAAAAGTTCTTGCGGCCGTACCAGCCCAAACCAATAAGTATACAGGTAAGCGCATAAAATGCTTACTGTAACTGTGTTTTTTTTTTTTTTTTTTTTTTTTTTATTTATTTATTACAGCTTTAATAAGCCTATTTATATATTAATAATTTCTTACAAAACATTATTTTCTACATGTTTTAACGAATTTTAACTTAATTTCCTAACATAATTTAAAGTTATCTCACAGGTGTTGTTTTACAGTATATGTATAATAAATTTTTAAAACGGTTTTTGTTATCACAATTTTTGATTTCGCTTGGTAAAGCATTAAAACATTTAAGTCCTTTGTAATACAAATTTTGTTTTCCAGCTTCTGTTCTATATAAAGGCAATCTAAAATTATTTCTGTCTCTTGTTATATAGGAATGTATTTCGTTAACATATGTTAAATTATTACTAAGGTACTCTGGTACTAATCCATGTTTAATATTAAATATAAATTTCATTGTATGGAAGAGTAACTGTTGTTTAATACTCAACCAATTTAGTGCATTCAACATAGTAATTGTTGGTGTATAATATTGTGCTTTTAATATATGGCGCATTGCTTTATTTTGCATCTTTTGTAGCCTGTCAGTTTGTGAATCAGGTAAAATATATAATATTGATGGACAATATATAAAGTGGGGTTCTATAATAGATCTATAAACCAAAATTTTGTATTCTTTTCTGACGAACCGACATGTTCTTTGCATAAATCCTATTTTCTTTGCAATTTTATTTACTTTATAGTCTATGTGACCATTAAATTTGAGTTTATTGTCTATCTGAATACCTAAATATTTAATTTTTTCTAATTCATTAATCTTTTCATCGTTAATTTTAAGTATCTGATCACTTAACCTAACATTACATCGAGTAATTGTCATAAATTGTGTTTTTGTTATATTTAATTTAAGTCTATTTGTACACAGCCATATATAAAGTCTATCTAAATCTTCTTGTACTTTTATCATTGCAGTGCTTATATCAGTATCACTTATGGTTATTAAGGCATCATCAGCAAAAAGTTTAATTTTACAATGTTTAAGACAATCTAAAATATCATTAATATATATGTTAAATAAAATCGGGGCTAAGACCGATCCCTGGGGCAGGCCAATTTCTACTGGTACTTCTCTCGACTTTGCTTGATCTATTACTGTATGCTGTTTGCGATTTGTTAAAAAGCTATTAAACCATTTCAGCTCTATTCCGTTGATTCCAATTCGTTTTAGTTTTTGCAGTAATATTTCACGGTCTATCGTTTCGAAGGCTCTTTTTAGGTCTATAAAGACGGCAATTGTTGATTTTTTTGCATTTAAGTCTTCTTTCCATTGCGCAATCACTAAATTTAGTGAAGTTTCGCAGGAATGCAATTTTCTAAATCCTGACTGCTCTTTAATTATAATGTTATTACTATCTAAATATTGCACGAGTTGTCTTTTTATCACAGTTTCTAAGATTTTTTCCATATTCGGAAGAGTATTTATTGGTCTCAGTTCCTCAGCTTTTAATGTTTTTGTCACTTTTTTTACAGGTACTACAGTAGAAATTTTCCATAAATTTGGAACCACTCCAGTTTTTACACTTTCATTTATTATAATTGCACAGAAATGTCCTAAATATTGCATTGAGTCTTTTATTACACCCTCCGATAGAAGATTTTTACCACCAATCTTGTATTTAAAATTGTCTACTATTTCGAGAATATCTTCTGTCGTTATTTCGTTAAATATTAGTCTAGAATTAATCTGCTGGCTTATTACATTATTAATAGGAAATCTTTGAATATTATTATTTATGTCCATTATGCTATCAACAAAGTATTTGTTTAATTCCTCTGCGATTTCAGCTTTATTTTCGTAAACTTTATTATTTATGCTAATTTTATTTATAGTGTCTTTTTCTTCTGTTATGTTGACCGTTTGTTTAAGATATTTCCACACAAGTTTACTGTTTGTACTATTAATTTGAACTTTGTGTTCCATATACTTTATTTTTTTAAGTTTAATTTGTTTTTTGTAATACTTTTTTATGTCGTAGTATTCCCTCCATATTCCAGTATTTTGACATTTTTTATATATGTCGTATTTATATCTATTTAATTCAGTCAATTCGCGATCGTACCATTTGTTTTTCAGTTTGACATTAATTTCTTTTTCACTTGTTAATTGTTGCATAGAGTTTAATAAGATGTTTGTTAAAATACGTACTTTTTCGTTTATGTTAACGTTATTTAAAACATTATAGTCATAGCATCGCAATAAGTTTAATAATTTTTCGCAGTCGTAATTTTCCCACGATATTATTTTCATCTTTTTTCGCATTTCTAGATGCTCATTTATCTTTATTTTGAACATTATTGTTTCGTGATCTGATATTTTGTATTTGTCTAACCGAGCGTTTCCACCGCCCGAACGAACGAAGAAATCATCGCGAACAAATCGTCGCGATGAATTCTTCGTTCGGTCCAACCGTTTCCACCGCACGAACACAAGTTGCGAACATTGGTAAGTCGCCATCTTGTTCGTTCGTGCAGTGGAAACACTTAAATTCAATGCTTGCGAGCATCAGCGTTGATCAATATTTGTTTATGCAAACGTACTAAATTTGATTAATTTTTACTACTTTTATGCCTTTTAATTTAGGTTTTATGTAAGTATTTATGTAAAGAATTTATTATATAAAGAATATTATACAAATAATTTGCTTATATAAAGTGCTAATAAAATAACAAAGCAAAAGAAAATTCTTTTGCGTTAAATTTTCAATATATTTTCTTTCTTTTTTCTTTTCCTACGTTATTAACTACAATTTCAACAAATCTACTACCTATGCGCAAATAAGCACTGGATTCGCCCAAAAAGATCGAGCGTCGGCCGATCAGAGCGAACGAAGAAATCTTCGTTCGTTCGTGCTGGAAAAGTGTTTACACTGCGCGAATAGCGCTCGCGAGCATTTTGTAAAAACCAATGTTCCGAACCTTGGTTCGGACCAAACTGTTTACACCGCCTGAACGAACGAAGAAATCTTCGTTCGTTCGGGCGGTGGAAACGCTCGGTAACCTTTCACAATTTATATTATTAGCATTTGTGTATAAATGATCGATTAATGTTTCGGACGATTCCGCTATCCGTGTGTAAAAATTAATTATTTGCCGCATTGATTGTGATTGAAATATTTCATTAAGTTTTAAGCTATAAGTTGAATTTATATTTAAGTTTATATTAAAGTCGCCTATTATAATATTATTAATCGACATGTCGCAAACTTCACTTATTATTTCATCAATGTAATTTAAAAATTCCGCATCACTTGAGCTTGGTGAATGGTATAGAACTCCAATTCGCCACTTTATATCGCACTTTTTTAGTTGAATAACAGAACACCAGACATTTTTGTTCATTGTCTTATTTAGAATTATTTTGTGGTCAATTGTATTTTGAATAAATATTATTACACCGCCAGTGTGCCAACTGTGTGAATCGCATCTAATTGTTTTATACGTTTTTATGTTAATCTCTCTGTCGCAAATTTCTTCTGTCGTACATGTCTCCGAACATAGCACGATCGCTGGTTTATTTATTTCCATCAATCTTTCTAGTTCAAGTTTATTTGAAAGTATACTATTGATATTAAGGTATATTAGTTTTAAGCTTTGTGAGGTGTTTAGCTGCTATTTGTTCACTTTATTTTTCGGATTGTTTAGTCTTTTTAGCGCCGGACATTCCCTACTAAAAGCGTAATGATTGTAGTCAACGTTTATTATGCGTTTTTGGACTAACTCATAACAATTTACACACCTTACAATTCGTGATTGACACTCTTTTACGACATGATTTCCAGCACATTTGCTGCACGCTGTCTTGTTTGTACATTCATTTGCTTTATGTTTAAAACCTAGACATTTAAAGCATCTCAATATGCTATCGTGCTCCAACACTCTACATGAGTCAAACTCAATTTTTATTCTTTTATTTTTTATTAGTTGTTTTTTATTAGTAGTTTTTTATTAGTTTTCTAGGATTAGCAAAAGAAACACACTGCAGGTACCCCTAATTAAAGAATTGATTTTAAAATTGCCTTAAAAATTGCTATATAAATGCACCTGATGAACGTACCGAAAGTTTTCGAAATAATTCGAATAACAGCGAAAATATCAGGTCACATTCTTACACATTTACAAAATTTTATTTTACATTTTATTTGCCATGTTTTTATTAATTTGTGTTCTATTTTATTTACATTTTTTTTAAGTTAATTATTTGTAAGAAATTTTGCGCTGCTCAAATTTGGCACAGTCAGAATATCTGCGCACATGTACAGACGTTTCATTTATCGGAATGAATGAATGAAAGCCTTAAGTTCCTGTTATAGTTTGAGCTTCTTTATATCTTGAAAAAAGCTTTTCTTTAACGTTGTTGTATTCGTCAGCATCTGCGTAAGCAACTTGTACGGTGGTCTTATATGTTTCTGATGCCCAGTGATAGAGTTGCCTCGTTGTCAGGATTTCATTTTTATTTGCAATACTATAATTTCGAGCACCTCTCTTCAATGTTCCTCCGATTCCATCACATGCAGATTTTCCGTGACTGGTAGCATAAAAGTGCCATTCAGCGTCAATACCAAAATCAGATTTGTGATGGCATAAATTAATGAAGTTATATTTATTTTTATATTGTGCTCCTGCACCATCTGATACGTAAATGATTTTATTAATATTGTTGGTTATATTGGCCTTCACGAACTGTATTATTTTTGAAATATATAGATGAACTGCTATACTATCATGGGTATTACAATCTGATATTATGGCGAAGCTTTTATGAGTTAATTTATCGTTATCTGAAAATAAACAAAGAAAAAAACAAATAAATAACACATATTAAATATTTTGATGAGTGTGAATGGATTTGTTTACTAATACCAAAATATTAAAATAATTACCTTTGTAATAAATAACGAACGGATGTATTGTAGCTTGATCATTATTCCAATGGTATCCTTGCACGGCATCTTGTACAAGAAATGCATAATTTTCAGCAAAGTCCATTTGAATTAACATTTCTCCTGATAACAGCGCCGCTCTTTTATTGCTGATAAATTCAGATTGTCGCTTTGCTATGAAATGATGCGGAATCAGAACTTTGATGTGTTTAGTAAAATCGCTGACAAATGATTCTGGGTTGGTGGTTAACGTTTCCAGAACACATCTAATCGTTGTATTCCACTTTTTGTATATTATTTGTTCAGTTTGGTTATTTTCAAAATGTTTAAGCATATGCGTTTTTAGATTATTTAAATTTTTGAAGCAGTGACAACACATTGAAACGCAACAATCGCTTTTTTGTGTGTCACCATTACAAACAACGAATTTGAGAACGTCTTTGTAGTCGGTAAATGTGCATTGTCCTTCAATACAAATTGATTTTAAGCCACTTTTTTCAAACATCAATTTCATATTCTGATGCAATGTGCATACAGAGATATTTTGCTGGTTTCCAACTCCAAGTTTGATACAATTTTTTGGCCTTAACATTGTAAATTTTGTAAAACCCACTTTGGCCAAGGGATTTTTTTTTAAATTTGTAGTAAGATTCGCGTAGTGAAGATAACATCAGTCTTTTTTTAACTTTTTCACGTAAGTTTCCTTGTTTAACAGTAATTGAATCTTGCGATCCTGGCATCATTCGGCTAATTTCATCATCTTCATAAAATAACTTCACTGTGCTTAGAGTTTCGGTTGGTAAACTACGTCTGCTCATTTTTAAAAGATTGATATCCACAAACTTCGTTTTATTCCTTTGGATATCTTTACTTTTTTTGATACAATCGTGAGATATATCATCCCCAAAACGATCTTTAATTTCTTCGTGAGTCATGTTGATTGGTAAGAGAGATAAAAGTTTTTGCTTTTCCAAAAGATTTGAGCTGTTCTCTATTTGATATTTGATGTTTTGCAAAATTTGATCGTAAATGGCTTTGACGTTTTCAAGTTGCGCTGACAAATCAGATAATGGATCAGCTCCAAGTGAATCTGCTATATTTTCCAAAATTTGCAGTGATTTTCTATTTCTGTATGCATCTCGTTTGATATATTTCCTTTTAAGAGGCGACATTTGGTTTGGTAGATGAGGAATAATATGATCATTTATATTTTCAATGAGTTCGTTGCTTTCGATGTTTGCATTACGGCTGGTACAAGTTGGAAGTTCATCCAATTCTTCGCTAATTTCATCGCTGGGCGTTGTTGGTAAATAATTTGAGACTTCATTCCGCTCCACGTTGGATTCATTACGACTGCGCGCTTTTCTTAGTGTATTCCGGCAAGTTTCGCAAATACGGCTACAATGAATGTTGGCGACAGCTGGAAAATATTCAATTATATTTGCAGCCTCGTTTTCACTTATTTTACGAAGCGAAGCGCAACACTTATTAGATATTTTTATGCATCTGTACTTATTGTTTGAATTCATATTCACTCAAAATTTTAAAATATACACGTAAAAATTGTAGTGGGATATCTTGGCTTCTCGAAACGGCTTATAATTATGAATTTGGGTATGTTCATCAGGTGCATTTATATAGCAATATTGAAGGCAATTTTAAAATCAATTTGAACAATCAAATTTGAACACTTCTCAGTAATATAACAGATGTTTGGCTATTTTTCGTGGCTTCAATATAAAAATATATGGGCAATTACTAGAAGTGCCACTACTTAAAAAATTATATAAAAAAATTAAAAAAGAGCCCATTTTTATTTTTTGATATGTTATAGGTGAAGGATAAACCTTTCTAAAAAAGTAATACACTGTAAAAAAACCCTTGATCTTTTTGGTTTTTTCGTTAGGTAAAATTTTCTTTTTGTTATAAAATTTTTACAGTGTAATTTTTTTATTTTTTAAACGTGTCATAAAGCCTGTTAAAATATCTTTTTAATGATACCAAGATCATGGAAATCGGTTCAGCCGATTCTGAGTTATTGCAGTTTAAATGGTGCTCTTTTCGACCATTTTCGCGTTTTTTCGAAAACTTTCCCACTGTGCCACGCCCAAAAAATCGCAAAACAGTCATTTCTAAAAATGAGGGTTTGTTTGTATTAATCAAATTTAGCTATGAACAAAATTTCATCGATATCTGAGGTGGTCGGGTTCAAAATTTCAGTTTTATCTAGATTTTTAAATGAAATTCATCTTCTTATAATCTATATTCTTATTTAACCTGACCTCGTTGCGCAGAAATTGTCTGACAGCAATGTAGCGTGAATCTCCTAAAATGATTTTCTGCGGATAACTTTCCTTAAAAGGTAAAGTCACTACATACCGACCATCCGAATTACGCCTTGTTGTGTTGACAAAGTTGTCCCCACAGAATTTGTCTGCGCTGTTGGACACAATATTTTGAGGTAACTCCTCAAGCTCCCAAAATGATGCTAACTGTCGATCCAGTGAAATTTCACTGAAATATGACACGACAGTCGAGGAGGGAGGGAGGTTTCAACCGAATATTGTTTCTTGAGCAATAAGTGACCCAAGAATATTTCGACGGATACCGTCAAGAAGAAGTTGTGGGTATAAATCACCACCTAGTAACACGTCTACTTGATCGCTGCAATAGAAACGTTTATCCGCAAGAACAAGCTCTGGAAAGGCTTGCTGCATCAACGGATCTACTGAGCATGAAGGAAGGTTTCCTGTGATCTTTGCCAGAATTAAAGCGCTTGTGGTAAGTTGAATAGTCGGATCAATAGGTGATCCTATCACCAAAGTGCAGGCTTTTTGCACTCTGGCAGATACCACATTATTGAGTCCGGAGACTTGAGCACAAGCACGGCGAGTGGGCAGCTGGATGATTCGCTGTAGTCTTTCCGAAATGAAAGAGCCTTCGGAGCCAGAATCAATAAGTGCTCTGGCTTTGAATACAGCTCCTCGATGGCAAATGTTAATAATGGCGGTTCCCAGCAAAATACCTTTGCTGCTTGAGGCAAAACACGATTGTATATTCTCGCTAGCGCTTGCAGATGTTTGCGATGGCGCTGCGAGCGGTCGAGTGGACTGTATCGAGCTTGTGTTTGGACCTCCCGCATTTAGATGATTATTTGCACCTCGAAAGTTGTCCACATGTGGAGCAGTTGTACCCGCTTTTGCAATTTTTTGCAACATGGCTAGTTGACAGACAGTTTAGGCAGCAATGAAAACGCCTAACAGTTGACGATCTGTCATTTATTAATCATCGCCAAAAACTTTGGACAGAACTTCAATGCGTGTTGCTGGTTTTTGCACAGTTTGCAATTGTTGTTCGTCACATTTACCTGGTATGTGTTGACTTTCTTCACATTTGGTGAAGGTGCATTAGGTTTTGGCCCTTTTGGCACAGCACCTCTAAAGTCGCACACTGTTTCTAAAGTCTGAAACCGACTTGTTAGAAACTTATCAAGGTCAGCCCATTTGGGTATTTCTGCCTTGTTTTCAATCGATTGCTCCCATAAGGAGAGCGTCGTTTCTGGCAATTTCGTGGAACACAAATAAGTAAAAATAGCATCCCAGTTGCTAATGTCTACTTTGTGTATATTTAGAGCAGAAATACAATTATTTATATCTCTCTGTAGCTTTTTAATGCCACTTCCAGACTCAGTTGCAACAGCTGGCAAGTTAAATAGAACCTTAAGTTGACTGTTCACCAAAATCCGCTTATTCTCATAGCGGTCAGTCAAGTTTTTCCAAGCTGTTGCAAACCCTTCATGCGTGAGAGGGGATTTTTGAACAATCTCTTTTGCCTCTCCGCGGGTTTTCTGATTGAGATGAAAAAGTTTCTCAACAGGTGTTAGCCGATTATTTGAAATGTAAATGGCTGAAAACATATCTCTGAATGAAGGCCATGTTACATAATCGCCATGAAAAATTTCCGTGTCACATGGCGGCAAGTTGATATTGTGGCCTGACATCGGCAGCTCCACTCGTGAAATATCAACCTCACTACGTATCTTCGCCCTGGACAGCTGATCGCTTAGTTCGTTCATTGTTGCAAGACATCGAACGTATGTTTGATAACATAGGCGATATTTTACTTTCACGAGGGTGACAGTCTCATCATCATCATTACTCGCTGCCACTAATTTCAGCAAGCAAGCGTCATATGAAGACTTAAGGTTGTTCCATTGAGACTTCAGTTCATCCTCTTGAATTCTAAGCGCGAAAATTGTGTGTTCCTCTTGAGGAATTTCATTGAAATCTTTCTCAAGATCAATAATGGTGTCCGCATTTCTCATGAAAGAGGTTAGCTTCGCCATTTTAATTTATTGAGAAAGTATAATGACTCGTCGAAAACAATAAAAAATTGACAAAATCGAGAAAATATTTTTCTAATATGTAGAAAATGTTTTTGTTTTGGTAAATTTTAAGCTAAAATGCTTAAAAATATTTTTCACCAAATAACTGATTCGTCGAAACTAGACAAAATCGACAAAAATTCAAAAAATATTTTTCTAATAAGTAGAAAAAAAACTTTAGGTTTTGGTAAAATTTTAAGCTCAAAATGCTTAAAAATATTTTTTACCAATTGATAATTCGTCGAAACTAGAAAAAATCGACAAAATTCAAAAAATATTTTTCTAATAAGTAGAAAAAAAAACTTTAGGTTTTGGTAAAATTTAAGCTCAAAATGCTTAAAAATATTTTTTACTAATTAATAATTCGTCGAAACTAGAAAAAACGACAAAATTCAAAAAATATTTTTCTAATAAGTAGAAAAAACTTTAGGTTTTGGTAAAATTTAAGCTCAAAATGCTTAAAAATATTTTCTACCAATTACTAATTCGTCGAAACTAGAAAAATCGACAAAAATTCAAAAATATTTTTCTAATAAGTAGAAAAAAAACTTTAGGTTTTGGTAAAATTTAAGCTCAAAATGCTTAAAAATATTTTTTACCAATTACTAATTCGTCGAAACTAGAAAAATCGACAAAAATTCAAAAATATTTTTCTAATAAGTAGAAAAACTTAAGGTTTTGGTAAAATTTTAAGCTCAAAAATGCTTAAAAATATTTACCAAGTTTCTAATAAGTAGAAACTATGAAAAATTGGCAAAAATTGGACCAATAGTTTTCTAATAAGTAGAAAAAAAAATTGGAGTTGTTAATTTGAAGCTCAAAAATGCTTAAAATATTTTTATTTTTTGACAGTTTCTAATTTGTAGAAACCATAAACCAGTAGGTAATTTCAGGCTTAATTTGCTTAAAACGTTGTATACCTGGTTTATATTCCGTTTGAATCTTCACAAATAAAACTAATATAAGTGGTGTTAAATTTTTTTTTTCCGCGAAATAAAATCGCTGATAAACAAAAATAAAAACAAAATTATTTTTTTTTCGTTGCGAAATAAAATCGCTGATAAACAAAAACAATTTTTTTTTTTTTTTTTTTTATTTTTTAACTATTTTTTTTCTAAGTTTATTTTTTTTGAATTTGTTATTTATTACAATTTATACTTTATCAATATATGTTAAACTTAAAACAAACTCCCACGAAGATTCGTAAAGCCTTTTTGATGACGAAAGCCCTAAGGTTGCAAGTCGCAATAGGTGCGATAAGCTTTCGTCGAGTTGGCAACTCTTTTTCGAAGTTGCTTATCCAGCTGTCTCGAATGTCCGAATCTTCTTTCTCCGCTTCTCTCTCGCGTTGTTTACGTTCTGGCTTGTTTCTTTCTGCCCGTTTCGCCGAGTGTTTTTCTTTTGTTATTTCGCGAATAACAAATAATTTTTGTTTTACAACTATAACGCAGTGTAATAAAATAAACTTAATTAATTAACACAGTGCGTTTGACAAAAACCGAAAAAACATTAAAAAAAACGCGATGTGCCAAATTATGTGGCTAAGCAATCGTATTGCTTATATACGTGAGTGCGCGAGTGTATGTGTGTTTGTGTAAGTGACAAAAAAAAAAAAACCCAAAACAAAGCAAAAAAAAAAAAATTGCTTTGTTGTGCAGCAATTGCAATCCAATAGGCTAGTTTCCTAAGATGTAGAAAACTCTTGCTCTATTGTAGTTCAATTTGAACACCGTGGACAGACACGCGAAATGTGTTTTTTTTGTTGTAGCACAAAATTTTAAGTGCTTTAAAAAAAAACTCCAATGATTTATTATAAATAGCCGGTCGTTACTAACTCGGCGTTAATAAATCAAATATTGTACCTATAAAAATTTTAAATTTTATAGAATTTTATAATAAAAAATCAAGTACATAAGATTTGTTAAATTACATATATATGAAATCAAAATATTTTTGTTCTATGAAATATGAAATCAAAATATTTTTGTTCTCGCGTGTGTGTGTGTGTGTTTTGTTGCACAAATTTTTAAGTGCCTTTTAAATGAATTGTTTTATTCGTGTATGTGTGTGTGTGTGTGTGTTTTGTTGCACAAATTTTTGAGTGCTTCAAAACTCAAATTTAATATAAAAAATTATAATTAAAGAAATTATTTTATTTTTTTTTTTTTTTTGTGTGTATGTGTGTGTATGCGTTTGCTCTCCAAGTTTTATTAAAGGTAGAGTGATTAAATTAAAATGCACGGAATAGAAAAAGATAAACGTGAAATTCGAAAAACGAACGAACGAATTTGACAAATTAAATTTCTACGAAAGTGCAGAAAAAAAAATTGCTGAACTTTCGGACGGACAAAAATGTTGATTATTTTTTACTCGCGCGTATGTATGTGAGTGTGTGCTTTGTTTGTTGCACAGAAAAAAGGGTTGAAATTTAATTATTTTTTTTTGTTATATTCGCACGTATTGCTGTTGCTTAAAACAAATGCCGACGGCAAAACACTTTTTTATAAATTTTCGCGACAACTGACGGTAAACCAATTTTTAATTTAATTACAACTATTTTTTTTTTCTTTGTTTTATTTTTTCAAACACACATTTTTCTTTACCACACTTTTTTATCTTTTTTACTTGTTTTTATTTTGCACAATTTCTTAAATAAGTATTACTAAACTTTAAGAGACAATATTTTACTGAATTGACCAACTCACTTTTTTAACTGCTGGGACTAGGTCTGTTGCTTTTAAATTTCCTCTTTGGCTGACGGATCGACGGCTTCAGAAGGACCATAAACAAATTAGGGTGATTTGCTCTGGTGATTGTTTCACTGATGCTGGCGTACAGGCGGCAATAGGTGCTGCGATATAGAAGCTTAGTCAGGTCTAGAATTGCAAGTAAATCTTGTTCAATTGGTGACCAAGATTTACTCGCAAACGCACCGAAAGTAAAGAAATAAAAGCGGTAAGTTTTAATTTTACATACAATATTGTTTTATTTAATTATAGGTACCTTTATTTACAGTTTCCAATATGTGGAGTGCTGAATAATTTCAAGTATTGATGTTGGCACGAAAAATAGATCACAAATTTTCTTGAGAGTGTTAGATTTCCAAAAAGGCGTCTGATAGTTTCGGCTGACCAAAAAAGAAGGAAGGGAAGCCATTAAGCCGACCGAAAACTCGTCGGAGAAGCCGATCGAGGGACTCGTTCGGCTATCGAAAATCGATAATCGAACTAGTCGGTAAGTAAGTATGTAATCTTTAACATCGGTGGGCATTAATCCTCTACCTTTCTTTCTTTAGGGTTGCCGCCTAAACATAGCTTTTTTAATTAACTGTTATAGTACGTTTACATATAGAGATTAAATCGAGATTAAGCGCTTTGAGGAGATTAACTCGCTAATCTTGTTGAATTTGACGAGATTAGCCATACAAAAGTTAATCCCCTCAGAACGAGATTAAAAATGAATATGCTCGTTAATCTCCTCAAAAAAGGTTTGCAACGCTGTGAACAGCGATAATTCCTTGAAAAATGCAACACTGTAAAGAAGTAATAAAATGAAATGGCAAATAATTGTCTGGTGAAGGAAAATGGCTGCAACAACAAATACATAAATACATGGCTGAAGGTAAATACACAAAATAAAACAAAGCAACGAAATGTCAAAGTTAATCTCGATCACGCTAATGTAAACAGTTGAGATTACAGTAGGAGATTATGCTAATCTTCTTTATTTTAATCCTCATATGTAAACGTACTATAAGGTTCTTTGTTGTGCCATCTGTAGTCGATATTTTACTTCTTTATTATTAGAATCTATTTATATTATAAATTGGGTCTACTTCGTTTTGTATACGAAAATCAAAAGACGTCGGAATCTTTCCGAATACTAACTCATATGGTCAGTAACCAAGTGTAGTTGAAAGTGTGGTGTTGTAGCAATAAGTAAAGTATTTAAGCCACACGTCTCAATCTGTTTTATTTAGTGAAATGTATGATCTAACGTATTTATTGAATGTTCAATGGGAACGCTCAATGGTACCTAATGTCTGGTGATGGTATGCTGTTGATGTTATTTTTTTTATATTTAAAAGTTGACAGAGCTCTTGTAAAGTTTCATTTTTATATTCCGTACCCATATCTGTAATAATTTGCTTCATAGGGCCGTAAATCAAAATAAGGTTGTCGACTATTGCTTTAGCTGTCGTTTTTGCTGATTTATCTGTAACTGGTATTGTTATTAACCCTTTCGACCCCAACGTTGCCTGAGAGCAATGTCACATGTTTGTCGTCTTATAGTTAAAGCTACGAACAATATTTTTTTCTTAAATTAAGTAATGTTGATGGGTTAGGGTTTTGAGAATCATACGCAAAAAACATATGATGCAAAATTTACTGTTACCGTTCCTGCTATCTTTGGAAGAGTAAAGTGAAATTGTCCCTAATAAGCTTATTACAAACTGGAGTTATCAGAAATAAGTGCACTATTTTCGATAATAATTAAATAAAATTGTTTTGTAACATATATACTGTATTCTACATACATCACACAATATTAATTGAAAAGTAAGTTTGAGTTGTGCGCTTTATGTATAAAGTAATGATTTTATGAAACTCACAAGTTGCCTGTGGGCAACATTGGGCTATAGTGGATATAAAATAATTTGTTTCTGTTATGACGCCGCATATGAGAAGTTCATGTAATGAAGAGATTAAAAAAATGTTGAAGTTCGATTATTAATCTGAAGATGATGAAGAAGAAAAAGTGTAACTTAGAAAGTATTGTAGATTCTGTACGTATACTGTAGACGTTAAAATATTAGAATTCCTGCCTTGCCTTCTTCTGTTTAGATGTTTAGTAAAATGAGCGAATATGTCCGCTAGATATGCAAGTTTTACTACCCATTAGGCCGGAACACATAGAAGGCATGTTCGCATTAAAGCATCTGACGTTCAAGTTGAAAACAAGTAAGCTTATGGGGTGACGCTCATACAAAGCATGCGCGCATGAAGCATACATATGTATTCCTGAAGTTGGTAAACTTTCAACTTTTTTCAAGCATCAAGGCCTTGACAGGTGCCAACAAACCAAACCAACAAGTAAGTTTTAGCTCGTAAATCCGAGATAGCACTTTTCCGCGAGAAAGCCATCGTACTTCTGTATGAAATCGAAGTGACTGATGATCTGCTTCTATTTCCTGATACACTACGTAAAACAGACGAGAGAACAGCGGTCGCGACTTAATGTAATTGACAATTTTAACGACTTCTTGCAGGACAGACAACAATTCATCATGCAGAGACTTCATCATCAGTGCTTCCCTGTGTAAAAAACAGTGTATATTTTTAATATTAGGGTGTTTTTCAGAAGCCCTGGTTAAAAATCTCCTAATTTTTAAGTGTATTATCTTCACAAAACCTTGACTTTTTTCCGCGTTACACTAACTGATGACCACGGTACACCAGTGTTCCGCGGCACACGCTTTGCGGAACAGTGTTTAAAAAGGTGAGAGAACATTGTATTTGGACTCTTGGAGTATTTTGTTGGAGAAGTAGGTGAACAAATGACTGAAGAACTGGATATTGCCAGTAATATCGAAAAAAATCGACGTAAAGGTCCTAAGATGGAGATGTAAGCCATTTGAAGTTTCAAAAAGTGTTTGGAAAAGATTTTTCCTGTAGAGTATTTTACCGACTTCTTCGATACTGAAGTTATTGATATAAAGGATCAAGCAAATTTATATCGTAATCAGAAAAACGGTATTGAAGTAAAATGTACTGGAGAGGAAATATAAGTGGTACATTCGAGTTTTTTACTGGTGCTTAGGCACATCAGTTACAAGTGCTTAACTTCTTTACAGGAAGCATTCTAATTTGCTTCGAAAAACGAAACGAAAAACATTGATTAAATTCTAGCTAACATTTCAAATTCACTGTTACAGACCACTTCTACCTTCTAGACCACAAAAATTGTTTTTTCTCATTCTAAACTTAGGAGTACTTAGTAATTTACTCAAATAAAAATATAAGTTCTTCATATAAAACTAGTAAGAAATGATCTTCGACTGGGCCGAAGTTAAAATACCCCCACGTCCGAACCGAAGTATATTCAAAGTCGTCAATAAAATGTTTATTTGTAAAAACATTTTCGTTATACATAGTTTTAACAGAAAATATTCGCTTTCATTTTTTATAAAATCACTATGTATGGGAGGTGGGTGTGGTTTCCACTCGATTTGGTTGAATTTTATACACGAAGTGCATGTTATATATCAAAGTTCATATGCAAAATTTCAAGTCCATATATTATTTTTTGTGGAATTTAAAGAGATTTTACCTTTTTGATAAAGTCACTTTGTATGGGAGGTAGGCGTGGTTTTCATACGATTTGGCTTATTTTCGAACTTGACCTTTATTTTTTAGATAAAAGCTTAAATATTGAATTTAGTGATGATAGCTTGAAAATTACGACTGTAATCGTGACGACAGACGGACAGACGGACATGGCTAAATTGACTCGGGAGGTGATGCTGATCAATAATATATATACTTTTCTATACCTACCACGCCTCCTTATGGGCGTTACAAACGGAGTGACAAAATTAATATACCCCCATTTACGTTTTTTAACGTAGGGGTATAAAAATTCTATCTTTGAATTTACTTATGCCACTATGGCCCAACGTTGCCTACAAGCAACTCTCTCTACGACCCAAAAGGAGGGACGTGAAGACATGCAATTTTGCACAAACACTCCTTGAGTAAGTAAATCATGATTCAAATACCAAAATAATTTCTTTAACAGCAGGAAAAAATTTGGGGACGAAAGGGTTGAATATTTAATTAAATCACATGCTGCAGTGACTGCGTATTCATTTTTCCGACCAGATTTTATAAAAGGGCCTATAGTGTCAATTAGTACTGTATCAAAAGCTTTTGTAGGTGTCGGAGTGATTGATAACTTTTCCTTCGTTTTAGACAGTGATTTATTAAGTTGACATTGTTTACAACTTTTAACATATTTAGTAATGTCCTTTGTCATATTTTTCCAATAGTAAGACTTTCTCAATTTTTTTAGTAGTCTTGTGATACCCGGGTGGCCACCAAATACGGGATCGTCATGGATTTTTTTCATTAATTCATATTTTTCTTCGTTTGCTGATATATATTTTATTTTTGGCATTAACGCAATTTGTATATGTTTTTATTATTGGCTATTCTTTCTAACCTTGGAAAAAATTGACCTAAACGATTTCCTATTAATAATAAATTCATTTAATTTAAAATTTTCTATGTTTCCTTCTCTGCTGGTAAAGAAATAGAATTTTGAGTTGGGTTATCCACTCAAAGTAGATGCAGAACTAATAACAAACGGAATCATAATAGGACATTCCTTTCAAATAGTCGACCAAAATTTCCCCATTCCATGCGATGGAATCTTAGGTAAAGATTTTTTTAAAAAGTATAACTGCATTTTAGATTGTCAAAGACAAGAAGACTGGTTAATATTGAGACTTGGCCACTTTCCTGAGACTATTGCAATACAATTTTAGGATAACCCAACTCAAAATTCTATTTCTTTACCAGCAAGAGGAGAGGTAATTAGAAGAATATACATTGACACAAAAGATGAAGAAGTTTTAGTGCCAAACCAAGAATTAGACAACGGAATCTTTATAGTATGCACGATAGTAAAAAGCAAAAATCCATACGTAAGAATAATAAATACCACTTCACATAATGTTTTTTTTTACAAAACATAAATATTAAAACTGAAAACCTTTCTGAATATGACATTGCTGGAGCATACCCACCAAATCCTAAACGGACTCATTTGATTATTTATTTGATTATTATCGAAAAATTTCCCTAGTTTTGCAACCGAGTCACTAACTAAATTATGTTCCGAATTCACAGACATTTTTGCTTTAGAAACTGATAAAATATCCACCAATAACCTTTATAAACAAAAGTTAAGAATTTTAAGATGATACCCCAGTTTATATAAAAAAATATAGAATCCCGCATTCACAAAAAGATGAAATCAATAGACAAGTCGAAAAATTAAAGAGAGACGATAAAATAGAACCCTCCATGTCAGAATATAATAGCCCTATCCTATCAGTTCCGAAAAAATCATTACCAGCTGAACGTTGGCGTCTTGTAATAGACTACCGACAAGAAAATAAAAAATTAATAGCGGATAAATATCCCCTACCTAGAATTGATGACATCCTATACCAATTGGGTCGAGCAAAGTATTTTTCCTGCCTTGATTTAATGTCAGGATTTCATCAAATCGAGCTAGACGAAGCGTCAAGAGATATCACTTCATTTTCAACTGACCAAGGATCATTTCGTTTCAAAAGACTACCTTATGGCATCAAAGTAGCACCCAATTCTATTCAAAGAATGATGTCAATATCATTCTCAGGCCTCAACCAAGCACAAGCATTCCTTTACATGGATAACTTGGTAGTAATAAGTTGTTCAAAAAAACATATGCTCAATAATTTAAAAGACGTATTCGATATTTGTAGGAAACACAATTTAAAACTGCATCCCGATAAATATACATTCTGCATATGTCCCGATAAAGTCACTTACTTGGGACATAAATGCACAGACAAGGGTGTCTTCCAGATGATTGGAAATATGAGATCATAAAAAGTTACCCAATCCTAAAGACGCAGACGCTGCAAGAAGATTTATTGTGTTTTGCAATTATTATAGGAGATTTGTCCCAAATTTTTCATATCATTTCTACATTTATCCCAATTAACACGCAAAAACGTTAAATTTTTTGGTCAGATTCATGCGAAAAGGCATTTACTTATTTAAAAAATTCTCTTTTAAAGCCTTCTATTCTTCAATACCCAAATTTCAATTACCTATTCTGCATAACTACTGACGCTAGTAAGAATGCATGTGGAGCTTTATTGTCTCAAGAATATGATGGTGTTCAACTTCCAGTAGCATATGCGTCAAGAGCATTCACGAAAGGCGAATGTAATAAAGCAGTAATAGAACAAGAGCTAATATCCATCCACTGGTCAATCAATTATTTTAAACCATATGTATATGGAAGAAAGTTCATGATAAAAAGTGACCACAGACCACTGACATATTTATTTTCGATGAAAAACTCTTCATCAAAATTAACACGAATTCGTTTAGACCTAGAAGAATATGACTTTGAAATTGAATATATAAAAGGCAAACATAATTGCAGAGCAGACGCATTATCACGAATAGATTTTGAACAAATTAAACAAATAAGAAATAACACCAAATACTGTGTTATAACCAAACACTAAAAGTTACAACTAGATCAAAAACGAAAGAAAAGATAACTGTCTTAGATAAACAATTAAATCTACAAGATGATAGAAAATTAGAACAACCAATAGCTTATGAAATACTTAATTTTGACGAAGTAATTTCTTGTCTGATCATGACCTACTTTTCTGCTGCCTCAATATCAGTCTAGGTAGAAATGCTCCTGTTAGTTTTTCGTACTATGACTACAAGTCAATAGACTCACCTGCATTATTTCAAAACTTAGCTAACACGCCATGGGATGACTGCTGGTATCATGACTCGGTCGACGAGAAACTTCAGGTATTCATGGATAAATTAAATGCTATTTTTGCTCGTCATGTTCCGTTACGTACTGTTCAAGTTTCAAATAATTGTTGTCCCTGGTTTACGAATCGTATCTTAGTTGCTATTAGGTAGTGCTGAACTACCATTGCTGAATAGAAACACACTGTTTCCCTCTTTTGAATTTTCAACTGTTAGTGAAGATCATGTTGCCAAGTGCATAATGTTGATAAATTCAAATGCTATAGGAATTGATGGGATGCCCATTAAGTTCATAAAATTAGTAATGCCTTTTGTTTTATCGCCATTAACCCATATTATAAACCATTGCTTAACCTGCTCCCGATTTCCTGATCTATGGAAGGCTGCCACAGTACTGCCTGTGGCTAAATCTGCAACTGCTTCTATACCTAATGATTATAGGCCTATAAGTATATTGCCAGCTTTGGGTAAAGTTTTTGAGCGTATCTTGGCCAACCAAATGTATGAATATCTCAATATTAATAAGTTGCTGTCCCCTTTGCAGTCTGGTTTTAGAACTGGCCACAGTTGTTCTACAGCGGCTGTCAAAATTTTTGATGATATCAGAATTTCTTATGATCAGAACTTACTAACTCTACTTTGCCTCGTCGACTTTCCTAAGGCATTTGATTCAGTTAATCATACACTTCTCTGTACTAAGTTAAGAAACTATTTTAAATTTAGTTCTAGTGCTGTTAATTTGATATCTAACTACCTTAAGAGTAGGATGCAACAGGTGAAAGTTGGAAATGCTTATTCTTCACTAAAAGCAATTGTGACTGGAGTTCCTCAAGGGTCTATCTTGGGACCACTCCTATTCTCTGTGTATATAAATGATGTTTTTTCTGTCTGCAAATATGCTACTGTTCATGCCTACGCTGATGACATTCAACTCTATCTCTCTCGATCTACTGAACTTCTAGAAGACTTGACTTATAGACTGAGCTATGATTTGATCTCGTTGAATAATTGGGCAGCTAGAAACTACCTCCTTATTAATCCCATAAAAACTAAAGTACTACCCATAGCGAGAAGTGATTCCTGCTTTATTGATATTCCTCCTCTATTCATTGGAACAGATAAACTTGAAATTGTGTATAAAGCGAAAAATCTAGGATTTATAATTAACTCGAAGCTGACTTGTACTGACCACATCAACAATACGATAGGTAAAATATTCGGGACTTTACGCTACTTATGGACTTCATCTGACTTCACGCCCATTGAAACTCGTCGCAGACTCGTTATGCAATTAGTTATGCCATACATCACATTCTTTGATGTGGTTTATAGTCAGTTAGATTCACAATCTCAGCATAAACTTCTAGTAGCATTCAATAGTGCGGCTAGATATGTATACGGGGTCAGTCGCTATGATCATATATCGCTAAGGAGCAAGGGCATTTTGGGGTGTGGTTTACTTGAGTATTTAAACTTCCGAAACATTTTATTTCTGCACAAGATTATGCACACCCAAAGCCCTCATTATCTTTTTGTCAAATTAAATTTTTTTCAGTCTCAACGGTTATCTAGCCTTGTTGTGCCAAGAATTAATTATCTAAACAGTAGTCGGTTCTTTTTTACCAGCACCATTAGACTTTGGAATGCATTACCAAACTCAATTAAACAAATAAATGCACGAACCAGCTTTAAACAGGCTCTTTTCAAATACTACAGCTCTTAAATCTATAAATCTATGCTTCTCTTTGTTGTTCTATCTTTTTATGTTTCATCAAATTTTTACCACACTTTATCTTTTTTTTATTCTTTTATAATTCTTATAAGACTTTGTGTAATTTGCTTAGTATAATTTTATCTCAGTTTTCCATCTTAAACACTTCATGATGCTTATTTCAGTATTTTTAAGCAATTATTACTTGTTAAAAAAAAAAAAAAAATTATTATTTTAGTTTTAAGTTTAATTTTAATCTTCAAACCAATGTCAATACCTATTGCTGTACTATAAAAGACTTAGTCTTATTGTACCCCGAAATGTAATGTAGGATAAGAAATTAATAATAATAATTAATAATAAAAAAAGCAGTTCGCCTTAAATTCAATCTAACAAAAGAAACACCAAGGTGTTACTTAAAACATGGAAAAAGAATTTTAGAAAATTTTAAATTAAATGAATTTATTATTAATAGGAAATCGTTTAGGTCAATTTTTTCCAAGGTCAGAAAGAATAGCCAATAATAAAAACATATACAAATTGCGTTAATGCCAAAAATAAAATATATATCAGCAAACGAAGAAAAATATGAATTATGGCCACCTGGGTATCACAAGACTACTAAAAAAATTGAGAAAGTCATACTATTGGAAAAATATGACAAAGGACATTACTAAATATGTTAAAAGTTGTAAAAAATGTCAACTTAATAACTCACTGTCAACTTTTAAATATACAAAAAATGACATCAACAGCATACCATCACCAGAAATTAGGTACCATTGAGCGTTCCCATCGAAAATTCAATAAATACGTTAGATCATACATTTCACTAAATAAAACAGATTGAGACGTGTAGCTTATATACTTAACTTATTGCTACAACACCACCCAGCTAGACACCTAACTGTTAGATATGCCATATATATGGCATATACCTAACGCCTTGTATCTTAGGTTCATATAAAATTCTCCATACAAAGCACGTTAGGTTTGTTCTAGCGTTTTGAAAAATCTAACGCCTTTTGCCTATCCGTGTGATCTGGCATCTATGTCTGCCTCATATGATTTTTTCATTAAAAAAGCTTTAGCTGCTCTGTTCACACCAATTACAAATTCCGTAAAGAATTTAATAACAAGCTCAGCTGTTTACATAACTACGCAGTTAGCGGCTCGCAAAACCTTTCCACCATAGTGTAGCGGCTAGCGCGCTGACCTTTAACGCAAACATGCACGGGTTCAAACCCTTCACCAAATTAAGCCAAATTTTTTTCTTGTTATTTTGTTTAGAAATGTTTTTTTTTTCTATTTTTATTAATGGATAGATTTACAAAAGATAAACTTAAGTAAAACATTTAAAGACAATAAAAAACAAAGCCACTGAAAATAACTCTGTTATTATTTACTCAATTAACGAAAATTTTCTTTTCTTAAGAAAGAAGGTATTTGTTAATTCGTCTATTTTTAATGAATTTTGAACTGTATTTTGATAATTAACCCGCATCCATCGGAAATTTCTAGAAGCGAAAAGTACGTTGTGCATCAATTTGATACAGATACAAAAAGACAATATTATTCATTGGAATATTTTCAATTTATTAACTATTCTAGCACGATAAGTATAAGACTATCTCTAACTGTAGAACTGATCACTTGTTTATTTTGATATTTTAGGAAGGTAGCCAAAATTCTGAATTTAAATATGCATATTTGTTTGTAATATATGAATGTGTTTCAAGAATTTGCATCAATTTGATGCAAACGATGGATGCGGGTTAAACAACACATTGAAAATCTTAAGGTCTCATGCGATATTTGAACCGCGGTCCTCTGTCATACAAGTTCCATATGCTACCCACTGCGCCACGGCCATCATCATATTAGTTGATTATTTTAGGATATTATTTATTGCGTGACTTACACCTGCACCGCTTAAAGTTTTTTTTCACACCCCCAGCTTGTTTGTTGCGTAAAAGAGCAAGCTATTTAAACACATACAACTTTCCTTGTTTAACATGACAACAAAATGTAAGAGTGTGTTAGTGAACACCTAATTTTGTTTCATTGTGTTTGTAACTACGTTAGAGCTGTCTAGCTGGGCACACCTTCAACTACACATGGTTACTGACCATATGAGTTAGTATTCGGAAAGATTCCGACGTCTTTTGATTTTCTTACACAAAACGAAGTAGACAAAATTTATAATATAAATAGATTATATAACAGATGGCACAACAAAGAGCCTTACAGTTAGTTAAAAAAGCTAAGTTAACTTAAAAATAAAACTATGACAAAACCACCAATCCACTTAAATGGAAAATAAATGACTAAGTATTATTAGAAAATAATGCAGGTCACAAATTAGAAAACATTTTTAAGGGTCCGTATTGAGTTAAGCAAATAGACGACTTTAACAACTGTACGTCAATAGACGAAAATAACAAATCAATAGTAGTACACAAAAATAGACTACGACGATATAAATCATAGCTATTAGCTTATATATGATTAATATTATTTTCAATACTTACTTAATTTTCATTACGTTCGATTTAACGTTCGATAACATTTATATCTCGTGGCGTCCGTGGCGTAGTTGGTTAAAGTGCGTGGCCGCTATGCCAACGAACTTTGGAGACCCTGGTTCGAACCCCAGCAGCGACAGAAAATTATTTGAATTAAAATAATTTTTCTGTACGGCCGCCACCTCTCTGCAGACAATGGCAAACCTCGGAGAGTAATCAAAAATGCCATGTAAAGCTTCTTGAGAACGAGAACATTCCGTTCATCGTCGTTCGGAGTCGGCGTTAAGCATGTAGGTCCGGTTCTCGGTCAATTGTGTACAAACTTAATAACACGCACAACACAATTGATCATAAGAAGCTAGGTCAAAGTCCTTTCAAGGGCTGAAATGGCCATAAAAAAAAAAAAAAAAAAAAACATTTATATTATGGAATTAAATTTGTCCACAAAAAAATAAAACGCACGAAAAGGTTATTCTTAACCTAATTATGTTTATTCTTTTTATCTTTTTACACTGATTGATTATACTTATTTGATATGCAGCAGATATGCTGCAGATTTCTTTCGCGCGTGAATAACTACTGAATTTATAATTAATTAATTTAGGGTAGCATGGCAAAGAGACCATGCCACCACAATACATTAAAAATGTATTGCAACGCTACGTATAGCGTTGCAAACCCACACATGGACAACACAATAAAAACTATTTTTGGCATTGTTAGAATAACTGTAAACAATGTATTATCTTTCAGCGGCTAACGGCACTGGTATTTATATGCTTCCAACTCGTCATCAGCGCTAATGACGAGACGGACAGTGCGATAAGGGATATGCTGACGTCGCATAAACCAGCCAACTTCGCTGGCAGCGCGACCGCCTGGGTGTTGGGTAGCTAAGCCAACACACAGGCAGCGAGCGCTAAGCATGCACTAGCTAAGCTTTGTTGTTGTACAACAACAACAGCAATGCAGCCAGCAATATGATCATCTACTGAGTCCGCTACTCAGTGACGCTAGTGCGATCACGGTGCTTGACGGTTTGCCGTTTATGACAAAGCGTCAGGGAGCGAGAACGTCAGTCCATTTAAGCTACAAAGTAACGGCTCAAATGCCTGCTGAAATATAATTCAGTGGTGACTTAAATATATGACGAATATTTTACTTGGCTTACCACTTGTGTGATAAGCCAAGTAAAACTAGTCAAAGTGTGGGTAACCATGTGTGCGTTATACATATAAAATAACATAGCGACAGAGTGACGCTGGTTAGCTTGAAGAGCTGCAGAGCGTGGGATGGCGTAACCGACGGGTCCGCCACAATATCTATTCCCATAGTTCATGCTTACAGCGCACTATTATGAATGCGCGTGTGACTCTCAGCGTATAAATTTACATGAATAAAAAGAACTAAAATACAAAAGAATAAAAATATTGGTTTAATGCAAATCTTCAGTAGGTTTTATTTATTTTGAATTTTACACAAAAAAGTTGTCGTTAGGTATTGACAATTAAAACAGATAACAAACAATAAAATATACTTAATTTGTCCTGGTGTGTGACTTAAGTATCACAACGCACTATAAATAATAACTAAGAACTAAATAATAAATTTCGCATGGATCTTGCAATATCTTGCATTGGTTAATACTTTTATAATTGCATTTTTTTTTTTTGTTTTGTGTTGAAAAGATTTTGAGGGGGCCCATATGTTGTAACCCTTCGGGCCCGTTAATGGTTGGTACGTATGTAGGTGGTTGAGGTTCCCCTTTATTATAACTTTTACTTAACATTGTCGAGTCGGGGAGTTTTGATTAGACTGCGACTCGTTTCCCTGGGTCCTAGCTTCCCAAGGTTGTTTTTGTTGACACTCTGACACTATGTGGCCGTTTCGCCCACAAAAATCCGCTTTGTACTGTACATTATAAACTCGTCGGGTATTTGGAGTTCTCGTGTCCCCGTTATTTCCCCTGTTCCCTGTGTGCATTTTTTGCGTGCTGTCGGTGTTATACACTGGTGAGCATATAATTAAACACAACTATATTTTCCACTGTAACAAAACTTAGAGAACCAAAAACAAAAAAACAAAAATAAGTGAAGAAAGAGCATGAAAAACTACAATTTTAAGAACAGCAACAAGAACACTGTATTTTGCTTTGATTGCCTTAACGGCATTTTTTTTACTCTTTGGGGTGAGCACATAATTAAACGCATATGGTTATTATTATTTAGTCTAACTTAAACTATTGTTGATGACAGTTTAAAAAAACATTTCTTTGTTAATTAAGTGAACAAGTTGATAAATGGGGAAAGGAAAATGTTTAAATGACCTTGAAAGAGGTCAAATTACAGTGGTGCTTAAGAATGGTCTGTCGATGAGAACAATTGGCAGAGAAATTGGGAGATCGGAGACAGTTGTTCGAAATTTTTTGTAAAAAGGGACAGTTATGGAATCTATAGAAATACTGGAAAATAATCAAAACTGACCAGTCGGGATAGACGTCGAATTGTAGCTACTGCAAGTAATTCGATGTTGAGTGTGAACGACATAATAAGTTCCTGCGACTTACAAGTGTCCCGTTTTACAATATATAGGGCTCTTAAGCAATCGGGTGTGATTTTAAGACAACGCTTAAAGGTTGCACCGAGACTACAAGATCACCACAAGGCTGCGCGTCTTGAGTTTGGAAAGAAAAACATGTCAACTGATTGGACCAAAGTATGTTTATTTTTTTAACTTAAACTCATGTTTTATTTTGTGATGAAATTAACTTACAGATTATTTTTTCTGACGAAAAAAAATTTAATTTGGATGGTCCGGATGGGTTTACCTGTTACTGGAGATATCTACGCAAAGAACCACGATATTTCTCCAAGAGAAACTTCGGAGGAGGTTTTCTGATGGTATGGGGCGGTTTTTGTTTGAAGGGAACTTTAGAGCTGGCCTTCACTAGTTGCCACATGAACTCCGCCGAGTACATAGACATACTTAAAATAAATGTACTGCCTTTTTTGAAGAGTAACCGCACAAAAAAATATGTTTTTCAACACGATAACGCATCGATACACTCAAGCAAAGTGACTATAGCTTGGCTTTGTTCAGAAAAAAATCAATGTGTTAGAATGGCCAGCATGTTTTCCGGACATTAATCCCATCGAAAACATTTGGGGCATTCTATTTCATAGAATTTATGAAAATAATACCCAATACAACACTATAACGGAACTAAAATCTGCAATAACACATGCTTGGGACTCTCTAGAAGCTTCGACCCTAAAATCTCTTATAAAAAGCATGCCCAATCGCGTATTTGAGATTATCCAAAAAGGAGGAGGATCTACTCATTACTAATTTTAACTTTATACTTTTTTTTTTAATTTGTTTTGAATAAATACTTTTCTTTCGTTATATATTATGACTGCGTTTAATTATGTGCTCATCCCAAAAAGTGAAAAAATTCCGTTAAGGCAATCAAAGAAAAATACAGTGTTCTTTTTGTTGTTCTTAAAATTGTGGTGTTTCATGCTCTTTCTTCATTTGTTTTTGTTTTTGGTCCTCTAAGTTTTGTTACAGTGGAAAATATAGTTGCGTTTAATTATATGCTCACCAGTGTATTTATTGTTGTTCCCTGTCGAATTTTTATTGAACTGTTCACCTGATCTGTATTGTTCGTGGCTTATGTGTCTGGTCGATGTGTTGTTTAAGCGGCGATAGTCCCTTATGTCATGGTTATATATTTTGCAATTAGAGCAAAATAGTGTGTTTTTTCTTGTCAAACATTCTGTATAGGTGTGATCTTTTTTTATACAAAAAAAAAAAAAATAATTTTTGCAGCAATATTTTCTGCAGTTCTAAAAGACTTATTTAGTGCTGGTATTTCTTAGTTTGGTTGTTGAAGATTGGTTTAGACATTCATTGAATTTAATTTGATTGCATAGCTGATAGCCCGTGTATGGCTGTACCGCAGTTGATGCTGTTTGTCGTACTAGGTATAAGTTATTTAAATTGGGATTTGGCTCGTGAGTCATTATAGGTGTATTATTGGGGTCTGTTGGAAAAATTTGAGCTATCTTAATAGGCAAGGCCGTTTGTTGTAATTTTTCCATATCTATTGCCTTTCGTACTTGATTCGTAACTGAGCTTTTTAGAGAATTCTTTGCAAGGTCTTCTAATTGTGTTATCACGGGTGCAATTGTTGCACCATATTTTATTCTCGCCGCTTCCTTATATTGTTGTAATATGTTGTTTATTCGTGCCGTATAGGCAATAAGAGTTTCGTTTGGATGTTGTCGTAAGGTTAGTAGTTTGTTACTAAGTTTTGGTATGTTTCTCTAGATAGATAAGTGCGGTTTAGAAGGTTTTCAATGTCTTGAAACGAAGTGAGTGGGTTTGAGGCCACTAATTGATAAGGCCCCCCCTCGTAATCTTGTGGGTATTATATTTAGAAAGGCTTGTTGTTCTCTTTCTTCTAGGCAGTCAAGTACCTTTTTCGAACAACCTAAAAATATTTGAAGTTCACTTACTACTAGGGGGTTTTGGTTGCCAAAAAATATGGGAACCAATTGAGCCGTGATATTAGCAATTTTTGAGTAATCCATTGACATATCTTGTTTGTTTGATGTATTTATTTGGACTGAGTTACTATAACTCTCTATTTATGTACAATTATTGTATAAACTAGAGCTATCTTCACTTATTTTGAAAGAGTGTGAGTGAGTTTGAAATTTTACCAGTTCTTGCTTGAAATTGTTCGAATCTTCTCTAAAGTTTTTTATTTGCTCCAATCTTATTTCCTGAGTTTCGGTTAGTTTTTTGTCTAACCTATCGCAAATTACCTTGAATAATTTTTCACCCCTTGCACTATTTCAACTTTCTGTGTTAAATAAGATTTCAAATTAATATATGAATAATACATGAATCGTCACGTACCTTTCCGCTTCTAAGCCTTTTAGGTGATATTGGTGTGGAGCTTTGCATTTATGTGCTTTGTTACGAGTTGTTTCAGCAGGGCCTCAATCTCCTTTCAGGAATTTTTTGTGATAGTTGATGGTATATCTTTGCTTGGTTCGTTTTGTTGCTCTTTTTACATATAATGCGGCAATTGATTGGTGTTTTTTAGTTTACACGTTGATTTCTTTATCCTTAGTTGTGCGATTCTAGCATTTTCATATTAAAGAACGTATTGTTGTTTTTCAGTTGTTAAGCGGGAAGTTCATTCACTGCATTTGCATATGCGTCCGCCTACTCGCTGAGCGCAATGCAATAGAAATATGTGAAAGCTTACAGATGAAAGTTCATTTACTGCATTTGCATATGAGTCTGTTTACTCGCTACGCAAGCGAAGTCGATAAAATTTCAACTTTTCTTGCGTAATTTATGTTTTTTGACAGCTCGTTACGTATAATGATCAGAGAGAAGAAATAAAAGAAACGAGTCAGAAATTACTTTTAGGGATGGCTCTTCTAAATAAATCTTAAAAATTAAAAATGTCTATAATTTTTTTCATTGTTCATTTCTCAAAAGAAATTTTTTATACTCAGAATTTAAGTATATACGATAAAAAATTCCCCATTAAGAACATACCAAATTTTTTACAAGTTTGTAGCCTGCTTAGTCTGAACGTAAAACGCAATCATTGAACTCTGGCACAATATTCTTGCGTAAATTGTGCCAGCGAGTAGACGGACGCATATGCGTATGCAGTGAATGCGGCACGGTGATGTAAACCACCATATGATGAAGTCCATTGGACTCACACCTTACTATATATTTAATTTCCATAGTCGCGCACGTAACGTTCGTACGAATTTCATGTTGCTTAAAAATAAGAAAAAGCAAAGAAAAATTTAAACTTTTTATGTCCGCTTTCTATTTTTGAATGGCACTCTAGTAGCACTTTAATAAGTGTAGGAGATGGACGCGTTCGAAAAAGTGGTTAAAAAATATAAGCAAACAAAAAAGGGCGCGTTACGTAACAAAAAATAGAAGTGGGTTTTGTCTGCATTAATAAGGACGAAAAAGCGAAGTATGCACGCTTTTTTTATGAACGATTTTTTTTAATATAATCTGGAATAATGTAGCTATATGTTTCGTTGAAAAATCTTATTTAGTTATTTTTATTTAAACCCAAATATGATACGTTACGATACACACGTTACGTAACATATTTTTCCATTATGATATACTCAATAAATTCTTCATATTATTTCGATTTTAGGTTTCTATTAAACATATATAAGGCCCGGAGGACGATCCTCACAAGGCAACGCGTGAGGGTCAAGGGGTCGATCTTCACATGGCAACGTGTCTGACTGCCTCAACCTGGTGAGGCCAGCATTATCTATGTCAAACTCGTCTCAAGTCGACTCAAACCTCTGCGTGGTGTCCTCTAGAAACGGCAAACTGGCAACCGTTAGTTTGATGGCTAATCTGAGCGGCGGGCTCCCCCTGCCTTTAAAGGGTTGTGCGTTGGGTTTGAAGCCCACCACGTAAAAACAAATTTCAATGAAAACGACAAGAAAAAAGAGAAAGATGATCCCCAAATCTGATGACGACTACCGTAAACGAAAAACTGACAATGATTTACGGATATGCACCTGGAACGTCCGATCCCTTAATTGGGATGGTGCCTCTATCAAACTGATAGATATCTTAGAAAGATACAAAGCTGATATCACTGCAATCCAAGAAATGCGATGGAAGGGACAGGGTTGCTCACGGCAAGCATCCTGTGATATCTACTACAGCGGCCATGCGGAGAAGCACGAATTTGGATGCGGATTCGTGGTTGGCAAGCGACTACGACATCATGTTCTGCGATTCACACCTGTGAACGAACGACTTGCCATACTCCGTGTCAAGGCAAGATTTTTCAACATAAGCCTGATTTGTGCGCACGCTCCAACAGAAGATAAGGACGATGAGACCAAAGACAGCTTCTACGAGCGCCTTGAAGAGGCCTATGAGCGCAGCCCCCGCCACGACATAAAAATCGTGCTTGGTGACTTCAACGCCAAGGTGGGAAAAGAAAATATCTTTGGTCCAACAGTCGGAAAGTTCAGCCTCCACGACAATACCTCCGATAACGGAATGAGGCTGATTGACTTTGCCGCAGCGCGAAACATGGTCGTTAGTAGCACTAGATTCAAGCATCTCAATATTCATAAAGCAACTTGGCTGTCTCCTGATCAAAAGACGCGCAACCAAATTGATCACGTTTTGATTGACGGAAGGCACTCTTCCAGTGTTTTAGATGTACGCACGATCCGTGGTGCCAATATAGACTCGGATCATTATCTTATCGCAGCCAAGATTCGTACACGCCTATGTGCAACCAAGAATGCGCGCAATCCAGCACAGAGAAAGCTAGACGTCGAAAAGCTGCAATCAAAGCAAACAGCCGAAGACTTCGCTACTCGACTCTCACTTCTGCTTCAAGAAAGCACTTCTTCGAGCGACGATATATGCGCGCAGTGGAATCATATTTCCCACTCTATGCGTACGGCTGCTGAAGAGGTGATTGGCTATCACCGCCCTCGCCGAAACCAGTGGCACGACCAAGAGTGTCGCGACGCCACTGCAGAAAAATATGCCGCCTACAAAGCCACCCTGCAGTCGGTTGTAACGCGTGCTGCTAAGGAGCGATACAAAGAGAAATGGAGGGAAGATAGACGCATTTTCAGGCGAAAGAAAAGAGAAGCAGTAATGCGTGAGTGCGAGAAAATTGAGATGCATGGTGAGAGGAATGAGGTCCGAAAATTTTTCGAAAAAATAACCTGTCCGATGGTTTCAAGACTGGGGCCTCTTCCTGCAAGGATGAAAATGGGAATCTAGTGACAGATATCCAGAGTACATTGATGATGTGGAGGGAACACTTCTCTAGGCTTCTCAATGGCGACGACGACAACAATCCCGAAATTTTTCGAAAAAATAACCTGTCCGATGGTTTCAAGACTGGGGCCTCTTCCTGCAAGGATGAAAATGGGAATCTAGTGACAGATATCCAGAGTACATTGATGATGTGGAGGGAACACTTCTCTAGGCTTCTCAATGGCGACGACGACAACAATCCCACCAATAGAGATGATATCCCGGAATCACCAGTTTTGGACGACAGCGTTGAAGTTCCAGTGCCCGACCATAGTGAAGTCTTGAAAGCTATAGCTCGGCTTAAAAACAACAAAGCCGCAGGAGCCGATGGCTTACCTGCTGAGCTCTTCAAGAATGGAGGCGAAGCTCTATTTAAATGCATTCATGAGCTTCTATGCAGAATATGGTCGGAAGAATGCATTCCAAATGATTGGAACGTCAGTGTGCTCTGCCCAATCCACAAGAAAGGCGATCCCACAATTTGCGCCAACTATCGTGGGATAAGCCTTCTGAATATCGCATATAAGGTCCTGTCGAGCGAACTATGTGAAAGACTGAAGCCCATCGTAAACCAGCTGATTGGACCTTATCAGTGTGGCTTCAGACCTGGCAAATCCTGAAAGACTGAAGCCCATCGTAAATCAGCTGATTGGACCTTATCAGTGTGGCTTCAGACCTGGCAAATCCACCATAGACCAGATATTTACGCTACGACAAATCTTGGAGAAGACCCTAGAAAAACAAATCGACACACACCATCTTTTTGTCGATTACAAAGCCGCCTTCGACAGTCCAATAAGGAATCATCTATATTCCACCATGTCTGAATTTGGTATTCCTGCAAAGCTCATCCGCCTTTGCAGAATGACACTGAGCAACACCAGCAGCACAGTTAAAATCGGGAAGGACCTCACTCCTCCATTCGATACCAAACGAGGTTTGAGACAAGGTGATTCCTTATCGTGCGACTTTTTCAACCTAATGATGGAGAAGATCATCCGAGCTGCTGATTTGAGACGCAGTGGCACGATATTCTACAAAAGTATTATGCTGCTGGCGTATGCTGATGATATCGATATCATTGGCCATAATACGCGCGAAGTCAGCGCATCATTCTCCAGGTTAGCGAAAGAGTCGAGTCGATCGGGTCTTGTAGTGAACGCAGATAAGACGAAATACCTAGTGTCAACAAATAAACAGTCCCAGCGTCTTGGAAACCACGTCACTGTTGACAACATCTCCTTCGAGGTTGTTAAGGACTTCGTCTACCTGGGATCCAGCTCTATAAGTCACTAATCATGCCCGTCCTATTATATGCAGCACAAACCTGGACGTTGAGCAGTTCTGATGAAAAGACTTTGGGAGCCTTCGAGAGAAAGATCCTTCGTAAGATCTTCGGTCTAATCTGCGTCAATGGCGAGTACCGAATTCGATGGAACCACGAGCTGTATGAGCTGTACGCTGACATCGACATAGTTAAGCATATTAAAATCGAGCGGCTCCGCTGGCTAGGTCATGTTGAGCGAATGGAAAACGACGCTCCAGCGAAAAAAATATTCGATTCGGTGCCCGGTGGTGGTCAACGCAGAATAGGACGCCCTCATCTTCGTTGGAAGGACCAGGTGTTGGATAACCTGACTACACTTGGTGTTTCCAACTGGCGCCAGCAAGAGCAAAACGGAAATGGCTGGCGCAATTTCTTATACGAGGCCAAAACCGACCTTCGGTTGTAAGCGCCAGATAAGTAAGTAAGTAAGTAAGTAAACATATATGAAAAAAAGTAAATTTTGATTCGGGTCATTAATAACACTGTTCTACACGAAAACTGTACAAGACATCCCACGCATATATTTCATTCAGTGGTAATAAATATATGATGACTTTCTGCATTTACAGAATTGTAAATGGAGCTCTTGTACATTAAATAAAAAAATATTTGTAACAAAGTGTAATTTGAAATTAAAAAGTTGTTGTCTTAAAATGTTATTTCTATTACAGTGGAACTATAATGTAAACTATCGTGTAAGTATCAAATACTGTTGAACTATCGATTTTGGCGGATGATATAGTACTGCCTAAGACCCCCTATAGTCCGTAAAAATTCAAATTTAGTAAATTAAACAACACAATAGAGAACTTACGTTTTATTATAAGATTAACGTCATTAATGCTAAAGAACTTACGAAAAATAATAACTTTAAATTAGGAAATAATTGTGTACAAACAACTGCACATACTAAAGTAATAAAAAACTAGTAAGAAATGATCTTCGACTGGGCCGAAGTTAAAATACCCCTACGTCCGAATTGAAATATAAACACATTTTCATTATACATAGTTTTAACAGAAAATATTCTCTTTTGTTTTTTGATAAAGTCACTTTGTATGGGTGGTGGGTGTGGTTTTCACTCGATTTGGTTGAATTTCATACACAGAGTACATGTTATATATTAAAGTTCATTTGCAAAATTGCGAGTCTATATATTAATTTTTGTGGAATTCTAAGAGATTTTACCGTTTTGATAAAGTCACTTTGTATGGGAGGTAGGCGTGGTTTTCATCCAATTTGGCTCATTTTCGAACTTGACATTTATTTTTTAGATAAAAGCTTAAATATCCAATTTCGTGATGATAGCTTGAACATTACGGCTGTAATCGTGATCACAGATAGACAGACAGACAAACGGACATGGCTACATCGACTCGGGTGGTGATGCTGATCAAGAATATATATACTTTTCTATACCTACCACGCCTCCTTATGGGCGTTACAAACGAAGTGACAAAATTAATATACCCCGTTTGCGTTTTTTAAACGTAGGGGTATAATAGCTGAATTACAATACTGCGTTAGGTCGGTCGGCCTTTGACCGTACTTTGGTCTCCGTTGTAAAAACTTTACGATATAAGCTGTCAAATCGGACGACCTCAAACTTTGCAAAACTAAATGTTGCGTTGACAGATCGTGCGTCTGTCATTTTGGTGATGCCAATAAAAGCAGCTATACTAAAAATCCCACAAAACGTCCCTTTTTCCGAAATCATGCAATTATAATTGTAATCAATGAAAAATTAAAAGATAGTGTCATAATAGCGTTCAATAGCGTTAAAAATCTTTTTTAAATGCTTTATAAATGAGATAATTTTAAAAATGGAGGAAACCTTCAATAAACCCTCGATAAAGCATTTTTAAATTTTATTTTGTTTTCATCTGAGCACAAATTATGTCAAAAATACATCAAATTGTTTCATAATATATAAAAAAAAAAACAGAAAATGTAAAAAAAAAATTATTGAAAATGTTTGTTTATAAATGAGAGGATTTTTAAAAATGGCTGAACATCCAATAAATCCAATAAACTCCTCATAAAGCATTTTTAAAATTATTTGCTCTCATTTGAGGACAAATATTGTGAAAAATAATTAAAAATACTTCAAAAATTTGGATAATATGTCAAAAAAATTCAAAATTATAAAAAAATTCAAAAGAAAAACAAAATAAAAACAAGAAAATTGGTCAAAACATTTCAAAATATTTACAAAACAAGATAATAAAATGACGATGTTTTCAGTGCAGAGAGTAGCTTCGAAAAAACAACGATGTTTAAACATCAAAATGTTGACGAAATTGTGACAAATAAATTAAAAGTCATTGAATTTATCAAATACACAAACCATTATTGACACTCTTCCCACTTCAAATCGAAAGTGTTCCTATTTTAACTACAAAGCAGCTACAACATTTTTATGAATAACAAAATTTTAAAAGACTTTTTAGCATTAAAAAGCTTTTTAAGTATTGAACGTTTTAAAGTTATTTGAAGATATTTTTATGGATACGGCTGAAAATATATAATTTTTCTTAAATTTAGTAAAATGAAAAAAATTTTCGCTATTTTGATACCACAAATACTAACATATCTTCAATACTGCGAAAATTTTAATTACAATGAAATTTTAGAAGCAAAATTTGTTTTTATTGTAAAACTAATTTAAATTCAAATTTGCAAATTTTCAAACTGTAACACTTATCAGCAAAAAATGTTTAAATTTTACGCGAAAATTAAAAACCATTTTTGTGATTCAAATAACAAGGCTCACCCCTTGATTTTTACAATTTAAAAAAATAATTTATTAGAAAAAAATTATCTTAGAAAATTGTAAGAAAATCATAAAAAAGTTTAAAAATTCTTCTCGGACTCGGTATTTTTTGGTAATTTGAGGTATTTAACTCCAAAGCTATTTGATACCATAAGTTTGACTTATATGGGCGGTGCCATGCCCCCTTGTCCAATGCTCACTCAATTTTTCCAGTCAAAGGCCAAGACTAAATAGTACATTCTTACCGAGTTTCATTGATGTGTGACTAATAGTTCGAAAGTTATACCCACAATTTGGGAAGCCGAAAAAGTGCCACAGCCTTTTCCCAACGCCCATAAAATTTTGCCAGTGGAACGGCACATGTAAATCGAGGCCAAACACCTAATTCCAATGTTGTGCGACATATAATTCCAAAGTTATTCAATATTGCAGATTCGAGCTGCCACGCCCCCTTGTACAATGCTCGCTGAATCACTTGTAATTAGTGAGTACTTGGGTACAACTTTACAAAAACAAAGTGAACGGCATTTGCCAATCTACCTTACCACAACATTCCTTTGTGTGTTTTATTATTCAAACAATGATATTAAGGGTATTCGTCCTCAACCAACCTCATTAAAATATCTAATTGACCAATATATAAGTTTGCCATTTTGCATGAATACCCTTATAATATTATTTATAATATACTAAAAAATGCATAAATTTTAATATGAAATACAATTGAATAATATTAATATCATGCTAAATTCATCAAAATCATTTTTATACTACTTAAGCAGCATGTTAATTTAAAAAATTTGATCAATTTAAAAAAAACTCGCATCAAAATATAAATTCCCACGATAATCCTATGAAAATCTGAGTTTTCCATCGTAATCCAAGAATACCCACATTTTAGCATTGCTCAACGAAAATGCAACCCAGCGTTAATATGGAATGTCAAAAGCACGACCTAGCTTGAGCATGTCGCTACTCATAGCGTTGATCGTACGTCACCCCCTCAAATTCATATTTACGGGATGAGATCGACGCAATGCCTGAAGTCATATTTTGTGTTGCTTCATAAGAACCCATTGTTTCTAGTCGAGCTGTCAAAGGCCGACCGACCTAACGCAGTATTGTAATTCAGCCATAAAGATGAATAAAAATCATAATACAGTAGACGCTCGTAAATTAGAACCACTTTGTTCCTGGGGTAGTTCTAATTTTCGAGAAGTTCTAATTTCCAAAGGTTTTTTTTTTAAATAAAAATTAACATAAAATTGCATTTTCGCTTAGAAAATACACAAAAAAACACTTTGGCTTAAAGTTCTTTTATTTTTATTCAGTGAAAAGGAACACAAAGCAAACCGATATATTAAAACTCATCACAGTTTAAAGAAACAAAAAAAAAATATTTCAAAAACTGTGCCCATATGTGTTTTTATTATTATTTTTTCAATTAAACAACTGTTAGAGTAAAGTAATGTAGGGTTATTAGCGTGGCCGTTAGTTGTATGAAGAAAATTTTTTTTTGATTTCTTATATTCTCTCCCCCCAAATCGGTTCAGTTTTATGTAAAAAAAAATACAAAAAAGTTTCAAAGCGATAAGTTGTGTTTAAGGGGTGTCGCCCGCCCCTCAAAGTTGGCCTTAAAGCCCATTTATTCAAATGTAATTTGTTTGTATATGAGTATCTTTTTAAAAAAACATTTTACAAGAATATGATGTATTGCAATATTTTAGCTCTTTTAATCAACAACATTAGCCTTAAAGAAAGTTTTTTGATAAAATCAATATTTTAGAAAATAATGAAGAAAATAACCAACAAAATACCAAAAATTATATGTACCAAAATTAAATTTATATGGAAATTATTTGTTCTAAGCATGTGCGTTAAAAGCTTATGTCTATTAAATTATTTCAAACATAGCTATACTACGTATAGTCAAAAGAAAACCAAACAAAAGCAAAATTATTGAGTTATATTAAAATATTTATAACTCTTGACTTACAGTAGATTTCTTAGAGTTCGAAAATTTCTTGTTTGAGTAGAAAAAAACTGCTCAAGCCCACCACTAATGAATTTTGAAACTGTTTGTTTTCCCATTGTGGCGCGGTTAAAGTTAATTTGTTTTTCTTTTTCAATATTCAAAGCAGCGACCATATTTTCTTTTATGAAGTTTTATGAAGCGACCACATTTATGAAGTTGTACTGAGAAGTGTGTTTGAGGAAAAATTTCAAAATCAGTCAAGCCCTAACGTAACAATATTTGAAAAATTTAAAAATGTATAGCCAAAATTAAACGTTAACAACTGACAGCAAGGAATGCAAGATGAAGTGGTAAATAATTATTTGAAAAACAAAAAATCTCGGGTTGTAAGTTTTGTTAACACAATCTTACAAGAAGAACAACCTAGAGAGGATTATAAGGAGTTACTAGAACTTACATAGCTATTCCTGGGTGAGAACCAAAAAACCGCCAAACAGTGAAATAATTCGTTCACCGGGTGCTTATCATCATGCGCGTTGGATGGGAAAAGCTATTTACAGCTTGAAAATATATTTGTTTCGTGAAGAGTTTAACTTGACAGAATCTGAAAGCATTGGACTACGTCAAATTTGCATTTTTATTGTCGCCGTATATGTTGAAGCCTGGTTTTCTGCTCCCTTAGCAATACAAGCACCATACATCGACTTAAATGTTTTGTCAAAATTAAAAGATTTTGAAAATATTGATTAAGGAATCTCGCAGGTTGCCGTCAAAAAATTCAAAAACCAGTTATGGTATTTAAATGGGGAGGCTATTGCATTTGCGTTTTTTGACAACAATGTCGTAGATGCAACAAAAGAAAATATGGTCGCTGCTTTGACTATTGAAAAAGAAAAACAAATTAACTTTAACCGCGCCACAATGGGAAAACAAACAGTTTCAAAATTCATTAGTGGTGGGCTTGAGCAGTTTGTTTCTTCTCAAACAAGAAATTTTTTTGAGAGATTTCAAATTGATACGTCTTTCATAACATTAACTCCGTCCGAATGGCCTGCGCAGGATTGCTTTATGACAGCGGTAAAAACATTAAAAAAATTAAGAGTCATCAATGATACCGCCGAAAGAGGAGTGAAGTTGATGGAGGAGTATAATAAGCTCTTTACAAGAAATGAAGAGCAAAAACAATTTGTACTGCAGGTTGTTAGCGACTATCATCGCCGGTTTTCGAACTCTAAGAAATCTACTGTAAGTCAAGAGTTATAAATTTTTTAATATAACTCAATAATTTTGTTTTTGTTTAGTTTTCTTTTGACTATACGTAGTATAGCTATGTATGAAATAATTTAATAGACATAAGCTTTTACCGCACATGCTTAGAACAAATAATTTCTATATAAATTTAATTTCGGTACATATAATTTTTAGTATTTTGTTGGTTATTTTCTAAAATATTAATTTTAGCAAAAAACTTTCTTTGAGGCTAATGTTGTTGACTAAAAGAGCTAAAATATTGCCATGCATCATATTCTTGTAAAATGTTTTTTAAAAAGATACTCATATACAAACAAACTACATTTGAATAAATGGGCTTGAAGGCCAACTTTGAGGGGCGGGCGACACCCCTTAAACACAACTTATCGCTTTGAAACTTTTTTGTATTTTTTTTTACATAAAACTGAACCGATTTGGGGGGAGAGAGTATAAGAAATTAAAAAAAAAAAAATAACGGCCACGCTAAGGGTTATATTGAAATGCTTTGCACTATCACTAAAGCCAATGAAACAAAAATAAGTATGAAAACAAAAGTTGTTTTTAAAACAAAACAATAAAAAATTTAACAACAAGTTGAAGTGCAGAGTAAAATATTAAATTAAGGCGAAAAAAAACAAAAAAAAAAATTATTTTTAAGAAAGATTTAAAATTAATAATTATTTTGTTAGTGCGTAAAAAACCACAAAATTTATTTTGCCGATTTCGGTTATATGGGAGGTGGGCGTGCTAGTCGGCCGATTTGGTTCATTTTCACACCAGCTATTTATTTACAAAAGAACTATGTGTAGTAAATTTTAATGATCTGGGATAATTGTTTGTGTAAATATACCTAATTACCGATTTCATTTGTATCGGAGGTTATTAGTCGACCGATTTAGTTAATTTTCACACCAGTTGTTTATAACTTTAAACGAACTATGTGTCCTAAATTTTGTTGATCTAGGATAATAGCTATTCCATATTACCGATTTCGGCTATATGAGAGGTAGGCACATGAATAGCACTCATTCAATTTGAAGGAATTTTTTTAAATAATTCTTTTATCGGAAAACTCATTAACTCAGGATAACTCCTTCTATTTTTGTCCACTCGCTATATGGGCTCGTTAAACTGTGCAGCGTGCCCATGATACAATAACAAGGTAAGCTCATTTTAAAATGGTTGCACAAATGTGAAATTTTACAACAACAACGCTGTATTTCGACATCTAGCTCACATTTTCCTCCAATATAAGTCTACCTTGTAATTGTATCATGAGCGAGCCGATTGCTACTTTATCTGCAAATATTCAAAATCGGACGACGCTGGCGAACTATGAGAAACCATGCAGTGATGATGTCTGTTTAAATATCACAGCATATGAGTATAAAATCATGTCAATACTTTATTAATAGAGGTGAAATTTATAAAGGTTTTGCTATTTTGATCACATCACTCTGTATGGGAAGTAGTGCGTTTCTCATTCGAATTTTCCAAATTAGAGTGCAAGTTTAACGCAAAGTTTATTATCAATCTTTACATTAGTTTTTGTGGAATTTTAGAGATTTAACCATTTTGATATAGTCACGATGTATAGGAAGTAGGAGTGGTTTATTCAATTTTGACAAATTTCAAGTATTGACTCATGGCCGATCTTGATCTTTCTTCTAAAATACGCTTATGTATCATTACATTATCTCCAAGGTGACGGCTGTAATCACCACATCAATTCGATCAAACAAAGTTGTCGAGAAGCCATGTTTAATTTATTAATTCCATTGGAATTCTATGCGGACGGACGGTTGGATTGTTAACATTTTTTGTGCATGCTTTTTGTTATTGCTCTTCCTTCTCTGTTTTTCTGTTTAATATTTGGCGATCGTCAGAAAAGTTATATTTTTGCGATTTTGTCTATCTCGATGAAGCTATAGAAAAATCGCTGTAACTTTTTTGATTCAGCTTGGATTGAAATACCTCCAAGCACAAAATTATAAAAAATTTTACCACCTTTAAAATGACATCAAAAATTATTTTTTTACTAAATTTATAATTTATTTTTAACTTAACTTATCTTAACTTAAGATATCTATCTATCTAAATCCACCCCTTCTGAACCAATATAATAAATATAATTTATTTCATAATAAATATATTGGTCTAGTTGCCACTCAGGACAATTGCAAGCTAGAATAACAAGTCTTGTTGCTGCTGTATTTGCCTTGTTGCCACTGAAATATGCAATAAAAATATTTAAATAAATTTAATATATCTGGTTTGTTATTGTTAATAAACTATAAATCAATTACACTATAACGAACAAGAAAAAATATTTTTAAATTATGGCCTTAAGTTCCATTAAGTTTTATATAAATTTTCGAACTTAATTTTATTAAAAATATTCTGTAATTAAATAAAAAACTTATTTTAAATATTTCAAATAAAAAATTACTTGTTAAAAAAATTAAAGTTAAAGTTCGAAAAATTTTAAATTTAACAAAATAAAATAAAATTACAAAAATAAATAGAATTAAAAATAAGAGTGAAATTAAAAAACTAAAAGCAAATTTATAAAACCAACAACATTAAAAATAAATTTTAAATAACACGAAAAAACTAAAAATTTCTTAAAAAAATAACAGTTGAAATAAAACATAAATAATAATTTAAAAAATGTCATTTTATAAAAATTGTGAAAATTATATAAAAATGAAAGTGCTTAATTAAACCAATAAAAATAAAATATAAAAATTAAAAAGTGTCAAAAGTCAAAATAAAAAATATAAATTATATATAAGAAAATATATATAAATAAAAATTAAATATAAAACTGAAAATTAAGAAATGGATTTCTTTTATTTTATTTGATTTGATTTATTGATTAAAAAAAAAATAAAAATAAATAACTGGCCATTTCAGCCCTTGAAAGGACTTTGACCTAGCTTCTTATGATCAATTGTGTTGTGCGTGTTATTAAGTTTGTACACAATTGACCGAGAACCGGACCTACATGCTTAACGCCGACTCCGAACGGCGATGAACGGAAAGTTCTCGTTCTCAAGAAGCTTTACATGGCATTTAGATTACTCTCTGAGGTTTGCCATTGTCTGCAGAGAGGTGGCGGCCGTACAGAAAAATTATTTTAATTCAAATAATTTTCTGTCGCTGCTGGGGTTCGAACCTGGGTTTCCAAAGTTCTTTGACATAGCGGCCACGCACTTTAACCAACTACACCACGGACGCCACGATTTATTGATTACTTATTTTTTATTGATGTGTTTATATGCTGTTAAAACTATACTTTTTTATTTTATTTTCACACTTAATAATTTAAAAATATATAAAGAATTTTATTTAATTTTTGTAAATAATATTGATTTTCACATTTAAATTTTTATTAATCAATTTTACAATATTTTGTTAAATTGTTATTATATGATTTTAATTTAATTTTGTTTCATACTTTTAAGATTTTTAAAATTGTTGAGAGTATTAAACAAATTGAAGAAGTAGTTGGAAATATGTAATTAAATTTTTTTATTCTTGTCAGCGTATTTTAATTTTTTTGGTTTTAATTTTTATGTATTAAAAATTACTATTTTATTCGATATCTTTAAATATCTTAAAAATAATAAAAAATATATACTAACAAAATTTATGTATTTATGTTTTCAAGCATTAAAAATTAGATATTTTTTATTGTACAATTTGTTAACTTTTTTTGTCATGTTTATTACTTTGTAATAAAAACAAATGTAATTAAAACAAAAACAAATCTTTAAAAGATAATTTAATTATTTATTAATTTTATTAAAAAGTAATAAACATGACAAAAAACAAAAAGTTAAAAAATTATATAATAAAAGTTATATATGTTATTATTTTTAAGATATTTAAGGATATCGAATAAAATAGTAATTTTTAATACATAAAAATGAAAACCAAAAAAAAATAAAAAATGCTGAAAAGAATAAAAACAAGTTTAATTACATATTTCCAACTAATTCTTCAATGTGTTTAATACTTTCAACAATTTTAAAAATCTTAAAATTATGAAACAATATTAAATTAGAATCACATAATAACAATTTGATAAAAATTGTAAAATTAATTAATAAAAATTTAAATTTAAAAATCAACATTATTTATAAAAATAAAATAAAATTCTATATATATTTTTGGCGTCCGTGGCGTAGTTGGCTAAAGTGCGTGGCCGCTATGTCAAAGAACCTGGAGACCCGGGTTCGAACCCCAGCAGCGACAGAAAATTATTTGAATTAAAATAATTTTTCTGTACGGCCGCCACCTCTCTGCAGACAATGGCAAACCTCAGAGAGTAATCAAATGCCATGTAAAGCTTCTTGAGAATAAGAACATTACGTTCATCGCCGTTCGGAGTCGGCGTTAAACATGTAGGTCCCTTTCTCGATCAATTGTGTACAAACTTAATAACACGCACAACACAATTGATCATAAGAAGCTAGGTCAAAGTCATTTCAAGGGCTGAAATGGCCAGTTATTTATTTATTTATTTTTTATTTTTATATATTTTTAAATTATGAAGTGTAAGAATAACATAAAAAAGTATAGTTTTCACAGCATATAAACGTATCAATAAAAAATGAGTAATCAATAAATCAAATCAAATAAAATAAAATTAATCTATTTCTTAATTGTCAGTTTTATATTTAATTTTTAGTAATATTTATTTATATATATTTTCTTATATATAATTTATATTTTTTATTTTGACTTTGATTTTGAAATTTTTTTTTCTTGCTTTATTTTAACACTTTAATTTTTATTTAATTTTCTCTTAATCTTTACAAAATTATATTTTTACTTTATTATTTGTGTTATATATGAACTGTTTCATTTTTGAACAAATTTTTCGTAATTCTATTTTATTTAAAACTTATTTTTAATGTTGTTTGTTTTATAAATTAGCTTTTAGTTTATTTATAAAACAATAATAAAAATACACTATGCTTTTCAATTTTATATTGTATTTATTTTATTTTATTTTGTTATCTTTTATTGTTTCCACACGTAAATTTTTTTACAAGTAATTTTTTATTTGATATACTTAAAATAAGATCCGTTTTGATTTTTTTTTTATTACATAATATTTTATAGAAAATTCAGTCTTTAAATTTATATAAAACTTAATAGATCTTAAGGCCATAATTTAAAAATATTTTTTCTTGTTCGTTATAGTGTAATTGATTTATAGTTTATTAACAATAACAAACAAGATATATTAAATTTATTTAAATATTTTTATTGCATATTTCAGTGGCAACAAGGCAAATACAGCAGCAACAAGACTTGTTATTCTAGCTTGCAATTGTCCTGAGTGGCAACTAGACCAATATATTTATTATGAAATAAATTATATTTATTATATTGGTTCAGAAGGGGTGGATTTAGATAGATAGATATCTTAAGTTAAGATAAGTTAAGTTAAAAATAAATTATAAATTTAGTAAAAAAATAATTTTTGATGTCATTTTAAAGGTGGTAAAATTTTTTATAATTTTGTGCTTGGAGGTATTTCAATCCAAGCTGAATCAAAAAAGTTACAGCGATTTTTCTATAGCTTCATCGAGATAGACAAAATTGCAAAACTATAACTTTTCTGACGATCGTCAAATATTAAGCTAAAAATCCTAGCGAAACAAAAACCTGCAGAAAAACAGAGAAGAAAGAGCAATAAAAAAAGGCATGCACAAAAAATGTAAACAATCCAACCGTCCGTCCGCATAGAATTCCAATGGAAAAAATAAAATAAACATGGCTTCTCGACAACTTTGTTCATAAGATTTTGACATTTCAGAGTCTATCAACAAATTCTAGCAACAAAGGTCCGCCGCCAGCGCTGCTTTTTCGCTGCCCGTGCCAATGTTTTTCGCCGGGGCCAATCTTTACATCATTCGGTATTCACAATATTGATGTGGTGAATCTCATGCAATGTCTATAGAATATATAGTCTCTGCTCTGATGGTGATGTTGATCAAGAATATATGTACTTTTCTATATCAACCACACCTTCTTATGGACCTTACAAACGGGGTAACAAAGTTCGGTATTAATTAATTATTCGCATTTAATTCCATTATATAATAGCGAACGTTAGGGGTTTGTACATCATTCCATCACCCAAGCATTCATGCAAAATATTTAATGAGAGATAACAGACAAACTTTTCCCTTTTCTTCAACCACCTAGCTCATACGTACCCTGCGCTAATGAAATAAATATGTTAACCTTACTAGCAAAAAATATTTAAATGTAAGGAAATATATCTATTAAACATTTCTCACTATTTCAAGGAGCATTTCAGAAACTTTCAAAAAAGCATCACAGATTAAAATGTTCTTTATTGTTAAAATAGACAACAATTTCAGCAAAAGCAAAGAAAGAAGTTTAAAAAAATTGTACAGCCTTTATCCATATACACTTCAAATTGTTTTATAGCAAAACAAAAATAAAAAAAAAAAAAAAAACTCGTGATTATATAAAAAACGCAAGTTCAATAGCACCACTACTTTTATTTCAAAATACAAACATGTATAATTTAAAATGGCAATACTTTGACAAAAAACTAAATCAGTTCATCTTTAAAATTTTTGTAAAAGTGAAAGTTTTCTTAAAGCATAATAATTAGTGTGTTTTATGTGCTCTCTAGTTTTGTTTTCGCATCTAAAGCAAAAATAAATGTTTAAAGATTAGAAATTGTTGAATCGGTTAACATTAATGTGATTTAATAAAAAACATGTACATAACAAAATAATTGGTGAATAATAACATAAAAATATTTTATTTAATAGTTATTTTCATCAGTGTTTTTTTTTAACTATTTAGTATTAAAAGACCAGTTATGCCGGCATATATATTAACAATTAAGAATTTAATTGAAAAAAAAGTCCACAGAGCTAGAGTTCCTACAAATTCTACTATTAATCTGTTTTAAGTTGAAACTTATATGAACAAGTTGATATATATTATATAATATGTCAATAGTATTTCTTTTGACTATACGTTTTGTTATACCATTACTTTTCATTGAAAGTGATGGAGTCTTTGCCAAAATTTCTAATTTTAACGATTCATTTATACAAACAAATAAAAGTACAATACAACCCTACAATACACATTTAAGAGAAAACCTAATAAGGAGTAGTCGGTTTCTATTTGATGCCATTTTTCGTATTGGATCTGGATTGACAAATGCTTTTGGTTACGACGAAATAGATGATGACGTAGATTATGATGCTATTAGCCATGTTAAGACTTGCGATTGTGGTAAGTACAAATATCATTTATTTAATACTAAGATTCACAAATTCCTAATGCTATGATTCCTAATTCACAAATTCCTAATGCTTTCGAAGCATAATCGAAATAATGTTTGGTTAATACCATGGTATTTTAATTACAAGGTAGCATTGACAGTTGCTTGGGAAACCATCTCCTGTCAAAAAATATTCTCAAAAAGAGAGCGCTCACAATCGGCCATTGAAAACACAAACAAAGTTGAAAACGTTGAAGTGAAAAAAAACAACAACCTCAGCAGCTGCAGATGCTTTTTCACAAGCAGCTGTTTTTGACAGGAGATTTCTTATAGAAGAGAAAATAAGTAATTGTCAATGCTACCCAAGAATGATAGAAAAATAGATTACGCATTGCGCAGCTCCGTTATGTTGTTTACTTTTCGTTGTGACATTTCTAGCAACGAACGAAGCATTTTTTAAGATCATGACGTCACGCTAGACCAAGTTTGTTTCTTGAACCTTTTGCCATTGTTTCATATTTGTTCACATTCTGAACACGACTTGACAGAAAGCCATATCGTAAGCTCATATCGTAAGTCTATCGTGACGCAGATCGTTGAAAATTATTTTTATGATCTGCGCAATCTATTTTTCTATCATTCTTGAATGGTACCTTGTATTATTATACCATGGGTTAATACTAAAGCCACTCTAGAATGGCCTCTCCTGATTTTTTGTTGTTTAAAACCAACAAAACTAAATAAAAATGTCTCTTTGATGCATGGTGGCCAACTTTATGGGAAAAATACCTTTTGTGGTTTTTTTTAATTGCTGTGTGAAAAGGGAATTCCCAGAGTATTTTTCAATTGGGCGTGGTATTTTTTAATGAGTGTGGGATTTTTTGTAGTATTTTGCGATAAAAGTGTGATTTTGTAATATATGTGGGAATTTCGTGGTATTTTTAAATGACTGCGAGAATTTTTGTGGTATTTTTTAATGACTGTGTAGATTTTTTGTGGTGGCTATAAGTGAAAAAATTAGAATATTTTGAATTTTTCGGTGGATAGATGTGCGTTGTTGTTGTTGTTGTTGGTTGCATTCTATCCGAAAAAAACGCTCAGGTAGCGAAGTAGCATAAAGTGATACTTTCCGCTGAATGGGTTTTCTTGCTGTTGAAGGAAACAAATTTATTCAATGCTAGCAAGTTCAACAACCATTTGGAGAGTTAAACTGTAAAAATTTCGCTGTCGATTATATGCCCGAACATTTAATTGCCACCAGAATTTTGACATTTCCAAGAAAACAGCATTACCGCTCTTAACGCAACTTAAACAAAAAATTGCGCAATTCTTGCAACTTGCATTTGCGTACACTTGCATAAACTTTTATCTTATTTACTTTTAGTTCTTCTTTGCTTGTAAGCTACATTTTTGATATAGAAAAATCTATTAAATCAATATTTTAGGATACAAAGTGCATAAAACGACAATATATAAGATTCAGAGACATAAAAACATAAAACTTTATGTTTAGAATTTTAATTGCGTTTCGTCAAAGTTAACTATGTCAACTGCCCGAATTAGTTGCATTGAGCATGGTCATACTGTTTTCTCCACATAAACATTTTTGACTCTACACTAATATTTCGGGTGTAGAATTATATGCCAAGAAATTTCCTGTTGCTTAAAATGTATATTCTTTCTGATTATTTCAAGTTGAACCTTTTATTACTTCATTGAATTTACAAATGAAAATAATGTTGTCCTTTCAACAATTTTTGCAGTTAAAAGAACAACGTGATTCAAGAAGAAATTTATCTTTATATTAAATCCACTGTTGGAACTTATATTTCAAACATTATTGATTAATAAATGAAAATTGGGTGGCATAACGGGAATCACATTGCTTATAAAATATTTTCTAAACAAACATTAACAAAACTAACTTAGACAAAATTACAATGAAATTTTTTTGGGTTTATTTAACCAACCCACGTTTTATCAGCTGTCAAAAGGAAGTGATAATAAATCGCTCACCCGAAGTATATCAAAATATATCTATTAGTATCTATTAGTATATATATTATAAATATATAATATATCCTTAAAGGGCGACCGTAGCGTCCGAGGAGTAGTTGGTTAAAGTGCGTGGCCGCTATGTCAACGAACCTGGAGACCCGGGTTCGAACCACAGCAGCGACAGAAAATTATTTGAATTAAAATGATTTTTCTGTACGGCCGCTACCTCTTTGCAGAGAATGGCAAACCTCAGAGAGTAATCAAAATGCCATGTAAAGCTTCTTGAAAACAAGAAAATTCCGTTCATCGCCGTTCGGAGTCGGCGTTAAGCCTGTAAATCCGGTTCTCGGTCAAATGTGTACAAACTTAATAACACGCACAACACAATTGATCATAAGAAGCTAGGTCAAAGTACTTTCAAGGGCGGAAATGGCCAGTTATATATATATTAGGCCGGGTCGATTTGTGGGGAGGCAAAAAAATCGCCCATTGCTCTGTGAAAATTGTATTCTAGGGATCAAAATAAGAAACTTTGCGAAGGAACCATACCTCTAAAACGAATTCTGATGTCCCCCAATTTGGGTCGAACTTTTGGGTAGGGGCAAATTTTGAAAAATCCCACTTTGACCCATTTAGAGTGCTCCAATCGAGTCCAAATGTATGACAGACCCCCACTAACTTTGGAGGCCCGACCGACCCATGCCAGTGGCACACCCCCTGGAACCCCCTGTGGGGTTCCCCATACAAACATTTCAAAAAATCGCCAGTTTTGGCACTTTACATGAAAAAATCAGCGAAATGCCTATGTTTTTTTCTTTTTGGAGTTTTTTTCTCTTTATAAATTTATGCAACCCTTTTAAAAAATGAAGGTATCACTGTGACACAATTGCAAATCGGAAAATTGCTTGTGTGCGTTTTTTAAGGCACCACAAGACACAGCTGCATGTCGTAAACTTACTTGTGTAGTTTTTTTATAGCAACTACTTAAGAAATGAAGGTTGTTTTTACAACCCTTTTTGTGGGTATTTTATGGCACCTTCTTAAGAAAAGCGCATTTTATGCAACCATTTTAACAATTAAGGTATCACTGGAATGCACCGCAACCCTTTTAAAAAATTAAGGTATCACTGTGACACAATTGCAGATCCTAAAATTGCTTGTGTGCGTTTTTAAGCCACCACAAGACACAGCAGGTAGAATTGAAATTACCATTTCATTCTTATTACCTCGTCTCGTAGACCATATATAACGCAACAGTTTTTGTGAATGCATTAAGTCGTTGTGAAGAACTCAAAGTGTGATGTAAAAGTTCCCTCCTTTAGTTAAAATGCAGTTTTATTGTCTAGTTACTTTAATTAACGATTTTCAATTCTTTTCATGTTCTCTTATAATTTTTAGCTGCTTAAGTTCTACTTGACCTCTTCACAATAATAATTTTAACGACCACGCGTCATTGAACTAGTCACGATAAGCAATTTTACATACAAAGGTCACATTATATCTATCATACATGTAAAGGTCTGTTCATACTTAACATACTTGTTACACGCATTTTTCTTTGAAATAATTTTAAGATTTTAACAATAAAAATTATTGGACCAGGTAACCCCTAATGACTGTTACATATTCACCAGCCATAACGTTTAGGTGGTCTAGATGTACGACCACTACGTGTTCTATAGTCAACTTGATCTATTGGATCATTTCTTAGTTCTACATCACTTCCACCACTTGCTTCTGAACCATCGCTACCAGCAGTTTCATATTCCGATGAATCATCATTATTTTCAATAAATGAATCCGGTAGTGATGGTTTATCTACAATCACATTATCCGTGGAAGTTTCAATATTCTGATTATAATTATTCCGATTAACATTAGTTCTAAATGGCATAATTTCTATTTCCGGTAAATTTTCTAAATATCCTGATTTTACATTTTCTTCATACAATAAATCACTAGCATTAAAGTTTTCAGTTTTTGTTTTAGCAATAAATCGCCGATTACGTCTGAAATAATTGTCAAATGAATCTTTAACAATGTACGAGCGACTATTTACAATTCCAACTATTATACCGTAATGCCATTCCTTTCCATTTTTCTTGAATATTACCAAATCACCAACTTGCAATGCTTGCAACAATTTAGCGTTCCGATCATAGTAATATTTTTGCTTTTCTTTTTTTAACTTAATTTTTTCTTGAACATCTTTTTCCGATATACTATTTCTGACCAACAATTGCTCCGATACTGGTAATTTAGTTTTTATTAAACGACCAAAGAATAGTTTAGCTGGTGTAAATTTCATACTTGCTAATGGCGTTGTGTTGTATTCAAGAACTCGATATTGAAATTGATCCACTTCGTTTACCTCATAACATCGCTTTAGAATATTTTTAGCAATTGAAACTCCCTTTTCTGCCAACCCATTGCTTTGTGGATACCGTGGACTTGAATATTTAAGCTGAATATTGAAATTTTCTGCAAATTTTCCAAACTCAGCTGAATTGAAAGGACTATTGTCACATTTCATCACCGATGGATATCCAATTTTGTTAAAAACCCGACTAATAACATCAATTATGTGTACTGATGTTTTGTTATTTAGCTTCGCTGCAATTAAATAATTGGAGTATGCATCAATAATTGCAATGAAATCACGACCACCATACTCAAATAGATCCATGGAAATAATATGAAATGGATATTGTGGATTTTGTTCCTGAACAAGCGGTTCCTTTTGATTGTTGCGTTTGAATTTTTCACAAATGTTACATGAAGTAACTAATTCCTTAATCTGATTGTTCATTCCAGGCCAATAATATAACATTCTTGCCCGTGCAAGCGTTTTTTCAATTCCAAAATGTGGTTCATGAAGCCACTTAGCCATTTTGTTTTGCATTTTAGTCGGGATAACCAATCTGTGATTTAACAGAAGCAATCCATTTTCGAAATGCAGTTCCGATTTTAATTTATGAAATTGTTGACCAATATGAGTTAGTTGATGAAACCTAGGCCAATTATTTTCAACGTAACTACAAATGCGTTTGTATTCTTCATCCGCTTCCAGATTTTCTTTATAATAGATATAATTGTCCTCAGACAGACAAACAGATTCTGTTAACAAATGGATCACACCTGATAATCCCTGTAATTCATAAACTTCTGGCAATTGTGCTCGAGATAAACAATCAGCTATCAACATGCTTTTTCCAGGCTTGTAAATAATGTTAATATACGGATATTTTAACAATGTCATGAACATTCTTTGTAATCTTGGTGTTACATCATCAATGTCACGCTTTATTAGTGTTTCAAGTGGCTTGTGATCACTTTCAATTGTAAATTCACGGCCGTAAATAAAATAATGAAAACGTTGACATGCGAAAACAATTGCTAAGAGCTCTTTCTCAATTTGCGCCCATTTTTGTTCACTTTTACTCAACGTTCGAGAAGCAAAAGCTATGGGATGACCATCTTGAATTAAAACTGATCCAAGACCATCTTTCGATGCATCTGTTTGAATGACAACTGGTTTATTGGCATCATATGCCATTAAAATAGGCTCTGACGTGATTAATTTTAACAAATTATCTAGTTCTCTATCATGTGTTTCATTCCATTCAAATGGAACATTCTTTCCTGTTAAATGTCTTAATTTCGCAGTTATTTTTGATAAATTCGGAATAAATCTTGCCACATATTTGAACATTCCCAAAAGCCTCATGACACCCGTTTTATCTTTTGGTTTCTCCATTTCCAAAATTGCTGTTATGTATTTTTCAGCCGGCTTCATAGTTCCTTTTGAAATTATAGTGCCCATGAATTTAACTTCAGCTTGGCGGTATTGAATTTTTTTTTAATTAAATTTTACATTGTTTAAACGTGCACGTTTAATAACAATTGATAAAATATTATCATGCTCCCCTTCATCCATTGCTGCGATACAAATATCGTCAAAATATACTAGAACACCCGGTATATCACCAAAAATTTGTACCATTAGTCGCTGAAAAATTTCCGGTGCACAATTCAAACCAAATGGAAGTCGATTAAACTTATATCGACCAAAAGGTGTCATAAAAGTTGTCAGCTCTGAACTTTGATCATCCAATTCTAATTGCCAAAACCCATTTGAACAATCCAACACCGTAAAAACATTTTTGTTACTCAATTCCGACACAAAGTTATTAATTGTTGGAATCAAGAAGTGTTCACGTCTAATACACGCATTAAGTGGTTTGGGATCTAAACAAATTCGCAAATCACCATTTGGCTTTTCAATAATTTGCAAATTATTCACCCAGTCAGTTGGGTGTTTAACAGATGAAATGATTCCTTCATTCAACATTGATTCTAACTTTGGTTTGAGTTTTTTTATTATCATATCAGGGAATCGCTTTTTATAATGAACAACAGGCTTGGCATTATCTTTCAGATAAATTCTAATTTTTCCAGGAATTTTTCCAAGTCCACTAAAAATGTCCTGATTATTACTAACAAATTCCTCTGTTAATTTTGGTAAACTTATTGTGTCAATATTCAATCGCTTTATCAAACTGAGTTCAATACAAGTTGTACGCCCAAGTATCGGTTCAAATGCATTATCCACAACAAGAAAATCTGCACATTTTTCCATCTTAAGTTTCAAATCATAAAGTTTTAATTTAGAAATACCAAATACTTTTATTGTATTATTACTATAATCGAAAACAGAAAAATCATTTATTTCATTACTCATTTTTAAATTCAATTTTTTTATAATTTTTAATGGAATGCAATTGACATCAGCTCCGGTATCAATCTTGAACTTAACTAATTCTTTTCCTACTTGGTATACCTTGGTCCATCGTTCACTCTTTGATTCAATTGAATTTATTCTATAAATATTATTAACATTCAGCGTGCATTCTACATTACTATTACTTAAAGCTAATTTACCTTTCATGTCACCCCAACGAACATTGTCTACCCTTTTTTTTATTGCTTCCGATTTATTATTGTTGTTCGCATCCGATTTATTGTTGTTACTTCCATTTTTTCGGCACATCCGACGAAAATGACCCTTTTTTCCACACACACAAGTGAAATCTTTAGCTGCACATTGATTTTTGTGTGCTGGAGTCCAATCACCCCCACAATTGAAGCAGAATCTTTTGTTTACCGCATGAATATATTCCGATTCATTTTTTTCTGATGATACAACAGCTATTGATCGTTGTTTTAAATCCAAAATGTTCTTATTAGCATTTGCAGACTCAAATGTTTTGCAAATGTCAATAACACGATCAACTGATTCATTTTGCCCGTTTAACAGCTTCAACTGCAGCTTCTTATCAACAACACCCATTATTATTCTATCTCTCAACATTCTTTGTTCATATAGTGCACCACATGTGCAGCAAAATTCACAACGTTCCAGTTGTGTTCGCAATTCCGTCAGAAATTCATTGAACGATTGGCGCTCCTTTTGTACAATATTATTAAATTTAAATGATTCCATTGTTACATTTTTTTGTGGTAAGCAATGGTCATCAAATGCTTGCAAGACTTGCGCCAATGTTCGTTGTTGAATTGACTCTTCATCATGTGCTGCCTCATTTTCATTTGCTTCTACATGTCTTGTGACTGTCATTGTTCCCAGTAGTGACTGCTCTGACCCATCATTTGGAAACAGCGTATTATATATATTTGCTCCTTTGGTTCCTACCAGCCATAAAAATAATGCAATTTTTGTTGCTTCTGGTTCAGCATTTTTTCCATTTGCTATCAAGTACACCAAGAAATTCCGCTTCCAATTCACCCACTCCGTGGCAATATTGTTGCAATCCAGCTCTTGCATTTCCTTTCTTGCCTCCGCCATTATTAAGACAGCACTGTGAGGTAATGTTTTAATAAAACAAATTTCTGTGAAGTTATTTTCACTTCTGACACCATGTAAAAGTTCCCTCCTTTAGTTAAAATGCAGTTTTATTGTCTAGTTACTTTAATTAACGATTTTCAATTCTTTTCATGTTCTCTTATAATTTTTAGCTGCTTAAGTTCTACTTGACCTCTTCACAATAATAATTTTAACGACCACGCGTCATTGAACTAGTCACGATAAGCAATTTTACATATAAAGGTCACATTATATCTATCATACATGTAAAGGTCTGTTCATACTTAACATACTTGTTACATGTGAAGTGCTGATTTCAGATAAAAAAATATTTAAAAAAATAATAATAAGTGAAGTTGACCATTCCAAATCAAAAAGTTTACAATGAATCCACCATCCTCTACACCGCAAGATGAAGCAACAACAACATCAACAACTATCGAAAACCCAATGAGTCATATACCCAAGCACGATGTTACTGTTTTTGGTGTGTCTACTGATTTGACTGATCTTAATTTACCAACCCATCTGGATATCTTGAGATATTATTTTTACTTAAGCGAACGTGCTAAAACAGAACAAAAAAGTTTTCCCATAAATCATTCACTATTCAAGTACAAGATATGTTGAATGGAATTTGCGAAAAACTTGGTATGGAAATAATGCTGAAAAAAAGTTTATTTAATGAATTGAATAAATTGCTTGACAAGTATCAAGAGCAAATCAAGAGAAGAAACAAAACCCAACAATTTACAGAGTATGTAAAATCTCTGGAAACAATTTTTTACATTGGAACATGTAAATGCGATTTGAAGGCAGCTCCATGTGCATGCAACTGGGTTCCCGAACGCCTCAAAGAGTTCATGCACGATCAACATAATCAGAGAAGACTAACAATGGATGCAGTTGTGATGGAAACTGAAGAGCAAGGAGTAACGTCTATGTCATCAATGCCAACATACCAAGATCCCGATGATTGAACATACGCACCGCCAGCGGTTCAAGAAGATATGGATAGAAGTTCACAATACGCAGAGAGATACGATTGTTTGAACTTTGCCTTGGTATGTGACAGATTTGGTGTGCCTGATAGAGTAGCATCGGCATTGGGAACCGCTCTTTTCCAAGATTTTAAAATGAAAGATAAGCATGGCAAACCTCTTATCATGGATAAATCGAAAGTTCGCAAAGAAAAAGAGAAATGCAGACAAGAAGTGGTTCGGAAACGGTTAGATCATACCAATTTGTTAGCGTTTTCATTCGATGGCAGAAAAGATGATACTTTAAATTTCAAAAGAGAAAAAAAATAGATATTATTATAAATAAATAATAAATATTATTATAAATAAATAAATAAAAATAAAGAAAAAACATAGCCATTTCGCTGATTTTTTCATGTAAAGGCCAAAAATGGTGATTTTTTTAAATGTTTGTATGGGGAACCCCACAGGGGGGTTCCAGGGGGTGTACCACTGGAATGAGTGGGTCGGGCCTCCAAAGTTAGTGGGGGTCGGTCATACATTTGGACTCGATTGGAGCACTCTAAATGGGTCAAAGTGGGATTTTTCAAAATTTGCCCCTACCCAAAAGTTCAACCCAAATTGGGGGACATCAGAATTCGTTTTAGAGGTATGGTTCCTTCGACGAAGTTTCTTATTTTGATCATTAGAATACGATTTTCACAGAGCATTGAGCGATTTTTAAATCGACCCGCCCTAATATATATACAGCCGTGCTCAAAAAAACTAGGCACCCTTTAAAACCACTTGAAACAAAACGATTTGTTAATTTTCAACCAAACTAAAAACGCAGAAGATGTTTGTTTTAAATTATTTATTAAAGAATATTAATACTTTGTTGGTCCCCCATCATTTTTATGACCTCCCTTACTCTACACACCATACTATAAACTAAGTTTTTGCAGGTTTCTTCAGCTATGTTGTCCCATTCTATTTTCAAAGCATTTTTAAGGCTTTCTTCTGATGTAATGTTGTGTTTTCTTATTGCCTGCTTTAATTGTGACCACAAATGCTCGATGGGATTTAAGTCCGGCGACTGAGCAGGCCAATCAATGAGCGGCACGTGGTTTTGTTGAAACCAGCGCATAACTGTAGCGGACTTATGGCAAGGTGCGTTATCTTGTTGGTAGACAACGTTTTCCATGTTGGTATCGCCAAAAACCCGTGTAAAAGATGGTATAAGTGCATTGTTGAGCGTATGTATGTAGCGTTCGCTATTCATACGACCCTCGCAAACAACCATTTCACCTACTCCACTCGCAGCCATGCAACCCCAGACCATTATACTGCCTCCTCCGTGTTTAACAGTAGGTACCAAGCAGTCGGGGTTATATTCTTCACCTACTCGACGCCTTACGTAGTAACACCAGGTGTTCCAAAAATCTAAAAAATCAAAAAAATAAACGTGATTTTAGCTCGTATAATTTTAATGGGAACTGTGTTCTTAGGTGATGGAAGTAATTTTTTCATTAGTTAACAATCTTAGTAAACATACCTGGAAATTTGACTCATCAGACCACACTACATTTTCCCAATCTTGTTTAGTCCAATCTTGATGCTCCAAGGCCCAATTTAGTCGCGCTTCCACGTTCTTAGGTGAAAGCCATGGCTTCTTCCTACCTCGGCGACCATTCAATCCTGCTGCTGCAAGACGTCTTCTCACCGTTTGAGAGCTGATTTTGCATCCTGAACTGACTTCCAACTCAGCAGCTAGCTGAGAAGATGTTTTTTTCCTATTTCTTAAGGACGATCGCACCAACTGCCGGTCCATACAGCTAGTTGTCACCAGTTTTCGGCCTGTTTTTGGTTTGTTTTCATGAGATGCAGTTTCGGCATAGCGTTTTAGAGCATTCTGGACATCACATCTGGAACACTTCATTACTTTTGCAATTGATTTCTGCGAATATCCTGATTCATGCAATATTTGTATTTTTACGCGGTCATCATGCAAAATTGGTTGCATTTTCTTCGGTTTCTACTAAAATTCATGTCAAAAAATTTCACTTCTATGATATTATTCAATTTCCGTTTTTATATTGAATAAAAGACAAGTAAACTTATGATAACTAAATTTGGAAAAATTGTATAATTTAGCACTTTCGACAAGAACATCTCATAAAGTAGACTGTATGGCTTTATAACCGGTTTTAAAACTTTTTGTTTTTCTCTTTTGTTAAGTGTAAATAGAAAAAAAATAATTAAAGATTAATAATTGCTTTGTTTCATGTGAATTTATAGGGTGCCTAGTTCTTTTGAGCACGGCTGTATATATATACTAGTATCGCCTGTGGCCGAAATTCGGCCATCTGTTTCTATAAGGTAACGAAACTCAAGTTGTTTTTCACATAATGAATTGTTATTAATTTGCATGTAAATTCTTAATGCTTACCTTGACGCTAATAGGAAAATAGTGGTAAAGGACAAAAAAGGAAGCATATGCGTCAATAACAAAAATTTATTCAACATATAATATTCATTTAAAGTAAATAAATAAATTAAAAGTAAAGTAAGTAAATAAACGGTAGAAAAGTATAACAAATAAATCAAGATAAATGATAATTGTCAAGATAATAGAAGCAAGCAGCAGTTTAACTGTTTTTTTTAACGCTGAGACAAATTAAGAGAAAGCAACAGCCACAACAACAACAACAACAACAACAACAATAATGCTATGTTACAATTTGATTTGGTTAGTGAGAAGTTTTCATGGTCCGTATTGTTTATTTATAGCAGATATCATAAATAAATAGGTGTAGATATTTTTGCTATTCGTAGATGCCCACCACCGATAATCGATCATTTTATATATAGCCTAGTTAGCTCATTGGGTAAGGCGTTCGCCTTGTACCCGGTGGACGTGGGTTCGAATCCCGGCCGCGAGAAATTTTGCGGAAAGTTATTTTTTTCAGTTTTACTTAACTTAAGAAATTATATGCTTAATATAAATAAACTAAAGTACATAAAACACAAAATTAAAGAAAAAAAAAATAAAAACTTAATACTATAGAAATTAATATCAATAGAGAAAAACGGGAATAAAATGGGTCTATAATATAATATTCTTACTAAACATAATGTAAATATTAAACCTAATATATATAATAAAATAAATACCTATTTCTTAAGGAAATAACTAAAATAAATACCATAAAATAGGAACATAAGTACCGCATGACCATCAGGCGATTAGCCTTAGATATAGTTTCGCCAAAACGAAATGATCATTCGGTGATAGATTATTGGAAACAAAAGAAGTCATAAAGGCCATCGAAAAAAAAGAAGAAAAATCAAAAAGTTCAGTGTCAAGTTTTTTTAACAGTTTTGAAAAGTTTGGAAGTGAATTAATTTCACCTAAGGTGAAGTAGAAAGGATATTAACTTAAACCTAGAACAGAAAACTGAGGGAATATTTGTAACTACTCATAGGGAGGAAAAAGGAAATTCGGGCGAGTTTTGTTTTTGAATAAGCCAAAGGAAACCTTACGCTAATAACGAAGCAAATAAATATTAAACTGGAAAGGAAAACAGAACAGCAGATCCTGAGGTTTTTTTTTTATGGCGGCTTAGCTGTTATATACATAATCGTGCTACCCATTCTACTATACCAGAAACGGTCGTGTATCAAAGCTTTTTAAGCTAAATTAATTTATCCGAGAGATTGGCGCAGCATGAGCGGATTTGCCCAGTAGTCTTACAGCCGCGGTTCAATCCCTGGGCGCGGCGAGTACCACATTTTCTATGTTAAATTTTTGCTATATGTATTATTTTCAATCGCAAAGCAACCACGGCGGTTTTACGTTGGTTGTCTAATTTTTGGTTTTATAACAAGAACAAAGAAAAAAAAAAGAAACATATTGATAAGACTTAGTTTTTAAATTGGGTTGTACGATTTCGTCCTACTGTCTGCTGGAAATCGATATAACATTAATGAAAAGATACTTTATATTTTGGAAGTGTTGATGATAGTATTATTATTTTATTAAGTATTTTGGAGATTTAAAGTAAAGAGGGGTATTCATTCAGGGGGGAATTAAATAAATAAATCTGAGCCATAATAATTGTAAACCTAGGAGAAACAACCGGTTGTGGCACATTGGGAAAAGGGACTCAAGTAGATTTTTTTAAATTTAAGGGTAATACTATAACTAAAATAAATAAGTGAAATAAAATTGTTTTAAATAAAGGAAATTGTAAGAAGCTAAGTACTTTTGTTCTTGTTTAACTAAAAAGGAGCTGCAACCTAAGTGGAAATTCGCGATAGTTTTTACATTAGGTGCGGATCTCAGGATATCGCGTGGCGCCCATAATTAATTTAAATCAATATTTTTTTTTGGCTCACGACCCATCACCATTGAGTCAGCCGACCCTGAGTTCTCGCTTACATACTTCTCGCAGCGACACCAGAAAAACGTAACAGCTACTCAGCTCTTTTTAAATGTTTCCGTCACTCCCGCATTCTACTCTTGCTTTTGTAAGCTACAGCAGCGATGTTCAACAGAGCTTTGTCGCTTTGCAGTTTCTCATTGTCCCATTGGTAAAAAAAGCATTTTACATTCGCTCAGTTTTACCTATCTTAATGACAACATATTGGAATAAAAATTATATTGTGCAAATCTACTCGAAAATACCTATCCATCGATATAAGTATTATGTGAATATGTTGAAGGTAACACAGAAAAAAGGGAGCACAAACTTTTTTGTTTGCGTATTAATATATAGATATATATATATATATGTATATACTAGCTGATCCAGCAAACGTTATTTTGCTCTGACTGAATTTTCGACGAATATATTTTTTTCAATAGATAGGGGTTATATGACTGTATGCATTAGCTGAAAAGTAAAAAAGCTTGAAAATTTCTAAAATTGCATTTTTACCTAAAATGACCTAGATGACGTATCATATTGATTATTATAGTGTTGATTATTATATACAGAGGAATTATATACGACGCCAATAATTTTTTTTTTATTTTCATCATGTGACCGAACACCTCAGCATAACTATCGTTCGATAACATTTACCGAAGCGCCAATAGGCATGAAATTCTAATTTCATGAAACTTGTTTCATTGTTGTTGCATTTTTACTGTATCAGCGGTTATCTCCGTGGTGTAGTGGTTCCAAAATTTTTCTCATTTTCGCTATGAGGTAAGAAACCATAGATATAAATATAGATGTAGATAAAGATATAGATATAGATATAGATATAGATATAGATATAGATATAGATATAGATATAGATATAGATATAGATATAGATATAGATATAGATATAGATATAGATATAGATGTAGATATAGACATAGATATAGATATAGATATAGATATAGATATAGATATAGATATAGATATAGATATAGATATAGATATAGATATAGATATAGATATAGGTATAGATATAGATATAGATATAGATATAGATATAGATATAGATATAGATATAGATATAGATATAGATATAGATATAGATATAGATATAGATATAGATATAGATATAGATATAGATATAGATATAGATATAGATATAGATATAGATATAGATATAGATATAGATATAGATATAGATATAGATATAGATATAGATATATATATATAGATATAGATATAGATATAGATATAGATATCGATATAGATATAGATATAGATATAGATATAGATATAGATATAGATAAAGATATAGATATAGATATAGATATAAATATAGATATAGATATTAATATAGATATAGTATGCCCGTGCGCAAGATTTGGTCCTGGGTGGGGGGGGGGGGGGGTTTTGACTAAAAAAAAAGGAATTCTAAGTACAAAGAAAATTATCAAAAATAGATGTACAGAAAATATATATTGGTTATAAAAGTACAAGATTTCAGTTATACATTTTCAGATTATGTTTTAGTATTCCGAGCAAATACAAATACTCTATACAAAACTATTCTCTCAATAAATTAATGCGTCGGGGTACAGAAAAAAAAAATCGTCCAATACTGCATCTACACGAACTTCAACGTCCCGATGAATATTAAGTGCAGCCTATCCGTTCAGCCGATTTTCCCTCATAGTAGAACGCAAGTAATTTTTTATTAAAAAAAAACCGACTTCAAAATCACTACAAAGTAATAAATAATTTATTTATTTATTTATTTATTGCCAAGCAAGGCAATTTACTTATTCTAACAGGTTTTATTTTTATATTATTTTTTTATTTTTTTTTCTCTCCCCTTTCCTTTTTTTGGTGTTCGAAGATATGCAATTCGATGTGGGCGTAATCCGCCCACCTAAATGACATGATTTTACGAACACGTCAAAAAGAAAAGGCAAGAAGAAAAGAACAAATAAAAGTAAAAGCTACTTACTTACATACAGTATATTTTATACATCGTCCGCATACATAAGATGTGGAATATCCTTCAACACTATGGACAAGTCGGATATGAAGATATTGAAGAGAAGAGGACCAAGTTGGCTACCTTGCGGTACTCCAGAGGAGACCTCGATTTTTTTTTTGACAAGATTCCTTGAAATTTAACATATTGGGATTTACCATGGAGATAAGTTGATAGCCAACTAAGTAAAGATCCAGAGAAACCGAACTTTTCTAATTTATAAATTAAGATGCCATGATCAACACGATCGAAGGCTTTACTGAAATCAGTATAAATAGCATCTATTTGGTCTCTATTCTCCATTTTGCTTAAGACGTCCGAAACCATGATCATGAGGTTAGTGGTGGTGAATCGACCTTTTCGAAACCCGTGCTGCTGCTCGTTTAGTCGAGGGTTGGCAAGGCGTGTTAGCTTTTCCCATATAATGTTTTCAAATAGCTTTGGGATGACTGACAAAATTGCTATGCCTCTATAATTTTCAATTGAACTTTTTTCACTGTTTTTGTATATTGGTATTAGGTGGGAAGTTTTCCAATAAGAGGGAAACACTCCAATAGAGAGTGATTTGTTAAATATTATATATAAGGGCAAAATTAGTTGGTCTAAGCATCGCACCAATAACGTGGGGGAAATTAGGTCTGGTCCAAGTCCTTTGGTTGCATCTAAACCCTTTATTGCGCTTGATATGTCTTCTTTCGTCAAGCTGAAGTTTTCAACCATGTGTTGTGAATTCGGAGTGGGGGGAAAAACATCAGACTGAGTAGTTGGTGGACAAAATACCTCCTTAAAATGATCCTCAAAGAGGTTACATATTTCCTGAGGGTTGGAAGAGGTAACATTACCTTTATACATGGATGAAGGGTAACCGGCTGATTTTCGCTTTAAACTGACAAAGTCAAAAAATGTTTTAGGGTCCTGGACAATTTTTTCTCCAATTAAGTTTGTGTAAAACTTGTAAGCTACTTCTGATTTGAAAGAAAATTCTTTCGATAACTCATCATATTTGAGCCTCATTTCTTCGCTTACATCCGCAGTGCTTTTGAGGAGTTCGTAAATTCTGTTTCTCTGGTTTCTCAAGTATCCGCATTTAGCCAAGGTTCTGAAAGTTTGTTTTTTTTCTTTATTTTAGGCGCATACCTTTCGATAGCTGTAGAAATGTTATGATAAAAACTCGAAATAGCGCTATCTAAGTCCAAGTTCGATAGAACACAACTCCAGTTAATACCATCTAGAAAAGATATTATGCTTTCGTAATCGGCGTTAAGAAAGTCGTACACAATGGAGTTATTAAAAGACTTGGTAAAAGAGATATTAATGTAAGAGAAAGTAACTGTTAAGGCTGTATGATGGACAGTGTTAGCAAACAAATTTTCTGCTTCGATGGTTGGACCAACCCTCACTTCGTCGTATGAGTTAGTAAAGGTTAGGTCTAACCACCTGCTATTTTGGTTTTGTGTTGCAGAGACTTGCTGAAGATCATTGCTATAAAAGGTATTTAGTAATGTAAAGTCTATGGAACTTGAGAGGTTTACAGGCAGAAGATAGTTGTCGTTTTCGTCAATGACAAATGATATATTTGGACGGTTGAAGTCACCAAAAATAATAACTTTATCTTCCTCATTTAAAGTCGCCGTAAATGTTGTGATTATTTCACATAACTCATTGTATGATGATTCACTAGAACTTGAGGGAATGTAAATAACACCAATGTACATATATACACTTTTTCCTATACAAACTTTTACTATACGGTGTTCAAAGAGTTTGTGAGTAGGTGTTTCTATAAGCTCACTTGAAAGAGAATTGTGAATAGCAATCAGTACACCACCTCCTCGTGACTGGCCTGTGGAGGTATAGTCGCGGTCATTTCGGTAGATAGTCCAATTGCAGTCCAGAATTTCCTCATTTTTAAAAGTGTCACTTAGCCAAGTTTCCGTAACTACTAGAACCTTGAAGTGACAAGATTTAACGTCAATAAAAAGCTTATTTAGTTTACCTCTCATACCACCACAGTTGTGATAAAATATTTTGAGAGAATCCGGTTGGAATGGATGCTTGGACACTACTTGAGGGATGTTGTTAGGTGACTTTGGCTGGTTTTGAGAGATAGTGGCTGTGTTAGGGTGAAAGTTAGGAGCAATAATACTGTTGGTACTCCTTACGTGACTTTTGCAGAAAGGAGACATGTTTAGACCTGACATGAGAGCCATAGGTGTCAAGATCCGCGTTGACTTGATTAATTGACATTCCAAGTTGCTCGTGAAAGCAATTAAACATTTGACGTAAATCGTTCACATCGGTCGGCAGACTAGAGGTGGGTAATAGCACAATTTTTGGTGTGCTGACTCACTAGCACATGTGCACCCTTAGGAGTTAGCACACTGTGCTAGCACAATTGTGTCACAGTCGAAAAAAGCACTTCGCAGTCGAAAAGCAAAAGCAGTCGAATATTCGTCCCATAAGAAATACATGCAAATTAGCTGCGACCACAGCAACCGCATTGGTCTCATTTACTCTTTCGTGTTTACGTAAAAAGACGAAGGTTGCTTCACACGCGTGTGTAGTACGGGGTTAACACTGATGTAAATTAAAACTGACAGTTGGCGCTCGGTTCTTGTTGCACTCAATGCGGATAGGCTATAAAACAAATTGCATATTGTCAATTATAGCAAGTGAGCCAAAGTGAAACAAAAACCAACTTTACTGGGTGTGCAACTATGTGTGTCAACGTAGTGTACTAGCACACATGCTCACTACTGTGTGTCACACAATACATGATAGACACTTTAAGCGCAAAAGTGCTGGTCTTCATCGTGACTCACTATGTGAGTCAATGTAGTGTGCTAGCACACTTGGCACACTGTAGAGAGTCAGCACAGTGCCATAGCACAGCACTGAGTTACCCACCTCTACGGCAGACCTTCTTGTTGAATTAAAACTTTTCAATTTATTTTGGTCTTGCCTTCTATGCATGTAATCAGGAGCTTTATGCATATAGGCGAGATACAGACGGACGTTGTTGTAGACACTGTTCTCTCTAAGGCGAGAAAGGGCATATCTGCTTTCAGTCTCAAGAGTTTGAAGTTTGAAGAGATAAAATAAGTGGGACTATTAGGTTGGTTAGGGGCTCCACCTGTGGTTGGAACAGACGGAGATGGGTTTAACATATGCGAATGAACAAAGTTAGGATAGAGTGTCCGGAGTATATAACTCTCATTTTTATTAGCTGGTGTGTCCAAATTAGGATTGAGATTAAATGAGACTATTAGGTTGGTTAGGGGCTCCACCTGTGGTTGGAACAGACGGAGATGGGTTTAACATATGCGAATGAACAAAGTTAGGATAGAATGTCCGGAGTATATTACTCTCATTTTTATTAGCTGGTGTGTCCAAATTAGGATTGAGATTAAATGAGACTCGTTTTGGGTGAGAGGGCAGAATTGAGGGATTCGCTTTATTCGAAGATTTTGTTTTTATGCTTTGGTTGAACTGCGGAGTGAAAATTGGAATCAGAGCTAGAATGTGAATTAGGTAATTTTTTGTCAGAAGTTGTGTAGTTTGGATCAGGCGAAGTACGATTTTCTTTATGTAGAGTTTTACTAGAATCCGACTTAGAATTAAAATTAGAGTTAGAACTAGAATTAGTAGATAAAGAGCTAGAGTTATTGTAAGAATTATTACTATAAGAAGCCTTATTTCTAGAAGTAGGTTTATGATTATGAGAATTAGACTTAGAGTTAGAACTAGAATTAAAATTAGAATTATAAGAAATAGAAGTAGATTTGTTGAAGGAATTAGACTAAGAGTTAGAACTTATAGGCAGCCTCCTAGGTCTATCAATCCATTTTGAAATTTCAGCTTTACCATTATCCAGACTAGATGTGTGCGAAAATAACCAGGCAAATTTTGAATGGATGTAGATTTTGAAATTTCTGGTTCTTTTCCTGCGGTTTGTCGAAGTTTTCTCACAGTCTTCATTTGGAATCGCGATGCCATTTTTTTTCTTTTTCTTTTCCGCTTTTTTATTCTATTTTGCCAATCTTGCGAGGAGCAGCAACTGGGGTTAGATCCGTTTGTTTTGTTTCATTACTCTTAGGGGTGGATAACGAACGCACCGAAGGTGAGAGAACGTTAGCTTCCATTACTTCATCAAAGATTGAGGAAGAATTTTGTTGAGGGCCTGTTAACTCTGGGAAGTTTTGAATTCTATTGGGTGCAGAATTAATGGCATCCGATATTTCTGCAAGTGTTGCCAGAAACATGCCTAGATCGTCACTGATTTCGTCTAATTTATCAAATAGCACAGTCATCATTGGATCTGGCTGTTGGGGTGAAGACGCGGGCTTATTTGCAGAGGATTGAAAAATTATGTCGAGGTCCCTTCTTAGGTACGAGAGGTTTTCTTTGATAATGTTTATCGACTCGGCATTGTTATTTTTCTCACAATTTGCAATAATTAATTTTTTTATGTCCGTTATTGTGCTTGTAAACGTTCTTGCGTTGCATTGTTCGGAATTTAAGTCGGTCACTTTTTCGCAAGCTTTTGAAATTTTATTTAGTTTTGCCTCCAAGTTTGTTTTCCCTATCTCAAAAGCGCAGCTGAGGTCTTCCGCTATTCTTACGGTTTCATCGAATTTTAATTGATTTTCGATAATTTTTTTATGGCACAGTTTATTATCCGACCTAAGTGAGTTTATAGAATCACTGAGGCACTTTACCGCGAGAAGGACATGCGAGAGGGAAATGTCTTTGCATTCATCGCAGTAGAAAACAAAGTTTTCGAGATAGTCTTTTAAATAAGTTAGACTTCTCTTCGATAAGCCTATGCAGGAGGTGTGAAAAGACTTTCCACATAGGCCCTTACAATCAATTATGGGTGCTTTTTTATCATCTGAAGTGCAAGTAGAGGAGTTACAGATATTTTCCATTGTTATAAATTCTTTTTTTTATTGTTTTATTATTATTAACAGTCTTATTAAAATTTCTGTATAGTTATTTTTAACTTTTACTATTGCAAACAGGTTTTATTATTGTTTTTTTTTTTTTTGTTTTGCGCGTGAAGAGCACAATTAAAGAGGTCGAAATTGTTGAGTTGCAGTTTTCAATTAACTTTAATATACGGGTACAACAAACTTTTGACACAATTACTTAAATTTCTTGCAAATTTAACTCGCACTGGGAACAATAATTTAATTGTTTTATTATTTGTATTTTTTTGTATACGATTTAAGCTTGCGGAGCTGATTTATAGCACGTCTGAACGGTTTGACAGTTTAAACACTTTTTAAATAACTTTTCCCATTAATTTCTTGGTCAAATTTAAAAAGTTATTTATATGTATTATAATATTGGAAATCTTATCATTTTCATTTTTTCTATTTTGTTTTACTATCATCAATATATTAATTGCTTTATGTACATAAAAGCTTTGAAGTCGGCGCTTATCTTACTAAGTCGAAATCTTATTATTTTAATTTTTTCTAATTTGAATTTGTTACCATACAAATATTAATAACCTTATGAATATAACAGCTTTTTAGCGATTTTGTTTTCAATGGCAATTAAATTAAGATTTAAAATGACAGTGTCGCCAAGGCAGCATAGGCCCATATTACACGGTGTCCGTTTGCCCGGCGTGTAATTGATTTTGTTGTTGCTTTCAACGTGAAACTGTCAAAAACAATCGATAGCGTGAGAGGATGAACATTTGGAACGGCGGGCAAAATATGTTCATTCTTGCCCGGTGTCGATACAGCGTACATCGTGCAAAACAGTGTTTCTGCGTTGTGAAATTAAAGACTTGGGCGTGTAAGTAGCTAAAAAGTACATTTTTTGACCAAATTTTCCTATTGTACAAAACAGTATGAAGAAAATAGTTGTAGGAAACCCTTGTTGGAATAAAGTGTAGGAGAAAAAGTAATGGAACTGAATGAAATATCGAAATCTGTCCGCCGTTCTTTTTCTCCCGTGTAACATACCAGCGTGCAAAATGTGGAAGAGAGTAAAAAAGATTCATTGCACGCCGGGTAAACGGACACCGTGTAATATGGGCCATAGCATCAAATAAAAAAGTTTTAAATAGTACAGGGGTGGTAAAAGATCATGATTGTGTGTCAAAAATTAGCGCCGATTTATAATACATATAAATAACTTTTAAAATTTTACCAAGAAATTAATGGAAAAAGTTATTTAAAATTATTTTTTACTTTGTAGTGATTTTGAAGTCAGTTGTTATTTTTTTTTTTGTTAAAAAGTTTTTATTTCTTCCTCTTCAGAGATTATGAAAAATTTTATGTAATAGTATTCTTGAGGAAAATGTCAAACATGAAATTTTGTTCTTAAAAAAATTCCTGAAAGTTTGTTGGGTATTTTCCATTTTTGTCTCATTACAATTTTTATTAAAGTGCCACGCCCTTTCTCTAATCCCGCCCACTTTATGTACCGTACTTTATGATTCTACCCAGCCCTGTGTCAAATTTGAGTTCCCAAGTATCAATATTAACCGATATATAGTACTTTCCTTAAAGTGCCACACCCTATTTACAATCCCGCCAACTTTTGTAATGATTCTACTTACCCACCTACCTGCATACCAAATTTATTAGTACCCTAGTGTCAATATTAACTATAGTATTTCTAATATTGCCTATATAGTATTTTATAATATTGCCACACCCCTTTGTTGAATAACACCCACTTTCTTTACTGTAATTTTTAAAAATTATGCCTACCTCTGTACTAAATTTCAGTACCCTAGTGTTAATACTATACGAGATACTGTGTTTTTCTAATATGACCACACCCATTTGTCAAATAACGCCCACTTTATTGACCGTAATTTGTAATAATTCTACCTACCCCAGTATTTTTACTGTAAATTTCTTTACCCTAATGTCAATATTAACTGAAATACAGTGTTCTTATAATAGTGCCACGCCCCTTTGTCGAATATCGCCCACTTTTTTAAAAAATGACCTCCGGGTTCATGATATATATCTGTTAACAAAAAATTACGGAAATCGTGTAAGTGCTTTATCGATGTACATTTGGGTGTCCCTTATATGGGTGAACATTTTATTTTTCCAAATATCAAAACGCTTACCTCCTCATTATTTTTAAAATACTTAAATACAAAATATTTTCTTCCTACGTTAATATTAACCCGTGCCGACAGGGCTCGGAAACTGTTGAAAATAGCTACTTTGAAACGAGTTCTGTTATGTAGCTAGATTAGTAGAAATATTCGTTTTACAAAAAAATTATTAAAGAAAATGTTAAAATTATACTCATTTATTGAAAAAAGATGATAATTTAGATGTTATTAAGGATATTTGCGGTTAAGGATTGCGATACACGATACAGCTTTCTCTGCTCTTGTAAATAGCGTTACAAAAACTGTTTCTGTTCTTCTGCAGTTATTAAACCATGAACATTTTTCGTTTGCTTAAATGCTTTTTCAGCTGTATCATTAACTGTTTTTAAAGAATAAATCTTTATTTTTGCATTCACAAACGCAGCGTTTTCTTTCCACAAAGAAACGTGTTTTTGGAGGAAACTGGTATCAATTTTTTATCGCGAAAATACCGGGGCTTTTTGCGACTTCATGGATCTTTTCTTTAAACACACTTCGTAAGACCAATTTGTAAACGTGATACCAGCAGGCAAAGAGTAGCAACTCTCCTTCTAGTTTTTGCTCCAAAAACACGCAAGCTCCATTCAAATGCCCTGTATTAGATGCAGTTGTATCACAGCACATTATTTGCACTTTACCGTTTAGGTTTCAATAAAAAAAGGCCTTTAAACAGCTTCAGCTTGATCTTGGCCAGAAGAACTCTCTAGTTTTGGTACAGCAAGAAGTTGCTCCTTCTCTCCAAATGAAATTAGAATCGGATAGCGTTCTTCCTTAGAACTTCTCATATTTAACCCTTGTAATAATTTTCCATCCCAATGAATAGCCACTATTTCGGGCATGTTGCATTGGAAATCGGATTTTATGGATTCCGCTCTATCCTTTCTACTTTGCGTTTGAGTGCGCTGAATAGAAGATTTCTTGATTGGGAGATCTTCACAACTGAGATCTAGGGCTTTTACCACAGCCTGAAGTATATAAACGAAATCCATTATGCGTAATTGACATCTATATAAAGCTGCAACTAGCTTAGGCCTGATGAAGTATTTCCTGCCTCTTTTATAAGAAGTCGCAGAACTTACAGATTGTGATGTCGATGTTAAAGGTTCATCCAGGCTTTCATCAGAGCTGGGAGATAGGCCAGGTTGTTCCTGAGGTTGAATAGACTCTTGTGTAGTAAGAGACGTCGACAAGCCATCTGAAGATAGTTGTCTGAGTCTTTTTTTCTCTTCATTTAGTTTTATATGTCGTATACTTTCTTCATTCTCGTCCAACTTTTTGTTCACACCCGCTAAACAGCCTGGACGCCCTGGTTCTCGCCGTTTTTGTAAAAACATTCTGTCTTCATCTTTTTCCATACGCTCCAAAGCATTATCATATGCTATATCAAATAAATTATCAAAATTATTTTGGAACTCATCCTCACAGCGCCTATAAAAATCCTATGTTTTTTTGTAGCTCTCGCCAAGCTTGAGGAAGGTCCACTAGCTTCTTCACATAGTAATATACAGCTCTTGTAGGTATTCTAGCTTTTTCCCTGAATTTAATACACTCAACAACAAGATTTGCGCTTTCACTAACAGTCAAATTGTCTTCGCGAATATTATAAAAAAGAATCATAAGAACTCTGCAGTTAGACGGTAACCAATCAAGAAAATGTTTTTTAATAACTTGTATGAACATGTTCGCGTCCGTGGCGTAGTTGGTTAAAGTGCGTGGCCGCTATGTCAACGAACTTTGGAGACCCAGGTTCGAACCCCAGCAGCGACAGAAAATTATTTGAAATAAAATAATTTTTCTGTACGGCCGCCACCTCTCTGCAGACAATGGCAAACCTCAGAGAGTAATCAAAATGCCATGTAAAGCTTCTTGAGGATAAGAACATTCCGTTCATCGCCGTTCGGAGTCGGCGTTAAGCCTGTAGGTCCATTTCTCGGTCAATTGTGTACAAACTTAATAACACGCACAACACAATTGATCATAAGAAGCTAGGTCAAAGTCCTTTCAAGGGCTGAAATGGCCAGTTATTTATTTATTTTATGAACATGTTTCGATGCATGTCGGCACAGGTTGTCATTATACAAATGAGCAGAAATTTAATTTTAGTGTGTTTTAGTGGTAAATGAACGAAATTAGGGCCTAAGCCTCAACAAATGAAAATATTAAAAAAATAAGGAACACACTAATGTACATACATTAAAAAAAAAAAACAAAAAAAAAGGACAAAACAACGGACTTGAGAACCTCCTCCTTTTTGAAGTCAGTTAAAAAGTCGAAGCATTTTAAGGTCGTTATTTTTTGCTGTTTTTCTCAAAAAACAACTTTGTCCTTGCGGGACAGGAGGACATAATTTTTTTTTTCCTTAAAATTTTTTTGGGTGATCTTGACAACCCCATGCAACTTTTGAGACCTCTTAGAATAAGATCAAAATTTTTCGATACGCCCTTATGTACATGCGCTCCCTAATCCTATTGCTGCAAAAAATTTGTCGGTTTCGAATGGCTTAGGAGATAAAAATCGTTAATTCAGTGCAAGTTTTTAAGACATAATTGAAGATGACCAAATAACCAAATCGTCAAAGTAACCAAAACGTACATATGAAGATCAATTTAGAAAATTAATATAATCAAAATGCGACTAAAGTAGGAACACAATATTAAAACATGAAAACTTGTTTTAAAAAATCGCGCGATTTTTTATATAACAATTTTTTTTGCCTACAGCGCTTTTTTTATATTCTTAACATATATCAAAACATCAAAATATGGCGCTCTTTTTAGTGACAACATATATCAAAACCATGGTTGAATAAATAAGGTTGTCTCGGTGCTGATTGTACTCTCTTCTCATTACCCATAATTGTCAATCAATGCAAAGCAACAACAGCAACTTCAACGGCTTTACATGAAATCAATTTTCGCTTTCAGATTTTGTATGAGATGTCAACTTCGATTTGACATTTATGGGAACTCGCTCTCACCCATGCGATAGCCTTATTTATTCAACTATGATCAAAACATGAAAAATTCATTTAAAAAGTCTCGCCATTAACATTATCAGTTACCATTCAAATCTCTGCATTGCCTACTTTATTAATTTTCTAATTGGATAATTTCTACGTACGCTATGGTTATTTCGACGGTGTACCGTATAATTCTGCATTTTGGAAAACTCACTGCATTTTGGAAAACTGCCTTTTTAAACTTTTTTGGAAACCTGCTCGGTAAACATAACAATATTGCGTCAAAATTTTACACTATTTCACATCACTTAAAAAAACGAAGATTTCACTTATCTTTTTATTAGTTATTTGTAACCTTTTTTTAAAATTTTTTAAAATTGAAAGTTTTTATTAGTGTTTTTCTTAGTTTTTTTATTAATTTTTATTGAAAACAAATTTTTGGGCTCTAGGCCAATCATGAAGAACAAAGAAGGCAATAACCAACATCAACAACAACGGCTATATATAGAGCAAATCACACAGCTTGACTATACAGACTGTTTCATTGGCCGCTACACCAACTCATCAGTAGCCTTTGTATGACTTTACACTGTGATCCACTCAAGCTACTTAGGTTCTACTTATACTGCCAATATGCCGAGAAAGTTACCCGGAATTTATTTTTGGCAGAGAACGCTTGAATTTTGTGACTGAATTCTTATCTACTTTTTGATGCAAACTGTACCAAGATTAACCTAGATCGTATCATACTTTAAGGCAAATCCTTAATTCATGTGCATATAGAGCCGCTGTTGTTGTTGTTGGTTGTTGCCTTCTTTGTTCTTCATGTTGTCTTGTTGTCAACATGACTGGCCTAGAGCTCAAAAATTTGTTTTCAATATAAATAATGAAAGGCCGTATTCAAATATTAAAATTATTAATTTTTATTAATATTCTGAATATAATTTATAATAAAAAAATAAATAACTGGCCATTTCAGCCCTTGAAAGGACTATGACCTAGCTTCTTATGATCAATTGTGAGGGTGAGGGTTAAATAACAATTGAGAGTAATATAATAATAACAATAATAAATAACAAAATTGAGAGTGAGGGTTAAATAACAAATATTTTGGATTTAAGTGTTATTCTTTCGACATACGTCAAAAAAGAGCTATTTAATTAAGGAAATTCAAAAGAACGAAAGAAAGACGTTTAAACCTAAAATAAGTCCCATTTTACAACGTTTTTGACATCTCCTGTAAAGAAATAAGAAATGTAGAAAGGGCATTTTTGATTTCATATGACGAAATATTCTATCGATGTCGTGTCGGTGTCGGTGCTGCATTGATTGGTCGTTTCGGTGTTATGATCCAGTCTTTACTGATTTGTTATATTTTTAACCGTTGCTCCTATATACAGTGCGTATAAGAATTTTATATAAGAAATTTACAGTTTCGTGGCTTGGGCTGCTCCCTCTGCGTCCCGATGACGTCTATGATTTTATATTTATTTGTGTCAGGGCCAAAGAATTAAACTTTACTACCGTATTATTACATTTATCTTAACATCTATACTCAATGAATAACTATTCCATGCAAAGCCGATAAATTTTAGAAAATGCCTTTTTCCACTTTTTTTTAAATCTGCGCGGTAAAACATTACGTTGTTACGTCAAAAATAACAGCGAAAGCACGCATAAAACAGCACATACTTTTCCAACTATAGATAATAGAAGATATTCTGCTATTGCTGTATAGCAATATGTTTAAATTAAATTCATCAAATTACCATAGCCATTTTATTGTCGTAAACGTGGTACTCATACAAAAAAGAGGCACAAAAATGGATAGTGATAAGTGCAACACTTTATTAAAATTACTATCCTTGTAGTGCGAGCTTACCAACACTGTTAATAAAAGCCTTTTATTAGCTACTTGTACACAGGTGGCAGCTCATATGCTTTTGACAGCACTGTTCAGCTTTTGATTTTTTTCTCGCTATTTACAGCAACAGTATTTGTCTCATTTCCTCGTTCGTTTTTTCGTATAAAGACGAAGTATCGCTTATTTTGCAAGAGTACTGCGTCATAGACAAAAATAATAGAAATCAGATTACGCCATCAGAGGCAGAAAAAGTTGCACCGTTCTGCGCAAGACGTTAGGTCTTTCGTGACGTAGATAGGAAAAGACTCTTTCTCTGTTCTTCTCACTGATTTTCTGTTCGTGCAAGAAAAGACGAAAGATAGTGCGAAATAGTTCTGTACAATTTTTTTTTTCAGCTACAGTTGTTTTTTATGTTTTGCTCAGTGAAAAACAGCTGATTTTGACAATATATCGATCATGACGTAGGCAGACATGCGCATGGCATAATCTTGTATTTATTATTTTTGCGTCATAGACACTGAATTATATTTATTTACATACGCTTATGTTTACATATTTAATTACTTTGAGCATTTTACTGTAAAGAATTTCATTAAAAAAGAAATAGATTCTGTCTATATTACAATTAACATTGTTGTTGCTTCATTAGCTCATTTTTGCGATCATGTTAATAAGCAAGGCGTAACCAAAAAGAGCTTTTAAGCACACAATGGAAAAGAAAGAAAAAGCTTTGTACTGCTTAATGTAGCATTTATGAATAATTTTCTATGAAGTTTTTTAGATGGTGTTTAATCTCAAATTTGAATAACTTTTTAGGGTAGGTTTTAAAAAATAAAGTATGCAATAGTTTAAGTTAAGAATGACGCTTTGAATTAGTAAAAGAATTATTAAAATCGGTTCAGTAGTTCTTTAGTTTAGCGGTAACGAAGATACGTGATAAGCCTTTTATATAATACAGTATAGATGACAGTTTTTGCTAGAACTGATGCCAATTTCCACATTGCGCCCACAGAATTTTATGCCAGGGGGAAAAGTTCTTATTATTACTGTTATTATTATTTTTTTTTTACAATAATATAAGGTTTTTCATTTTTATGAACACCAGGGGGCCTTTCCCCTCTTTGCTCCCCCTGTGGATACCTATGAAAAAAAATAATAGACACTTAAAAGAGTGCATTGAAAAAATATAAGACATATTAAAGAGAAAAATTTTAGTAGCAGCTGGTATGAGTAAGGCAAGTACATATATTTTTTATCGTCTTCTCTTCGAACAATTGTGCTTATAACTGCAACAATTTTTATTCAATTGACTTAAAACTTTCTGAGAATATTTTTAAGATGTTATGCATTCGAAAAATGTGTTTTCGAAAATTCGAAATTTTGATTTTTGGTCGCCGAAAAACTTAAGTGGCTCTTAAGGTGTAACAACCAAAAACAGGAGCTGTTTTCAAAAAATTTTATTAGATATAAGAAGTTATTATTTTTTTTTTTAAATTTATACAGGTTAAGGTACATAAAAAATAAAAGTAAAAATTAACCAAATCGGACGACTAGCACGCCCACCTCCCATATAACTTATTTTCCAGTATGAACGTGAAGGGCATTTAAGCCAAAACAAAATTCAAATAAATTACCATTACTCCTTTTTTTTTTTGCTTTCGGCGAACCAAATTGAGGACTATCTTGATAAAATGCTTTATTTAAAAATTTTGTTAAGCAAATTATTTTTTTTTTTAAGTTGTTGCCCTTTTTTTTAAGTTGAGAAAATTTGTTTTTATTTTTTCATATATAATTGCTTATTTTCGACAAAACATGCTTCAAAAAAGTGGGCGTTAAGTCCTTATTATTGAGTTTCGGCAAACCAAGTTTTGGGAGCATATTTAAGAAGTGTTAATATTACACCTATTAAAGTTTCAAAAAAAAAACAAAAATGCTTTTTTTATTTTATTGCGTTTTGAACTTTGTGAAAAATTTGTTATTTTTTCATATAAAATTGCTCATTTTCGTCAAAACATGTTCCAAAAAAGTGGGCGTAAAGTCGTTATTATTGAATTTTGGCAAACCAAATTTTGGATACATATTGAGAAAAAGGTGATATTATATATATTAAAATAAAAAAAAAAAACAAAAATTATTTTTATTTTACTGTGTTTTTTTGAAATTTGTGAATAAAATGTTTTTTTTCATACAAAATTGCTAGTTTTTTATTATTAAATTTCGGCAAACCAAATTTTGAGAACATGTTAAGATAATGTTGATATTAGACATACTAAAACTGAAAAAACAAAAATGCAGTTTTTTTTGTTGTTTCTCAAAGTTTTGGTTTTTTTTAGATTTCTAGAACCAGTCCTTAGTTATAAAAAAATTTTTTTACGTTTGATTTTAATTAAAAGATTTTTGCTAAAACACATAAAATATATATAAGTTCATTTTTTTGCATATTTTTTATACTAAAATTTACATCTTATTAAGAAATATACAGTGTCAAATTGTAGAAAGAAAAATTTCATCATAATTTCAAGTCAACTTTTAAAGAGTGGCATGTTCGTAATTGAAAAGATATCGCAAAGACCTTGATGGAGCAGTAACGCGGCGAAAGGAAAAAATTGCTTAATGAGCGGCTTAATTGAGGTGGTTAGAAATCAAAAGCGTGCGAACGTTTTCTTCTAAGTAACTTTGCTTACTGACTCTTTTATTAGACATACTAATAAAGCTATAACATCACAAAAAAGAGTTGCCAACATGCCGCCTCCTTTGGACTAGGTAATTACCATAGTTCAACTTATTTAGAAATTTAAATTGCAAAATTCATTATACAATAAAGATATGTTAAGTAAATAAAGATATGTAAATATCGATATGTTAGAGCATCGGTATTAAATGACAAAATAAAAATTAAGCGAATAAAGTGACAATTGTTGGAATCCTTGATGATTCCAACAGAACCTTTATCAACACTTGAATTGATAAAGACGGGCACTTAATTGGCACTTGGAACCAATTTAGCAGGGCTTTAGATAAAACACTTAATTAGCACTTGAAACCGATTAAGCAGGGCTTGAATACTTAAAACACTTTGACTAGGTTTTACGTCATGAATAATATGTTTATTAATTGAACCTTTTATAGGTACAGAATGCTTATAATACAAAATCCAATTTACATAAGAATTAATGTGAAAGTTTAATATAACATGTTAAGCAATAATAACACCAAATATTACAATTAAGCAAAAAGATATTTTACAAATAAAATACAAAGCAAGAAAAATAATAACATAATAAATTAATGCATGCTAAGCATTGTTAGCGACTCTAAATGGTTTAAATTGTTTTTTAGCTTACACTAAATAAACTTCATTAATATGTAGGTTAAACAATTAATGCGCGCTCTACTAAAGACTTGCGCTACATTAATCGTTGAGACCCTGTTGGTTCTTAACAACAATTATGAACAAATGATTAAGTTACATATAAGAAAATAGTTGTGGACTGTAATGATAAGAATTCAGTGTAGCGACTAATGTTAGTATAATAAGCAATCAGAAAATATATTGTTTTTAGTAGGCAAACGACAAATTTTGGTGATAGTGTGACGGCTAAAATATCGTAGGCGATTTTTTTGCCGCACAACGGCCAAGGTGCTAGAAAGACACCTGGTGAACACCGCCAGTTGATATTTATGCTTCACTTTATTTTTTTTTACACACACACATATAAACACTGAATTAATATAATGAATAAAAACACATGAATACAAAAATAACACCCATACACTTTTATATTAGAAAAGAGAGAGAGAAAGGGAAAGCATGTAAAAAAAGGTTGGAAACATGCAAAACGTGCGCAAACACATGCGCAAAGCTGGCGTGATCTTGCTCAGAGTCAAATAGCGGATCACATAAGGAAATAACAGAAGGCAAATTGCTGGGCAAAATGTGGAAATAAATTCTGATGAAAGACAACAACAAGGCTGCACCGTACGGGACTTCGGTTATGGGAAAATCAGCCCAGAACTTTCGATTGCGGTACCTTGTTCATCACAAACAACAAGAAGCGATGGTATAAATAGGTCGCATCGAAAACAAGAGGATAGAATGTATTATACATTAAAAGTGCGCAGAGTGAAAGTGATCTAAATTATCTAAACAAATAATAAAACAGTGAAGCAGTGCAATTGGACCGAAAAGTATTTGAGTAAAATACGCCGACCGAAGAAAAGAGTGGAAGGTTGCAAAGACAGAGGAGGTGAGAAATTGTGAGAATTGTGAGAAGTGAAATATTTTTTTATTAAGAGCAGAGTCGTTGGCTTGTAGGCCCACCTGCAAAGGAATCGGTAGACATTTCGGTGGCTTGTAGGCCCACTTGTCTATCCAACGGAGAAAGCAGAGTCGTTGGCTTGTAGGCCCACCTGCAAAGATAATAGATAAACATTTCGGTGGCTTGTAGGCCCACTTGTTTATCCAACGGCAAGAGCAGCGTCGGTGGCTTGTAGGCCCACCTGTCTTCACATTTTTGTTAGCAGCGTCCGTGCCTTGTATGCCTGCCTGCTCAAACCAGAACATTGTCCGTGGCTTTTAAGCCCGCGTGTTCGCATTTTTTTTCATCGAGTAACAGTGCTGCGGCTTGTAGGCCCGCCTGTTAAGCCGAGACGCAGACGTGACAGACCCGGAGGAATAAGGCCCACTAAATCAACAATACAAATATATAAATTCAGATATCTTAAAGTGTATTAAAGATAAAGGCCAAAAATTTAATAAAGATCAATTGTTAAAGAAAACCAAAGTGTAATTTCTTGTAAGAACCCTGCAAACCCGCTGAGCTTACCCCAGCAAACAAAAGAACCAGCGGAGGTTCGTTACAAGTGGCGCCCGAGCAGGGACTATTGTTCACAGGAATAGACACGGAAAACGACAGAAAAAGCAACTCACGAAAGAATCATGGTACGAACAGCCTGGATACACGCACTGCGAAGAGACGACTTGTTGGCCTATGCGAGAGAATTTAACTTCAGCGGCGAAGGTACTGTTGAAGAACTCAGGAAAAGATTTGCTACGTTTGCGCAAGAGCCAGACCAAAAACCGGAGGTGCAACAACGCCTCATCGAACTGGAAGCAAAACATGCAAGATGTCCTTCCCCTGATCAGCTTGTCGTTCCTCAACAAATACCGATGTCCACCGCAGAACCAACAGGATCGGCGTATACCCATATAGCTACGCCGACGTATAACGGAGTAATGCCCGAAGTACAACCACAGGTGGCTCAGTACAACCACAATCCGTACGCTACAGTGATTGACCAAGTGAGAAAGTGGTCTGTGAAGTACGACGGTGGCCGAGACCCACTTGCATTCATTGAGCGTGTAGAAGAACTGGCGGAAGTGTATGGCCTCGGAAAAGACCATCTTCCCCGAACGATGCCCGAATTATTAAGAGACCGAGCTTTGACGTGGTTTCGAAATAATAATCGGATGTGGCGCGAATGGAGAAGCTTCAAGGAAGACTTCTTGCATTTCTTTCTACCCGCGAGATATTTCGAAAGATTGGACGACGACATAAGGCAGAGGCATCAGCACCCTGGCGAACCTTTTAAGGATTACGTCCTGGCGCTACAGAGCTTGATGTGACATTCAAGTTACAGCGAATAGCAAAAACTCGAAAGAACGTTCAGGAACAGTCGGCAAGAGTACCAGCTCTATATAAAAAGGAAAGATTTTGTTAGTCTGGAAGAGCTCATGGCGTTGGCCGAAGACTTCGAATGCATACATGCAGACGCGGCACCCATTCGAGCACCGGTTCAAAGACCCAGAGAGGAACATCATCGCATGGTTACTCAAGCTCCGGAGGCACCCATCCATCTACGAACAGCGTGCAGACGATGTGGCAGAGATGGCCACATGCACCACAAATGCCGGAATCCATGGGTAATATTATGTTGGGAGTGTGGGAAACGAGGCGTAAAAGCGATGGAATGTTGTCGTCGGCAGTCGGGAAACGGACGGAACACCCGATAGACGCGAGACCTATCGGGATTAGCACACACGGTCCCTCGCATTCCGTAGAAAGCCTACAACACGACGCAGCCCACATTTTTGCATTTATTACCCTCGGAAAAGAAGTTCGAGAGGCCACTATTGATACAGGAGCCACCAGGAGTTTTGTGAGTCAGCAGTTAGGTGAAAGATTAGTCAACACAGGAGAGAAGAGAAAGGAAGACATCATCGTACGAATGGCCGACAACTCTGTGCGATCCGTGAGCGAATCATTGGTCATAGACGTAAGAATGGGAAATGATGCTTGCCGGATCCCGTTACTTGTGCTACCCGACATAGTGGACGATGTAATTTTGGGAATGGACTTTCTTATAAGAATCCAGGCGACGCTTACATGCGGCGATAAACGATAAAAAGTAGCGAGGTGACAACGAGTGCTAACGTTTCCCCACTATGCACAGTAGTGCGAGAAGAGACAGTGACGGAGAAGGAGATGATAGATAATTTCTTAAAGACGGAATTATCGGAGTTTGAGAAACTGGAGGGTCTATCCAATATTACTACACACAAAATAATTATGCAGGATGATAGACCGATAAATCAGAGGTACTTCCCGAAAAACCTGGCAATGCAAGCGATCATTAATGAGAAGATCGACGAGTTAGTTGAAAAAGGGTGTATCGAGCCCTCACATAGCCCCCACAGTGCCCCAATATTGCTTGTGAAAAAGAAGACAGGAAAATGGTGGCTCTGCGTAGCTTATCGGCAATTGAATGTGAAATCCATACCAGACGCCTACCCAATACCACGAATTCATCATATTTTGGACCGTCTGCGTGACGCAAAATATATTAGCAGTTTAGATTTGAAAAATGGTTATTGGAAAATTCCTATGGACGAAAATAGTAAGCAATTCACAGCATTCACAGTACCAGGTCGAGGTCTTTTCCAATGGAGAGTAATGCCGTTTGGACTACATTCAGCCCCAGCGACGTTTCAGAGAGCATTAGATCAAGTGATTGGTCCTGAGATGGAACCACATGCCTTTGCGTATTTAGACGACATAATTGTCACAGGGAATTCGTTCCAACAGCACATGACTAACCTGAAAGAGGTGTTCCGTAGACTCCGGGCGGCTAACCTTAAAATGAATGTCGAAAAGTGTGAATTCTTCCAAGAAGAGATAAAATACTCAGGCCATGTCGTAAGCAACCAGGGGATACATACAGATCCCGAGAAAATATCTGCGATCAAACTTTTACAGCGACCCACAAACACGAAGGAGCTACGACGAGTTTTGGGAATAGCTTCATGGTATCGACGTTTCGTTCCGGAGTTTTCAAAGATTGTCCACCCACTAACAACGCTACTGGGAAAAGGAAAGATTGGAAATGGAGTGAGAGTCAGGAAGAGGCATTCGAATCTCTTAAGGCCAAGTTAACTGAGGCACCAATCTTAGCGTGTCCGAACTTCAATGAAAAGTTAACGCTACAAACCGACGCCAGTGACTACGGCCTTGGAGCAGTGCTAACACAAGGTCATGGAGACGAGGAGAGAGTTATTGCTTTCGCAAGTCGACACCTCAATAAGGTGGAGAGTAACTACTCTCCTACCGAGAAAGAATGCCTAGCGATAGTTTGGGCAATCCGGAAAATGCGACCATATCTCGAAGGGTATAGGTTTACAGTGGTCACAGACCATTTGTCACTAAAATGGCTGAACTCAATAGAAAGTCCATCTGGTCGCATCGCGAGGTGGTCATTGGAGCTTCAACAGCACACATTTACATACAATACCGCAGAGGAAAACTCAACGTAGTAGCTGACGCGTTGTCTCGACAGCCTCAAGAGATGATGCATAAATCAACCACGGGAGATGCACAAGAAAATACGTGCAACTGGTTGCGTAAAAAGATGCAAGAGGTCTTGGAAAACCCAGAGAAGTTCCCAGACTACGTTATAGAAGAGGGGCAGATGTACAGACACATCGCAAGCCAAGCGAACGACGAAGATTGCGTTCCTTGGAAACTTTGTGTGCCCAGTTATTCGAGAGACAGGGTTCTGAAAGAGAACCATGATAGCCCGTGCGCCGGCCACTTAGGAATACGGAAAACAATTGCAAGAATAGCCAATAAATACTATTGGCCAGGCATGTTCCGCGATATTGGCCGTTATGTTCGTCGTTGCGAATCATGCCAGCGCTACAATTCAAGCCAACAAAGTCCCGCTGGTAAGATGCTTACCCAAATTGCGAAAGAGCCTTGGTCAATTATATGCGCTGATTTCGTTGGACCCCTCCCTAGGTCCAAACATGGGAACACAATGCTCCTGGTATTTTTCGACAAATTCTCAAAATGGACTGAAGTGATGCCGCTGCGCAAGGCGACAAGCGATCACCTCCAACGCGCATTTCGAGAGCGTATCCTAGCGCGATTTGGCGTCCCAAAAGTCCTCGTCACGGATAACGGCACCCAATTCACGAGTCGATCATTTAAAAAGTTCTTAAACGAACTAGGAGTGAAACACCAATTCACTGCCCCATATTCACCCCAGGAGAACCGAACAGAGCTCGCAAATCGGACTATCAAGACGCTTCCAGAAATCTCACTAGGCATGAACACCAGTGTCTCCGAAACTACCGGATATAGCCCAGCCTTTCTGATTCAAGGACGTGAACCAAGGCTGCCAAAAACCCTGTATGACGAGCAAACATTTGGCACAGGAGAAGAACCACAGACAGCCCCAGAAAGAGAAACAAAAATTAAAGAGATTTTCGAGATTGTGCGGCGCAACCTAGAAAGAGCTGCCCAGGACCAAGCTCGGCACTACAATCTACGAAGATTAAACTGGACCCCAAAAATCGGAGAAATGGTCCTTATCAAACAGCATCACTTATCGAAGGCGATAGATAGTTTTACAGCAAAGTTGGCTCCGAAGTTCGATGGCCCATATAAAATCATCGATTTTATATCCCCAGTGATAGTACGCGTTAAGCGCGAAAGAGAAACCCGAACGAGGACAGCCCATATCAGTCAGCTGAAACTATTTCAGTCTGACCAAGAATCCTAGCTAAAATCGCGCGGAAAGCGCAGCACCACCTGCGTCAACAACTGGTATCGCAGCGACACCTGCGTCAACAACTGAGATCGCAGCGACACATGCGTCAACAACTGAGATCGCAGTAACACCTGCGTTAACAACTGGTGTCGCAGTGACACCTGCGTCAACAACTGAGATCGCAGCGAAACCTGCGTCAACAACTGGAATTGTAGTGACACCTGCGTCAACAACTGAGATCGCAGCGACACCTGCGTCAACAACTGGTATCACAGCGACACCTGCGTCAACAACTGGCATCGCAGCAACACCTGCTTCAACAACTGGTATCGCAGCGACACCTGCGTCGACTGGCATCGCATCGAGACCTGTGTTAACCAAAATCGCAGTGTTAACACAGTCTTTCGCATGGTATCGGCCACGCACACAATTGCACACGCTGCCGCGCACAATTGCATACTTTGACGCGCACACAACTGCATACGCTGACGCGCACACAACTGCATACGCTGTCACGTACACAACTGCATACGCTGCCGCGGACACAACTGCATACGCTGACGCGCACACAATTGCATCCGCTGCCACGCACACAACTGCATATGCTGTCACGCACACAACTGCATACGCTGCTGCGCACCACCGCAAGGGGGGATCAGTTCTCAGAACAATCCTTCGGGCTTTACGAACCCGCGGACCCTAGTTAACATAAAATCCAGGCGCGTCTGACTCAGAATGAGCGGCTCCCTGGTCTGCGTCTGTACCGTAACGGTCGGCAGTTTTAATACCTGTCCGTAGGTATAAAAGGATAGGGGAAGGTCACCCTGAGGAAAAACCATTGTGTAGGAATGTCAGCTAAAAACATAACTACTCCAGGTGGTAACCACAGTAGTGGAAATCCACCCGTGGGAACTCCCACGGTCGGGGCAAAGATTCTGGAGGCCCCAACCACATTTCCATCCAACACTCTTTTTAAGAGAGCATCGGCGGCTGTAGGGAGTGAGCAAGCGGGCTCCCAGTCGTCGTCATCAAATTACCGCAATGCTACGGTGGTGGCCAACTTGGCTGCCGTAGCAGATAATGCTACAAGCAATAACGAAAGAGGTAGTACTCCCGGTTCCTCATATAGCTGGGAGACTCAGAACCCCTTCAAGGGTACTCTAAGGGTTGCGCGTTCTCCCCAGAAAGCGGCCGATAGAGCACATGAGCGTACACGCTCATCACCACCAGCTCTATCAACGCCACCAGCAAACTACGAGCAAGAAACGTCGGAAAATGATGTTCTTTCCGTCAAAATTCGGAAGCTCGTGGAAATGATGGCCCCCCTTGACAAAGCATCCACCAGCCTATAAGAGACCTCGTGGACGAAATTGCAGTATTGCACCAGAAGGCATGCAAAGAGCGGCACCAACAGGATGCCACCAAAGCAAAACTATCGCAACCACGACAAAGGCAGAGTGTGGAGACTCAAACAGAGTCCACAATGCTTCCTACGTCAGGAACTAGCTCTACCAAGAGAGCAAGGGGAGAACAACGTGACCCCCAATCGCCGACACCATCCGCCAAGAAGAGGAAGCACAAAACGCCTCTTCAAGGTCAAGGTACGGTTCAGATTGCTGGGGACAAAATCCTCCAGGCCCATTCGAAGGCCAGCGTGAGTGAGCATAAAAAGGAAAACCCACCACGTGAGGAAGCAGTAAAACGGGGTGCAGTTGACAAAGCTAGCCAGAAGCAACTGCCGAAAGCAACTGAAAAGATTGCTACCCCACACGAGAGCACTGTCCAGAACCGGAAGTGGACAAAAGTTCGAAAAAAACGAAGGAAAGTGAGGAGGCCACCGCGAAAGGACGCCATCGTAATAAAAACGACAGGCGCAGCTTCCTATGCGGATATCCTCAGACAGGTGAAGGCTGAACCCCAATTAAAAGAGCTAAGCCAAAATTTCTGCGGCGTAAGAAAAACGGCCAAGGGAGAGCTCCTACTTCTCCTAGAGAAAACCTCGGACCCTGCTTCCGGAAAGTTCCAAAACGCAGTACAAACGGTACTCGGAACCAATGCTGAAGTCAAAATCCTTACCGAAGTTATCCAAATAGAGATAAAAGATATCGATGAGGTCACAACGAAAGAGGAAGTGCTTGAGGCACTAAAACACCAATTTGCTGAAATAAAGGTGTCACCATCCAACATACTCAGCCTACGCAGAGCATACGGAGGCACCCAAACAGCAACAATTAGTTTGCCACCCGAAAGCGCCTCAAAGCTGACTAAAGCAGGCAAAATTAGAACAGGATGGGTTGTGTGCCGCATAAGGCCTAAAATACAACCCATGAGATGCTTTAAATGCATGGACTTCGGCCATGCTGCATCAAAGTGCAAGAGCGAAGAAGACTGCTCAAAGTCCTGCTTTAGGTGTGGCAGCTTGGGCCATCGAGCCAAAGCATGCGAAAACGCAGCAATATGCAGACTCTCCGTAAGACATAAGAAGTCTGACACAAAGCACGCGACAACGAGCATCAAATGTCCGTTTTACCAGAAGGCTTTGCGAGAGACTAAAGCACGATAAGGTTTTATCAGCTTAATCTCAACCACTGCGAAGTTGCACATGATCTCTTGAAGCAAAACGTACGGGATGTAAACGCCGATGTTGCCATCCTCAGCGAACCCTATCGTACTAGGAACTCCGGTGACCAGATCAGTGATAGATCTGGGAAAACGTCCATATGGTACTGTGGCCAACGACAGCAGCAAATTAGAGACACAAAATCAATGAATTACTTCGTGAGGGCTAGACTGGGTGGACTCTATGTCTATAGCTGCTACCTACCCCCAAGCCTTACTCTACAAGAAGCCACGAATGTTCTAGAAGAAATAGCAGATGACGCTGTCGGAAGACACCCAATAGTTATCGCGGGTGACTTCAATGCATGGTCAACTGACTGGGGATGCCCAAGATCAAATTCGAGAGGTCAAGCACTTCTGGAGGCGTTTGCGATCTTAGATATCGTCACGCTGAACTCTGGACAGCAAAACACATTTGAAAGAGCTGGGATGGGTTCCATAATTGACCTTACTTTTGTGAGTAGCAGCCTATTGCCAAAAACTGCCTGGCAAGTAAGCGAACACTACACTGGAAGCGATCATCACGCAATCATATTCAGCACGGGAGACTCCGTCATAAGAAGGGTGTGCACAAACCAGAGGAGATACAAAGAAAGCACTCTGGATACTGGCATTCTAGAGGTCATGCTCGCAGGTATGTCTGCAACTGGATATGCTAGAGACAAGGCCTCGCAAGTGATGAAGACCGTAATAAGAGCATGCGACGCCGCGATGGTTAGAAAAGGTAGAGGCAACAATCACCCGGCGCCAGTCTACTGGTGGACTGATGAAATTTCAAGCCTAAGAAGGTGCTGCATAAGAGCGAGACGTACATACTATCGCTCGAGAGGCACAGATGAATTTCTACCAAACCAGTGGCGTTTCAAAGCCGCAAGAACCCAACTTAGAAAGGCAATAAAAATGAGTAAATCACATTGTTTCAACCAAATCTGCAACGACGCTGAACAGCAGCCCTGGGGCTTTGCATATAAGCTCGTTATGAAGAAGCTCTCTTCGTTTAGGCAACCAACACCTAAGTATCCCATAGTGTTGAGGAACATAGTCCACACACTATTTCCACAACAACCCGACACGCCAGCACTAAACAGAGAAGTTGAAGCAGAGTTACAAAATTTTCAAAATGTAACCAATGAAGAGCTCCTAAAAATAGCCAAAGAAGTTGAAGACAATAAAGCCCCCGGACCTGACGGAGTCCCAAATAAGGTGCTCAAGATTGCGATAGAGCAGAAAATAGAGGTTTTCGTTGACCTCTACAACACATGCCTAAAAGATGGCGTCTTCCCACCAATGTGGAAGCGACAAAGACTTGTGTTGATCCCGAAGAATACTAGTTCCATAGAGGATCCATCGGCCTATCGTCCACTTTGTATGCTCGATACTGCCGGCAAAATCCTAGAACGATTGATAAGCAATAGACTGGGTGCGTCAATAGAAGATGCCGGAGATCTTTCCAACCAACAGTATGGTTTCCGCAAAGCTCGGTCCACAATAGATGCAATTGGAGCGGTGAAAAAAATTGCACTCAAGGCAATCTCAGGAACTCGGTGGTTGTACGGTGACAAAGAGTACTGTCTAGTTACAACACTCGACATAAAAAACGCATTCAATTCTGCGAATTGGACCAGAATACTGGAAGCTCTTGCGCGCTTTAGCGTTCCCTTCTACCTTCGTAGAATCATTCGAGATTACCTCGAGGATAGAATTCTCTACTACGAAACAGAAGGGAGTACTGAAAAGTATAAAGTTACTGGCGGAGTCCCACAAGGATCAGTGTTGGGTCCAGTCCTATGGAACATAATGTATGACGGAGTACTACGTCTACAGCTGCCAGAGAGGGCCCATATTATCGGGTTCGCAGATGATATTGCCCTCATAGTAGTAGCAAAGCATTTGCACGAGGTTGAAGATAAGTGCAACCAAGCGATTATAGCAGTGCGGCAGTGGCTGAATACAGCGGGTCTCAGTTTGGCTGAGCACAAAACCGAGGCAGTGCTAGTAAGCAGCAGAAAAGTCGTTGAGACCGCTAGAATATCGGTTGGTGAACATACAATTGTATCGAAACCATTCGTTAAATACCTTGGCGTTATGATAGATCATAGGCTTAACTTTAAGCAGCATCTTTTATACGCAAGTGGAAAAGCGGGAGGCGCAGCTGCAGCGCTAACAAAAATTTTGTCGAATACCAGAGGTCCTAGACAAACCCGTAGAAAGAGCATAGTTACTGTCGTCAGATCAATACTTTTGTACGCAGCCCCCATATGGGTCGAGGCAACCAGATTCAGCTCCTACTTACGAAGCATGGAATCGGTGTATCGTATCTGTGCACTTAGAGTATGCTGTGCGTTTCGAACTGTCTCCTCGGATGCAGCGCTGGTTATTGCGGGTTCTCCCCCTATAGACCTTCTGGTGAACGAGAACGTGACATACGATTCGCTTCCACTCGAATTGCCTAAATCCTCCAAACGTAGGATAGCGCGAGACCGCAGTGTAGCAGTGTGGCAGACGCGCTGGGAGGCATCACAGAACGGACGATGGACGCACCGCCTCATTCCAAATTCGGAACCTTGGCTTAACAGGCGTCATGGTGAAGTAGATTACTACCTCACCCAAATACTTACTGGTCATGGGTGCTTTAAATCGTACCTTTATAGATTCAAGCACGACGAAAATCCGTTTTGCAGTTTTTGTGCTGGGAGTGTTATTGAAGACGCCGAACATGTTTTCTTCGTCTGTCCGAAATTTAACGCCGAAAGACAAGGGCTAAGCAATAATCTAGGGAGGTCACCAACAGTAGAAACTCTCGTGGACATTATGCTTAACTCTGAAGAAAACTGGATCGCAGTATGCAATATGGCATGCGCCATAACCAAAGAATTGCGTCGTGTAGAAAGACTCCGCAGATCAACTGCAGACTCTATGCTATAGACAAAGTTGGTAGGCCGCACCGTGCAGATTTGCTGAAGATCAGAGGTTAGGGGGTGATGAAGCCCTGCGCTCATCTTGGAAGGTATTGCAGTCGATTGTACCTTGCGTCTTCGTCTAGGGATTCATATGCCCGAAGTGATGCCATTCCAAGAAAAGGCCGCTGTCGATAGCACCGTCAGCGTCTTCGTCAAGGGACCATTTCCCGAAGCGGCCTCCCCCCGAAATCCCCTCTCCAAGAAGAGACCGCAGTCGTTAGCACCGTCAGCGTCTTCGGCTAGGGACCATTTCCCGAGGCGGTCTCCACCTGATGCATCATCATCACGATGAGCCTACAACGCGTCATTGCATATTAAGCACAGCACATCATCGCTTTGGAATATAAACAAGCATGATCTGCAAAACGTTTCTTTGTTAAGAAGAAGCGTAGAATCGTAGATGAGTAAACATACTCAATCCTGCCCTACGAAGTAATGCCTCGATTGGTGGTTCCGTAGGGTCTTGCAGGAGGAGAGAAAAGTAAGGAGTGGTTTAGTCAGTATACCATATCAGGGACTCTGACACTATTTGGAAGTACGGGCTTCCATTTGTCTATAAAAGATTCCCTCCTGTCGTCACACAATTGCATACGCTGCCGCGAACACAACTGCATACGCTGCCGCGTAGACGCGTACGCTACCACGCACGAAGCCACACCACTGCGTGCAAGGCTGCACATCTGCAGCTGCAGTATATACTTCAAAAAAGTAAGTTTCTTACCTGAAAAAACAACCTGGAAAACACAAGACAACGCCCGCTGCGCAGTCACATTTACGACCATGTACAACGCCACTGCGCAGCCAGGCCAAAGAATAAGTGGGTAGCGCACGCTGCGCCGCCACGCCGCGAACCTAGACGGACGGACCGCGAAAATAAGAAAAAAAAACACTAGACGAGCGCCAGCACAGCGCTCACAACACATGCCTTGTATTTATTACACAAAACAAACAAAAAAAAAAAGATAATTTACACATAGATCTTATAAAAACTGAACTCCATTTGATGGCTCTTGCGGGGCCTCTGGTTCGTCGAGAGTCGGCGCGAGGTCCAGAAAAATTGAAGATATCGACCTAAATTAGAAAATAGCGTTTGAGTTTAAATGATAAAGATTTTACGAACAATAAATACTTACGTGATGATACCACGGAGAGAAAGGACTACGACCAGCCATGTCCCGAAGACGAATTGATAAAAGGAACCACAGCAACATAGAAAATATCATTTAATAAATTTAAATGAGAAATATTTTACAAATAATAAATAAATTAAGAAATACTTACATGTTGATGTGCTGGTCCATGAGCTTCAAAATAAAATGGCAAAACAGCACAAAGTAAACAAAGAATGAAACGTCAGAGCCCAGTGCTACCAAGTCCGCCCGAAGAAAAGGGGCCAATACACAGGGTACAACATAAGGAATTACGTCGAAATATTCATTGTTGATTATGAAAACAGATGGAAGAGAAGAGGGAAAGAGTAGAAACAAAGAAATAAAGATTACAGGATCCGTTGCCTGCCCGAAGTAGGAGGGGAGTGTGACGGCTAAAATATCGTAGGCGATTTTTTTGCCGCACAACGGCCAAGGCGAAAATCAGTTGGCAACGCACTAAAATTTCTTTAAGTTGTGTTTGTTAATTTCTGCAAAGTTTAAATTTAATTACAGTGGTTTTTTAAAAATAATTAATAAATTTTGTTCTTATGTGAAGTCTGATAATTACAGCGGATAAGTTTTACATTTATTTTACTATTGTTAACATAAGTGTTATCATTATTATTAATATTTCTTTAAAGTGCTGAACAAGTTTCTTTACATTTTCCTTATTATATTCTTCGCACTTTAAGTTGTTTTCTTTCTTTTTGTTCTATTGCTAATTGCGTTTAAGACATCTGCCTAGCTCTATCTAGCTAACGCTGCGTCTACACAAGACAATTGTTATGATAGTTTTTTGAATTCATATTAGTTGTCAAATTTTTTTCAATTCAAAGAAAATTGTCTATCGTGACGTAGGTGGGCTTAACAATTGCTTGACAATAAATGACATTTGTTAAGTTATTAGACGTTTCTTTTGAAAGTGGAAAGAAACAATACAGAAAACTTCAAAAAAATACAAAGTTTGCTTGTGAAAGTGAAAAAATCACACACAAAAATTTAAAATCTCGTTCTAAAAAAAAAAAAAATAGTTTTGCGCACTAAATTTGGTTTTTTGCTTCAACGATCTGCAAGTGCCACCGCCAGCAGCACCAATAAGTACTGCATAATTAAATTGGATGTATTTGGTTCTTGCCAATTGTTTGCCTTGTTTTTTAACTAGACGACGTTTTTTGAGTGCCAGCACCAGCAGCACAAGCAACTGCAGCGCAACTTTTTTGACTCTCGCTTTCCAACATCTTCCAAGTGCCACCGCCAGCAGCACCAGTAAGTACTGCACAATAAAATTGCATTTATTTGGTTCTTGCCAATTGTTTATTTATTTTTTTAGCTGGCCAACGTTTTCTGAGTGCCAGCACCAGCAGCACATGCAACTGCAGCGCACCTTTTCGGCTTTTTCGCAGTCCAACAACCTCCAAGGTCCACCTCCAGCAGCACAAGCAACTGCAGCGCAACTTTTTTCGGACATTTTTTCAAAAATTCAAAAATGCCTCTGAGATTTTCACCTTCAGAATAAGGCTCACCATTTAGCCGCAGGTCGCAAGCAACTGCAGTGTTATCTTGCTTAGCAAGTTGTGTTCTTAAGTCTTCGACTTGTTTTGTTAGAGCAACTACATCAACAGCCTTAGCAGCTTCAAGCTCGGCTCTTAGAACCACGACGTCGGATGCATTTTCTTCGAGACGGCTTACTCTTGCAGTGAGGTCAGAAAGCTATCTCTTAATATCTAAGACATTTCGGCGGAGCTCATCTAATATTCTTTTCTCACTTGCGTGAATTGCGCTGGTCAGTTGTTTACTAAAACGAGCATCTAATAGACTAAGAGCCAGCGCACAAAAAACTGTTTGGATTTAAAAAAGCTGATTTTCTGGCAATTGGTTATCGTAGTTGCGTACACACACATACTGCGGTCAGTCAAGCCAACTGTAGAACAGGCGGGTCATAGCTTCTTTGAAACGTGTCATTTTTTCGGTGGTAATGAAATTAATTTAAAAAGGTTGAAAATTGTTTATATAGAATGGATATAGTATATAAATAACATATATGACAGTCAGTCAGTTTAATGTCGGAACAGAGCTGGTCAGTCAGCCCCAATATATATACAAAAAATAGGTAACGCGGAATTTATTTGAAAAACTTGAACTTTTTGTAGGGGTACCTTATTGCATAGTAACCATAAATAAAATAGTCAGTCAACCATATTTTATTTATTTATTTATTTGGCCAAACAAGGCAATTACTTATTCTATCTTAATTTAATCTAACTTAATCTAACAGAGTTTTTTTTTTTTTTCTTATGATTAAGGTGAATTGCAAGGTGGGCGTATCCGCCCACAGGATTGACATTTTTTTTGCAAAACTATGCCTTAAAGGGATATTCTTAGAGATGAGATGAATATAAAGGGGAGAGGAGGTTATGAGGAAGGGAAAAGTATCTTGTATAGATTTGTTTTGAAGGAGACTTTAGATATGGATGGTGAATAGCTGTCGCTGATATTATTAAATTCTTTACAACATCTATTGATTGGCTCATTATTGGCGTATATAGTATGGTGCTGATACTCATATAACATTCGTGTGTGTCTTGTACGTCTTGAGGGTTCGTTGAATTTTATCTTATTTGATATATAATCTCTATCTATAGCAACTAATTTAAGCTGACAATCGTGAAGTCTCGTGTGCAGTTTTGTTCGTGGGAGTCTCAATTTAAGCACTTTTAGGTTAGGTTGGACACTTGTTCGCGGAAGTATGTTTAAACGTTTTGAGGTTATATTCGTGGCACCTCACGGTTGCACTCTAGCTCGCGGCAGTCTGTTTGAAAACTGTTTTTAACGCGTGTATCCCACAGTCAAAGCAATTAAAACCCTGCTTAAGGTTTATTAAAGCGATTCGCTGCCTTCGCGGTTAAAGGTAATAAAGCGGTAATTAAGCGGATTCGAATTAACAACTATACAAATATGAGAACATGCAGCGGCTTAGCAAATAATCCGGTTTCGAAGGATCAAAATAATGGAGCGATAACGTGGCGATAGGAAAAACTTTTCTTTATACTGCATACGTCTTTGATGGCATGTTCGGCGTTTGATCTTTTTTCGGTATGCGTCACTAGCCATTCGATATCCTTTTCGAGTTTACGAGTTCAAGCGTAATCGCTTTCGGCTTTGTTGCACTCGTTTAGCGTGGCGTTGTTGGCGTTTCCGCAGCCTCTGTGCTTATGCTATCTTGGCTGAACTTAACCTCTTTGGCGTGTGCAATAACTCTTTCTTGTGGTGGAGTCTTGTACATTGACTTTTTTGCTAATGGTGGCAGTGATTGTTTCTCGCTGTTCTCCTCTGGTTCTTTTTGAGCGACGTCCTGCCATCAAGGACGTTTCCTTCTCGATTTGCGTCTCTGTGTTCTGTTCTGCTCCCAGCTGCAAGGTCGCTATATCTGTGACAAGATCTCTCATGGGCTGATGGATGCTACGTTGCGGAGGTGCAATAATTTTAGCGAGCTCCTGGATTTTGGCGGTGTGCTTATCACCAGCTGTAGTCTCCTGTGTGTCGCTTGGTCTCTATAGAAAAGGTGGCGAGGAGCGTGCACGCTTATTTCTCCTGTACTCCATGTTTTGGGGGGAACGTGTAACCCTTAGGGTTCCTTAATGTATCCACCATTTTCCAACTATAACCGGGAGCGGAACCGGTACCTCCTTCCTTATTGCTTGTAGTACGATCTGTTACGGTAGCCAAGTTTGCCACTACCGCACAGTGGCCGATTTTGTACATTTGGATGGACTTAATATAAATTAATTATATTAATGCAAACTTGGTGTCATTTTTATATGAAATTAGGCCGCTGAATTTAAAATTGATGTCTGTTTTTGTTTATTTCTATTAGTTTCCAAGATACAGCTAGGTTTTAAAATATTTAACATTCAAATTGAGGTGAAAAATTCCATTCCTCTTCTTTCATTCACAGTTGTAAACAAATTATGACATTTTATAAATAAAACAAAATTTTAGCTTTTATTTGCCTTGTTATTTACAAAAATTAAATCAATTCATGAACTCACAAAATAATAATATTAAAAAATGTATAACACCGAAAAACTATTCTCGCATTATTAGTTATTAAAATTATATTTATAATGTGTCTTTAATTAATTTCAAAACTTTAGGTGGAAGGGACAGTTTTTGTTTGACTGGAAGTGTTCGCAATTAGCTTATCACTGGATCAGAAGATATTAAGAGAGAATGCAAGATATCTGTGTTGGTATCAATCTGGGACATTTTTCTTGCAAAGCCTTCGAGAAATTTCTTTAAATCTTTCTGGCGAGCTTCTTGAACATCTTCAGAAAGATCGCCAATAGGCATGGGAAAAGTTTTCATTACGTCCGCACCATGCAACATGACTTTGTGAATACTAACAGGCATAGGGAACCAATGAAACGATTTTACAAAATAGTAAGCTGTATCTAAGCAGTAATTTCGAAATTTTTCTATATTTATCTGAATTTCACATGATAAAGTTGTTAAAATAGTAGAAAACCGGTCGACCAATTCCACTTCAATTCCAAGAATCTCAGCAAAATTTACTGGGTTCTTAAAAAATGTACGGGCCGTGTTCCCATTATTTGTGTTCCCCTCCTTGTTTTGGGAAATCAACTAACAATCCCAGTTCAGATCGTAACTTATTCCGTATTATTCTTCTTTTTTTTTCTACAGCTTTTTTTGCATCATCACCTCTTGCTTGCCAACGCTTAATATCTTGTTTGTATACAATAAGTAGACAAGTCTCAAAAAATCTAATTTGTGCATGAAGAGTAGAGAGTCCTAGCGCATATGAATTTTCGTCAATCTGCAGATGTAAACATTTATTTATGTCATTCATATTTTTAGGACTAGCTCCACAAATATAGCAATTACAACTCGCTCGATTTCGCATTACAGCATTACAAATTTTTCCATTGACCATTGTTTTCATTAAAACATGCTTAACTAATATCACTTTATTATTAATCAAAAGATTCGTATCTCGGAGTTCATCGATTTGAACTTGCATTCTTTGAAACTCCTCTTGAATTTTTCCAAGGCTTTCTTTTTCAAAGGCAAATCTAAGAGGTCTACAATATCGAGTGGCTGAAGTACGACAATTTTTCCATATCAATATATTTTGATGATCAGTATGTATTTTTATTTCAAGGGGATCAGTTGAAGTCATAAAAATATTTGATTCATTCGCATTGTTAGTTTCAACAAAACTTGGAAGTTAGTGGGAATGCCCACTACTTCCACCACATCCCCATTTCCAAAAGCATAGCATAACTTTTTTTGATTTACGAGGTTATTAAATACATTCAATTCCGCTTTTGAAATGCGTTGCAAAGTGTAATCAATTAAAGTCTGTAAATCTATCTCGCATACTCAATCAGAAATTTTAATTGAAGAAACAGGAGGATAGCACATCTTTTTAGTTTTAATAATGGAATACAAGGATACAAGTTAATATTTCTGTTTTTCGCACTTTGTTGAAGAATTTTATATTGATGTTTCGTTAATTTTAAATCTGTATCAAAGCTAAAGCCTTTTCGGGGGTATACGGCTTATAACTTTTAGTATAATTTATTGCTTTTTCATGTTTTTAATTGTTTTTGGAGAATTATCTTAAGCTTTTTTTATGACTTCAGCTTTCGTCCGTTCCTCTTTTTGTTGAAAATTGCACTGTGTGGCTGGTGTGAGTTCTTCCATAGACCGATCTAACAAATCATTAATTTTACGCTTTTTAGCCTTATTTCCGCATTCTTGGAAGCATTTCTTTGGTCTTCTGATTCTAGGGAACTTTTTTCGATGTTAACATTTTTTGGAATGTCTATATTCTTACAAATCCAAAACTCTTCTGCCTTAAGAAATCAATCAAGCACCCGTGAACTCTTGTTCCATCTAATTTTTAATTGAGCAATTAAATTTTAAATTTTTTGTCCAAAAATCTTCTGGTCAGACTACTTTATATTTGTAATTTGATGTTTTGAATAGACAAACAATAATACTTCCTTAACGCTCTCAGAAAAATTTGATTTCAAAATGTTGTGCTTAAACAAACTTTAACTTTTTTCTTTTCTTCTACAGAATTTTACTTATTTGGTTTTTAGTCTAAAAAAAGGTTATATTACTAAAACTACAACAACAAGGTAACACGCATTTTTTTTTTAAACAAATACTTTCCATGTTTTCAATAATTACCCATTTCGTAAAGGTCCATTTAGATTTTTGTAATATTTAGCAGAGTTTTCGTTTTGGGTCCAATTAAAGATTTACGATAATTTCTTATATGATCAGCTGATGAATGTGAATAACATTTTGTCAAGTTTGTAGGGTTGCTACCTCAAAAAAAAAAAAAAATAGAACTTATCTCAAAACTAAGTATGAGGTCTTATATTTGCATTATTTTTCCAATAACTAAATTGAGTTAAAACAAATGACTTAAACACAGTTTTTTTACTTTTGTCCATCCACGGTGTTCTAGATCGGCCACTGTGCACCATAGCATTGCGGCCATTGAATGACCACGACTGGGAGCCCGCTTGCTCACTCCCTAAAGCCGCCGGTACTGGGGATCCGACTCCCTTTACCGTAAGTTTTTTTCTTTAAGAACCTAACATTTTGGGTTCTATTTTTCAGGGTCTCCTTCCCATTACATTTTATACCTTCTGCCATGTTGGTTTTTTCTCTAAAGATGTCCTTCCCTTTGGAAACTGCCACCCCTTTGGAGTCAGACGCAAACCAAGGAGCCGCCCAATCTGGAATAGACGCTCTTGGATTTGATGGTTCTGTTTGGTCCGCGGGTGGTATTTTATTTCCCACCTACCATGCATGACTGCTGAGCTTTCCCTTATCCGCCATTTGGGGACACACACTGTAGGGATGCAAAACCCCCCCTAGTGTAGGTAGGGAGCTGATCGTGTACCATACTTTACTGTCTTAAGCTGATAGAACTGTAACTTGTCGTTGCAATTTTCTCTCCAAATTATAATTTGGTATATTTTTTCTTGAGGATTTATATGAATTTGGCAATACATCTTTTCAATATCGGTAGTTAAAAGAAATTTCACGGATCTAAAGCGCATCAGTAAAGATAAAAGTTCACTCTGAACCACTGGACCTTTGTGCATTATATCATTAAGCGATACTCCACTAGAAATTTTAGCCGAAGTGTCGAACACCACCCTTAATTCAGAAGTAGTGATGTCTGGTTTGATGTCGCAGTGATGCAGTATTATACAGTGCGGGGACATTACATCTTAATCGTCAATCTTTTCCATGTACCCAAGTGCCTCATACTCTCGCATGAATTTGATGTATGATGATTTGATGTCTGGGATTTTGTTCAACCGTCGTTCTAAAGAATAGAATCGATTTATGAATCTTTCCATGCGAACCATGAATGAAAGATGGTTCGCATTTTTGTTTTGCTGTTGTGAGATTACTTTCTAGAGCTGATACATCATCGCCAGAATTTGCCAGAATTTTTTCAGAAGATTGTTAAGATCATCAATCTCTTTTTTCCTCTTGACACTCCTTCTATCCAGATGGGATTTGGTTCCTTTTGCCATTTCAACCTTTTGATCACTTTTCTGTTATCAGGTTCACCTGTGAACCTGAAGCGAGAATTGCTCTACATTCAATGGTCTGTCCATTTTTTGCTGCTATTTTGATTTTTACAGTACTCAGCAACACATAACCATTGTTTGAGTTGTAATTAATGAAATTTGGTTTGGTTGTTTAATGTGTTTGCTTCCGCAGTGAGCCCCTTTTGTGGTTCGTTGCAACGTGATGAGTTGACAGAAGTTGATAGTCTCTTGTCGTGAAGCAACGAATTGTGTTTTTTGTTGCATATATTGCAGTGGCGACTTCTGCATTCTTGAGCCATATGTCTAGAATGAAGACAGTTCATGCATTGTTTAAGTTTTTACACGGTCTTTATGCGATCTTGAATGATTAGATCCCAAAAAGGACTTTCAGTGATACAGAGGATGAGGATCATTGTTTCAAATAGTACATTGGTTTGATTGTATTTGAGTCGCAGTTGTTGCTTTCGTCTTAATTGGGGTTGCTTTGTTGCCCACTGCCTCTAATGGTTGGAATCTGTTTTCCAGGAATTCCAGGAACTGACTAACCTGTTAGAGTTCTTTTGAATTTTCTAGTGACTGTCAATAAAATGTGAAGTAGCAGTGGACCCCATGAGTTTGTCTTAATTGGCAGATTGTTTTACGCCAGTAGTCCTTCATGTGTAGTGTCATGTAATGACGTTATGTCTGCTGCTGAAGGGTTGTTTGGCACCCCGGGTTGATTTAACAGTTTTTGAATAATTGAAGTAACAATGAACCTTTTATTGTTGTATCGATCTCGTAGTAATTTTCATGCTGTGGCATAATTTTCAGTACTAAGCGCGAGGTTCCGGATGAGCTTCTCTATCTTGCCAGTAACGCTTGTCTTGGAATACTACATTTTTTGCAATAAAGGTATCTTCTGCTTGTGAATGACTTCTGAAAACAAGTCGTGAAACTGTGTCCATTGAAGATAATCCAAAGCCATTTATTTGTGCAATTGGTGTTTCAGCAGGTGGGTGTGCGGTCATATTGATTGACAGTTGAACAACCAGCTGCTGTACCGTATCATCCATGTTATTATATTAATTTAGATTATATTCTTAAGAGCTAGGATTTTCGTAATGTTCCCAAAAATCAGCATAACGGGTTTCAATTTGACGCCACAACCAAGTGATTGTGGTTATTTTTAATTCATAGAATTGTGATGGTTGGTCCTCATTGTTGTCAAAAAGACAAATTCTACGTAGTGAAACTATAGCCGCTGCTTATTTTCGTATAATTCCAGTACCGTTGACCAAACTAGAGTTTCCAGCGCTTTGTCAGTTGTTCAGGTAGCCAGACGTGGAGTTTCTTCGGGAACAGATCTTGAATTAATTAGTGTTCATCAAAGTTATGATCTCGTTAGAATAATTCTGCGAGAAGTAATCATCGTCTAACTTTAACCCGGGTAGCAACCTGAGCTTATTGTCTTGATCATCAAACTGTGCCCAGGCCTTGTCTAGACGTTGAATGCGGTCTTCAAAATACGATCTAATTCCGATCAGATGAATCCTTTTTGTAGTCTCTGATGAACGCTTGTCTTTCAGAACCTGTCAGCCTTTGGAGCTCTACTAATTCTTCAAAGGTACTCATCTCTTCATTTTAAGTTTTCTCTCCAGTGGCCAGATTCTTCAATTAGCACTTGAACTGATTGAAGGTTGGAAACCTTGATTTTTCCTTCAATTAGCACTTGTACTAATTGAAGTTTTAATTTGTTTGTTTGGTTATTACCAGCACTTGAAGTGGACATAACCAGCTGAGAAAGAGATGGCTAAACTGAATTGCTCACACTATCTCAATGAACTTTTCAACTGTGCGTCATTATAAAATTTATTTTCTTATAAAGGAAAAACAAGTTACTTAAAATACCAAAAACACATACAACACAACAAAGTAATCTATATACAATAATTAATAAAATAGAAAAAGGGCTAAAATTACATATGTAAATACAAACAGCTTTGGCATTTCATTGAACTCAGCAACGAAGGGCAACAACCGAGACTTTAAAATTAGCAAAAATTGCACCAACTGCGAAAGGAAATATGACTCCGCTAGCTTAATTAACGCTAGCTGAATTGCATGTTATTAAAACATGCTTATGCTGTCAGTGCAAAGCTCAGGCTGTTTGTTATACAAAAAATGCATGAAGTCTTGGCCTCAAAACTGTTCTATTCTAATGACTATGAAATCAATGACCATGAAGTCGTGCAATGTTAATGACAATGAAATCGTACAGTTATATTAAAAAACCAAAATTAGCACCTCTTGTTCATAGTGTCTTTATATTTCTGTTTTATAGTTTTGTAACGTAATACGGTAAAAGAAAGTGAAAATTAGCTATATATTGCTTAATAAAATTAAATCATGCTTACACATTATATTATTTTACATATGTTTCACAGACTGTGGTCACTCGAATGAAGAAATACGAATTGTTGGAGGAAAACCAACCGGGATTAATCAGTACCCATGGATGGCAAGAATTGTTTACGATGGTAAATTTCACTGTGGTGGATCATTACTCACAAAAGATTATGTTATTACAGCAGCCCACTGTGTAAAGAAACTTCGGCGATCCAAAATCCGTGTTATTTTTGGCGACCACGATCAACATATTACTTCAGAATCAAAGGCATTACAACGAGCTGTTACTGTAATAGTTAAACACAAAAACTTCGATCCAGATACTTACAACAATGACATTGCCCTGTTAAGACTTCGGAGACCAATAGTTTTTTCGAAAATTATTAAGCCAGTTTGCCTTCCCCGATATAAGTACGATCCATCAGGTAAATTTTGTTTATATATATAAATCTTCAATAAAAAAATAATTATTTAGTGAGACATAAAAAAAATTACAGATTCTGGTCTAGTTTTAGTGCTATAAGGCTTAAAGACATCAATAGTCTTAGCAATAATTCCAAGATAACAGTGAAACGTATGAATGTGAAAAATAAGATTAAATTTAAGATAAAATTATTAGGAATACGAATATTCATACCGAATATTACGAACTTGCATCTTCTCTTGTTTAAGATGGGTTTATCTCGTTTAACGCTTGTTCACTTTCGAAAAATAATATAGGTATCATATACGCGTATAACTAAGAGCTACACAAAATCGGTTCTATAATTATGACGCAGTAAAGTAAGATATAATAGTTTGTAATATTTTTATCGTAAATTTTGCATTAAATGTGTGTTTGGCGATTAATTTATAGTTACTGAGTCAACTGCAGCATAGTCAACTGCAACATTGCGGTAGCAGAAGCATAGAACGTGATTCAAGTTATTTAACTAAAAATAAAGTTTAGTTAAATTAACACCTTATTAATAAATTTGTGTTAAAAAGAAATAAATACATTTAAAACATATGTACAATTACAATTTCTACGAGTTTACTTACTTTTCTTCCACCATACCTAATTGCGCAGTGAAAATTTTTATGATGAATGGTTGTGAGCAGGGTTTGAAGCCCACCACATATAAAACACCATTTCAATGAAATTAAAAAGAATAAAGAGATGACGACTACTTCAATCGAAAAACTGCCAATGATTTACGGATGAGTACTTGGAACGTACGAATCCTTAATTGGGATGGTGCCTGTATCCAACTGATAGATATTTTGGAGAGATACAAACCTTATATCACTGCAATCCAAGAAATGCGATGGATATTGACTACATCGGCCATGCGGAGAAGCACGAGTTTGAATATGGATTTGTGGTTGGCAGTGCAACATACAGAAAGATAAACGTCGAAAAGCTGAAATCCAAAAGGACAGCCGAAAACTTCCCTGCTCGACTCTCACTCCTGCTCCAAGAAGGCACTCCTCGGATCGACAACATATTGTAGTATGCTGGGATATTACGAGTTGTGTAGTATGCGCGGATATTGCGAGGTGCTCCACATACTCAAGATTCTCATGGCCTCATAACAAATGACAAAAACAAATATAATACGTTTTGCAATGTGTCGAAGAACACAGAAAGTTATACCCTAATTGGCAGAAAAAAACTCTTAAAAACAGGGAACGTAACTGACTTTTTTCAAAAAAGTTAATAAATAATAGTTATTTTTTTACGGATTTTTGTTTTGGTCAAAAATAAAAGTTAAAATTTGACTTACATGTTTACGGTCAAAAATAACAGTTAAAATTTTACAAATATTTTTTCGGTCAAAAATAATAGTTAAAATTTGACTTTTATTTTTTCAGTCAAAAATAAAAGTTAAATTATGACTTTTACTTTTTCGGTCAAAAATAACAGTTAAAATTTGACTTTTATTTTTTCTGTTAAGAGTGAAAATCATAACAAAAGTATAAATTCTATTCATTCTGCTTTTCTACGCACTGCTTTATTCAAATATCGAAAAAACATATTTTTCCGCCTGACTTCACTTTTAAAACTAAAAATGCATACGCATTAAAACTAACAAACATAAGTGATTTTTAAATGACTTAAAACTAAAATTTCAAGCATCTTAAAACTAACAAAATAATTGATTTTTAAGTGACTTAAAACTAAAAATTCAAGCGTCTTAAAACTAACAAACACAAGTGATTTTTAAGTGACTTAACGCTAAAAAAATTAAAGCATCTTAAAACTAACAAAAATTAGTGATTTATTTTGAACTAGCTTTTTCCCGGTGCGCGTGGCTGCACTCAGCAACTACATCGAAACATAATAATTATATTCAAAACTTTTCTTCGACCCATAATTTGACACCACTGTCATTTTCCACTGCCCGTTACAGTTTCCCAGTACCAGGACATCAACCAATAGTTTTGAGTTTGTATGAAAATAATGATACTTTTACTTACAAACCTATTCGATATTACAAATTTTTAATGTATGGGCGGAGCCACACCCCCTTCTGCAATACCCATCCCAGTTTCGAGAGGTTAGTCGGCTCAATCGTGAGTTTTGAAGCCATGAGGTCTTAGGATCGATTCCCGCAATGATCGAACAATTTTTTTTCAGAATTTATTACGATTGCTCATATTAAAGAACCATGTTTTGTATTGATTAATAATAAAGAGATGCAGAGGGGCCGAGAAAATATATTTATTGCGTTAACATTTGATCGGAAAGAGATATTGGTATAATTTTTTCACATAAATTATTCTTTGAGCTTAACTATTCTATAAAAAGAATAAAAAAAACTTTTGAAAAAAATTAATTTCTTTAAAAAATCACTGGGGGTAGGGTCATATTTTTTGATGACAGAAACAGTTAATAAATATTTTTTTAAAATTGGAAGCATTTTTGCTATTAAACGCTCTGTCATGTAAAAGGTAGTCAAAAATGCAATTTTGAGTTTTTATTATTTCAACTACAAAAACAACTTTTGTGTAATTTTTTGAGTAAAAAGTCAATATTTTGGACATTTTTTGAAAGAAATATTAAAAATATATCCGCTAAAATCACGGTACCCTTTAAATTGTACCGTTTTCTTGTTTTAACGAAAAAAATTTGAATGAAATATATTCAAAAACAACGGAGTTATTGGCATCGCAAGTAAAATATACGAATTTCTGATAGTTTTTTTGTTATTCTTAGGAAACTATATTATTAGAAAAAGACGTTGTACCAGACGTTTGTGCAATATTAAAGATATGTGAATGTTTTTGGTGTCATAATAACAGGATTTCCTTAAAATTAATAAGTCGAGCATTATCGCTTGAAAAATACGCTAGTAGTTAGATTTGCGTTACTTGTAAAGGGCGGAAGAGGCGTGGTCAAAAATTAGTGTGCCATAACCTAAATTAGGATTCAAGTAATATGTGAGCTGAATTTGAGTTAAATCCGTTCAGCCGTTAAGATTTGTATTGTAGTCAAACAAACAGAAAATGATTTTTATTAATATAGACTAGCTTTATCCCGGCGCGCGTTGCTGCACCCAGCAATTATATAACATAAGCAACACCCCAGCAACATAATAATTATATTCGAAACTTTTCTTAGACCTATAGTTTAACACCACTGTAATTTTTCACTGCCCGTTACAGTTTCCCATTAGCAGGAGATCACCAAATAGTAACTCCATTTTGAGTTTGTATGTAAGTATTGCTACTTTTACTTTCAAAGCTATTCGATAATACAAATTTTAATTGTATGGGCGGAGCCACACCCTCTAATATAATGCTCATCCCAGTTTTCTAGTAGATGGACATTACCCTGTTTTAGTACAGTTGTCGACAGTAAGCATACAGACTAAATTACCAAAATGTAGCCCAATCGACGAAAACCGTAGGAAATATAGCATTTTTATTGATTTGTGGGCGGTAAAAGAGGTGTGACAGAAATTTAAGCCATCTCGTACTTGAAAAAAATGTACTGCCAAAATTTCAGCTCTATCGGCTAAGTAATTTTGAAGTTTCCAGCCATCAGACAGACAGCGTTTTGTTTTTTGTATATATATTTTGGATAAACATAATTGGCTATAACTTTTGATTGGCAAGAGATACTTAGATAATTTTTTCTTAAAAAAAAAAAAAAATAACTGGCCATTTCAGCCCTTGAAAGGACTTTGACCTAGCTTCTTATGATCAATTGTGTTGTGCGTGTTATTAAGTTTGTACACAATTGACCGAGAACCGGACCTACATGCTTAACGCCGACTCCGAACGGCGATGAACGGAAAGTTCTCGTTCTCAAGAAGCTTTACATGGCATTTAGATTACTCTCTGAGGTTTGCCATTGTCTGCAGAGAGGTGGCGGACGTACAGAAAAATTATTTTAATTCAAATAATTTTCTGTCGCTGCTGGGGTTCGAACCTGGGTTTCCAAAGTTCTTTGACATAGCGGCCACGCACTTTAACCAACTACGCCACGGACGCCACAATTTTTTCACAATTACGCCACAATTTTTTCTTATAAATTAATTTTTTAGCTTGTTTATTTTTTTCAAAATTATAAAAACACAATATTGGAAAAAAAAAATGTTGTTCGAAAAAAAAACAAGGGGTAGGCCTTGCTTTTTGAATCACAAAAATGGTTTTTAATTTTTGCGTAAAATTGAAATAACTTTTGTTTATAAATGTTATAACTTTTAAATAGAGTTGCGAATTTGAATTTAAATTATTTTTACAACAAAAACAAATTTTGAGCCTTTTTGTGAGGAAAACTCAAAAATTTCAAACCTTTTTTGAAAAAAATATTTAAAATATATATATATGTACTCAACTAACGGCATTTTTGCAATAAGGTTTTCATAGTACTTTGATGAAGCTTTAAGACAAAAAAAAAATTTAACAAAATGTGTACAAAAGCAGCGGAGATATTTGACTCGAAAGTCGCAAAATTAAATTTCTGATTGTTTTTTTCTTATTTTTGAGCAACGACCAAGGTGGTTCAAAGAAGATAGTGCTAAAAAACTCATCGTACCTGAAAACGACTATATACCTATTTTCATTCTAATCGAATGAGCGGTTTGGGAGTTTTAGGTGGTTTTGCAAAAAATTTGTAATATAGCGCCCTCTGGTGTTCAAGATAGGTCAAAAAAGATAGCAGCAAAACACTCAACGTACATGAAACCACTTTTCATTCTAATCGCATAAGCGGTTTGTGAGTTTTAGGCAGTTTTGTAAAAAATTTGTACTACAGCGCCCCCTGGTGTTCAAGGTGGATAAAAATTGATATCCCACAAACACGCACCGCACCAAATAACTTCTATACACAAATTTTCATGTTAATCGGATGAGTAGTTTAGGAGTCTATTGCATAGTTACAAACATAAGCTCCTTTTTTATATATATAGATTATTGGCTATAACTTTTGATTGGTAAGAGATAGTAAGATAATTTTTTCAAAAAAATGAATTTTTTAGCTGGTATATTTTTTATACATTTTGTTAGATTTTATTTTTGTCTTAAAGCTTCATCAAAGTACTATGAAAACCTTATTGCAAAAATACCGTTAGTTGAGTATATATATTTTAAATATTTTTTCAAAAAAGGTCTGAAATTTTGGAGTTTTCCTCAAAAACATGCTCAAAGTTAAGTTTTTGTTGTAAAAAGAATTTAAATTCAAATGCGAAAATTTTCAACTCTATTTAAAAGCTGTAACATTTAGAAGCAAAAGTTATTTCAATTTTACGTAAAAATTAAAAACCATTTTTGTGATTAAAAAAACAAGGCTTGATTTTTTCGGACCAAATTTTTTTTTCCAACATTGTGTTTTTATAATTTTGAAAAAATATACAAGCTAAAAAATTAATTTTTTTAGAAAAAATTATCTTAGTATCTCTTACCAATCAAAAGTTATAGCCAATCTATCTATATATTATTCTATATATGTATGTATATAAAAAAGGAGCTTATGTTTGTAAGGCCGCAATAGACTCCTAAACTACTCATCCGATTAGCATGAAAATTTGTGTATAGAAGTTTTTTGGTACGGTGCGTGTTTGTGGTTTATCAATTTTGATCCACCTTGAACACCAGAGGGCGCTGTAGTACAATTTTTTTACAAAACTGCCTAAAACTCACAAACCGCTTATGCGATTAAAATGAAAAGTGGTATACAGTGAGTTTCATGTAAGTTGAGTGTTTTGCTGCTATCTTTTTTGACCTATCTTGAACACCAGAGGGCGCTATAGTACAAATTTTTTTTACCGCCCACAAAGCAATAAAAATGCTATA